>JALJVW010000139.1:44300474-45772141 GCA_024865655.1 Emberiza elegans
CAAAGTATTTGTTTTCCTCCTTGGTATTTTGTCAGCTTCAAAGGAATTTGGAGGTTGTAGTCTTTTTGTTTAGCCAAGATGTGTGTTTATTCCTTTTATTTTGATTGTCATAAATCCATTACATTCCATTACATCTATTATTTTGTGATTTGGTGAACAGGGCTATACATAATTTCCTTCATTACTCTTACTAATGAGTTTCAGCTATTTCAAATATTTCTGATAGAGTTTAGAATTTGCATGTATCTTAGTATCTTAGTAAATAGTCTTAATACCAGTGGTTTCACTTCAGGTGATTATTTAACATTTGGCATATGCAGAATATAATAATAATTATATTTTTAGTAATTGTTTATTATCACATTATATTTACATTTTTAGGCTTCATAAATATTTGTACCTAATCAGATGAAACCTCAAATAGAGTAAGAGTTCTTGATTTAATTCTGAGCGTTAAGCAAATTTTAACTCAATGTGTAAATCTTGTTTCTTATTTTGTAACTGTCTTCTTAATGAACTGAAATTCAGCATGTTTGTGGGTGTAAAACAACCTGTTACCACCTGTAAAGAGAGGACATAAAAATTAGGAGGGTAGTTATTCAAGAAAATAAAAGGAGCAAATATAGGCTAAAAAGACACTGAGAAACATAATAACATGTTGGGTGGTGTGCCTGACAAATCTTCTGGGAGTATCTGAGAAGTCACTGAGTGCATCAGTGCTCTAGAGAGAGTACAAACTATCTATCTGTATTATTTGTCCTCACAGGCAATTTGGGACAGTTCAGTTTCTTGTGGAAAGAATGGGAAGAAACTTAGCATGTGTATAATGCATCAAATTTCCATGTTCTTATGCCTCAGCACTCTGCTTCTGTATGTATCCAGTTGCCTCTGTTTATGTCCTTCACTCTTAGGAAAATTGCAGGGTTGGTGTCAGGGCAGTGAGAGTTTTGGAAATCCTTGTAACTATGTCATTTGCCTGAACAGGTTGAAGGGACTTGTGGGCAATTTGATCTTGCATTGTGGTTAGGGTCATTTTTGAAGCCAGGTAGGATGCAGTATGCACACACCGGCACATGGGAAGGAGAGGAAGAATTTTCTGTTGTCACCGCAGTCCTTCCACCCAAAGCATTTCCTTAACAGGTTTCTTGCTCCATCCAACAGTGTATCTGTGAGCATGGAGCACATGCCACACTAGGGACAGCTTGCCTATGGCATTCCTCAGCATATCTGGAAAGATGAAAGGAGGATTCCTCCCAGAGGATTTGTGCTAGTGCATTTCTGCTGCCTCTGACATGACCTGTGCAGAGCTCCACCAACCTTACCTTAATTAACACCACAAATTAGACCTTAGGAATACCACATTTAGCTACTGCAGTAATCAGCATTCTGTGGGAATTTTAAGAACAATCTGAACTACATAAAGTGAGAAAGAGATCTGCTCTTATCAAGTACATACTACTTCAACAGTATTGACAGAATATTTCAGCAGAGGAACTGGGCACATGCCACCATTCATCTGCTAATCCAAAATGTTACCATTATTTCAGTCTGTAACTAGCCAGGAAAACAACTACTCATTTATGAGTAGGTAGGGCTGGAGGTACTTCATTGCAAAATAACACTTTGTAAAAAATAGAATTTTTCATGTACCATTTTAGGAAATGGAGGCACTGGCAGGATGAGGCTATTCCAAACACCATGCATTGAATAGATTTTTCCATCTGTCCTACTGGAATGGTTATATTTGGTGCAAGTAAATGAGCATCAACCAGGTCAGAGATGTAAACCAAAGCTTCCCCCACAAAAGTCCTGTCTTCTCAGCTCCTAGTTATTTCTGTATGTTCCATATTCAATAATCTAGGGCAGAATCTGGGTCCCAGTCTGTTTTTACATGCATGCAAGTGTGATTTCCCAGAAAATGAATATGTACAAGGCCAGACACAACAGAAATGAAATATGCATTTCAAGGTGACATAATGCCATAAAAGTAGTATTTTTATCTTTCACAGGTTGTTCATAAGATCCCTCATGCATGTATGTTTCTATAAAAAACAGTAGAACAAAGCCCCATTCTCTTGGCATGCTCTGTACACACAGTGTCTGCAAGCATCTAAAGATAGAAAGCACTCCATAGGCAGAGTACACTGTCACAGAACACAGCAGCTGCCATTATCATGAGTTAAATATAGGCCAATTCAGATTGTCTTTTTTCAAACCTTGAATGAGTGTTTAGACTCTCACCAGAAGTAGATGGGTTTAGCATAACCCAAATGATCTTCACTTATCTTGCAGTTTAGTACAGATGCAGGAATTCAGCCTGGGCACAATGAGTTTCTGAGAGCACTCCAGGATTTTCTGGCTTCTGAGGCGAGACCACTGTCAGCAGATCCTGGGTTTGGTTGCTGTTTCACTCCTCTGGTTTCCAGCAGGACAGAGAGGACAGGTCAGGCAACACAGCTGGTAGGCTGTGAATTGCAGTACCAGGATGTGAGCAGGCAGCCAGAGACATGAGTGGTGGCAAGGCTGCACCACTGAAAAAACAAAAACATTTCTTTGTGCAGAAAGGCAATGCCTCTGTAAGCACCTTGTGCTTCACTGAACCAGGGCCTTGTCAGAACAGACACATCTGCTGCTTCATTTTCAGGTTTTCAGCTCAGAGAACAGGTTTTGCTCTAGTTTTCAGAGACATGCTATGAAAGTGATCTACACTAAATATTTTTCTGAAAGGTAACAGTACACATCACCTAACCTTGGAATTGTCCTAGGAAAAGTACTTCTTAATTGGCAGATAGGGATGGGGCTGGTGTAGTCACATTGAACTGGTGTAAAGATTTCTTTAAGCACCTGTCAAAGCTTTACCTTTCCTAAGCTTTATTGTTTGTCTTTCTGAATACATTTGATCAACTCTAGCTACTATTTCACTTAAAGATTTAAGTTCTTTTTAGAGATTTTTGGCTTCTCTGATCTCTTACTACAAAAGTGACAGGAATTCCTTCCCAGAAAGTGAATGGAAAACAGAATCTGGCATAGAACTGTGTAGAGGAGGAGCACTTAAAAATGCAGTCTTTTTTCATAGTCTCCCCTCTGTTCATGGATTTGCTCTGTTCAAGACAATCTCTTTTATTTTGTTTAATTACATCACGTTACTAGCCAACATCAGTGTGTTATTACATCAGCTGCTAAAAAATCATTGAGCATATTAATACTTTATCTTTCTTTTTTTTTAATATAGTGTTATTCACTGCTATTTTCTGTAAGGAAAAAGGTAAAATTAAAAAAAAAATATATTCATATATGCTCCACAGAGTAACTGTCTGATGCAGTGATCTATCTGCCATCTGCTGGCATCCTGTCTCTGAACAGAGCTGTCAGGACAGGGTGTGAAATTCAACCTCCTGTTGCACATTCACATTATTATTCCAAAATTATACAAAGTTTATGAGCTGAAAGTTCAGGGTTCAGACCTCAGCCTAACAATTTGCTGAGTCATTTCTACCAAAAAAAAGGCAAAGAAATATAAAAAAATCAGTGATTAGAAAGGTGATTAACAAACTCAGAACAAATGCATGTAAACAATCTCAGCTCATGATCTGTTCTTTTTCCTGTCACATCCTAAAGGCCCTTCTAAGAGTCACGTTTCCCTGAGAAGGGTTAACATAGGGATCCTTGTAGGCTTGATGGTGAGGGTTGTGACTTCAGGGGGTGACACCTCATCAATCAGAGCCAAATTTGTCTCTGAATTCTGTTTTAGGTTAAACCACTGTCTTTAATATGTTTGGTTTATTCTTTGGATCACTTACACCCTCCGTTATATCTGAGCTGTAGAAAAGTACCTTTTTTTGCACAGACCTAAGATAGTAAGCTAGCACTAAAAAATCAATTAGAACACCTATGGATCCCAGATTTTGATATTTTAGGCCCTCTAACTTGGTATTTAATTTACTTAGTGATGCTTACAGCTATTCCATTTCAAGGAATTCAACCTAAGTGTAGCAGACATTTTGCTAATTTTGTTCTTATCCTCTCGTCTTTGATGATGAGTATGTTATACCAGGAACGGCAAGATCAGATTCAGATCCATTCAGGCACAGGGAAGCTATGTGGAACAATCTTTATTAACCCATTTTTGCACTCTCTGGGTGGGGGATATAGGTGGAACTCAGACATTAGTTGAAGGAGGGAAGGTAGGAGCAGCACATTACAAATTCGGCCTCTAAAATTGCTGAAGTCTATGCCATCAACCTCTGTTGTCCTTTGTCTGCTCCAGTGTTTGAGAAAAGCCTATGTATACATGGATTCCTCTTATTCAATTTGGTTTTTTGCTTCTTCTTTTGCCCTTGGGCTGAATGCAGCTCAGCCATAACAGAGGTTTAGGATATAATTTTTATTTTTGTAATAAGCAACATGCATAAATTAGTGGGTCCATATCAGAAATCCCTCTGTGTGCTTTCTAGTGAGAGGAAGAAGATGGAAAAGGGCATATAAAGCCTAGAAAATGTCTGAGCCAGTGTTTCTGTATTTTCATGACACAGTACTCACATTATAACTGCAGCAAGATCCATGCAGATATTTACAAAAATGCCATTAGAGAAAGCTACTGCTCTGTGAGAAGCTTGTTGCATATTCCATCTGGGTCTAGACAAACACCCAAAGAAATGTGGTTTTATGGGGAAAAATGATGTTAAAAATAACATAAATCCTTCTTTCCTCTGACCTGTGTCTTGTCTGAGTTCAGGATTGTGTCTCCCAAGCTTAATAATAAATGTGACTGCTTGCAGCTTTTAATATCTGTCTCTCCCCTGGTACTGACTACAGTTAAAAAGCAGAGGATGGATTCTTCACCTTCTTGTGCAGACATAGCAGCATTCTTTATAAAACAAGAGAACTAAAATAACAGTGGGGCACCAAGAGGTTAGAATGTAGGGGAAGCCCATATCTGGTAGAATGGTTCAACCCCTTTTTATAACCCATGGACTTGTCTGAAATGTCATTTATATTTTAATATATAATTCTGCTGCTTGTTTCAAGGGGTGTTGTGTTCTCCACTGACGTGGTGAGTAGGTCTTGGCTGGCAGCAAGCCCCCACACAGTCATTTGCTCACTTGCCTACAGTGATGGAGAGAACATGGGAAGAACAATGGAATATTCTCTAAATAACCTCAAGGGTCAAAATAAATACAGCAGTCACTTACCATGTACTCTCACAGGCAAAACAAACTTGACTGGTGGACTTTAAATTAATTTATTGCCAATTGCATAAAAAATTAATTACTGAGTTGAATTATTGGAAACAAAATCTCCACAAACATTCAAAATGCCTTTCTTCTCTGTTTTCAGGGCCAGCTTCACTCCAGACACCTCTCCTCCACCCATGTTGTTACTGTGGGTCACCTTCAGTCCCTCTGGTGCAGCAGCCAGTGGCGCAGGGATTGGGGTCAGAACGCAGTGGTTTCTCTGCTGTTCTGAACTTTTTTCCTCTGTTCCTCTGCTGGTCCTCCATGGGCTGCAGACCCTGCAGTACCAGCATTGTCATGGAGAAGCTCCCACCCACCTGACCTTGTTATTCCCTTGTTCTCTTCTCTTTCCCTTGTCTTCTGCCTGTCCAGCCTTCCTGCCCTTTCCTAAACACATTTTCCCAGAGGTGCCACCATGTCATCTCAGTGGCTCAGCTGTGCCCTGGGTGGGCCTGTTGGAGCTGACAGGAAGCAGCAATGTCAGAGAACAGAGAACAAACTATTGTTATATTTTTCTTAGGTTATGTCCAAGTCAATGACATTTAAAGTACCTTTCATTTCATCATTTTGAACATGAAGGAGCTCAGACAAGTTACAATGAAATCCACAGTGACTGTTACAGGCAGCAAAGAGGTTGATGTGACCAAATCACTGATAACCAAGCCAGTGCTGTGCCAATCTTTCCATATAGCCTGTGGAGAAGGACATCACACCTTACTGTGTGTGCCAGGCTCTGGACCAGGACTGGCTTGCATTTGGCTGAGCTGAAAGACAAGCAGTGTGAACTATGACTGCCTGCACCATCCACACTAGCTTTGCAAACATATTTTGACTAAGGACATATCAAATGTTTGTGAGCTGATAAATGTGATATTCTGGTTTATGGCTTTGGTACAAAGTCTATCCTTCCTACTGTTAAAATATTTTGGTCTAGAGAAAGTGATTTAGAAGACAAGCTGTTTAATTAGTGCATGGGCAGAGACAATCTGTTCTGAGAATAGCTGGCAACATGGGAAAGGGCAAAAAGTTAAGAGTAAGTGAAAGGAACAAAGGAAATACTAAAGAAACATGTTTTGTTTGAAATGTGTTTTCTCTGCTCCAAAATACAGAGCCTTTTGGAGAGATGAGGACAGCATTTTCCATGCAGGTACATTACATTATCTCTAAAAATATGCCTATTGGTCATCCAGAAAAAATGTAGCCAGCTTGCCTGGAGCCTTGGGGAGATTTGTCAGGAATTCAGAAAAGGAAAAGTTTGGAAGACAGAAAAACCATCTGAGCTCACTGTGAAGCAGCAAGCATTCCAGTGCTATTTTTTGTTTAGTAGTACTTTATACTGGGGGAGCTTTCTATGAAATGACAGGTGACACTACAGAATATTGGAATAAGCTTATATGAAGTATGCTGTTCTTAGAAATATATATGTTCCACATATTTAACATTTAGTCTAGTCTGATAAATTACTGTAGCTTCTTTGGATACCCAACTTAATGCCTCCTCCTCCTTTTTCATAGGAATATATATCAACTGTGTGATCTCAGTTTGCAAACTTAAAAATGCTGTTTGGTGCTTTTATTGTCAACCCTCAGGTCAGAAAAATTGTACCTCAGTTAATTCACCTGAAGAAAGCAGAAAACATAAAATAATCCACTACACTGGCTTTGATCTATTGGGCCAGAGAGAGAAAAAAGAAAGTAAAAAAACTCCAGATTTATTTTAACTCCTGAAATTATTAGGTAAGACCAAAACTACGAAACCCCGTGTATATATAATACAAAATGAGGAAAAAGTGAAGGTGCAGTTATTGATGGAAAAGATGGATAAGAACTAAATTCCACCGATAAGGGTGTGTTCATTCCTTTGTCTGTCTCATCTCTTTTGGTACTAGAGCAGAATGCCAGTAAGTTGTTTGAATTTATGTAAGCGAGGTGACATCAGTAATGTTTGGCCAGTTTAGCACTTAGCCACCTAAAGAATAAAATCAGCACTGTCAGTGGAAAATGGGAATGACCCTGATAGGTGCACAGAAAACTCTCAGTTCGCAGATACTTAGATTACTTCTTTGATGTTTTCCAGATTAGTTCTAGATGGATTTAAATTGGTCTCATTAGCCAGCACTAATTTATTTATATTTGAGGAATGTCTTACAAATTATCTGCTTCATTACTGTGGAAAGAACTTGTGGGTAAACAAACTTTAAAAGAAAAAGAGCAGAAAACATCTCTTTTAAAGGTGTTTTAATTTTACTTAAACAACTATAAGATTAGCTACTTTTCCTGGAGGAAGAGATTTGTTGTTTTTTCTTTTTCACACCTATAAAAAATTCTGTATTCATGCCACAAGATGGGTTCAGATGATTTCTTAGCCTGGCAGAAGTTGCTCAGCTATTTGACAATGTTTTGCTCCAAGCTGAAAATATTGTATAAGAGAGAAATTTGTGTGAACTTATTCAGACTTCTCAAACCATTAGTGTTACATAATGTGATTGTTTATTTATTTATTTATTTATTTATTTATTTATTTATTTATTTATTTATTGTAATAATGACTTGGTGCAACACTGAAGTGCATTAAATTTTTGTAGTGTGTCATTACAATGTACATATTTCATTAGTCAGTACAACTATGCCTTAGCATTTTTATTCATCTGTAGCAGTTAGAATCTACAGTGAATTTCCTCTGAACGCATGCCTAACTGTAAAAAGACCCTCCTTTTCAAGCCAGTCTGCATTTTACGTGTTATTGTTCATTAAGTAATTCTTTTTCTGAGTCCTGCTTTTGTGCTCTTTTCAGCAGCTCTAAAAATGCTGTGCCTGATTCACCATTGCTTTCTACCTTCATTTGTACCCTCAGCTGCTCTGCTTTTGTGTCAGTGACAAAGGTGCACAATAACCATGAGTCAGGCCTTTTACAGATCCTTTTATTAACATTGTTACCATTTTTACTTAAAAAAACCAAAAACCTTTGGCTGAGTTTATCACTCAGGGACAAGGGAATGTCCTGATCATTTGTTACTCATTTAAAGGCCATTCTTTACATTCCTGTCTCTCTCATGAGACAATTCTGACACATACAGAAATGCATTTTAATTTTTGCTGTGTGGGGACTGGAGGAAGAATTATTATGCACAACTTTGATACCAGGCAGCTCCAAATTACTTTTTGTTCAAGGATGTCCAAGAGGCACTGGTCTCCTAACTTCCACAAGGCCAAGTTTCTGACATTTCATTTTTACATATCAGGAAATTGAAGCATTTAGTAGAAGTAAACAAGTCACCTTTGTCAAACTAGAAATTAAATATCAATTTGGTTAAATACTTATTCTCAAAGAAAAAAGGCAGGGGTGCCAATGTAGGACACTATGTAACAACCATGTGATCTGTTCTTTTCCTTTCACTACTCATTGAGTAAGTCTGAAATCCTGCCATTGTGAAGGTGTGCCCATACCTTTTAAAGAAGAGAGATTGTCCTTTGGTATTCTAGCAAAATACTCAAAATGGCTCTTTGGAAAAAGAGGCAATAAGGAATGAATTCAGATTTTATATTTTTGTGTTGCCTTTCCCCTTGGTACTTGGCAGTTTCTTCCATGTCTTATATTTGGCATTATATTACTAATCTTATTGAACTATTTCTATTCATCCAGACACAGAAAATAAACACACACCCAAATGAAATATTAAGTGTAGGGATCATCTTAAACAGTTTCAGAACTAAAAGTATGAAATATCCTATATTTATGCTACCTGGTTCTGAATGCATCCCAGATCAGAGGAATACTTAACGAGGGTCTGACACTGCATCTCTAAAAGAAATGGTCCCATTTTAGGGTAGCACAGTATTGCTCAAAAGCTGGTTAGATATTAACCAGTTCAGGCAATATCCCTTCTGTATATTACAAAGATAACTTCTAAGATCTTATTTCCTGTCTAGGCAATGCCTTAATCTGAAATGAAATCTCATTCCTGGGCTAAGGGAGATGCTTGATTTGAAAAACTAATTTGGAAATATGACTTACAGTGACCTCCACATTGCTTTTTCAGAATAAATAGAGAATTTACACTGCCACTGAAATGAATCCACAGTAAGGTTTCTAGTAATTTACAGGTTTCTCATGAAACTTTATTGGGTGTTGAGTTTATTCACAGCAGAGAAAATCTGAAATAAATCTGCCAGAGTCAATTGTGTTAATCCAGGCTTGCATCAATATTAATAGAAACAAAATCTAAGTATATATTAAATAAATTGATAGTTTATATGATTTAGGAGTGTAAAATATTAGAATTACACTGGTTATATTTGAATTCAGTTTATAGAAGCCAGTAAAACATACTCTTTGTTCAAGAACTTTCCAGTGTGGATTTACATAGGTAATTTTATCTCAGGCTGTTTTGTATTTGACATAAATCTTTTTTTTTTTTCTGGAGTAAACCAATAATACAGTTTCTATTTTTGAAAAGGAGATTTGACCTTCATATTTGTGAATGAAAGCTGGAAAACCTGAGTCTAGAAAACCCATAGCATGAATTATTTCTACATAAAATTGCACCTTTTCAGTGAGGGAAAAGGGGTTTATTTTCATTTTAACCTTGGTCCTGTTTGTTGAATGCTTAGTGCTGGTGAGGCAATGTGGGTGTACACATACTTGTATGGAGGTGTGAATGTGCACTTTTTCTTAGGCATTGAACCTGATATGGAGCATATTGATGCCTTTCTGAAGCTCAGGAATGTTTTTCCAGGTGGTGTTTGTGGTAGATTAGTCACTTCCTAGTGCATAGAAAATGGAATCGTGATAAACTGGGGCTAGACATGGGGGTTTGCTGTTACCTGGACAGGACTCTCACTAACAGGGAGAGAGGGTTGTATTCCACCCAACAAGCTCACAAAAGGCAGAAAGAGACATACCAGGTGACATCAGCATAATTACTGTGTCATTCACAAAGAATACAGTTCCAGAAATCCACTCAAACATTTTTTCCCTGTTATTTCCTTTTTTCTAGAATAAACAAGTGAGTCAAACAAAGATCCGGGTGATCTCCACCATCGCATTCGTCCTGGCAGGCTGCATTGTCTTTGTGACCATTCCTGCATTTGTCTTCAAACACATCGAGGGATGGACAGCCTTGGAGTCCATTTACTTTGTAGTTGTCACTCTGACCACTATTGGCTTCGGTGACTTTGTAGCAGGTGAGCAGCTTTGAGCCAAGATGCTCTGCCCAAGGACCTTGGCTCTTAGAATTTGCTTTCTGGTATGGAGAGGAGGCTCTTCACCATGTGTTATGTTCCAGTGAAACCATGCCAGGTGTTTCTGTTGGGATTACTGTGCAATACAACCCCAGGCTGATTTAAGGTCCAGGTGCTTTGCCATTTGTAAATTGTGAGCCTTCAGCAGTGTAGATAATGGGAGCCTGGAAAGTCCTGATTATCCTTTATCATGCAATGAATTATGCAAAAGTAAAATTACTTTCCCATTGAATTAAAGATTTGTGTTAGTCCATTAGTGCTCAGTCTGAGGCTGACTGCAGGAGCAAGCAGCCCAAATGATGAATGGAGGAAGCTTTTACAAAGGACGACTGAGCCATAGGTCTGTAGAATGGTCACATGCAGAAGTGGGCTGCTACTACAGGAGCTGCAGCATTTCAAAACCTGCATTCTGTTTCTTAACCTTAGCAGAAATTTTGACATTGCAGTTGACCTGTTCAGCAAAACTCTTGCAGGAGAGAAGGACTAATGGGCTATGTATCTCAGTGATTGGGGGAGACTCTCCAAGATTAATGCAGTACAAGCAGGAACTATAAATGTCTACCCATATACAATTTCCAGAGAGGGAATTGAGATAGCTGGCTGGAGAGATAAGAGAGACGTTTTTTTTCCACACAGCTGCTTTGCTAACAAAAAGGTGGTTAAAATAAGTGAATTTTTTCCCATCAGTGCATGACCTCTACTCCTTATTCCTGTCAGTGGTCCTAATTAAAGGTGTTAAGTTGCCTGTGTTACAAACAGTCAGATTGTGCTTCTTAGTCCCTATGAATATAATGAGTTAAAAACATCAAATAAAACTGCAAAATTTTCTTTGTTGAAGAACAGTACACAAGTCTTTTTTGTAGAGAATACTCTAATCTTCCTTTTTAATGACATACTGGCATAGAGGACATGAATTATTGAGGAAAAAAGTCACTGAACAAAAAAAGACTCAGATATAAAAAAGAAAGTTTTAGGACCATTCAGTTACAGAAGTGATTGTGTGAGCTTTGTCCATTTTAACCACTTAGATGTGTAAAGGAATTAACTGATATTCTTTGAGGTATCACAGTGTGAAATAAAAATAATTTATAATATTTTTCTTAATAATATAACATTTCAGTATTGTTTAATAATGTGATAGTAAAAAAAAGCTCTGAATATTAAATTGTTCTATATGCACATGATTAGGAGAACATAATCCACAGCTGGGTGGCTACTAACAAGCAGGATTTTCCAAAAATAATATGGAAGACCCTGAATAAGAGAACTTCAGAGGCATTTTCATGATAAGAGTTTAAGGCAGGTGATCACCAGGAGATTTGGGTTTTATTGCTGGTTTTGAGAGAGATTTTCTACCCCTTTTACTTTCTGCCACTTTAATCTCTCAATATCTCTGTTCCTTCAACAGCAAATCAAAAATACTATATCTTAATGGTTAAAACAGTGTCAATGGAGCTATGCTGGCTTATTCCCCTAGAACAAATCTCAGCTCTTGGGAAATTGGGAGGTTTTTGTACTACAGTTGGAAATAAAATTGTGCATGGAGCCTGAAAAAACACAGTGTCTGATAGGCTGAAAAAAGTGGTCTCATGCTTTCTCAGTCACCTGATTACTCTGCAAGATAGATCCAGACAATCTGTTTCCTAGTGAGCTTCCTCAGGGACATGTATGATCAGAAGAGGCTTCTTGTACCATAGCAACAGCAGTCCCTACATCCCATTGTTTCAGACTCTTAAAGACTGGAAAAAAAGAGTGTGATTCATGCAGTCTGTGGGGAGAGATTAACATCAAAACCAATGTTTGGGTCCCTGCCAAGTCTCAAATGTGTGACCTTCCATGGGGGTGTTCTGTAGCTACACTCATATTGAGTCTTGATAAAATTAAAGAGTCACAGAAATGTCTCAGATTGCAAAAAGCAAAAGGGGAAATGCTGAACTGCATTGTCTGGTGATTTTAACAGGGAAAAACCCTAAAATCTCTCTGCAGTCATACAGAGGAAATATGCAGACCTCTGCCAGAGTCTCCTGGTAGGCTTGCTCTTTGGGCAGGGATTTACACAGGTACCACCAAGGGGAGGTTCACTTGCATTGAGGGACATGGCAGTGCCCATGGGGCTCTGCAGACTCTTTCCTGCTGACTCTCTTCCACTCAGGGCTGTGCTTGCCTCTCACTGGCTCATTCTTGCAGTGCACATAGCACTGTGATGTGACTGAGAGTCTCAAAAGTGTGGTTGCTTTCTTTTGTAACAATTTCTGTATTTAACTCTATAGCAGGCAGCAACCTGGCCCCTACTGCGCTTATTTGGGAGTCTTTGTAGTCCATTAGGGTTGCCAAATGTCTCACTGCTTGTTTTCCAGCTCATCCAGAGACTTGCATGAAGAACAATACAGTATATTTGTTGCTTGGTTTGATCCATATCTCCTATGAAGTTACTGTCCAGAGGATACATCCCTCTGAATGATTCCCAAGACTGTACAGCCTTATTTTCAGGGCTAATGCATGGCTGACTTCCTGTCAGATACTCTGATTTGGAAGAAAAGGCTACATTTCTTTATTCTGCACACAGATCTTTCAATCCTGTAGTTAAACCCAAAAAAGTCTCGAAACTATAATTTAAAGGGGTTGATCTGTAAATTTTCTTAACTGTGAGGCTGTAGGCAGTTCAGAATAAGGAAGACCAAGTATATTAAATTTTTTTTTCTTGGACAGATGTTTCTGCTGTTGCAAGTACTATCAAAGTAGAATTTCAGAACTGCTTCAGCCTATGAGCAGTAAAAGAAAGTATTTACTGAGTGCTCTGGCAGGTCACAGAGCAGCAGAACAATAGGTAATTTTGAAGACTCAAATTAAAACAGACTGGGTTCCTCCCATCTGACAGGCTTTTTCTCTTATTATCAGAACTACAGTGCTGTTGACAAGAGTTAGGAAAGACTTTTAGTCATTTCTCAGAATTGCAGATATTTTGTAATGATTTTGGCACGTCATGATTTGTAAGCACAATTATATGCTTATTTCAGGAGGAGATGCTGACATCACATACATGGAGTGGTATAAACCCTTAGTGTGGTTCTGGATCCTTGTTGGCCTTGCCTACTTTGCTGCTGTTCTGAGTATGATTGGAGACTGGTTAAGAGTCCTGTCCAAGAAGACACAAGAAGAGGTATTATCAGTAATTTCTCAGCAGTTTGTCGTTTTACAAGAGAGATTTAAGGGCCTTTTTCCTGTTTGTCTAAATAAGGATGCTGCTCTGCATGACCAATGCTCAATATGCCCTGTGGTTTACTGTCTGCCTTTGGTATACAGTTAGCTCTGATCTTTAGCTCCTTCACAAAGGAAGAGAAAAAACCCACAGAAGCAACCAAGGCTGTTAAACCTCTATCAGTACTCAAAAATACACAGAACACATCAGTAGGATTGCAATTATGGAAAGAGATGCCAGCCTTTACTCTGAAACTAGTTATGAAATCGTACTAAAAATTTCAGTGTCCTCCCCTTTTTTTCCTATGCCAGGGAATGTGGTTCTAAATAGAAGTTTAGATTCAGGTCCCTTACTGTGTACTCTTTTTAAAAGTTGAAGAAAGTGAGTAGTCAGCATCAAGGAGAGCATGACTAAATTCACTCAGAACATGCCCTCCCTGATTCAAAGAAGATGCTGCTCTAGTTCCTATTTTTCTCTTTTTCTCTTTCTATTTTCCACACTTATTTGAGTGTGGATATTTTCCACACTCAAATAAATGTGGAAACCAAAAAGGCAATTGCCATGCCTCTCGAGCTGAAGCCTGTGGTGGTGGATGTTAGTAATATATTTTCAAATTTTAAGGCAACCCTGCTTTACTAGGAAAGTTTACCTGGCAGGGTTAACCAAATAGCAAAATTTGGCAGGGGGTTAGTGCTGTTTCTAATTTTTGAAGGCATCTGCACCACCCAAGGCCTGGTGCATCCCCCATGCATCTCCATTAATAAAGGGGGCTGCAGAGAGTGTGGCTGTTCCGTTGATCGGCAGGCAACTACAGGGAGGAATCTGGTCTCCCACACAGATGCCTTCTGTCACAGTGCTAAATGGACACCTGCACATCTGGCCTGCAGAAAAAAAAGATGGCTCCTTGTGGATTATTGGGTGTAAAACTTGAGTTCAGGCTGAAGCAGCACAAACAACTCATTGACCATGGTGGGCTCTTGCAGACACTGTACTCCTAAATCTGTTCTTTAGCTGAACTTTGAGAAAGGCTTCTTTTAACTGAAATATTGCTTGGCCATTTATTTTTCTCATTTTGGAAAGCATATTTATTGAGTACAGCCATTGCTTGATGCTTTTTTATTAGCCATTGCTTGGTGCTTTTTTATTAGCCATTAGTCCAGCCTCCAGTGCAAAGGAGTAAACCAGAGAAAGACAGTAGGACATTCAAGGATATGCTCATAGTGCCCATAAGAATATGTGTTGAAAACTCCTCCAGATGGTTTGATAGTGTGGTATTTGGACAGTTGTGCAACGGAAATCTCCATTAAAGACAGCTACATTCGTCCCTGAACATGAACCCTAGACTGGGGGAGTCAGAGGGCCTCTTGACTGGGTATTAAACATTAACTGCTCTGTGACTCTGTGGCTCTAAACAGAACCTTCAGTGGGACTAAACATCTGCATCCACGAGCAATACAGGAAAAACACATTCCTGTACTGCTGCATTGGTTGTTGTGTTGTTCTGAAGTGTATTGGTTTAACTGTGTGTGATTAATTTTGCCCACTCTTGACCATCTACTGCTGACATTATGAGTCAGGAATTTTGTTCTTTATCAAGGATGGATGCGCGTGAGCATGTCCCGCCATGTAACACAGCTATAAAATGTGTAGGGTGGCAAAGTGACACAAGCAGATGAGTTCTATGTCACAAAAGTTGGTATGTTTAGAATTTGCTCAGTGTAAGTCCTTTTACTGCTGAAGTTTGGGTCCAGATGGATGCAGTGGAGACAGGACCTCTTCCCAGTTTCATGCCACAGAAGAAAGCACATGTGTTACTGTTCTACAGGAAAGATTTTTCTTTAAAAAAAAAAAAAAATAATTTCTCTTTCCTCATGTTGTGAAGGTTGGAGAAATAAAAGCCCACGCAGCAGAGTGGAAAGCAAACGTGACGGCCGAGTTCAGAGAGACGCGGCGGCGGCTCAGCGTGGAGATCCATGACAAGCTGCAGCGGGCAGCCACCATCCGGAGCATGGAGCGCCGACGCCTGGGCCTGGAGCAGCGGGCCCACTCCTTGGACATGCTCTCTCCAGAGAAGCGTTCCGTCTTTGCTACTTTGGAGACAGGACGCTTCAAGGCCTCCTCTCAGGAAAGCATCAACAACAGGCCCAACAACCTGCGCCTGAAAGGGTCAGATAAGCTCAACAAGCACGGCCAGGGGGCATCTGAGGACAACATCATCAACAAATTTGGATCGTCTGCTAAGATGACCAAAAGGAAAAACAAAGACGTCAAAAAGACCATGCCTGAGGATATGCATAAAATTTATGAGACCTTCAGAAACTATTCTGATAGAATACTGGATGAAGAAAAAAAGGAAGAGGAGACAGAGAAGATGTGTAATTCCAAGAATACTTCTATCACTGCAGCTCTGACCAACTCTATCCAGCAGCACTCAGACCTGGAAAATGGAGTGATTCTCAATGAAGCCAAAGAGAGGAAGCAGAAAAACAGTGTGTTACTTTAAGACAGAAGTTAAATGTAAAAGATGTTTGACTTGAATTAACAATGTTGGTGTTTTTATATACATATATATTGAGACACGTGCCTTATACAGACTCCTTATTCAGTCTGAATTATATAGCATCCAAGAATATTTCACTGTGCCATAAAGACTCAAGCTTGCTCTGCCAAAACAAATCAGGAACACAGCACTGCAGAATGGCAACAGAAAGCTACGCACATGGAAATTTCAGCCTGTATAAGATTACCAGGGCAAGGACAAAAAGAAGGGCTTGGACCATGGCAGTATCACCAGAGGTCTCCTACCATGGTGTGATATTAGACAAAGGGCAGCTATACAAGAAGGGCCTATGAAAGGGATGAAAAACAGTGTATCTTTGTAATGGAGTATGCATCCATAAAGCCTTTCCCTGGTGATTAAAAAAAGGAGAAATGATTGGAGTGAACTAGACACTTTCAGTAAGGCTTAGTTTACGTTTTGGCACGTGATCCAAGCTAGATTTTTTTTTTCTTTTTTCCTATACTGGAGTCAGATGCATTACCTTTCTAAATGCCAAAAGAATGTCCATGGACACAGCTAGCAGCTGAGTGCTGGTTGGAAAATCAACATAGACATAAGTGAGGGTTGGATTGCTCTTTTCAGTAAAAAAAAAAAAAAAGAAAAAAGAAAAAAACAAAACAAAAAAACTCTGTGGGTATTTATCTTAAACAATGAAAAAAAAACAAAAAAAAGAAAAGAAACAAATGGATTTTTTTTCTCATGTAGGAAAATTCAATGTAAAGTCACAGAAAGAAAGTGCATATGAAGAAAATACAACATTTCATGTTATGTTGTTTAAAAGAAGAGAAACATCAATTTAATGATATTTGGCTAAAAGTATAAAAGAGTGGGCCAAGTTTTTTTTTTTTAATTTCTCATTCACACTTTCCACCACTGAAAAAGCCCCTTCTATTTTAATGCTGTAAGACTATAAGGACAGAAGGGAAGCTGTAGCTTTTGCATGTCAGCAAACTGCTGTTCTCTAGCTGAATCTGAATTTTAAAAAAAGACATAAAAGCATATATGTGATTCAAATGAGGGCCAGGGCTACCATAGAATCTCAGGGCTCTCTGTTCTCTCTTGCTGGGTTTGGTTTAGACATAAGCTGCTGTCATAGTCTCAGAAAAAAAAAAAAAAAAAAAAAAAAAAAAAAAGAAATTTAGGAAAAAAATATTGTGGTAATCTTTTAAGTGCTTACAGCTTTAAGTGCCATTAATGCTGTCATATTTTTTTAACTTTTTAAACAAGTATTTTGAATTATTTGGTTCATTTTCTTTCAAGTACAATCTTTGTTGGAAACTTGCTATCCCTTTTCTTGATAAGGACTAAACATGAGCTCTCTGCATTTCTAGACTAAAGTGAAATGTAACTAAACTGTGGGCATTTTTAAAAATCCTTTGTGCTGTCTGGGCATATGGATATGAAAAATAGAATTGTGTTTTCAAAGAAAATGCTGCAAAATAATTAAGGGAGTTGCAAAACATACTAAATTTTTATAGTGTCAGCCTGTGGGCTGGTGGGTGGGCCATTGCCGATGGAAGATTATGCATGCTGGAAATGAGATACACATGATTGTACCAGCAATGCTTTCCCTGAGCTTTCACAAAATCCTAAATATTCTTGCAATTCAAACTGTAGGCTTATAGGTAAGGTAAGCATGGATGTTGATTGCAGAGACTCATGCAAGCTAGTCAAACATGCAGGCATCCACAGGTCATGCAGACACAGACTTTCGGAATTGCATGCTGATGTCTACATACACAAAAGTGCATGTATGATTCTCTGATACTTTCTGAGATTTTATGCACAATAAGACAACTCAAAATCAAACTGTCCACCAGAATTCAAGATTGCCATGGCTGTGAATGGAAGCATGGCACTTTATGCAAATTTTGAGTATACATATTTGCATATCTAATAACTGCTGAATTTGCAGGAGGGAGCCAAATTCCTCTACTGCAGAGGAGGAAAGAAGTTTTTAGTTTGTTCTGTCTGCTGGTTACTTCTCTTGAAATTTCTTATCATATTTCTAATTTCATTATCTGTTTGAAAATCAAGGAAGAAAAAGCAATGTTTGAAAAATTTCAGGTCATTTGGGATTGCTCTAACTAAATAAGATCCAAGAGAAATTGAATTCTGCTTACTTGACCAGTGAATCTCTTAAGGTGCAGGGCTGCACTCTGGCTTCACCTTACCAGAGACAGGACAGTAAGCTCAGACCCTGGAGAAGGTTCCACTTAACTCAAGAGATGCCCTGGCTTCTGAAGACCTTTGTGCCAGAGAGCCCTGTGCTTGGATTTCACAAACATGGTGACTGGTGACCACCCCAGGATCCCATGCTCCTCAAGCCCCAGGAATACAGCAGCAAGGTGCAGGTCTCCTCAAGCTCTGGAGTTCTTTAATCCACTGTTACTGCTGGTTTTGGGCAGGCCTTGAGTTCCACATATAAGCAAATGTTCTGAAGTCTTATCCATGAGCATCACTAATTCTGTAGTGTCAGGATGGATGACGTATATCTGGATGTAGCAAGGCTGTTCAGATCTGGTGTTTTATTGGTAGGAGGTAAGGAGTGAAAGTTACAGTTTAGATTTGTGTTTGAATTTCAGAAAAGGTTCAGAAGTGCTAAGATGTACAATTTGGGTCTGAGAATGGCAGTAATTCCTTGTTACATCATCCTGTGCTTTGCATCTGTGAAGGACCTGGCACCCAAAAACATCTCATCTGACTCTGAAAGCATGCAATCCATTCAGTTTTGCAAATAATTCTCCTTGGTTACCAAATGCCAAGATCAATATCATGCATGCAGTGTTATCTGTTCTTCAGATGAGTTCTTCTCACAAGAAATGTTGCCTGCAATAGAAAAGTTCTGCATAGTCACAGAGACATCTGTAATGATATGGGAGATGGACTTTCCATATATGAAATATAAAGTTTAGCCATTGCCAGGGCATTTCTTCTGATTAAGGTCAGGGAAAGTAAAATCTGTCTTGTGGGAATTGTCTGTGTGAACAGGGAATTGGACAACAGGCAAATCACAGAAAACACATGGAAAAGTGAGGAGGCAAAATTTGTTGGGCAAACTCAGAATGGTTTGCTCTGATGCAAGAGAAGGACAATGACATCTTGGCATAGTTTTAATCTTAACTTGCTGTCAATCTGTCCCCTGTTCATATTCTAGGTGATGATGTGTGGGCATCATTCTAGTTTCTGTTTGGCCATGCCATGCAGGAGCCCCTGGCTGACATTTTATCAGCTGTTTTTTCAGCACCCCCTGGTTTGGGATATAATAGTTCAGGGACAAAAGGTGATGCTCAATAAACTCTCAGTGAGATACTGAACAGAGCATTTGATGACCTTTTATATGAAAACAAAATGCTCTCTTTCATTCCTCTCCATTTCTGTGTCTGTGAAACTTGCTGAGAAAGTTGCCAGGCTATGACAGGAGTAAATATTTTCTGCTAGCTGGTTGTTTATTAAATACCTCAATTTACATAATTTTTATTATAATGTGGGAAGTGCAAATGGTGCATTTCATAGGGGGCCAGACAGAAACATCTTGACACCTAAGATGACATTTTAATGAGCTAAATTGCTTTTCCCCTTTTAAAGGGCATCCCTTGGTTTTAATTGTATGCAACAGCTTGAGAGAGAATCTCAGTTCAAACATCAAGTGTTTTTATGGCTAAAATTCTCATCTTCTGGCATTTAGTAACACCTATAAAAAACTTGTAATGTTATTTCTAGTGAGGCTATTCTACCATTATAGAAATTTTTTAGCAAAAGTAGTCTGAACCATGTCCAAAACTTCTTTCTCTAAATTAGGCTCTTTCCCAACAGCCTGAAAATAAGGCTGGGTTACTGAAGGGTGAGTTACTGACTTTAACTCTCTGATCCTCCCCTGAGCATAACATGACTTGACATGGGAATCGGGACCTGAAAGAACAAGGAAACATGGATTTTCTGTATCGGCAGCCCTCATACACAGAGGATGCCTCAGCTGCTGTGTCCCTATAGCTTTCAGCTCTGCAGTCCCACTTTCCACTGCTTTGTGCAGGAGAATTCTGCTATGCCACTATGGGGATCCTTCTGAACCATTAACCATCATAAGCATCGCTGAACTTGTGCAGCAACTGTTCAAAAGATTTGAAAAACAGTAATTTCATTACCAATTAATAGGGAACATTATTTCTAATAAATCCTAGAAATAATAGTAAATAAAATACAATAATCCCCCCCCCCCCCCCAGTGATTTATATTCATGGAACCTGATTTGGATTGTGGCCATGAAATTATAAATCACCTGACCTTCTGCTGCCTGGCTTTAGGATGTCGCTAGTACCAGTCTGCTTCCTCCAAAGCCATTAATGGACTATGCCAGAGACTTTCTGAAAAAATCTCTAACCCATAATAAATGAAATTATGTCTGAGTTCAGGTTATTAAAACCTTGTCCTTAAAAGCCCTTCATTGAAGTATTTGTATTTATGCTGTACATGGGCTGTTTGTTTGCCAGCTTTGGTTTTCTCAGGGGTTTATTTGTGTTGTCAGGTTGCATGATGTCTGCTACTCTCACTTATCCTATCATCCACTAGAAATAAATTACAGGTAAAGACCAAGCATCATGTTATGTTGTGTACTAACCTAGAGCAAGAAGTGTCCTACTAAACAGATATGAGTTTGAAAGGTGACTGTTTCAGTCCTTCCTGTACATTTACTTGTTCTAAGCTACGTTTTGTCTAATCTAGGCCAAAATCTGCCCCTGTATGTCTGTGCAGTAAAGTGAAGCTGCCTTGTTATTTTTAAGCTTTTTATAGCAAAGGCCTGCTGTTATAATTCATCTCTACTGTGCGACTGGAATGGCATTATATCAATACTAAACACAAATAAGCTGAGCTTCAGAAGCAGTTCCCTAGGCATTTAAATATCAATGAAAACACAAGGCAAATCAACACAAAACTGTGGAACTCAAAAAAAAGCTTGTGGATTACTGTATGAAACTGGTTGGCTAAAATGTGTCACCAAAAAAAATGTAGATCTGAAAATTCCTTTGGGTTGCTGAAATTTTCCCAAGGTCCCCATCTCCTTTACTATCACTAACAGTTATTCTCCTTAATACCATTGCTAAACTGGACTGTGTTTTTTCTTTCTGCCACTGCAGTTGATAACATTGTGGAGTTGAAATCATGGAGGAAGCAGTTGCAAAAGCTAATTTGGAGTTGTCCTGATGCAGCCAGTGCATAATCTGTGAGCTGGATCATACTGGGGTGGGAAGGTCACCCTAAAGGCAAGCCTTACCCACCACACTGGTGAGTTCTTAGGAACCAGCTGAAGAATGGCCCCACGCTAACAGCCCTGTCATGGCTCACATAACTGGCTCTTGCACACAGATTTTCTGGTGATGCCTCCTTGCTCCATGCAAGTAGATGCAAACCTCTTGTGCTCCCTCCTCTCTGGTTGCAGGTCACATCTGAGCTGAGTCTTATCAGCAGGGATGACAGGGCTGCTGATTTGGGGGAAAGTGGACATTTCTATAGCATTTAGCCTTTTGAGGCAAAGAGGATCTGCTTTCCCTCGCTGATCTGCAGAGCAAACCAAAGGCAGGTGATACTTGGCATGTGAGAATATTTTGTCTCCCAAATACATTCTATCCTCAAAGTCCTTTTTATTGTGAGAGCTGGATGCTCTCAAGAGGAAAGCTTATGGTGCGCGTTGTGAGATGTAAGCTGAACATACCAGCTCTCAGCCTACCATTTAGCAGTTTCTCAGATCCTGGATTCATATAGTAACTTTAATTAGAAAAAAAGCAGATTTTGTGTCTAGATCATATCTTCCCAACAATTTAAATTTATTCAGGGCAGTGTATCAATGTAGTTTTAGAGCGATTCTTTCCCAAGTTCTAATAGAACTTGATTTAGATCTTGAACAGTACTGAGAAACCACTATTAGTCATTTTCAGCTTTGTATTTAAAAAAGAAGTTTCTTAAAATTTGGGGAAACATTTTTTGGGATACTGTTCTAAATTTTTTCCTTATCAACTTCAAATTATACTATAAACAATCAGTAAAACCACTCACAAGTGTATTATATCTACTTTCTTGTCTCTGTCCCTCTTTCACTCTTTCTGTAAGATTCAATGGTGCTTTAGGAAGGCAATCTCAGAAAAATGAAAATTTCAGAAATGTCATTACCAGAGTGCAGAGCAGAATGTGCTTGTACCAACTTGATAAGTTTTGCTGCTATTGTCTTTATTTTATGATGTAATGTTTTGAAAGATTAAAAAAATTGCAACAAAGACCATCCAGATGAAAACATTTTCCTTGTTGTTTTTTTTTCTTCTCTTTCTGTTGTCTTATCATCCAGCAATGGGAGAGGAACTGTAATTGAGCTTGGTTTTGCCCCTTCTACCTTTTCTCCCTGGTTGATGATCCAGATTCCCATATTTCCTGGGTGTTTAATTTGGGAAGCCATGGTGCTGGACTGGTTTCAAAAGAGAGACACAAATTTCCAGCCATATTTCTGTTCATACTTAGCCATTTCTGCATTTATTGACCATTCAATAGGGAAGCACAAATCAGAACTTTGAGAAGGTTCTGTCTCTCTTTCCTAGTTTCTTTACATAGAAATTATTTGCCAGAATGACTGGAAGAAGTTATGGAGAGATGAAGTGAAGCTTTTTGACCCTGGGAAGCACAGACAAGGTTGGGGTTGTCTTTTACTGTGAGTTCTTTTGTCTTCTTGCAGAGTTTTTTGGTTTTGTTGACTATTTTCTATGTTGGGCCTCAGATTCCCTCACTGTCTTGTTTTTCATTTAGCTTGGAAAATTGCTACACAGGCAAGTCCACTCAGAGGGTGCAAACTCTTGAGCTATGGTTCCTTTTGTCAGCAGAATGGGGTGATAAAAAATTCCAGTAATCATGGTTCATAGTTCTGCATAGTGTGTATAGAGATCCCTCATGGCTGAGCCTTTGTTTGACTTTGAGAAAAAAAAAACAACAACCCAACAAACCTCCTCTGGATTGAGCAAAACAACCTCCCTTGTATTTGTGCTTTTTATATGCTCTTTG
The DNA here is from genome assembly GCA_024865655.1 of Emberiza elegans. Classification (NCBI taxonomy): domain Eukaryota; kingdom Metazoa; phylum Chordata; class Aves; order Passeriformes; family Fringillidae; genus Emberiza; species Emberiza elegans. The sequence goes on from JALJVW010000139.1 coordinate 44,323,749, forward strand.
TTCTACTCAGTCCATACTGATTCTTGCTACTTGTTGTGTATTAACTGTGCAGGTCAATACATATTTCTCCAAAGGCCACCTCCATCTCCAAAATTCTCTCTCTCTTCCCTTATGAGTGTCTTAATTGGACCTACTTTAGCTACTCTGTATCACTCTTATTTTTCATGAAAAAATGGTTATTTGCATTTTCAAGTTTATGCACATTCTGCCTGTTCGCTTGATTTTCAGGTCCAGACTTTATCAAGCTACAGCTGTTTTCTCTGACTTTGTGACCTATTGCCTGGGATATAGAGATGTTACTTAAGTTTCTGGAGTCCTCCAGCAAACTGACCTATTCAGCAAACTGACCCAAGTCCCTTTTCCAAGAGGGGATTGAGAAAGATAAAGAAAAGAAGAAGAAACCTCAACAAGCCAGCAAAAACCAAAGGGTGGACGTGCGACAAATTGTGAAATACATTTTTTTTTCCTCCAAAATCTGTATGCAGGATGCTGAGGGTTGCAGTAAGATTCTTGCTGGAAAATGATTTTCTCAGTACAATCTGCTGTTTTGCATAATACCAGCTATTTTTGAAACAAATTGTTACATGGTAGAAAACCAATTAAGGTTGCTTTAAAAACAATAAATTAGTATATAATAATAAAGTAACATAGTAAAAGTGAATAGTTCAGGAAGGAATATCTCACAGAGATTTCACAGCACATTTTTTGGCCTGGCAGTTGTCACTGCTTTCTAGCAAAGTTTTAGATCATTTCCACAGGGCACCCTGGAGACTTTCCCTGCTGTAGGAGACTGCCTCTTGGTCATCCCTTCCTTTCATTTTGGTACAAGGTGCTGATGTTTTTCTTGATAGAGAACTCTTTTGACAGTGCCATTGCTGAAGCAGAGCAATGTAAATGTCATTACCAAACCCAATTTAAACATGATGGATGGACACCACTGGTTTGACTTGAAGCAATTAGCTAAATGGACCTGTGCCACTATTACCCTCTAAGTACAATTATCTGACTGGGAAGAATAAAACTGTAAATTAAGATTGTATTACATTCCAAAGCAGGTGGTGACTGTGAATCTTAGTTGTGCATATGAAGAACTTGCTTCCCCCTTGCATGAATAGCTTGCCAGAAAAAGAGACACCAAAAATTCCACAAAGGACAGAGGCTGGGCCTGCACATCTCTTCTTCCTTACAAGGGTTTGTGTGGAAAAAATACCCAGTGCATTCCAGGGCACAAGCTGAGAACATTGTGATTGAAAAAAAAAAAAAAAACCACATAAACTGAGGCTGTTTTGCAAAGAGTCATTAAATACAGACAGAAAATTCATGAGATCCTTTTTATGATGTCAAATGACAGACCTGAGAGTGACTTTTAAGGTGTCACAGCAGGAAAAACAGGAGCCCTGGCAATCATTGTCACATCTGCTGAAGTGTGGAGAGGCTGGAGCAGGGCTAATCAATAAATCCTCCACAGTGAATAGAGCAGCAGGTGTTTGAGGGATTAAGCACAAATGAATGATGACTGTGTGTTTTGTAACAAGGGAAATAACAGGCACGATCTGAGTAACAACAAGATTTCAGGTGTGCCTTAGGTGCCAAAAGATACAAGTTATGCTGTCAGGTTTACACCAAAGTGTTTAGTCCTCCAAACTGGGTGTCTGTAAAACAACAGCCTACTCAAGTGTTTAGCCCAGACTCTATCCTAGAGCAGGTCCATCTTGTGGGGAATTCATGCTGTGCTGTGAAGCCAGTTATAGTCTTTCATTTCCATTTCTCAGTCTGATGTAGCTCAATTTGGCAAACTAAACATATTTTATCAAGCTAAGAAAGAAAAAAAACAACTAAATACAAAATAGCAACAAATATCCCCTTAAAGGCTGCAATTGCCACTTTTCCCCCTTGGATTCCTTCAGCTGCCTGCCGAGAATGATTTATAACAGCATTTATAATGTTGTTTAGAAACAGCAAGTCTTGCTGTCTGAGGAAGGGTGTATGACTGCATTTCTTACGAGAAGGAAAAGAGGAAGAATCTTGGAAATCTGGGCCTGTCTTAAACTGGAAAATAAAATTTTTATTACCACATCCTGCAACGATGATTTCCTTTTTAGCAGGAAGTTATTTTATATTTCACAGCTTAACAAGAGCTTTAAATGAATAATTTCATTCCTGCTTTTGATTGTTTAAGTTTCCTGCCTTGCTAAGCCCTCACTAATCTATGAAAACAGGTGGCTTCCTCTCTGTAGAATGGACCTCCCTCCCCCAGGCTGAGTACTAATAAATTAGCTCTGCCCACTTGCAATCCTGTATGAAGCAATTTGAGCTCATTAGCTCTTATTTGGCAGTTCCCAAATAAGACAATTTAATGCAACAGCAAAGCAGTTCAGGCTGTGCTTGGAAATTTCTCTTGCCCATCATTAGTCACACATCCCTCCCTGGGTTTCTGATTCCTGCTTGTCTGCTCCTCACTAACACCTGTGGTAAGGGACTTGCCTGCAGTAATTTTAATCCCTGTAAGGGGGTTCTTAAGGGGTTGCTGATGTGTGTGTTTTTGTTATGTGTAAGGTCAAGATGTGAAGGCCAAGAAAATGGAGGTGCTTTCTGTAAATATGATACTGACCATCATATTTGTGGTCCTCAGGCCCTTTGTCTTAAGCAATGACAGTCTCTGGTGTGCGGATCTCTGTGTGTTGGTGTAGGCACACTTATCTGCTATTAACATGTATAGTACAGTTCCACTAAGCATACAGGTGGTGGGGAAATGAGTACCCTGGGCTGCTCTCAGGTGCTGAAAGAAGTTCCAAAGAAAGAAAGTGTTACATATCAAACCTTGTAGCTCAATAAGAGGAAGTAGTTAAGTCTTTTCCTCTCTGTGTCTGGTGGTATTGCTTAGTTAGTCAATCAGTTTGTTGGTCAGTCTGTACAATGAATTAAAAGAAGACCTACAGGTGCTTATGGGACCCAGAAAAAGGACTTTGTTTTACAGTGCTGTGTGGTTTGGAAAGGAGAACTGTCTTATGGGGGAAAGCTCCTTTTTGGAGGAGGCTTTCATGTTCATTAATGTAATCACCAATAAGTTGCATTGCAATCAATGTCTGCCTGGAGTGCAGAAATCAGAAAATGTTGGCTGAAATGCCAGGCTGTCAAGCCACAAATCCAGATGTGTCAGGGTCCCTGGGCCAGGCAAAGATGTGAACTTGTCACCAGCTGCGGGGGCACTGCAGGGCAAGCTTTAAAAGAGGAGTACTGCAGAGCAGGCAGAAGTGGGCTTTCTTCTACTGTGGTCAGGGCCCTTCTTTGGCATCTCTGGTCCATTTAGAGACAGAAGTACTCACTTTGTTTCTGAGCATTTTGACAACCGTAACAGCAAAGTCTTACCTTTTCTTTCCATTATAACAAAAATTCTGTTATATATTGATGGGTACTAGGAGTAGTTTTCCAGAGAAACTAACTCTGTTAAATAATAAGATTTGTTTTGTAAAATTTATTTTAGGAAAGTAAAATAGGAATGGATTGGATTAAGGAATGCTGTGTTTAGATCCGACTTGAAATAGGGATTTGATCAAATATTAGAGGCAAAATTGCACAAGGCTAGCAAAATACTATGACAATTTAATGTCATTAGCTCAGGACAAACCTGGGCTAAAGACAGACTGGAAAAGAGATGAAATATTGACAAAGTTGTAGCTCAGAATTACTGATCTTTCAGTTCAAAGACAACCTCTGCAAGAAAAAAAGGCACCATTTGTGGGTCAAACCAAATTGAAGTAATATTTTCTCAGTAAAATACAAAACCAGTAAAAAATCTCCAGTCAAATTCAATAGGAATTAATTACCTTTTCAATCTGAAAGCAAATGTCACATTTCCATTTAAAATGAACTTTTCCCTGAAAGTTAGAAGAGCCATATATTACTTCAAAGGAAAAAAAAGGCTTATGAAGGAAAAAAAAAACCACCTTTTTTTTTCCTTTATTTTTCTTTCAGATAAATAACCAACATATAATTCAACTCAATTGGGTTTGTCAACCCAAATGAGAAGTCAGATGGTTTAGCCAGCAGGAGGCATATATGGCTCAAGTAGGAGCAGGCTGGTCCTTTCCTATTTTACACTAAAGCTCTGGGCAGGTCTGAAGCCTGCTCTCACCAGTGTGCATGGAACACAATCACTAAATCACTAGAAAAAACAAGCTCATCTTTTGGAAACATAAACTTTTCCCATTAGGACTTTAATGAAAGGAACCAATTTTCAATTGAGCAGCCAATGCTAAGGTTAGGGCATGTACAAACTCTTGATAATTTACGTTATTTTGGTAGCACAGTAAGGTGCTATCTGTGTATTAATTTAAATTCCAGACAGAGGATGTTTTCTTCCTTGAGGCTTTTGTTTCAGCTTCATATTTAATGTACTGTGTTGTATTTTTAAAGTCACAGAATTTACAGGAAGGATTAGGAAGATAGGACAATGTGAAGCACAGAAAAAATTGTAGTGTTGTTAGCAATGTGGTGATTAATATTTGCTTACTTTTTTTCCCCCAGAGGAACACTTTCTTGCCAGATCTCATGTGCTAGGAAATAACAATTAATTGTTGTCAAAATACTTAGTAAATATCCTTATTCCTACTTCATAGTATAGGAAATGAATTGGATAATTCAGGTTGCACAGAAACCTGTGTCCCAGCAAGGGTTTTAACTCTAACTTGTTACTATGTGCTCCAGTAGCTGACCAGCCATGCTTCCTTGACTATACCATGGCTCAGGTATATAGGCTTTTCCTATAAATAAACTGCTGGATTAAGCTTTCGGAGGATTCCATGTACTTTTTTTTCAAGTTTAAATTAATTGCTAAATAGTAGTCAGGCTTTCACAAAACTGCTGGATGCCAGAATTGAGATTGTCTATGCACCTTAATTCCTCTCTTATGTCTGTTTTATGGGACAATGTTTGATTTACATCCCCTCGTACTTGTCATGCGGTTTCTGTCTCATGCCATGTGTTCTGATCAGTTGTGGAGTACTTTGTCTGTTCCTTCATGTTCACCACATCAGTCCTGGCCTTATTTACTGAAAGATTTTCCACCCACACTCTGTGGATTGATCCTTTCTCATGTGCTTTGCAGGAGTGTTAATCATGAGTGCAACAGGAATGATTCAGAAGCACTGACTACCCTTGAGGGGTGCTGCAGGGGGGAAAGGCAGTGCTATTTCTCCACTCAGAGGGCAGAATGAAGGACAAAAAGTGCCTTCCCATTACACCATGGTTCAGTCTGAGGAATTTGGAACCTGAGATTTTAGTATAGTACTATATAACACCTTGGGATAGAACAGCTCCAGGGGTAAATGTCCAGAAAATGAGGATGAAACAGATGCTGATCACCTTAAAAAATCTTGGTTATTTGGCTTTTACAGCATTTCTAAGGAGAGAAAGGAGAAAGAATGCAGTTTTCTACCGTGGCATTTAATTTCCCAAACAGAGACCTTGTCTAGTTTCTGTATCAGAGTTTTTGAAGACATACCACATCCTAGAAGGATGCAAGTGTTTTCATTATAGTCTAAGCAAAATGTTTGAGGAATGACACTTGAGAGTTGCTCTTTTCTTCATTCAACACAGAAGCTAGTATTAGGTAAGGCTTCAAGAATGTTTGCTATTACAGCAGCAACCTTTCAGATGCCAAAGAGGTTACTGGATTTGTCCTGAAGTTCTTTCTGAGTTCTGAAAAGATCATCAGATAAAAGGCCTTGCATATCTTAACCCATGTTGGAGCAATGACAAAAGAGGAATATTAGTGCACGCAGATATGAATCCATCTGTAAAAAGGAAATACAGCATAGAAAGTCAAAGAAAAACAGTAGCATAATGCAAATATTTCCCTGGTAAGAGAGTGAGTTTTTGGTGATGTATTATGAATAGCCAGCCTTTCTGTGCCTTGAGTGTATTGCTTACTGCTGCTTTGTTTTCAAGCTGTGGAGAAAAGTGAAAGGTACATAGACAAGACCATGGATGCTTCAGAAAATATTTCATGTGTGCAGTTCAATTAAAATCCTTTTATGAGACCTTAAATTTGCAGAAGTTAGTACATGAAATACAAAAATCTCCACAAACCTATATTATTTTGTAGTTAATCAAGAGAAAAGAGCAATTTTCCAGTTGAAGTATTCTAGAAAGTCATGGGGTTCCAGGTTTCTAAAAGGGCGTTAAAGGGAATACCTACATGTATCTGTCACAATTAGATTCAGAAATAGCACAGTTTGCACTCCTTTTGGTCCAGGCAAAATTTTTATTTTGGCTTTGCAATTACAAGACATCATAATTTTTTTTTTTTCTTCTTAAATATTTCACAAATTGCTCATGTGTTTTGACTAACTCTTTGATCAAGGATGGAAGCAATGGCTCAGTTTTGGAGCTGCCCGTTGAACTGCCTTCCACATGGGCAGTGCACTGAGACCTCAAATTTCTTAACATTCTGTCCCCACTTCCATCAGTTAATGAGAAACAAGAGAGTACTTAGTGAGGGAAATCCTGAAATAGGACCCTTCTCCAGAGAGTCCAACCAGCATCCAGTCTCCTTTTTTCCAACACTTTTTCTCTTTTTTCTTGCCAAGTGTGATATTCTTTTCAGTACCCCCTTTTTTCCCCTCCGCCAAGGCTTGTGAGCATCAAACGTTACCGATGCAGATGTTACCAGTCCTTTCAGCTGTGCCATCTGGTGAAGCTGGCACTTAGAAGATGAGGGATCTAGTGTGTTTGATATGGCCAGCTGTGCTGGCAAGGGGAAAGGAACAGGAGCTTCAGGCAGAAGAGAGAATAACAGGAGGGATGAGGAATGTCCTCCTGAGTCAGTCTGGCCTGTCAGGAGCTAGGGAATGGCTCTTCAGTGCACCCCAGTGCCTCTTCTGCTGCTTATGGAACAGGCTTGCAGGCAGTGGGGGCTCTCATGTTTGTCTCCCATGCTGTCCTTCTGTCCACACTTTGGCGTGCTCTGTGTAGTACATTTTCCTCTAAGCTGTCCTGAAAGCCACTTGTATGTACTAGACCTATCCATATCCATCTTCACCCATCCCAGAGAAGTCCCTTATGAGCAGATATCCTTATGGAAACAGCTTTACTCTGAGCAGGAATCTCCTTTTCATTTTGTCCTTTTGTTATAGTTAGCTATAAGCTCAGGTAGAGTTAACCCTATACCTTTTTCTTTTTCATTCTACAAAGGAAGAAAAAAATTGTGTTGAAGTTCCAGGGAAAGTATCTTTTTTCCCCAAATTGATCCCCATCACAGATTTTAGTGAGAACTGAATTTGGTTTGCACTTTTGTAATCTGAATTAAAAACTTAAAATAGTGCAGCACATTTTGCTTTGAAACTGGGAATCTGTTGCTTGACCTCACTTGTTTATACAAGTTCAAGTTGTACATAATTATCTCTAAATAGAGTGGCAATCTGTGCTTTTTATTTAGTGCATCTTTTCTTCTATAGCCTGTGATTAGTTATTTTGTTACATGATTATTTGATTTTTTGCTTGTTTGTTTTAAGTGGCCACAATAATGTCCCAGTTCATCCTCTGACAACTTTATAAAAATGTTACTTTTTTTGATGGCTCTGGCAGACTGAGGTCTTGAAGTCTGTGATCTAGAACATCACATAGTCATTTCTTTATTTCAATATCTTTTTGAAGGTCTGCTTATTAGAGGTCTATCAGCCTTAAGGTTGTTTCCAGCTGAACTTCCAGTCATGGCTGAGCCACTCCATTTTCTCAGTGAGGCCCAAGTGAAACGCAGAAAAGCCTTCGTGCAGTTCCTTCTCCCTTGGTTGCATTAATTGTGCTGGGCTAACAAGGGTAAGAAGTAGAAAGTATTTTGTCTTGGCACTGCTTTGCCATGGCTTGGAATGCACACCACACATGGATGGGTTCAATTACCAGCTTTATATAGCAAATTTTCAGAGTAGAACCACACTATCAGCCTAATGTTTACCAGCTGTTTTAGAGATTGAGTCACTTTTGCATCATCCTAGTCCTTTCTAGGGCAAAAATAACATTCCCTAAAAGGAAGAGGGCAGAACTTTTAAGGCTCATCCTGTAACTTTTCAAGGTCTATTATAAGTATTGTAACTGAAAGGATTTGGAATGAAAAAATAATTGCCTTTTTTCCACCAGCTCCAAAAGACTGCATTTTGAAAACCTTTTTTTCTGAATTCGGTTGCCTGCTAATCATGGAACATAAAGGTTTTCAAAGAGTCCCAGTTGTTGTTCCATAGATTTCTATACAGTAAATGTTTAGCTCAGTTTCAAATTGAGGAAGTGGCTTTGACATAATATTATCAAAGGACATTTCAATCCTTTATGAGAAATGTGGAGGGAGCAGGGAGTAAATTTGAAATTTTACTTCTTATATAAGTCATTTAAATTTAATGCAAACATTTGTGAACCTCTGCGAGCAAAGAGGGATGGAGACACAGTTACCCTTCAATCCCATGAGGAAATATTTACAGCCATAAATTGCAAAGACATTGAAGCAGCATTTTCAAAGACCTCTTTATGCTCTGCATTTTCATGTTTAGCTGATGACTGAGCACGGCAGTGCCAGTGTGACACTTGTCAGGGATGGGGCTGGTCTTGGGTACAATGGGGACTTCATTACAATATGGCAATATATCTCAGAGGACCCTTGCTAATGGTGCTAGATAAATAGGGCTGTGCATGTCCAGTATCATAAATACATGTTATCATGCCATGCCACTTCAATGAGTTTATCTGTTTATATATGCATCAAAGGGAGCAAAAAATGTTTAACTTGCTTCAGTGAGCTGTAAGCAGAAAGAGAATAGATGAGAGCTGAAGGGTTTGGAGCACACTGAATTGTATCTCATTCAGGAAATCTTCTGAATTATTGATTATGTTTTCCTTTCATTTTTTCATTTTTTGAGTCACCACATTTGTGTTAGCCAGCCGTAGTCTTCCGAGGTTATTGCACTAATTTATAAGTGGCTTCTAACCATCATGTTAGTTCAAAGTGGGGTGTGTCCTTTTTGTCTGAGATGGTCAGCAGCCAGTGTGGAGAGATTAATGTGGATTCCTGCCTGTGCAGAACGGCTTGACAGCAATGCCTCCTTTCTGCTGTCTCCTAAGCAGGTACAAAGGCAACAAAGACCTTTGCTTAATGAATCAAATGCACATATGTCATTTAGAGCTATTCACATCTGCCTCTCCCAAACAGACCCAAGAGGCTCCTGTCTCCCTCCCCCTCTTAGGACTTCATACATTTTTACTGAAGATTAACTTCAAAAAGGCCTTGTGCTGTTTCATCCAGAAGGTTGTACTGTCACTGTGCCTGGCCAGTGCTGATTTTCTGTCATGGGGACCAAAGCATCCAGAAAGTGAGATCTGAAGTCAGTAACAGGCCAGGAGAGGGGATGACCTCTCCAGCTGAATGTGGACCTGGCACAGGACCTGGGACCTGTTGTCCCTTGTGGCAATGCTATTCTACATCCCAGATGTTTTGTGGTAAAGTGGTTTTAGGCTAACAAGGAGATGACAGGAGAGGTTCTGCCCTCCATTACTTAGTGTAGTATGTGGCTTCTGGCACCCCTTTCAGTCCTCAGTGCTGATGAGCTGTGGCTCTGAAGTGTGAGATTGCCCAATACTGATGAAATAAATGTGGGATTCCTTCTAAGCTCAGGGGATCCACAGGAGAAAGAGCTAAGGAATTATCCCCATGCAAGGGTCACTGGCTCTGTGAGGTCTTAGTGTTCACCTAGGCAGCTGAGTGATTCCTGATGAGCCTGCAGGTGATTCAAAGGACTCTGGAACCCACATGGCTTGGTCTTCTACTCATTATTCTAATGCATTTCAGTCTTCACTGCACAGTAAATATAGAACAAGCAGATGGTAGGAAAACAGAATCAGCTCCTGAGGTGAGATGATAATTTTTGCATGAATATTCCTTTCCATGTGCTGGGGTGGCTCTGGGCTTTATTGCTTACCCTTGGTGAGAGCAGTCCTGGGTGGCTGCGGGGCGTTCCTGCTCTGACCCACCTTGGGGTGGCAGCTCCTCCCCACCTCAGGCTGTCCCACCTGCCCTTTCCATCTGTGTCCTCGTGGCTCCCACAATCAGCACAGAGAAGATAACAGATGCTCTTACTGTCACTTGAAAAATGCTTCTTCTTTCAGGGTGGGGAAACCCACAGCCATTGTCTGAACTCAACAGAAGCACAACAGTGAAGTAATTGTTCCTTGAACTATATCTTTTAGATTATTTATTTACCTCCTTTTAACATAGCTTTTCAACTATTCTGTTATCAAAATCTCTAGTCAACAGAGGTCAGTTTCTGCTGGTTTTTATACATGTCTTTGATGCTATTTCATGTTGCTTATGATCAACCTTTTTTAAAAGAAGCCCCTGGGAACTTCCTATTATCTCCCTTTATTGTTTTTTCCTCAGATAAAAAACAGAGAAAAAAATTCCTTCTCTTATACTGTAAATACTTTCTAGAGCCCAGCACCAGTTATTTAAGAATTTCTAAGTCACTCAGCCCACCAGCTGATGGACAAAAGCCTTTGCCTCAGGCTCCCAAATCATCTCTGCATACACAGTATGTTCTGCTCCTTGCTTCTAATTACATCCCAGCTGATTGCAGTGCCTGGATAAAGCAGCTGGGGAGAGCTGTCCCTGATCCTGGGGAAGGTCCCTGAGCACCCAGTTGGTGTCTGGACAGAGATCCTGCTGGGGTTGCAGGGAGAGGGAGCATTGCCAGGATGTGCTTGTGGGCACCCTCCTGGGTAAAACCCACTGTGCTGCTGCCAGTCACCATTGTTTAATTCAGGGAAAGCCTCAGTATCACAAGGCAATGTTGCCAATACTTCTATTGCAGGAGAGGAAGGAGTGAGAGCCTTTCTCAGGCCTTTGGTGGAGTCCTTCAGAGAGCAGACAGACTTGTAATTGATGAGCCTCTATCAATTATTGGCCCCAGCCTCAAAGGGCCTACTGCAGTTTAAGCTGTCCCATCAAAGAGGATACTGGGGGAGCAGGCAAAGCACATCAAATCAAGTCACATGCTTTGCCTGCTAAAAACTGTGAAGACTGAATTAATAAAAAAATTTTGTCTGGGAAATCTAAAATCCAACCATCAATTTTCCTCTGAGGAGATTTAATTATTACCAAGTGCCTCAGACCCCCTGCAGCAGCACAGAGCACCCAAGCCAGCTGTGGGTGTGCTGCTGTACTTGCTCTCCCCAAGGCTGCTGTGCCTGGATCCGCTTGGATGGTCCATCTGATACACTCCAGGCCAGTCGAGGGGCTCCTCCTTCAGTTTAGAGAGGAAGGGGGGAATGGCCATGAGGAGAATCTCCCCATGCTCTGGCATGGGAGAGCTGTGTGCTAGGGAATTGAAGAAGCCAGGGGAAGGAACTGAGGATGAGAGATGGCTCTGATTGTGGGTGGTAAAAGACTCAATGCCCTGGGCACTGTTTGCAGCATAGCTATTTATAACAGTGATGTTACTGGTAGCAACAAAACCAGTGCATCTCAACAAGAGAACAGAGACTCTCACAACTCAGTGCATAAACCCTAATTAACCTCTTTACTGTAAAATTCTGTACCAGGACTCTTGGAACATAGTTTGAAAATCCTGGTGGTCTCACATAGTTCTGTGTTTGAGCTACTAGGGCTCCATGCACCAGGAAGCAAAGCTGTGCCTTTACCTGACTGTTCAGGATGAGTGCCTGGAAATCACCCAAGCCACTGCTGCTCCAACCAGCACACAGGAGCTCATCCACAACACTACAGAAATGTCTCCACTTGAGAAAATCAACATTAATTGCTGTCATATTCCCTGGGGAAACCATGTGGCTGAAACTGACTGAGAATTGGAGAACAACCAGATGGTAAAATTACTAAGTTCTCTGGGGAGGGGAGCAGCTTCTCTGCCTGAGCATCTTGCCATATTGGACTCCTGTTTTGCTAATCTTCACTCTCTGGTGTTTTTTGGTCTGTTCCCTGACTGAGATTAAGACAGAGCTACAGCATTCACCCCAAAGTGGAGAGAATGCAGCTGGATATGGGAGGAAGAGCTGCTGTTCTCTCCTCTCCCCACCTGCCACTCAGCATAGGGATTGCAATCAGAAGGAACCAGGGAACTTTGCACATTGCACAGATCAAGGCCATCATCCCCAGGGGAGAAGATTGTTCACCTATTCAGTGCCTTGCCTGAGCATTGTCATAAACCCAAACGCTTGAAAGAAGCTTGGCAATACCCAAGTGGTTTGTAATGGTGTGTGGTCCCAGAGGTTCAATCCAGGACAAATAAACACAAGAGCACTACCTGAGAAGCTAATTGTCTATTTGGGAATCACAGCATTTGAAGCATTTTAGAAATGTGCTTCAGCTCTCCAAACCAAGTAAGAGTATTGCTGTGCTGGGCCAGACCAAGTGTCTCTATTGGCTTCATGTCTCATTAAATGTCTCTGTAATATTTTACATGACAGTACCATGGGATACAGAGGTAGAAGTGGAACATGCATCAAATCCTTCTCCTCCTACTTTCTGCTTCTCCTCTGCCTCCTTGTTTGAACTGCCAGATAATATAACTCCATGTTTTTCCTTTCCCACTGAGACCTCCTGCTGATTATTACTATTAACAAAGCACCCTGATTATACTTTTCTCCTCCTTGCTGCATTTTAGCAAAGGTCACCAGTGTTAATAATTGAAGCAATCATTTATATTAATGCTTATCATCCAGATGGCTCAAGGGAGTAGAGCAAAAAAACAATGGAAAAGAATTTAAATTTTTACTCTGCAAGTAGCAGGAGCTGGAACTTTGGAAGATAACACAGTGAGAGTGAAACTTTTAGTGTTACAAATCTCTGTCAGAAGAAATTGCAGGAGGGCGAGGCAACCCAGCAGCAGCTTTATAATACCTAGAACATGTAAATAGGGGCAGGCCTAGAAAATGCGGGCGAGGGCTCTGTTACAGGTACAGAAGGCTCCGTGTGTGCACCAGCTAATGCCAAGGAAGCAATCCAGCCCTGGAAACCTGAAGTGTGCTTGGTTTGCAAAGCTGTGCGGGAGTGCCTGTGTCTGCACTGTCCCTGTACCTTGCCTGTGGTGCCAGGAGAGAGCAGCAGGCTCCATATCCCTGCTGACATGAACCTGCCCTGTGTGCTTGGACATGCTCAGGCAGGTCCAAATCTACATCTCACACAAGCTTGTTATGAAGATACCTTCCCTTATTCTTCATTTAAATCACATATGGGGTCAATTTTAATGTTTCTTTTTCCTCAGCCAGAATTTTATCAGGGATGGATGCATCTGGTTCCTTGGGAAGTGAAACAAATGGTGAGGAGATAAATGAGCTGCTCTGTGCAAAGCTTCCCTGTGGGAAGCTGTCTCTAACTGCAGTGATCCTATCTGAAGCCAGATAATGTAAAAAATACAAAATGCACTTGAAATCTGAGACTTCATCACTCTAGAATGTCAAAAATATCTAAAACTTCTGGGTTTATTCTTTGTGTGAGGTCTTGCCCAGACTTTGAAGGACCTGCCTGTTCTGCAAACCCCTACCTGAGAAGCCTACAGTGGCCAAATGAGAGTCCTCAGAGCTGTGCATTGACCATGGCACTGGGTAAATCTGTGTGCAATCCCTTGCCTTGTCACAATTTTGTTTGTTTTGCTTTTTAATAGTATAAAAAATCATAATTCTCAAAAATTCATGATTCTCAAAAATTCTGTCATGGGTGATTTTTGCTTGAGACTAATAAAAGGAAGGAAATAATATTTTTATTTGGTTTTAGTTTAAACCACTTGAGAAAAAAAGTTTTCATGCTCAAAGTTACATCCATATCACTGATTTTGTTCAGGTAACCTGCCCAAAGGAATTTATGGGTCTGTAGTTTCAGATTTGTGTTCACAGCTGTGACGTTCAGGAGTTTCTTTGTCTCATGGCTGCTAAACAGCTTATTTAAAGACCTTGACTTCATTTTTTTCTCCTTAATCCCAAGGCAGTTATTAATCCAGTTACGAGCTTCTTCTATTTGTTAAAGTTGAAATATTGTGCTGCTCCCAGACACAAGCTGGGGACACAAAAGGAAAGGAATCCATGTGCCTTTTCCTCCCAAGGAACCCACAGAACTGATTTTATGTCAAATTTATGGGAAAATGTTAATATCTGAAAACAGTGAATTGAAATATTCTAGCACCAATATTGCACCAAAAAAATGCTGGAGGTAGAATTGTGCGCACTCTTAGCACATTAAGTCAAGCATCTTCCTGCTGGAGCCCTTATAGACTTTGCAGTATTGAGAAGTGCTAATGTATGTCTAGGGCTCTAGTGCCAGAGCTCACCAGGCTGCTGGGCCTGCAGAGCTGGGAGGTGCCAGGGCAGGAGCCTCAGGGACTGCCCAGGAGCCCAAGGGCACAGGGTGCAGTGCCCAGGCACAGCCTCACCTGTGCCTGACCGCTGATGGGCACTGTGACCATTGCGGATATCACAGGGGGCAGCCCAGCTGCCAAAGGGTTGATAAGCAAACTAATCCTAACCTTCAGGCTTTCCTCTGAGTCTGTGGTTACCCAAGCAAGTCAGATCTCATTCTGGGATTCTCTCTAGTTCATAGGTGAAAACCTTACCTCTAGTGCTTCCTCTGGCTTGAGAACAATTCCCTTTGCCTTGGGTCAAAATGAGCAAAAGGATAGAGTTTAAGCTTAAAAGTCTTATTAAGCCTTTAGTTTTTAAAAAGAAGAGACTTTAGGAAGTGTGCCAGTGCAAGCTACTCTGTAGCATTTCCTGTTTGATATTTCTGTTAGCAGCAGAACTCTGCTGGGTAAGAGCTGCACCAAGCATCAGCCTGGGATCTGGGTCTCTCCTTTCTGTCAAAGGCACAGAGCAGATGGACAATAAGAGCAGACCCCAGAGCTTTATTTCTGCTAACACTGTGCAGGGCATCTCCTTGTTACAGGCATAGTCTGTTTAGGCAAGAAGGTATCTGGTGTATAACAAGCTGGGTCCATGCTGGGCAACATAAATTTCAGAGGGAATTTAAATCTATGTAATGATGCAGCAAAATAAAACAGACCACCAGAAGCCTTCAATAACAATTTTTTTTAATAGTAGACTTTAAGTCTTCTGCAATTACTCAAGGCAGACAGGACAATTTGGGTTTTTTTATTCATGTTTTCATAAGGAGTTCTCCCAGTGTAAAGATGTCTTTTTTTTGCCTACCACCTAAAATTACTAAATTGAGATTTGGTAATAAACTAAAAAATTAACTAAGCGCTACAAAATATAAATGCATGCAAGCTGCCAGCCTACTGAAACCAAAGCACAAGAAAAACCACTAAATTTGCCATGAAACAGGTGACTAATATCTTTTAGCCAAAGTGTAGGGAGAAGAAAGATTGACTCATGTTAGGCTGTATTATAATACTAAAGCATTAAATATATATGCAGAACTAATGTTCCATATATATGTAATAAATTACATTAAATCATTTTATTTTTATTATTATTAATGTGTAAATAGGAATATCCAAAATCAGGCCTTGGTATTATTTCCCCCTTAATTTCATCAATTGCTTGAATAAAAATATAATTATTGCAAAACAGAAATTTTGACCAAATTCTTATGAAATGTATTTGAAAGGCCACAGTCAAAATCCAAAAAAATCTCTCACTCCCCAAGGCTTTCCTGAATGCTGATTAATGGCAATATTTACTTTGATGAATTCTGCAGAAGTATTCTGCTTTCAATAATGACCAGGAAAAGGAGATTTTGGGAGGAATTAATTATTTTGTGGATATAGTAATTTTTCCATTCATCTAAGCTGGTAGTTAATTCACAGGAAGTGTATCCTTTGTATTTAAGCAGTGGTCATATAAATTGAAATTAAAATTACTTTGGGAAACCTATTTCAACATGAGTGACTGTGGGAATATGCTACCCTTAGCTCAGGTCCAGCTGAACTGCATTCCAAGGATTCATTTGCAAAGTCCTGTTATGGGCACGTGCTCCTGGCATACCTGCAAAGCCACAGATTTGTTGTGGCTGACATTTTCACAAATTTACAAACCTGGGGAAAACAGGCCCAGCTGGTTCTGGAATGAGGTAAGAGCTCAAATACAGGTTCTGCTTGTCTGAGTGAAGCAACAGGAACTGTGTTGTGCCAACACTTCTGTGCTGGCCTTGCTAATGCTCCTCTGTGTCAGGCATGGCTTTTTAGCTGCACCAAAAGCACCACATCAGGTTTGTATTTTGAGGTGATATGGTAAAGGGATCTTTGTCCGAAATGGTAGATGTTATATAGAAATTCTTGAAAACTGCCTCTGAAATTTGTGTAGTTTCTATGGATATATCTTCATTTCCCCCCGAAAAGCCTTTTTCTCATCCTAAGAGAAAAGTTTCTAGAAGTTGGATGCTTATTCTTTATTCCTTCTTCAAAAAAGTTTGTTCTTTGTTGCTTGTACTGTTTCTTTCTTCCCCCCTCAAAATAGAAGCATAGTTCCTACCCCATTTTCCTTTATATAATCTCTTCTTTCTCCTCTCCTCATGATATGATGTTAAGTTGTTCAAAATCCAGACAAAAAATAGCTTGTGCCTCCACTCCAGCAGAACAGAGTGATATTGTTGCAGCGTGGAGTAAAGGTTAATCCCATTTCAGTTCTGGACCACCAGTGTGCTGATACAAGGCTGACTCAGAAAGGCACTGCAAGAGCTATAGATATTTCTGTCTGCAGAGCAAGAGAAAAGGAGCCTCTGAAAAACGACAGAGGGTGGTGAAACCCTGCTGCTGTTGACTTGCTTGGGTCACAAATGGCTCTGTTTCTGAGAACAGGGTCTGTTGCTTTGTTCCCTAAGAAATTTTGCATTTAGCTGCAGGGAAGAATAGGCTGTCCAGCACAGCCTCCCCACCAGGTAAAGGAGCAGGTTGCTAATGCTCTTTCTCCACCCACCCATCATTTGCTGGCTTTCTCTCATCAAGGTTCCAAACGTGTAGCAGGCAAGGTTGTCCAAACAGATTTGAGTGAGGCTCTTTGACAAGCCCTGCTAAGTTTTATCATTTGGAAACTATTTCACATGTATTTAAAGTCAATATTGAAAGAGCCTAAAAAATCCCCCTAAAGATCAATAAGGAATGCTACTGTCTTATGGTAAATATTTTTAAATCCCATTAAAATAAAAGGTAAATTCAGGGTAAATTTTGCTGAAGTTCAGCTTTTCTGCCATAGAATGCAGTTGGTCAAATTTTAAAATGCCTTCTTGAGCAACCTTTTCCATCTGGGCTGGAAGCAAAAACTCAGGAGAAGCTGTGTCTCAAAGTGAGATAAACCTGAGCTCTGTATTCTGTAGCACAGCAGTGATTGCAAATGTTCTTTATGGCCAGGCATATTTGAGTCTCATTTTTATAAGTGCCATTTTTGTATGCAGCCTTCTCTGCACTTAGCTTTTCAGTGAAGGATTCTGACATTTTCTCCTGCATTTCACCTTTTCTCACTTGTTCTGACCCTGTCCAAAGACAGCTGTTTCAGCAGGCCCCACTGTTGCTGTGCTGAGCATGGTTATTCACCAGCTCACCCTTCAGAGCTCTGCCTGCACAGCACCAGGCAAGCCAGACTGGAAAGGTTTGCTCTTGGTTTGAGCGCATGCAAATACTTCTACAAGGGCCAAGCTGCAGAGGATTTGGGTACAGGGACTGCAAGTTTAGAGATGCTTAGGTTTCTGATTTTCTACAGTGATGTTCAAACCTCAAAGCTCCCCAGTTACATCAAAAATGAATACATACTGTGTGACAGGCCAAATTTCTTGTAAACAATAATCACTGTTGCACAAGTCATGCTGTTCTTGTTTGAAGGATTTAATTCTGTGACAAGCAGAAGGAAAAGAAGGAAAGACAGGAAAATATTCTTAAATATCTATAGCTAGCAGAAAAAGATAAAAGATCAAGGAGATTTCAGTGAAGTTTCATATTTAAATAGCTTATGAAATCAATACATTTCTTGTTAGAAAGTGTCACTAAGAAATACCAGCTGATATGGACAGATTCTTAAACATAGACTGAACACAGGAAAAACATATTAGTAAAGTTTGAATTGAAATTCAATATTGCAGGTGTTTCCACGATACATAAAGCAGGGAAATGGGAAGTGCCCTAAAGTCACTCTTACAGTTTTGGGATGAAATATCATTGAGAAATGATCAGTGTTTTAGGGGTCAGGGCTATCTCAGGTATACGATGTGTTCTGCTCTGGCTGGCTGTGAGTTACAGCAATACTCAGACATTATTTTAATGAGAATTCTGCATTTGTAGCAGACAATAATGATCACTTTTGGTTGTCTGTTGAGGACTTTCCTCTTCAGTACCAAATCCGGGTTTATATTGGAGAGTGTATTTGCTTCCTCAGTAAGGAGGGTGTGGCTTCCTGCTGGAGAACTTGTGTAGCGGAAAACAACTTTCAACGGTACTGAAGAACAAGTACATTGCTGAACAGAGGGGTTTTCACATCTTTACCAACTTTAGATGTAAGTATACATTCTCAATATTTTGCAGAGTTAAGTACTACATCAACCTTTTCCAGCTGTCCAGAATATAAAATTATGCTTACCTATATCATATGCTACTCTGCACTCACAGTATCTGACAGCGCCTCTTAGAAGTGTAGGGAAATGTTTAAGGGGAAATCCTGACTTTCTGAGGGAAAACACTGCAAATGGAATAGCTATTTCATGAAGTTATTCCTCAGAGTAAAAAATTTTATGATCTTCACTTCTCTGTTCATAATGAACTGGTGGATTTCATTATGGGATCAATTCCCATGCCTCCCTGCAATCTGTAAAAGTCATATTCCAGGTCTCCCAGCAGAAACTATCTGGAAGTGAATATGGTTTTGTCTTGCCAGCCTGGAGTGCTGGTACAGAGCTCTAATAAATGTATGGTTAATTTCATGATTTAAACACCATTCAGTTGGTAAGGAATTTGCATTCTGAGGTCCTCCTTAATGCCATTTGATTGCAGAAGTGTTCCAGGTAAATTAAAACAAATGGAAAAGCCCCAAAGGTATCTCATTAAGGCAAATCATAAGTCCCTCTGGATCATGTAAATGAGTTAATATACTATTTCATGCTTCCAAATGAATTTATTAGCAGTTTACTTTCAATATGTTCTTCAGTGAGCTGTTTTCTTTACTAGTCAGCTGTTGAATTATATATTTTCTGTATGCTAGTAAGTGATATCTTCTGTCACTTAAAATGTTAATGGTAACACAGAACTGATACATCTGTTGGAATTGGCATGAATGTAGGAAAAATCCCATAACGTGCTGGTAAGCTATTTCACGTGACTGTTCCCACTTCATTAGTGCAAAAATACTGCACTAATTTAAAAGATTTGCTGTTATAACAGTTGATCTAGGTGAATCATAAAAATGCAGCTTTGAAAAACTGTAATGGCATTGTAGAATAAAATTTAAGGAGAATAAAAGTAATTTGGGTTAGGTACTCTTTGAAGCCTAGATGATGTTGGAATCTGTATCTACACTGCCTTGTGCCTGTTTGCCTTGGGTTTGCAAGCCATGCCCAAGTGTGGCACCCAGCACCCATTCTAGTGCTGCCTGTCTCAGTGGGACAGGCATTTCTGATAGTGTGCTCTTCTTGGGACTTGGTTGTGCCTCATTTGCCTGCTTTGAGTGGGGCTGGCTGCTGTCTGTCTGTCCCAAGAGGCCTGATAAAACAGGCTGCCACCCCTGGCAGCTGGGGACAGCCTCTCGTGGGGCTGGGCTGGCCATCCCAGGGGCCCCCACGGTGTGCAGCTCCCCAGCTTCCACCCCACCTTTCCTTCCAGGAGGAAGGACAGATATCTTCCTGGGAAACGATTTCTTTCATCTTCCAGAAGCTGCCTGAACTTTGACTTAGTCCAGATTCTCCTTTAGAAAGTTTTGGTTTTGGAGACAGTCTGTCAATACCCACTAAAAGGAGCCTCTTTCCTAGTTGAGCATGCAGTGACAGACAGAAAAAGTCTGGATGAGGTGGGTCACACTCAGTGCCAGGTACCTGTCCTGCAGATACAGCATTTTGCATGTCTGGAACAATTGTCCCAATTGTGGGTTCCCACAAAAAATAATTAATCCAAAACCATTGCTAGGAGTGACAACCAAGTTCCAAAAAATACACTTGACTATTTAGAGAACACTATCCCCAGCTGGGTTCAGTCTGAGAATGGTGGAAGGCCAGCCAGGCAGTGAGAAGAGAAGGATATCTTTGCAGCTGTACATGTTCTCTACATTGCTGTCAAAGGGAAATGAAATGAGCAGCAGAAGTCATGAATCTAAACTCGTTGCATGACTAAAGCAGCTGGGTCATGACTAAGGCTGTTGTGAGACTCCACATACCAAACTGCCAACAATTAGTACAAGGCTGAACTGTGTTCCTAACAAATACTGAACCCACAAATGTGCAGTTACCAAATATGGCTGGCTTGCAGAGTTCATTCTGTTTTATTCTAGCTGTTTTGTCCCCATGCTGCCCACTCACATCCTCTGCAGTCAGTAACCAGTCTGTTGTCTAGAATGATGATGGTTCTGCATGACTTCTGAGATAACAAAATCTTGATTAATAGGAAGATTATTGTGGGGATTTATTTTATAGAAGATGGTTGTGGAAATAGCCCATATGTGCCTGCTTCTTCCAGAATGAAGGTGGTCCCTGGAGAACATCCTGGGTGCTGGGCAAAAAGAGAATTGGAGAATTGATCCAAGGGAAACTTAGAATGATTTTGATCTACAAATGGGCATCTTGAAAAAACACTTCTTCTCTTGCTCATTTCACCAAACCTTAGTTCTGACTTTCATAATTTCATTTTTTCCTCAGTGAGAGTTTAAGATCCTTTTGTTTTTCTCCCTTTTTGTATAGTACTTAGCAGATTTGGTGCTCTCTTGGTCTTCAGAGACTGAACTGTGGACAGAATCATTCAGATGAAAAATCCTAATGGCATGGTCTGTGAGGCAGAGCAGAATTCTGATGGAAATCAATTTAGAGAAAATTAAATCTAGTTAAAGGACAGTAAGCATGCAGGAAATCCCTTTTCTGGTTTCTGCTGCACAAGTGGATATAGATAGGCATCTTGTAGAGACCAAGACCAAAACCAAAACTGCAATATACTGAAATCATGAAGCAAACATGCCTGAAGTCAGACGACAGTGAAATGAAAGCTATGTTTATTTTAAAGCTATATTTATTTACATTCATTTTAAAGCCGTGTTTATTTCAAGCTGATTTTGGTGCAGCAAGCAGGAGCTCACCTGCTGTTGTAAAAGGAAGTGTCACACAACATTTGTGTTTAGACAAGATGTACCAGATTCAGGTAATAAAAGACCCAAAAGACAGTCCACGTGAATGTGTTGACTTTATGAATGAAGCATGCAATATATTTCAACACTACATTAGTCACAAATATCCTGTGACAGACACATAAAATTGTTCATGCATGTTCTCACCAGAGAAAGCAGAAAAACCCATAACCCGTGGTTAGGTGATGCTGTAAAAGTTTTCTTTTGGTTGTAGACATTTTCCTGAAATACCTTTTCTCATTGGAAAAGACCAATGGAAAAAGAATGACTTAAAAGAATTCCTAATTACAAAGACTAGGCACTTGGATATTTATTATGTGCTGTTTTTCTCAGTTTTGACTCTCATCTACCCTTCCCACTGTCACATTCCAGACTATTTTTGCACAGTCTTAGAGCAAAACATTGGTAGGGAAGAAAATCTTTCCCTGCAGACATTTGGAGAATGGCTGGCAGAGGTGCCTAGTGAATGGGTACAGGAGAAGAATCTGTGTAAGGAATAAAAATACCTACAGCTCCATAAAATCTGTGTGACACTAAAAAATTCCTGTATGCAATGGAGGAAACAGGAGTTTCATTAAATAATATTTTGAAGATTCCTACTTTTCCTGAATTGTTGACTGGCAGATTGCAAAGCTTTGGATCTGTTAATTATTAGATTTGTGATTTTCCTTACTGAATAATTCTCAGGATGAGACTTCTGTGTAATGCAATAAATAAGCAGCTGACTGAGTTTAGTTATGGGAGGTCATGTTCTGTCCTTTCATTCATAACACAAGGTTTATAGTACATCTTGCCACTGACTGCCAGCAAAAGCAGCAATATATGAAATATTTCCTTGGAGAATACTTGGGCTAACATTGATCTTTTAACATGTAACAAATGCTATTAAAGGTCAAGACCACAGCCTCCGCAACAGAGGGTTTGCCTTCAAAAAATGTTTGGGAATGGTAGGTATACTTAAACCAGCAAACTACAACAGTTGGATTATTTGATGCAAACCCTTAAGCAAGATCTTTTGTCTTCCTTTCTCTCATCCTAACTACAGTAGAGTGGGGAAATCTTCTGCCTCAGTGAATGCAAGAAAATCATTACAGGTAACACAGCTGCATTGTACAGGCTGTATGAGTAGAAATATGTGAAGGATGGGGGCCAGATGCTCCTAGGCTCTCAAAGACCCCTGAAATCAGCACCTCCTTATCTCTCAGATGGATGAATATTATTTCTTGCCACCCTCACTTTTGCAGTCTATAAAGGTCATGACAGAAATCAAGCTTGGTGGTTCTTCCATGTGTGCAGCAGCAGGTGATGCTGTTAAACGTGTTCTCCCACAACCCTGCAACTGAGTTTCCTTCTGCTCAGATTTTTTTTGGAGTTATGATGAAGAACCACAGGGCCTAACACCAGGCAGGCTGTGAGCAAAGAGGCTACTGTTTTTTGGACTGCAAGGGTGAATCTGAGCAATATGAGGTCATTAGAGTGGGAGCTTGCTCCAGGCTTTGAGCTTGTTATTCCAGTTTATGCCATGTACAGGCATGTCCACAGGTACACCCACGTTTCTGTGAAAAATGCAAGAGATATTAGGTAAAAACCACTTTGGTCAAAACCAAGGCCCCCTGACCTTAGCATCACCTTATATCCATCACCACCAGAGCCTCATAAACCTCAGGTTTGAAACCCTGGCAATGTGGTGATGACACACAGGCTAGTCCCTAATCATGTCACACCAAGACATCCAAGCACACCATGCCCCCACAATACCCCTGTCAGCCAAAAGGCTTTGGAGACATCTTTATCTAGAAGTGACTTCTTACTGGCCCAGGTGTGATTGAGAGCCTACAGCACCACAGTTTATCACATCTGGCTGCAATGGCTGTGACAGCTGTGACATCTGAAACGACTGAGCTCAAGCTTTAACTTAATTTTTATTCCATCACTCTTGCACCATACTAAGGCATTTGTTTAGTGGTGTTTTAGAGGGAAGCTGCTGACATCTGACTCACCATTTCCTGCAGCATGTAGGTGTTTCTTGGAGCTCCATCAAACAGGGCCCATCCCGACGTTGCTCACCATGAGAGCTGGCTCTGAATCACAGCCAGAGCACCACAGTACTGCTTAAAGCTGGAGCATCCTGGCTACCTGTATAGACTAACAAGAGCACTTTATAGTAGCTAAATGCACCTCCTGCTTTGTAATATCTTTGCTTTTTTTGCACTTTGAAAGCAAAGGATAAAATATAATTTCTAGTAGAACCAGAGTGGTTGCAATGGAGATGGACTAAAATGGAAATGGCCCCAGATATTTGATTCACTCTCTACAGAACTGAAAAGCAAAAGGATTAAATAAATTGTAGAATGCAAATGAAGCTTTTCCTGCCCCTCATTAAAAGTGAAAATCATTGCAGTAAGTAACATGGTTGTCATGGTGATCAAGTGCTTGTTTATGATAAAATATATCAGGCAGAGCTAAAATGTTTTTAATTTAAAGCTCAGATGATGGGAAACTGAGTAATGTAAGCAAGAGCAGAAATATATCTTGGTAGATACATGCAATTAATTATTTTCCTGTGAAAATTTGTGTCACCTCTCTGTGTTTTTGTGCCCTTTCTTATCTTCTCTCAAGTTCTGAATATGTTGTCTTCCAACAGTGCAGTGAGCCAGCAAGACAGGTTTCAAGGAAAATGGAAATGGGCTCTACTCACAGGCACATTCCTGGTAGTAAACAGACAAAAGGCCCTCTTATAGTAATGTTTCAGAGAGGAACAATTCTTCAATCTGAATGCTGCACTGTACATTCTGTGGTCCTGGTACCTGCAAATACGTAAGCACTCAGCTGAATAATCTGCAGCATTGCATTAGTTCAGCATTTCTTTCTCCTGAAATTGTCAGGTGATTCAATTGTCTGAGCACCAGAGACTAAAATTCAGTTTTCTTTGCCTAAAAATAGCATTCATTAAAAAAATAGAAAAGAAAGGTAATGAAATATTCAATTTCCTTCTATTTAAGATGAGGGGGAAATCCTGTTAAGGGAGGAAGTGTCTGACAGACTAGAAGATAGTCTGCCACATGATTACAAATTAGTTGCATGCAATTACTCTTGTTAAGCTGCAACAGGCCCTAGTACTGCAAGCAACTTTGTGAAAACACTGGGGCAAAAGCTGCCTGCTTAAATTTGATGGCAAATTTCCCAGAGACTTCAGCACCTCTGGGCTCAGCTGAAGACAACTGAAAACCAGCATTCCCACCTAGAGCTGTGCCATTCCAGATGGTATTCCATGTCCATGTCAGAACATCTAATGGACTGTAACAGGAGATTTCCACACAGAGCTCAGTTATTGCAGTGCAGGAAGCAGGGATTTTGCAGAGAGCCTAAGGAACATCACAGACATCGCCTTGTCTCTCCTTCTCTCCACCTCTCTCTGATTAAAGGCAATGAATGTGATAAACAGAGATAAGTATCTGAATGAACTGGCTCACAGGGGAGACTTTGGTGGTAACAGCAGGGAAATACAGCTTCTTTTGCATTTAATGATATTTTTTGCAACATGACAATTTATGCTTTATCATTTTAAATGAACTGGTGAAAAATAAGCTAGTAACAATCATTGCAGATTAATGGTCAGAGATAAATCTCATTGAATTCAGTAGTAAGGCATATTAATTTTTACAGGCTTGAGATCAAAACTTTCCACGATACAAGCTAGGTACCTTGTGAAGATGTCACTTCAGAGTAAAAGAGGAAAAATGTTAAAAGTTCTCATCCTACCAAAGAAGAAAATATGTGGTTTTAAGTTGAAAAACCTATCAGATGACTTTGCTAGACAATTTCATTTTTTAGCTAATTAGGTTTGCAGATATATTCCTATAGATCATAGGAATTGTTTTCATGGCATCATTAGTAACCACAGCATTATTATTATCATAATGAAAATAGCTTTTGGATGAAATTTCCATCTCTTAATGCTTCATCAAGGCAGTATCAATTTCGCATTTATTGAAAAACAGTCCTTGGGCATGGATGAAAATGAAGGCAAAATTTATTATTTGGCCTAAGAAGATATATTAAATCAATGTAGCTCAAATTATTACAATACTTCTATATTTCTTGCAAGCCAAAGTGTGTGCCTTTTAAAAGAGCTGAAAGTCCCTCAAGGTCTCCATTTTGCACAGTGCAATGTCTTTGAGATGCAAAACTAGAAAGTAATACATAATTAGATTAAGGCTAAAATTCATCCAAATAGAAATACCTGACTGGTGAAAGCTTGGTTTTGGTAAGAGCTGCAAGTGTGCAGCCCTTGAGTAGTGAGAGAGGAGACCTGTGTGGCCATTTTCATCTGGAAAGTTTTCATCTGGCTTTCCCAGGAGGTGGTGCACAAGTCAGACCTGAGAATAATTATATTTTTATTATACTAGTTCTCCTGGCTACTCACAGCCCAAGCAGGACATGTACAGGTAAACCTGGTAAACAGCACAGACATTTTCTTTCTGCCACTGGCCTTACCTGTGAAGCAGAATAAATGTTTACAGTAATAAAAAGTTTGTCCTTTCATCTTGTTCTTAATGGTACTGAATGATGCCATGAGCTTTGTCATGAGGACACCTGCTAGAAGGTGGACAGAGATGTCCTAACCCTTCTCTCATCATCCATAAAACCTTCTCTTGCACTAAGCAGGACTTGCCTGCACATTTTTTTTTTTTGAGCACTGCAGTCCATTCTTTTTCCCTATCTCTTACAGATTTCCCCTCATGTTCATCACTGAAATATCTGATCATATTATCCACATCCCAGGCAGGCACCATGGCAGCATTATGGAGAAAAGAAATGGTTGAATAAACATGATTTTCTTTGTGTTTTGCTGTGTTTGAGGCTGCTCTTTTGTTACAACCATTTAATTTCATTATTCAATTCAGAGATGAAACACTAGCCTGACAGTTTGCCCTGGTGTGTGCTAAAAGGGTATCTGATTTCCCTTCTGTTTCCCAGGCCTGCTTTATCATTTTTCCACAGAAATAGATAAGGATACAGATTTTCAGCAAAATGGCAAAGAGGAAGCTGAAACCCCTAACTGTGCCAAGGTTTCTTTGCTGAGGTGAAATTGGGCATGTTCCTGCCTTCAGCACGGGCTGGGCTCGGGGGCAGCTGTCCAGCCCCAGTCCCGCACCCTGCACAGCCAGCACTGACATGGGATGGAGGGGGCACAGAGGAACAGGAGCCTTTTCTTCCTAATCCAGGGTCAGTTACCTTTCCAATAAAACATGGGTGCAGCCTTCAGAGTGTCAGAGCTTAACCACAAAGGTCAGGATATGCAGAAATGACAAAAGCTGTGACACACAGCTCATTGAAATATGCACTTGTTTTCTAAGAAGGATGAATCTGGCCCCTCTTTGGAGGCCTGGGCACTCCTGGAAATCAGGAGTTTTTGATGAAAGATCAATCAAAAAGCAAACCCAGGAACATTAATCAAAAATACCACTTTGTAAAGAAATGAAAAAATAGGCTGAAATTTCAACAACTCAAGGAAGATTTTTTGTTTTGATGGAATCCTGGTCTTCAGCAATTTTTCTTAGTGGCTTTCAGCCTCAGACCTAAAGTAAGGAAGTCTGTATTTAAACTTAACTAGATGTCTTCTGTTTAGAAAGGCAAATAAGATGCCTAAAATGTGGTAGCACATACAAAACAAAATTATAAACATTAAAAAGGCCAGAGAGTCTTTGTTCAAACACGATTTTTTTTTTTTGTGTTGAGATTTTGGTGTGTTAATAAATGATTCTTTAGCCTTTTTATTCTGAAGAATACTAGAAAGGCATAGTATTTCTCAATAATTTCAGAATGCTTGAGCTCCTCAGAATATTTAACATACTCTTTTGGCAGCAGGAAACATGTAGGCAAGTCCCATTGTCTTATTTATTGAAGTATTATACTGTTTTGAATAATCCTTTCAAAATGCTAAAGGTTACAGCACAGGGAGTTTCACAATCTTGTGTGGGGTGTTTATCTCTACCTAGACAGTCCCAGACCATCTGCCAGGATTGCTTTTTCTTGATTATGGATCAGAAAAATTATAGTGACAATGAATAATTATTTTCCATGATAAACCAGGAGACAGATTAATCAAAGGACTAGTAATGCCTAGAAAACAATTTATTGTCTTCCAGTTCACTGGTTCAAGTGCATTTTGAACTATAACACACCAGGAATCAGGCCCAGATAATTTTTGGGATATTGTATGGAATAAGCTTGGTTGCGTTATTCTGACAGTTGTGGACCTCATGAGAACGCGTGGAAGAACCTCAGGACAGGCTGAGTCTGTACTACAGTAACATTAAACATCCAACTCCATGGCAGCAATATGATGCACCAAGAAAAGGACCATGGAAAAATGGAAAATGTGCAGGGTTTGGGTCTCTCATGGACACATGAGAACCTGGCAATCAGGTTGGGACTGAAACTGCTGAGAACCATCAGCAAACCACTGAAATACAGACGTAATAGAAGAGAAAGTGGGAAATCAGTCCTTGGCAGTGGTTACAAAAATAGTAACTATTTACACATTTAATGTATAAGCTGTCATCTGCAGGTCCCAAATTGTTTTAGAGATGCTGATGAATTAAGTTTCAATACACCCTTATGAGATATTTTATTCCCATTTTGCTCTGATAATTAATGTATGAATAAATGCACAGGGACATGAGGTGATGTGGCACTAAGCCCACTGCAGGTTTATGTAATATTGTACAAAATTTGCCCTCATGGCTCCAGCTGTCCACACCACAGCCATTGGATAATTCAGTTTCCAAGGGCATCGGTTGATATAATAACATTAATAAGCTCAGGGCTTGTCAGACTGTTCAGCTGCCCTCTTCATAGAGGATAGAAAAGAAACAAGGAAATTACTAGAATTTCTGTGCAACAATTACAGATTATATTCTTTTGGTTAACTGAAGGCTAGCTAGGTTCATTTGTTTTCCTGGTCACTTAAAGTGATGTTTTCCCATGTACAGTGATTGCTCTTATCCCATTAAAAATAGAGGCAATGATACCACTCTGAAATTGTTTAAAAACTACACAAAGGTTAGAGAAAATTAATGTTTGCAATAACCAGCATTATCAACAGGGATTATGGAAAGAAAAGATTCAGAGTTTTATACTGAACTCTTTTTTTCTGAATTTGCACTGCCTCCAATGTATTTTAGGTTTGGAGTAGTTACAGAGAAATGCATTATAGGATATGCAAATCTTTATGATCTATCAAATAGAAAAGGTTCTTATTTTTTGAAAAAATTAATTCTGTGTAAAACCAAAATCAGCTTCCTGTAATCAAAATCCCTTTTCTTTTTAATGATCACTGCATGAATAAGGAAACTGTTATATCTTCTGGTTTTGATTTTTGATTGGAAGCTTTTGTTCACTTACAGGTGCTGTCCCTGTCCTTTTGGACTGTTTTGTAGAGGACACTTTGAAACAAACTAAAACACAATTGGAACAAATAACTGGCTTTGGTAAAAGCAAAGCCTGCTGCTGTCTTTTTCTTTTTTTCCCCTTTTTTTTTTTTTTTTTTTTTTTTTGTAATTGAAGTTTCAAAATATCTTTTTCACATTAGAGCAAGTTTAGAAAATTGGTAATTTTACAGAGAGAGAGCTATGCTTTGTCTGTGGTTTACTTTGTTCCCAGTGCTATTGTTGAAGGTTTTGTTCCTTTTCACCTTACATGCTGCAGTTCAGGCTTGCTGTCTCTTTTCAGAGCAGCCCTTTGAATGACGGGTCTGATTGTCCATGCCATTATTCTTGCACTGACTTTCCTGCTGTTTACCTGATTGCAGGAGAGCATTCCCGATGTACATCACTCCGGAAGGAGGAGTGGCTGGAAATGAGAGCCGTGGGTTATCTGGCATGATTGGCAGCTCAGGAGCCCTTAGCAGCAGCTCTGCATCTCACTGACAGCTGTCACTTGATGCTTGATTCTGAACCTAGTCCCAAGCACTTAGAGCCTGTGTGCTGTTAATTACAAGCGTGCAGGTAATTAACAACAAGCAGCACCCACTTAGGTTCGAGGGGGCGAAGCTCAGCCGTCTGCACAAACACCTTTGGCTGCAGTGCATGAGGAGAGTCTAGGCACAGTTTAGGTGAAAGCACTGGCTTTTCTCTTCTTCCTTCTAGTAAGGCAGGGATGTTGTTAATAATTTTATTTTTAAATTTCTTTCTCTTTAGTTACATTTTCAGATTATTAGCTGCCCTATGCCTCTAAAAGCTTGGTCAAACCTAGAGAGAAACACATATCTACCTCTGGAAATGCCTTTTGGGGAAATTTATCAAAGGCGCAGAAAGGAAGCAGGAACACAAATTACTGGATTTTTGAAACTTTTGACTCCTATTTTAACCCTTTTTACCTATAGATCTGACAGTTTTAAACAAGGCAGTACTTTCATTTCAGTTTCTTTGTAGCTTGGCAGGCTGGCCAGTGAGAGAGCTGTCAGTCAGCTCTCAGAAGGCACACATGGCAGACATGTTAGTGTGCTTGAGACAGAGACCCATCCCAGGTCTTTCCTATATTAATCTTTTTCCACTTCTTTACCCACTCATGTCGTTGAATACCTTCCTTGCCTTTCTTCTTCACCTGTGAGGGCCGCTGTCATGGGTGCAAGATTTGAAAAACAAGCTCTTAGCTGCTGTGTTGAAGGATGTGTCAGTAGGCAGGATTTACTTGGTAAGATCAGTACATGTTTAACTGGGGAGAAAGCTTGCGCTGGCCTCGCATCATTCTTCCTTGAACACCTCCTGTGCAGATCCCTCAGTTACCATGTCTGTGTTTCTCTCTGCTTCTCTGTGCTGAAATATTCTCCCGTGACCAGTTGCGTTACCAGATGGAGAAGCTGTCATTCAGGGAGAAAATGGGGGATGCACAGTGAAAGGATATCAAAGTCAGCTTACCTCCCTCACCTCAGCAAGCTGGACTAGCCCTAAATGAAGGCAGCCCTCTCTGCCCTGTAGGGAAGCAGCAGTGCAGCGTGGCTTGAACATCCTCCTTCAGTCAAATAAATTAGCCTGGGTCACATGTTTTCCACATATATACCAAGGGATGAAATTTTTTTCCAAAGGAGGCTCCTTTTAAAATGTATATTAATAAAATAAACCTTCAATGACAGGGATACTGCAGGGTAATTAGACTTCATATGATACAGTAGACTTTACACTGCCTGCAGGGTTAGACTTTATATGATGCATCACATAAGCTGATCAAGTTTTTTAATTAGTAAATTTCACACACACAACTAGAAGTATAATGTGACCCTGAAAAAGAAACTGATTAAAAATATTTCTTCTCATGAGTGGAGCTTGGTAGGAAATTTTCTCCATCTCATGGCAGTAACTGCCCAGTCTATGCTTTGTGTCTTCATGGTTTCCTCTGTGGTTGTGTAGGGTGGGATTGCAGCCTTGGGCCTCTTTTGTCAAACAGATTCCCTTATGGGAAAGAACCTGGAGCATTAACAATGTCTTTGAGTTCACCTGCTATCTCCATTTAAAATTTTTTATTTGTGCCTGTGTGTATTTTATTGAAGGTGTAAGGTTTTTAGGGAGGTTTGGGGAAATGTTTTATTGCGTGTGGGAGTAAAGGGGAATCAATACTCCATGGATCTGGCTGTGCCTACCATTGTGCAGTCACATTTTTGAAGCTCATATGTTCACTTTTATTCTAACATTTCTACTATTCCAGTACCTTTTAAATTGATCTGGAAAGATTTGCACATCCTTTTGTATCACAGAAAGCTTGTTTTGAAAGTGGAGTCTTTAAAAAGGTTTCAAGAGTTTGAAAGGCAGAATACAAACCAAAAAGAGAATGGTGAAATATACTGCTAGACAATTTTAGATGGCAGGCACAAGCCTTTCTGAGATGCCATGGTATGGGGAATGCTGTGGTAAAAAAAAACTGCCCAGGGCAATAAAGAAAACAGACATTTCTCAAGTAATTGTAGGAACTGGACTTAGGAAGTGAAATAATTGAAATGAGATTCTATTAGCCAGAAGGGGAAGCATAAATCAGTAGCTGGAGGAAAATGAAATGACAAATGGAGACAGTGCTGGGGAATAGGCACTAGTACAGCTAAAATGACATCAATAACAAAAGATGAAATCTACAGCTGTTCTACAGAGACAGTTTGTGGGTAGAGAGAAACTAAATATCCTGGATGATGTATTTTTATTAATTTAGATGGTTAATTTCTGCCTACATGCTTGCTACTTTATTTTGATAGTGATTACTTACAATTCTGGACAGATCATGGAGAACATATTTGGAAAGTCTTTTCTGATGCCAGCAGTTTCTTTGATTTGATGGGCAATGTGTATACCCACACAACCACCAAGATTTCTCATAGATGTAATAATATCATTGTTTTGAAGAAGGTGGCTGTAAGCTCCAAACTTATATTTATTCTTCAAGCTGACACTCTCTCTCATGGAAACTGGACTCCAGACTTTTAAACCGTTTTTGATCTGAAATTATTTCAGTTTAGATTGCAAAATGCCTTTCGTGAAAGGGGAATATGAAACAGCAGCAGGCAAACTTCTCCTTAAAGGTAATTCTTAGCTACAGATTGCTGTACTGACATTACAGAATGAAAATCTGTAAATTTGTAAACCTGTCATAGATGTTTCACCAAAAAAAAAACCCAAAAAGCAAAAAAAACCAAGACAAAGCAACAAATCTAACAATATTCACATATTTAAAGGGTATTACTGAAATACAGAAAGATTAACCTGACACAGCACAGCTCTTTCAACTAAAAGTTTTTCTATTGCATGTTTTTAACACAATGTCACATCAAAGCAAAAACCTTTTATCTTCCTCACAGGAGGCTGCACAAAGCATTTAGCATCTACTTCAATATCCCTTACTGTGCAGAGCCTCGTGAATCTCAGGTGAATATCCCATTTCATTCACAGCCAGCAATCATGCTGGGGAAACCAGCTCATCTATGCTTTGGACCTCTGACTCCTGCTGTAGCTCTTCAATCTGTCTTTCTGTTTCTGTGTGTGACATTTTATGCCCTTTCATTCATTCTAAATAGGTTTTCTCTTTAACCTTGTGGTACCAAAACATTTCATTGTATTTGAAACTAATGGCATTTGGTAATTGGCTGTGCACTAAGTGACAAAGGGCACCTCCAGTAATTTACTTGAATGCTGTTTGAAACTGAAATAATTTGATTTTCAGAAAAGAGCTATAAGCATACTGACAGTGTCTTCTGAGCCATTAGAGTAAAGAGGCTGTCTTGGCTCTGCACCGTGTCTGCTTTAAAATTAACAATCAACACATATTGATGGGGAGGATAGGTAGTAAAAGCTTAAGTGGGTTTGGAAGTATTTTTCATGGCTATTTTTGTTGTCTAGGTTATATAGTCACTTTACTGTAACTTTACATTTCAATATGTAATCAAAAATCCAAAATGTTTCTTATGTTGAGATTGTAGTTTTCTGCGTGTTATCTGTACGCACATAAGGCAGAGAAAGAAAATGAAATATAAATATACAGTTATTTGTGAACACAAAAGGGCAAATGCACAAGATTCACTGTGGATTAAAAGGCAATGGGAGCCCTGGGGCTGTGTATAGGGCTCAGAGTTGGACATTAAACCTTATGATGCTTGAACAAAATGATTGAAAGGTATGATTGACCATATGAACTTTACATGAAGAGAACAATGTGTCCTGAGTCTCTCCTTCAAAGTGGAAATGATGAATTCATTCTGTGGAGCATTCTGGAGCCTTTAAATTCATATTTCAGGCAAGGACGATAGGCAGAAGTCTTGCTAGCTTCTATTATTTTCTTCTTTTTACACAAAAAAGTAAAGATTTGTTTTGGTCAAGTCTATTGTATTTAAGCTAGTCTTGTTCACCTAAGTAGGCATTATTATCTAATAATACATAAGTTAAGTATATCTATTTTGTTAAGCTACAGGTGGGAATTACTTGCCCAACCAGAAAAAGAAGGCAATAAAGAGGGGGGCACATGGATGGCCATTAGCAGATTCACCTGAAGTGAATTGCAAAAAGATCTGACTGACAAGCCCCATCAGAAACAGAAGAACTTTCTAGGTGTATATTTTGATATGCAGTGCAATTTTTTTGCCTTGTATTTCTCAAACCATTTAATCTTCATTCAGAACAATTCTTACTCATTTACATGTCATTATACAATGCTGATGGTATGTTTAATAACAAGAATCACATAAGCCTGCAGGTTCAGCAGCAGTTCAACTAAGAGATAGATGTTTGTTCCTTCTTAATGGCATTAATTTGGGTGACACTGGCTTTTAGTGCACATTATTCATGCTCAATTATGGGGGAATAGATAAAGAATTGAAAGACACAATCACATCTGTGTTCCTGAATGAAGAGTCTTTGTGACATGCTTATAGAGATTGAAGTGTCATCCAAGTGAATTAATTATAACAATCTGTTTCCCAATTCAATCTGGCAATTATTTCCTTTTCAGAATAGCCAGCTTTGATTTTGTTTACAGATTTTACACAAACTTTGCAACAGACCCATAACCATGTCACCAATTCATTGCTTTTATGAAGCTCTAGGGAGAGGGCTGTGCAGCTGCAGAGGTTACAGCAGAACTGAGCCTGGGGAGGGAGCAGGGTGGTCTCCACTCTGCCGTTGCTGGAGAGCATTAGGGCAAGTCTGTCTGTCTGTCTGTCTGTCTGTCTGTCTGTCTGTCTGAGCCATGGACCCAATTTCTGAATGTGGATCATGAATGAGGGACCCCACATGACTATGGTACTCAGTCCTTCCAGTTCTGAACTCTCAGTATGTCACAGAATCACAGAGTCATGGGATGAGCTGAGCTGGAAGGGACCCACAAGGATCACTGAGTGCAACTCCAGGCCCTGCACAGCACCATCCCCAAGAGTCTCAGGTCTGCCAGTGGCACATAACATAATTTGGGTGGTAAGTGATAGTTTGATTGTTTTCCATAGAGGATTTTGATCTGTTTGCGTTCAAGTCTATAGGACCAAAAAAGGCTGAACATGGCTCATGTTTGTCAATATGGGTGCACAGAAGTAGTAATGATTTTTTTTAGACTGAGGTTCCTTTTTAAACTCAAACCAGTGTCTTGTAATGTTCATTGCTATGAGATTTGTCTTCAAACCACAGCTGAATTTCACACGTGCTATCAGGGTGCCTTTACCATCAGCTCTCTTTGAACACACATTTTTGTGCTAAAATTTTTCTGGACTTCAAATCACAACTTTAAACTGACTCCTTCCTATCCTTATCCACTTTTCCTTTAGTGGGATATCTGCAAATTAATCCTGCAAAAAGCCAGTACTAAACCTTGCCCAATTCAAGAAAAATTCAGATCATGAATAAACAGGGTCTGGATTTGCATTTCATTACAGCAAGTCTGAAACTGGCTCTTCTATTTCTTTGATGTCTGACATAGTTTAACTGATGGTGATCTTGAAGCTAATGTTGGATGGATGAAAGCATGAAAGTACTTAATTTCTATCAAAAGGTATTTCATGGCATTTTTCAAGAAAAATGGAGAAACACAGGTTGAGGGAGGAATTTTTTTAATTGAAATATTAGGTGTCTCATGGTTATTCAATAAATGAATCCATCATGATAGTGCTGTTTCCAGAGAAACTTTGAAGTTATTCCCTAGAAAGAAGCTGAAGATCAATTATCTCCTGCAAAAGTGCAGTGCACTTACAGAATGGCAATGGCATGCAATGGGAATAGTGGCAAAGACAGGGTTTTTTCCCTTTAGCATATCAGTCATAGTAATCAGCTGCTTCTTTCTTTGTCCTAATAGATGGATTATGCAGAGAAAGTGCTATTAATGTAAGGAGAGATGTTTTCTTGCCGGCGTATGTCCTTTTTCTAGATGCTATTGAAATAGTTTTAAGAAAGGTGTACTGTCCGTGCCAGTGTGGCACCAAGAGCAATCTCAGAGCAGAGGAGGTCCCTTGCCAGCTGCTTCCTAGCACAGGGAGGCTTCCTCTGGTGCCTCAGCCACAAGTTGTGCACTGGGCTTGCTTTATGTGCTAGGGGCCATCCACAGCAAATCACAGGGGGGTTCAGAGCCCTTCCTTCAGCAATGGAGGAGAAAAATAGATTTTTAAAGGTGAAAGAACAGCATGAAATGCAGCAGAAAGAATTCCTTTAATGATTTGTGAATCTAATTATTATTGTTATTAACGATGATACCATGCTTAGAGCCATTAGTATGACTCTTGAAAAAATGCAGGGAAAGCATTTTTTTAATTGCCTGGAATTACACATTCTAAGGGATATTCATAAGTAGAAAGCTGCGTTATAATAATATGCATTATGGTTGTTTTATCAGTTAATTCTGCTGAATTTGTCTAATTTTTGGATTTGCTTGTAAATCTTAATTAGCCACTGTGGAATTGAGTGCAAATAAAAGATTACTGAAAACAAAATAAAATGTTTAGATAAAACCTGTTAAATTATGAGAATGAATTCTGTCAGTTATTAAGAAAAATAAATTAATTGACTTTAAGTTTTACCACAGCCATTGCAAAAAAGCACATTTTATTCCGGGTTTTCAATATTAAGAGCAAGTTGGCTTTGTTGCCTGGAAGCAAGGGACAGTAGACTCATATGGCGATGCCATCAGTATATACAAGTCAAGGAAGCTACTCATTTAACAATGTTCTCCATCCTTTGAATTTAGATGGACAACTGCCTTCAAAAATCATGTGCTTATATAAAATGCAGCCTGGCTTTGTCACTTTCACCACTAGAGTGTCATATGCACCACCAATTACAGTTTTACAGTAACTGTTTCCTTTGGAAGTTTTGAGGTGCTGATGAAAAAATCCCATCACCAATGAAGAGATCTCCAAAGCAGCTGAAGAAATGTTTATCCTCAGCAGAAATGGAGACCATTTGCTGTATTCTGGTGACCTATCTGAAAACCTCCACACCCCACACTCCCCATCCCTCATATCCATTGGAAACAATAAGTCTGAGAAAAAACTGATAGCCCAATGGGAACCAGTCCCTGCCACTGTTGCTGGAGAAATGGAAACAGATTTTTATAGTGAGAGGCCGGAAGATCCTTTTGTGCTCTTTGATTCTGAAATGCCTGAACAATTCTGTATGATAGCCTATAATGTGTTACCAAAATAAATTAAAAAAAAAAAAAAAACCAAAACCAGCTCTTAAAATAATGTTTTTCCAACTATTTCCTATCATAAATACTGTTTTAAATCATGCACTGCACACACTGGGCCTCATGGTTCTGTGTATTTTTGTCCCTGTCCTTGGTATTGAGTCACTGATTTCAGCACTAGTGGCTGTAGCTGTGATACTGAGGGAGCAGCAGGAATGAAACTTGAAGGCACAGTCTGTCCCCCCTCGTGTTGCACAGAGTGGTTAAAACACACTCCTGTGCTGGCTGTGCAGCAGGGGGGGCTGCTGCAGCTCCTTCAGCCACTGCAGAAAATCTCTGCTTGCATTCAGGATAAGTGGCAAGGATTCAGTCACTCATGGGTCATCACAGTCTATCCTACTTACCTAGCCTGCATCTTTAAATTCAGGATATTTATGGGAAAAAATGGATTATAGGTTTTTTGAAACCATCTTGCCTCATTTTAGAGACTCCAAGTGACGGTGCTGCTGCCTCAGAGCCTAACAATATTTAAATACCACTGTTGTACAGAAATGGCCTTTTCCATATGTCAAACTGCACCTTCTAAGCACTTGGACCTGTGATCCTTTCTGGGTAGCCAGGCTGATAAACTCCTCCTGTCACACACACCTTTTCAATGTCTAAACACGTAAGAAAGTGATCAAATTACTCCTCAGCTTTCTTCTTGGGTGATCAAATATCTTGAATCCTTGAGATATGCAATACATTTTTCTAGTGCCTGGATCTTCATTTGTGAAATTTAGACCGTGCAGCAAAAAGCAGTTCACATCTCTTAAAAATTGGCATGCACATAGCATTTTATCATATAAAACAACCAGCAAAGAGATGCTTCTCTCCTGTTGTGGACTTATCTGTGCTTCACTCCTAATAAATATTTATTTCTCTTTACTGATGTATTGACAAAATGTCATAAATGTTGACCATTACATTTATTTAGCCTTAATAGCACTCGTAAGACATCACTAATTATTTCTAGGAATTACTCTGCCATAGTTAGTGGTTCTAACAAAGATTTGGACTCTACCTCACGTATTGATTTTCAGTCAAACCAAGAAGAAATGCATTATTTCACAGGTGTGCCTTCTCTGGGGTTACTAACACAGACTTGGACTTCAGCCTTTTTTACCTGAAAGGTCAGTAATGTAGTAATGCCAGCTAGTTGGCTCCTTTCTCATTAGTGTAACAAAGGGAGCTACATCCAGCATGGATATTACGGAATATACGTCGTGCCCATCTGTTACAGTGGGATACTGAGGGCCTAGAGAGGATGATTCACAATTCTGAGGCGATGTCCTATGGAAAGCATAGAGCATGGAGGCAGATGGGAAGAGATGGATCTGAGCAGATGGATCTGGGTGTGGTTCACGTCTCGCGCACTGGTTTACACTGGGACGGAGCACTGGGGCTAATTTCTTGCCAGCAGGAACAGCCTGCAATGTGCACTTGTAGCAATCACCAGCAGAAACCAAAATAACTCTGCTGAGGAGGCAGGAGTGCTCAGCACGGGCTCAGCAGCTGCACTGCAACAGCCAAAGGCAGCGTTTCACTTTCAGAACAGAATGCCAGGGTGAGAAACCACATAATGTGCTCAGGTATGACTGCTGCAGTGTCTGAGTGTGCTCTGCGTTGGCTGACAGGGCTCCCCAGATGCCCACAGTTTGGAGTCAGTGACAGCAAGGTGACAAGCACATTGCCAGCAGAATGTACTGCACCTCATCATCTCCTGAAATGGAGATAAGCACAGGAATCCCACAATTTGATTGAAGAAGGCAGTTCTTGGTAATGTTAGAGATCATTGTTTTACTTGCAATATAAACAATGTATTAATACTTGTGATGCTCCATAAAAGCAGCCTAGCCAAATGAAATGTTTAGCAATGACATTGTTATGGAAAAATGAATCACACTGATTAAATACTACTTTTTATTTAAAATTTGAACTTGCCATTACTAATATGACATGTGCTACTCATTTGATGAAATAGAGCATAGCCCAGAGCTCACCAAACTTCCCAGGAATCTTTCTTCACAATCTGACAGGAGCTAGTTTATGCCTTTTGTACACTCACTTTGATTTTGGAAAGAAAGTTGCTGCATGAAAAAAACACATTAACAAGGTGAGACAAGATGATGAGAAAGAGAAATAAGTAATATACCTTGCCACAAGTGCTTCCCTTCACTGTTGCCATACCCAAGGAAACAATTTTATTTTTATACTTAGCTGAATTAATTTATTGAATTAGTGCATGCTATAGTTAAAAGTCAGCCTGTACATGTAATTTATAATAGCTGCATATTTTATGTGACTTCTCAAGTGCAATAGATAGAAAAATGACAGCCACGTTGGAGATAATGGGGTTCTTCCCTTCTGGGCTGAGATGATGACTTCTTTAAAATCCTCTTTATAGGAATCTTTGTGGTTTAGCACCTCATATGAAATGTAATATTTTTCCACAAATAGCTGACAGTGAGGAAGAAATACAATTATCTCAGGACAAAGAAGTTATTTTTAGAGCTCTGTATTGTCTGCTTGGCACTGGTTTTTTATAACACTTGATACGTGCATGACATATATAACACGTATATAATTGGACTCCTTGCTGCACTTGTATTCAGACTCTGAGCTGCACTGTATTCAGACTCTGATCTTATTTATATCTTTGCTGTGGGAGATTTATATCCGGGTGTGGTGGCTGACCAGCTCAGCCATAGCCTTTTTTCACTTTTTGGCACAGTCACTGGTAAGGCAAATACTATTAGTAGTAACAGTTTACTAGTAGTTAATACAGAAAAAACCAGCTTTATTTGGAAAATAACAGCTATTATATCTGTGCTTTTAAATTCATTAGGAAATAGGGACTGTACTACTGATGTATGTTCAAGATTACATAATACTGGCTAAGTAGGGGCAGCTATGCAATACAAGATCACAGCTTCCCATAACTCAGTGGGAATTATGGGAATTTCTTGGCCACAGTGATTCTCTTGCAAAGCCATTTTCCAGCAGTCTTAGGTGCCTGTGGGTGCATGTGTAGACCTGACCTGCACACACGCTGCTCCCCTGCTGACTGCATGCAGTGCACCCTCAAGGAGAAGGGATGCCCAACACAAGAAAAGAGCAAAGCACCATCCCAGGATGGCAGCAGGGCAGCACAGGGAAGAGCGTGGGCAAAGTGACTCTGGCCCAGCAGACACTCAGCACAGCATCAGGGCTCTCTGTTCCTTTAGTATCTGTTTCATGCTCCCACAGAACCAAATGTTTCAGATACCTTCCTTATTGATAAGAATATTTGGGCTCATATTTTCTTGTTCTGTCTCGAATGGCATAGAGTGAGAATTATTGGGATGTGTTATTCTTATGGTAAATTACACAACCATTTATTCTTGAAAAAATGAGAATTATTGGGATGTGTTATTCTTATGGTAAATTACACAACCATTTATTCTTGAAAAAAATGATTGTGTAAATGGAAAAAAAATTATTACTATGATTATAATTTTAAATAATATTAATATTAATATTAATAGTAATAGTAATAGTAATAGTAATAATAATAGTAATAATGTTGGTCGGTGCGAACATTACCAAAACATATTCTGAAATAAAAAGCAAATTCTGTTTCCAACACTTCAACACTTGAAGTTACAGAGCCTGAAGCTTAAATCATGTTTTCTTGACAAAGATTTATATTCCCAACACCTGAACATACCACAGGTCCTCCTGACACATTATTGATTAGTTCTACTTTTGTTGTTGATGAGCATTGTTGGCATTATTGACAACTACAGAGCACAACAGAGTCAATACTGATTGAGGTGAGAGCAGGAATCCTCCCTGCATTCAGCTCTGCACATCATAACTATTCCAAGGTTGCAAAAGGGAAGAATGGGAAGGTTTGTTGTGTGTCTTGTATGAAGCTCCATGGTCAATAGCTAGGAGACCATTTAAATGTTTATAGTTCATATAATTATTTGAGCACCTCATTGCAATGCTTATATGTCTACAAAACCTTTCAAAGCAAATAAAGACATTTAATACTTTTCTCATTGCCACTCATATCTGAGAACATGAAGAAAATGTCTTTTTTCCCATGCTTTTCATTGCAAGAGGAAAAATCATATTGTTTAAATAAGTAGTTGTTATTCCTGCCCAATATAGTACTCTACAGTTGTTCTGTGTTTATTCACATATAATTATTAATATAAGACCCTCAAGAGACCAAAAATCTTTCTGTAGTAATTCTCAGTATGAGTTTAGATCATTCTATAGTATTCTAAGGTAAGGTAAAGAAATGATGTTTATTTTAGCAAACAGATTTTAATTTAAAAAGTGCACTTTCTAAGTTACTTCAGTTGCATATTAAAGAGGTCTTCAAAGAAGTAATTAACAAGGACAAAAATAGCCCAAATGAAAGGGGAAAAAAAGTGGGGAAAAGCACAGAAGATTGCAGTAACAAGGAACCTGGGTTGCATGACATCCATTTATTTTGCCATCACATTCATATGAAACTTCACGGTGATTGGCCCTGGAGTTCTTTCAAGCTCTGAGAAAATTCTCCTGAATCTTGCTTGTGGCTGCCATTGTGGTAAATATGTCCTTCCTGACCTAGCCAAAATACTGATACCTAGTGAGCTTTTTTTTCCTTCCCCAACAACAAGACAGTTCCATGAGCTGTGCCATGGCTCAGGGTTGCTTATATCGGTAATAAAGATGTGAGGAGTTGAGCAGAGATTTTTAATAAATATTCTTCAGGACACATAATGGACCAGAGTGGAGCAATACAGAAGAATGAACTCTGGAAAAAGAAAAAAAGAAGCAAATTACCATAAGGACTAGTGAAATGGAGGTAGAAGAAGGAAGAAGGCTTCATATTGGATGGACTTGCACAGCATAACAGTGAGCATTTTTCTTTGTTAAATGTAATGTTTAGATACAGATGACTGAACCAGAAAAATGAGAGCTCATGGTGCACCACTGCAGGCAGCTCCCAGGGCTCCCTGTTGGGCTGTT
The DNA here is from genome assembly GCA_024865655.1 of Emberiza elegans. Taxonomy (NCBI): domain Eukaryota; kingdom Metazoa; phylum Chordata; class Aves; order Passeriformes; family Fringillidae; genus Emberiza; species Emberiza elegans. The sequence continues at coordinate 44,365,251 of JALJVW010000139.1, forward strand.
TGATCTTGCTCCTGGGTCTGATGACCGACAGCCTGACAGCTTGCTGCAGCTCAAGGCAGAGGCTGGAAGGACCGCGGTGGCTCCCTGCAGCCTCACGGGACCTCGGGCAGCAGTGGCCAGCTCCGCTCTCAAACTTTTCTTCTGCTTAAGAAATACAGCTTTAAACTAGGGACGTTTCCATGCTTTTCTATGAAGCCTGCCTAAACAGGCCAAAATCGCCACCTAGTGAGGACAACCTCTCAGCTCACTCGCTTTACACAAGGCTTTTGTAAATACAATTCAGGTAATCCCAATATCCCGCTGCATTTAAGTTTGAATGATAATGATAAATAATATTTTGCAAGAAAGAGCCCCAAAAATTTAAGGAAAACTGTATTTGATGAAGTGACAGGAACAGAGGCATTTTCCATAAAATATCTATCCAAGCACAGGTGTTCCTGCAATCATTAAGATGCTTACTTTATTGTCTTCAGAATGTATTTACAGGAATCTTGAGTGAAGAGCCAGGTTTAATGTCTGTGTTGGGTGTCTAATGCCATATTTAATGTCTGTGTTGGGTGTCTTATGCCTCCTGCATAGGTGGTGCTGCAAAAGGTCTCTGAGTTCTTCCTCCTTGTTTCTCTGAATGAATTGCTAAAAATAAGCAGACTGCATAACTGGCCAAATAACCCCAAAGAAGTATCGAGAAGTGGCTCCACTTTTAGTATGTCTGTTATAAATTGGAGTGAATGTGCAAGAAAAGATAAACCCTTATGTAGCATGTTGGCAAGTTTTTGAAAGGCTTCCAGCTAAATCCATTTTGCAGGTTCCTTTTGCTTGATCTGAGTGATCAAGACACTTTTCTATTATTTCCACCATGACACACCATATGCAATTGTTTCCTGTTACATTAAAGAAATAAAATGACTGTCAAGGTTTAAAAAAATGCATAGCAAATCACTCTTGAGATTTTATTTAAAAATCAATTACAGTTAAATATATTTTAGATTAAGTTTTCCTGGCCTACATTTAGTCTTTTAAAATTAACATTGTAAAGACTGTACATTTATGAACATAAAACACAAGGGGAGGTAAAGGAAAATACAAGGAAAATACAAGGAAAATACAAGAGCTGTGACTTTCAGGTAACCTCATGAAAGAATTCTGAAGAAAATGTGACTATAAACCACAGTGAGACAGGAAGAATCACAGGTTTTTTCTCTCAGATAAAGTTATTTTCATTGACTTGCCTTGGCAGAGATACAGTTATGGTGCTTACTGCTGATGAATATTTCTAGATCTTTTTGAAACCGCATATGTCGGGCTTATATAAAATCAAAATTGGAATCTACTAGCAGTGTACTAGAGATCAAAAAAACCTTCAGGATTTTTTTCCTCTCTAAACATGTCTAATTTTAAACTGCTAAATGCTACTGGCAAAATTTATTTCCTGCTTTCCACAGAAGTAAATCATCCTCTAAGTCTGAACGCTAGACTTCATCATGAAATGGTCTTTTTAGAGCATGGGAAATTTTCACAGCTGCAAAATTCAATGCAAAGTTACATGTGGAGTCACAGACAATACACAGCAGCCTTCACAATACACTGTAGTATCTTTATCTTTCTGTTATGTTGTGAGGTCTGAGTCATGCATGAACAGGGTTTAGACCCTGCATTGGGAGCCCACAACCATCAGAGAGGGAAGGAAGACTGGCACTGATCACATCAGAGCAGATGTCCAAGAAATTATATCCTGCATTTCACACATTTGTGGCACAAGCTCTGTAACAAATGTGACTGCAGCATTGTTTCCCTGCATAATGTCTCAGGATGAAGCTTTTTCCTAGGCTGGTTGTGCTCCACAGAGTCTATATTAGGTTCACGTACACTGAGCTGCCAGACAGTGACATGTGCTTGTTCTCTGCATGCCAGGAAGGAGAGCTCACAAGTTTGCATGGGGTTACCATGAATACAGCAGCCCTCAATGGTTTGACCTTTTCTGCTTGTTTTTCTGCTGCAACACATTCTGAGAAGGAACGGAAACTTTGGTTTACTGAGAATTATTTGTTGGGTTGCACTGCATGAGGATAAGCAAAGACAGTGAAGCTGTATTTATGTTCTCTTTCTGAGCACACAATGAATCTCAGGAATTGTTTGGTAGGTATTTGGCAGAGTTGAGAATTCCTTTTGCCCACTAAGAACTATCTTTATCTTTTTGTTTAAGAGTCCTTGGGTCTCCTTTGGTGAAATGATAACTAAGAAGATGAACTGCAATAAGCCAGACCACCTGTTCAGACCTGGTACCTCAAATTAGGATACTCACCTCAGCCTTACCAGTTCATTTCATTTAAGGATGTGAGCCTAAGGAATTCCAGATTTACAGGATCAGCAGCACTTTCCTCACAGTGTTTCATCACACATATAATTAAGTATGTGAAACAGAACACAGTGTATGGATCTCTCCTTTAGACTGTAGCTTTCTGGATTTAGTACTTGTTGGGACATCTGGTAAGGTACCAGCTATCAGATGAAGAACACTGTGGTGACAATTTCTCCAGTCATTCAAAACATGCCTGAGATATGAGTAGGATTGAGATGCAAAAAATCTCTGTGCTAAAGTGCTAGAAATTTGAAATAAGATTGTTCCTGGGTGTCATTCTTCAAGTGGGGTCAGGAAAACAGCCATTACTTTGTTCCCCTGTTGTTAAAAGGAAGGAAGATTTTTTTAAACAGAGAGAAATGGCAGGTAAGACCAAGATTCTACAAGAAATCAAAATAAAGTTGCAGCAGGTATGAAATATAGCAAAATTGATGGATATTAGGACCATCTCTTGTGAAAAGCTTGTGCAAGTCATTGTTTATGTTAAGTGAATGTGAATAAGTCATTTGAAAGGCAACATGCCATATCTAAAGGATCTGAAGAATCATCATAGAATTATAGAGTAACCCGGGCTGGAAAATGTTGCCATCTTATTGCAGAGGTTGCATACTGTTGTCTCCTTATTGTAAAAGTTTCATATCTTCTTGATGTTTTCGTGTGGGCAGTTCCTCAGAGCAATGCCACTTTCTTCTTCACAAAGCAGCCACTGACTCCAATTCCCTTCCTAAACACCCACCCCACTCTTTCATAGCACTCTTCTTCTCACTGCTTACAGCTGTGGCCTGTTAAAGTCAGACCTGTTCCTAATCTTTGATAATTGGCCCAGCTGCAACTCCTTAGGGGTAAGATTACTTTCTACACTATCTTTATTTTCTTATATTCTGTCCCACTGCAGGAAAGCACCTGAAAGATCACTTGGTTCCAAATCCCCTGCCATGGGCAGGGAAGGTTTCCACCACACCAGGTTGCTCCAAGCCCCATTCTACCTGGCCCTGAACACTTCTAGGGATGGGGCCTCCACCACTTCTTTGGGCAATGCATTCTAGCGCTTCACCACCCTCACAGTAAAGAGTTTCTTCCCAGTATCTAATCTAAACCTACTTTCTCTCTGTTGGAAGTGTTTCCCCCTTGTCCTATCTCTACATGTCCTTGTAGAAAGTCCCTCTCCATTTTTCTCATAGGCCCCCTTCAGGTGCTGGAAGGCCACAATTAGGTCGTCCTGAATCCTTCTCTTCACCAGGCTGAACAACCCCACATCTCAGCCTTTCTTCATGGGAAAGCTGCTCCATTCTTCTAATCATTTTTAAGACCCTCCTCTGGACTCACTCCAACAAGTCCGCGTCCAAGCTGTGCTGGGGACTCCAGAGCTGGATGCAGCCCTGCAGGTGGGGTCTCATCAGAGCAGAGCAGAGGGGCAGAATCCCCTCCCTCCCTGCTGCCCACGCTGCTTTGGATGCAGGATAGGATTGGCTTTCTGGGCTGTGAGTGCACATTGCAGGGTCATGTCCGGCCTCTCATCCACCAGCATCCCACAAAGGTTATATGTGATTGGGCACTAGCACAGTGCTTTTACCCACTCTGTCATCAGCTCTGAATTTCATCCAGCAACAGATCTTGACACTACCAGGGAAATTAAACAAAAGAAAAGAAAAGAATCTTCTATCTCTGTATTGAACCTTTAGCAGTTGCTATAGTAATAATATTTCTCAAAATACAAAATTCAAAGTACCAGCTATCTTTGCTCTTGGGACATCATCTTTTATTTTTTCAATTTCTGTCACACTCCATTTAAAGAAGCTGTGAGTCTGTGCTCCATCACCAAAATATTCAAAATTAATTTTGAAAAGAAAACAAAAAAGGAATTGACCTATTTTCCCACTTTTTTTGCACCTCCCACTATTTTAGCACTTCCATGACACATTAGTGATACGATGTGTGCTCTGATATTCAGTGAGACATGATATGGGACACACACTCTGCTCTACAGAGGCTGGATACAGGCTGATGACAATACCTCTAGGTTGGCAGAGATGAGAATCTGACTCTCTCTTGTGCAGGTTCTTCAGAATTCACCTGGGTCAGGCTTTTTACATATCATCTGATGCAGTTTTCTCCTTAATGTTTCCTGTATTGTTTTTGTTGGTGTTTTTTGGGTTTTTTAAAATTATTTTTATTTGTTTATTATTGTTTTGGTTTGCATTTCTCTTTTGTGAAGTCCCAGCCCAGAATATACTTTATCACTTTCTAATGTTTCAAAGGATTTAGGTGAAATAACTTGCTTACTTTTAATTCACAGCTGAACAGCCAAAATTTCCCTGTGTCAGCTTAGGCTAGCAACTTGTGTATAACACAGCCATTGTGGTGCAGCAATGAAAGACAAAACTTCATGTGTTTTGCTCTTTCCCCTTATCAGTGCTAGAGCATCACTCATCTGATGCTGCCTTGGATCAGCCCCACTGGGGACCCTGCAGGGGCAGAGGAGTTGGTGCCCTTGGGCAGGGGCAAGCTGCCATCTCACAGGGCTTGGGGACCACCAGGAGCTGCTGTCTGAGGCAGAAGTATTTTTGAGCAACCTAAGAAATTAGAAACCTACATTTTATTATCATAAAGGGATAGGACCCTGGACTTATCTGAGCTTTTTCATGAAGCCCAGCCTACAGGCCAGCCACAATCATGGTTTCCCTTTATCTTGAATTGAATCTCCAGCAGGTACCACAGGAAATGATGCTATGAAAAACATCCACAGATACCCATGTAAGCTGGTCCACGCTGTGGCTTTCATGAGCATTGGTGAAATATTAAAGAATATGAAATCTCAGGGTGAAATTTTGTGGAAATGAAACTTTTTGCAGAGGCTCAGAGTCACTTTACCAACAGATCTGTGGTCTCTTCTCCTACTACATTAGAAAGTAACTGCCTGTGCACAGGCCAATGCCGACGTGGTGCTGCCACGTCCAGCCTTGTACCTTGCTGATCCCAACCTTGCCTTCCTGACTTGGCTTCCCAGCTTGACCTGTGACCTGCCTTGTCAGCAGAGATTTGTCTGGTGGTCACAGTTGGCCACACCTGCTCTTCTGTCTCGCTGGGTGCCATGGGACTGTGGCTTGTTGGTGACAATGCTGCCCAGTCTGCCTGGCTGTCACCCTCAGCTCCTGGCTCACTGCCCCTTGGGGAGCTGCCATCTCTCACTAGTCCCTGACACAGGGGTTTATTTTGACTCGATTTTGTTGCTTAGCTTCAGTTTTCATTATTCTTTAAATTAATTCTTAAATTCTTTAAATTTAAAGCCCAAATAGAATTAACTTTCCAACGTTTATGGTATGTGAAAGATTTAAAAATTAACCACTGAGTTCTTTTTTCCATGAAGTTACAGTGAAGTTTGGTTCTGCTTTTATTTCAATGCCAGAGTGAAATTTCACATTCTGTTGCAAAATGCATAGGTCAGCAGTGGAAAAAATTCATGATTAAGTAACTTGTACTGCTGCTTGCATAATTCTTCCTTCATAATATATAAGAAGGAACTACAGAAAAAAACACCCCAAATCAGAAACACAAACCCACATCAAAACAGAATGCAGTAAATGGAAACAAAAAAGAAGGGAATGTAACTTTCCAGAGAGGAAAGCAACAGCCGGAATAGTGACTACCCACAGGATTACAGGACAATTGTGATTCAAAGGGACCTCAGGGACTCTCAAGTGCAGCCTTCTACTAAAGGGAAGGTCACCTACAAGGTCAGATGTTGCTCAAGCTTTGTTGAGTTGGGTATTGGAAACTGCTGAGGATGGAGCACACAGAACATCTTGGTGCAACCTGCTCCACAGCTTATCAGTTCTTCATAGCTCAGAAACTCTTCCTTATATCAACTCTGACTCTTCTTGCCTCAAGTTTTACACATGATTTCTTGTCCCTCCTTGTCCTGTTTTCAGCTCAGGTAAAGTTCCTTTCAATAGCTGTTACAGTGCTGTGTTTTGAATTCAGAACGAGAATGGTGTTGATGACACACTGATGGGTTTTGGTTTTGTTCAGTGTTTATCCTAAGTAAAGGACTTTTTTCTTGTCTCATGCGCTGCCAGTCAGGGGGTTTGCAAAAGAAACTGGGAGGGGGCATAGCTGGGAGAGGTGACCTGAACTGCCCGAAGGGATATTCCACACAATGGAATGTCCTGCCCAGTAGATAACCCGGGGAAGTTACCCAGAAGGGCGGCTGATCTGGGTTCAGGAAGTGGGGTCTGGCATTCGTCAGTGGGTGGTGAGCAATTGTGTTGTGCATAATTTGTTTTTCCTGTTACTATTCTTCTTATTATTATTGACCATTATTCTACATTTTAAATTATTTTTGATTATAAAATTGTTTTTATCTAAACCTACAAGTTTTACTTTCATTCTCCTTTCCATTCCACCTGTCTGTGGGGGGACAGAAGGGGGTTGAGTGAGTGGCTGTGCGGTCCCTGATTTCCAGCCAGGCTTAAAACACACCACTCCTGCTATGAGCTCTTGTGAAGAGCTTGGCTCCATCTTCTCAATATCCTCTTTGCAGGATTGCAAAGCTGTCATGAGATACCTCAAAGTCTTCTCTTCTCCAGGCTGAACAAGCCCAGCTTGCACAGCCTGGCAAGGTCCCATTTCAGAACGTGAAATTACCAGAAAGTATAGACACACACGGCAACTCATGAAAACTATGGAAATGCTCTTTGCAATGGAGAAATTTTTTATTTAAACACAGATGCACATTCTCATAAGAAATATCTTATTGCTTGTGACCACTTTATACACATCCTCCACACATAATTTCAGACCTAAAAGGGTGCTGAAAAATGCTTCTCAAAATCATTCCACCACACAAATTTGCTAGAGGTCAATTTTTTTTTTTTTTTTTTTGATGGAAAGAAAAATTCTTTCCCTATGAAATAAAAAAAACCCACCATAACCAAATATTTTTCCTGGGAATTGAGCAAAAGTAAAAAGATTGTGAGAAGAGAAAAAAATGTAATGTTTTAGCTCTTTTCAGAGGGTCAGGTCTCTGGATGGGACAAGGAACCAGGGAGCCAGGCAGCTGTTTCTGCCTGCACATGAACAGGTCCCTGAATTAACAGCTGCACTTCTGATTTGTGCTAACACCAACTTTTTAAAAGTATGGTTCTTTTGCTTCCATTCTCACTGTTTGTTGGTACTTTCATGCTCTTTGCTGGTTTGCCAGCATTGCTGGCTGGCTCATTTCATTTTTTTAAAACTGCCAGACTGAGAGCCCTGGAACCTCTAGCTGAGGCCTCCATGGGCACAAGTAAATGGATGCAAACCTCACTCTATTGAGTTTGAAAACCGAACCGCACTCAAGATTTCAGTCACAGTAAGTAACTCTGAAGGCTGGCCCTTTACATTGCTGAGATGTGAAACCTCACCTTTCTATCCTTATCTTCCTCCCCTGCATGTACCAGGAAAAGTTTCATCCAAATTAAAACACTGGTGGCTAGAATTCGCTTCTTTATAGGCACTTGAATTATTGAATCTTCAACTATCTGAAACCCAATATTGGTATTGTAATGAAACTGCATGACATACAGCTAAACATTAGAACACATATTTTTCAAGAAAAACAAAAGCTTAAGTGCAGGTAAGTGTCCGTACACAGCAGGGTAAACAATTTTAAGAAGTGTCTGATCTCAGGGGTATGCTAAAGGAGAATTGGAGTCTTTAATGAAACACAAGAACCTTCATAGCAGCATAAATCACAACGTGAAGTTTACCACACTCCCTCTGTCTGGTCCTTTGCTATTCAGGACAAAGAGGAATTCAGCCTTCCTCCAGCTTAGTACATTGCAGCAGGCTGGCTAGCAAGCTGCCACAGGAGACAGTTCTGTGGGGACTCCTCAGTAATCCTGTCAGCATGTCACAGCCATCCTTCTTGACTGTGCATTTGTCTGTTGTCACTGATTTATATACCACACGTGATTTAAAGATAGGTGTTGATACTCCATTGATTTCATTGACCCTATAGTAAGTTTTTATTGGCTCCAGATACTGGTTTTGCTTGGACTGGTATCTCTGACTTTTGGGGCATTTCCTAGGTACACAATTCTTCCTAGGAGAAGAATTTTTCTTTCTTTTCCTTTTAGGTTATCCAGTTTTCCTTTGTATGTTCTCATTCAGGAAATTTTGACAGTCTGTGTTTCAGAGGAACTTCTGTAGGTGACCAGTGCAGTGTTTTTTGTAGCAGAACTGCACAGCGCATGTCCTTTCACTTGGTCTTCCCCACGCTTTTGCAGGCACAAGCAATACCTGAGCAAATTCACTATCTCTGTCCGTGCAGTTTCACTCACAAAGCAGTACAGAATGGGATCTGCGATGCAATTCAAACTTGTTAAGGCCTGTGTGATTCTGTAAACTTTATACAGCAGCAACAAAAGATGTGGGTCAGCGGTGGAAGGTTCTTTGATGCTGCGGATAAGCAGTACAACATGATAAGGAGTGAAGCAAACAATGAAACTAACTGTGATGTTCACAATAAGTTTTCTCACTTTTTTCTTTTCTTCATCTACTGTGGCTTGGTTACACCTCACTACTTGGTAGATTTTATGGTAGCAAAACAGAATGATTATCAAAGGGACCAAATACCCCGAGCATATCCGGAATAAATTTATGTTCGCTTGCCACCTTTCCAGGGGGTAGTTATCATAGCATAATGTATGATTAGTGAAATTGCAAGGATCATTGAATACTTCTTTGTTCACCAATATGACTGAATTAAAGATGCTTTCCAGAAGCCAAACAATTATGCTGACAATCAATGAAAATCTTCTTGTGCGCAAGTACTGGAGCTTCAAGGGGTGAACTAATGCCAGGTACCTGTCAAGAGAGATGCAAGCAAGGAACGCAGTGCTGGTGTAGAAATTCATATACGTAAGGAAGGCAGAAATCTGACAAAGCCAGGCAGAGAGCCTCCAGTCATCTCCATGCCAGGCATAATCAATCCACAGAGGCAGAATCAAAGAGTACAAAAGGTCAGCCAGGGACAGGCTAAAGATGTAGACTGCTAACTCATTCTTTTTCCTCACCTGAATGCAAGATGCATAGAGGGATATGCAGTTGATGGGAATACTGATCATCATCACAACACTGTACACAAATGGAAACAAATACTTATCCAGGGTGTGATCATCATGGCACGAAGTGCTGTTGTTCATTGTCCACTCCGGTAGCACCCTTGAGATAATTCCAGCCTGGGTGCAATAAAACCCCCTATTGTAGTCTGATGGGTTGTCATCTGTTAGATCTTCAGGACCTGATTGACGAGATTCCAGCCGTCTGCTACCAAAAAGGAAAAATGTCAACTATTACATTTGTTGTTTTTATGGGATCCTTGGAATATGTTTTTGGTTTTATTTTTTCTCCTAGAAGAAGAAACTGTTTTTATGAGATCAAACACTGTTAATACTCCTGGAGTTAGGAATGCATAGGAAAAGGAGCCCAAAATCTAAAGTTGTCAAAGTCATGTAGATGGAAGCTTCCACAGCAGAAGTAGGATAAGTAGTTAAGACACTTCTTCTAGGAGTGGGGTGCTGTCCTGCAATCCTGGGTCTCTGGAGAGTTAAAGGAGATCAGAAAGTGGACCACAAATAAAATAACCCAAGTGCACTTTCTATTATTATGGTAAGCACTGCTTTGGACATATGAATATGGCAGATTTCTTACTTCAAACAACCTCCTCCCCCCTAAGGCAATGGAGAGACAAGGATAGAAATACAGGGATTCGGGTACCACTGGATGTTGGGATCTGCTCAGAAGAGGAAAATGTGTGTCTGGTATTTTTCCGTATTGCAAACCATTCTTGTCTTGTTTGCATCCTCACACACCCCTCTCTCCTCCTTTGCATGTGATCCCACAAGAACTTGCCATCAAGTGTGCTGCTCCAGCAAGACTCACTGCATGCACCAGAAACCCTCGTGTGAAACCTGCCGGGCTACTGGGTACCTGCATGCACATGACAATCTGCTGGGTGTCCCTTTGGACATGTGAGGTGGAGACTGAGCAGAGTTTTTCATTAACACTTCTCCCCTCTAAAAATTGCAGCTGTGATGCATGAGCTCATAAAGCCATTAGCAATTACATTTTTCTCAGTCAGTTCCAGGACTGTGGTTATCAACAGCTTCAACATGAAAATATCAGTAAAATGGCAGCCCTGACTAAAGCAGTGGGACTGGAGGTGTATGTGAGCCTCAGGAACACATAGAAGAGCTGACCTTTAGAAAGGGTGAAGAAAGGGTAAGAAATGGTGTACAACTGGAGTTGTGAGACAGCTGGTACTCACTGCTAGTATCACAGCTCTGGCACTTGGCAGTTCCCTTCTCTAGAGAACTAATTGTTATGTTCAGGAAATACAAGAATTGAAAATATTGGTTGCAGACCAGTTATACTGCCAAATATACTAAGTGCTTGAGAGACTGCTGTGATAGCTGATCTGTGCTTTGAGCCTGCAGCAGAGGAGAAGAGGCTGAAGAATGAGTAGGCTGCAAGACAGCACATCTACAACTGTTGCCACGTGGGAAAGAAATCCAATGCAACATACCTTGTGTGCAGAAACTTTACCATGTGGTAAGAAAAAAACAGTCTTTTATAGGTTGGATGTGTTTGTGGGTTTATCAGAAAAATCCAAACCAGGTTTATTGTCTGTGCTGAGAGGTTATTCTATGGATCTCTTGTCCACAAAAAAGCCTCTTTTGTTACTATTCATAAAAAAAAGGAGCAATGACAAAACTACCCAGAAAACACATACTCAATTTTACCTGCCACTGCCTTATTTGATCAAGTTGCCTAAATTATCAGCTAGAGCTACACTCATTCACAAGCTTGAAAGCCAAAGAAAATTCTTGAGAAGGACTTGCCAATTTGGTCCATTGAGGAACCTCATCAGCATGATGACTAATTTAAAAAAATGCAGTGTCTATATTTAAGACAAGCATAAGATGTCTGCATTTCAGCTTGGTTTCCATAAAACCACACAGTAAATAAGGCATTGTAAGCTTATCAGTACAGGTAAATATCACAAAATAAAAATCTAGCTCTAGAAATTGGATCCCAGGGTTTTGTGACCCACTTCTTACCAAAGAGAAATCAAATGTATGCAGACAGACCAGATGAATCAAAGATAAATACCTACCTCTTTCTAATCACACTTTATCATCTCTTTTCCTGTGACAGGTCTCTTCATGTTCAAGGAGGGAAACATGCCCTTTCAGAAGCATGTGTAATGCAGCAAGTGTATGAGGCAGTGTTTCCTGGTCTCGTGACTGAGAAATTGGAATTCCTTCTCCCTCCCCCATAAACTCTTTCTCTTTTGTCAACTTGTATTACAGACTCACCATATTTGTAAGCCCCCAACTTCTCACTTATTACCCACAACAGATTCTTTTGTATCTACTCTTAGACCAACATGCCAATTTCCTCATACCACTTGGATTTTTTTCAGCTTTTTCATTTTAGCTCATTGTTTTGAAGAATTTCACTCTGTTGATCTTACTGACGATAAGGTAAAACACTTGTCCTTATATTGCTCTTATCTGAATAAACCACATGTTCTTTGGGGCAGGACTTTGCTTTGCTCTTCTGCCATCTGTCTTAAGGAACTAATATCTGAAAGTGTCATTGGCTAATGGCAGGCTGGGACACTAAAAATGAAATTCAAAGAAGTGGGTTGAGACTACATGAAAATTCTCACCTCAGAAAGTTTTTTCTGTCCTTCATAATCACAAGTCACTGTACCCCACTGCTTTCTTTTCTTCTTAACAAGTATGTTCCTTAGTTCCTTTGAAGACAGCCCTGGAGGCCGTGCAGCATTGCCAGGTAATCCATGTTGAACTTTGATGACACATTGACGGTACTTAGGACATCAAAGGAGGACATCCTTTCAATGATGGCAACAACGAGAAGTGTGTCATTCTGGCACATCTTGATGACCTATGCTTGAATGTGTCAGAGAGCCAGCAAATGAAGCCTACCACAAGGGATGCTGCGGTTTCTTGCACAGAAATATAAAAGCAGAAAGCACCACTTTGTCCTGATTACAACTCATTTCAAATTGCTTGGGGCCTTATTTCAGAGGAAGTAGTCCATATCACACTTTCTTGCTGAGTTGCTTTTTTTATAATTAGGACTTTGTAATGCAAGATGATTTTTTTCTTACCTGAATGCATGATCTGAAGCATTCCCAGGTTTTGAGCACACCTGCTGGCTTTGCCTAGGAAGATGGTATTGGCTATTCTAAAAAACAAAATTTGATTATTTTCCCCAATTATATATTTTTTTAACCATCAGGGAATTTTGGTTTAATGATATGGTCTAATGGTTTGACTTTCCTGGTCCAAACCTACTGTGACTAATTCCATATACTTGTGACTTATTTTACAGACTTGTTTTGGTATTGGATGTTTCAAATTAAAAAATATAAGAATTCTTAACAGTAATTTTTTCTTTTAGACACGTTATTAAATTATTACCATAGTTCCTGCCTCTCATTTTGCTACAGAAAACATACTGTACAGGATTTCTGAAGAGTCAGTAAGACAAAAAATTTAGAGAAATGGACTAGCAAATGTTATGCTTCAAGTACTATATGCAAACAAGCCTGTAAAGGAACCCTGTGAGATTTTTTAGTGAAAAGTAGTTGTCATACACTGTATTTGTATCAACACATTTCTACAGCATCTCCTTCAGGTTCACAGAGAGCTTTATGTGGTCTCTCCATTGATGACATTTTGAAAGTTGCAAAGTACACTGTTAAACTTTCATAAGTTTAAATACAGAAGGATATTCCATACTCCTATCTGTAAAAAACTTTGTAAGGGAAGAAAGGAACAATGCTGTGTGAGCTACTGCAGTAGCTGCTGTACTGGTGATACGTATATCAATCATAAGATGGAAAGATAAATTGTTTTCCTTTTTCTCTTTAAGCAATTTTTACACAGTAGATTGCATTGTGTTCTCAAAATAAGTTCTATTGCCAAGTTGAGTTCTTCAAGTACAGGGGATACTCCATAGCTAATTCTTTTTACCTAATGAGCAGATCTCGCATCTCAATTCTGAAAAACTTCACAGTTTAGGAGAGTTGAAATACGCCTTTCAGAAACAGGGCCTATTTGCTTAAAATTAGCAGCAATTTTCCTCATGCAACATTAAATTTCACCCACAGGTCTCCATAAGATTCTGTAGAGACTCAAACAGGTCTAAAAGAGCTCAGCCTTTTAAAGATATACTTTACAGACTGTTTAATTGATCATAAACATCCACTTAATGTGAGCAAATAGGAAAAAAAACACCCATTTTTTTTAGAATGTAGGCCATGCAGGCAAGTAATATTTTGCTCTGTCATTAAGTACATCATGTTTTCCTCTATGCATACAGAAAGATGTACAGTATTTTTCACATACATGATACATGGCATTCAAAGAAGCTACTTTTACCAGAGCTTATTTTTCTGCTAAGTTTTAAGCATTTTGCATATTCAGTGTCTGAAAACACTGGAGAACACTAATAGAAGAGTTACTGGAACCCTCTGTGAGACCTGAGACACATTTTGCAGTGATGGGACAGCTCAGAGTGTTGAAAATTCACCCCCAAATACAGTTCTTCTCCATTCTTCCCCCCTTTTGTAATCAACAGTAGTTTGATCATGACAATGCTATTACAACAAACAATGAATCAAGTTTTCTTTCGTAATCCTAGGCATGTCTTTCCTAATTCAAGCTTTTGATGTCTTTTGCCTCAGTCTCACATTTTGGTTGCGCTGGGATTGAAATAATCCTTCTCCCAAAGCAACCTTTTCCAGCCCCCTTTGTGTCCCTTCTTTTAGATATCTCATGCCAGCATCCCATTAGGGAGAGCCAGGCTGAAACCCGTCCCAGAATGTTGGAACCTGTCCCAGGCTCCTGAGCACTCACCTTGGCCGCCACGTGTCCCCGTGCAGCGGTTCCCGATATGCCATTGGCAGTGCAACCCGTATCTGCTTCTAAGAAAAGTGTCTGCTTCTGCTTGATCAGATACTGAGACAGGAAGCTGCTCGTAGATAAACAGGCAGCAGTTCACACATCTCTTGGTTTTGCTTCCTTTTTTTTTTTCTCTGTCCCCAATTCCTTGTTAATCTAAGTTTACCCATGAGAAACAAGATGATGAACAAAGGATGGAAGCAACCTCAGTAGATATAGGAATACTTTTAGAGACTTCATAAAAGTTTAATTTCAAATATTACCTAATTCTATGAGTGTAGTATATTATACACTCCTTTTCTAGGAGACATTATGTTCTGCAGAGAAACCAATCCACAAAAATAAAATGCTGTGTTTGATTTGTGTTTATAAGTTCAAAATGTGTATTTTTTTTTGTTGACTGAAGGACCTCACCTACCATTCCCTACAAACTGATCACAGAATCAAATAAGAATCCACCCAAGAAGAGCTCAAAAATCTTTTACAATGACTTCAGGATTTTGTGGAAAGAGAATTAAGTATTTTCAGAATTTATGAGAAGTTCATGAGTATTTCTAGTTAACAAAGGATAACAGCATTTCATGCACGGTGACAGGTTACATATTTACATATTTTTATATAAACTGACTCTGAGGTTGGATGCAGTTTTCAGGGAAGTGATTCTTTGAGCAGATAATTCTATTCAATTAGACTAGTGGAAAGTTGTTACATGAGCATGATTCTTTTCCCCCTCTGTGATGAGAATAATTTATTGTATTTTTTCTTAAATTCTCTTTGGAACAATACAATTCTGCTTTAAGAAAGTGGGTACAATTTCACTTGAAATATCCATCTGTTGAGTAACACCAAAACTATTGTTTGATGATTCAGATGCTAAGGAGAAATGAAAGAGAACAAATTGAAAAGTTCTAAAATAGGGGCATACCAACTTCCTTGAGAATACCAGGCAGCTTCATAATATTTAACCACTGTATGCACAGATTTGGTTCCCTTTTTTCAGTCAGTGTGACCTTTTCATCCACAGTTTTTACTGATCTGATTGTTACATGAAGCCTAAACTATCCAATACTTGTGGCCATTCTCAAACTGTTTTAATAGCCCCTTCCTGTCTGGTGAATGAAAGAGCACTTGATTAGATAAATTTCGATGTGGAGAGTTGTGTGGACATTTGGCTAGCTGAGAGAGGGCACGTAGATGCAGCACTATTAACAAACTGAGAAGGACACAGGTTTAAGAGTCAGCAGTCAGTGTCCAATGACAAAACTAGGCCATTATAACCTTGCTGCAACATGAAGATGTGGGAGAGTAGAGCCCTGCCAGAATAAGAAGAATAGTTTCAATAGTTGCAATGAAAAACCTAAAAGAATGTAGAAGTAGGTGTTACTGTATGATAAGTAAACCAACCAATCCTGAGCTCAGCTTTGCACTATGTATGAGCTTCATTAAATCTAATATAAATGTATGTGACTACTGATCAATAAATGAGATCTGCTGATCACTCATATTGGCGTGCTGCTTTTCTCCCGCCGATCCTACAAATGGTTTTCCTACATTTCTAAAATAAATTTCAGTCACACCTTTATTTTCACTGAGAGAAGTCATCACATGAAGACCTGTTTCATCACTTTCCACATGCTTTTTCCTGACTTGGCACCTACTAAGTGTCCAGTATGCTGGTTCTGGTGTTTTGTTGAGCATTCCTATACTTTGCTACAGAAAAACCAGTTCTTATAATTATTAGAAATAGAGAAACAAAATTGGAACATCTCTACAGTTCTTTGCTGTGATGACAGCAGAATTGAAAGTTCAAAGGAAGCAAGAGAGAAGATGATGCCTTTATGCATTCTGGAAGTAAACTGTACATTAAAATAAATTCTTAATTGTGTCTATATGCAAAAAATTAATTTCTGATGTAAGCAGCACAATTTTCCAGGGTTTTTGTGAGATCTGGACATACACAGTATCTTAGATCAGTCATCCAAAACCAGCAGGTATTATAAGCATAATAATACCCCAACCCTAAAACAGAAAAGCATTAACAGTGGAAAACAATCTTATCTAGAAAAGAAGCAATGAATAAGTCCTCAATAAGTTTATTGTTTAAATTTGAGTTTACAAAGGGTCCACGAACAAAGGTGTTGTCAGGAAAATTAATCCACAAACATCAGAGGTTTATGTCCAAAAAGAAGACAGAGGAGTCCTGTAACTTTATTTCAATAAAGAGAGAGATCATAGGGCATTCCTCATGGGGGTCTCTCAAAATTGTTAGGGGATGCAGCCTCCTTTTTATCCTAATTTCCTGGCCACATTTCCCTCTCTTTCCCCATTGGCTGAGGCACTTGAGAGGTACAGACTTCCCAAAATGTGTAATATTCCTTCAAATGTATACCCCCCTCATTTTTCTTTTTCCTTGTGTCTCTGTTCTTTTTCTCTAAATCCAGACATGTAGGAGAGTCTTGAGTAAGAGTCTGTGTCAATTAGTGGAATTCCTATGGAATTCATGGTTCCCCCCATTGCTTCCTTCCCCTCTCCATATCTGGCCCACAGTTTGTTTGTAAAGACACCTCCTTCTCACTCCTTTCAGTGTAAAGAAAAAAATGGTTCAACACAAGGTCAAGATGCAGAATGAAAGTTGACAGAGTCACACCAAAGTATACTTTTCCTTCCATCAAAACAGATTATGAGAATGTTTTCCTGTACCAACTGAAAAGGGCAGGGACTTGGCACATCACAGGACTGCAAATACAGGTTTTGAAAACTGACAATTTTAGGATCTCGTGAGTGAATAAGAGACTGAATTTCACAGCTGAAGCCTTTTACGTGAAATAAATGATACAGTAATCAAACCATCAAAATTAATTAATTAATAATTCATAATGGTTTTGCAAACCCTCCAGGTGTGCAAAACTCTACAGTCTGCTGGAATGAATGTGAAATAGGACCAGGGATATAATGCTACCTCTGGCACTGACTCACAATACCCCTGAGGAAGTCATTCTGACCGTCTGCATGTAATAATGGTGTCATATAGCTCATTTGGGTGTGAGCAGGCTCATTAGCTAATACTCGATATTGCCGTAAAGTGCAAAATGTTTTGTGAGTGCTTGGTAGTGTTATTTAAAAAGGAATAAACAGGAAACGTCTGTTAGGTAATGTCATCACTGAGACATTAGATCCCTCAACGAGTAGCAGAGACACAGTGACAATAAGAGTGACCGAGGCTCGAATAACAGCATTCTTTATGGTCAGAATGCGTGCAAACCCGGGGCTTTTTCACAGCTCTTACACAACGCAGGGCTTTAGCCACTGCATCTCCTCATGGCTCATTCCTCCTTTAGGCACATGAAGCATCTCTTATGAAATACCGAGGTCAACAGACAAGAGAGATCCCCATTACGATAATCAAGCTGATCGCCGATCTCCGGGCTACTTTTCCTCCGAGCCGCATGCTTGTACGAGCTGCGGTCTGAGGGAACACCCCGGCAATCCTCACGGAAACCTTTGGCGTGCGGCTCGGCACCAACTCGGCTCCTCTCATTTCGACGCGGCTGCCCTACAGCGCCCCCCTGAAGGCGTAAACAGGCACGTTCAGCCCATCATAATTTAACCCCAACTGGCAGCATCCCTCTCTGGGGATCCTCCCCGCTGACGGAGCTGCGGGCCTAATTGGAGCCAGCTGGGATTCCCCGGGAAGGGCGCGGCGCTGCCAGCAGTCTTTGCGGGCAGGGCCTGGAGCCGCTCCCAGCATCTGCCCCTGCGGCGACCCAGGATCCTTCTCGGGGCGCTCTGGAATGTGCTCCTTCCAAGCGCCGCTTCGTGCTGACCCCTCAGGGCATTGGGTGGCAGCCTGAGAGCAGCGCAAAAGCAGGAAAGTGGCTGCGAGGTGCTGGGAGGGCCTGGAAATGAAAGACGCACTAGGAAACGCACTAGGAAACGCCGTTCTTCGCCCGGAACAAATATCGTGCCTTGCCAGAGGCCCCAAACAGGAGAGTCAGAGGCCCCAAAAAGCAGAGTCAGAGTCCCCGAAAGAGACAGCCTGACTCGGCCCCTAGGCGCGGCTGCTCGCACTGCACTGAATGCCGCTCCCGCCGCGCCTCACAGCCACGCGGCTTTCCCGCACTCAGGATGGCCCCGCAATAGCTTCACGCGCGGCTCAGTGCCCAACTCCAGCATGGCGACACGCGCCTCACCAGCTCGCCTTGCCCTATCTCAAAATGGCAGCTGTAGCCGTCAGCCGGGCGGGGCTGCCCATAAAGGCGGGGAAGGCTTCCCGCCCTCCTTTTCCCTGAGCAGGATGGCGGCGCTGGGCGGTGCCGGGCGCTGCCGCCCCGCCCCGGGGCAGGCGGGCGGCGCGGTCACGTGCGCGCGTTGCCGGGCAGTGCGGAGGCGCCGGGGGACGGGGCGGCTGCGGGAGCGGAGCTGGGCCGGGATGGGCTGCGCGGCGCTGCTCTGGGGCGCGATCCTGCTTGCCTGCAGCTGCGGCCCGGGGCCCCCCAGGGTCGGTGCCGCTCCGCTCTTGGCGGCCACCTACGTGCTGGACGATGCCAACGGGCTGGGCAGGGAGTTCGACGGGATCGGGGCTGTCAGCGGCGGCGGGGTGAGCGGCTCCGCCGGGGCTGCGGTGCTGGTGCCCTCCTCGGCGCGGCAAGGGACACCTGGGCTGGGCATCCCGTCAGTGGGAGCGTGTGGTGGCTTCGGCGGGGCTTGGGCCGGGGGTGTTGCGGAGGGGAGTCCCGAGGACTGGTGGGGTGTGGGGACACAGCCCCACGACGTGAGCGGGGCTGTGTCCCCATACCCCGCCAGTCCTCAGGGCTCGGCGGGGGAGGCCTGGGGGCACTGAGGGGAGCGGTGCGGGCGGTGGTCCCGCTGCGGGGAGCGGTGCGGGCGGTGGTCCCGCTGCGGGGAGATGGAGCCCGGCTCCGCTTCGCCCTCCGGCCGCCTGCGCCGTGGCTTTTCGGGGTGCCCAGGGCCAGCCGTGTCCTGGGTGCTGGTGAATGAGAGCTAAGCCGGGCTGGGTTTTTATGTAGAGGGTCTTAGTAGTCTCTACGTTTTAAAATGCTGGACGAGCCACAGCCGCTCTTCGTCTATCGTGCGGTCCAGGCAGCAGAGCCGTGAGATTCCCGAAGCTTTCATCCCCTCTTCGACCTGTTGAGATGCTTTCTTTGGCCTCCCACCTGTGTGCCCTGTGAGCTCTCCTTGCTTTGGCATATGGTGAACCAAAGCAGGGAGAGCTGAGCAGAGCAGGAGAAATGGTGCTGGGAGGGAGCTGCCTTTTGCTTGTCATAAAGCCGTGTGATCTCTTTGTTCTCTGCTCTTTGGACTCTGTTTTCAGTAAATTCCAGGTAACTGGAGTACAAGGCAGTTGCAATTTGTGAAACCAGAAAGGCACAGCTGAAGGTTTAGAAACAAATTACGAAGGGCTTAGCTGAGTTCCTGATGCTATAATTATTTTTGTAGGTTTATTAGCCCTGTGAAAGGCATAGAATGAAAAGCTGGGATGTAGTTAAACATTTGAAAGTTGTGTGTCACATTTTCATGTTTTCTTTCCATTTTAGGCCACATCAAGACTCCTGGTGAACTACCCAGAACCTTACCGCTCCGAGATTTTAGATTACCTGTTCAAGGTAAAGTTGGTTTCACTGCTGCAATAACATTTGATTTCATGCAGAATTTCTCACTGTGTAATATGGGAACTCCTATAGTGTATTCTATGCTGCTTGAAGTTAGACAAAATCCCATGTTGTAAAGCATCTATTTTTGTGCTGATTGTTATCAGAACCTTAAATTTTAGGTCGTGTTTTGTTCAGGAGAATGTTTCTTCATATTGTTGTGAAAATTCCTTTTGTGTTTTCACAATGTGTTTTGAAAATATGTTTTCAAAAATGTGTTTAACTATATATTTGATCATCTGTGGGGGCTAAATCATAAGTTGTTTCTGTGGCTAAAATGGGGTGTTTAGCTGTTCATAGTGACTGCAGAAAGGGGGTCTTAGAGACAGTTTGGATTTTTTTGGAGTACAGATAGATTAACATACCATAAAAATGACTGTGCAGACTGCAGGTTTGTAACAGCATATCTATTCTAAACTAGTCTCAAGTACAACTGCAGTGACTCTAGAAGGTGTAGGAAGTTCACTGGTTTGTAAGCTGTGTTAGTTAACAAGTGTAACCTGCAGAGTTACCCAACTTAATATATGGTAAGATTATTGCACTGGACATTAAATAGCTTGTTTTGCTTTTGGCACTGTAAATTACTCTGCTGGAAGAGGATGTCATGTCACTTTCAAGTAATGCAATCCAGATGGCTGGAGGGGAATAATTTACCATGCAGTTTAAAGAATTAATTTTCAGGGATAGAGTAAGGTGTAATATGTGCCTGGGGAATCAAAGCTGATGTTTTTTTTGAGACTAAAGCTGTGTGTTACTAATATGAATGTTCTGATTAGGCATGTGGTAACAGAAAATCTAGATAGATCATGATTTGCAAAGAACTTTTGACGTACCCTTTTACCAAAACCTCTTAAACTGTCTTGTTTGAGAGGGGTGTACCTTGCCTCATTCTCCTTGTCTTTTAGTGTCAGTCAACTTTCATGAATGGGAAAACAAAAAAAGTGTCAAAAAGAGAAATGGTAAATTGAAAATATTACTTTGCTGTTAAAAGCAAACAAAAATCCCAGACTTGTAAGCGAAAAGACATGTCATGTATGCAGCCTTTTTTAAAAATCAAATTGCATTCTTATGTCTTAAAACATTTTTTTAGATACCAAAATTATAGTTGGGTCATTCCATGGAGAAGGCCAGCTTATTAGTGGTTGTTAAAATAATGATTAATTGTAACTTCTGGCTTGAGCAACTCTTAAGCCACTAATGGCTGGAAGAACATATTGGCAGTAGAATCACCTGTATGAACTTGAATTTTGTATTTGGCTCCAGCAGTCAGATGCCAGGGCATGGGGATGGTGGACTAGCCAATTGTTTTCCAGTGTGGTGGGTTTTTTCTTCTCTTGCCTATCTGTCTGTAGTTTCCAGATTATTCCTTAAGAGCATACCATAAAGTATGCTCTTTCACATAAGCAGTGGAACACTTTACAAACAAGAATAAAAAATACTGACTTCAATAATTTGATTTTAAAACAAAACAGGTTTGACTTCTAATAACATTAAAATACTGCTGTTTTCTTCATATATTCTGTGTTCTTCTTAAGTGTTTTCTTGAGCATAACCTATTTAAAATCTGCATGGTTATGGAGAAGTGTTGTTAATGGTGCAAAAGTCAATGGAACTGTTTAAATGTCAGTGTGCTATTTATCCTGGTAGATTTTCTTTTGAAAAGCAGAAGTTTATATAATCTCTCATAACATTTATAATGGGAGTTTAAAAAGGTAATAAAATTTTCAGCATGCTCAAAATTGTACAGTGACTTATCTCATTCTTCTTGTTAACAGCAGGATTCTGTTTTTCTGTCTCTTTTTTTCCACAGCCAAATTTTGGTGCATCTTTACATATTCTCAAGGTAGAGATTGGAGGTGATGCACAGTCAACAGGTATGGATTTTGCATGAGCAGCATTTAACTTCTCGTTTCAGTGATGCTGTAAGTAACGTGTGCTTCACAGGGAGCTGAGGCATGGAGACAGCTGAACTAAGTTGCAAAAAGCCTTAATGGCTTGTACAAGAGAGATTACACCTACATTCTGGAAGCAGTTCTCACTATCATATGGTTAATAGGTTGCATTCTAGAGCAAATGAGGTCTGTTTTTTTCCCCCCTATAGTAGGTTTCTGAGTTGCAGAGCATTTCTCATGCGCAAGTTTCACAATACCAGATAGTTTATGTCTCAAAAGCATGAAATGCAAAGGCAGATGCAGTTACATTTCTTTAGTTTACTTAGTTGCAATGTTTCACTAGAGTGGCATTGGCTGGGATAGCCAATTCCAGTAGGCAGGAATTCTTTTCTTCCTGGGAAGAATTGCAAATGAAAATGTCTTGATATCATTTGCCTAGCCTGTCTACTACATTTACATACAGGAGAAACTATTTAGTAACTGGTTGTGACAAAAAGCTGAGAAGCAGAGACTACAGCTTGTATCTTTTTTTTTTTTTATGGTATTTTTGGTATTTTTCTTAAAGTAAATCTGGCCACATCAGACACAGTTAATAAATAGCATAGAATTTGATTTTGTGGTGTTGTGTATATATATGTATATATAATTTTTTTGTGGTATATATATATATATATATACACATTTTTATATATATGTTTGTGTATATATGCTTGTATGTATATATATAGTTGTATACATACACATTTTTTTCTGTAATGTCTGTGTTTTGTATAGTTAGATACTGTTTTTCATTCTTCTGTTTACTTCACAAAAATTAACATGCTGAAAAGTACTATGCTGGGTTTAAGAGCTTGGCAATGAATTGCTGGGTAGGGGGAATGGAATCATCTTGAGGCATGCACAGACCTTCTCTTCAAACACTCTTACTGCTGGCTCAGGAGACTGTCTCATGTCATGCTGTGTGATGGTACAGTTTTGAAAAGAAGAACAATAAAATGCATATATCTCAATGCCCTAGACTGCAACTCTTGTTCTGGCCTGAGAGGTGTGATCAGGAGTTCATTTGAAATGTGATATGAAGCCTAAATTTGGAATCTAATTGTTCTATGTCCCTGACAAACTTATATATAGCCAAGTGTTAGTAAGGTAAAAAAATCAATCCTATTTTCTGTGATGAAATGTGCAGTTTAAGCAGACTTCATTTAAAACAAAGTTTCATTAGAAAAGGTCTCTGCATACAATTTAACATCAGTTGCATAATTGTTGCAATCATGTATACAAGTTGTTACTTGACTTTTGTGTGAAATGGTTTCCCATGCAACACTGATTCTTTTGCACCTTTCTAGTTTGTTTTCCTTTGCCTGAGAAAATTCAGCGCATAGCATTAAATTCTGAAACTTTGTCCTGCAGTCACAGAACACGATGAAAGTTATAAATTAGATATTTTGCTGTAAAAATAAAAAACCCCACAGACTCTTTCCTGTAAAAAATCATGGTAGTTCTTTTCTTTTCTCTCCCTGGCCTTGTGCAGAAGAAACAAGCTATAACCTTTTGTTTGTTTTTGGTTTAGAGATAGCTTGCTTGTATAATGATTTTTTTTTCCTCTTAATCTTAATGCTGTAACATTCCTAGGGGTTGTTAGTATCAAGATATGAGACAATAGCAAATATAGATTTAGTGTTATCATAGCTAGGCATAGAAAATGCCTAATAGTTAACCACATCTCATGTTAAGCGCAGGCAAAAACCCTTCAAAATAAAAATATTAAAATTATGCTAAGTTAACATGCTAAGAACAAAGGGTAGCAAATCTTGCATTTACCTCCCACTCCTCCTTTGGCTTTGAAATTCATACCAAGGAACTTGTGAACCATGTTGGAGATACGTGCTTGCATGCTATGTTAATGAGCAATGCAGCAAACTTTATGATGTGTAACAGCTTATGACACAGAAGATAATTGTGAGCTGCCTGTCTCTTTCCTTCCTAGATGGTACTGAACCCTCCCATATGCACTATGAAAATGATGAGAACTACTTCCGGGGCTATGAATGGTGGCTGATGAAAGAAGCTAAAAAGAGGAACCCCAAAATTAAACTGATTGGTAAATTGCTTTGAGCTTTTACATTTAAATGCCTTTTTATTCCCCTGACTAAATTACCTATCTCACCCTTAGTTAACATTTTAATGAAGAGATGTTTTGATGTTGCAGTAGACAAAGTAGAATCTCTAATATTTGTTAAGCTTGTATTACTTGTGTTTTACCTTTTTACAGCAGCTCAACATCCTGAAGAAGCATAATAAATCTCTAATAATTTGCTTGTATTAAGTAACTAATACTTTTAGTATATTGCAGCAATGAACACAATTGATTCATCATGAGACATGAATTTCTGAATAATTGAGTAAAAAAAATGGGGAGGGATAAAGTTACTGCAAGCATAAATATGTAAATCTTACACACACTGCATTTGATTAAATGTCTTATTACAAACCATACACCTCTTCTTCACTGTAGTGATTCTGTTCTTCTGATATGTCCTACATGTGTAGTTGAGTTCTAAGAGGAGTCTCCTCTCTTCCTGTTTTGATTGTGAGTTGTGTGTGTTGTGAAAATACAAATGTGGAACCCTAGGTTGTACTTTTGTATTTTGGAAATAGAGATGTATTTCACATGAAATAAGGTAAGAAGTCTGTTGGTTAAAAGGCATCTAATTCCCTTCCTGGGGGCTTTACCATATCCAGCCATGAAGCAAGGCTTGGTGCAGGATTTGCCAGTCAGGTTCTGTTAAGCCTACTATTTATGACTAATTGTAATTATGAATAATATCCCTCTTCCCTCACATCAAGCTCTCAATAAAGGAAGGAGGGTTTACTTTTAAATTAGTCTATGGTATCTTATACAAGTTGGCTGGAAGCTTAGCAGCATCTGGTTAGATTAATTTGTTTTTCTTATTTAGTACAAGATCCAGTGAACAGCTGAGACTTGGAAATGCTTTTTCATTATCCTAATCTTCCTCCTTCTGTTATGATCAGATCATCATGTCTTAAGTTCATGTTTATAAGATAAATATTTTTTCATGTTCTGTATTGACCCTTTGCTTTAGCTTTGTAAATATTTATCCTAAAATCTTTGGATTTTTAAACCAGTTAGAGCTAGTACCATAAAATTGACAAATTATATGTAGTCAGTTGTTCTCTAGTAATGAATGCTTCCTAGCTCATTAAAAACAGCAGCTATTAATTGTTTGATCATAGTTTGTATTAGACTGTGCTCTGCAGTTGGAGAAGTTATGTTTCATTGTCTTCACTGGAACCAAGCCAGTTTCAAGTGCATATTTGTTCCTTCATTTCAGGTAGAGCAAATTACAGCTTGCTCTTTAAGCTTATTGAGTAATGTAAACCAAACACTTACCTTATTAATTTGTTTTTCTTCTCTCTTTCCAGGGTTACCTTGGGCATTTCCAGGATGGATAGGGAAGGGTGAAAATTGGCCCTATGACTATCCAGATATCACTGCTTACTATATTGTTTCTTGGATATTAGGAGCAAAACAGTATCATGATTTGGACATTGATTATATTGGGGTCAGTAAAGCAAAATCTCCTGTGTATTTTATGTATGTTTTATCTGTCTTCACTCCTAAATCTTGGTATTGCCTCTCATTGTTGATGATTGGAGGAGGAGGAGGCTGGCAAGAGAAATATTTTTTGTAATTGCAGTTTCAGCTTGTACTGTTACCCGGGGAATGGCAGTAGTGTTAGTTTACAGTCCTTCTGAAATGATGGCTGTTAAACCAGAAAAAGTGTGAAGTGGTTCCTACCTTCCCAGTTCTAAAACAGTTACCTAATAATTTGAGAGTTCTTTTTCCTTTTCTGCCTTGTTTGTTCTGCTTGCCTTTCAGCAATTACCACATAACAAAAGCATCAGTTACCACAGTTTGAAAGTCAGCTAACATGACTAAGCATAAAGTATGGTTGTTATTTTGCAGAGGAGCAGTCCTCTACAACTTTTTGCATTTTTACCTGAATCATTTATGGTAGATAAAAGTTCATGTTTTACAGTACAACTGTTGTGTTGTCCTATAGTGCAATATAGGGAAGTAGTGAATGAATATCTGAGAAAAAATGTCATAAATTGGAGATGAGAGAGAGAAGCAGACAATCTGAAAAAACTCTTCAAGTTCACTATTTGAGCAAGAAAGTGTGTCTAGAATTCCTCTAAAATCAATCCTATACTTACTGAACACTTATTTTGGAGTCTTAAATGTTTTGATATGCGAAGTTTAACTGCAGAAAAGCTGAAAACCACTTCAGCAGTCCAGAACAAAGCTTCTAAAACTGTGGTTCCCATCCCTTAGAAGTCAGATGTTTCTGCTGCAATGTGGGAAGGTCAGGATCTCTCCTGTATCTCCCAGGGAATGCATCCCCCTTGGTGTTGCTGGCTTATTTCAGTTGGGTCAGTCTTGCACTGTGGATAACGTAGTGCTACTTCAGCAATTCAGTTGTGGGGAGAGGAAGAACAATTGCTGTTACATTTTTCTCTGCCCTGTGTTCTTGGAGTAGAAAGTAAGTTATGCTTACTTCATGTATTTGAGTAATATTGACTTCAGTGTTGTTACTTCACAGTAAATAGCTTTCTAAATTCTGTCCTTGTAAGAAAAGGTAATTTCTGCTTATCCAGGCAATGTGATATTTCATGTTGTCTAATTTCTTTGTGGGCATAATCTGAAATGCAGGGAAACAGTGACAGGTCTGTGAAGGCTCAGAAACTGTCAAAACAATTTCAATGCTATTATGGTTGTATATGGTTAGTCTTTACCACTCTTTTTGCTGTAAGTACATGTTCTGTATGAATATTTGCTTTATGATGAGATGAGCCTTGCACGAAGTAATGTTTTGATTGGCTCATTCCTGAAGTTTCATGTTAGCATTTATAGGAAGATGTAGAAATATCAAAATAAATTGGATTTACACCTAAGCTAAACCTTTACTGGTGAATGTGAGTCACAGTGTTCATGTTGCAGTTCAAAAAGAAAGAAAAATGGTTTCTGCCTATGTGTGTTATAGGCTGGGGGGTTTGGTAGAATGGAAGATCAGTGCTCCTGCTTTTGAATTTTCAGCTGTGTTTAGCTTAAAGTCTCTTTCCATAAAAGATGGAAAATTTAGAAATTAGCTCATTTTGTGTCTGTTTACTTAAAATATGCTTTTGTGTTAAAGCTTGGATGTAGTCCTGTGTAAATTAGAAAGAACTGTAAGCTTCATAGATTTTGTTCAATATGTTCATTATTCTGGCTCTCCTATGCCCATGTATTGCATTCATTAGGCCACACCTTGAGGCCACAATGTGTTTCTCAATGATTTCTAGCAAACTGTAGAGCCATTGGTAATGTAACACTGCTGCCATTGTAGAGCTCAAGCAGCTCTAGCATTCTTTTCAGTGAGAAGGCAATCAGTGGACCTTAGAGAAAGATAAACAAGTGCCCACTATGAACTTTCATACTGAATTTTCCTCAGAAAAGCCGATAACAAAATCAACCAGCACTTCCCTCTAGCACACGGAAACCATGGAGCTGATTAATGGATTCTATAATCTTACTTATATATAAATGAAATCTTTTAATTCTCCATTGACATATCCTGACTTTTCTAAATGGATTTTACTTTCTCTTTATAGATATGGAATGAAAGGGCATTTAGTAGCAAATACATTAAGGTATGTATTCTTTTCTTGTTTCTGTAAAGTGCTTGTTGTACTGTACACAAACAATTAGCTTTCTGAATTTGTGTAGGAAAGGGACCTTAATTCTGCAACTATATCACCTAGTGAACTGTGTTTCTTGTAGTTGTATGCATGGAGAGATTACATGTTCAGATATCTAGATTATTTATTTTGTCTGTCTGAAACTGTTACTCTGAACTTTGGGCATGTCAGTGTATGCTAAATGCTTCTAAATTTTTATGGAAGCTTTAGTTGATGTTACTATCATACAAACTTAAATCATATTTATACCAGCTTGGATATAGCTAGATGTCCAAGATCTAGAATTGCTTAAAATTCTGTAGCTAAGTTCTGTGATTACAGTACCCTTAAATATTGTTATTAAATCACAGTAAAGGCTTTGTGTTTTTAACTTTGCAAAATTCAGTACCTTTTGTTCTAAAAAGCTGGAAGAACATGGTGTTTCACATAACCAACCTTAAGATAGCTGCAATATTTCTCACTACTGAATGCTTCTGCAGTGCCCCCTGCCCTGCTTTGAAAACTCTCTTCTGTTTGTTACATTGCCTTGTGGTGAGATCTTAAGCACAAGCTCCTGCTTTGTTCCTTTCTTTGTTCTTGCTTGAGGCTAAGACACAATGGCATTACCTCTTCTTAAAAGCAAACAAGACTCAGAGACTCATAGAATGGCTTGAGTTGCAAGGGACCTTCAAGATCATCCAGTTCCAATCCTCCTACCAAGGTCAGAGATACCTTCCACTAGACCATGTTGCTCAAAACCTCATCCAGCCTGGCCTTGAGCACTTCTAGGGATGGGGCCATCCATTCCCCATTGTCCTGTTACTACATGCTTTTGTAAAAGGTCCCTCTCTGTATTTTCTTGTGGGCTCTCAAGGTATTGGAAGGCAGCAATTAGGTCACCCCAAAACCATCTCTTCAGGCTGAACAATCTCAAATCTGTGTCATGTCACCTTGAGACTTTCTTGTCTGCTTGTCTTGGCTTGCTCATGTGGCAAGAAAGAGAATGTGGAGAACAAACTTGAGTTGAGTCTAGGGCCAATATCCTACTTTATAGCTTTTTGAATACTGCTGAATTGGGACTGAGCATTTGGCTTCTAGAGCTGAATATTTAGTTTAAAATTTGACCATAAAATCACCCAAGTATTTACTGAAAGGTTTTGGCCTTCCTTCCACTGTTAACTGATAAGAGGTTTTTTATTGAACACCTGTTTTACCATTCATTCTCTTACAGTGTCACTTGGCACCACTTCTCTCCTCAGCACGATAGTTCTGTTTGCAGTCTGCCATTTCACAAGAGGACAATATACTGAAATGTACTGCTCCACACCAAACATTTTCTGTAATTCCTATTAAACACATCTCTAATAAGCTTTTAGTTATCTCGTTAAGTTTTTACTTGTAAAATGTTATTCTAGATACTTCATCCTCTAAGGCACTAGTTATGTTTCTTAATAAGCAGAAAAAAAAGAAGAAAGAAATGGAGACTCTAATGCTTCTAAATAAATCCTTGTTCATGAAAACCCTGTTCTTTCAGTTATATGAATACTGTGTGTGAGGGAGCTGATTTGCAAATGTGGAGTGTGCTTTGGGTGCATGCAGTTCTGTGCCCTTGGTACTTTTCTTTCAGCATGGAATTTCTGAAATCACTCATTTTGTTCTTCTGAGGTTGTTTCTGTGGTTAGGCAATTTTTCTGAGTGTCTAAGTAGCTAGAATTGCTTTAAATTGCAAGGACCTTCTAGTATTATGAATTTTTCTTTTGGTAGACCTTGTGTTTCAAGGGTTTCAAACAGCTGAACAGAACTTCATTGCTACTTTTATTCTTAGTAAGGTTTATGTCCTAATTAGTTTTAAATCTAGGCTTTGGTTGTCATCAACACTTGGACTTTTATTTCTGTCCTTACTTGACTACATGAAAAAAGAGATGCTCTGTTTTCTTTTTCATATTGCCAGAGGACTATTACAAGAAATAATTTGAGGGTTCATGCCCACTGATCTTTGAATCAAGTTGCAAAATCTTTTTTATGCATGCATGGACATAGTGAATCATTCTTTTAGAACTAAAATTGAAAAAAAAAACCTTTTTAGACTGTGGACTGGGTTTTTTTCAGATGCAGCTGTATGTGCAAGCTGCTGAAAATATATTTTTTTTTTTTTTTAATTTTTGGTTTATCTTTTCAGATAGTACCAGCCCTCTATAAGTGTGGTTCATTCTTAACTATTAAGGCTGTGTATATTTTGTGTGGGTATATTTTACCTAAGAATTTCCACAGACAAATATGAGCTGTTTATCATCTTTAACAGTGAATAGTAAAGAGAAGCTGGAAAGACAGAATAGGAATTCTTTTTTGCTGGTATGTTTGAATTCAAAGTTGGTTGCCCTCAGTTTTGTTGTAAATATGCAATTTTAGGTTTATTCATTGCTTTCCTTGAAAGTTAGTGAAACATGAGAACCAAGTAGTGGATAAACTTAAATATTAAACACTTAAAACATCAAGGATTTTTGTTTTTTTTTGGTTCAGTAAAATGGGCAGTGAAAAAAAAAGTTTAGGTGCTCTTCACTTTAATAAGACAGGTGTTTGGCAGAGATTTCTGTTCTTGTAGAGAGCTGCATGGATAGATCTTTTCTATTTTAAAACTTCAATCCCTGTTTTTTCCATGTACTCTTTTGAGGATCAGGTTAACTTTTGTTTCTGATCACTTGGGGAGGTATGTCCAGGGAGTCAGTATATTGAGAGTGTCCAAGTGGAGTATATGTGTTGTCATCTTACTGCAAAAGTTCCATACCTTCTCCGTGAGTTCTCATGGGCAGCTCCTCACAGCACTGACTCCTTCTTCCTTACAGCACAGCCAACAAACTCCAGCTCTCTCCTCACCCAGCTAACCCACTCTTTTGTAGCACTTGTCTTCTTATTGGACACAGCTGTGGCCTATTAAGGGCATGACTGTTCCTAATCTTTGGTGATTAGTACAGCTGCAACTCTTCAGGTGTGAGATTACCTTCTGCACTACCTTTATTTTTTTACATTCTATCTCTCCACATATATGTGTGCACTTGTGGTGTCAAAAGTTATCCAAGTGATGAGAAGCCCATTTTTGTGTAATGACCATCTCAATATCAGAGGTAACCCTTCAGTTTTAAAAATACTTACCATAACTTTGTCTTAGTTGCCACCATAGCTCTTGTTTGAGAAGTGAGAACTTTTCTCATCCATCCTGATCTGTGAATAGAGGCTTCCATTGACTCCTTCTGAAGTTCTTGTTTCCAGTCTTAAATTTCATGCTGCCTCATTGATGAAGGCTGTACTTTAAGTGGTGTTGTCTGTTACTAAGGTGCTTCGACATTCTTTGGACAGACTGGGTCTATGGAACGTTGGCATCATCGCTGCGGATGGAGATTGGAGCATCTCAAAAGAGATGATAGTTGATCCCTATCTTAATGAGGCTATTGAGGTAGTCGGGTAAGTGTGGGAGAAGGGAGGCCTTTTAAACATTCCTTCCTAACTGTAAGTCTTCCTCTCCATTTTCAAGAGTCATATATTCTTATTTCATACTTCCTAGCTGTTTCCATTTTTCCCATCATTGTGTACAGTGGTGATGGATTAGTCTTGTCTTTCTCTCTTCTTTTAGTTTAGTACATGTATAAGCTGACCTTATCGCTCTTCTATAATTTCTTTCAAGTGTCCTTTTAGGAGCTGTGTTTTTAGGCTTCTTAGCACTAGCAAATGACAGGAAACTTCTAACTAATCTGCATGTGCATGTTCCAAGTCAGAAAAACCTTAGGATTGGATTCTTGGTCTGCAACTGGTTTTTATTTTGGGTGAACTTGAGATTTCAGAGTGGAACTTATCACCCTGGGACTTTCTGTGGCTGCAGCTGATATTTTTCTGGTCATATACTAGAGCTGGAAGTTTCTGTTTCTTGTTTAATTTCCGGTTACAGATAATATTAGAAATGCATGCACTGACAGTAACGTAGAAGTAAAAACAAGCACCCAAAGTTTGTAAACAAATACAGCCTATCTCAATTTTTTCTGTTGGTTTTTCAGCTGTTTACCTTCACTCTTGTTCCCTAATACACATTTTTACTTGCTTCTGGCAATTTACTCTGCTGCTCTTGCTCTTTTTGTAAACTCTGGTTTCTCAAAATTATACATAGTTTTTACGAAATTACATGTTTCCAGTGGAAATTACGTATGCAGATGCAACTTGCTCATTTGTATTACATTTGTTAACTTGTTTATCTCTGTTGTTAACCTTACTGTGATCAGAGCATTCTTGTGGTCACTCATATACCATTTATCCTCTGTATGTAAGGAAGTATGATATGCTCATCATAGTTTAAGTGAATGCATGGTGAAGGGTTATAGCAAGTCAATTAAGTGGGAATTTTATAAAGAAACTTCTTTTGTATGTGTTGAGTTTGTAAACACCACCTGAAAGTGGCTGCCTGTACTGATTATAGTGTCAGCATAGAGTAACTCATTTGGTCTAAAATCAACTTAAAAAAACTTTCTTAGGTTAGGCAAGACTTGCAGCTCAACAGGTGCATTAGGAAATGTTTTAGTGATGATTTCCATGACAATACAGCTTGAAGAATGAATGCACTGACTGTGTACAGCTCTTGTTTCTTTAAGAGTTTGGTGGAATTGAGGATAGGAGTACTTGTTTTTCTTTGTGCCTTTAGAACCACAGACATGTTTTTGTTGTTCTTTAAAAGGGAAGTTATTTTTGTCAGAGGTTTTTCTTGAATGTCATACTGATTTTTCCCCAACTTCCCCACCACCACTGATCACAAAAAGTGAAGTGTTAAGTTTTCCTGTGCAGGAAACTTTGGTTTTGTTATCTATCTAGAAATTAAGGTTAGTACAAAACAAGAACACCATGTTTCTCAACCAATGCTGATTTAAGGTACTACCATAGAGAGTTCTTGCTGACCTAGTGAAAGATAATAGTATTTAGGTGTCTGTCCTTCAAATGGTCAGGTTCAGGAAGTTCATACACATCTTATAGTTCACCTGTCAGCACTGTAACATCGAAGTGGCTGATCTGCAAATAGAGTATCTTGCATGAAATGTGATATGCTTTGTCCTTATCTGCCCTGTCTGTAAGAAGAACATAGCATTTTTAATTTTTCTTTTTATCATGTATTTTAGAATTCAGAATGGTAGAAGAAGAAGGTGTCCTTTGAAGTCACTTTGTGCTTGACAGTCTTGTATGTTTTGTTTGGTGTAACAGTTGTCCAAGTTGCAAAAACATGAATTGAAGCACAGTAGTTTTTTCAGCTAGTGCTGAAGAAGATGCTGCCTTTCCCAATATAAAGTTTTGACAATTTGAAAAAACATTTTTTTTCTTCTCTCTGTTCTTTGCTCTCCTTTTTTTCCCCAAGCTGTTGAGGTACACGTTGGATAAGCATGGTCTGGAGCAGGTGAGGATCATAGCCAGCGATAGACTGTGGGAGCCCATTTCCTTTGTCATGATGATTGACTCTGAGCTCCACGGAGTGGTCGATGTGATTGGGTAGGGGGTTCTCTCTGTTCTTCTTTCTTGGTGGTTTGTTCACAGTTTGTCTTCATCTTATTTATGACTAACACAGACAAAGATTTACCTCTCTGTACTCTTTCCTGCAAGGAAAGGATTGATACTATAAAACTTTCTTACTAACCCAATCAAATCACGCAGCTCTTGTCCCAGTAACAGCCTCAAACTTTAATTGAATCAGGAGTCTTCTATCATGCTGACGATTCCTGTTGGGCATGGTTGCCTTTTTGATGGATTGAAGGTTTTTTGGACAACACTGTTTATTATTAGGGTTTTGGTTACTCTTTACTGGTATGCAAAAAGTGCTTTAGCTGTACGACTTAGTACACAGCCTTGTAATTTCCACTGGTTTGTTACTGAAATTTTGTGATCCAGAAATGAATTTGGGCTGTGATTCTTTGCGCTACAATAGCTTGATTCTTAGCTCCCATTTTGTTTTGATGACAAATTTGTATTTGGAAAACGTGGAACCAGTGGATTTGTTATACTAGTTTTGGGTTTTATCATAATAATATTCTACTAGTAGACTAAATTCAGGATTGATTGATGGCTGAATGGAAATGTGTGTATGAAATGTTCATTAACTTTTCTTTTTACAGTACCTCTAAACTTTACTTACTAGGTCTGATAAACTTGCCTGACCCAATCACATGCTTCAAATGTGTCAGTTCCTTGCTTCAATTTGAATCTTTTCCATTAATCTTTATATATCTGAACCAAAGGGGATGTAGAAATGAGGGTTTTTTCTGCAAATACATATAGGAAGTCAGTGTCGTCTTGCAATTAACACCTCCCTCCCTTCTGAACATGAAGAGTATCCTGGCAGTTTTTTCATAGATGGAGTCTTGGATCATGTCTGGATGAAGCTCAACAGTTTTTACATTGTCTAAGTAAGGTGTATTTTCTTAACTCTGTAAGTGTAAGTTTTACATACCTACTCCGATTCAGTCTTAGCAGGGTATTTAAATATCTCTTCTGTATTTCAGCTTTTTTTGGGCAGGGATATTGACACTCAAGAAACACATTTTCAGGAGTGTAGAAAGAGAAATTGTTCCTTCTCTGCTTTATTTTTGCAAGCTATGCACTTTATGCTTGATACTAAGGCAATACTTAGGTTTCCAAGCCAAAGGGGAAATACATACTAATCTGTACATCAGAGCAGAATGTAGCTAAAATCCCCACTATCTGTTACATTACTGATAGTGAAGCTGCATATGAAGGACCACAACACTGGGAAGTAGGTCATTGTCCACTAGAGGGAAAATAATGGAAAAAAACCCAACAGTCAGCCTAGAAAAACTGGTGTTTTTATATTCCTGCCACAAATGAATCAATTTGTCAAGTTGCAGTTAAGGAAATAATTCCATTTTAGTGTATATATTAAGTGTATTCAATGAATGTGCTAAGTGAGGAAAATCACAACCCTGTTTTCTGCAAGTGGTTTGAAAGGTTTTATTTCAGTCAGCAAACCTTGCACAGTGGGTCAGTGTTGTGATTGAGTATAATCAAAGTCTCCATTAGAAGAAGGGATCTCTCTTCACACTAAGGAAGGCCTTATAAAGAAAATTAGCTATCATTATATGTTTCAACTATTATCAGTTTATACCTTGTAACTTCTCTAGTCCAACTAGCATGCTTTTTTGAAACCTGAGTTTATTAAAAAAGATGTACAAAATCAGTCAAGTTCATGTTTAGTTCTAAGACATTAATGCAGCTAAATTCTTAGCATAACGCCTAGTGCTGTATCTTACTGTTGGTTTTACATTATTTATAGTTTTGTTTAAGATAGTGTGAGTTAGCATGTATTTCTCTATTCAGCACATTATGGTAATGACCATCTTCAAGCTCAATTTCAGGGCAGAGATTTGCTTTAGCAAGCTGTGAAAATTGCATGGCATCTGTAAATCTAAGAATCTAAGTTTAACTAAATGCTATCATGCAGCAGAAGAAATAATCTACTAATGTAAATACAATAAGCTCTGGAATGTTACAGCTCCCCCTTGTTCAATATTCTTGTATTCTGCTTGTGGTATTCCAAAGAAATTTTATTTTTCATTTTCAGTTTGAAGGAAGTGAATCCCTGCTGCTATATGTACTTCCAAACTTTGATTTTCTCTTTGTACTAAATGCTCTTTCTTTTCAAAATATTGTGTAGGGCTCACTATCCTGGGACAAAAACAGTGCAAAATGCCATATTAACTGGGAAGAAACTGTGGTCATCAGAAGATTACAGTACTTTCAATAATGATGTTGGTGCAGGCTGCTGGGCTCGGATCCTGAACCAAAACTACGTGAATGGAAACATGACCGCGTAAGTGTTGGGCACTGTTGCTTGCTTTCACAGCCTGGGGTGTAAGAATGATTTAAAGTGCTATTAAAATAACATATCCATCTGCTCTGGTCAGAAAACAGGTAAACTGAAAGTCGCCCCAATGTGGTCTGAATTCAGATATTGTAAGATAGGAAGTCTGCTGTTCTGACCTCACAGGGTTCAATGTATTCTTATTCCCCAGCACTTGATGGGGTTATGCAGTTTATGCTGTGGGTTTATACAGTTAATTTCAAATGCCTTTGAGATTGATTATAATTATTAAAAAGAGAATGTTCTTAAGAAGAGGTGACATTGGAGGAACATAACAATGAAACTAATTTATCATATTTTTCTTAAGGTCTTTATCAGATTGTTTGTCTT
Organism: Emberiza elegans; assembly: GCA_024865655.1. NCBI lineage: Eukaryota > Metazoa > Chordata > Aves > Passeriformes > Fringillidae > Emberiza > Emberiza elegans. The sequence continues at coordinate 44,401,118 of JALJVW010000139.1, forward strand.
CAGTTAAACAGATAATTACAGATGTAATTATCTAGTTTTTCCATACAACTTCTTTCTCAGAATCCATTCTTAAACATGCATGATAAATTTACTGTTTTCTGCACATTTTCTTTCCAAACTGAAAACTGTAAAATTGTTCTCTTTACTGGGAAATTCCACAACTCAGTTTTAGAAAAGAATAGAAAATAAACTTTGATGTTTTTGGTGCAGCAACTGGTAATCTGAAAGAAAAAGTTTGATTAAAGAAAATGTAGGCGTCAACATGTGAGCAAAATTGTTCAAAGCTTTTAGATGCTTTGTAACTTCATTTTGGAAAAAAAAAGAGAAATCTTCTTGTTGCTTCAAGTGGAATGCAGGAAAAATCACTAATACTTGTAAAGGAAAATTTCTTTGGTCACTTGGTTTCTACAAATCTTCTGTCTTCTCTGCAAGCTGAAATTTTCAAACAAGTGAATATTTCCTGCATGAATTCCTGATCATTCTGCTTACTTCTTAATCTTCATATACTTTATTATCTTAATTTGGGGCAATTTTTTCCCATTGTTTTTATATTTTTCCAAGCCCTTTCAAATTATATATGCCATTTCTTTTGCAGCCTAACAGCGAGGCATATGTGTTGTATTTATAAATTATTGTAGAATAGTTCTAAGTCCAGATGTCCAACAGTGAAATTATCTTGGCTTGTATACTGAAAACAAAACCTTTCTAACGAAAGGCAGCTTATCTTTCTGCTAAGTTTATTTTCTTTGAAGTTGAGTTTCCTACTTTTCTTTCTAAGTTTGAAATCAACAGAACAAGTTTGATGTGAGCAAGTTGAATTTACAATTCAACAGTTATTTATTTTATGATCACGTTTTTGTAGACTTCCAGGATCTCTTCTGTGTGTATGTATAGTGTGATAAGTCTGTGGCAGTGACTTTAGAATGAGGCCTTTGTATGCACCTGGATGCAGTAGCAAAACTGATTGACAGCTTTTGCCTTTTGCTTAACTGCTCTGTTAAGCTGTATTTCCATCCTTAAGGCCCAGAGGTCTTTAAGTTTAAAATATTCGCAAAGTGTTTTCAGTGAAGCCCAAATCAAAGTGCATGAAGTGATTATCCTTGTCAGGATGGAGCAAAAACTCCTTGAGGATGGCAGGTTAAAGTTGTTTTTTGTTTGTTACTTATATGGAGAAAGAATTTTTTTTTTGTACTTAACTCTTCTCTAAAAATCTCCACCCAAAACAACTACCACCATGCACAGAAGTAACCAAGCAATGACAAAAACCTCAATGAAACAACACTCAGCAAAAAGCTCTAGAGTTTGCTAACCAAATTTTTTCTCTTCAGAACAGGAAAAAACCTCAAACAAAGGGAGTCTTTACCCTCAATACATGTTTCTTTTAATGTAAAACTTTTTGCGGTGCTCTAGCCAGAGAATTTACTACCTGTTTTGGAAGAAGCTCTCAACACTGATTTGCTGATTTGCTGATTTGCTTTAGTTTTCTGTCCTGTGGGTTTTCTTTGTGGGAGAGATATTCCCTCCAACCCCCAAATAGTTTTCATTGTATGCTGGAGAAAAGAAGGAATGGATTCTTCTATTAAGTTAATCTAATACTACCCATATGAATGGAGAAAACACCTGTTTTTCTTCCAGAACAATTGCATGGAACCTGGTGGCTAGTTATTATGAGGAGCTGCCCTTTGGTCGATGTGCATTAATGACAGCACAGGAGCCGTGGAGTGGCCACTATAAAGTTGAATCTCCTATCTGGATTACAGGTGAAAATCTTGCAGTTATAAGTTGGTGATCTCACACAAAACATCACTGTCTTTTCTGAGGCATTTATTTAGTGGTTTTGTGTGGATTATTTTTTGTACCAAATTGAGGTAGATTTGTGAAAAGTTTTGTGAATACATTAAGAAAGAAGAAAATAATCTCATTTCAATAGAAAGCAGAAAGATATAATTGTAAGGGAAATATTTATACTTGAACTTTAGCTGTATCAGAAAGTAATAAGCTACTGCCTTTCTAGCTGTTACTATTGAAATATTTTGATCTGAAGTGCCCGTAAAGGTTAATGTGCTTCCCTATTTCCTTTCCCTTTTTAATTTTTAATCTTTGAGTATCAATCAATTCCATTTGGTACTTCTCAGTTTGCAAAAGTGGAACAAAGAACCTCTGTATTCTTTTCCTGCTTGACGTTCTTGGCTTGTGTAAATCAGCATTTCCTTGAGCCTGGGAAAGGGAAGCATGTTCACGTGGTGTCTGTGGACATACGGATTCACTGGCTACTCTGTAGTCCTGTAATGTTTTACTGTCTTTCCTGCAGTTCTGTAGAGTAACTATGCAGTGCCATGAAGGAGGAAAAAGACAAATGCTTTAATTTTTGTTCTTCTGCTAGTTATCTGTATTTGTAAAAGCATTAAAGCAAAACTGGCCACAGTTTCCCATGAATAGAACAGCTGAGCAGTTGTTCCTATGTCCACGTTGCTCAGGATTTTAATGATCTGGGTCATATTCTTCTTTGATAGTTTCACTTTCTGAAAACCCTACTTATTTAGTTATTCCTCATGAAGTTACCCATCTGTGCTTTCCATGCCAATTATTGTTAAAAATAAATGTTTACTTTATTTAAAGAAAAAAACAGATTTGGGAAAATCTAAACTGTGATGAATATTCAAATTGAATGGACATGATTACTGTATATCATTTGTGCTTAATGTCTAAATAATTGCTATAATTTTAACTGTTTTGTCTGCCACAGGTTTGATATTTTTAATTTTCCCATAATATAATTCTTTAATCTTTCCTCTTATATAGGTAAATTTTGGTTTGGAAGTTTTATTACTTTCTTCCCCAAATAAGATTTCAGTTTTGTTAGCATGTATGAGAGAGAAATTTAATTAAGCCTACAAATGTTACCATTTCTATTAATTAATTATTGTATTCTAATTTTTGTCTCAGCACACACCACACAGTTTACTCAGCCAGGCTGGTCATACTTGCAAGTGGATGGACACTTAGAAGGAGGTGGCAGTTTTGTGGCTCTGACAGATGGCCTGGGGAACCTTACCATCATCATTGAAACTATGGTATGTGCATCAGCAATTCCAGTGGACTAGAAAAGTTACAGGAGATGTTTTGTTATGAAGAACCTGTCTTGATTTATGTAGTTTGGTATCTGAGAATGTTCTTTGATACTTGTAGCTTTATTAGTGAGTTCACTAGAGGTTGTTTTTTCTATCTGAACTTAAAATACCTTGTTGAGACTTCCTGGAGGCCAATATATATGCCATCTTTGTCTTTTTATTACACATTGGCTTTAATTGCATGACACACTGGGAGGAAGTTATATCATGTGCTTTCTTAAAATCTGTATTCAAAATAAAATGATTAAACTACTGCAATTGCAGCTATTAAGATAACAGTGAAATAAATTATTGCTCTTTTAATTTCAATTCTGTGCTGTAGGTTTTTCATGAAAATGTTGCCATGTGTTGCATTCTAGTAATGTGAGTCTCTTCTGTTACATTTGTTTTGTTCTTCAGAGTCATAATCACTCTAAATGTATCAGGCCTCCATTGCCAAATTTTAATGTCATACCTCAGAGAGCAACTTTCTACCTCAGAGGGTCATTTGTAAGTACATCCTGAATACATTTGATCAGCCTTGTAAAATGAATTGCCATTCATAATCAAATACATGCAAGTCAGTATCACAGCTTGCAATGTCATAACTGAAACTGTAGAATTGCTGCCTCTCAGTCTAATCATCTGTATATTGAAGAAGAAATTTAATGGGACAGAAATGCAACTAAATTTTTCTTTAGAATATATTCCAAGGCGGGGTGCTCTGACATGCTGACATAGTTTGTCGCGCCAGCACAGCCGTGGCCTTTCTAGTTATCAGGTAATTTTCAGGGGAATAGCTGTAGTTGATTTTATATTGTAGGTTTTGTTGCATCCTGTGAAGAGATATTCTGAGACTCTCCCAGTTGTTAATTTTTTTATTCTATTTTTTAATCTTGCTAAAGTATATTTCCTTCTGAAATGTGAACAATAATTTCACAATGTTAACTGGAAGGAATCATTGTTAGTTGATTCAGATGATTCCTTCACAGAATTTGACAGTTACTTATTTAGAATTTGATTTTGATTTTTTGGCAGCAATAATTTTCTTTAGGGGGAGATAATTTGGATGATACTTTTGACAATAAAATGGTTCACTTAGGAAAAGTAGCTGAGTGTCAATTTGGATACACAGCTCCCTTTTAGGGAAGTATCAGATGGCTTATCCAAATCAAGCTCTAGGTTGCTTGCTTTGTTGTTGATGTTGGTAACTGAAAAGAAATTATAGGGGTTAGGTGTGATCAAAATCTGATACCAGTATAGTTTATATGCAGAACTGAGAATGCAGAAGGCTGGAGACATGTAAGCAAAATACTTTGCTCAAAAATTAAAATCAAAGAACTAGCAACTAGACTGAAGGCCTCATAAAAGTGAAACTTGTGGGATATTATTTCAGTCTGGTTACTACTTGAGGAGAACTTGTATCCAAGGTGTATTGTTGGTGATAGAGAAGCTAAAGATTGTGTCTGTGTTTGCAGTGCTTTCTGTCTTTATAAGCAACATTAGGGCCTGTTAGGGCAATGCCTTATTGATGTAGAATCTGTAAAAATGTAAGGCATGTGTAATCATTAGCTGAATAAAGTTGAGGCCTCTAATGTGATCAACAGCTTTAAAGTAACAAAAATTAGGCACCCATAGAGGACTGGTATTTCTCGAGTTGAATATTGAAGGTTGTTTATTTTGCTGTTGTTGCGTTTTAAATTGTATGGTGTGTTCCATTGTAGTATATGGTGCAAACCCTTCAAGTGTGGCATTCTAGACTTGATTTTGAATCTGGAAACTCCAGCCTTTTCCAGCAACTCCATCCTTTACAAGTAAGTTGATCAGTTTTAATTATCAGTCCCTCTGCAGTTTCAGGTGTCTTCCCACTTTGGTGAAACTGCTCAACTTTCATGCTTAAGCTGCATATTTAGGGTGTGTTTTAAGGCTGTTTGACTGCAGTTTTACTGGCTGTGTACAGGTGTACCTGGAGGTAATAACAAGTTTGGGGAAAAGTAGTTTTAAAAGTAGCCCAGAGATATTTAAATGCTGAGGCAAGAGAATGGGAATTTTGCCTTAAATCAGGACTTCAGAGGATCTTGACTTCAGGAGTTTGGGTATTTTGTCAGTTAGTTGTTAACTTTTGCAGCTTGAGCTTTCTTCAATTCCAGGTATGGAGGGGAAGATTTTCTTTAGATCTGAACGTGGATGAAGTCTACACTTTAACCACACTCAAGACAGGATGGAAATGTGGTTACCCAGAGCCGCCTCCTCCTCAGCCCTTTCCTTCCATTTACAGTGATGATTTCAATATACGTAAGCCAGAATTCTCTTATCCAAAAACTCCATTCACACATAGATATAATTGTAATGTAGGAAGGCAGCAAGTTACGTTATTTGAATCATCTCTATGAGGTAGCCTGAAGATTTATTTTGTTTTTGTTTATTTATACCTGTTTTTCCAAGAACTTACACCTGTATGAGTGTACACCTTACTCTTGCAATGACGTGCATTCAATTTAATGTCTTATCTGGTGTTCATGTGTTTGCAAAACCGGTGTCTGCTTAAAAACTTCCATTTGGGGGGCTGCAAGTCAAAAATCTGGAGAAAATTTTCAGGAGAAATGTCTGAAAACAAGTACACTGAAGAAAAATAATGATTTAGAGTTGATGTGTATTTTATTTTCTGAACAGGTAATCCACCTTTCAGTGAAGCCCCAAATTTTGCAGATCAGACAGGTGTATTTGAGTACTTTGTAAATGCTTCTGACCCAGGAGATCATGTGTTCACGCTCCGCCAGGTGGTGGTTCAGCGGCCCATCACTTGGGTTTCTGATGCAGACCAGACCATCAGTGTCATAGGAAATTTTAAGTGGTATGTAAATACTATTTTGTAATGACATTTGGGGAAATGTTCTCCTCACCAGTGTGAGTAGTGATCAGTTAATTTGTCTCAAGCCTCATTTCTCTTGGACAGAGGGCTTTTGCCTTCAGATTTTCAGTAGACATTAAGAATGATGATTCAGGCACTTCTAAAAGTCATCGAGCCCTGCTCAGGGCTAAAGGTCAGCTGTATAAATGACTCCTAAAGGATGGGGATTCAACCACATTTCATGACTGATTAGCCTAATGCTGTACTGTCTTAGAATTTTTTTTTTGGCTTATGTCCTTATGGGCATATTTGTTCAAGCTAATTTTTTACACTAATGGATCTGAGTTGGCATACTAGAAACACCAATGTGAACCCTGAGTTTCTTTTTTCTTAAATTGGACCAAGACAAGGATTAATTTTGGATTACATGGTTTTGAGTTATTTTTTAGGAGCTTGATCATAACTCAGACTCACAACTCTCAGACTCTCTAATTTATAATTCAATTGTATTTGTTGCAGACTGCCATCTTCTGAGCAGTTCCTAGAATTGTGTGGATTTGATGCCAATCCTGCTTCAACCACTTTTATTTCTGATTGAAAGTAACTGGGGTTTACTGCTTTGATTAAAGCATGGTTACAATTGTAATTCTTTCTAGGAGCTAAATATTGCTAGGAGCTACAATGATGGTAATTCAGAATCAAGCAGCATATTTTAGAATAATGTTTATTTAAAATTAATAAGCATTTGGGAAAAGAGCCTGTTAACAAATTATGATTTTAATAGTAAAAATAAACTTCATGGTAAAAACTTTCTCTTCTGCTTAGAGGCCTAGCCTAAATTCTTTTAATAAATTTTTAAAATAGCAATTTTGTCAGGTTTTTTCTTCACTTTAATTAGATCATTGATCTGGCAAATGCTTTTTCAGAACTTGCTTCACACTTCTAATTTCAGGCCTGGAGATGCGATTGAATCACTTTGATCCAAAGCCTGGAATAATACCACCCTCTTGTACTTGGAGGTTGTTCTTCAGTTGTCTGATGTTTGCTTTTGCAGCCCTCTGAAAAGAAAAGTCTGATATTCTCCCTATAATCAACTTTCCCTCATTGAGTAAACTATACTCAGTGATTCCCATAAACAGGACATATTTTTAAATTACCATACTGAGATTTCTAAAACTTCTATTATTTTTAGTTCAGTTTCTTTCTGAGTCTTCATCTTGCTTTCAAAACCAAGCTTGCTTCCTGAATATTCAGTTTATTATTCAAGTTTTATGGTCTGTAACTTTTTATAATAGTCCTCAATTTCAGGCCCTCAAGTTCGCTTCATCCTCAGTTTAACACTCAACTTGTCCCCAGCAGATATTTTCAACAATGAACACCTGCTATTGAAATTCTGAGCCAATCTTGCATTAAATTTCTCTGTAGGATGATACTTTACTTCAGTTGTCAGTGGAAATTTATCATGATTCAATTTCAGGATTGTTTGGATTTTAAACATGTGTGTGTGAAAGCTTTTTGCTTTCTTACCATGAATTTGTTAGTGTTTTTCTCTGATGAATTTGGATATATTCTGAAAGTATTACTATGTAATTATTGCTGTATTCCTTTGAGTCCCTTTCTAATGGCTTAAGGGAAATGTGGGGGTCTCTTTTTTGATAAATGGTGAGCAAGAAAGTAATCTTTTTTGTGTAATGACTATATATTCAGGAATCTGGAGCATTACATTAGAATGAAAACTCAGGTCATTCTTACTACACTGTTAGAAGTGAGAAGAAAAGTTGCTAGAATAGATATTCTCCAATTCAGTAATCAGCTGAGCTGCTGTCACAGACAGTCTTTTCACATTGACAATAATTATAGATAATTATTACTTCTTAAGTAAGTGACCTTGTGGCTGTATCTGTATTACAAGTGCTTTCAGATGTGGGATGTAGATCCATTAATAGAGGGAAAGAATTTTTTTGGTTAAGAGCCTTGTAGTGCAGCTCTGAGGAGGAGGAAGTTGTGTAAATGTTCTGGGTGTTATTTGATGGTTCTGGTATTACTTTGCTTTATTCTTCTGTACAACTCTCATTGCATGCATAACACAGTGCTTTACTGGTGAACTGGAGTATAATCTCAGGAAATCAAACAATTTCTAATACTACCTATTCAAAAAAATGGATTCCTTCCTTGTTAAAACACCAATCTTCTCTTACAGGGTAAACATGACAGTCACTTGTGATATCTACATAGAAAAACCTCGTGATGGAGGAGTGTTTATTGCAGGAAGAGTTGACAATGGTGGGATATATGTGAGAGATTCCAAAGGAGTTTTCTTCTGGGTTTTTGCAGATGGCACCTACAGAGTCACTGGTGACCTAGGTAAGCAGGTCTTTACAAAAGGGGATGCTGGCATATGGACATGTCATTTTGATAACTTTGATAAAAATAGATAACATTCAAATTTTATAGTTCATTTGTCATTACTATGAATTTAACCTATTGGTTCTAATGATGGCCATGTTTCATATGTGGAGAAAGCATCTGAAGGCTACTGGCTGGCCCATTTCTCAGGCTCAGCTTTCTGGAGTTTTTGTTTTTTCACTGACAATATCTGCTTTACACTAGAAAATATGAACTATTTTGCTTTTTATAAATACTCTGATAGAATATTATTTACAGAAAGATTTGACCCGTATTCTTAAACTATGCATGAGGAAAATCCCGATTGACATGAAATCTTAGAGAGCAGTTCAAGTCACTGTACTTACATCTATCTGGCTTAAGTGAGGATCATAAGTGGCCTCCTGTTTCCTCAAATTATGCATCCTCCTGTTAGTGTAGCTCAGTGGAGTGAGCACATTCTATTTGTGATGTTAACATTCATGTGTGTTCATCTGTAGAGCACTTGACAGGCACTGGCCTATTTAGTTGTTTAAATGCATTTCCTATCACTTCAGGAGTATGAATTAAAATTTTCAATAGTTTATGGTGAGTCAAATGTAGTTTCTAGATCTACAATATATCTGACAAGATAAATCTTTTGTGTGTGTGTCTGTGTTCCTTTCCACTTCTACCATAGACAGGTAGAATAACAAAGGTTTTACATAGATTCGCTTAACATATCAGTGCTCCCTAGGGAAACTTTGCAATGTATAATTCTATAAAAGCTTAAGTCCCAGCTGTATGGAAATACATACTTGTGCTTAGGATTGACTCAAGTTTTTATTTTTAATAAGACCTAACAACATTACCTGATTAGTTTCTCAGGCTGTCAGAAGTAATTTTTCCTAGATGAAATGAGTGGATTTTGATCAACCACCCCATTATTTCAAACTGAGACTCTTGTTACACAATATGATAATTTTTTCTGTACAGCTATTTTCACTCATTTTTATATTTTTCTAGAAGGGAGTCTGAATGTTAAATTATCTTGCAGTAAAAACTGTCTGCTGAATTAAGGAAGACTTGTAGCACTTAATTTTTTTCAGGTCTTCATTTTCCCTCCAGGTGTCATTCACACCCCATTTTTGCTTAGCTTAAATTTTGGGTAGAACTAAGCAACATGATAGTGTGGCAACTGAAACCCTGTGATTTAAAATACTTATGAGCAATAAATAAACAAGAAGATCTATAGAATGAGCAGAGCAATAGCTACTGTCACACTTTGTGAACCTGTGCTCTCCATAGAGTGGATCCTCATCTCATGCCAAATTGCCAAGAGCATTGAGGATTTCAGTGAGAAAGCAGTTCTGGCAAAACAGGAGAATGTACTGATAGTGCAGAGTCTGGGTTTGCATATTAAGCCTTTCATGCTGCAACTGAAATTGGTAAAATGTCAATCCTGAACACTTCTGAAAAATAGGTATTATTATCCTTGGTATTTATCAGTTTCAGCAAAGAGCTGAAGTAACACTTTGCTAACTCAAGCATATTTTTCAGCTGGAAATGAAATATTAATGAAAGGACTTGCTGGTGTCCGGGATAATGCATGGCACACACTCACTCTCAACATTCAGGTAAGGACACAGGAAAAAAAGCTAGAAAAGCAGTTATCAAACTTCCAGTCCTAAACAGTGAGACAAAGCTGTGCTATGCTATTGATGGTGTACTTGTATTAGTTTACCCTATCAAAACCAGAAACAATGTCTGTTACATTGAACTGGTATTAAAATGCCATACCAAGTTCTGCTGCCTGTATTATGAAAGAGATCTTGAGAATCTGTAAAAGGTATGGAAAAATAACTGGAAAACTGAATTGAAAGCTGGAGGTAGAAGGGTCAGAGAGGCAAGTCTCTTATTTAATCTGATGGAAAGATGATGGCCTGGCTTCCTGTTCTTAGGATGGTCAGTAAAATACTAATGTAGCCTGTGTTACAGATCTGTCTCCCACCCTTTGCAGGCTAAGGCCTTGTATGTGGAGCTAATAAAGGACTGGTAAACTCAGATCAGCTGAGTTCCTTCTCTCCTGTGTTGGAAGAGCACAGGCATTGTGTTACTGTATAAATGGGCTGCAGCTAATGAGAAGCCTACCTGCAATTTTTTATGTCTCTCTCACTTCACCCTTTTAAACCATAGTGACTTGGGGAGGAAAGCAGCCCCAAACTGTACTTTAAATATTCCTGTGTGCTTTGATGGGTGTGTCATTGGTGCAAGTACCTAAAAAGCTTTAAGTTCCTCTTCTGAGTGCCTAATTCCTTTGTCTAATGTAACCTTTGCAACTCCAGCTGGCTTGAAATATGGGGAATCCTGGGATAGGGATTTTTATTATTGAAGGTAACTCTTAAAATTATGCACTGAGTCCCTCATACTAGAATGCCACTGAGTATTAGAAGATGTTTTTTGTGTCTTGTACTGTCACATTAGAGACAAAGGGACACTTGCACCTAGGGCATTCACTGAAATAGATGTAGTTTAGTTTTGGCTTTTGGTACACTTACATTTATGACAGTGCTTGCCATCTGTAAAATGGGCCAAGACATTTGGTTACTGAAGATGAACATTAATCTTAAAACTCAGAACTTAAAACTCAAAACAGTGTGGGTAATTTTAAAATGACAATGCTTCAAACTTCCATCTATGTTATTAAATATTTTGTACCTCTTATGGCTTGATGCAGCATACTATGTCTTTGTGCAGAGCCATCTTTAAATAATTCTCACACTGACTCCTTGAAAGACATTCTTTGCTTTTACCTGTGTCTATAATTGTCTTTCAGATTAAGAAATACAAGTAAACTGAAGTACTTTTTTCTAAATACTGTTACTACTGTTAAGTGGAACACACAAAAGATAAATTGCAATTTTTCTTGGAACTTTTAATTTCAACATCTTGAAGTGGCTTGAGTGATACTTGAAAGTTCTGCTGTCTCCTCTTTATTTCAGCTTAATTACTAAATTACCTCTTTCTTTACTTTTGACTTCTGCCTCATTCTGCAGAAGCAGTGCCAAGTGTATCATATCACCTTAAAAAAGTTGGGCTGTTTTGAAAGAGTCTGATACAAGGAAGAGGAAAACCAGTTTACCCTTCAGGTTCTACACTGAGTTAGCAAAGCTGCGAGTAGGAAAAGAGGAGCCTTTAATGTATTCACTGTAAAGGCATTAGATCTATTCCACAGAGCTGATAGACACCAGAGGATTCTATGCAATATTTAGATGCATCACTGCATGAAAAATTTGTGAAATGTAGTTCAAAGTTGACTTGACATCCTTCTGCTTTGTCTTGTCTCCCATGTGAGCAGGCTCAGTGTCTACACAGACCCTGGATTTTACAAAGCTAACATTTTCCTTTTTTTGACAGGGCAACTCTGCCTCAGGACTGTTAAATGGTTATCCTCTCTGGGAGAATGTCACTGTTTCCAAGCCGGGGAATGGCTGGGCTGCCCTTGGAACTCGCTCCTTTGAGTTTGCACAGTTTGACAACTTTCACATTGAAGCTTGCTGAGGTGGCTTTGGCATTTGGAGAACCTGGTTCTCATGTTACTTTGAATAAGAGCCAAGTCAAACTGGAGGAGAGCTGAGGGCTAAACTGTGATTGATCTCTTGGCAAAGAGTCTGGATTCAGTCCGTGGTATTTGTTAAAGGTTTACTTGAGTAGATATCAACATGATTGTAGCTTTATCCCCTATTGCTGTGGGATTTTTGCCCTTCAGTTTTTGGGGGTAAATTTTAGTTCAAGGTAATGATGAAAACAAATTCTTGGATTTAAATAACTTTTCATAACAACATCTTAACTTACCAGCTCACTTCTAAGATAACTTTAGGAGTAGATTCATCCTAAGCTGCATTTTTTAACAGTTCCTCTATTACGTCCATTGCTTTCACTGTGAAAGAAAGAATTAAATGCCAGTAAGCCTTATGAGCCAGTGGGCCCCATACTTTTGTAGGTCTATCATTCTCAAATTTCATTTGGATAAAGTACCTAGATTTCCTGTAGTAAAAAAAGATGTTTTGTCTGTTTTTTTGCTACAGTCTGTGACTAGACATTGCAGTTCTCCAAATGCATTTGATTACATCTTTCAACTTTTGTTGCCAGCCCTAAAATATATCCTATTTTCAGTGGAATGGAAATGTGCCTTATGACTGATCAGGGAGTGCAGCATGTGGCTTATTTCTAATCTACCTCCTCTTTCCACTGAAAGGGTTTAATGGATGAAAAGATACCATAACTTACAGTTTGTTGATGATAATATTGTGGGGTTTTTTGCATAGTACAAAGAGTAAAAACATTGCATCATGGGTATTTCCATGTCAGGTCACATGTGGAAACTGGCCTTTTGTTCCTAGAAACTTGGGCAAACATCTCTCTCTTTTGATAGATTTAGAGCTTTGAATAGAAAATAATTAAAGCCTAACTATGATATTTAGTTTATTATATTACTCTGGTACAGAAGAGATATGGATACTATCACTTCCTGATATAAAAAAAATTAAAAAAAGTGGTCTTTGCCTTTAAGAGTTTGCAAACTGATTAAAAGGTAAATAACAATTGGTGGACACAGAGGGAATTGTTTAGTGTGCCAAACAGTGGTAATGACACAAGAGTATCATTTTTGAAAATTTTCCTAGGTATCATGGAGTGAAGTTCAGAGGATAACTCAGACCTTTGGGAATGGAGGGATTCTATTTAGCTGTTGTTTCATTTTATTTTTCCCCCAAGTTACTGTGTTATAAAAAAGGAATTAATTGAGAACATGAGGTACTGAATGGGTTTTTCCTCACACACATTTGCAGTTCAATTTGCTCCAGAATTTTTCTTGTTTGTTGTTGGTCAGTTTGAAGGAAGATGATGTCCATTCCCTTAATGAAATGTACTTCCTGTGTCCATCTACTTTTTGCATTCACATCCTGTTTAATTGACAAGCAAGTTGTTCCACATACTTGATAAGGTTTTAATAGCTGTATGATGCCATTTGTAGCAGACAACATCTGGAGAAAAAGATTTTCAGTGTACTTTGATTTATAGAGATTATTCTTCTGATCCCCTTTATTTTGAAGGCTGATTCCAATAATTGTCAACTTCAGTCTTTGAAGTTGTCATCTAATATAAAATTAATGTTATACAGATCATTCCTGGAAAATTTTTATAAAGTTGATCTTCTATTTTCATTTTTGGAGAAGAGTTCTTAAAATTCTGTCTCTAATGAGTAAAAATGTTGTCTTTTAGCTGTTATATTGATACTACTTATTTGTACTTGGAAATTTCATACATGCCAGTAACCTTGAAAAATGGTTTAAACCACTAAACTTTAAAAATCTAGTAGAAGACTTCCAAATGTTAAGTAACTGTTTACTTAAGTGGGTGAAAAATGAAAGGCAATTTTCCGTGTAATTCTCAAGTATGGATGCAGATCTGTTCATTGCTTGCCTGATTTCCTAAGGAATGTCACTGGTCACTCCACATGTGAAAGAATCTGATTTTAAGTCCTCATATTCAGGTAATATGAGTACAATAATCTCAGAATAAATTATTGTAGTTGTGGTGTATTTCTGTAGTTGGATGCTTTTGGAGACTTGCTGGTAGCTTCTGTGGCTGCAAGCAGAGAGATCAGCAATGATGCAGTTATTCCAAAGGAGCTGTCCGTTTTTTTAACTTTCCAATGCACTAGTAATAAACTGTAATGTTATATTGTCTACTAAACACTATGTATTTTATCACTGGAAATGTTGATTTTTTTCCCCCTAATCTTAATTTACAATGTTGGAGGATTAAAGTGTTATGAACAGAGTAAGTGATTTAATGGTGACATAATGTTATTCATCTTTATATGTCTGTAATTCTTCACCCTTCAGTAGACTGTAATATGTTTGGCAATAGCAAGCTGTCGGGTTTTTCACTGAAGGATGGATTTATGTTGTTGATTATAAATGCTAATCATTCCAAATGGACAAATAAAACACTTAAAAACACTTTATTTGTGCAGAATGCTTCTGTAAAATGGGTCTTCTTTTTCTCCAGCAAGAAAGCTGACCATTTTTCCATTGTGATTTCTGATAAATGTGCTTGACATTAACTTAATTGGATTGGAAGAGTATAGCCAGCCAGTCCTTATTAAAAATATCTCAAAATCCATACATATTGGACTTGTGCTATTGATAAAATGATTTTCTTATAGCATTCAATATACATTTTGCTTCTTTCTGGTTTTTTGATTTGGATTTTTTTTTCATTTAGTGAGGGGAATTAAATTGTATTTGGGGACCAGTGATGCAAAACTGCTGAGTACTGAGGTCATGTGAGATTTAGCTGAAAGCCATTTTCTAGGTCTGGAAACAGACAGTGTTGTAAGGATGTACTTCTGTGGATTAAAGGCATCTTTACTTTGAATATCCTTTTGAATCTGTCTTCAAACACATTATTTTTGTTTTTTTAAGGTAAACTTTAGGATTTCATTTTACAAGGAAGGGAGAAATTCCACAGAGCTAGTTATGTTTCCCAGTCCATCGTGCCAGTAGATATGGCTTACCCTGGAATTATTGCCTTCCAGTAACCAGCTACACAAACACTGCATCAAAATCAATTCTGTCCCTTCTCTGCCACCCCACTTTTGAGGTTAGGTTTGAGCAGTTCTGGGGTTTTCAAACTCATGCAAAACAGTATGACTCCTTTGCTTTAAAATTACAGGAGAGTCTTTAGGCTCCTTTTGCAGCTGCCTCCTTTTATCTCTGTATCAAAACTAAATTTCTACTTCCAGATTTGATTTGGAGTGGTAGTGGTTTGCTTTTGCCTTATAGAATCAGTTTTACTGCATTGTAGCAGCAGGTTGTTTGTTTTCACTTTATAAATTTTCATTGGTTTACCTGAAGTTTCTATCCAGAGTCCATTTTCTGGAGGGCGTGGGTATTATGAAATTAACAATCATAATTCTAGCTATCTTATTTCAGTGGTATGGTCAAAGAGGGACAGTGCTTGGAGACTTTATTATCCTCTCTTTGATGTTTTGGTCTTTTTGTTTGTTTGGTTGGTTTTTGTAGGGGCTTTTGTTTGTTTGTGTTTTTGTTTGTGCTTTAGTTTTGTTCTTTGTTTTTAAACCCTTTGTAAGTACTACATTCATACAAGTCTAGCACATGCTGGGAGTGGCAGACAGGCAGGCTGTAAAAATTCTCTAGTTTCGAAGGCTTCCTAGGCTGGCAGTGGAATCATCAGGTAGCTTTTTTAGAATTTTGAGTGTAGTGTGCATTGAAAAGTCAGCATGGGCAAATTCCTCTTGCTGTGCTCCTTCCATTTATGCCCAAGTGTTGCTGAAACAATAAGGGTTGTGTTTCTAGAACTTGTGTTCTAAAAAAAGCCCAAAAGGCCACTAGTAATTGAGGAGAGGAAAATGTGTGCTGCAGCAGTGTTGCCAAGCTTTTGCTGTGTGCCAAGATACTTCTCTGCGGTTTTCATAGTGGCTAAGACAAACAACTGTGAAACTCTGGTTTTCCCCTCAAGGAATTATGTTTGGATAAGGTTAGAAACAGACACACAACCCAACACCAGTTTTGTCAGGGGCTCCTGGTAACTTTGCAATGAGTGCATTAAACCTGACTCTTACTTTTGTGTACCCCAGGATAAACCTACACACGTCTCTGGAAAGCAGAGATGAAAGTATCCTAAAAGTATTTGTTGGAGTGTTGACTTTTAAATTTTTTAAAAATGCCTTTTCTCTTGGTATCAAGTGTACCTGACTGAGTTTGACTTCACTTAGTGCAGGAAAACAGTAATCTTTGGTTTTACTGTGCTCACAGAGGCATTTCAAAGATATTACTGTTGTAGGGGGTGTCTCAGTACAGAATTAACTTCAGGGTATGTAAGAGGAAACTCAACCTAGCATGTAATATTATTCTAATGTTATGCATCTATGGTCTGGGAACCTTCATGGTCTAAAATGGAGGAGGTAACAACAAAATTACTATTAAAAAAACCAAAACAGCATCATCAACAAAACCCCCAACTGCACATATGTTCCCAAATAGTGCAGGGAAAAACAAAGAACAATCTGGATTTAACTTGGCTTCCTTTGTTCGGTTACTGCTGGAAAGCACAGCCATCTTCCTTACTGTTTCCCATGGACAATGATTCAGTTAAAATGCCTATAGAGAACACAAGACTTCATTGTTGCCTAAAAAGCAAATGTTGTTTAGCAAATTATAGGCACTGCTGTTCCCCATAAACAGTGGAGATCAGAAAAGGTTAGAAAACATGAGAACAGGTTATGCAGCTGAAAGGCAGGTCTGTGAGGTGTGACTCAATCCCTCTCCTGGTTGCAGAAGATTCCTTCTCTGTGAGCATAGCAGCAAAGCTTTATGGAAAATAGAAGACAAATATTTCTCTGTTACTGCCACCCCCCCCTCCAAGTTTTTGGGAAGTTTTTTGTACATTGGCCAATCTGAGATCACTCAGGAGTGACTCTGTAGCCTCTTAGCTTTATTATATAGTGTTAACAGAGTCATTTGAAAGAGCAGCTGGCAATGGCTAGCAGCAAATCCAGTTAAGGATGTCCATATTCCCTTCTGATGTGATTGCTCTTGTAGTGGGAGCAGTAAATGGTAGTGTGCACTGGCCAGATTTTGTACTGAACGGAGGTGCACACAAATGGCTCTGTGCAGAGATCTGTAAAGCTTCACTGGGATCCACAACGTCTCTGGCATGAGCAGCCTATTTCCTGTTAGTCTAAGATTGCTGTTTAATGGTTCAGCTTAATTTTTTTTCTTGCAGCCCAGCTGATACTTTGTCCTAAATCAATTGTTTTGCCAGCATTATATGGAACATGCTTGTTGCAGCAGGGCAAGCCTGTACCTGAAGGAGGAGGCTGAGAATATCTGTTGATCATTCAGCCCGTCTCCTTGCTAGGCAGACTGTACATTTTTAGGACCTGCCTTAGTAGAGTGCTGAGAAAAAAGGGTGACAGAGCTTCCACTTCTCTTTTGTAGGTGGCTATTCTATGGATTTTGGGACAAACAGCATCATTGCTTCTGTTTATGATCTTGTAAGGGATGCAGGGAGATCATTCAACTTTTCTTCCCAATTCATGATGAAAGAAAGGCTGATACTGCAGAATGTGTCTTGTGTTTATTGAGATTTAGTATTTACTTGCAGGTTGGATTCAGCCCTTCATGAAACACCTGTGATTCTACCGTGAGAGACAAAATACTTTGATTAGATGAATGCTTTCATATAGATACATCAACTGTGAACATCCACTTCCCAAGCCAATGGGAGTTTCTCATATGGTGTTGCTTCACATGGGAGACTCATTTCAAATACCATAGTATGATATAAATATTTTTTCCTAAATGTTAGTTCTAGTAAATCTCCACAAAAAAAATCCAGCCTCCCCATATTAAATACATTCAGTACATACCTTGGTTTTATTTTCCTTTCCTGATTGTACTTTTAAAATGGTGAATACTTAGGGATATCTGTCACCCTTCTCAAACAAATATTTAGCCACATGAAAATGTAACAATCTTCATCTTTTGAACTATTGAATATTTTTACCTCTGTATTGCAGCTAATTATATTTTTTTTAATGCTGAATCTGAATACTGTCACATCACTTGATTTTTATAATAAATAAAATTAATTGAAACAGGCTCTGCGAGGAGGTAGCAGAAGGGCTATGTAGACATCTAAAATTCCTTATGGTGTTTTAGCCCCCAAGGCACAAGTCACCTTACCTATATTTTTCTTTCTCCCACACATTCTCCTGTGCCATATAGAGTGGCTACCTGGGTAACATCCTCAATGATTGAAGGTGGGTGTTTTTCTTGGGTGTGACATGGTGACTTGGGAATGATAAACGCCAATCTTCTTTACCTTCTCTGTGGAACTCAACCTCCTGGAAGTCAGGCAGGTTTTTGATCACTTTTATTATACTATCAGGCACTGGAATATAATAGTCTGGAGGATTTTCTTTCTTTTCCTTTGAACCATGTTTCTTTGTTGTTTGTAATTTTTAAATTTTTTTTTAAAAATTTTTTTCAAGAAGCCTGATGCAGAAAGGGTACTTGGTTGCTTTTATTACATCAGAACTTGATTACAGTAATTCTGTGTTCAGCAACCTCCCTGATGAGCCTAAACTGCACCCTCAGATGCCTTTGAAGACTTCCGCTGGTGTTAGTTATCTGTACTAAGAAATTTCAGAGGGCAGTTTCTCTGAAAAAGCTAGTTTCTTCTACAGTAACATGCTAATTCTAAGTGTGATGGTGTTTTCAGCCCTTTTGATCTTTTAGCCTTGCATTTTGTAACTGAAATGTCTTTTTCTCCCCATTTCTACCACTTCAAAAGATGGCGGGCCACATTCTGCTTTAATCTGCAAGGACCTCAACACCATGCAAATATTCTACTGCAAATGAGAGAAATATGTGTTGCATGCTCTAGAGAGTCTCTATTTAGGTTTCTCTGTATTGGGACAGAGCTCTGAAATCAGAATATAATGAATTTCTGTATGAATCTATACTGAGTTTTCAAAATGTACTCTTCTGATTTTAAGTGATTATGGAGCATTGTGTATAGTGCTCCTGGTATTTGGGTTTTTTAATAAATTTAAATTTACTACAGTTATCAGAGCTTTAAATGAGTGGTGGATGGAGGTCTGGAGCACATCCTAATGTTGTTCCTGGGATTGTTTCACATGCCTCAGTTTCCTCATGAGGAAGCACACAGGAATATCATGGCACTGAGCACTCTTGCTTAGTAGACCTAAGTAGAAACAGAGCTGCTCTTTAACTTCCTTCCTACAAAGACTTAATGCATTAGTGGGGACAGCATTGATTAACAGCTCAGTGTCACTTCCTGTTGAAATTGTGAGGAAATGACTGCCCTGAGAACAATCTGCTGAGGGTGTGCCTCTGCTCTGTTAGAGGTGGTTGGGGACTGGAAGGACTGACTTTATTTTCATTTCAATCCACCACTGAACATGCTGCCTTTTTTGTTCTTTGTGTCTGCATAGAACAGGGGAAATGCTCTACTGAAGGATAGTCACACTATGAATGGGGGCCTCTTCACAAAGTTTTGGAAAGGACTCCATTGATCCTGTGTACATTGAAATCCTGTGGGTTCACAGTCCAACAGTCTCACAGTAGAGAAAAAACAGGCAAGAGTGGTGGGATCAGTGAGTTGAAACACAACATCACTAACAGCTGCCCACTCCCTGCAAGGAGATCTGGAAAAGGTAAGGGAACATGCTGTGCTTCAGAGTTGCCTTCCTAGTGGGGCCAGTAGAATAGAGATGAGTAGGATAGGTTGGAAATGGATTTGTTTGATAGAGAAACACAAAGTGTAATGATGTAAAGCTTACATAGTGTCTTCTCAGAGTTGGATCAATCCCTGTGTATATAACATGACCTAAAAGGCAGGAGGAGTGTTATAGCATCTGTAAAAACCTGAGTTCATAACATGCTCTCATGTCCAGGCTCTCCCTTTTCTGCTGAAAAAAATGATGTAAGTTGTACCCAGCAAAAAGCAGAATGGTATGACAGAAAAACAAGGCCAAGTCCACTTTTCCATCTGCAGTCACCTTTCCTCAGTGTTTTCCTGAAGCTAACGAGCACTGCTCACATTATTGTGTGACTATAGCTACTTCTTCTCCTCTGGAGACCCAAGTTCCTGTGAAAAGTCTCTCAGTCCTAACCAAAACCAGATAAACAACAATGCTATTCCAGTTCACTGAGTGTGACTGACATGGTATTTGAAATCACCACTCAGCCCAGACAGTCAGGAGGGGTAGCTCATACTTCAGGCTGCAAAAAAACCCCACCTCATTACAGCAAGTCTGATCTGTTCTCAGAAAAAAAAAAAATCTATAGTGGTATCACAAAGATTGGTTTCCGAATGAAAAATTGAGGTTTGACATGAACCTTAGGACTTTTTATCTTTTGTGACAAGTTGGTAAAGCAAAAGAGGCCCCTGCAGTCTGTGCTGGGGGCACTAGATGGCAGTGGAAGCATGGCTAAGGAAACAGCTGCCTTGCGGGCTTTGGGGCCAGCCTCTCTGAGCCGTGAAAAACAAGGAATGAAGGCAGCTTTGCTTGAGAAGAAAGATAAGGCTGAGACTACGGGCGGCCTTTGCGCAAAACTCAAGGCTTCCCTTACAAGGAAGACTAATTCCTCATTTAATAATTTTGCATCTCCTTAAAGTAGATTAACCTATAAAACCCCAAATGCTTTGTAAAGCGTCTATTACCTACAGTGGTTTGTCTGGATCTAAACCATTAAATGAAGAAAAAGCCAATTTCTAATTGCTGCCAGTGGCACAGCTTTTGTGTGAGTCTTGGTAATTTTAAACTCTTGTTCAAGCTAAGAAAGGATCTGCAGTGATTATTTTTAGAGTACAATGAGTTTGCTCTTCACTGCTACAGCCTATATCCTAAAAGCTCCTGCAATGCCCCAGCCCCACTGTCAGAAGGTCTCCCTGTGAGCTGTGTGCAGCTGTGTGAGCTCTGAGGCTGTCTGGGAACGCTGTGCTCGTGTGCAGGTGGGATCACAGGGTGAAACCCCAGACTCGAGTGGAGGAGAATGCTGTGCAGGAGCTTTTTACAGTGTACAGCTGCAAGATGGTTATTTCCCAGCAGTCTGAGCTTTTCTGAGGTGTGGGGCTCATTTTTCTGCTGAAGTTTTAAAATATGAAATTGATAGCTTGGGCAGCTGTGAGGGGTGGAGACACTGTGAGAAAGAAGCAGCAGATTTGTACGGAGAGGAATTGTCATCCAGCTTAGACTTGAGCAAGGCAGTCCTTTGCTCAAAGGGCTCTGGAGACAAGGAAAGGCAGCAGCCCTGTAAACATGTGAAGGGGGGACACAAAGATCACATCTGAAATTGGAACTGGCTGACTTTGGGGTGATAGAAAAACTTATGAAAAGAAAGAGGTCAACAGCGTGAAAGCAGAAAGGGAGGATGGGTTGTCCATTAGCAAGTGTCTCAGAACATCATAATCTGAAATATGGGAGAGGTAAATGAGCAGTGATTACCAGGAAAGCAATTCACTCCCTCATGCCAGGTTTTCAAAAGCTTTATGTGCTGTAGGTTAATAGCCAGCTATTTGCTATTTGCTTTCACTCTGAATTAAGCCCCAGGCTTCCTGAGGTGATGTCCTTCCCTGTCCATCACAGACCCCCACAGTCAGGCAGCACAGCTCTGCCCATCAGCATGGGCTATCCCAGCTCAGCCTCTCCAGCAACACCTTACTCAAGGAAATCCTTAGTTATGGGCTTCCTGGTTTTCTTTCTGTGCCTTTAACATTATTCTAGAAAGAGCCTACCTGGATGTATGCAGGGACTGGGAAGCAGCAAGTCTTTATGTAAATTAAAACAAAGATACAAGATCCTGACATGAAAAAACATGACTATGTCTTGTTTTCTGGTAAACAAAGTGAGAAATGTTTCTGATTTTGATAGAGATTGTTGCAATAACTAGGGGATGTGTGAAATAGAAGTGGAGACTCTTCTGTAGTCCTGTTTTTATGTAAGGCCCTCCTGAGGTGTGCTCTTTAAAGGGTGGATATATCATATGTGGGGTGGGGAGAATGCACAAGGCAAGGACCTTGGTGCTTATTTGTCTTGTTTGCCTCATGTGGCTCCTAAGACCAGTATTTAATGTGAGTTTCTGTGGGAGAAGATAATGTTTTCTGTGGGAGTGTCATGCCCCTCTAACGAGAGGCAATGTCTTTTTAGAAAAACTAGAGAAATTTTGATTATGGGTTTATAATCCTAATACTGTCTATTTCTTTGACTGTTTGCTTTATGAAGTTCCTCTGGTTATTTTTACAGGCCTTTAGGTGCTCTGTGCTTCAGGATCACGTCTCTTTTCCTTGTTTGCTCTGACAGAAAGTGATCTTCAGGAACATCTCAGGTTTTCATTTTGCTTTTCCTTGCTATAACTTTAGTCTCTTGTGCAAAAGTGAGAAAGAAATGTGGTTACTGAAACTTTGACAGGTTTTCCTTTCATCCACAGTGCTTTGAAGGCAAATTTCTTCCAAAAATGTGCTTGGAAAAGTGAAGGATATGCAAGAAACTGCAAGAGAGATCCCAAGGTACCACGTGGCCTGTTGAGGACAGTGGTTCTTTGCAGTTACCTTTGGAGCAGGTGAGGAATAGGGCCCTGTCTGAGCGAGCAGGATAACACCAGGATGACTGTGCTTTGTATATCCAGTGCAGGCATGCAGCTTGGCAGCCTGTTAGCAGTGTTTTGAATAATTTTGAAAAGCTCCTCCTGCATTATTTAGTGAGTGAATTTTTTAAGCCAGAGCCTTTAGCTCCTGAGAGAGAAGGAAGAGCCTGAGCGAGATGCTGGTGTAAATCTGCTCTTGCCAGTTGCCGGTGGGAGCTCCTGTTGCTGGATTCCCCACCAGGAGTGAAAATCCAGCTGTTTGGGCACGGTGCTGCAGCACTGTGGGAGCTCGGGCTGCCCTGGGCTGTAATGCAGAGCACAGAGCCATGAAGCTGAGGAGGAGGAGGAGTTCTAGTAAGAGAACAGAGCTACAATCTGATGCCTCAGAAAGCTGTGCACAGTGCTCAGCAGAGTACAGGCTTCTGAGGGCTGTAGTGTGGAAAGCACCACACCAGGAGCAAAGGGAGTGAGGCAGGCTTCCTGGGAGTAGCTGCCTGAGCAGCAGCCTGAGCTATCTGTGGGATGTTTTTAGGGAGGGAATGGAGCTAACGCCCAGGGGGAGTGAAGATGGGGTGACCTTCAGCTGAGGGTAGTGAGCCCTTCTGCAGATCAGTTCCCTGGTTTCTGGTTAGGCTTACTTTGTGCAATCTGTCCTTACAACTCACTTGGTGAAGAATTCAGACTGAGAAGCCACACTAGTTCACAACAAAATGTGCAAAAGCAAGATAAAAGGTCCAATAATTTTCCTGGATTTTCTTGTGCTTGAGAAGCATAAGAACTTAGAGGAACCTTTTTCAGTGTTATTCTTTATTAAATCCACTGGGTGTATCTGGCACACCCCTCTATCCAAAAGCACCAAAACAAGTGACTTCAGGCATGACTTCCTATGAGTATTTTGTGGTAAACATGGGCAGTCCTTTGAAATGCTGATTTTAGATGTACATATTACCATTCCAGAGCACAGCAGGATTTTTCAGATAGAAAAAGAA
Source organism: Emberiza elegans (assembly GCA_024865655.1). Lineage (NCBI taxonomy): Eukaryota > Metazoa > Chordata > Aves > Passeriformes > Fringillidae > Emberiza > Emberiza elegans. The sequence goes on from JALJVW010000139.1 coordinate 44,424,636, forward strand.
GAACTCATATCAGAGCAACCCACAGCCTGGCAGTCGAGTCAGTGGGAATGGATCTGGACCCTTGTTCTCTGTGCTTTAGTCCTGGAAATTAAACTGACAGTCTGTTTTTCCATATTGTTGAGGATGATTGCTGCTTTGGGGGGGGGATACATGAGGCTTGACTCAGGAGTCAGCCTCATCTTATGCTAGTTTACAATTGTTGTCAGATGAGTTATGATATTTGAGATGAGCTGTTGTAAAAACATATGTATGTTCTTAGCTGGCAACAAATTTTAAGATTTTAATGATGCTTAAGACAGCTCCAGCATAGAGAAGACACCCTATTAAAACAGTAAATCAAGCTCTGCAAGCATGATAGCTGAATTAGAGTTTGAGCTATTTCAACATCTTTGCATTCTGCTTTGCTGCTGATGTGTACACCCACAGACATATAAACTATTTGCAGTTATAGTTTTGCAATTCAGTGTGTTGCTTACAGCAACAATACATTTTAAGCAAACAGCACAATATTGGATCAACTATCAACAATAAAACTAGTTTTGTTTCATAAAATCCTCCTCAGTACATTCCTTCTTTTCCAAACTGTGTACCTTATAAGCCAATTGGAAGAAGCATCTTGTAGAAAGACTGAATAAATACCTGAATAATGGCTAAATATGTTTCCCATTTACCACTGTTTTACATAGATGATGGGCTGGGGAGGAGGTCAAGCAGTAGGGGGTAAAAACTCTTTTTCCTGATTCTACACTGAATGGTTGTGGCAGTATCCATATCTTAATAAACTGGTCGAAGGAGAAATCTGACATACTCTGACATAAGAAGGCATCTTGAACTGTGCTCAACCCTAAATTCTTCCTTAATGGAATATGAATATTAAACATCAAGCCTAGCTTATTCTGACAGATGAGGTTTAACTTATGGGCCCTCTGCTGTCTCTGTCAAAGATCTAAACCCATGTTATCTCTGGCTTCAGAACAAGCTCAGTAGCTACTTCTCCACTTTCAGCTTCTAATATTCTCTCTGCACCTCTGACTACAGGTAAACAAAATCCTTCCATCTTTTGCCTTTCAACTACAAAAGGCAACACTGTTTAAAATTCTGGTCTTTCATGTTCCATGAGCCCCTGGGAAGTCAATAAATGTCAAAGAAATGTTGGATTATTTATGTATTTATTAGGTCTGTGCTACATTTCTGAGAAGGCCTTGTAGCATTTGGTCATCACACTCTTAGAAGACATGTCACAGGGTAACTGTATATCACAGGGTAACTGGACATATATCAAAAAATGTAGATGTTTCCCACACTACAATGAATCTGCATTGTTCTTGAGACATTACTGCTTAGAAAAGAACTTCCCTCTTCATTATATCTGTTGCCAAATGACTTTCTCAGTTCTTGGGGTTTTTTTGTGTGTGCTCTTTTTAAGGATTCATAAGCAAATTGTAGTGCAAGAAGGAACCATGCTGATCTTAGAATTTGTTCATTTCACACAATAATTTTTCTCTGAATCAGTTTTAAGTCATGAGTGGTCTCTCATAGCAAAAGCAAAAAAGAAGAATCTCATCAGGATGATGCTTAAACCCTTTGATAGGAGTCAGGTAAAATTTATTGCTCTAGCACTGGTGGTAGCATCTTTCTGGCTGCACAGTTTGTGCCCTGTGATGAATTGCCATTTCCCCTTATACAGTTTGACCGGGCATATTCTGGCACTCAGTTTTGGCTAGTTAAAGATAGGCTCTCTAAAAAAAAAGCCACTCTCCAAAGCTTTGCACTGAGCAGAAAGATGTGAGTCACACATTCTCGTGCTGGACTTGAGAAGATTGGCCAAGCACGCTGTTGGCTAATTCTTTTCCTTTAATGAAAAGTTGATATGTGATTGTTGTAATCCCAGCAGGAGAGACTGCTTTCTAAGTCTTATCTACATTCTATAAACACCCAATATGTGGCTTATCATCCATAGAGGGACAAAATGTTATGCCTTATGCCTGGATTCAAACCAGTGGTTCACAGGCATTCGAATACTTCAAATGCGTTGTGCTCAGACTACTGAGCCGTGTCTTCTGAAATCCATCATCTGCTGCAGTGTGATAGTTAAAGCTGGTAAACTGTTAATGCTTATTTAATGAATTCTAATAACTTGTTTTTATGAGTAATCTGTCAGGAGGGCCCATTCTCTTTATGCATTTGTCCATCGATCTGTTTACGTGAACAGCTGTCGCTCTGTTATTTACAAATTACTCTCAGATTGTGTTGTTCTCCGTTTAGAAAGTGCTGACAGTTGAGTGGACAAGATGATGTTTTTGATCAGATAGTCGATGTCCAGATCATTTATGTCTAACAGGAAGTAAATCAGAGGCCTTTCACAAGGGTCCCATTGATATTACTGGCCACTGTCATGTGTGGTGACATGGTTTTTCTCCCAAATCACCCATGTACACAAATACATAATTTATGACCATTTTTAAAATAATAAGAAAGCTGACACTGTGCTAAAGTAGAGCAAATATCAGCTAATTGTTTATTGTTGTTTGGTATTGTTTTTAAGCCTTCTGGATGTGTGTTGGTTACTTTGTAGGCCAGGCAGGGACACAAGAACAGATTGCCCAGGTGATTCTTCAATAAGACAATAAGTGTAAGTTACACCTGGGGCAGCAAGGAAGAGAAATGTAAAGAGGAATAAAGGTTACCTCAAGATATTAAATACAAGCAGATCCACATCTTGATGGCATACCCACTTAGATGGAAACACATTCACCTAAGTGTACATAAAATATTATTACTTTTTTAATGGGTCAATTTAGCAGTAAGCCCAAGAATTCCAAGGTCAATTATTTGTATTTTTCATTACTGCAGATAATAAATAATATGGCAGCCAATGTCATTGTGGTACCATTTTACTGAGTATGAAGGTGGAGTGCTATAGGACCTGCAAGATGATGATAATTTCTGGCAACGCAAGACTGCAGTCAACTGGGAAAGGAGTTTATTACTGACAGAATTTTTACTATGCTGGCTCTAAGTTTATTAAGCAGTATACTGCATAATTTCTGTCAGCATATTGTGTCATTTTCTGAGCAATATAATAATATTGCTTTGAACTTCCAAGTGCCTTCCATTTCGGTAGCTTCCTAAAAAGTTATACCCATCTTAATTGCAATGGCACCTCAGAGAGGCAAAAAAATATTTTCTTCCTCCTGGGAGATCAATACTACTTTTAGCAGTGAAAGTGAAGTGAAATGAAAGGCTTAAAATCAAGGTAAAGGTTTGTTAGAACTGGGCTTGCAAAGGAAGGAGCATCTTGTGTTTTAGTGGTAGGATTGACAGGTCTCAAAGCAGCTGGTCTTGGCCACAGACTTTCTGCACAACACTTAAGTAAATTCCTTTTGCTTCACTTCTGCAGATGTGACTGTATTTCCTGCTCCTAGTCTTGGTGTTTGTAGGAACGAGTTCTTTGGGACAGTATGCTTTCTGGAGCGTGCTTTGCTCAGTGAAATGGCTGGGTTCTTTAAACACTAGTCACAAAACCCAATTTCCCCCCCAGAATAACAATGTATAATTTACAGGAGTGCCATTTCCCCTTAGACAGTGATAGAATGGCTTCCCTTGTATAGTGCAGCACAACCACAGTCTCTCCTGGCACAGCTGGTTGAGGCACCTGAGGGAGAGAGCAGGTGCCTTTGGCTACCAGAACATGCCTAGAGCACCACCACTTGGGCACACCCAGGTCATCAGTGTTCATAGCCTGGCCAGAACTTGGACAGGAAACCTCTGAGGGAAACCCAGGATGCTGTAGGCCACTGAGTGGGAGATTTCTGTCACTGGGCTATGAACCAGCCAAAGGTACACAGAAATGTTAGGATGCAAGGTGCCTCCTCAATAACTGTCTGTCAGATTTGATGTTAGATAAGTCCTCATGATTTGTAGGACTTGATTAATCAATGTCAGGCTTTGCAACACTCAGGCTCTGAGCCCTGTAACTTGTAATGTTCACTGTGCTCTGTTTACCTGCTCTGGTTCGTGATCATGGGTACAGAATCTTCTTCTTCATCGTTATCTCTGTGGTGTGGCTGTCTTCCAGCAATGGGTGTGGTGAGCAGGGCCTCCTTCATACAGGGTACTGGGATTGCAAGTTTGATATGCCCTAAATTCTTTGCCATGCTTCATTTCAAACCCACCAAATTTAGAGGGAAAAAATCTCACTTTCTCTCCATGGCAGAGCAGGTGACTCAGGGCAGAGGGAAAAAAATAATGTCTACCTTCTCTATCCTTCTTGTCCTTTTGCTATAGAACCTTTGAGTCTATTATCAACTCTGGACTGTGAGGGTGACCTGCAGAATCAGGTTTCTCCTCTTTTTCATATCTTTGTCTGAGGGAAGAAATGAAAGGTTTTTGTCAAGAAGAAAAGTAACATTTCACCTAATTGTTTTTACCATCCTTCTCAGTGCTGAGAACATTAAGATTAGGTTTTCTGGTTTGGCTGGAGATTTCCTTCAAGAAAAGGGGTAAGGAAGGGATGAGCAGGGCTCTAGTGGCTCTAGAAAAGTCATAACTGAAGAGGTAACGTCTGGTTCTCTAATGAAGCTTTCTTCATTTTCAGGATTTCTGCATCAAGACACTTTCTCAAGAGAGTTTTTGGCCTCCCTCCTACAGGAACTGAGCAGCAGTTGCTGTTCTGCTCTGTAATATCAGAGTGATAGGGAAATCTTGAGAGCTTTAAAAACTTGGTGAAATTTGATTGAGGAGATATTTGTAGGATTAATTAAATGTATAGATGGAGCATCCACAACTCATGGATTTGAGGAAGAGATTTGGGATAAAAAGCACCTCAGTCCTTGTCAGATTGTAGCAACTATATTTCATCAGACTGATGCCTTGCACTTTTGTCTCCTTTAGCTTTTCTATTCTGCCTATTTATCTATTTTTATTCCAAAGAACATTATTGCAAAACCTGTAGGAAATTTTTTTTCTTTACTTTTGTTAGGTCTTGTAAAAGCAGCACGTGTGTTTTATATTGACACAGAAGAGAGGGGAAAAAGTCACTGTGACTTGGTGTTTACCCATCAAAACAAGGAAAAGAAGTAAATCTCAGGGAGAGTTATTTCCTTCAAAAGTCCTGCTTTTTACAGAAGACAGAATTCAGCAGCCTTGCAAAGGAGGAAATACTCTTGGCTGATCACAAGTGGAAAAATTGAGGAAAGGAGATTAAACTTAAGGATAAAACACCTGCATTGATGAGAAATAGGTTAAGTAGTGCTCTGCTTTTCAATTGTGTTCGAGCAGTAGGTGCTCATTAGCTGAGGCTATAAAATGCCACATTTATTGTGTCATCTTTCTTTCAAATATTTGCCTGATGGGCTTGTGAAACGTTTAGCTCTCACTGCCTGAAATTCCCACTGGCTGTCCCAAGGAAAGCTTCTCTTCCCAGCTTTCTACTCAGAAATGTCAAATCCACACCTGCCAGCTCTCCCTCTATTCAATCAGTGCTCAGTACTAACCCTTCCTTTTCCACATACTCCTTGTGAAGAGAAACATCGTGTCCTACTCACTCTCCTGCTGACCATCAAATCTGAGCTGTCTCTGTGGGTTCGTTGCCAGACAGCCCTCTGGGTCAGTCTGTCCTGCTGTCTTACTCCTCACTGAACTCTCCAGACCCCCTGAAGCTGTTATTGAATCAGTTTTTCTGCACAAAATGAGCATGTGAGAGCTCTGTTTTATTTCAGGGCCTGAGCTATTGCTTTATTAATCAAACAGTAACTATTTGCCTTATATTTAGTACCTGTCTAACTCAATCACCATCAGCCTTCCATCACCTTTCTTGCCCCAAAGTATGCTCAAAGTGTCACATTTTGCTTTGCTAGTCACAAGTATCAGAAGTTCTTATCCTGGCACTTGGGGGCTCAGACAAAAGTAAATCTCCTTACTGGTCTCTGCCTCTCTCTATTTTACAGGTATGAACCCTTTTTTTGATGTCAAGGTTGTCCTGGGGAATTCATACTTAGTTCAGCTATTGAGATGTAAGGATTTAACTGTTGTTGCATTTTTGTAAGCAATTCCTTGGACTTTCTAACAGTTTCCATGCAAATGACAATGTGTTTCCACAACGACATGCTAACTGCTATGCAGCATATGTGTACTGTGTCTTCAATATATTCCCAGCTTTATTAAGAAATGGTAATCAGTGTCATAGTAAAGACACATGTTATTTCTGCTGATATTTTCACTTGTTGTGGGCTATAGACTAGCAGAATATTATCCTTTAGCCTGTAACTGGTGACATGTGTTTGCTGAATAATAACTGACTGAATTCAGACAACGCAATGAAGTAAAAAGCAAAGAGCTGTGAGCATTGCATTGCTTCCTTTGTGTGTTACTTGATGGTTTTTCCTGGTCTGATAATTATCTAATGCAGTAATGGAGAAAAGGTCAGAGTTATTGTGAGGTTGCTTCTGAACGTAATTTTTCAGCTCAGTTTTGGCATGTCATGTGTATAATTTGCCAGTGATGAATATTTGCATTTCATTGCCATGATTTAGGAGGTTTTTTTTTTTGCCTGTGCTTCAAATTGCTTTCAGTGCTCCCTGCAAAATGTGCTTTGCAGCAATGCAATGTACTTTCTGAGTTCATTTTAGAAATCTGATTTTGTCCTTCCCCTTCACTTCTGATGTCAGTCTGGTGTAGGGGCAGCACGAAGGAGGTTGGAGGGTAGGAAGGGAGTATGTAGAAGATTTGTAACTTAATAAGAATAAAGATTATAGTTTGGTTTATAATATCATCTAAAAATTCACTTCTCTGCAGAGATTAATGTTCAGAGGTTTTTTTTAACCTGTGTGCTTGTACATGCTCACAGTGACTTACTATTATTGTTAAATCTAAAGCAAGGAGGGAAGCACTGGGCGGAGGAAACAGCCTTTCCCTGACTTCTCCAGATCCCTGAAAATACAAAGAAGCTTGTAAGAGAGACAGCACATGGCATGAGAGGTGCTCAGAGGTGTTTGTTTTGATAGTGCTTGCAGTGTTTTTGTCTCAGAAGCAGTGTTAGTATGCAGGGCAAACCATACATCTGGTTTCACTCATCTTGCCTGAGAGCCAGTTCAGTGCCTTGTGGGGAAAGGTTTAGAATAGTGGAGGTGGTAACAGCTTTTAGAAGTTAAAGATAGGGTTTAAATGTATCTCCAGGGACATCTGGATGCCAGGCATGTGCCACTTTGGATTCAGGCAATGGACTCATTTCCAGGGAGGTGAGCACACACATAGGGCTGTGAAGACATTGAGTGCTTTAGGGGGTTGCATCTTCTTGCAAACATATCTTACATCATCTATCTAAAGTGTGGGCACCATTGGTCCCATAATTCAGGAGTTTGGAGCCTTAAGCCTGACAGTATTTGAGACATTTGGAAAATGGTCTTAATAATTTACTTTAACTTTTGATCAGCTCTGAATTGGTTTGAGAGTTGGACTAGATGATTATTGTAGGTAGCTTCCAAATAAAATATTCTATTATAATCTGAGCTCCCTTCCAATGGAAAATTCTATTCCATTCTATTCTATTCTATTCTATTCTATTCTATTCTATTCTATTCTATTCTATTCTATTCTATTCTATTCTATTCTATTCTATTCTATTCTATTCTATTCTGTCTCTACAGCTCTAAGTAAAATATCTCATGGTTTTTTCTTATTTAGAGAGTTCTCTTGTTTAGAGAATGCGGCTGTCTCACTTCAGATTAATTGTTTTATGTACTAGTTCAAGAAAAGAGTCCAGAGAGGTTTTTAATGTATCATTATATCTATTGACAGCAGAAACAGTTCCCACCCTTAAAATCTGTTGTCAAAGTAGGAAATTCAGTCTTTTTTGAGAGCTGTTCTCTTTCTTCAGTTTGGAGTGTTTGGTCATCACAGTCCTAACTGAAGAGGTAAGGGATATTCTGCTTATTATTAGTGTAAATTGTATGTTTGCAAAGAAATATATGAATGTAATTGAAAAGCAATGAGAATAATCAAAAGCCTGGAGAAACATGGGTTGTCAGAGAAAAAAATAATTAATGTGTGCCTGTTTGATCTTCTAATATGTATAAAAGACTGCTGCAAGAGGAAGGCAATAATTCATTTTCCATGCCCAGGGCACAAGTAATTATGGCTTTAAACTGCAATTCTGAATCTCTCTGAGCATTCTCCATTGGCTTGTATTTCTTTCAGGTGACTGATTACTCACCCACCTGGTATTCTCATAAAAGGTGCTCCAGTCACAGCTCCACAGTGTGACTCCACCTATGACCTCCCTGTGACTCGGGCTGCTGTGGGGCAGCTCTCTGATCTAAGTGCAGGTGGGGCAGAACTCCAGAGTGGGAGGAGCAGGGAGCCCAAGAGCAGAGTAGAGAGAGGACTTTGGCTCTGGGGCTCTGTCATGAGACTGATACAGGAGAGGGCCAAATGGGAGCCTGCAAATGAAATCACCATTCAGGGTTGTCTCACCTCTGAGAGCTTGGCTTTAGCATCTTTCTCTTTCCCTCTTTATGACCTCTCTGATAACCATGATATGGCCCAACCCTAATCACCTGTACCCCTGTTCAGTGGTCTGTAATGGTTCAGAAAGCAGCTCTGCTCTCTGCCCTGAGAGTTAGTCATATAATTGTTATCTGTGACTGAGGGAAACTTTACACTCTTTTTTAATCTGTTGGACATCCTACTTGGAAGGAGGAGTAATTTTTCAGCTGCAGGAAAACTGTGAAAAGGAAATATTTTGTTGATGTTTGACTGATTTTCACACTGATAAATGGAAACAATCAATGGAGGTTACCAGCCTAGGAGCATCTATCTTCCCTTTTTCCCATGTGAAAATCCCCAGTCTACAATAAGATCAACTTTATTGGGAAACTGAACTAGAATCCAGATATTAGCACTGATATGGTGCTCTACTTCACACTGCTTACAAGACTTGTAATCAGAGCTGTCTGGATAATTGTGATACCAGTTTAAGTCTTTGGGGACCTTCTCAGTGTGACAGACCACCTGTTGATTTGTGTAGTCACATCTGCCATACCTGCAATCCTGATTTTGAATCTTTTTCTTTTCCACTCAAAAAGGTGGAATTAATTTTGGTTGTGTATTTAGTGGTCCTGCTTGGGGCTACTTCACATTCACCTGGTAACCTTTAGCAACAAAAGCTATGAAGGAAAGGGAACTAAAGATGTGTGGTAGCTTCTTTTAGTAATGCCATCCCTAAAACATGGTGTCTTCCATTACAATGATTCCATCTGCCATACGGAAAATAATCTCTTAGACTGAATTTCCCTCATAAGAACGATACAGATGTAGGTAGCACTTCCTTGGCTGAGGATTTGGCTCACATTACATTTCCTCTCCATTCCAGTCCCTGGATCTATCCCCATATGGATCACATTGCGGCATGTCTGGCACTGGTGTATGTCTGCTGCTCTCCTTTCTCAGTCAAAAGACTGGGGGAAGAGGGGTGTCTGTTCTAAATTATAATTCTTTTTGCTTTATTCTTGAGCTAAAAAGGCGATTGTATTTGTTGAGAATCCAGCAGGAGCTGAAGACTGTTTTTGAGATGGAGAAGAATATCCAGGAATAATTTAAAGGATAAGGAACTAGGCAGGAGTCTCAGCTCCTTTGTTGCACAGGGGGTAGTCAAATTTTTGAACTCACTGTTGGCACTCAGAAGCTGTGTTTGATGTTGCTATGCTATTATAGAGATTATGCAGCCTCACCAAACTGTGATTGCTGTTAGTTTTGTGCTGTGAGTAACCAAAAGCTTGGTGCAGCCCAGTTGCCTTTAGGCACAGTTATGGGTGAGGTAGAAAAGAGCATCACTGAAGGGTTCTGAAAAATAGCTCAGTGGAAGTGCAGGCTGAGACTGACCACAGGCCAGTGCTCTGTAGCCTGTGATTCAACCGGAGCCTCTCACGGAGAGATCAGGCTCCAGGCTCAGCTGGAGCAGATCTGAGTTCTGCACACAGGGACTAGGGAGAGCAGATGGGCATTCACCATATCCATAGAATCTTACAAACCCAGCTTTACAGCATTTGCATATAGCTGATGGGGGATTTGAAGCTTAAACCCAGAAGGATCATGGGGAAAAACCCCTTACTTATATACAATAATATCTTTCTAACCCTATGTCTTCTAGTCCAACTCCTTCTCTCCTCTCTCCTGCCTTTTTTTTTTGGAGGGAAATGGCTCATTTTTCAGTTTGGTGGTAAATAGAGCTGATGACTGAAGCCAGGATGTTTTTGGCCAAATTAAAAATCAGTGTAACAAGAATGGTCCACACAAACAACTTTGGTTACTGTAATTTAGAGTCCTGCAGCGCGTAAAGAAATTAATTTTGGGAAATCCTTTGCAAACAGACAGACCTGCCACAAGCCTAATCCAGAATCTGCACCAGTTTTGCTAGATTTACAACAATTTTCTTATCTTTTTCTGATTCATCTTTTCCTGCTTTGCATTTGGAATTAGTCTGTGCTGATGTAGAAAGCACTAAAGCACTACAAATGGGTCCTGATATTTTCATTCTGAGCAGAGGCAGAGAAAAGGGGAAGAAGTATGATGTAACTGAAGGTCCAGAAAATGCTTCAAAGCCCAGAGACAGACATGAGTAGCCATACATACCGACACTGGGCACCACCCTGACATGAAGGAAAGCCCTGCAAAGAATTACTGTGACGCTTTTGCCACAGTAAGAAGGACTGAAAAGCTTTAATCAGAGACTTCGTGGTCTCTGCTTTCAGGCACAGCTCTAGGTATTGAAGAAATGTGTTTCTGCATGCTGCGGGGCTTTCGGAGGTTTAGTGGTTGTGAAGCCATGAAAAACAGCACCTTGACTCTGTGCACTGCTCGTCCCTCCCTGTATGCTCTGCTTAAACTGGAACGCAACCGACAGTCAAACTCAGTCCTACAAAATACTGAAAATTCCCACACAGATACTGAAAGAACCTCTGTTTTGCATCCCTGCCTAAAGTGGCCTTAGAGGATCACAGTCTATTTTAGCATTTGGTTTACTCTTTTTCCATCAGTAAAATTGTCCTTGAGTATTTTGTGTTTGGATGTACTGAGTCCAAATAAGAATGTACTTTTGGCAACACAGATAAGTAAATAACTTAATTGCATTTCATATATTTACTTCAGACCAACTTCAGTGAAATAAATGCACAAACAAACGCTTCTGACATGAACATGAATACAGACTCCTTTGTGATCAGAAAACACCTGCACACCTGTAACAGAAAATGCCTTTAGTCCTGTGAAGGAGCAAGTGCTCCTTTACATTTGCCTAGAGCCATGCAAGCTGTACCAGAGAGGCATAATCATGATAGACTTTTGGGGTGGTAGAAGTCTCCTGTTGGGTTTCACCTCTGCTCCATCTAATTTTCCTGGTCTTCTGCAACCTGTGTTCTGTTTGTAAGCAAGAGGAAACAATTTGCTTGCTAACATTATGCTGTTTTAAATAGACTTTCAGGTATAGATTTTCCATAAACCTAGAAAGCAGCCCAGCCTATCTGTTAGCTTTTAATTCTGAAATTTATTAGCTCTCCACATCCATTTCAGATACAAGCACAGTCTTAATTGCTCCATTTTTATTCTCACAGAAGATGCAGTAAATCTTAATGGTTGTGCTTCAAACATTAAGAAGCAATGTAGTGGTTGTAGGAGAAAAACATCCAAAATACATTAATTTAATAAGTACTTAATAACATTTCATTTTCAAGCTGTTCATCAGAATTTGTTTTGAGTTTGAAAAAGTAAATGTCACAAGAATTCTTTAAAGAGAAATCCAACTGGAACACTTGTTTCCCCCAAAACTTAAGATTTCCTTATAACATTTTCCTAACTCCTCCTCCCCTTCTGAGATTTTCAGAACTGTGAAAACAATTTTTTTTTTGCTTTAATTATAATGCTTGTTGAGAATGTGTTATTTTGGCTACATTACCAGCTCACATACAGTTTGTTTATAGCTCTCTGCAAAGCCATTTTAATAAGGTCAGATTTGCAATTTAAATTAACTTTAATATTTCTTGCAAACTCCAGTTCTGTTTGTTTATGCAAGGGATAAACATTCTGGAAATTTATTGTTTTAAAAATACATTCCTTTGTTTCATTTTCAAATTGGTACATCAGGTAGTAAACAATCTTGACTTTACATATTTTCTTGTGTGAAAGGAAGAAAACTATTTATTTTTTCATAAGAAGAGAAGAAAAGAATGTGGAAAAGTGAGAAGAAATGACATCAGTTATTCAAAATGGAAATTTCATCTGAAGAAACAATACACAAGGAGCAATTCATTTTTCAAGTGAAGACCTTTTTCCACTTGTAATTTTTTCTCCTAGTGATACCAGCACTAAAGATTTTTAAATCATGTGTACAAACAATTACCTACATATGATTATCTTTGGACTCTTCACTGGTAATTTTATTCCCACACTGGAACTGAATCTTAAAACTGGGCAGTTGGTCATGACACTATGATACCATTTTTTCCTTTCAATTTGATGACCTTTTACTTTCATGAGAAAAATTTCTTTCATCCCTATTTCTATCAACTACAGATCTTTTCAAAGCCTAGCATTTTATCAGCTAATGCTACACTCCTCACAGAAGTCACTACTGTGAAGCCTGAACATGAAACACATTCAGTTTTGTAATTTAAAAGATTTGGAAATAAGGAATTTTTTTTTCAGACATGGATTTGAATATATAACACCTATTGTGGTAGTCTGCCAGCAGGAATGTGAACCTTATCAGATGAATTTCTGACAAAAAGTTCCTGAAACAGTGTGAAATAATTGTATTGATTTTCCACTACCTTTGTTGACCCATTTAATGTTTGATTTTGTCTTATTTCTACAAAATCTATGTAACTGTTTTGTAAATCATATGTATGGCTTGATTCCTACCACTTTGAGCTAGTGGAGTAACTCTGTTATCTCACTGGTTTCAAGTTCTTTTATTTTCTGAGTGCTAGGAAAAAAGAGTGAAACATTCTTGGCTGGAAGAGTGGTTTGCCAGCAGACTCCTAAGTTGTCTGTTTTAGTGTGTTGATGCCTCACACCCAACTAACCCACCCGGGAGCCTGTTCCTTAAGCCAAGAGCCAAAGCTGCTGCAGAATGACTTGTTTACAGCTCTGAAACATGCTGTGGGTAGATTTGGAGTGACAGGTCTCAGTACCCTGGCCATGGCAGGCAGGCAGGTGTGACAGATGTACCTGTGCTTGGGAGGAGCCCTGCCATGGCTGCAGTCTGTTGGTGCAGGGTCACTGAACTGTTCCCAGCTCTTTTCATCCCTGCACAGATCTGTAACGTCCTCCCTCCTTTTCTGCTTCCCCCCTGAAGGAAGGTGGGGGTCACAGCCAGGTCTGTGGGCTCGGGAGCTTTTTGATCTTCAGAGACAGCCAGGGGAAAGCCATGCAGCAGGTGTGAATTTGTGCCTGTGGACACGGGTTTGCTGGGGAGAGAGGTCGCTAACCAACCTAGCTATGAAAAATGTTGTGTTGTGCTTGGATATTTCAGAAATTCTAGCTTTATGTTGCAGTTTGTTTGTTTGTTTGGTTGGTTTGTTTTTTTTTTTTTTTTTTACCAGCCTGCTAGCCATTTTTAAAACAGAGATAAACATCGCCTTCTTGTGAGGCTAAATGCATAAGGGTGTGAAAAACACAGCAATTTTTCAGGCAGGAGTAGGAAAGAGAAGGCAAAGCTAGCTCAAAGGAAGAAATCGGGAGATGCTAAAGGAGGTGACACAGAGGTTATGTTCGGTATTTATTTCCCTTAAAAGTTATTCTGTTTTGTTGTTTTCAAGAAGATAATTTCATCCTGCTTTGAAGAAGTGCAGCTCTTGAGATTTTGTCTCTAGCAGCAACAGCAGGAAGAAATATAGGCACGGATACAGATTTTCAAGGCAGTGATAGCCTTTGCCCTGCTTTGTTCTGATTTGCCTGGAAATGGCTTGGCAGAAACATGGATATTGGTGAGGGCAGAGATTTGTCTTGTAACCATTAAAAATGAAGAATTTGGGTTCATGAAAAGACTGAACAAGAAATTTTCACTCAAATATCTTTTCTTAAAATGAACTCAGTGAAAAATTGAAGTTCATAAAAAAATATATCTTTTGACCAACTTCTTTTCTCAAGAAAATTTCTGATGTAAAGTTTGGGTCAGACCTCCACAGAACAGTGAATGACCAATTCTTGACAAAGTAGCCAGCAGCTTGATCCTTAGGACATTGAACTAAACCCTGAATTTTGCATAAATCCATGGAGCTGACCCATCCTATGAACAGCTGGATGTTCTGAGGAAGTACATGGTTTTCCATTAAAAAAGTAAAACCAAGAAAATATAGAATGCAAACCTTCTCCCCTCCTAAAATAATTAAAAACCCACATATTCTCTTGATGTACCAAGAAAATGCCTTTTAAAAACCTGGTTGTTTGACATAGAAAAAATACTGTTTTCTGACCAATCTTAAATATTAGTTGCCTCCAAAGAGTTTCCATTTACTGTTGCAAGAGAGAAAAATTAGATGCATAGGAAAGATTAATTTTCCATCAGTCTGTGTTTCTGACACAAGTTTATGGGACAAGAAGCTGATTTCTTCTCTGGGACTTCTTCTCTTGAAGAAATATCACTCTTCTGGTTTTCCTATGCTACACCTGGCACATCAGAGCTTGCCATGTATTGCATCTTCTTAGTGTAGCATGGCAATTTTGGTTTTGGTTGAGTCCATTAATTCATTTCATAATCATGCATGCTATTTTTTTCTTCTCTGCTCCCTGTCTAGCTGTGCATTGCCTAAGGCTACAGCACTGAAGTTTTCACCTTTAGAATCTTAGGTGGATTCTAACTGTTTGTTGTTGATATCATTGCAGGACATATGTAATAATTTGTTCAGACTTTGGAGGTTGAAGAGAGAGGTTAATCCCATTTAAAATGTAATATCTGTCAAAGAATTCAAAATCCAATTTAACAGCTCTAAAACCTGACTCACTGTGTAAACAAATAAGAAAAAAGCTATGCTACACAAGATGTCTTGATGAAACATGACCTACACTCCTCTCCACCCTTAATAAGTCAATGGGAAGAGATAGGTTTGTCCCTGGGATACTGTTACACTGTAGACATCATTAAGGAGGTAGAATTGCTTCAAATATTGCTACTGAAGGTTTCTGCAATGTGGAGAAATAAGAAACGAGTGAAATTACTCCTTGGTCAGGTTAAAAATCAAAAATCCCACAGCACAGAATTTCAATCCACATCCATACTTGAAAAATCTTAGGGCAAAAATGTCCATTGGGAGCAGTCTGTTTCTGGGTGTGAGAAAACATTTAGGAATAGTTTCCCATTCTGATACTGGGCTTTAAAAAAAGTTAAAATAGTTTTTCCTTTCTGGATTTCGTGTCCTACAGGCTGACCTTCACATAATCACAGGATGGTGGGGATTGGAAGTGACCTCTGGAGATCACCCGCTCCAACCCCCCTACAGGGTCACCGATAGCTGGTGGCACAGGATTGTGCCCAGACAGGATTTGAATGTCTCCATAGAAGGAGACTGCACAGCCTCTCTGGGCTACCTGTCCCAGTGCTCAGTCACCCATACACTAAAGATGTTTTAACTCGTATTTAGATAGGACTTCCTGTACCCCTGATTGTGCCCATTGCTCCTTGTCCTGCCACGGGGCATCACTGAAAGGAGTCGGACCCCATCTGCTGGACACCTCCCTCTAAGATATTTGTTAGCATTCCTAAGGTCCCCTCCCAGTCATTCCTCAATCTGAACAGGCCCAACTCTCTCAGCTCTCCCTTCTCTCCCTTGTAACTGAGAAACTCCAGTCCCTTGATCATGTTTGTGCCCTTCTGCTGGACCTCCTCCTGCAGTCCTTGTCTTGTACTGAGGAGCCCAGAGCTGGGCACAGCACTGCAGACGCGGCCCCACCAATGCAGAGTAGAGGGGCAGAACCCCTTCCCTCACCCAGCCACACTTTTCCTAATGCATCCCAGGATACCACTGGGCTCTTGACCACAAGGGCACAAACTGGCTTATGGTTATCTTGTCTAACAACAAGTTGCCTTTGCTTGTCTCTCAGCTATACAGTCAAAAAGGAGAGCTGAGGCTGATTGGAAATAAAATTATTTTGGAGGATTCTCTTGGGAAACCCATGCTGTGGCTATATGGTACATATATGGTATATTTCTTCCTTCTGGATTACTAGTTGAGGACCAAGATCTTCCATGATTTTCTCTTCATTTGCCCTGTTTAGATTTTGATGCTTTGTTTACATTAAAATCTCCTGCTTATATCAACTTCTGACTTCTGAGTCATCATCTGTTGATGACTTTAATCTGAACTTGGACTTAAAATTAGTTTGGAGGGTCATATTTTCCAAATTAAATGTGCTGGAAAGATTTCAAGAGTGTGTTCCTCCCTTGACTCAGAGAGATGAACTATCATCACATGCCAGTGAGAATTCTCAATGGCTATGTGTATTACATCTTCTTTTTTTTTGCTAATAAATTGAACACTCAGGAATGGCTACTGTTGAGGGCAAAGTGCCAATCTTGATCAGCCAGTAAAGCCATTCACCTGAGGAAATGTCATATTTCAATGAAGATAATAACCCATCTGTTTGGTTATTCATTCTTGCTCATATTTTTTCATCTCACTTCTCACAAAGGGTGAAGGATGTAGGCTTTTCAATCCATTTACTGCTGCTTCTTCTCCCCTTCCACTAATATATTACTAGTCCTAATTCTTTCTATGTGATTCTTCTGCCCTATGAGATAGGAAGACGGAGTGATATTGGCTGGCTGTACAACAGCAGCAGAGGTTACATGAAGAAAACATCTTTGTTGTTTGACTGTACAATGTCCCAGTGATAAAAACATGAGTTTTCCACATTTTGAAATGTACAGTACAACCATATTTAATTATCCCTAAGGAGATAATGATCAGGCTGAGGAGTGAAAGGAGAGGAAACAAATAGTCATGACCTCTGCAATATCTGTGGAACAGGAGCAGGGGTTGATGTCAATCACCTCTTCTTGCACTGAAATGCACACTCCAAACCCTGCTTGCAAGTAGAATTTATGGGACTTTTTAATTTCTGTCAGGTTGGAGTCTCTTGTTATCTTAGGCCTGTGTCCCAGTGATGAGAGCACTAGGTGTAGAGTAAGGAATTTGGTATTGTATTCTCGGCTCTGGCAGTGACTTGCTACATCACCTTACTTGATTTGTTTAACCTCTATGTCTTAAATTATCTTCAAAATGAAGATAATTTTACCCACTTTGCATGGATGTTGAGATTTATGTCTTTTTTTTTTAATGACAGTGCTGTGTGATCTCCAATGACCGGGCTGCTTGTCATTATGCTCTTGGACTCTATTTCATGAGTCTTAAGTGATAAAAACGATTGTATTTAGTCTTAACCTGGTGGATATTCTGGCCTTCCCTTCCCAGGGACATTTATTCATTTGCTATTCATCCCCCTGTCACAGGGCTGCGGCAGTACACAGTGATCAGTCACTGCAATGTACCACATGCCAGCTCCAAGGGACCTCAGCCAACAGCACTCAGAATAAGTGAGTTTCTTAATGTAACACACAGCTGATAAAAAGAGAAAGATAAATGAAGCCCATAATTCATTCGCTGTTTGCACTTTCTGGTGCTGAGACATATCAAGTTGCTGAGTAGGATTTTAAATGCAACCCCCCTTACTATTTGTCATTAACCATCCCCCCACCCCCAACAAGTTATATAAAATGAAATGAAAGCAACCCTTGAAAATGAAGTTTAACCAAGCACTACAGTTAAATGAGATCACTTTCCTTTTAGGTTTGTTATTTTCAATCAGACTTTACATAATGAGAATTGAAATTAAATTAAAAAAATTTCTGGTGCAGTAAAAAAATAAATGTAAAATGCTGTTAATGCTCTTTCACTACACAGTGGCTATCACCATAGCTGTCATTGGGGTTGCTGAAAAACTGATTAGATGAAGCATTGTATCCAGAAAGCCTATGCACACGTTAATGGATTCTTGTGCATTCTGTGGTTAACCAATTAAAATTCACCTAAGTACTGTGGATCTGATAGAAGCACAGAATTTATTGATTTCCTGTTTCAACCTAGGTTGTCTACCATGAGACAGAGCAGAGGGAAATGCTGAGTTACAGGTGACTTGGAAAACTGGTGATGGGACAGCAAGTGCAAATAATTAAGATGCAACTATGCATAGAGAAAGATGCGTGGGGAAAAGGATTGAGAGATATTTCCATTATTTTCTACAAACTTATTGAAAACATTTGGCCTTAACATTCTGCTCTAACACAGAAGGCAGCCCTTGTGAGAGAAAGAAGACAGGCACTGGTTTGTTCTCTCTGGTGAGTAGTAACAGGACCCAAGGGAATGGCCTGGTGTCAGGGGAGGCTCAGGTTGGATATTAGAAAAAGGTTTTGCACCCAGAGGGTGGTTGGGCCCTGGAACAGCTTCCCCAGGGCACTGGTCGCAGCACCAAGCCTGACAGAGTTCAAGAAGCATTTGGATAATGCTCTTGGGCACACGGTGTGACTCCTGGGGATGGTCCTGTGCATGGCCAAGAGTTGGACCCAATGATCTTTGAGGGTCCCTTCCAGTTCAGCTGATTCTCTGAATCGGTGATTCTTATATTAATTTAAGAAACAGGCTATTGTTTGACTTCACAGATAAGAGATTTTTGGGAACCTTGTGTTATTTAATAAATGCATGAGCAGTGTGAGAGATTTGCATGACTTCAGAAGAAGTGCCCTTTCTCTGCCTATGATATCAGGTAGGAACAAACATTGTACATTGCCCACTAAGCTGCAAGCATCTGGGAAATTTCATGTAGCAGATTATTTTTTGTTTACACTTTCATGTATATATACTATGGGTACTGATTTATGAACACTGAGGCTTAAGTTGGGAGAGATATTTTATAAGGTGAACAAAATTTTCAAAATGAAGGACATTTTTACTCCTGCCCATAGACATATTCCTTTATGGAGTTTTTCTGTAAGACTGTGTTGAAGAATTTTGCATAACAGAACCTGATAACTGGTCTTAATGCAGCACCATAGAGAGAAGACAGAGGTTGATTAAACTTCATTTTTATTTAAAATTGGTAAGTTTTTAAGGCCAGGATCATCAAATCTGATTTATAGCAGGCCATCAAATTTTATTCAGTAATTTCTTTTTTAAATGCTGATACCTACATTTAAACTACAGACAGTCTAAAGCAAACACGTGATGGAGATGCTGATACTGAAGGTATTTCAGCATCCGAGTTGAAGCAGTTCTGTTCAGAACAGCGTGGTTTGATGGGGTCATGACTGATGCAGCCAGTAAGAGAAGGCCTTGGTTTAGCAGTGGCCACCCTGACTGATGCATGGCTGACATTTATGTGTGTGTTTGTGGGCTCACTGTGACCCCAGTTTGCTGCCAGCCAAACATATTCTCCATTTACTGAACTCCTGGGGCTGAAGGTGCTGCACTTGCTTTCAGAGCTGATGAATATGCATGTAGGAATGCACGAAGCATGGTGGGTCAAAAATTGTTGAAGGTCTTACTAAAAGGTAAACCTTCTTTCTAGAACAGATTTCCTTCAGCAAATTAATGGATTTAGTATTAATTTTGTGTTTAAATCTGTCTTCACAAGCTGCTTCTTTTAAGGGTCTCACTGTGTGCATTAATAGTTTTCTTAGGACAGTTGATGTACTGTTGGCACAGTTCTGAAGGTGTCAGTGTTTATACCTTCATGTTATCCAAATCAAGCTTAGGTAGGGATTGAAAGATTACTTTGGGAAGAGGGATGATTTTTTATCAAAAAATCCCACAATATCCCATATCCCTTTGTAGCTCATAAAAAGTCTTGCTGGTTAAGATGTAGCTCAGGCTACGAGTATTTATTCATTTTTTATGGCTGGTTTTTATGACTGCTGGTTTCTGTCTGATATTTAGGATCTTCACATGCCAACTACTTTAATTGTGATCTGTAGTGGTTCACTCTATTAAGCACAGCTGCATGTACCAAGCTGTATCAAAACATTTTTATTTATCATATTTTTTATTGTATGTGTTTGTTGGGGAGAAGAAGGAACTCTTTCTCCCTGCTTTTTCTTCTGAAGTATGGTGAACACACAGTTCTCCTACCAACTGTTTAATTTCTCTGGTCGTTATTTCCTGGCAGGATAAACTTGTGCTTTGAGGACCAGGCTGACAAGTAAGTGCAGTAACTAGGAAGGCACTAAGGAAGTTCACTGTTACCATTATGTGACAGGAAGGATATTTGAAAGCTCCTGGAGATACTTGGTGTAGAATTCTCACTTTCCATTTGCAAAAATGCATCAGATTGTCAAATCTAGAAGAGATTGCCTGCTAGGAATTCAGAGAAATTCAGAGAAATTTTTCCCTCTTTAGTATGGGAAGCATCTGTGCATGTGTTCATATGCCAGGTACAGTTTTGATGGCTGCATTTTATGTGTAAGGGCCTTCTACCCCCTTCACTGCTTTTTTTTCTTCAGTAAATTTGACTAGTATGGTCATGATAAAATAGGGTATAATTCTGAAATGTTGATTTTTTCCCCATCTGTTCAGATATTCTTAGACACCTGATATGTGTTTTGATTATCAGATATCCAAATTGAGGACCTAATTCAATTGTTGTTATAGACAAAAAGCTCTTTGCCTTCTCAAACAGTGTATTTTACATGAGTGAAGGTGAGAAGAAGACAGGTTTTCTGAATCTAGTCAGAAACGATTGCTGTTTAGACACTGATTGGATGCTTTCAGTGAGTGAAACACAAGGAATTAGTGTTGTAGCTGCGTGAAGAATCTGTGTTAATAAATTCAGTGGGTATCACCCACCCACAGTCTGTGGAGATAAATCCAACTTTCTAACTGTACAGAAACTTCCCAAACAAGGCATATGTCTATGGCTAACCAAAGCACCAAAATTATTGAAGCAGGAGAGAATGATTTTCTATTTCTTCCTTCCTATCTCTCATGGAAGAGGCGCATTTCTCTACAAGTTACTGAATTAGAGGATAACTGTTCTTTAGAGTTATAGCAAAGAATGTCAGAGCAGTTCCACTAATGACAATGGCTATCTGAGGGAATATGGTAGCCAGGGCATCATGTCAATAATGAAGTAGTCTGAAGTACTTTTAAATTATGTTTCTGCTGACTCTAGTTGAAAATCCATGTCATGTAATAGAGCTGTAAGTGCTATTCTAAAGGTTCTTGTCAAGACAGTATTCTCAGAAAGTGAGCAAATCATCCTGAAGGGTGCTCTGCTAAATGGATTTATAATGTATTGTTGTCTTTATGTGCATGTCTTCTGACTAACACATTCTGATCTGATTAAGTGCTGATTTTCACTTGCTTTTAAATTATAGGGCAATGATGGCTCTGTGGAATAAGATTTCTGTGACTTGTCAGTGAAAGAGCACTACAGTTTTAGAGATCTCTCTCTTGGTAGATATTGTTGGCAGATGGTTTTCTTCAATTAAAACCCCTTTTGCTAATTTTTCATTTATTACACTGCTTTCAAGGCTGGTCTTCTGAAGTCAATGAAAAGTATTTTAGTGATGATAATGGGTTAAGTGTCAAGTGCGGTATGTGGCGATGGATTATCATTGCAAGAGGAAAGTAAGATTGATTTACCTGTGAAGCTGTTTGTGAGCTTTCCATTAGGATCATCTTCTTCACAAACTCCAGGTCTTGCTCACACTGTAGTACCTTCATGGATGTTTTTCTTTTCTGCATGTTTAAATTCTTGTTATACTTACAGAAGAATTTTCTTGATTTGGCTTTTGGCAAGCTATAGAGGGTTCTTCTGTACAACTACTGATTTAAAATTTTGCAGTCAGAAAAAGGACACTCCAGATGGCACCTTTTTGTGTATAAAGAGTACAATATGGTTTTTGATTGTAGGGAAGTGTACTTTTCTGCCTTTATTTTCTTATAGCATTATGTGTCATTTTGTGCATAATCCTGAAGTTTGTTCAAATGCTGCTGTACCAATTCTAACAATGGAATAACTTTTTTTTTTTAACTGCTTTTAAAATTAACCCTTCTTTTAATAGATAATCATTAATTTACTTCTAAAGGAGGATTATTTCATTAATCCTACAACCAGCCAGCCTCGCCTCTGTGCCTGGGAAAATCATGGAACAGATCCTCCTAGGAGTTGTGCTAAGGCAGATGGAGGACAGGGACATGATTTGAGACAGTCAGCACAGCTTCACTGAGGGAAAGTCCTGGTATCAGCACAGGCTGGGGATGAACAGATCAGAGCAGCCCTGCTGAGAAGGACTTGGGGGTCTGGGGGATGAGAGGCTGGATGTGATCCAGCCGTGGGCATGACCCAGCCATGAGCACTCACAGCCCAGAAAGCCAAATGTGCCCTGGGCTGCACCCAAAGCAGTGTGGGCAGCAGGGCAAGGCCCCTCTGCTCTGGTGAGACCCACGCCAGGAGTGCTGAATCCAGCTGTGGAGTCCTCAGCCAAGAAGGACATGGATCTGTTGGAGGGACACCAAGCTGATCAGAGCAGCTGATGGAGCAGCTGGATGGAGCAGCTCTCCTGTGAGGAAAGGCTGAGAGAACTGGGTTTGTTCATTCAGGAGAAGGCTTCTGGATGACCTAAACATGGCCTTCCAGTAGCTGAAGGGAGCTTACAAGAAAGATGGAGAGAGACTTTTTACAGGGCTATGTAGTGAGAAGGCACAGGACAATGGCTTCAAACTGAAAGAGTGTGGGGTTTAGATTTGTTATTAGGAAGAAATTCTATCTGTGAGGGTGCTGAGGCACAGGAATAAAGTTATGAATGTTCCATCCCTAGCAGTAACCAAGGTCAAGTTTGCTGGACTCAGAGAAACCTGGTCTGGTGCCAGAAGGGTTGCAACTCCATAATCTTTAATTCCAGCTCAAATAATTCTATGATTCTATGATTTATAAATAATCCTGTAACGTGAAGTCTTATTGTCCCCTTTTCACAGATGAAGTGGCTCCCAGTGAAGGAGAGATACACTGAAATTTTGGTCAAAGTACATGTTAACATGTGTGTGATTTAAGAATCTCAAGGCTGGTTTTCTCAAGGGCAGGAAGAGTGGTCATGGTGAGTGATGACCCCGTGGCCAGTGTGCCTCATCCCCTTTCATAGGCTGGAGTGGCAAATCCATGGCAGGCAGAGAAGGGCTGTGCCAGAGCAGCCTTGATTTCTCAGCCTTAGCAAGGAGACCAGATAACATCTCTTGCAGCATTCCTTGCCTGATAGCACTTTCAGCTTCTGTCACAAGTTTGGCAAGACCTCTTACACACCACACTCCACAGAGATCTTATTCCTGCATAGAGTTTACTTTTGAGAAACAAACAAGGTAGATACAGTCCTGTAGAGAAAAACCCTTCTACATGAAAGTCAATAGTGATACCAACAGAAATGATATCACTACCATCTCAGTTTCAAAAGGCTGAGTTCAGTTTCAAAAGGCAAATAAACATCTTCTGTTGGACAGAGCAGCTGTGTTGTATTGTGCACAACAATACTGTAACAAATCCTTTCTCATTCTTTCTACTGCTGTAAAGACTGTGTTTTGGGAAACTGTAGATTCAGCTGCACTTTCCATCTGTTTATTGAGGCTTCAGGTCCTTTTTCCTTAGTGCTAATGCCATTTCTTGTGCCAGCTGAGTTTGTTTTTACTTTTAGCTTAGGCTGGGTGCAATAGTGCATGTGGTCAGTACCTCATGTGATCCATTGGGAATGCAGAAGTGTGTGCATGTGTGCATGTGTGTGTGTGTCTGTGGGTGTAGGGGCAGCTGCTCTGCACCTGATGTCCTGGGTAAATCTGACCAGTGATTGTGTTGCTGGACTGTGATTGCCCAGTGATCTGAACTGTGATTGTGTTGCTAGTGCCATACGCTTCCTAAAACGAGAAACTGTGTGTGGCTGTGCTGGGAAACACAGGGCAAGCCAAGAGCAGCTTCAAGAGGCAGACCCTGTAATGCTGAGGGAGCTGTTTTGATATGCAGTTCTGCCTTGCAGATCCAGCATTGCTTTTGTTCTCTTTTTCCTTCCTCAGTCTGTGTCAAGAGAATACTCTTGTGTCTCAGGCTTAGAAAATACCCTCAAGGACACCTTCATCTAGATTTCTGTAACTTACCAGCAGATGACCAGAAGTCCCAAAGCCACTTATTGCTTTCTTTAATGCTTTGGAAACATAACTGCAACTTTTTGATCATTTATTTAAAATGTGCCCTTGAGTTAAACAGAGCAACAGCCCAGGAAAAGAATAGAGAATCAGTTGTTCAAACTTCCTTGAAATAGTGTTTTGTGCCTGAGCTTGACAGGACCTCCTTTAGGGATGAAAGCTTAGAGAAGGAAAGGATTGAGTGATGTAACAAAAAGGGACTTGAATACACCCTGTGCCTATGCAACAGGTACAAAGTGCCTCCCTGCTAAAAAGGCTCACAGTTGTAATGAGGAGACTGGAGATAACCAGGATGATCTCCTCTGATTATCTGCCATGGACAAAAGAACATGCCATTCCCTGTAGCTGGGCCTTTGCTTGTCTCTGTGCATGGGTACTGAGGCTCTTTTGGCTCTGTTAAACTGGTGGAAATTAGGGACTTGATTACCAAATAGCTCTGAAGTCCTGGAGACGGTCAGTAATTTCTTTCACATTGTGACTTTCCCCGCTGTCAGAGAGGACCCTGCAGAGGTGAGTCTGCAGTGAAGGGGTTTGGGGTTTTGCCAGTCTTGACTCCATTTGAAATCCTGCAGCACATAGGATGAGTTCTTACAGGGTTTTGGAGGGTGAGACCATGAGGACGATTATAGGTTTTAGATACAAGTCAGATGTGAAAATTCATATTTGCCCTGGAGGAAAGAGTTCTGGATTCAGTTTAATCATAAAACATGTTGAAAATTTTACTGGATTTTTTTTTTTGCTTCACAAGGGATATGTAAACAAGATAAAGCCCAGATTTCATTTCAAATCATGTGACCAGGCTTGCATTTTGAACTATCATACTTTGGATATATCAGGGTTTACTGGCATGATATTGCTGCTATTTAAATATGGTAAGTGAATTGAAGTCAGACCACAGATTCCTTTTTTTCACCCCAAAAACCTCTTAACATGCTGAAGTCTCAATTCAGTTAAATTTACATCTTAAGCATGTTTATATGATGCAGCAGAGTCTCACAGAAATATAATCTGCAGATCTCTCTGTCCTTGCTTTTGTCTTGCTGCCTCCTTGCCATCTCCTACCGTAGGGCACCACATAATGATGTCTGACCCCTGAGCTAGGATGCAGATACAAATTTCTGGAGTGACATATTCTGTGATCTGCCCTGGCCCTTGAAGCAAATTAAGTGCTGGGCGCTCACTCCATTTTCCCAGCAAAAAGTTTTGCAGAAATAATGTTTTCTATTGAAAAATCATGTTGACAGCAATGTCCCAAAGAGCCTCACCAGCTAGCTTTATGTACAGGAAAATGAAGTTAATAACAGGGAAAAGCTTATCTAGCAAACAGGAGAAAGAGCTGTAAGCAGTGTGTCTCAGGACAGACTGCCAAGTATTGATTGTTTTGGATAAGAAACAAATAATAATAATCTGTTAGTCACAAGTGGAATTGATAGAATGCTCTGTTTCTGTAAGCATGTCTCCTGGAGCTGAGACATAAAGCAGAGACACTTCACAAGTGTCTGTCAAATCAGCTCAACTGAAATAAGATGTATCTCCTGATAGCAGCAGCAGGCTGTCAGCTGTGTGACATCTGAATAAAATGCTGTTTTCCACAGATTTCTTCAAGAACAGGAACATAAAAGCAAAAGAGGAGAATATAAACAAAAATCCTCCACACACAGTCTATTACAAGCGCCTGAATTTTAAGTGAGAAACACTGCTACTACTTCTGAACAGATACACTTCTCTGTTTGATGTCTCTTAGAATCACTGAATTTGTCATCAGTTTGTTTGCAAGATGACCAAGCCCAACAGCAAAGGCTGGACACTATTCTCCACTGTTAGATAGGTGTCCTTTTCTCTGGGTCATCCACAGCAGGGGGGAAGGAATCAACTAGAAACAGCCTAAGCCCTGGAAGGAGTGCAAAGCTGACCTCATTTCTGCAAAATTTATTTTTCACTAGACCTCCAAGGGGTTAAGAGGATGCATAAATTACAAAGTTGTTGGCTCCCGTGTGAGGAAATACTGGAAGAACAGCAACGTGTGGGATCATAACTCACATTTCCCCTGCTCTGTTTCTATAACCAGGCTCTTTCTTAGACATTCCCTCTGATCTTTTTCCCTACCTCCTCCTCTACTTGCTGTCTCTCTGCCTGTGGGCTACTGCTGCACTCTACCCAATGACGTTTCTCAGTCCCAGGCTTCAAACTTCTTGTGCAGTTTCCACCCCTCTCCATGAGCTCCTCGTCCTCAGATCCTCAATCACCTAATGTATGCCAGAAATCCAGGTTAAATATCTAGTTTCTCTTCCTTGTTGTCACTCACACTGATCTCCTCACCCAGGCTTTTCTAGGGTCATCTCCCTCATGCACATTCCAGTCCCAGTCTGCCTGTCCTCTGCTCCCCTGGCTGGTTCCTGTGCTGGATGCTGAATAATGTCACA
The DNA here is from genome assembly GCA_024865655.1 of Emberiza elegans. Taxonomy (NCBI): domain Eukaryota; kingdom Metazoa; phylum Chordata; class Aves; order Passeriformes; family Fringillidae; genus Emberiza; species Emberiza elegans. The sequence goes on from JALJVW010000139.1 coordinate 44,451,286, forward strand.
TGTGGATTATGGGTTGTAGCACTGGATGTGGAGAAAAGCTTCCAGAACTGCTGTCTCACATGCTGCAAGTGAACAGGATGATCTGGTACCACCTCCTCTTCTTATTTTCAGTAACAGAGATGTGCAGATTTAGAGCTATTCCTGAGGAACTCCTTTTGGTATCAAATGCAGTTTGGTCACTTCAAAAAGGCTTTTTCCCCAGCTTTGTGAGCCTGCCTGCTAGTCCAGACAGGCTGTCAGGCCATAGAATAGGGCAATACTGCTTCCCACACCTGAGCTGGGCTGCTGAGAGCTAGCTCAGGTATGGTCAAAGGGGATTTATTCAGACCACACGACAAACTCTGCCTTCTGGTATGGGCAATATGGTTTCCATCCATTACATCTGAAAAGGGCATCTACAGTGTGGCAGTGACTCCCTGGTTTAGTCTCTGTATTATTCCAGAGCAATAGCTAAAGAAGCAATTTTCTTTATTTCACCATTTCAGGAAGGCAAGAAATCCCTCCTCTTTTTTGGCCTTTTTCTCTAGAGCCTATTATATTAAGCATAGCCTGTGTTTTGCTCTGCAGCTGTAAGTGCTGGTTATGCTGGCTGTAGGCAAATTTCTCAATGACCAGGTTAATCTCTCATCTTCTGAATTCCATAGGGCAGAAGCTGACTGACAGAGTTGTGGCAATAATAATCACAAGTACGTTAGGTTCTCTGCATTGAGTCACCAAGAAGCTTTCAGCTTTTGGGGTCAGGAACCATTTGTGACTTCAATTAGAAAAAGAGAGGAGGGAGAAAAGGAATTAAAACTGTAGGGACTCTTAAAAACATTTATCTGACATCCTCTTAATCATTTACATGATGGCTTGCACATCCTTTTCCAGCTTTTTAATATTGATTACAATAGTGAAAGTTGTTTTATTTTTTCTTTGTGCACAGACTCAAAAAGGGCACTAGAACCTCTTAATGTGACTGTGAGATCAATGTCTTGTTCATTTGGCTTTTGTGTGCATCCGTGTGTGCAGAAAACAAACAAAAATATGTTAAAACCAAAACCCATCAGTTATGAGTGTATAGCTAGATTAGCTAATAGTGTGTTTAGATTAAAGGTATCTGATGAATTGTAGCATAAGCCTTTTTACTCTCATTGCTATTAGAGTTGCTATCCATCCTCAGCTTCTAAAATGCAATGGTTTCACAACTTGTGTGTTTCCTAGGGTTCTGTCCAATTTTGGTTTTCAATGTTTTTTTGACCTATGGCTTTATTACCTTTTTTAGGGGAAATAATGACAAGCTTGCCTAAACAGTGATCAGTGGCAAGACTCTTAGTCATTTCAAGTTGCAACAGAATTTAGCTTAATGAATTCAATAACTTTTAGCATGTCTCAGATGTCTACTAATGCTATTATTAATCAGTGTGCTGCCAGCTGCTTGGACAATAGCTTCTTGTACCTCATAGCCTTGCTTAATCAAGAAAGTATTGTTGCCTGAGAATTTGGCAAGGACTTTGCACCAGATTCATATTTCATTTACTTCTGTGAACTTTGAGAAATGGTGTGGACACCAGTGGTGTTTTTCTGGTTTTGCCTCTTATAAATGTGATCAGTATATGGATTTTTATTTCCTAAATTTTTCTTAAGAGATTTATCACATTCACATGGAGCTTTTATGGCAAGCTCTTTATCTGTGAAAACTCCTTTGCTATGGTTGTGTGCATATGTGTGGATGTGCATGTGTTTATTATGCATGTTGCATAGAGCATTAAATCTTACCCTTTTCATTTGCCTGGTCCCTGCAGGCCAGCACAATACTAATTACCTTGGAAAATGATTGATGTTTGTGTTAAAGCCAATATGCAGGTGGAATGTGTTATAATTTTCCATTCTTTCATTTATCTGCTTTTAACAGCTGATTGCTGCCTTGCACAGGGGACTGTGAAAAGCTTTACCAAAGGAAATATTTGGATACATGCAAATTTAAATCACAATTGCATGACGGAAAGGTCTTTTATTTTTTCAGCTTTTTGGTTTTGATTTTTTTCCCCATAGGATTTGATGGCATTCAGGCTGGCCAATCTGAGAGGGACCTTTCAGAGAGCTGACAAGTGGATGGGAAAAGGCTATGAAAGTGCAACCAAGCAAAGAGGTGAATTAAGCTTGTTCAAACATTTAAACAGACTGTGGTGAAATAAAACAACTTTCTATTTAATCCTTCATGCCAGTGAGCAGACATTGCAGGTCAAACAATATTAAAAAACAAAGTTCAATACACATACAGGGATATATTATTTCTATCTCTAGTATCCAGCATAGCTCTCTGTAAAATTTTGATTGTAAAGTTGTGATTTGGAGGTGGTCAATGTCATCAGCTCACTCTGTTCCTAATAGGAGGAAGAAGAAGAAGAAGAAGAAGAACAAGAAGAAGAAGAACAAGAGAAGAGTTAATGGGACTCTGTCACCTTGGACTTCCAAGCATTTCATGGTCCCCCTGGCTTCCCAAGCCCACTAGCTACCTGTTTCCTGACCTGTTTGGACACTTCTAGCACCTGTAACTTCTCACAAGATGTTCCTTTTATCATACAGAAACAAAACTTCAGTTCATAGAAGAAATTTTACTTACTGGAGAACTTGGATGCATTTACATTCATGCCTCCTTGCCTATCAGAAAATCCATAACTTTGCAGACTTTGTCTAGCATTAGGATTTATCTCTGGTTTTACCAAGTAAGGCTGCAGTCAGGCTTGGGTGATAATACAGTATCTTTCTGATGAAGTAAAGCCTCAAATACACTTTGGCCTCCACACAAAAGGAGATCTGGGTCGTTCTTTTTGGTTACCTCCTATGTGTTATTTTGTTTGAAGGGTCAGAAAACAAGGGCAGATATAATATTTTGCTTTTAGTGGTTTGATCTGCTTCAAAGCATCAATACAACACTCTTTTAAGTTCTTGAACTCTTCAATGAACAGCACAGGACTTTCATCATTCCCTTCCCTTGAGCAATTGGTCTGAAATTATATTGGTTCACAGAAAAGAGGAATTATAAATTACATGTACTATGACTGAATGATCCAGTGGTAAAACTTCTGGCCTTTATTCCCAGCTCACCTGATTGTAAATGAATCATTTAAGCAGAAGAGTCAAAGGTGTCCAAAACTCTGGATGTTGGAAACCAAATTCCAAAATTCAGCTGCAGTAGCTGATGTGGATAGCTACACCTGTCCAGGGAGTCAGCTAGACTCAAACATATTTTGGATAAAGTCAAGTCCAGAGCTATTGCTTCCACATCAAATGCACCAATAATTCCTTTATAGTACAACAATATTAAAGAAGAAATTTATTATTATTACTGACACTGGTACAAGCTACACTTTAGCCATTGGATGGAAACCTGTAAATGTTCCACATGAGAAGATCCCATTAAAATTAATGGCAGTCCTTTTGGTACAAGTATATTTACTACCCTCTTGTGACTGACATTTTAAAAAGTATTTTGCTTAGGTTCTCATTCTTACCATACTTCAGTAGTAAGGATCCATTTCCAAAACTGTTCACATGAAGGAGGTAGGGAGCTATACAAAGGTTTTAAATAAATAAGCTTTGCAGCAGAGCAGTGTAGAAGTAAAAACCCCAAACGGTGGCTGCTTTGTGGATTTAGCAGCTAATCTAATTCTCGTCCTTGTTCACAGGGCTGTCATCTATCTCTCCTCTCATTTTCAGTGAGTCATAGTTAACATGCTTTGTTTGCCCATGCTGCCTTTGAGTGTTCTGTGGTGCCTGGCAGGGCTCAGGGTTGGGTGTGTGATTCTCACACATCTGGAATATGGCTAACTGAGAATAAATTTGACTTTTGGAAAATGTCAATGAGCTTTAGGGACACTGCGCTTGAGGAAATTAGTTTAGCGTCCTCACCTAAACAATAAAAAATTCTGAAATGGTCCCAGATTATTTTTTTCATATTCCTTGTAAATGAAGAAATTTAATGCTTTGGGTCAAAATGGTATTTCTTGGATTTTTTTTCAGTTAATGTAAGAAAGAAAAGTCAAATCTTAGAATTCCAGATTAAGCAGGACTTTTTTATTATTTTTTAATTGAGTTGATCCAATTTAACAGTTTTACCACATTATCACTGTAGCAAATTTGTGCAGCTTTTTCAATTTTAGAGTAATAAAATACAAGGTATTTTTATTATTATGCATTTTAGTAATAGCAAGAATTCAATAATGGCTAATTACAGGATTATTTTGCTGTGACTGTACAAAATTTCACTGGCAATTTCTCATTGCTTCAGTCTTTTGTATTTTTTGTTTTAGGAATGACATAACTCACAAGTAATTGGTTTGCTTTCTCAAATGCATTGTCTTGTACTTTTTCCTACCTGGGCAGTTAGGATATTTGATTAGTGTCAATGACTTTGATATGAAAGAGTTTACATCTCCTTTCAGTTATGAAAACCAAGTGACTTCAGGAGGATAAGAAAATAAGAAATGCATTTTCCAATAAATAAAAAGCCAAATATTTAAGTAAAAAAAAATACAAGGCCTCCAGAGAGTAGTTTATATTATAACTATAGGAGAAAAAGCAATAAAGTGAGCACTTTAGCTGTGCTGAAACAATCTGTCACACAACAGTCACGAGGATGTTGGCATACCTGCAGATATCTATTTTTCACATCCACTCATCGAATTCCCAGGATCAACCTCCTCTATGCTATTGATTTCTGTGCTATTTCTTTGATAGATACAGGTGTCTCATGATGTTCTATCATTGTGTGTTTATAACCTTGCCATTTCAGCATGACAGAGAGCTATATTAATGATGAGGGTGGAATGAAAGGTAAATGTTTAATTGTAGTGAGTGGAATCCATCCCGTGTCTGATAACATGATGCATCCCTGATGCCATTTAGTCAGAATAGAGGAATATTTCCTAACATTAACAGATGTTAGCTGAGTTTCCTCAACTTGTCTTTCTACAGAATAGAAAATTGCTTTTCACTCACTGTGTGAGTAACAACATTTTAAAAATATTGTGTCTATTTCAACCAGGTCTTTACCTCTTTTCCTAACCACTAACATCTACATTTTTTTTTCAGCACAGCATTTGACTAGAAACAGGAAGGCAAATCAGCTGTGGCAAGTGGCATTTCTGTTGTGTTACTATGAAAGGTGCAATGGCTTTTTCAGAGAGAGTTTAAAACCTCTGATGTGCTACCAAAATGGTTCTCTTTTTTTCTAAAAATCTGATTCCTTGGAAATGTAAAAGCATTTGCTACTTTTAACAAGCTCATCAGGTAATTTGTTTTGCTGATAAAGAAGTCAAACAAAACCAGTTCCAAAAGGCTATATGCTTCACTATATGTGGGAGAAGTACTAAACTTCAACAAGACCAATCCAGGTTAGCCATCAGGTTAAAAAAACCAAACCAAAACAGAAAGTTGTGAAGCACTGGAACGGAATGCCTAAAGTTGTAGTGCTCACATCCTTAGAGGCCTTGATTAGACAAACATCTGTCAGTAATGATGCAAGTACTTCTATTCAAAATCTCTCTGTGAGTAGGGGAATAGATGCTCTTGTGAGGACCTATTAGTAATAGTTTTTCCATAATCTATGGTAAGTATTGATATTCCTAACTGTTTGGTAAAATACAGACAGCAAAACACAGAGAAGTGAGCACTAAGAAATCAAAGGTTTTTGAGGTAGTTTTATCTTTTAAAGCTCAGGTCTAGGCATATAATAGAGTTACTGAAAACAATTCGGCTCTGTAAGCCAAAATTATGTTTTCCAAATATCTGCTTCAGCTGCTGCCTGCCTTTAGAGTATCTAACCAAAGTGTTAATGATATTAAGAGTTCCTGGAGCACCTCAGCTTTGGCTGCTATGCATGCTCAGTTGCTTTTCTGCACTGGTGGAGTGTGGCAGCCTGGCTCCAGCACCTGCTGGTGCTCCCTGGTACCCTGTGTGAGTGGCACCATCACGCTGTGCTGACCAGCCCAGGCTCAGCAGAACATGCAGTGATACATGCTGGTGCTGTGCAAAGCCTAGCCAGACACAAAGATGGCTTGTTGCTCTGTTGAGAGAAGCAAAGACAATATTTATGGTTTGAATAGTATAGCAAAGGCAGTGGAAGGTCAAGCCATTGTCAGGGAAAGCAGGAAAGGGGTCAGTGCTGTACATATTTTTCTCAGGAAGGAATATGTGTTTATACATCAGAGTGACACCAAAGATATGTGACTTGATAGTTGTAAAACTAATGCCACTTTCCCTGGGCAGCAGTCTCAGGTCATATTTGCCTGATCCTTAGTGCTCCCTGCTGAGAGGTGGAGCTGACTGGTGATAGTGGCAGGTGCTGGAGAGGCTGGTGGGAGAGCAGGGCAGGGGGCAGTGACAAGGATTGCCATGTCTGTGCAGGTGGGAGTGTACTCTAAAAATGCTGTGAGAGGGGATGTATTAGAAGAGAGAGAAACCACCATCCCTTGCTGCAGCTTTTGACATGGGATATTTTTTTCATACCTCCCCAAATTACCAGAGTAAGATTTCAGATGATCTTTTTTCCCCAGGTGGAAGTTCTTCACGGAACTAATGCAATTTCTGTACTTGTTAAAGGATGAGAGGGACTCCCTCTTAACAGGACAGGTGTCTAATAATGCCAGTACAGCACAGCTGCAGTGATTCATTTTCAGCTAACTAGCTGCAACACCAAAAGCTGCAAAAGCCTAAATCTTACATGGGAAACATTCCTGCAGGGCAAGTTTGCTAGTGCTCAATTCCACGCCGTCACTGGTAAACTGCAGCCAGCTCCTGAGCAGGCTAATTTAAGGCAAGCTCGGACACTGCAGCTCATAGTGCAGTGCCCAGCATCTGGACAGGTACTGCAAGGCATGAACTATTGCCAAATGACAACAGGATCAGTGACTGCTAGGTGGAAAACAAATGAGCAACACATCTCTTAAATACTTGCATACTTCTTTCAACATTACAATGGGCACTATTACATTATTGGAGCAAGTGCTCTTTAAGAGGAGAAAGAAAGAAGATGTAATTTCCCATTCTGTTGAGAAAATCAAGTAATTATTTGAACTTTTCAGTTCCTTATAATGTTAAAATCTCCTTGATTTGGCAGGACCTAGGGAAATGATAGGTATCAGAAGATTTATTTTGGGAAAACTGTGCTCAGCTCCTTCGTTGCCCTGCAAACATGCATTTGGCTCCTATAGACACATAAGGCCAGTACATTTTCTTAGCAATATAAGATTCTACAATCCATGATATACTGAAAGCACCTTATTTTATCTGTCAATTGGTAAATTTAACTTTTAAATTGAAATAATGCATTGGCATAAAATCTTGACCTTCTGCCTCAGAATCTATGATCTCAAAAATCTGATTGCACTAATATCTTTTAAGGACATTGGCTACTTAAACTATTTTATTACCTTGTCTGTGCATACTTCAAACTAACATATTATTACATTACTCTTTTTGCTGTTTTATTATCCCATTAATAAAACTATAAGCCCTCCCATGTTAAAATCTTCTCTTTATTTCTGGTATATAAATCCACAAAACTTAACAAGATAGGCATTTCAGGAGCTAATTGGTCTTTTATTTAGAATGATATGATTGGGATTCACTTGCCCAAGCTTCATAGCTGGGATTCATCTCCCAGACATATTAGACTGTTCTGCACAATCAGATGCCCGTCAGAGATCCTGCATTTCTATAACATATTTGTTGTCTGTATCTACCAGGTTTTCACAGGCCCCTAAAGTTGATGGCCTTCTTTCCTACCTGTGGGATTTTCCACACATTTCAGCTTCTACCTGTATGTCTAAGCTTTAACCCTTGCCCCAGCCACAATGCAAGATGACTGCCTTGGTTTAAGACGAGTCAGGAGGAAACATCCTGAATGGAGTATCCTCTAAAAAGGTATTTTTCCCTTTATTTTTAACTGAAAATTAGGACTACTTTCTCCCTGATTCTTTCTGTGTCCCCTACAGCCTTAGTGCACAGAGAGGCATTTCTGAAGGACAGTACATGTCACTTGTCTGAGATGAGAAACCTAACCTGAACCTTGGATTCCTGGAGCATTCTGTTCTGAGACACCACATATTCCATGTATCCACCTGCCTGCAGTGCAGGCTGCCTTCTGGAAAGCAAGCAGCCCAAATTGGATCTCAGTATCCTAAATTTTTACATAAAGAATCTGCAAGATCTACAATGTTAATTAAGGATATCTGTAAGAACAACAGCTTTGATAAAGTATAATAACTTGTCTCTGTAGCAAGGAGAGTTCCTTTCAAAGGAACTTGCAGGAAAGGATGGAATTATCTCAAAACATAAGCTGATACTGCAACAAGGCATCCCAGGGACATGGGGAACAGCTCAAAATTATAAGCAGTTGTATTGAAGAAATAATATATTTTCAAATGTTTCTGGTTTGTTTGTTAAATGTTATACCTTTTCAAGTATGTAAAGAATAACATATTATCTTTCTTTCAAAATAGAAAAAAATACGTTTTAAAGCAACAACCAAAAAATGTAGGGGATTCAATTTTTTGACCTGCTTGCCTCTGTGGTGTGTTTTTGGAAAATTACTGTAGTGGGCATTAGGTTACTTATTGGATGAATAGCTTTGTATCCAGTGACTTTTTAAGCTTTCATAATTTGAATTAATACTGTGTTTGTAAATAAGCAGCAAGATTTAAAAAATATAAATTGGAGAGAAAAACAAGATATATCACGAAGATAAAATCACAGAACTTTTAGTCCCTTTTAAGGAAGGGTTTCTCTCAAAGATTTAACCTTTAATTAAATTTATGTATTTTATTTATAGTTCCTTTTATTATTTTTTCCAGAACTTGCTGACACAGCAGTGGTTTTGCTAACAGAATCTGTGGTATTACTATAATAAATATTATGACAAAATCCCCCACTGGACTATTTCCCTAAGCGTTAGCATTTTGAGAGTACATTTGGGTTTGACCACCATGAATTCATGCATTGTATATTTGACCGTAAAATCATCATTGTTAAAATATATGGCCTTAATGGATCTGAACTGGCGCAGGAAAGCCAAAGAGAGAGCTAACAAACAAGGAGAGAATTGTAAGTATTTTGGCATAGAGCAGAGCTGCCGTCAGCAACTCAGCAAACTTACATTGTCCAGTGACTGAAATGATGTTACTTAGTTTTTTTTTTTTTTTTTTTTTTTGTTGTTTTGTTGTGCAGTTTTTTGGTTTTGTTTTTTTTTTTTTTTTTTTTTTTTTTTGTAATTAACTCTCTTGCTGTCTCACTTTTGTTTCTGCTTTTCAGCTAAGTCTACCATTGTTACCTCTTTCCCACCATTAACTACAAAAATATTTAAGAGAAGCAAGGTTTGGGAGTGAGCAGGTTCAGGAATGTGTCGGCAAGCAGATAAACAGACAAACCTGTGGAAGGCCAAGCACAAAGAAATGCTCCCCTGGTGCCAGACAGCAGTCTAGGCTGAGATTCATGAGCAGCTTTATACCCTGAGTCATTCATTTAACAACTGTGCATAAACAGGCTCAGTTTATGGCTAAGTTTAAGTATCTTTGGCCTTCTCTTCTCCACTGGGGAGCTTCTCTCTAAGGTCCCAGACAGCTACTGTCGCTGAGTAGAAGGATGATGAGGGTGGCAGAATGTGACACATCTGTGGGAGAAAGGGCAGATTTGTCCTTGTATGTAGTTGAGATCCATCCCTCTTTGCAGAATAAACATAATTAACAAATGAAATATAAGAAATAAAGACAAATGATAATGGCTGAAAATAGAGGGGAATGTTTCACAGAGTGATGCTGAGAATAGAAGGGAATCTAGATACAGCAAAGCCTAGATAAAATGTTTTTGGGAGAATTTATCACAACAGAATAGAGGGTAAGAGGCAGTAAGCAAAGGCTGGCAATGCCTCAGGTTGGAAAGAATCCATTAAGGACGTTATTTAACTTCTCCTCTTTCCTTCCCCCAAACAGCACTACCAAAGGACAGTTTTGGAATAGAGACCAAAATAAATAAGGAAATGGTACAGTTAAATAGGGCACTGTGTAAGTATTTTTTTGTACAGGGAGAGATGAGAGACAGTCTCCTTGTGTCTTGATAGCATGCAGAAGTGTTGATCATATGGTGATCAGGGTTGTGAGATCAAGAGATTTCATGAGTAGGTTTTGAGTACAATCAAAATACTGACACATTTCTCAAACCAACATAACTTGAATTCAGGCTTCTCTCTTCTGGGTAGTAGCAAAAAGGAAAATTGCTCTGGATAAGCACTGGATAAGCAAGTTTTTCAGGTAAACAAAAGCCTTTCCAAGGCTTAAACAAACAAACAAACAAAAAAAAATCCCAGCAAAAAAAGCCCCAAAAAACCCCCATTCCTTAAGAGCCATTTCAACTCTTCAGATGAGTAGGAGTACCAAAACTGGGATTGTATCCCTGCACTCAAGGCAAAGAACTATGAATTTTCTTTAAAAGTAAGAGATAAAAAAGGGAAAAATACTGAAAGTGAACTGGCATTGTCTTATTTCAGGTGACATGAAATCTGTACAACTAATATTTAAGGAAGTCAAAGAAAAGGTGATGGAAGATTTCAATATGGTTGATCTTGACATGAGGGTATATTACAGGGTCTTATGATCTTTTAGGTCTATTTTTTATGGTTCTACAAAATTGTGGTGAAACATAGATACTCTTGCTTGTACTTGGAAAGTCTGACAAGGTGCCAATACTTTTGATGCGAGGGTTATTTTGATGGTTTGGTGGTGGTTTTTTTGGAGGTGGTATTTTTATATTTTTTAATCTGCTTGTACTTATCAATTGAAAACATATGAAGTTAGATGCAGTAGTTTCAGATGTGTTTTATGATACTGTAGGATGAAAATATAACAGATAGGGAGGAGGAAAATAGTATCTTTCTTGAACCTGAAAATTGTGGGTGGATGTGAAGAAAGCAGTAGTTGATAGTGCAGTAATTAGAGACAGACCTGTCAACAGATGTTTTTTCCTCCACTGGTAGTGTAATTTCTGAATTTAAGATATTTCCCTGACCGTATCTTGAAGAAAATTTAAGTACTCTCTCTCAAGACAGGAACAGCACCTGGAGAGATTATTAAAGAATATGTCTAAGTATAGTTGGATAACATCAGGATCAAAGCAAGAGATAAATGGACAAAAGGATGAGCCAGAAAACAGAAAAAAAGTGGTAAGATTTAATTCTTAATGATTTTTTCTGCAGGGAACACTCCCTGGAATGGACCATGGATGATCCATATGATCAGAGATAGAATGATTGAACAGATGTTGCATTCAGAACAAACTTGCCTCATTCAGACACACGGAACAAAAGGCCATGTTCAGAGTCCTGAGGGAGTTTTTGGGACACAACTCTCCAGCCCAGGTGTGTACCACCAGCTGACTTACCTCCCATTGAAGCCTCTGCAGTTACCCCCTGGCTCCTTCCAGCAAAGCCCCAGTGCCACTGGCATCTGTAGGAAGGGTCAGGTGAAGCAAGGTCTCATTGGGTGTCCTCTGCAGCGCGTGGGGTGCCTGAGTGGGCAGAAAAGCAAAGATGCTATGAAAAGCATTGCTTTGGAGAAAACAGTGATGGCCTAATTTACTTGTGCAAGGAGAAAATGGAGCTGTTAGCAGCCTTTACCTTGCCTCGACTCGTTACACAGTTTTACATGCTTTGGTCAAAGTTCATGGAAATTGGTGCATTTCTGGAGTGTTTTGATAGACTGCCATTTTCTAATGTAAAGAGAAATCCAACTAATTTTATCAGAAGTGCCATCAACTCATAGGAAAATTTCAATTTTTTTTCTACAGAGTGGGGATTATATTATGTGTTTTACTGCTATTTAGAAACAATAGCAAAACTTTAAATGTTTTCATTTGAGATTGCTGGCCTCCCACACTTTCTTTTTAAATTCAGTCTACCACAGACTGCTTCTCTGTGCTTGTTCTTTTTTGCCTTATTTAGGTCTAAGAAGCATTTTTCAAGTAGGCAGCTTGACTCTACCTCTTGCTGATGGCAAGTATTTTCTGCAGGTTTTGATTTCCTGCTGTGCACAGTGACTGATACTGCACCTTCACCCCATCACTACCATGACTGACAGCAGTGGAAAAAAGATCTGTACAACTAAATAAAATATTTGAAAAGAAATACACCCAGGTTTGGATGCTTGAGAAGGGCAAGAAACAGCAAAACATTCCAGATTTATGAGGGGCTGTTAAGGGTATTGTACAGGTTTGCATGAGCAGTTATATAATTTAGTTGCTCTCATGTGATATTCTGGTTTGTATTTACAGTATAGAGAGAGTGAACTGCACCCAGCTGTATTAAATAGAACTTTTTTTTATCAGGAGTTGCTAGTGACATTATTACTTTAACAGCTTGTGCATGTCATCAGGAACCAGAGGTAAAAAAATATAGCACTCTATGGATGTATTTTATTATTTCACGATAACTGGATAGCATGACACCTAATGAAAATTTGCACTGGGCAGACACCTAGTGTAAATTTCACCCCTTTTTTAGTCTTACATCTTCTCTTGGCTGGCTTAATATACCTGTTCTGATATTTGGGAAAATATTATTTTTTATGAATTCTTATGAAATTAAAATATCTTGGGAGATTATAAGTATTTTTCAGCAGGAAAATAATTAATAACACTACTGAGAATTAGTTGTTTACTTTAAAGTCAGCAGGAGCTTGTTGCTATTAGCAGGTTTGGAGCAATGATTCAGAGAAATGGTAAAAATGGTTTCTTACACTTTGAGTCTACAAACAGAAATGCATTTGCCTAAGTTTATACAAGCAACTCGTTTCACTGGAAACCCTCCTAAACCTGAGCACACATGTAAGCATTTGTAGAAGAGGCCCTCATTTTGGTTATATCCAACTGAAAGAAAACCAAAAAACTTTACTGAACTTTTTCTAAAATTTAAAAATGCCTGTGAGTGCTGAATAAAATGCAAGGTCAGTTCTTATTTTAGCTGAAAGCAGATTGACTTTCCTTAATGAGAATAGTGTTGAGGGTTTTTTGGTTTTTTTTGGTGGTGGCTTTTTTTTTTTTTTTCTCTCTAAATAGTAATTTTAATGGTAAAATGTTGAGGAGTTTTAATGGAATGTGCTTTCTAATAAAAAGCAGTAACAATCTCTGATTTTATGGCACCTTTCATTGTAGGTCCTGATAGTGTCTTGTGAATGTTTTAGTCTCACACAACTCTAAGTAGAAAGGTACTTTTGTATTTGTTGTGCAGGGAGCTAAAAGAGAGACAGTGAGTTGTGCAAATGGAAATACTGAATAGAGTCCCCAGTGCTAATGGCTACTCACAAACTTGTATGTACAGCCCTTCTTCCATGCTCAGGAACCAAGTTTCTCTGGACATACTTTCAGGACTGACAACTCATACCCGTGATGAGGACAACTATAGCTTTAATTTGGCAAACTAGTCTTGGTTGGAGAATTCTTACTCATAGCCTCAATTTCTCATTCTTGTAAAGAGGACTTAACAACCGTGCTCAAAGCCAACCTACACTTCAGAGGTTTTTGATTCCTTCCCTATCTGAGTGCTGGAGATGAAATCTGGTAGAAAAAGAGAAAGGCTCTATTTTCTGGATGGAGACTAACAAGCCCCATATGTATCTTAGCACTGATGTTTGCCAGAGAGATTAATGTAAATGTATGGAAAAGAATTATTCAGGTACTTTCTTCAGCACAATAACAATAACAATAACAATAGAATTCAGATCTCCTGCCTTTCTCTGTTCGAAAGAAAAAGCATTTCTGTAGTCTTAACTTAATGTGTCTTTATTTTAAAATACTGGTAAATTCTATATCTATTTTTACAGCTGTTTTCAAAATCAGAAACTGCTACAAGTCAAAGGTTGAATTGAGAATCCTGAACAGTGCTTATATTTTCCTGCCTCACACAAATGTTTCATTATAGTGTATGAGATTTTATAAAGAAAATAATCTATCTGTACATAAATTTGATGTTCATTTCTAGTGGACTTTGCTACAGGATGACCAAGCTTGGGAGAAATATCATAATTACACAAATAATAAATATTATTTATTTCCCAATGACTCTATTCTAAGCTTACACAGTAACGCTGATAAAAAAATAAACAAAACCACATCAGATGATTTGAAGATAAATGTATCCACAGACTGTTTTTTATTTATAGTGAAGACTTCAAATAAATAGAGATTTAAAATAATTTTTGGTATGCCTGACCAAGTGTTAAAATTAGCAGACATTTATTACACCAAAAAAGAGAATTTCAAGCAAATAATTCCACTTAAAATATTAAGCACATTTTCCAGTTTATACTGTTGGAGGTTATGGTGGCATGTTTGATTAATGGGCTGTTTTATTGGTGATGCAAATAATGTGCAATATCATATGACCCATATGTTGTAGATTAGAAAGGTATTAAAATTACCTTGGCACTAAGTGAAAAATCTGAAATATCCCTCTGGTAAAATATATCATTTTAGAGGAAAAATACATGTTGGCACTGCTTGTATTTATGCTTTTGATAAATTACATGTCGTGTTTACTCAGTTTTAGTATCAAAATTTATTCTCTTTCATACTTTTTCTTCTCTTTATTTGTCAGGTTACCCTGGCAAGCGGTGTGTGCAATGGGCCCAACTGAGAGTGAAAACCAACTGTATGTCACCTGTCACTTAGGAGCACAGAACATGGGGAAGGTGATGATGTCTATTTTCTCATAAAATAACCTCGGTATTTATTGCTACTTATTTAGATCGGTGCAAGCTACAACAAAATAAGGAGGTCATGTGCATGAGGGAAACACTTTGAGAAGGATCCTCAGCAAAGCCCCAAGCCACAGAATGGAAATTCACCTTCTTCCATATTGCATAGGAAACTTGAACAACGGGTTGGGGTCTATTTAAAGATTCACTCAGGTTCTGGGACCTTTGGGTAAAGTTTAGTTGGGAAATGATGACCTGACTTATGACTTTATCTGGAAACTGTATATAAAAATTCCAATTAAATGCAGAAATGGAAGAAACTCAGTGCCTTAGGATGAATTTTAGTTTATGCTTTTGAATTCTGTTAACACTGAATGGCAGACTGGGAATAAGAAGGTACACTGGAGCTTTGTATGCACTGCAGTGTTTCATGTTATTTGCTCCAAATCTGTACCTGACCTGGAGCATAATCTGGCTTTCAGAAGTATTTTTCTAGGGCCAAAAATGGCTCCTTTTCTGGTGATGAAATTCCAAATCAGAACTATCCCTTAGAAGCACACAGCAGTCTCCTCAAATTTCATCTTTTCTTACCAGTAAAGTAGACCTGATTCTTCTTCCTTATGTTTTTCCCCTAAATTTCTGCTGAGTTTGGCAACCTGGGATATGCTTCCTTACTGTGAACACTCCAAATGGGGATGTCTTCAATACACTGGAGCTTTCAACTACAAAGAAAAAATGCACGAGCATGTGAGACAATGAAGCTCATTTCTAGAATTTTTGCTCAGGTGAAAACAACCTGACAACTCTCCTTATGGAGAGCAAAATGTAAAAAGATGTGATTACCCACAGAAGAAGTCACTTCTGAATGAGGAGAAAATACACTTAAAATCTTTAATGTGCCTCATCAGTATTTTTTAATGGTATTCTCCAGTATTGTCATCAGGCAAAAAGTGTGCTAGAAAAGTGGATTTGATCCAGTAACTGCAGCTGTCTTTGAGGGCAAGAACACCATACCAAAATTTAGCCCACAGATTCAGGTAAAAATGAGCTCTTCAATAAAGGCTGGAGTCACAGCTCGTACCACAGAGACATGGATCATCTCTGCTTTGCCATCTGGGTCAGCAGCACCCTAGGGAAGCAATCCCTCCAGGGTCTGCAGCCCTGTGAGACCACTGCTCTTGTCTCTCACAGGCTCCCTTTGAGCCCCTGTAGCATTTGCTTCTCCTGAGATATACTGGTGAAAAGGATCCTGTGCTTGAGCTGTTCCAGGCAAAGAAATTTTATTGAGGGGCATATCTTTGGGCTGAATTCAGTTCCTTGAAATTTCCTCTTCTAGCTGTGCTAGTTCTACGAATCTTTTTGCAGCACACTTCATCTGGAAATAATTATCTGGGCCCTGCTCCTGCAAACACTGTCCATGTGCTGCACCACATTCAGTAGATTGCTTCAAGGAAATCAGTGGGTGTGTTTGAAAGGTTAAATTTGTAGGTGCTGACAGAACTTGGATGCTAGTCACCACAAGAGGATGTTAAAATACCAAGGCGGAGGGGGGAATCCAAAGGGCATCCTTAGCCAGAGATCCTGTTTTCATGCAAATGTGCTTAAAAAATGAAATTAAAAAAAAAAAGGTGGAGAAATATACTGAGAATGTATTTTATGGTAAGTAGTCCTTTCTCCCTAGGATGCCTCATTATTTTCCAGAAGGATCCAGCCATGCATTAAGCACAGGATTAGTTTTCTCATCTTGGTATTGTTGTGACAGTTTAAAAAAACCTCTCATAACTAATGTAGCCTCCATATATTACAGAGTGATCATGTCCAAAGAACAGACATTGACAGATTTGAAATAATTATGTAAATTTTTTTCTGGAGTTCTATTTAAAAGTACATTTTTCAGGCTTAAAAGAAAGAAAGCACCCTCAACCAAGCCTTAGTGATTGCTGTGGAAGCTGTACCTACATGCCTACATTAATCCTAGCACAATATGCTATAAAAACCTCATTACACATCCAAGCTGTCTTTGTATCAGCATTAAATGTGCTTCCATACACATTCTGTAAATTACACACTTATAAATTACTCATTTGTAATAGCTGCAGGCTGACGGCTACAGTGAAAATTATGTTTTTTTTAAACTTGGTTTTTTTAATGTGCTTTTTGCTTCTCTGAGCACCTGATGATCCTGCCATGCTTGTCAATGGAAATCAAAAAAGAAAAAAATATAAGGAAATTTTCTTGATACACCCTTTTTCCCCACCATGATTAACTTTACAATAATCAACTATTTCTCAATCCAGAAATTTTTAGTGGCAGACATGGTCATATATTTATCCTGTGTATTTCTGCTGAAGTTAATGTTGAATAGTTATGAATAATTCAGTCATATAATATTCAGAAATCTATTACAATAACTTAGAAGAGCAAAAGATATTCAACTGCTTACTTTTTCTCCATGAGGAATTATAACATGTATCTAACTCTTTGCAAGTATTAGGATCAGGTTCCCTCACAACAAATTGTGTCCAGTTTAGCAGGCACATTAATTTTATCCTTAACTATCTTACCTTGCTGTGTGCTTCAGCATTGTTCACCCAGACCCTCTGGTCCACCTGTAAAAGAGTCCTTCAAAATGGCCCTTCTTTCAGGAGATGTCACTCTGCAGCTACCCTTAAGGCAGGCTGAGGGAGACCCTACCAAAATCCCTTGAGAAATCCAGGAAGACAATCTCCACTGTCCCCTCACATCAGCCAAGAGGGTTGCTTTGTCTTGGCATATAATCATGTTTGTCAGACAATACTCGCCCTTGTTGAATCTGTGCTGGATTTTCCCAGTCATGTGTTTAATTTGATTTGGGATGGCCCTCAGGAGGATCCATTCCATAACTTTTCCAGGGACTGAAGACTGATGGGACTGTAATTTCCTTGGCCCTCATGGTATGATACCAGCCTTCTTCCAGTCTTCTGAGATGTTTCCTGATCTCTACAACCGCTCGAAGGTCATGGAAAGCAGCCTCATGAGGATGTCAGCCAGCTCTTTTAGAAACCTCGGGTGGACATTGTCTGGGCCCATCAATTTGTAAGGGTCGAGCCGCTGTAATAGTTCATGTACCAATTTTTCCTTTGCTCACAGTGGGTTGTGTTTGCAAATGAATGAGTGATGGAAGTCTGAGAAGCTTGTATGTGAAGCAGGACTTTTTCAAGGACCAGGTCTACTCCCATGGACACCTGAAGTAGGCTGACAAATTATTCCAATTATTTTCTGTGTGTATTTTTAATATTTTCAGTTTTTATTTAATGTGCAGATTCCCTGTTCATACCACACAGGAATTTGTAATCCATGAACACTCTAATTTTAGTGCGAGGCATTTCTTAGAATGGCTTTTCTTTTCCTCACAAATACTTGAAGAATGTAAAATTCAAATTAATATTTGAATTTTAGACTTGGAAATTAGCTTTAAAATTATATGTGTTCTCTAGAAAAATAGAAGTGTACAGTGTGACTTAAGGCTCTCACCTGAAGTCTTTTCAAAATTTAAATACTCACAGGAAGCGTTCAGAAAGCAGAGATGCACAAAACCAGCAAAAGCTCCAAGGTAGCAAAATTGTTTTGGACAGATCAAAAGGTAACCTGCAGTTAGAGTTACAAATTTAGGGAAATACTCAGTTTTTCATCTGGCCCTAGTGTCCACCAATAATGAACTGCAACTTTTGGAAAGAAGCCCCAAAATTCATTGGGCTATTTGTGTAAAACCTGAGATTGCTTATCTAGGGCTATATTTTTGAATTATTCCCCACTTGTGATCATTCATCATTAGGTAGTATTTTCTGACTTTATAATTATCACAGAGACAAGGGTTCATGAAAGAGCAGGCTGGTGCTTAGATCCAGGACTGTCCCAGTCAGACCTTTACAGTTTGATGTTTGAGCTGTAAAATCCAGGTGCCTTACTTTTATTATAAAATTTATATTGGACATTTGCTGCAATGAACTCTCACACCCTCCACTCCTAATTTTATGTTCATATTGAGAAGGATTTTATATTTGCTTTAAATATATCCAGCTACCAGCCTCTACTACTCTTAGTTCCCTCTTTATTGCTGCATTTGACAATTCCTTCTCACAAACATTCTCATTTGCAATCTAACTTTAAAACAGATCTCTCTTCCCAACTGTTTGTGCTGATTTTCTACCACAATGTAGTTAATTGTAGGTTGTAGGTATCCATAACTTAATGTCTAATAATTTTTCCCCTCTATCTCTGTGTATATGTTGGTGGGCATGGGGAGGGAAAATGTATTCCTTTTTTAAGGTGCTTTTGTAAAGGGAATGGATTTTTCTAGCTCCTCCAGTGGGGGTTCCTTTTGTTTCTGAGGTCACCAATGAAGTGTCTGGAAAAAACTTATTGAAAAACAAATTAAAAAACTCTCCAGTCTCTGTAAGAGCAGCAATACTTTTATAGAGACAATGTGATGCTCTCTCATAATCAGTTTGAATGGAGACTAACAATAATACATTTTCACCTTGACTACTCTTCTATGATTTTATCACATGAGAATACAAGAAGTTCTTTTTTTCAAGTAAACCAGGACAATTACACATATGTGTGTTTTCATCCTTGTTTCATGTTCTGCTAAAGCCAAACCCCATTTTTTGTGCATGTTTTCTCCAAGAATCAGAGTGAAACACAGCCACTTTCTCCTCTGAGCAGGGAAATACCTTTGTGACACCCAGTCCTCTCTTGTCCATGTTAGCCTTATTTGCAATAGTCTATGACCAATGAAGCCTTATGGGATAATGTGAAGTACCCATTTCAACAACTGAAACTGAGGCCAGAATAAATTGTGTGCTTCTGTCTCAATCTTTCATTGAAGGTGAAAACTGAGGAATCCTTGATCTCTGCTTTCTCTAAATATTGAAAATGTTCCTCCCAACAGCTGAGTAGAACTTGATTTAGGGGACATTTCATCCCAATGGTAGCTGAAATGATTAATGTGCAACAGAAGTGAACTCTTGAATCCTCATAGCAAGAAGGCTAAGGGTAAGAAATTTAAGATTTTGATTTTTCTTTCCTTATTCCCTTACTTAGGATTAAGATTTTATCTGTTTGAATAACTTTGTTGCTTTTTATGAAAAGAATGGTTCATTTTGATGTGGATAGGGTGTATTTCAAAAGATACTGAAAGAAACTGAACACTGCCTTGATGATCTGCTGTGATTATGCCAAAAATAGGTTTTTATAAGAACAGAATCTTACAATTTCTCCCAAAAGTACAGACTCAAGTTTCATTTAGAGGAAATATATTTTACAGTAAAATCCAAGAAAAATGAAGTTCTTGAACTTAATGTAAATCGGTTTATAATATTAACTTCAATGAAGGTTATGCCTACTTGAACCTGCTGAGGTCCTGCCCAGTTGTGTTTATGAGAATGAGTAAATAATGTTTTTACATGCTGCAGAATCTTTATTTAGAAAAGTAATTTGGGAATCAGTTGACTCAAAGCTTAATTACAGAGATCATTTTAAGTTCAGGTTTCAGGCAGATGCAGCCTGACATTTTAGATGTTGAAATCTATCTGCTGATGCCTGTTTGATGGTCATGATGCAGGAACTGGGTCATCCTAGGCCAGTTCCTGTGAGTGAGCATACATTCTCAGGAAATGGGACTGCCACTGGAGTTTGGAACATAGTCTGCATATAGAACATGTGATTTTGGTAGAAAGAAGGCCAAATTTGAACTGTCTACAAGTTCCCCTCATTTGACTATGCTTGAGTCAAAAGCCTACTAAAAAAAAAAAGAAAAAAAAAGAAAGGCTTCCCAGGGTTGTTAAGCATTTTGCAGAAAAGCTTTTCTTTGGACTATATAGAGTACCTGTAGACTGCATGGAGCTCTGCCTAAGACCCCCTTTGGTGAGCAATGAGCTGCACTCAGCTTTACAGCACTTCACATTAAAACCAATTAAAGAAAGAAGTGCTGCTGGTGAAAGGAAGTAGTTTGTTCTGTAAAAACATAACAACATCATACACTGTAGGCCCTGGAGAGTACGTGGAAGGTAGGAGGAATATCACTGTCTGCTCACCATCTTGTTATGCACTGGGTGCTCCCCAGGTCTCCCACCATTCCCTGATGTTGGTAGCATACACATTTAAATGAAGTTTTGTTCTGGCTGAGTACAGCCACTGTTATATTCCCAGAATAAACCCATGTGAATTGTGTTTGCTGTGGTGAGGCAAAATAATTCATTAGATTTGCCTTCTAATTCATACTCCTCACTGTGCATTGTGCCTGTACAGCATTTGCAGGAAAGAATCTGTGAGCAGTGATTACTCACAGGTGGATTACACATTTAAAGGAGATGCTCAAATTAGCCATTTGAGTTCTCTACATTATGAGCTGAATCTTAGATAAATATCCTTCTGAAGAATCCCTGATTTTGCTGTGTGTAGCCTGTATGAAGGTTAGGGTGCTAATTCAGACATTTAAATTAGAATCAAAAACATGGTGTGTGACTGTCCCTGTAGTAAAGTTGTTTGTGGGCAATATGGTTTTAATTGTCTTGGCAGTACTGGGGACACTGCTTTACTGCCTTGGAGTATTCCACATACATAAAATTGATGCAGGGTAGCTAACTAGGGATGCCTATGGATTCAGCAGCATAAGGTAGGTTGGGAAGAACATGAGAGTTTCACCGGAGTCTGTGACTTAAATGCATGACCCAGATTTGGTGGTGGTATGCCCCTCCATCGCCAGCTGATCCATTTGCAGCATTTCAGAGATCCCATTCTTAATTTTGAAGTCTTTAATCCATTGCTAAGGAACAGCAGTTGTTACTCTTGTAATTATTTGGAAATGAAAAATACCTAGCTCATGCCTGCCTTAAGCAGACAATATTTTCTTAAGGGGATTTAGGATTGGTTTAAACTTTTGACTTCCTTAATGTAATTGCCTGGTAGTAACTGTCTGACTGTGTGAATATTCCAGCTTGTGCTAACAAATATTTTTTTGGTCTGGCCTTCATATTTCATGCATATTACCAATTCATAAATATGTTAGGAAATTCTCCAGACTATTCCTTTCCCTGACTATAGATTCATGACAAAATGCTTGCCTGCATAAAATCTTAGAGGCAAAGTAGTTCAAAAAGCACCACCTTGCATTCCATATATCTTAGAAAGTGAGATTTTTTGCCTTCTTTCTTCCCCTACCCTTTGTGCTGGCTTCCACTAGAGTAGAGTTTATTTTCTTCAGAGCAGCCAGTCCAGGGTTATGTTTTGGAATTATGCTGGAAGCACTGTTCATAACAGGGACTTTTTAGTTACTGCTGAGCAGAGTTTACACAGGCTCAAGGCCTTTTCTGCTCCTCACCTCACCCCATCCCACTGGTGAGGAGTTTGGGGGTTCACAAGGAGCTGGGAGGGGACACAGGCAGGACAGCTGCCCCAGTGACCAAAGGGATGTCCCAGATCATAGGGATCATATAGCACCGTGCTTGGTGTGTAAAGCTGGGAGAAGATGGAGGAAGTGAGGACACTTGGAGTTGTGGTGTTTCTCTTCTCAAACAATCATTATTATTATGTGGGATGGAGCTCTGTTTTCCTGGGGATGATGCCTGCCCATCAGAAGTGGTGAATGAATTCCTCATTTTACTTTGCTTATTTAGGTGGTTTTCCCTTCCTGATTAAACTCTCTTTATATGATCCCAAAATTTTCTCAATTTTATTCTTCTGATTGTCTTCCCCACCCCCCCAGGGGGTGAACGAGTGGCTTTTTGGGGCTCAGTTGATGGCTGGGGTTAAACCATGACAGCCTCCTACTCTGTTTAAGGGCAGTGTAACATCACTACAAAGGAAACTTCCTCTTTTACAAACCATAAATCACTGATTTCCCCCTACAATAATGAGCCCTTCCCATCTGGGAGGCCTTCCACATTTACCATTTGTGTTATAATCTCCACTGTATTTCTGCCTGCCACATTGATTTATCCTTTGCTAACAAATCAGTTTGTATGAAAAAGCTGCTGCTTTCCCATTCAGTGTTTGATGAAATGTTTGGGTGCTCTATAAATCATATCTAGAATATGAGCACATAGGAAGGTGAAGTTAAGAAAGAAAGTGTTTTTATAAAAATTTACATGTGTATTACTGAAAAAATCGAGTTTTACCGCTGCATTCCAGTGCTGATGAAATGTTGCTTTGGGGGATATATGTAGGTTAGGCTAATGGAAAACCTTCTCTTTAACAGCTTCCCCTTTCCATTCCAAATTATGGAATCTCTGAGAGGAAATGTCAAGTAGGGGGTTTGGTGATGAAAAAACAGGTAAAGTGTTTATGTGCGTAGGGTCCTTCCCAGCTACTCTCCCATTTCAATCAGTAAGGAACAGAGCCTTAAAGCAGAAGACAGAAAGACTGAGGGGGTGATTTTAGTTCCAAACAGTTCCAATTCCTCAGTGTGACCAGGTGTAAAGTACTAGGCCTCTTTTCAATTGAGATTTGCTTCTGTAAGATGGAGGTGATAATGTTACACCAGCCCAGTGTGGGGCTTCAGAGATAAAGCAATCAGAGCACACTTCAGAGCTTCATAAATTAATCACAGTGGTAGCTGCAAGATCCACCACTGCTTGCTGTGAATTTCATTCCCCAAACACAGGAGAGCCTGCAGAGCCTCTGCTCTGAAACTGCCTGCAAATACCAGGAATCATTGGACCCTCATGGAGGAAGGAACACAGGGACCAAGGTTGTGATCCTGATGAGACACGAGTCTCAGTACAGGATAACCAGGATCTAATCATCCAGTCAGGGCAAAGTGCTCGTGGATCATAGGGAGAAATTGGGTTCAATTCTTGACTGTCAGAGGGTGTGGGATTCTCCACTTTATAGTGGTTAAATCCTTGCATTCTAGCCCTAGATCTAGGTAACTCTATATGTAAGCCTGGGTTGCCATCAACTGGCAGAATATTCAGTCCCAAGTCAGAAATATTGCATAAAAATTCATTGCACAAGGAAAACAAAGTGCCTGTGAACAGGAGTGACAAATCACACAGAAGTATGTGCAGATGCTGTTTAGAAAGTCTTAGGAGAGAATCTTTGTCTCACAAAGAAAAGTTACTGGAAGATGTAACATATCTATTAAAATCTAGGCTACCTCAATATTTTTCCCCAAAAGAGACAAAATGAGATATATTCTTTCCATTAGTCACCTTAATCTTTGAATTCCAGAACTGTTCCACCCTTTCCTCTATTCCAATGAATAATTAAGCATCTAGTGGAATAGGAAAGATTGAAGGAGGCTGACCTGGCACATGAGCTATGAGTCAATGGTACCTTATTTCCTAAGAAACATAGAAGCAATTCTTTTCCTGATTCTTCTCCATTAACATCTTAATTTCCCAGTACAATTCTAAGAGAATTAGATTAATCACTCTCACCACTCTGCCAATTTTAATCAGAAACAATGACTGCCAGTGAATAACAATTTTTTTCTTTGCAGCTCCAGATATTTGTAGAATAAACCACCACTTTCTCTGCCTACACTTAGCACCTACAAGAGATTTAGTTTTAACTTTTTGACTTAGGACAGTCTTGGGACTATTGCAGAACTTGAGAGCAGAACTTGAGATTTGGAAACTAGGCCTTCTGCTTCCCTAAATTGTGAATATTTGCATTCATTTCTGCTGAAACCTTTTCTCAAATAGTTTAGTCTGTGGCTGTTCTGGAGACATGATAAAACAGGTGGGCAACTTGTGGGTTGGGAACTCCTGCAATATTTGCAGCTCTGGACACAGGGACAGCTCCCAGGAAGGGTGGATTTTGAGGAGAGATGTGAAGATCGTGGATAGAACTATAGCAGCCAATTCAGTCTCAGAAATATCAAGGCCATTCTCACAAGAAGCAATTTGATGAATATCAAGCATGCTGTTGTACCTTCTAAATCCTTTTGGCACAGGCTCTTTACCTTGGTATCATTATACAACTGATCTTCTCAACTGCCTCCTGCAGAGTCCTTCCACTACTTGCATATTCTCCTTCACTACCTCTCTGCTTTTGCTTTCTTTTTTTTCCATATCACTTATCCCTGCTCTTAGCTATGCTACACCTTTTGCCAGCAGGGGAAAATGCAACTCAGGGTCAAAATTGTTGGTTTTCAGACTCTTCTGCTGCTATATTTCTTTTTATGTTTTTTCTGTTTTAAAAAAGTGAAGTTTTAAAGCAAAAGATACCTATAAGTCAGTACTTGAAAAATTGCAACATAAGAGGAGATTATTTTATGGCTAGTTTTATGCTGAGGAAGTAATTTTGTAATTCTGCTACCATTCAGCACATACACCAAAGTGTATGGTGTAGCTCATACATCTGCTCTGTCCTTTGGAAGCAAATCCTTGTTTGATGTTCCAAACTCTTCTGGAACAATATTAGTCTTGGACTTTAGATATCATCAAGTATATTTCATATTATCAACATAATATTTCAATTTATGCATTCTTGGGCAGTGGGCATACTAGAATATGATTGTGAACTTTTTCTTCCTTACACTTTAATGTCTTGGATGTAAAAGAAGCAGTTCTGTTCTAACAGTAATTACTGCCAGTAACTAAATGTACTATCTTCTGTTTTGAATTTCTTCCTTTACCTTTGTATTTGAAAGCTCTGTACATTAATAAGAAAAAAATCTCTCACCGTACCTTGAAGCAAGGGAACATGAATTTTAAAAACAATCATTAGATCATTATTTCTAGCTTCAAGCATGTCATCCCCATGACCTATTGTATTAATAAAGCCCCAGAATGCTAGTTGGCACTGACAGACAGAGCAATGTACTGCATGTTTTATGAACTATGTATGCGGCTTCTGATTGCTGCAGAGACACAAATTCATACAATTTCCTATCAAGAACCCACGTCTCAATCATAAGCTAACATCCATTCAAATTAAAGAAGTTTGGCCTTCTCAGAAAAAGAATGAAGGAGTCTTACAGCTTCTAACAGTTTCATTTATTTTAACATTAAAATATTGAGGGCATCAAATTTTAATATCAGTGCTGTCACTTTATTCATAAGGTAAGTACACTCAAGAGCTCAAAAATTGCTTCATTTTTAGAAGGAAATTTATTTCACTCTATAGGAAGGTGTGCAATTTCTTCTTTCAGAGAACTTGTGGGTTATCTTCTTTCAGAGAAGGCTGAACTTGTGATTATTATTTGCTCTGGTTTTCTGTTTTTGGGGTTTTTTTTCTTTTTCTTTGCATAAGCAATCTCTAATTTATTTCTCCTTTCACTTTTTAGCAGCAGGGAACTGAATGCTTCTTCACTCTCTTGCTAATGATAATTAGAAATAGAAAACTAATTCATGCAACAAAATAAAAATCAGCTAGAAATTCAACCCAGACCTCATCAAAGTAAAAATGCATTTTCCTCATTATAACAATCAAAAACTGTTCATTCTCTTCTGTTCATCCCTATATTGAGGGTCTAAATATCCATTGCTAGCACTTTTATTTGTAGACAGTAGCAATTTCTGGGTTTCAATAAGTTCCTGTGCTCCTAGTTCATAGGACTGCACAGAGCTCCTTCACACAGATCAAGCTCTCTCACTAGACAAGATCATCAAAGGATAATAAGGAGCAAAATTATCATTATCTCTCAACAGCTGGGAAGTTGAGATTAGATTTGAGTATATTATTCATTGAGGTCTCTGTTGGGTCTTTTGTCATTCATACAAGAGACATTATTTGGGAAAGGTAGCTACAAGTCCAAGTAACTGTACTTAAATTTACTCTGTAGGGGCTACTTATGTATGAGTACTGATGGTCTAATTAAGATCTAACATTATCTTGAAGACAGAGCATGGTTTCATTTGGAAGCAGATAAATTAATTAGAGGTATTAAGCACTTCTTGTTTTACTTACAATTTCTGCAGGCTATGTTGCAGTTAGGAAAGCTGAGAGTTTACTTGTCCTTTGTAATCTGGTTTACAGGATAACATTTAGCAGTAGTGGTCCAATCTACTATGTTTCATCATAAAAATCATCAAAGTAGTTAAATGAAACTTATAGTTTCTCAGTTAAAAACTGAAGAAGCAGCTGGGACCTTTGCTGTGATGCAGGGTAAGCCTGAAGAAGAACCTGTCTAGAGGGAAAAATGCCTTAAGGAGGAAAAAGGTCAGAAATATTGGGGTGTATGCAGAGAGAAAAATGAGTCAGATTTACAGTGAAAGAAACAATGGGGTTGCCAGACAAGGGAAGATCTCAGGATATCTGAATAAACTGAAGTGATGCAACAGATCAGTTCCTGCTCAGAGAACATGCTCAAGTAAATTTTTTACTAGTGTTAAATCAAACCCACTACAAAGGTGCATTCCAGACATTTAAGCTTGTCTACTTTTAGTTTCTAGGGGTGGAGGCACCAGCGGGATCCAATTCTCATTCCAGTTAATAGCTGGGACATGGAGTGTTTTAAGGCAGATCTCAAAATTCAGTAAAAATAGCTCTGTGTGGGCTGCTTTTAGAAGGACCACATTTACATAGGAACAACTTCCAATTACATAGGAAGTTAGAAAAGCAAAATCAGAAAAGGAAATAATCCTATTAACCAGATAGGAAAGACTGAGGGGGAGTTAATACCTGGCAGATACAGAGGATCCATTTTGCATCTGCAAAAAACCTGAGGTTGCTATTTTTCCATGGTTAAAGGGCCAAATGTCAGAAATTTATAGGGAGAACAAGTATCTATTTTGCACATATCCCTACTGCTAATGAACAGAAGAATTACATGTGTTTCTGTATGCATACTGTTCAAAATTCACTGCTGTTAAATTTAAAAGTCTTATGAAAGGGGATTTTGTCCAATTCCATGCTCCTCCACCATTTTCTTTAATTGCAAATGCATAAGATGGGAAAAAAGCAGAAAATTCCTTTGGAATCCTCTGAGCTGAGGTGTGGTATAATACCACACACAGGTGTTAAATATAAGAAATTTCTAAGGCAGACAACCTTTTCATTCAATTTAAAGAAATTAAACAGTAGAGCAGTTATCCTTTTCCAGTCATAAAGATTAGAATGCCTATTATTTATTATTTTTTCTTTTCCAAATGCCTACTCTCCTTAAAAATGTGTTCACCTGTTTGCCTGAACAAACCCATATATTCTAGATAAATTTTTATTTAGAAATAATTCAGGACTGTAATTAAAAAGAACTGATAATTAGTATTTATCTCTTTTCTCTCACAGTGATGGATTGAGGGGTGGATAGGAAAAGACATATTTGTATCTCTGTAAATAAAAATAAGAACACCTGGATTATAGCTAGTGATAATATTAACAAACCACAATGTGCTTTGCAGCTAAGACATCATTCTCCAGATGCACAGAGACCTTGGAAAAGAGGTCTTAACAGCATTTCAGATCTCTGTTTGTTGATGAGAGCTGTGACAAAAATATAAAAACTGATTCTGAGAATGTTGGCTTCAACATTTTCCGCTTTTTCTGGCAAGAGTGTTGTTCATGTATTGTTTCTGTTTCAGAGGCACTGCAGGTTCTGAGTAGACAGGACTGTTTCTATGGGAGTGCAGTGTATTGCATTGTAGCCTCTACTCTGATGCTGTGTGCACTCATCTATATCTTCCTTCATGTTTTCCTAGAGTTTACATTGAGCTCTTGAACTCTAGGTTTCCTGAAAATATTTCAGAGAAGGAGGAATTTCAAGAGATTCCTTTAACTCTGCAGAAAACAAGTTCACCTCTTTCTTGGTGCTACATCTTAGTGTTGTACTGCTCTTGTACTGAACACTGAGAAAGGATTTGTTTGGTTTTACAGCAAGATATTTAAATAAGTAGATGCTCCACATTGGAAGGACACTGTGGACTGTGCGTGCATGCTGTGTAGCACAAGAGTGTGGATGCACCACTCAATCCTAAAAAAAATAGCAGATTCTGTAGAAGTAATACATTGAAGATAAGCCACAAGGCTTGCTGCACACCTTAAGTGCTAGAAAAGGGTTTGGGTTCTGCATGACAGATAGGTTTCCTCCACAGACCAAAGACCACATGCTTTGTATCTGAATGCATGGACATGAAAATCTATCTACACAGAGGCACTACAATTTGGAAAAAAAAAAAAAAATTAATCTGTCCTGCACAACACAGTGAAGAAAGAATTATCAAGGTGTTATGGCTGACTCACTGCACCAAATTAACCTTAGATAAGTTCATGATTCAAATATATCTAAAACATATTAAACCCAGTCTGGTTTAAAATTATTAGAATAATGTGATGGGGTTTGTTAACAAGTCAGTTTGAACTCCATTATAATCCACTTGTTCTGTGTTTTAACTTTTCAATGCCTGGGAAGTTTTTAGGGAGAAATAGGGCATTTTATAAGAATCTGAGTTCACTGACACCCAAAATTATGATGCAGTAGTTGTGTGGAGTATTTCTGAATTAATGTTGGAGGGTTTTGTTGTGAATAGTGTTTGATAGTTCCATTCAGCTGCTATGTGAAGGCTGAAGCAATGAGAGAATGGAGGCAAGTACAGAAATTCACAAAGATTTGAGTTACATACAGTTCTGCAGACTTAGACTGGTGAGTGCTGTTCAAACTGTATCTACTTTGCAAGTCTTCAATTAGACAGTGTTTGGTACAATAAAAAGTATTTTCTTAACCTGAAGAAACCATCAGAAACGCAGCTATTATTAACAATAGAAAATTTTGTATTACACAGAATTTAGGCTTTGAATGATGAACCTAGTAAAAGCAAAATGAAGCATACACCTATTTTAAGAAAACTGTTTGCTGTTTCCCCTGGAAGAATTTATATGGCATCCAAAGTCCTGCTGTGCAGAATCACAGGTAACTGTGACCCATTGTGACTGAGTGTATATTTAAGCACTTCCATTCTAAACTTCTTTTTTCACAGGTCCCTGGAGATCCCAGTTGGTTAGGGTTTTGTAGATGACACTTAATTCACCATGGAAGTACTGTGCTTATCATAAAAAACCCCAGTCAAGTAAATTTATAATGTCTGTGAGAGGAAATACTCATGGTAGAAGTGCCTTTTGATTAGAAAACATGCGCAGGAAATTCAAATTCACCTCAGCTGCAGGCAATTTGAATCTGCTCTTTTGTTTTATCATATGATGTCTTTATCATTAATCTTCTTCCTCTTTCGTATCTTCTGTTGAATCTGGACCACCAGATGCAAGAAAAAGTGGTGCATATCTGGTCACTAAATCTGATATTGTTTATTGTGTTTTCTCTCTAAATTAAATATTTGCTGCACCAAGATCACAGACTAGAAAAAAGCAAACCAAAAACCAAACCCAATAAAAAGCCTACTGTAACTTGAAATCTCTGGGTTACATAGTTCTTGTTCCTGAGTTTCCTATTTCCCTGCTCCCATACCCTTGTCCTCAGTAGTAAGTAGATCACTAACTACTCTTTTCTGATAGTTTAAGTCTTCACTTTGCAACCTTTGCCTCTGGGTGATGTACTTTGATCTCCTCTTCCCTTTCCTTTTTCTCTTTGCCTTTCCCTTCCCTTTTTTCATTGTGAGACCATATAAGAGCCCAAAGAGGCACACAGCTACAAAGGCAGACAATAGGAGAGGAGAAATGGAGATGGTAACCTCCAGGGTGGGAGTAGCTGTGCTGTGTAATACAAGAAGCCAGGACATCTTGATGGTGACATCCATGTAACCTTGAGCAGCAGCTGCTGAGGTAATTCACCTCCTTGTGTCCCAAGAAGGTAAATGGTCTTCATTTAGAAAGATGACCAAGGACTGCTAACATCCGCTTACCAAGACTTCCTTGTTCACTCTTAGTTTATTGCTTGTGTAATGCTTTCTGCCAAGTCTTTGAAAGATGAGACTCTGGCATATGCTTCACTGAAGAGTTAAATGGAGTATAGAAGGACAAAGGAGGATTCCATAATATGGGCTATAGAACCTCCATGCGCCATTGCATTGCAACCCAAGCACGGGACTCACAGGATATATATCTAATTTGAGAGGCTGCCCTGTTAGCCTCTTATGCGTCTGCTCACTGTGGAGTGAAGGTGTGCTACTCTATTCTGTCTGAAGTACTTAGACTAAACCAAACCTCTGAGCACCTTAAAAGTTCTATCTAGCCAGGAAAAAAAGGGCATTTACCAAGCTGCTTACACCTTCTGTATCAGAGTGACCATAAAACCCTTTGAGGCCATCACTACAAATCTTGACATTTCTAAGTTCTGCCACAACAAACAAAAGGACAAGGGTAGACATCTTCATTGGTAAAGTGCTTAAAGCCTGACAACCTTACAAGAAGTTGAGCAGAGCCACCTTCTTTATTTTGATAAGGTTTTCCTCCAGCATGATCAATGGGAAAGCCACATTAAATAATGACTCTTCCTTTCCACTTTCATGTGTTTCCTCTGTCAACCTGAGAGCACTGGAAAACCCTGTCCTCAACTTGCCATTTTGTAAGTAACCTGGCAGTCAGATCTAGGCTCTCTGCCAAAGATGGTCCTTGGCTTTACTCTACTATTTGTTCCAATAAAACTTGTCTTTCATAAAGTGAAGAGTTGTAGAATAAAAACTTCCAAAAATTTTTACTTCAGTCTTGCATTCCCAGGTGTGAAGGAAGTTTGATGAGTTAGAAAACAGCTGAGCAGCCTTCCCATGTGTAGAAAGGTATTAAAGAGGCAGGTCACAAATCCTTTTGTTCTTTTCACAAACACATATTAAACAAGTTTCCAAAACTAATGGTGCAATTGTGCAGTGGTTGACATATTTCTCATATCTCATGAACTAGAAGTCAGCCAGCTGACTTCTGAAGCTTTCAAAAACATTCATCTATCATTCTAGGTATTGATCTTTGTGTATTGTAGGGAGGTTTCCATCATGAAAATATGGCATAAAACATTATTTCAATTATTTGCCCTAAGCTACACCAACCTTTTGGTTTGTTGTTAGATTTCAAGGGCTGATGTATTGGTCAATCAATTAAGATGGATTACCAGCATTTCCCTTTGCAGTTCATTTCAGTTTTACCAGTGTTTGAGGATACAAACCAGAGTGAACACTAGTATGATATACTTTCTTTTACAGGCTGCAAACACAAAACAATGTTATCTTCATTCAATTCCTCTGGAAAGGAATGCAAAATAAATGTTGCAATAAGTCTCTCGTGTTGTGTGCTCCTTTGCTGGTGACTGAAGGACATTTTACACTTTGCACATTTGCACTGACTCTGGCTACCAGCCATCCGATAATCTTCCAGTTGCAAGTTGCTGTTGTCATATTGTCAGAATCAGTGAGTCTTCAGTGATAGCAAATTATTGTTTGTAGCTGTGTCTGTAGGTATTAAAGTCTTCATGAGGATCTGGATAGAAACTAAAACTGAGCTAAATGGGAAACTTCACAATAGAATTTTTAGTGCCAGTGGAAGAAGTAGTTGGTGTCTCCCTCCTGCTGTTCACTCTTGCCATTGGAATGGCCCACTGGGCTGGTTTGGCAGAAGTGTTTGTACTAGCTGCTGTGTGCTGGGCTGAACTGGGGAAGGAAGAAGGTGGCAGAAGGCCAAAAAAGAAAAATGTCTGGGAAGCTGGTGGTGTCAGTTACCCAGGGTAGTTCAAGCAGCTCCACTGCTGAAGTTTCAGCCACAGCCTTAGAGTTCAGCATTTAGGTTTTCTGGCAGATCAGGTTTCAGGTTTTCCTTCAAGACACAATCAGATACATCTGGGTCAGAGCCTGGAAACTGTTCCTGTCTGGGTCGGGTTTGACTTGGCCATAACTAAAACCACAGGAGCTCTTTCATAGAACCAAGTAACTGGAAAGGAATCAGACTGAGGTTCAAATCTTGGCTTATCTTAAAGTGATGTTATCTTTAGTATAGGCTTATTTTTTGTGTTGCATTTTGCATGTACCCCTCTGATTATGGGGTTATACAAGAGGTAGAGTTAAAAGCAAAAATGTTCTCCTGCTATTTGCAAAATGCAAAAAATTTTCCAAAACCAAATCAGTTTTGCTTGCAGTGCTAGTAGAAAAGGCAATCTGTGCAGCAGCGTGCACAAGATAACTTACTGCCACTCTGTATAAGCTTGGCAATTTACTTAAAACAACGTAATTCAAACTTTTCAGTTAGTAAATACCACAGATTTCCATTGAATATTAGTGAGTTGATGAGCCCGATTTAGTTAGACATTATAATTAATTGTTCCAAAAATGCTAAGCAAAGGGCAATAATCAAATAATCAATTACCCTGTGGCTTTTAATTGAGCTAGCTACTTTTGTTTTTTATTGTCAGCCTTTCAGAAGTTTAGGAATCCATTTTAATGATCAGAAAATTGTATCCATGTTTATGGAGATTTAGATACTTTAAAACAAGGACAAAATTCATGCCTGCTTCAAATGTGTGTCACAGACTGACACACACAAGAAAAATACTCCATTTACTCTACTTCTTAAAGTTAATGATGTGTGTATATAATAACTTAAAATCTAATATCTCCAAGTGCTAGCTATGGATTTTGCAGAACAGCTGGATACAAGATGCATGCTAATTCAGAGAGCAGCTGGACTTTCCTCTGTGTTCTGAATAGACAGGATTTAAATGGAAGGTTGCTACCTACTGCCAAGCATAATTTTCAAGTGTTGTGCTCTCCTGGGACGTTTTGATTGAATTAAGAGGTTTCAGCTAGTTCAGTGAGTGAGATGCAATGAGTAGCAAAAGGTTCTGTTCTCCACACATTATTGGACACAATATGTGGCTCTTTTGCTCATTTTTAAGTCTGCAAGTGTAAATTGCTAAAGTGCTATAAGGATTGTCTGAGCTTTTAAAGCTATATTAGATATTTCCATACATTAAAAAGACATCCAAATATTGGTCTGTCCCCATATACTACATTATGTATTTTTCTAACCCCAAAGTAGACTGTTTTTTCAAGAAAAAAAAATCTGTGTGACAAAAATCCAAGAAAAATATGTTACTTATAATGGCTGCAAGTGGCTGGAAGAAAACATCCTGTACTTTTAGATTCTTTTATTCTTGCCTCCCATCCATGCTGCAGGAATTCACTATCTTTATTCTTGCCAGATTACTTTATTCCCAGAGCAAGTATGACTTTATTATTCCAATTTTTACAAGTTTGAGTTCATGTCATTTTTTGGACTGAAGTCTTTACCATTTCTGCTTCTGTTTGCTCAGCATGAATATCTGGTATGTGCAGTAATTCAGTTTAGCCTTATCAGACATGGAGTCCCATGGTAACAGTGGGGAATATCTTCATTATTTATAATATTAGGGGCAACGAATATGACTTATGGAAGCTGTGTATTTGTGGAGTTTCTCTAGTGTTATCTGTCCTCTGCTAATTAGAATTTAGCTGACAAATACACATAGTGAAAAGGAGGAAGGACATTTTTGTTTTGACTGTTAATTACAGTCAGCTCTTGTAATGTGTCTATGCTGGGCATTGCAGCATAGAAGAGATGCATACAAGCCCAGCTTTAAATCTATGTGCTA
Organism: Emberiza elegans; assembly: GCA_024865655.1. Lineage (NCBI taxonomy): Eukaryota > Metazoa > Chordata > Aves > Passeriformes > Fringillidae > Emberiza > Emberiza elegans. The sequence continues at coordinate 44,485,498 of JALJVW010000139.1, forward strand.
AGATAATAAAAAGAATTTAGCCAATGAAACATGGAACTTCATGTAAGATTCCCAAAGATGAAGAACTGCAAAAGCTAAGAAAAGTGAAAAATTAATCTTACTAAAATTGGATGGATTCTGTGGGCTACACTGGCTGATTTGCTGTCACACAGTGTTATTGTTGCTCTGTCTGCTCCATACCATCACAGCCTGGAGGGGAATAATATAAATCTTCTATGAATTCAATTGAACTGCTTTCCTATGGTACCAATCTACAAGAAGCTTGGAAATGGATTTAGTGCAATGCATTGAAATTTTGCTCACCTTCCACATAACAGAAATCACTGGGAGTATTGAGAGCTCAGCTTCTCCTGGGCCAGTATCAAGAAGGAGCTGAACTTTCAGCTCAGATAGGCTTGAATACACAGCACAAATATTCAGAGGTGAGCTGCATGTGTTCCTGCCATGTGTTTTGCATGCAGCAATGTCTACAAGGGAGTGGAAAGTATTTTGTCAGTATTTTTGTTTTATTTGACTGCACTTTTGACTGTTACGTTACAGGAGAGAGAAATTAGATGTAACCCATCTTCAGCCATGGGTAACGTATCTTTAGACATGAAGGAATTCCTCCACCTCAATGCTGCATTTATACTAAGCACACTGTGTCCTTCTGTCCCATGGAGTGGAATATGTTTCACTTGTGTGTTGGGAATCTGGCAGCACTTGATGGAAAAATGGCCACATGTCAAGGCTGCAGGTGGAAAAGGCTGCTTTCAACAGCTCCTCTTGCAGGGGGAGCCACTTGGGAGAGTCTTCTTCACATGTTCCTTGTTGGGGAGCCCTTGCTGCTGGGCTGGGACCTTTCTGCAGTTCCACAATTCAAGGCAGCCATGAGGTGGAGAAGCTGTGTGATGCATTTTGGTATATGGGTGAGATATTAGTGATGAGCAAATGTGAGGCAGAAGTCAGCTGAGGGGTTTGTTTCAATGAAAGAGGCTTTCTAGACCTGAAATAGTAAGCAAAAAGAGTTTCCACCAACAGCCTCCGTAGTTGGAGACTTTTTAAGATCTGTAATATTTTTAAAGAAAATTTGAAACAGTCTGAGTGATTGTAACTGTTTTTCACCTGTGTCTTTTCCTGAACAGACAGTTCTAAATTCTGTTACACATTTTTTCATTGAGGTGCTTAATATTTGCCTGGAAGAAGCTTCTACACCTGAAGTAAGCAGAGAAAGGGGGTTTGCACTATTTATTTATCTGTATCCTGAAGAAACAGCCACAGAGGCACACCAAAAGATATTCACAGCCTGAATCTGGAATGAAGTTTGGAAAGTACACCTTACAGACAAACTCTGAGCCACAACACGTGCTGCTGGCATTTATAAAAAAAGTCTATGTCAAACAATAAATGAGTCCAGCAAACCAGAAAGAACAGGCTGGAAGAAGACATCAAGAAAGGATACAGCACAACTCGATATCAAATTGTAGAGATGTTCCCACCATCAGGCTCTGAGGCTGCCCAGGGAAGCTGTTTCTTTTTCCAGTATCCAGAGGATCTCGATAGGGAATGAAAACAGTTGTTTCCCATCTATTCCTGGTAAAATTTCAGAGTGTTTGGGCCCCTTAAATGATTCCTAGAGCTCATGCTTATAATTTCTCCCCTTTTTCAAACAAAATCTTTTTGGTATCTCTCAGGCTAGAATGAATTTATGCTCAGCATGAATATTATTCCCTGCCCCTTACCTCAGTGGGAGCAGGAGCAGAGCTTGTTTTGGAGCCAGTGGAAATATTGGCAGGGACCTTAGAATTTGTGCATAGCTTTGAATCCTACAGGCAAACAATAGCATGCAGCAGAAACACCTACTGAGCTGGTGTCGTGGGTTGACGTTGGCCCAATTCCTGGCACCCACCAAAGCTGCTCACTCACTTCCCTCTGCAAACTGGACAGAGGAGAGGAAATTTGAGTAAGGGTTCATGAGTTAAGATAAGAACAGGGAGAGATTGCACATCAAATATCATTATGGGCAAAACAGGCTCCTACTTAGAAATGTGAATTTATTACGAACAGCACCAGAGCAGGATAATGAGAAATAAAATCAGCCCTTAAAATCACCTTCCCGCTCTCCTCCCTACTTCCCAGCTCTACTGCCTACCCCAGCAGTGCAGAGAGACAGGGAAAGGGGGTTATGGTCAGTTCATCACCTGTGGTTTCTCCTGCTGCTCAGGGAGAGGAGTCATAACCCTGCTGCACCATGGGGTCCCTCCCATGGAGACATTTCTCCATGAACTTCTGCAACCCGGCTCCTCCCTGGGCTGCAGCTGGATCTCTGCATCCCCCATGGACCCCCACAGGCCGTGAGGCACAGCTGGCTCACCATGGTCTGCACCACGGGCTGCAGGGGAATCCCAGCTCCAGCTCCTGCAGCACCTCCTGCCCCTCCCGGGCTGGCCTCGGTGTCTGCAGGATTGTTCTTCTCACACGTTCTCACCCCGCTCTTTGCCACAACTAAAACTGCACAAGCCCTTTTCCTTTTCCTTGCTTCCTAAATCTGTTATCACAGAGGCTTTACCACTATTTCTGATTTTCCCAGCCTTGGCCAATGGCACATCTGTCTTTGGAGCTTCCAGGGATTGACTCTGCTGGACCTGAAGGATGCTTTTAGCAGCTTCTCAAAGAAGCAGCCCCTGTAGCCACCCTCACTGTCAAAAAACAGGCCATGCAAACCTAATGCACTTGGATATCTACTGATTTCTTTTTTAAAAGGGCAAGCATGACATAAAATTAGCAGTCAGGAGATAGAAACTAAGGAAAGAGAGCATGATGGAATTTAGAATTTCCTCTGGTTCATTTGGCAAGTTTCAGTCATTAAGTTAAAATAGGTGCAGTTAATTTTGGGTTACTGAAGGAGGTGGACATTTCATGATGTTCATTCTTCCTTTTTTCTGCTTCTGTACTTCTGAAATATTTAATCTCTCTCTCATTGGTTAGGAAAAAGATGAAAACCTTGTAGTTCAGGTATACAGTTTTGACTTTTTCTATCCACTTTACCACATCCCTTACAATAAGGCCAAAATAAGGGATTTTACTGTCAAAATAAGGACAAAAAAGGGGAAGACCAAATAGAGCAAAATTAATTAATTCAACTTCTAGGATAAAAACCACTGTGATGCTGATTATTTCTTAACCATTCAACTACAGTCACTGAATGTAATAATAGAAGTAAGATTCATAGGTCTGTAAACAGTTTTGGAAATATGACTAATACTAGTGTTTACCTAATATGAATTGCCATTACCAAGTTGTTAATGGTTGGAAAGGACTTGAAAGAAAATGGTAAGACACCCCTTCACTGGGCTAAAGGGGCAAGGACACTCGGTCTCCAAAGTTATTTGGTGGCTGCCAGCTCCAGGGCTGCTGGAGAAGCCCCCAAGGGGTTACAGACATGACACTCGTGACCCTCAGGCCAAGTCACAGCTGCCCATAAAGCAGAGGTCTTTGTTATCCTAAATGCATGTCCAGGTCTTTTCTGACGCAAGACAGTGCATTACTATGCCTCAGATGTCTTTTGCCTGAATTTGAACAAACAAATTCCTTATTAGGGAAAGAGGTATTGCACAGACATATCCATGTGATGTATTGTAAAAATGGTTGCCAGAGCCTTTGAAATGCATGTGAAAAGAAACAGCTGACAGTTCAAAACTGAATTGCAAATCTTGTAGTCCTGCAAAGTTACAAATATACAAATCTTATTACACATCTCCTGAGTGACTACATTAAGGTGATTCATGAAGATACAGAAAATTCATCCCTGTCAGCTGGGGCCAAGAAGGACAAATTGCCCAGGAACAGCCTATTATGCTTGTTCTTAGTACTTTTAAAATGACAGCTGACATACATTTCTAAGATGTTATACCACACAAGGGAAGATAACATTCTCTGCTACTACTGAGCTGTGAACACCTGCATTCAATAATCATTTGCATATCTCCTCTTTAATTCAAGGTTTAGATTCCCTTTATAAATATTTACCAATTAAGCAGCTCAACAAACTAAGCAGTGGGAACATATTGTTATATTTTATAGTTGTGCAAAGAGTACTGGTAAATGAAAGGATCTATCCATAGTTTTATCAAAGGTCAAAGGAAAGTGAAGTGTCAGAACTTGGGTGTTTAGCTGTATATGGGATTCAGTCAGTCCATTTTTTACATATATATTTCTTAGTAAGTGATATACTCATCAAAACTGAGAAGTCATTTTTTAGGTCAAGCCTTACATGCTCATAGATTTTTTTAATAGAGAGATATGGCTATTTTGACCCTCTAGTCTGACCTCTTGTGGAATACAGAGGGTTTCCATGAGTAGTTCTTGCTTCACCAGAGTCTGCTATGAACGACAATATTTCAGGATCAAAATAAAAACAACAATAAAAAATTACAACTCCCTCAAAACTCAGTGATCCTTTCAAGGTTCTGTCAACAGAGAATCCACTACACCCCTGCTAGAGTTGTGGCACCATTACTGTTAAAGCATTTGTCTTTTTTTCATTTAACTTCTATTTCTAAACATTATCTACTTATTTACCAACAGAATTAATTTCACAGGTTTAAAGTTCTTGAATGTTGTAACTGATACTGAACTTACCTGCACATTTTTCCCCCAGAATATTGATAAGTATTTAGTTTTATGTCTGTGGATATTTTGATTATATTTACAAATATCTGACCTCCTTATTAAATCATATTAAATTCTGACACAGATCTGTTGGTAAAGATACATTAAGGTACACAGGGTAGATATTTCCTTTGACATTTGCTTATATAATTTATTGTCCTTCTGTTAATGAATCTTGAGACAAAAATTACAGATGTTGATTCTCTTTCTCAGAGTTAGTCATTCATTTGGATATTTTGTTAAATCCTTATAGTTCTCTCACCTGAGATAAGCATTGCCAGGATTGAATTTTTCTTCAGTGAAGATAGTTGAGCAGTTAATTCTCATTTTTTAATGAACTGTCTTCTTATTTTTGTTTTGTTATTGTTTTTCCCATGAGGATCTTAACTAGGACTCAGTGAACAATGGGGGAAAAAAAGGATCAATTGCAAATTATTCTGTCCTGCAATGTCTTATGTTTCCTTCTTAGAACGTTAGAATGCAAATATTTGAGGAAAAGAGATATTGAGAAGAGTGATTCAGGACAAGCAATATTTCAGTTGTGCATCTTGGAATTTAGAATTGGTATGATGGTAAGCTGCATAAGCATTATGCTTTGGACAGCACCATGAACTAGAAATAATACCAGTGAACGAATTTGGATGTTGTTAAAGTATGTTCATGATTCACAACTGATGCATTATAGTGAAATTTTGTGTTCAGTAGTGCTGCTTAATCTGATTGAAATTTAAAGTCCAAGTGCTGATATAGCTGCATGTATGAAATATATTTGTGACATTGCTCTGTTTGTTGCTAAAAACAACAGTAAAGTAGTCAAAAGTCATAGAAGAAATACTAAATTCCAGATCATTTTCTGCCTGCTTGTCTGTGCTTACTTGCTGCAGTTGTGTCTGGGTATTGCCAGTGAGTGTGTTAAAATACAGAGAATGTAGAGCTCACCTATGGAGGAAAGAACTGATGTAGGTTATATGCTCTTAGTGGATCCTCTAATGTCCATAAGAATCTGGTTTATTATTATTATTCTTTTGTCTTTTAATAATCATGACCACTGGGACATATATTAGAGAGCACAGCCTATCTTTTTCTGTACTATTATCAGGGATGAGGATTGACACCTAACTCTCTCATTTGAGAAATGCAAAACTGTAGGGGGATAGAATATAAGCAAATAAAGGTAGTATAGAAAGTAATCTTACCCCCTAAAGAGTTGCAGCTGGGTTAATTATTAAAGATTAGGAGCACGCCTGACTTTAACAGGTCACACCTGTAGCCAATAAGATGAAGAGTGCTATAAAAGAGTGGATGGGTTGTTGAGGGGAGCTGGAGTCAGTTGGTTACTGTGAGAAGAAGGCAGTGGTAATGCCCAGAGGAGCTGCCTAAGAGGAACATCATGGAGGTGTGAAACTCTGGCAATATGGAACCTTTGCAATGTAATGACAGTAGAACCCTTGCAATATAATAGCGACATAAAACTGTTTAAGAGGATTAATTTGTTTTACAACACAGCAGTTTCATAGGATGAGATGGTTCCTTGCATTTTTTTGGGAAAGGAGGTGTATTTGGTTAGATAGCTGTTGATGCAGTACAGTACATGTGGACTCATCCACACTTTTCTCTGTCCAAACTCCAAGTTCAAACATTTTCCCTCTTCCTGCTTATAAAATAAAATGGCCTAGGAAAAATTATTACATTAGCTGTTGGTTTGTTAGATCATAAGATTAATGATCTTAAAAGAGCTGTGATCCTAAAATAAATGTGATTCAAAACAGCAACAGTGACATGGACACTTCTGCTCAGGCATTCCGAAATGAAGCTAATGCTTCTCTGAATAGAAGAGATTGCCTGGAAGTGTACACTCGCTTCTCCTTTCAATCTTCTCCTTTGAGCTTTAATGCATTTTTAATATGCAGTGGTTGTGTATGTGGTTTCTGTGGCTGCACAAAGGTTTTGCCAAGAAACTGGGTAATTTCTATGTGACTGATTTATGGATGAGTGTTGAACTACATCTGATTTTTCATTTTTACCACCTGTTTGAGTTTGAAGGCAGTTTTTTCAGCCAGGGGATACAGAAGGACAGAGGTCAAACTTCTTATGCAGCAAGCTGCAAAGGTTAGAAGGCAGACACCTCCTCCAAGGTACATTTCGCTGTCTGAATAACCTGGCAGTGTCCTGCAGTCACAGCATCCAGCATAAGCTCAGATAGACCCATACAGCTGAGTAATGGTAGAAAACCCAAATTTTTTTTTTTTCAGTGGTGATTTCAGGTATTTTCTGTAGCATCTCCTCCAACAGCTACAAGGAACAGCCTGAAAAAACTCAGGTCTGTAAAGACATCTAGAGATGGAAAAGTGTTTATGGAAGTTAATTTTATGAAGATTATGACTGTGCTTCACAGAGAGGCCATGTAAACAGGTCCAAAAGTTGAGAATGGAATTGCAAGAATGGTAACAACAGCTCTAAGTTCATAATGCACTTATCCAGGACATACAGAGACATCTATTACAAAGTTAGGTCCCCATTTCCTTTTCCCAGTCTAGTTTTAAAGAAGGTTAATATCTCCAACCAAGGCATTCTGGGATTCATAGAATGGAGTTATTCCATGAATTAGCTGGTACGCAAGAGAGGAGAGAAAAATTTACCAAAAGGATGGAGTAACATGTAGTGGAAGTGATGAGCTAGAGACATTAATGAATGATAGGAGTTTTGGATGAAGCAAACTTAAGTGGAAAGGGACAAGATAAATATTACTTTCCAGGGATTTTTAATCTTCACTAAAACACTGGGTTTTTTTCTGTGGCATTGGACAAATTATTGAGCTTCTTTTTCTGTGTCACGTATCTGCTAAGTGTTTGGGGGAGACATTGGGATTGCAGTAGGTGCAGCTGTGGGTCCAAGGGAATGTCCTCATGGCAAGCAGCCTCTGTCACCTAGCATGGTGTCTGCAGGGTTAAGGGCAGAAGAGGTACTTGGTGCTGGCCCTTGAGTCAGTCAGCACTGCTCACAGCAGGACTGCGTGCATGCACCCTGGGGGACATGATGGCCTTTCCAAGGTGCCTCAGAAACTTCAGCAGAGTATTGTGGGTCAAGATGGCCCAAAATATTTCAAGGATAATGTTAGCTGGTGATTTTCTATTTAAACACATATCTTCTGGTGAAATGCAGAGGGAGAAAGCCAACCATATTCTGCTAGGGAGCCCAATAAAAACTTCTCTGGCACTGGCATCACCCTAACCTCCCTGTGAGCCTCTCCTTCCCTGCTGAGGGAGCATCATCCATGAGCCCTGCTGCAGCTCTAGGAATGGCAGGCAACAGAGCCTGGGACAGCAGCACATATTCAGAGCTTCCAATTCATCAGTGTCTCGTGCCTGACTCTGCTCCCGCTGGAGCCTCCCAGAAAATGGGGCTGCTCCAGGACAAGGCTCCTGCCCAATCCTGAGCCCACCCCAAGGGCTGTGCACCAAGGGGAGCCCTGCTGCAGATGGCAGGGTTTAGATCTGCCAGGACCATGCTGAGCCCCCAGAGCCCTCAGCAGAAGATGGCTGGGCACTCAGGAACGGCCTCTGCAATGAACAGGTGGCTGAGCTGGGGATGCCCAATGGCTGGTACACAGTCAGCACCAGCTAGGAGGGGATGGGCTCTTTTAAGGAAAAATGTCTTGGATAGAGGTGAGCATAATGCCTAGCCTTGCTCCTTCTCCTGCAGTGTGTGATTTTGGCTCCTGCTGTTGCGTGTGAGAGTTGCTGTGTACCAGGAGGTGGATGGAGCCAGGCAGGCACAGCAAATCTGGTGCTCAGTCTGTGACAGCTGGAGCTCTTTGGCTGCAAAGGGTGCTTCAAGATCCCTTTGGCAGTGAAAATGGGACCTTCCTTGGTGGCAGAGTGATGAGCATCTTGGGCTTTTTTTTTTGACACAATAGGTGAGGATTGTGTGGATAACTTATTTGGATCCAGACCTCTGCACTTGAAAAGCAGGACTGCATCTGCTGTGCTGTGACCTCTCACACTGCTCTTGTAAAATGGACACAGTGTGGGGCACAGCAGATCCCCTTGGGGATGGACACAGGCTCATGCTGGAAACAGAATGGATGACTGTATTTTGAAGCAAACTTTTAAAGAGAGTTGTGAGCTTTTTTACAGCTCAATAACTGTATTGAGAGGCTTATTAAAATAATAACAGCACATTTGTTAATAATTAATCACTGGCATTAATAGAGGCCTTTTCAGCCAAAGATGCTGAAGTTCTTTCCAAATTTCACTGACCAAAATTGCCAACAGTAAGGGTTGCCAAAATTGCCTAATCCATCATCATGCATTGCCAGCCCTGACAGCTATTGAATTGTTCACTGCATAGCAACTAATAAGTAGCTATCAGATTGGTGCAGAAAGCAAGGAGTTTGCTGTATGCCCAAGAAAAAGTCAAAAAGAAGTAGTGAAGGGGTGTGGGTATTACTCCAAGATGGACTTTGTCATGTAATAGGATCCCCACCTTTTATTTGGGTTCACTCATGACTCTCAGTTCCCAAGCTGTGATTTTACATGCCACCTGGCTTAGGTGGTCCTTGCTAGCACAGTGGTGCAGAAAGATGTGGTGTGTCCAGATAATTTCCTGCTGCACGTTGGCATTCACACTAACTCTGAGAATCCTTTGGATTCTTTCTGGTGTTTAAAGGCATTGATCACAGTGATAAAACAAAGCCTTGACCTACACCCTGAATATTTTATTTCAGCTCTGTTCTCTGATTTTATTGCCTATTTCTCATAGCCTAAATTGTCTTGTAGTGATCTCTGTTGACTGTGGAACAAGGCCAGATGTCCAATTTATGTGCTTCAGCTAAATGCCTAAGAGGTAGTTGATAAAAATCCAGCCAAAATGCTTGTGAGTTTTTTATTGCATCTGTCTGCCTTAGTGATGTTACACCTGTGTGTATCTGAATATATCTGCAGCCTCTCCATGTTTAATATAGGAAATTTTTCCTCATTATGAAATATCTCTTGAGAGTCCATTGCTAATGAAATTGCTTCATATTTATTTTTGAAGTTGTATATAAACAACTAGCATTATTAGTATACAATTACCAGAGAGTAATCACAGAATTACTGTAAACATAGTCTTCAAAACATACTGCAAATTAATATTCATGCATTTCTTAATCTGCCATTTGGAGCAAAAGCATAAATCCAATCTAGACTTCATCACAAAGGAATAATATCACCAGGGAGAACTGGGTTGTTTTGCACTTCAGAGTAATTAAAGGGAAAAGTCCTGTGACTCTTTTCACAGTTCTGGAGGTGCAACTGCTGTGGCTGCTGATGCTCAATTTGGCAACACGTTGTGCCAGCGATAAGGAAGAAAAGAAAAGCAGCATTTAGACATTCCTCTATGCAGAGATATTGCAGCATTCAATCAAATGTGTGCAGCTGACTCCAACAATGTTGTTTGACAGCCTGGTATTTGCAGGAAGTCTAAGGTTAAGGATAGCTAAGGAATATGTTTGAATTCTGCCATTAACAAACAACCACAGGTCTTTTGTTGTCTAAAGCAGAAAGAAATAAGTGAACTAGTAAAACTGATGTCTCAGAAATCAGTTTGTGCAGCTCATTTATGTTTGCTCTGCTTAGATAATGTTTTAACACATTCCTCACACAACTGGAAATAGACTAATAATGTAAAATAATGGGAATGATTAAAGAGTGATGAAGTACTTTCTATTTCATGAATATGATGTTTGGGGTAATTTTTAATTACTCATTTTTAGATGTCCAGAAATCAGTTTTGCAAGGGCTATATGACTGTAAGTATACAGAAGTATATATTAGAAGATGTAAAAATGTAACTCTTTCCATAACTGAGAAGCAGAAAACTGAAAATTTAGAATTCAAATTGAGATGAGTGCAACTAGGAGTCACTTTTGAAAATTTAACTTATTCATAGTCAAAAAAAAAGAGTGGCAAAGCAGATTTTTGTGATGCTACTAAAATTGAGAGTTTAGAGAAAACAGGAGGAGAAAACACTGATCATTGTCCTGCTTTTTAAAATGATGTTGCTCCAAGTGTCATCATCACTCTAATGTGCCCATTTCTGCAGAGGTTTAAGTACATAAGGAAAGCCACGGTGGATGATAAGATATTTAGGACCAAAGATATTTCAGGACAAAAGTCTGGTTTCCACAAGACTACAGTTGTAAGGACTCATTTGCTAGTGAGGCCTGAGGTGCAGTTATGTGGTGACAGGACCACAAGATGTGCTGACACAAGTGACCATGCTCCCAAACTCCCTGGGTATTATTGCAGGTTCCACACACTCCTGTACTTCCAACTCCTACATTTATTTCTCTTACAGACAAGAAAAGAACTATGCTGTTGAACAAATGCTAAGAAGCTGTGAATATGTTGTTTTGTTTTTCTTTTACTTACTTGCTTTCTCATTACATTGTGTCTACACTACACTGGACACAGACCGTATGTTGCCTTCTGGTCAGGGAATGTGTTTGAAAGAAAAAGTGTCATTTTAACAGAAATGCTAACAAAATTCAATGCAATCATGACAAAGCCCTTTTTTCCTCCTGCCCACAAAAGACAGCATTCTTCCATTTCTTATTACTTCTGCCTGTCTCTTAATCTATGCCCAACAAATGAGGCAGAACATTCCCACAGAATAATGTCTCCTTACGTAGATAAGGTTTCTAGTTAGGAACATTTTAATAGAGTTCTGATTTAAGAGAAAAAGAATGGAGATTAAGTAGTAAGACTAATACATATTTTCCAAACATATTTTAAATGAGAATACTACAATGAAGCAGAATGATGCTGCATATAGGATAGTAAGATGTGGAAGGCATTTTCAGGTACCAAGAGCTGTACAAGGGGTGGGTTCTTGCTGCAGTAATTGTGAAGGGGCAAAAAACCAAGGAGGTCTGATCAAAAATCTATTTTAGTTACCAAGGTCACAGAAACCATCATGGACCACATTTCTGAAATGTCCAGTGAAAGGGTAAAATTGTTTAACAGAGTTGGAGGCATTAAGAAGAAGGGCAGAATATTGGCTTATAACGCTAATAAAAAGTGATATGTGGCTTTTCATTAACTTGTGTTTCTTTATGCAAATCCTTTGGGGATACTTTATGCTTGATGATATAGAGTTTTGTCCTTTTTATCTCTAAAGGTGTGGTCACAAAGGTTCTACAGCTTATGTGGCAGAGATAGTTTAAATGTGAATTATGAAAAACAGGTAACTCAGGAAAGATAAAAACTCATGAGTTATGGAATACAACAACCAGCTGACAAAGTTTAATGAGAAATGTTTCTTTTGAAGCACAGCATGGTAACAAGAAAGGATATAGTAAAGAGGGGAAAAATTTATGAAAGGACATTATTTTTATAAAGCTTGTCATAGTGCAAGAGTTGAGGAGAGTTGGATATGTTTAGAAAGTCCCTGAAATCTGTCATGGAATCTCTGCACTGCATGTGGCAACAATCAAGGTTTTTCTTCTAGGACATAGATTGAAATTTGTATATTAACTTCTTGCTGGACTAAAGACTTAGTTTAATACTTATTTCCTGTCTGCATCTGAAAAAATGCAGTTCTGGGTACTTGAGGAAGGATAAAAATGATAACTGAAATTTAAATTTTAATTCCCTGATGTGAAAGGTATACATCTATATGGAGAAGAACAAGAAAAGAGCTAAAAATCTAGGGGTAACAGGGTAAGGTTCAGAAAAGAAATCAAAGGAAAATGCCTAACAGATTCTTGATTGTTCTGTTATTCATGCTGCATTTATGTTCTATGAGTTTATTCCATTGAATAAGGAGGACAGTGTAAAAATATTTGTGCTTTTTTCCCTTCAGAAAGGTGTGTGATAATGTATTATCTGCACCCAAAAGTCACAAAACTTTGGACTCTTTAATGAAACTGTTAGGAAGATACAGCTATCTGATAGCTCTGACACTGCAGGTAGGCAGCAGATATTTTCCCTTTTATTTCTTGGTAAGGCTATTGGAAAAGTTGACCAGTTGATGCAAATCCATGTTGTATATGCTGATGATTTCACTGCAGAAGATGTAGTGCAATAGATGACTGAGATTTGTTGGGAAGAGGAAACAAATGGGATTTAGTGAAGTGAATGAAGAAAAATTGGTTGTGGTTGTAAGGCAGCAGAAATGGTCTGGATGAGTACACACAGAAGCTGACAATCACAAATGTCAAGAGACCATAGAAAAGAGTGGCAATGAGGGAGGGGATAACAACTTAAGCACAAAATACACATAAAGGGTAAAAGTACAGGTAGTTTAGTTAACCCATATTCAAACATAAGTTAAGAATTTAGGACAGTGGGAAGCAAACAAACTCCATGTCTCCGAAGAGATTGTTCTGATGGTGTCTGAGCGGTCACCAAACATTGAGAAAATGAGGGAATTATAAACATCTCTGAGGAAATTGCTACTGGAGGGGGGAAAAGTTCTGTTGTTACTATGACTGTGCCCCAACACCTATAAATTTTTTCAAAAACTGGATTGATTGGATTAGTGTCCCATTAAAATAACGTGAAGTACTTACAGAGGGAATCTCTACCGTGTGACAAAGGGCAGCAGTCTCTGGCTCTAAGGAAATGCTAGGAGAAAGAAGCTTTTGTGGAGAATATAAAACTTGTTATGAGAGATATCATAGCCTCAGTGAGATGGGAGCACATATAATAATGAATAATTCTGTGCTATAAAGGTGATTGAGTGCGATTCAGAAACATTTTCTTCCCAAATTTCTGTGATTGTGTGACAGAGATTTGATTCTTGATTTATAGCATTTAATTTGTAACTCTCAATTTCAGAAAGCATGGATTTCAATGTTTCTGTCCCTTGTGCACTGGCTGCATGGAAAGTAGCAGCAGAAGATGGCAGCAGAGATTGCCGACTCTATCTCATTTCTTTATATGTGCAGCAGAGTATGGATGATTGGTGAAAGAACGCAGGGTGAACTTTCCTTTAAAAAGATACTGATTTAGTTCTGGGAAGATAAATTCCTTAACTCTAAGAACACATTCATCAGTTCATATTTTTATGGAAATTATGTGGGAGTTATGAAAAAAAAAATATACTCCTTGTATCTTTCCATATGTCCTAATAGCAACACTTGCAAGTAGTTGAAATAGCCCTTGCAAAAGATCAGGGACACATTCCCTTTACATGGTCCTCCTGCCTTAGCAATAAATCATCAAAGGCAGGTGCCCTACATTCTGTGTAAAAATAAAATAAAAAAGAATTATAAAGAAGTGCTGGAAAAATTCATATAAATTTGCTTAAATTTCAACAGGTGACTCAAAGAACAAATAAGGCCAAAACTATTATTTGTCTAATAGCAAGCCAAAGATCTGCCTGTAGGTTATCCTGACCCTCCGATCACAGGCAGTGCATGTGGGTGTAAGCTTAAGCATGTAGGAAGAGTGAGGTGCTTCAGTAGATCAACTGATACACTTGTAAACCGAAGACTTTTGGATACTCAACTTCCTTCTCGTATCACAGAGAGACACGCACCCACAGACTCTGTTGGTGCTATCTGGCTAATCCTGCCTCAGGGAAAGCCAGAGGATCATTCCTCAGAGGCAGGGGAATACCAGGATGGGTATATTTATAAAGGATGGAGAAGCAGTGCCACTGCTGCCTTGCTGCCTAAAGTGTATTTGAAGCAGCTGTCTTGGCTGTTGCAAATTAATGTTTTTGTATTTTTGCCAGGGCACAAGGAAGCTCACTTGAAATCTGTCTGTGCTTCTGCTGCTTTTCTAATAGCTATAGGAGAGTCAAGATGCTCTTGGTTTTTTTTCTTTTTTTTTTCATCCAGCATCTCTACTTTTGTGCTGAATATTAACTGTTTGTAGAACTGTATAACTGAGGCTGACAGACAACTTAATTTCTTAAGTAAAGAGAGAAGCATGACTCAGGTCTGCATATTTGAGCCCTCATTAGTCTTCAGAACCTTTCAAATCAAAGGAAAAAAGAAAATCAGTGGGTGCATAATGTTCTCCCTGGAGGTGACGTTTTTAGAGCATCCTTTAATTCTGACAGAAATTTTCCATGATGTCTGTTGAAGCACGTCTGCTGTCTTTCTTCCCAGTTGTTAATGACTGCCACTTGTCAAATGGGAGACCTGGAATAAAGAGAGTTTGGCTAATAGCTCCACAGTATTAAAATTTCTGTCTCTCACACATGCATCTACTTATCTTTCTGGTGAGTGTAAATCAGCTGTTTTACCCTGGTATTTTCTTTATAATCATACTGGAGGTCAAAGCATTCATGAATACTATATTAACCAGAATAAGCTTCTGAAAGAGTAAATTCACATTTGGACATAATATCTTACCTCAATATTGGCTTTATTATTTAGGCTGAAGTCAGAACACTTATTATTCTTCATAATATACATATTTATTCCTGGCTTTTTCCTCCTCAATAATGAAAAATGGAAAAAAAAAATGAAATGTACTCCACAATGCAGTCTGTAAAACTCTGATGGCTTGCAGTGTGTAAGGAATTATCCTTTCTGCCACAGAATGCAGACTATTGCAACACAAGGAAGCCATAATTGGTTGCATCTTTCTCATTTCATTTCTACATTTGTGAGTTTATATTTCTAGTGATTATTTCTGAGAGATTGGTACTTTAGATTCAGGTGGTATTGGTGTTTTGAAATGATGGATGGGCTTTTCAGAACATACGAAAATATTTTGTGTGACTGTTGCTACATTCAGAAGGTAGAGGTGGGAATACTGGTCCCACCCTGAAACTGAGAATAGCTGAGATGTTTTTTCCATTTCCTGGAGCTTCTCTTCATGCTTAATTTGGCTCTTTTGTACCAGTCTTTTGGAAATAAAATACATAAAGTTCTGATGATGAGCTGCTATATTGTTTTTATACAAATTTTGTTTCCTGTGGTTGCAGGTACCAGTGGTCCTTGTCTAGCTGCAAATGACTTTCAAGATCATTGTTTGAATATGAGGGTACCATATTTAACTTTTAAAAGCGTGGAAACAGCCACAGGGAGAGCCTTTTTTTATCCTAATATATGCCCATCTCAACTAGCCCTGTGATGTCATCTTGATTTTTCATTGGTAAAAAATTTAATTCAGTAGTAGTTTCTTTTGAAGATGCAGATCTCAAGTATTTGGCCTGCATAATTTTTCTTGGGAGGATAAAACTAGCTGGACTTAGACCAAAAGAAACAGGTATATTTAAAATTTAAAGAAAGAGAATGAAAAATAATAAAGAAGCCTAGCCCAAACCACAGGATTGTTAGGTTAGACTGGGAAAACAATTATTCCCAATGGGAAGCTATTACCTAGCGTCTTAGAAGATGTTAAAATGATTGTAGTAGATTCAAGCTCCAGACCCACAATTGTATAAAAAATATATATTCTGATTTTTTCCCTTTTATTTTTTCTCCAAAGGTTTAAAATATTTATTTGGCTTCACTGATGGAAGTTATACAGGCATCACTGAAGTGGATAGAAAGAAGGACCTCGTATTCAGCTGAAACATAAATATGGTTTTTCTTTTATTTTCCCTTTTCTTGGTTCCAATTTTACCAATCAGCTAGTTTTAATTTGGGGTTAAACAAAAATATGGAAAACAGAAATGTCAAATAGACTATTTTAAAGTTCTTTAAAAATTAATCTTTTTTTGTTTTGGGGCATTTAAGATATTGCTGTTAATATAATATCTAGTTTTTCACAGAAGGATTTGATTTGATAATCTGCCATCATCTTTGTATTATATCTTGTACTTTTTTTGGGAGAATTCAAAGTTAGGCTTCTTTTTTGATGACTATTAAAATTCTTATATTCTTCATGAATATAAGTTCTTTTATGGCATTGAGAGACAGTCTTTCAAAAATGTATCTTAATTTTTAAAGTATTCCACTAAAAGCTTGGCTAGAATGAATTGAAATCTGGGAGGGAGTTTCCCTGGTGACCTTGATTGTCTATGCTTCACTTTTTGAGGTAGAGAGAGGGAAAATGACACCTTCATAGATCTCTCTGTAGTGAGTCACAGTAAAATGCTCAGTGTGATGAATTGGTTACTTGGGTTTTTAACTAACTGAGAAATAAAAGAATCATTAGGTGACTTTCATAAAGAAGTAGACAAGAAAAGTATTTAAATATAAATATTTTATATCCCTTTCTTTGCATCTATGCACATAGCACCTAACACAACTATATGTTGAAATGCTGTGCTAAGTAATATATATATATATATAAATATAATCTCTTTCTTGATTAATAACTGAAACAGGTATTCAATTTGTCTAAAATCACTCAAAGAAGTAATATTAGAATTATGACAGTCTGGGAGTTGCCAATCCCAGAATTACTCCCTATATCACATTAAAATGTGATGCAGTTCATAAATTTAATGCTGATAGGACTTTTTCAGAGCAAGTACAGAAAAAAGAAAATTTTTAAAATTTACAATACCTTTAGTATCTCAGAAATTGGCAGATAACAATGTGAAAAAGACACTAAGCATATGGTAAATTCAAAATAGAGACAAAGATGAAAATGTTTTGATGTTCATAAGAGATAAATAAAAAACTTTATTAGGGTAAATTGATGATTATTCAGAAAAGATATGGTTAGAAAACTCCATAACAGTGTGCAGAATTGGAAAAAGGTATGTGAACATGCAGACGGATACAGGGCTCCTATTGATTCCCTTTTTTATGTGAAAATCTATGTACATCACCAATATGGGGTTGAAGTCACAGAGAAATTGAGTTGATGACATCTGATTTCCCTTTCTCATTTTAGTTCTGAGTCTGATTTTCTAGCTCTGATAAAACCCCTCAGCTTAACTTTGTGAGTTGTGATCCCCTCTCGCGCATCTTCAAACTTTTTTGGGAGAAGCTTCACGTAAATGGTCCCATTCCATGCAGGATGGGGGAAAGATCCAATGTGTTCACTTCTTGCATGTTTGTCCTGAGGCAGAGGGCCTTGGCAGCAGCCACGAGTCTCTGTTAGCCATGGCCCCCAAGCTCTGGCATTGGCGGCGTGGCCGCCTGGCACTGGGCAGCGTGCCAGTGAGCTTACACATGGCAGTGGAGGAGCAGGTGCCAGCACGTGTTGGGGGATCTGCTTTCTGACACTAAGAAAGCAAATGGCTCCTACAGAACACATTTATATGTTTTTCCTCTAAATTTTCATTTGTTTCAGGTTAAAAATGAGATATTTCTTTTATGTATCTTGGTATATAATGATATATACCAGTCTTGTGATATTTGGTGATACTCAGTCTGAACATGATAATAAATCTAATTTGGAAAATCCAGCACTAACAGCTCCTCTGGCCACTTAATAATTTCTATCTATGAAAATAAGAGTTTTCTGTGTCCTGCAGGGAAGGAAGAAAGGAAGGAACTGGAAGCATCTAGGCATCCTGTTTATTTGCATCATGTGAGTGAATAAACTCATGTAACAGCAAGTACAAAGTAAAGGCTATAGATATGATGGAAAAAGAATTCTTTTACAGCCCATCTGTTCTGAATTTCCTGTTTATTTTCAAAGTAAGATTATCCCTTGAATATTGTTAATGAATTTTTAAAACAATATGAAATATGTCATCCACATTCTGCAAGTCTATATTAATATTAATTTTTATGTATATAATTTCAGATTGCACAGTGTGATTATATGCTATATAAGACTTGCAGCAGAGAAGTATCTTTATATTCTCATGTAGTCTGCAAGTACATAGAATATATTTATCTATTTTTTCCTCAGCTTTTTTTTTTTTAATCAGGAATTCAATATTGTTCAGTGGAATTACTGTAGTGGACAGAATGCCCTTCAAGGTCCTAAGGGGTAAGAAAAAATTTCTGGGAAAAACACTAGATTATTCCTAAAACCAGTCATCAGCTTTGCATTTAAGTGTTGTTCAGAAGTAGTTGTCTTTATTAATTTTGTGAGAGCTGGTTCCTTTCTGGGACATATGGATTTCTTATGCAGTATGTCTCAATACATCTTTCCATGAATGTGATTAGATGGACTATAAGGAAACTGAGACACTATTATTTAGGTATCCCTTACAACAAAAAATTTCAGCCCATCTGCCTAGCATTGACATTTGAGGTTGATAAGGCAGTATAAGTGTTTAAAGATTAATCTCCCTAATGGTTCAGTTAATCTTCCCAGAACCTTAAGGGATTTGACTGACAGCTCCATGAATTTCCTCCTCAAGTGTGCATTTATAAGAACAAAGGGATAAGTAGGAAAAAAAATCTATATCCTAAACCCACAGGTGCTTCAACAGGCTCAGAAATATTAGACACTTTGTCATTCACTTCTTGTAGATTCTCAGCCTACTCTGTACTACTCAGGTTCCTCTACACCCTGCATGACATCCCTCATTTTGTGGGCTTGAGAAGTCAAGTTTTTATTCTTCAATAATGCTAACAAAGTGGATTTATTAAGAGGCTTCCCAATGTAGCACAATATACGTAAGACATTTAAGACAATGCAGAGAGAATCAGTGATTAATTTTATTTCTAAGGTCAAATTGTTGTTCACTGCCATGCAAATATAAATCTGGAAATTAATAGTTTCTATGGAGCACATCCCTGGCAAGGGATATCAGGGAATTCAGAAAAAGAAAGGAAGAGATTTTACGGTAGCAGATAACAGATTTTATTCAATCTAATCTAGCATAATTTAAATTTGACCAGTCATCTCAAGAAAATAGGGTTTTTTTTGTGATATTGATGAACTCTTGGAGATAGAGCATGGTTTTTTCAATCTGTTTAATCTGAGTGCTTCCTTTGCGAGTCTGGCAAAACATCAAAAGCTTGAAGTAAAAAGAAGGAGACCAAACATGTATAGAAAAACCATGTCAAATTGTAAGGACTTTCACAAATTTTCCTTAAACTGGTTCTAACAATTAACAAATTGTCAAATTTTTCAATTAAATTGTTGCAATTGCTTTTTTCTTCCTTTTTATGTGTCAGGGTTCTGAGCTGCTGGAAAGTCAATGTAGATGCCCCCTCATTTGGACAACTAAGTAGCTAAATCATCTATCGCTTGTGCTTTGGTGTTCTTATGAATTGAAAATTAATTTTCTAGCTTCTAAATGCTCCTTCAAGATGCACAAACAATATAGAGAAAAGAAAAAGTAGTTGCATGCTATTTCTTCACATGAATGCCACTATGATTGATTTCAGAAGAAAGGAAATTGTTTCCCTTGAGAAGTACATTATAATTTTCTTGTATTTTATGCCTTCCTACCTGCATGTGAAGAACAGAGATCTCCTCCTGGTGTTTAACGCTGAAAAACTTAAAGATATCTCTGGATAAGATATCTCTCACCTCTGTTCTGTGACCAAAAAGATTTGAGCCAGGTTGGATAGATTATACTCAAGCGAACATTTATAAATGATGTTATCTGTTGACTCCAGCTGTAGAGCACATCCATAACAGAAATACATTGGGACAGGGGAAGAATTCTTTGCTGCAATGAAGGTTTGACCTCCTCAGAGGCTGATTAAGTGTAAGGCAACCAGACAGTTGGTCAGATTTATTCAGCATTATGAATATAATTACTTACTTTAAGGGAAGCCATCATCTCAATACAGGAGAAATGGCTTGGTTTATTTAAAACTGGTGAGAAACAGAGATGTCTGCAATCTCAGGAGAACACATGTTGTCAACAGTTATGCATTAAATGCCCAGAGTACTTGGATTTGTTTCAGCTAGCCATTGTTCCACATATGACGATGTTACACTTTGAAAAGATAGAAAAGAATGGAAGTAAGCCTGGCTTGCCCGAGCAGAGCAGAATAGAGAAAGAAAATATGACCTCAAAACTCTACCATCTCAATGCTGGACAGTGATGAGACAAATGCCAAGCAATTGATACAGAATATTCTGATGTTACTGAAAAGCCTTGATCAGGCCAGTTGAAAAAGGAAAGCTCAGAAGGTTGTATTTCAGAAGGCTACCAAACTCCAGTTTGCTTAGTGTGGTCTGAATGATAGAAGGAAAATTATTAGATAAATATCTACAGATTACATGTAAGGTACAAGATATAGACATAGAAACAAGATGGCTGAACGATTGAAATAATCAGATATGGCTGGTCCTGCCTTGGGGCAGAGCTGCAAGGTGTGTACTAGATGACCTCTTTCTATGACCACCTTTCCTCTTTTGACTATGTTGCCCTTTCTCTGGCAAAGGATTTGAAAGTCAAAGGTAGCTGTGGCAGGAGTTTTGATAAGACTAGAGCCAAAGAGGCAGCTGAGACATATCCCTATTCCTTTCCTGTGACAGAACCTTCTGGATCTTACCACAGGTGAGAGGAGCAAGAACCCATGGGACAAATGCAGAATGGCCACTTTCAAAACTTTTCCTGCTGCTCTGGGCACTCTTGTCCTGTGATGGGGCAGAGCATGATGGATGGGCTGAGGCCCAAAGAAGAACACCTATCAACTTATGCACAGGAAAACCCCAGGGATGGAAATCAAGTGACTTTTAAAATTTCTGATCTGGTATGGGCTCCACACTGAATCCCTCCTCAACAGGCCTTCTGAGACCTGCAAATGACTCCATGTTCAGAGTTAGAAAATTCTAGCACAGTCATGCTGTTGCAACACTTATGGACATAAATTGTCAGGTATTGCCCTTCTATACTGAATTAGAATGACTGCAGATTGCTGTTTTATTACAAACATGGAATAATTGCGGGAGAAATTGGCCTTTTCTGTTAAAACTAGTAAAACTATAGTAAGAAAGGGAAGTATGGGAGTTTAAACAAGAAAAATATGTCAACAACAGGTGGCCTCAACAAGGTTCCCATCTCCCCTAATTTTTTTGTGGATTTTGTGACACTTGGCACAACATCACGGTATTGGCTTGAGAATTTCAGCCATTTGTTCAGAACAAGTAAACTTCCAGCTTCTGTGGACAAGCAAGCAGTTTAAAACCTGATGTTATGGGAACGTAAGAGATAGCCTCAAGGGCTCTGAATTTACTGAGGGTAGTTGCTGCTGTGTTAACTTTCATTTTAAAGCATTTTGATTTCTTCTCCTCACCCCCATTGCTTTGTTGCCAAGTGATTGTTAAAGATTAAGAGATCAGAAAGAAACCACCCTCTCCATATTTTTTTTCTTTTTGGAAATATGATTTCCAGGATTTTTATTATCTGGCTCATAACCTCTAAATCCTACTCCATTTTACATTTTATTTAAAGCACAGTCTCTCCATTAGATGATAAAATTTCAGCATTCTCAGAAGGTGGTTCAATATTGATTTAAAGGTGGAATCAGTCTGCAGATATACCAATTTTTTTCCTGCCTTGAATGTCTTGTAATAATGCCACAATAGCCTGCTTCCTTGAAAAATTTAAAAGCAGTTGATTCTGGTACAACTGAACTTTTGAACACCACCCAGACATGTAAAGATATGTCTGTCATCAATTTTTCACATTTATTTTCTTTTTTTTTTTGAGAAAGACTTAAGGACAAGCATATGAAAAAACCAAAATTTGTTGAATATTTTTGCTGCTCTTTCAAAATTCACAGAATCACAGAATCATAGAACTGTTTGGGTTGGAAGGGACTTTAAAGATCACTTGGTTCCAACCCTGCTGCCTTGGGCGGGGATGCCTTCCACTAGACCAGGTTGCGCAAAGCCCTATCCAACCTGGCCTGGAGCATTGCCAGGGATGGGGCATCCACAAAGTCTCAAGGCAATTTGTTTCAGTGCCTCAGCATGGCCACAGTAAAGAATTTCCTCCATATATCTGATCTAAACCTTCTCTCTCTCAGTTTGA
The DNA here is from genome assembly GCA_024865655.1 of Emberiza elegans. Lineage (NCBI taxonomy): Eukaryota > Metazoa > Chordata > Aves > Passeriformes > Fringillidae > Emberiza > Emberiza elegans. The sequence continues at coordinate 44,507,947 of JALJVW010000139.1, forward strand.
ATCCATTCTCCTTGTCCTATCACTACATGATCTTGTCTCTCTCCATCCTGCTTTACAGATTCTTCATCAAAAGATACATGCAAAAAAGTTGGTTTCTAATTTTTGCAGGTAGATATACCGCTGAAATTCCACTAAGGACAAGAGAAATCAGTTAAGCAAGACAGAATGGAATATGTGACAATTGGAATATCCAGTGACAATTATCCTGTTTTTTTGAGAATTGTAGTTACCTGCAATTAAGTTTTCTATACGATAGCTAGGTAATCTCTCAGTAAAGATGAAATGATCTTTTTGAAGAAAAGATCAGAGAACAGAAAGGATACTCATGGTAGTTCTGGAATGTCTTGTAATAATGCCACAATAGCCTGCTTCCTTGAAAAATTTAAAAGCAGTTGATTCTGGTACAACTGAACTTTTGAACACCACCCAGACATGTAAAGATATGTCTGTCATCAATTTTTCACATTTATTTTCTTTTTTTTTTTGAGAAAGACTTAAGGACAAGCATATGAAAAAACCAAAATTTGTTGAATATTTTTGCTGCTCTTTCAAAATTCACAGAATCACAGAATCATAGAACTGTTTGGGTTGGAAGGGACTTTAAAGATCACTTGGTTCCAACCCTGCTGCCATGGGCGGGGATGCCTTCCACTAGACCAGGTTGTGCAAAGCCCTATCCAACCTGGCCTGGAGCACTGCCAGGGATGGGGCATCCACAAAGTCTCAAGGCAATTTGTTTCAGTGCCTCAGCATGGCCACAGTAGAGAATTTCCTCCATATATCTGATCTAAACCTTCTCTCTCCCAGTTTGAATCCATTCTCCTTGTCCTATCGCTACATGATCTTGTCTCTCTCCATCCTGCTTTACAGATTCTTCATCAAAAGATACATGCAAAAGTTGGTTTCTAATTTTTGCAGGTAGATATACCGCTGAAATTCCACTGAGGACAAGAGAAATCAGTTAAGCAAGACAGAATGGAATATGTGACAATTGGAATATCCAGTGACAATTATCCTGTTTTTTTGAGAATTGTAGTTACCTGCAATTAAGTTTTCTATACGATAGCTAGGTAATCTCCCAGTAAAGATGAAATAATCTTTTTGAAGAAAAGATCAGAGAACAGAAAGGACACTCATGGTAGTTCTGGAGACAGGGGGCCATTTATGTAGCTTGTGAAGAGAAGCAGCTGAAAAGTATTGTAAGAATTGTGCAGTGGAATAATCTCAAAGACTTCTGCAAATGCTTCAATTTGTTGTCCTTTCATGTTAGTGGTGTGGATGGAAAGGTGATATAACTGATAACAGTACAGTGGTTTAGGATCAGTGTGCAGAAGCATGCCTGTACTGCATGTTTGTTTGGGTATTTGCAATTTTTTCAAGAGGTCCACTTTTCATTTCTGAACAGAAATGGTTTTGTTAGAGTCTGTTTAGAATCAGAGGTAAATTTTTAATGAAATCTTTTTTTTATTGTTCAAGACAAGAATCTAATAAGAAAAATATTCTAGAATATTTTGCCTGGCTGAAATGAGTACTTTTTGCCTGCTTTTGTAAACGATGTGCATAGATCCCAAGGAAACCAAGTGTTATATCTCAGTGAGCTGGTTGATGCATAATATTGTTTCCTAGTGCCAACAGACTTACCAGGAATGTTCTATCCCTCCCTCATGAGGGATCTATGCTAAAGAAGACATTTAGCTGGCACAGGTTCTTTCGTCTAAAGGAGGTTTAATCTTTAAAGTTGGAGCTATGGTATCTTCATTTAGTTTGGTGCAAGGGCCAAAATATTTCAATGCTAGAAGCTAACACTTGGCTTGTGGGTAGTTACTGCTGAACTTAAAACTTCTCTATGTTTTTGATAATGGTCAATGATAAAAAAGGAAGCAAAAATGAGTTGGTGTTGGCTGGGGAAGTGTGCCCAGCTGTGGCTGAGCTGGCTGATCTTCATCTCTGGGAGCACATAAGAGGCTCTGCAGTTGGCTAAGAGCCCTGCATGACTTTCTCTGTATAGTTGCATTCGTGAGGTTTTGGGTTAGCTGTCTGTCTCATATTTAAACTAAATATCTAGTGCTTATATCAAGTTTGAATGGAGGAAAGAAAAACAGATTCAAGCAGACTTTTTGTATTTGTGTCAGAAGTGAGTGTGTCTTTCTGTAACACTGCTGCAGGATTTCTACAAGACTGTGTATTGTGACATACGCAACTCATATTGGGGTTAAAAGATTTTAATGTCACGTATAACTTGGACAACTTTCCTGTCTGAGCTAGAAAAGATAAAAGATAGTAGTTCTCTGACTCTGATGGAACTAAAAAGAAGTAACAGACCCCCTTATCCAACATAAACTGCATGATCATATGCACTGCTAAGAGGTAAGTTAAGAAAACATACTTAAGCATACACACGTTTATAAAGCATATGTCTAATATTTGTTTAGAAAAAAAAATAAATCCAAAGGTTCCTATGGTTTGGTTGAACCATTGCCTGAAAATCTATGGATTTTACTTAAAAGCATTTTGCTTTGGATGATAGAGCTTTTTATTTACATGCATATGTGTGTGTAAGAGACATATGTATATTTTGATAATATAGAAATGATTATATAATTAAAATAAAGAGGAAGTGGTGGAGGTATAACTAGAGGAACACAGCTGTAGCCACAAAGCCTGCATAAGTTATTTCTATATGCATGTAACTATGATTTGAGAGATTTTCAACCTTACCCTGAGCTCTCAAATGTTTGTCCCTTCATTTTCAGGTGCTCTGGATCTGTAAATAGCACTGCTTATGAATAACAGGTCTCTACAAGTTATCTATGCATCTGGGATAAGCAAAGCTGCTTCTCAGATATGTAGTTATGATATTGGCACAGTGCTATGAGTGCTGTAGACAAGGAAAAAATGCAACCTGCTACAAAGAGGCCTTCTCCCCAGTGACATAGTTATCTGACACCATGGAATAATTTTTCTTCTTCTAAAAGAAAAACAAGACCAAGAGAAAGAATGAGTTTTCATTCTACTAAGACAGTGCAGTGAAATGTTTTATTTCTAGAGTCTCTTTTGGCAAAGGATATCCTGACAGAATAACTGAGTGAACTGAATGAGTGCTTAAATCCCCAGAATAATAACATCTCTGTAATGAGAAATTCTGACTGCAGAAATGTTCACTCACTACATTAGGCTGAGAATGTGATTGAACCGAGGGCTAGATGACATGAAAACATGTATGCACTTTGTGTTAACCTTTTGTGAAGGACACATGATAAGCCCTTTACCCTACTGCCAGACTGAAGAGGGATTCTACGTCTCCACTGGTTCCACTCTAATTAAATGTGGATATTATGTAAACCCCAACCCGAACTGCTTTATGAATTCAGAAATTGCTAGCTTCATTCTTCTTGTCAGGCTACAAAACTAGACCATGACAGATGAATTTGAGCACTTGCTGATCATTCATCTACAAACATAGCAGTTTGATTCTTTCACTTACGGCTGTTTGCAGAAACAGAAGTTAATTAATTGAAGTATCGGTGCTCAGCAAATTATTTTCACTTTCCCCCCTTTAGCCAGATTTCATTGTATCCTAAGCAAAATCTTTAATAACATGATACAAATGAAAGATCACAGACACCATTTCTTATTAAAAGGGTGCATTTATTTAGCCTTTATATAAGAATAATTACACTGGCTACATCTAACCTCACAAATAGAATGTAACTCAATCAAGATGCAATCAACTGGTTTGGTGCTATTCATGCAGCACCTAAATAATTCAAATTAATCATATTCCCTAGAATCAAATGCAGGAGTCAGAGCTTGCAGAGCTAGTGCAAAATTCAATTTGTACTAATCTGCCTTTGCAAGCAAAAGCACAAAATATAGTAGAATATTGGCATCACTTGTCTGTTGTGCAGTTAATTTCTCTCTTTTTTCCTTCTCTTAATTTCTCTGTATCTTACAGATATGAACAAATTTTAGGTAATGTGATTTTAAATTTATTGTTTGCATTCCAGAAGAGTAAAAGAGTCCTTACTTAAAATAGTTTTTTTCTTTTCACTATTCCATTAAGGGGTAACTATGTTACAGTAATAGAAGAAAAAGGAAATTATTTAATCATGAGAAATAAAATTAAGAAGCCTTTTTATAAGAATGAAATCCAAAAATCAAATAAATAAACAGCAAAGTTTTAATAACTGCTTTCTTGAGTGATCCAAAATCAAGGCAAATATACGTGTTAATCTGAGGAACAAATTTAGCTCTAGGTTACTTTATTTCTCATGTTCCTGTTCCCTGAGATGGGGAAAGAATATACCCACAGCATTTCAATAAGCATACTGATCCTCATGTGATATTGAAGGCACAGTATCAGTTAGGAGAAGCAGAATGATGCCTCTTTTGTACGTGTTCAAATATGTATGCAAATTTTACGTGAATGCTCAGTTCAAGGATGACTGGCTAGCAGTCACTTGCTTTAATAAGTAAGGATTCTCTATTAAGAGCAATTTTTCCTTTTTAGCTTATAGGTGAAGTCATTACATTTTTATCAGGCTGAAATGTAGTAAATTCATGCTGTTATTCCCATGAGAAGCAAGGGCCTGCACAGCTTAGCTTAGACACAAAGGGTGTGCAGGACAAGAGAAGAGCTGTTCCTAGAGTAGCAGTGAGGCCATTGTGGTCTGTGTGACAGTCTCCAGCCAGGAGCTGCTGTTCCTGGGAGCCCTTTGCAGAGCCTGGTTCAAAAGGCCCAGCAGCGCAAAGGGCCTGGTGCTTTGCCAAAAGGCTCCAAAAGGCCAGCAGCAAAGGGCTTTGTGATTTTGTGAGCCCTTTGCTCGCAGCAGAGCCCTTTTGCAAAGGGCCCTTTGGATTCCCCCTGCAGAGGTTGCAGAGCCCTTTGCTCGCAGCCTGGTGCTCCAAAAGGCCCAGCAGCGCAAAGGGCCCTTTGTGATAGGAAAATCGAGTCAGCGTTAGCACCGCCTGGCACGAGTGCCCACGTGGCTTTACTTACCACTCGAGCAAATTGAAGGAGGACTGTGATCCAAAGGCTTGTCCTACAGTAAGCAGCAGGGAAAGGCTCACTCACTGAGCTACACTGTAAGAGCTGGCTGACGCTGGAAGCCCACTCGGCCTCCTGTGTGAAATAAAACTCTGTTTCTGTGTAGTCTGTGGTCATTAAAGGAGGAAAACAAACAGAAATCTGATGTTGAATTGACTTATTTGAAATGGCATGAGTGACATTCTCTACTGAATAGCAGCAGTTGCCTGGCAAATGTATTGGCTCCCTTGTGGTGGAGGAAGGGTTTGAAGAACAGTCCTCTGCAAAGGTGGGTGATTTCTGCTTCAGCTGTGAAGAGCATTGTGGAAGAGGAAACAAGGAACAAATGTGTGTTGTTATAAGTATGACATGACAAGAAATGAGTCTGGGGTTAGTGGCTGATATGTAACAAGTTCTAGAAATTAAAGAAGAAATGGGCTGGGAGATGCCATGTCTGTAAAGAGATAGAAAAAGGGGGAATCAGTAGAGAAGTAACCAAATTACAAAGCTGATGTAACACTCTTTGCAGTACTGTTCCAAGTGCCTGTAAGGGAGGAAATACTGGCTTTCACAAGACAAGAAACAATATTTCTTGAGGAGAATTTGTACAGAATCTTCACGTATGTGGAGAGAATAAATAGAAAAGGCTGGATAATAGAAACATTGCTTAGAACATAAATGTAGGATTTGTAGTGTATTAATGGTGGCTTTGAAAGGTTCTGGCATAAAATGAAAGATTGTGATGGGAGTTATAGTCACCATCTACTTGTACAAGTTTTACAAGAAGGTGTTGGTTCATCCTAAGCCACAATGACACCTTTTTTTTGTGTGTGTGTAATTGCAATGGTCTTCCCACCTGTAGCCTCAGGGACATAAAACCGCAAGAACACGCTTAGTCATCTAGACTATTTGGGCCTTTAAGTTTAGCTTGAACAAGTAAGTTTGATTTATTTCTCATTTCTCTTTTGCATATTAATAGTCACCAAAGGCAATTACAGGATATTTGAAAAGAAAGATTCTCAAATACCAGTGTGTCACGAGAGAATGGAAGAGGAGTCTGAAAGCATTGATTTTTTTTCTTGTACTAAAAATACACAAGCCAAACTGCCAGCTGCTATATATCAGCTTAGACCCCTGGCAGCAGCTTTACACCAAAGGAGAGTCTGGCTCTTCTTCCCTGAATTTTGCTTAATTCCATCCTATTTTCATTCAAGTATGTGCTTCTGAGAGGATAAGCACAGTAGTTCTTAAGGGGTGCAATCTCTTAAATTATAAAATAAATAAATGGCTTTGGGATAAATATTTTCTCTCTGCTAGTGGCATAATGTTTGGCTTAAAATGTTATCATCAAAGAAAGTTTTATCTTGAAAAACTCTGCTGTCTGGCTCTGAATATAAAGCCAGGTAAGATTCTGAAAGTACTGAATTATCTAAAAAAAAAAAAAAAACCAAAAAAAAAAAAAAAAACCCCACAACAAAAAACTGAAAGGTCGAAAGGATTCAAACCTTTCCCTAAACACGGCCTTGAGCAAAGGCCGTGTAAGGTCTTCCATATCTGTAATTTGAATGGGCTAATCTGAGACATTCCTGCAGCTGAGACCTGCCTGTGTGCTCTGCCTGGTTCCATTTTAATATTACAAATCTTTACAAGCAGAAATAATTTGGAATTTGCTGTGTTATCATTAGAATCCTCATTATGGGAACAGAAGTGGCCACTGCAGATAATGCCTGCAAAACTGTTTCTACTCTAACATTTCAAATTCACCCGCTAAGCAGTGGGAAAATTTACTCTGTCTAGGCTAAAATTTTCAGGCTTTAGCCCAGCTGGAGAGTTATTAATTTATTTTATTTTACTTGGAAATGAAGAAAGAAAGATCAGTGGTTTTGAAGAGGAGTAGAGGAAGATGTATTTGCTGTACATTGTGGTGGGCTGGTCCTGGCTGCAGGCCAGGTGCCCACCAAAGCCAGGCCCCCTCCCCTCCTCAGCAGTGCCTCTGGTCAGGCCTGGTGAGGCCACACCTCCGATCCTGCGCTCGGTTTTGGTCCCCTCACCTCAAGGGGAACCCTGAGGCCCTGGGGCATGTCCTGAGGAAGGCAGCAGAGCTGGTGCATTGTCTGGAGCAGGTCTCGTGAGGAGCAGCTGAGAGCTGGGGTGCCCAGCCTGGCCAAAGGCAGGCTCACGGGAGACTGTCATTGTGTACAACCCCCTGAAAGGAGGCTGTAGCCAGGCTCTTCACCCAGCTAACAAGGGACAAGAGGAAATAGCCTGAAGTTGCACCAGGGAAGGCTTAGGTTGCATATTAGGAAAAATTTCTTCACTTAAATGGTTTTCAGGCATTGGAACTTCGCAGAGAAGTGGTGGAACCAAGATCCCTGGAAGTCCTGTGGATGTGGCACTTTGGAACACGGTTAGGTGGTGAGCTCAGTGGCACTATGCAAACAGTTGGACCTGATGATCTCTTCTAACCTTAACAATTCAAATGCCTCTATGATTTTGCTTTGGTGCAACCAGATCTTTGGAACCATCTAAACCATTTAGTTACACTGAAAGTCAGACACTTGATCATTTAAATCACATCAGGAACTTGCAATGAATGTTCACACTGGATAAAAAAAATCAAAAATTACAAACAAAACAAGATTTGCTTAGGACTATGGGAAGCACAGTTTTATTTCTAGTACTGCCAATGAAATGCCTTCTGTCAGAGGAACCCAGCAACCCAAATCTGTGTTACTCTGAGCTTTTTCGGTATTTTTAGCAATTTCATCTCTTTAAAATAATAAGGATGCATTTTATTTCAGTGGCTTTGCTCACATAAAATAATGGTTTAAATTTAGTGTCCTAAATATGGAATTAAATGGAAGGGGATTGTAATTTAATTTCTCATTTAATTTTTCTAAGTTATTTAATAAGCATACCCAGAGTTTAGCTGTGTATACCGCATAGTTGTTGCATATGTAAGACCCTGTGTGGTTACACACCAAGTGTTTTGCTTGCCCCCAGAAAAATACAAATTCTCCCTCATATTATACAAGCACTTACAGCTGATTTAGGGACTGAAAAACTGTCAAAGGTACCTTGTTATGTATCTTATGACAGATTATATTGCAGTCTGTAGTCCTTATATCACTGTGGTACCCGAGCATCTTCCAGCACTGCATTAATGCCTTGTTGAACATTTCAGTGTGTAGCCCTCACTGCTGTCCCTGCTGTTGTTCAGCTGGAAAGGAAATAGTAAGCCTTACGTTTTTGTTTTTTCCAGATTCTCATAACACTGCATTCACTGGGGTAGCTGAAAGATTTAGAAGCAGGAGTTAGAGGACAGTGATTGATATTTCAGGCTGATCTCTGGGGGTTTCTCTGCTTTCCCTGTGGTGCAAGCCCTGCTAACAAGGCAGCTGTGTGGTGGCTCCAGATGTGCACAGCACGCTGCCTTTGCTGCGGGGAGCTGAGGGGTCACTGGCAGCTGTGCCTCGCTGCTTCAGGCTGGCAGTGGGCACTCAGGCTAAGCTGTGCATTGAGGGCATAGATGCTTTTAGTAGTTTGAGTCAGTTTTTAATGCCACTTCTTATCTATGGATGTAAAATATTTCTTTTAATACCATATTTGTTTCATTACAATTTATGTTATGCAGTTTCGGAATCTGAAGAGATTTTAATGGTTAAATTTTCTGTCAAAGAGATGGGAAGGGAAGGAACAAATTTTCTTTGCATTTCTTTATCTTTATTGGTGAGATTGACTCCTGGTGTGAACTAGATTGCCTTAAAGACAGCTTGCCTTTATAGCCATGATATCTAACCCTAAAGGATCTTTGGCATGTGCAGTTTCCACCTGTGCCAGTCAATGTCACGACTGTGTGGAGGACAATAACAGCACACCTGTCCAGCTGCTCCTGCTCAGAGCCAGGGGTGGAATCTCTTGGGTTGGGGGAGCCCTTATTGTCTAATTAGGAGAGCTCAGGTGGAAAACTGTAAGGATGGGTTAGCTCCCAGGACCTAGATTTTCTGTGCATAGTCGAGAGATGAAGGAAAATTCGATCTCCAAGAAGACCAGGTTTTGCCTCAGAATAATAATTTCCAGGTATTAGCTCTTTCCACTGCCTGTGGTTATCCTTTCTAGAGGAGATTTAAATTATAACTATATAATCCAAATGATAGGTATCAATTTTTGCTATCTGTGCTACTCTCTGGGAATGTAATTACAGGCTATGCTTCATTTGATCCATGTGTTAAAAAGAAAGAAACCACTGCAGTCTGGTTTCTTTATTTTATTCTTTGTGCAGATGTGACATTTGCATGAACAGTCTTGAACTGCTACTTCTTATATTTCTGCCAGACATTAAAGATACTTTTGAAACTTACCCAAAAGATGGCACGAAGAATTCTTAAAGCACATTTGTGAATGAATGTTTCAGAACAAAAGTCAATATTTTCTCTGTCTTGTGTTTGCCTTTCAAAATGCCTTTATTTTTTGCATATTGAAAATAACTTAGCAAACTGTCAGTAGGATTAATTTGTTTAATGGCTCATGAAAGATGCTATCTGATAGAATAAAAATGATATTTGTCTAAAATACAAGTGATGACATTAATAGGATCACAAAATAATTTCGGTGGTGAGGTACTCAGGAGACCTGTAGTCCTACCTGGTGCTCAAAGCAGGGCCAGTTATATTGTCAGATCAGGTGACTGACTTGGTTTAAATACCTTAATGGAAATAACTTGAATAGGATTTAATATTATAATTTTTTAAACTTTTTAGAAATGTTGGATTTCTGCAAAAGGAGGGAATATTCAACAAGATTTTATGGACATTTGTGACCTACCTTTTTAATGAGCATTTGTGTGTCTGACATTTATCCAGTTCTGGGAATGAAGCATGTACTTTAGTAATTAATCTCTCATGTATTGAAAATAATTTAACACTAATATTGGCAGATTTTTGACTTCTGAAATAAAACTATTGCTTTGAAATGGTAAGACTGGAAGCAGATTAGAAAGGGTACATATGATGTTTATAAAAATTCTGGTGACAAACTTCGTGTCATGTGTACATTATTAAATTAGAAAAAAATTTGCAAAACTGAGATTTGGTCTGTTGAAAGCTGCAAAATAATTTCAGAATCATTCTAGCTTCAAAGCATCATAGAACATTTCTAATTTCTGAAATATTTTTGCCCTCCGTACAGCTGTGTGAAAAATCCCCGGTCTCAGATCACAGATGTTACCACCTAACAGTGGTCTGAAGCATTCCTGCAGCATATGAGTTAAAGAAAACAGGGAGCAGTTCAAACTGTTAGCTATCCTGGGGTTCTGGACACAGCATCCTTAGGCACTTAATGGAGAGAGGTGAGATGTCACTAAAGTTCACTGGAATTGAGCGCTTTATCTACAAAAGATGAAGTGAACTCAGATCCGATTTTCTGTCTTTCTTTCAGGTTTTTTTCCCCAGTGCAAGCCACTGCCCAGCAGTCCTGATGGTGGGAAGCTCAAATTGCTGTTGTGCTCTTAAGTCAGCCCTGAGCAACATGATGGCAAAATTGCAAGTGAGTTTCTGTGCCAGATGGGACCTAACTGAACATATAATTGAAACAGTGAGACCACCTGGACACCCATGGCTGTCAACTATAAAAAGGCATACTCCTAATAGTTACTGGTATAAACAGACCAAAGCACCTTTACAGGCAGCATGGTGAGTGCTAAGGAGAGTTTTGTTCCTTTACGGCCTGTGCAAATTCCAGTTGTGGCTGTAGGTTATTGCTTCCTCTGGAAAGATGATTCTGTGGGCTCCTGGCGTAGCTTCTGGTTCTCCATTTGTCCAAACACCACCCAGCCATCATGACATAGCTTCCATTTTCTCTTGTGATTTGAAGAAGTTAAGCATAATCCACCCCTTATTAATAATCCAATCCTCTGAGGTATCATTTCCCATTCATTTCTTATTTTACAGGGCCCTAAAAGTTGATGTAAAGGAAATACATTTTGGAACACCTATGTAGGTATTATAATCCCTTTTTAAAAAAAAAAAAGTAGATAAATCGGACCCATAAGGCTTATTGTGATTAAAAGCTTCACTGCTTATGGTGAAATTCTAGAGCTACACATATTGCTGTTATTAGCATATAAATGCTCTTATCTGCCAGAGTTGGACATAATCATGAAATATGCCATCATTCCAGGATGAGGCTGGGAGCTGCCTGGGGTCCCATAACATTATGAGAATGAAGTAGCAATACTATTGTCATGGTTGAAGAAGCACATGCATTTCCACCCCTCTTTTTTGAAACTGGTAATTTTGCAGCAAAAATGGCTTACATTTTAGGTAAAATTTCTGAGATTTATTTTAATGTCAAAGGTGACTCCTTTTTTATTTTTCCCCTAGATCAGTGATATTAATATTGATGTTTTTTGAGTTTTTATTTTTTTGAGTATCAGAAAAATCCATTAAAACTTTAATTATTTTAGATACTTTGCATGTGCATGGAAGACAAACAGCTTAATAATGGTCAAATTTTCAGGGATTTAATCTAAATGTAAAACAACACCTCTGGAAAGCATTAAGAAATTTATACCATATTTTAGCTGTGTGGTGAGTTTTTCTCTGGAGCATTTTAGGATCCACTTTGTTCTTATTCGCTCCTTATTTGTGTGGTTTTGACTACTGTTGCACAAGGATGTCTGGCTGGGACCATCTGCAGGGCTTTGCAGGGAGGCAGGGTCTGAAATCGTCTTTCAGCCTGTCTCTTTCTTTGTAAATATGTGGAACACCCACATATTTATATGAGATCACCCTTTCTGTGGGCTGAGAGAAAGGTAAAATAGGAAAAGCATCCTCCCACTCAGCTTTATTTTCCAGAATCTTAGTTTGGGTACATTCTGCCCATAGTATTTCAATACTTATACAGAGAGCTAAACTGCACTAATGTGTGTAAAAATTTAATTAAAAATTAAAAATATCCATAAATGAACTAAAATAAACTGCTCTTAAACTCCAAGTTTCTTTTATTTTCTTATGGTTAGAATAAAACCTTTTACTGTGTATGCTTTTGTTGTCACCAAAGACTTACAATGTGATGACAGAGGCTATTTTTGTAAGACATGTGTACTGTGTGAAATTTCAATAGAAATCTTAGAAGAGAGTCTGATCATGAAAGGCTTCCACTCAGTTTGCAGATAAAACTGACTATAAAACAGATAAGCATTCAACCTTTGAATTCTTATCTAAGAAGAAGCTTTTGAGGTTCTGACCTCACCATTTTTCTAAGGGGAACTGATAATATCAGTTCCATCATTTGCCAGTCCCAGATCAGTCAATGTCAAGCCTGGATTTGTTTTCATCAAGTTATGGGGAATCTCTTGATAGTCTGCATCCTGTTCATTATTTTTGACCCACACTATTGAGATAGAATCCATATGTCAATTAATTCCACAAGAAATCTGACTGAAACATAGGGTAAGTAATTTATGAGCTCTGGCTATATTATAGGAAAATTTCTGTAAGAAAATACAGTATTCTAAAAAAAATTGCTCACTTATCTTCATAATCATAAATTATCTCATACCTAATTGCAAACAGACAGAATGAATGATTGTCTTCAGTGAGAACTGTTTGACACTGAGAATATACTGCTTATTTTATAAAATTCTTAATGCACTGCCCATAAATATGTCACAGCTAAGGAGTACTGCATCTTTAAGTATATTAAATGCAGTCTTGTGTAACCAAACATAATAGGATTTTTAAAAGAATTATAACTGAAGAATTTAGCAAACAACTTTTTAAACATTCTACATGTGTGAAGCTTCTGTAAACTGACCAATTTGACTTACACATCCAAAAAGAAACTTTGACTGCATTGAAAAACATTACTATTTTTCTTGTTTCATGTGTATTGAGAAGAATTATGAGAATTCCAGTGAAAATTGCTTTAATTCATTCATTTAAAAAGGACCTCTTAATGGGTTTTAGAGCAAGTGTCAGCAATGAGAATGCATGTACTTTGTTGCTGACACCTATATAGCTGCTTCAGGTATACATTGTATTAATTTGCAGTAGGCTTTGTTTTTTATTAATCATTCTCATATTTTATATTGAAAATCTTCTAATTCAAAACTTCATCTTGAGTTGATATGCATTCCATAATAATGTCCCTTTTTGAAGGGATGGAATTTCATATAAAAGACATGGTGACATAAACTGTGTAGGATATGTCAAACATGCTAATCCAAACACCTGGACAACTGTGGAGGGGGCAAGGGACTAGGAAGAGAGGTAATAAAAGAAAGAAATGTTAAATTCACTGGGATAAAAAAAGGAATCCTGTACTTCAAGTACTAACAATTCAGACTAAATGATGTATTCAAATACGTTCTGCTTTAAGAACTCAGGCAATACTTGATTTCTAGTCTTTTCTTTTTTGGAAGACAACCAGCCTTCCTCAATGTTGCATTCTTCCAATAATTAATTTTCACTTATCTCTAATCTAAATTTGCCAAGTTTCACTGTTTGGCTGCCCACAGCTATAAACCAGCAGTTTTGGGAGAAAAATCCATTCTTTTCTGTTTCATATGCATGTAAAACACTGTGAAAAAAAATTCACAACTGGCATTAGGTTTTCTTTGTGGTTTTAAACCATACGTGAAGCAGATGTGTGCAGCTGTGAAGCCCAATAAGTAGAGAAATGATGTATAAGCAAAATATATTTCTTACCCAGACTAATACAATTCCACACAAAATAGTGATATGTTAAAATAATCAATTTACATGGTTACATGTAAACATGTTGTGCTTTTCCTAAATAATGATGTAGCCAGGTTTGGACTACATTTCAGATACAAACCACGAATTTCAATTTAATTGAAAATGTATTTGAAGATTTCAGTTACCTTTGATTATCATTTGGGAGGAAAAAAAGGAAATTCCTGAAAACATTGAAGCATTTCATTTTCTTATACTTGAAAGGACAATTTACTTTGGAGATGCAAGCTGTTGTTTTTTTTTTTACATTTTTCCACCACAAAATTCCTTAATGTCTCATTTTGAAGTTGAAACAACATTTCATTTAAAAATGTGATATGATCAAAAAAGAAGGTAAAATAAAATCAAATGAAACATCTCTAGGAGTGTAGCAGACATGAAATAGAATGGTGGAGTTAAACAGATATTGCATTGAATGGTGTTTTCTGTGGCTGTTTTTATTTTTTTCAACATTGTTAAAAACTCTAAGTTCTGTTTCAATTGACTTGACAGAAAATGCTGGTAAGATTGTTCTAAAAGAATCAAAATCAAAAATCAAATCCAAATAATCACTGTACATATTCTTTGCAGTGACTATATGGTAATTATGTTATTTGTTTTATTATCTGAAAATTTAGGCCCCCCATTCATTGGTCATCTTAAAACTATATGAGGCTTAGTAAGATATTTGCTTTAAGGACACACTGAAGTCTAGTGTGCTGTGACCTTAATCTGCACCCAGAACTTCAGGCTCCATTTTGAAGACTTCTAGATGGAAGGAAGTATATTATAGTGCTAAACTCAAGTGCAGGTTACATAAGAGTCCAGTTGATTGTGGTGAATGTGTTGAGCACCTGGTAGCTCCTGTGAACTATGAGTTATGTTTCTAAAAACACTTTTCAGTAGCAAAAGTTGAGATGGCCTTGTTTAAAAAAAAATAAACCAAATAAATTAAAATTAAATTTTCTTTTGTGCTTTTGTGACAGAACCTACCATGCATCAGGCATTACAGGAGAGATTAATATAATGACTAAATACAAAAAATAACATACTGAAGGAAAAAAGTATACATTCATCTTCCTTGTGTCCTACAGTTCTGTTATTGCAAGTGATGATAGATTATGGCAAAATAGGTGTGGTGTTGATTAACCAACAGTGTTTCCATTTTTCCACCAAAATACCAAACCCAGAGAGGCAACATTTTGTCTTCTTGCATCTCACTTTCTAGCCTGTGAGATTTCTCAGTTAGATATATGGAAAATGAGAAAATCTGGTGGTGACACACAGTTGGACTCCATGGCTGTGACAAAAGACAGTTCTGATTCAAAATTCTTTATGCCTGGCTGAAGCTGAAAGAGAATGGTGCTGGCTAATGTCTGGTGCCAGATGGCTTTCTGCCTGTTTCTAGTGAGAGCTCAGATGCTCGACCACATTTTAGAATGGTACTTCTGGTTATGATCAGTTTTGGATTCATATGGCAGTGTTCCTTAATGCATCTCAATCGTTTTATATTTTATTTCCATGAAAACCTGTTTCAATTTAGTTACAAAAGGGTCACATCCAGTAAGACATCATAGCATTTAAATTCTATTGCTGTCATGGGGTGTTTTAAATTATTTCTCATTTCATAACTTCTTGAAACTTCTCTCTGCAAAACAGCGTCCCTTTTAAAGTGTTTGAACTGGAAAGATACAAGATAAAGCCTAACTCTCCTCAACATGATTTAAGCAGTGTGATCCATGAGCTCCACTGGATTCAATTGACTGTGGTGGTGCTCTACCTGGAAGTGATTAGCATATTGTTTATGGTAATGCTGGGTAAAGAAGGAAACATGCAACTTCTCCTGTGTCTCCAAAGGGCTGTGGAATTCAGCCAGGCGGTTGCCTGACTTTTTTATTTGCCTGCCTCCTTTGAAGTACTAAGTCATAGAAGCAAGAAGAATTGCACTCTTTTTAGATTATAGTCAGAATTTCCCATTGGCCTATTTTTGACAAAAGATATGATATCCATAAACACCACATTCTACCAAACACTAATTCTCTCATCAGGCCACTGAGTATCTCTCATATCTGTACTGAAATGTTCACAGTAATATTGCCCTGATATCTCTTATTTCAGCATTAAGCATTGGAGATGTCAAGGCAAAATAATCCATATGTTATAGGCTATACAAGAAGCAAATCAAACATATGCTCAAGACAAGGTTTGTCAAGGGAGAGAGTATCCACTGTGTTCTGAACTTGATAAAAATTCTACTTTAGCTTTGAATATGCTATTTTTTCCAGAGACAACAGGTGTTCTCCTGCTAACAATAAATATCAATGAGATTTTTCTTCTGCAAATTTGTTGTCTAATTTTATATTATAGCATCTCTTTACTTGCTAAAACATCAGGTCTATTTAAGTAAGTGGATGCTGAGTGAAGGTAGCATTTGTAGTGGTGTGTTGCAAAGGTTTGTGATGACCAGTTTTATGTTTCCCTCTGCAAACAAGACTGAACTCCATTTTCATGGCTGATGGTGTCTTTGACTCATAAATATATTGACTGATCTGAGATCAAGTGGAGTAGAAATTGAGCAATATAAAGCTGTTCAATTTGGGTAAAACAGAGATGGGTTCTGTTATTGCAAGTGATGATAGATTATGGCAAAATAGGTGTGGTGTTGATTAACCAACAGTGTTTCCATTTTTCCACCAAAATACCAAACCCAGAGAGGCAACATTTTGTCTTCTTGCATCTCACTTTCTAGCCTGTGAGATTTCTCAGTTAGATATATGGAAAATGAGAAAATCTGGTGGTGACACACAGTTGGACTCCATGGCTGTGACAAAAGACAGTTCTGATTCAAAATTCTTTATGCCTGGCTGAAGCTGAAAGAGAATGGTGCTGGCTAATGTCTGGTGCCAGATGGCTTTCTGCCTGTTTCTAGTGAGAGCTCAGATGCTCGACCACATTTTAGAATGGTACTTCTGGTTATGATCAGTTTTGGATTCATATGGCAGTGTTCCTTAATGCATCTCAATCGTTTTATATTTTATTTCCATGAAAACCTGTTTCAATTTAGTTACAAAAGGGTCACATCCAGTAAGACATCATAGCATTTAAATTCTATTGCTGTCATGGGGTGTTTTAAATTATTTCTCATTTCATAACTTCTTGAAACTTGTCTCTGCAAAACAGTGTCCCTTTTAAAGTGTTTGAACTGGAAAGATACAAGATAAAGCCTAACTCTCCTCAACATGATTTAAGCAGTGTGATCCATGAGCTCCACTGGATTCAATTGACTGTGGTGGTGCTCTACCTGGAAGTGATTAGCATATTGTTTATGGTAATGCTGGGTAAAGAAGGAAACATGCAACTTCTCCTGTGTCTCCAAAGGACTGTGGAATTCAGCCAGGCGGTTGCCTGACTTTTTTATCTGCCTGCCTCCTTTGAAGTACTAAGTCATAGAAGCAAGAAGAATTGCACTCTTTTTAGATTATAGTCAGAATTTCCCATTGGCCTATTTTTGACAAAAGATATGATATCCATAAACACCACATTCTACCAAACACTAATTCTCTCATCAGGCCACTGTGTATCTCTCATATCTGTACTGAAAGGTTCACAGTAATATTGCCCTGATATTTCTTATTTCAGCATTAAGCATTGGAGATGTCAAGGCAAAATAATCCATATGTTATAGGCTATACAAGAAGCAAATACAAACATATGCTTAAGATAAGGTTTGTCAAGGGAGAGAGTATCCACTGTGTTCTGAACTTGATAAAAATTCTGCTTTAGCATTGAATATGCTATTTTTTCCAGAGACAACAGGTGTTCTCCTTCTAACAATAAATATCCTTGAGATTTTTCTTCTGCAAATTTGTTGTCTAATTTTATATTATAGCATCTCTTTACTTGCTAAAACATCAGGCCTATTTAAGTAAGTGGATGCTGAGTGAAGGTAGCATTTGTAGTGGTGTGTTGCAAAGGTTTGTGATGACCAGTTTTATGTTTCCCTCTGCAAACAAGACTGAACTCCATTTTCATGGCTGATGGTGTCTTTGACTCATAAATATATTGACTGATCTGAGATCAAGTGGAGTAGAAATTGAGCAATATAAAGCTGTTCAATTTGGGTAAAACAGAGATGGATAAATGAAATAGGTGGTAAAGGGAGACATGCTTTTAGATGTCTCTTTCTTTGAATTCTGTTTGCATTTGTATAAAGAACAGCATGTGGCTGATAAGCTCTATCTTCTAAAACAGTGGCCATGTTCTTTAGCCCCCTATGAGAATGACACATGAAGTGGGCACAGCACACACTGACAAGGAGCAAATTTCTACAGAAACAGAAGAAGAACAGGCAAGAGTGCGACAATATCGGGGACCAAATTCTCCTTAGAGGGCAGTGAATGTGAATCTAGCACTTTTAGGAATACTGCAGATGGCAAATTAGGCTGAGAGGAAATATGTGAAAGTACTATCCATTCTCTAGAAAGTGTTTTACTCTTTGACAAGGGACTCAGGCACAGTTTTAGTGGAGCAGAGAAAACACAAAATCCTGTGTACTGAGACTTGCTCATTCACTGGAATAGGTGTAATTCTTCCCAGCTCTGCTCATGCATTTTATTAAATGAAGAATATTCATATACACCAGTTCTATAAATTAGAGGATAGCTAGGATATGAGCCATATGAATTTCTTCTGTTGATGACCTCTGGCACTTTTTGGGCTGCTGGCCCAAGGTGGCTCAGTGTCCCTGTATACCAAATGTCACAGGTGCAGCAGTCACCTACGAAACTTCTTTTGTAGCAGTTACACAGAATCTTATGATCTTTACCAATTCCTGCTCCATATGTATGATACACCCATGCATTTTTTATACAGGCAGGTCATGGAATTCAAAGAAGTGCAAGTATCATGTGTCTGTATGGGCAGAAAGGTTGGCAATTATTTTATGGTAAAAGAGAATATTAGAGAAGTGTTGTAAAAGTCTTTGGTCAGGGTTGGTGAACTTGTCTTTATTTTGATTGCTTTGAAGCCTCAGCTGGAAATAAACCAGAGAAATGTACTTTTTGTTTGTAAACTCCTTCCCAAGTAGATCTGGAGACAAAGGTAGAGAGCTGGTGGATATAGACAGGCTATGTTCATTCTGAAGATAAAATTAACTTTAATTTATACATAAATGGTTTTATTAATTAGTATTGCTGTATACCATACTTTCTCATATACATCTCAGGTGATGTCAGGCAGCAATTTAAACAATTGAGGGCTTAACAGAAGAGGAAATCAAAAGATATTGGTTGATTTCTCCTTGTATGCCAAAACAGAAGTATCTCTGTTCATACTGATTTTTGAATAGAAGCGGACACTGTTTGTAATGCACTGAAAAAAAAATTAAAACCTATTGGCTTTTAATTTTTCATAAAAAATTGTACTAATTTGTGCCAACTTCTTAATAAAAAACTATACCATACTATTATAGTTCTCTAAAAATAGGAAAAAAATTACCTTCTAATGTACTAGCTATTCTAGAAGTGCCACATATTTTAGCAATAGCTAATACATTTTTTTAATGAATACTGTATCATGTGTATCCTGTAAAATTTGCCTGCAAAATAACAGCATATCCAGCAAAGAATCCTGCACAGTTTTTAATGTTCCAAAAAGCAAAATGGAACACGTACCATCTGTGCTGAGGGACATCCACGTGGAAAGCAACTCTTTCAAAGGCAAGGATTTCAGCAACATCCATTTAGAATCTACTTCATAGTCTCTGCGAATTTTCATGTGTTTACAGCTGGAAATAAATCTACTGGAAGGAATCTGGGCTTGCATATGTGTGAGCACAATGCACATCTTGAATTGTTAAGTTTTCCAAAATCACCTGTGCATGATGCATCTGCTATAGAAAATGTTAGTGACTTCTTAATGGCTGATTTAAATAGAAATAATTTTAAAATTGAGTTCATGCTGGAGGTGCACTTAGAGAGAGAAACAGGACCAAAGAGCACAGCAGATGCTGGAAGGCAAGGTAAGTGACAGCATGGCTAAAGGAGCTGCAGGCTACTGATTACTTCTTTGTTTAGGAAACATTATGACCATTATTACGATACAAAAGTGTTTCCTTTAGTTTAGGAGAATAGGAGCTGTGGAAGCAGAATTATTCCATGAATCATAAACATAATTAAGGTGTTTTGCAACCTATTTGGATCCCTAAATACGCAAAGTCGTTCCACACTGCCCTTGTTGGCTTTGTGCAGTCATTTAAAACCACCCCATGCTGAGACCTAAATAACATGGTAAGGGAAATTTGATGAGACAAAGTGTTTACTGAGCCTTCAGTAAGTGTAGGTGGTGACTAATAGTGTTGATTAAAGCTGGTTCACTTTCCTTGGGCTGAAGCAGAAATGCCTTTAAAAGCCTGATTAGAAGCATTTGGATTTCACCTCTAGGGAAACTACTGGAAGATTAAAAAATCCAAGGGACACATGGGATTTGTGTTTTGTTGTGGTACAAGCAAAACCATTTGTGTCTAATATATTGTGCTTCTCTGGACTAGAGAGATCACGTTTATAGCTGGCAAAGGATCCACCAGTACCAAATCCTTCCTTGAAACTAAAGAAACTGAAACCCTCTTCAGATTAGGCTACTTATTTATTATCTCTGGAATTATTTGAACCACTACTTTTATATGTATCAACTCTCTGGTGTTAATGTAGCTCTTGACTGAAAAATTTTATTAAGTGCTTTGGGAGATTATTTAGCTGAGTAGGAGAATGGATCTGGGGATCAGGACAATTTGCTCCTCTATTCATCCCCCTGTGTATTTTGTGTGTTATTTTATCATGTTATCTATATGCACCTATGTTTACCCAGTGCAGACTGGGCATAACATATATCAGGGATTTGGTGAGAATAATTTATGCTGAACATTCCTTTCAAATGAAGGGCTGTTCAAAATAACTGTGACCAATTTTATCAAGCAGCTTTCATTGGTTCTGATGTGGCTGCTTGGTTTCATAGCTCCCCCTATGTGAAATTTGAAGCACTCTTGGCTGTTGTATTGTCATTACTGCTCTATGGTATGCTTTGCAAAGTCTGAAAAATATCTGCAATTGATCCTCTGAGAGATGTTTGTGCAAATGTGCTTAAGCATGACATCCAGATTACATTAATTTTTCCATCAGTGTCAAAAATGCAGGCTGAAGAGTTTTTAAAGCATTGATCTATTGTTAAGTTTACCAAGCCCATGAAAAAATCCCAGCAAATCTTTTCTAACTCCAGTGATGCCTATCACATTTTGTTCCAAGATCTTTAGTTTCATTGTAGTCTGAAGTAGGGGTGCATTTTATCCTTAGCAAGTAAACATTGAAATCTAGATGGAAGAGCATGGGCTGCAGGAGAGAGGTGCCCAGAGGAGGCCCTGGACAGCAGAAGACTCTTGGCTGGGAACTCTGCAACATCCTTGGAAAAAAATCCTTCTGTTAGGGAGACGAGGGAATTTACCATAATGTTTCATGTTTCACTGCAGTACAACATCCAGTTTGCATTGCAGCTGCTGGTAACAAGGAGACAACAACATGCTGATAGAAAAATGATCTCCTATTATCACTGTCCTCTACTGACAAATCTCCTCGAATAAGATTTCTGCTTGATTTTGAGACATTGCTAAGATCATGACTCATGAGGGCTTATCTCCACTCTCATATCTAGGAACATTGCTGGCTTATGTTTTGTTGGTTACTGTGTGCTAGTGTTTTGTTATGAGCAAGCAGCATGAAAGGAACTGAAAATTGAAAGATGTATGTCATACTGATATTTTATTTAGACCTAGCTAAAGACTGTTGCAAACTCATCTCAAAATCCTAAATTACGTAAAGAACTCACAACCTCGTGATGCTTTGCTTTCTCTTTTCTGTGGCCTAATACCCTTTCTAATAAAGCTAATGACAAAATGTCCATTTGCATTGTTGGTAGAGGGGAAAACTTGTTTTTATTTGCACTGATACTATAAAAGAAAGGAAGCTTGAGGGAGATCAAACATGTCCACAGCACAGAAGTTTTACTGTAACAATTCCATCACTTATTCTGAAAGTGCTGCACACCTTGCAGGAGTGGGTCTTAAAGAAGGACCTTTGATTTTAGTCTTGACAGAAGTAATAGAAACAGACTAGGCAATTTTTACTTTTAAACAAGTGTAGTTTCTAAGAGGGGGAACCAAGGGAACCTTGACATGCCACTCAGAGAAGGGAACTATTTTTCTCAGTGCATAAACTAGCCTTGCAGTTCTGCAAAGAGCAGTCACTTTTCAGGAGAATACTTGACTAACTTTAGTGCACACCATGCTATTCTTTTAGCTCAGTGAAGGGTTGAAGAGATTTTCTGGACATCTTAATAAGACTCAGTTCAATGATGTAAGACATTTGCTGAAAGGTACATCAATTCCAGTCCACTTCAGTAGATATAGGCTGAGGACTTAAAATAAGTAAAGCAACAGTTCAAAAAATGTAAAAAGGGAGTATATATTTACATGGGCATATGAAGTGTGTGTTTTATAATGTCATTTTATATTGTCTTATATATGGACTTCTGATAAAGAGTGGAGTGCCTGGGGACATGCTTCAGGCCAGGTTGAGACACAGAAAGCCACTCTTGCACCCAGGCACTTACTCTCTTTAGATTAATTTTTGTTCCTGAGGTGTCTGACTAAACATACATAATTTTTCACTGGATGAAAAATTATATTAACCTGCTGTTCACTCTCTCTCTTCTATGTGCTGAAGTTCATGATAATGCTTTATTCTTTTCTCACATTAAAAAGCTTCAAGTATGGTGTCATAACGGAGATATTCCTAAAATTCTTTTCCTGATAAAGCACTGCTCTTCTTACTTCCATACAGTTCAGTGAACAACCGGAGAAAGGACAAGAACTGAGCAATTTTTCTTAGGATGAGAGGTGCCTGTGAAGCTATGTTTTTGTTAAAACACTAGAAGAGTCTGTGCAAAGATTTGAGAGCTCCCCTTCAGCCAGGAAAAACATTTTTTAGACATATCCTTCATGCCATGAGTATAGCTTGTCAGTCACTCTTGGTTGGATGATGGTGAGGGAGATGAATATTTTTCTCAAAGCCAGATGCTTATTTGATCTTTGCTACAAAGAGCTCTCCTGTAATTGTTAAACAGAGATGACAAGACTCAATCCTCTGACAGAAGAAGTGACAGAGAAAGTTCTCTGTGGGGGAGAAAACACCAACAGCTTTCAGGAACCAAAAGCCTCTGACCCAGCCAGACTTCTTTTGGAGGAAAAGGTCTCTCCTAGAGTGTTTTGGAGAGATCTGTGTCCTCTGCTTGCCAGAACATGGAACTGCAAAGCTAACATTTGAGCCATTGTTTTTCAGTTTTTCAGAGACTGAGAAAGCTTTGATTAGAATTTGGAAAATACTCCAGTTTTGTTTCTGTTACATCAAGCACAATTTACCCTTGGGCTGTGATAGCTGGTGAAAATTGCTTAATGCAGGAAGATGATGGGGGATATTAAGGGTATCTCTCTTCTTCCTCTTATGTATGTAAACTAGCAGGATGCTAAAATCTTTACAGTTGTTAGTGCACCACAATGAAAGAAGAAACAGCTTCCCCAGGAGATACTAGTAACCCTGATGTGGGTAAAAATTTGAAATTCAAAATTGGAAGTATCCCTGTAAAACAATCAAAACTTCAGCAGATGAAAAAAGTTTAAGGCAAAAAAGCTGAAGGCACTGTCAAAGCAGCAATCACAATTGATGGGTGGTATCTGCAAAGTGTTCTGCTCTCTGGCACCAAAAGAGGAGAAAGTTTACCAATCACTTCAATGGCAATGACATTGGCTCCCAGATGTGATCACTGCACCCTGTGCTTGTCACTGGTCTCTGCAATTCACCTCAGCTGATCTGCTGCTGCCTTTTGTGCTTGACTGACATTTTTCATAAAACCTTGGTTTTACAGAATAGATAGCTTTTCTTGCAAGATCTCTTTTGCAAAAATGACTGTAACCTTCTCTGTTAACTAAATTTTATCTCTAGACTGTGATGAAACAGTCATAGTTGTTGTGAATTTTTTTTTTCTAATTGCCAGTGGAATTCTGAAACTCCTTCCACTTCATTTCATCTGGACATTACCTGTATACCTGCACAAAACCTTTTGTATATTATGATTAAGTGGTGAGTCCAGTTATTCCTGTTCAAGAGAAATAAATTTAGGGGTCACATTGAATTTGTGTTTCAAATCTTCTTGGGGATCACGAATGACATTGGTTGCTTTACTAAAGTGTGGCCAGAATTTCAGGGGGAAAGCATCTGCAGAGACAGCCTACATACATATATATATATTTATGGATGGACATTTGTCTCATTTTTTTAATTACAGATGCAAAAGATCTAAGTGCTTCTAGTTTTAGTTACATGTCATTTCAGATAAGAATAACCACCTAGAGATATGGTATAATCAAGCAATTTAAATTAAGAGTCAATCCATTAGAATCAATGATTATGTTCAATAATAAAGATTTCAGTGTGCTATCAATTATCCTCCAAGGTCTCAACAACATAATATATAAAGCTCTTTCTGCTTCCTTGCAGTATGTCCTACATGTGTATGTATTTAAATGAATCACCCAAGTACTGTATTCTGAATTAATATATGTAAATAGTGTCACTTGAATGCATATTTAATGACAAAATATGAGATTGTTTCTCAAAATCAGCCCATTGCACTGATTTTTATTGCAATGACTAATAGATAAGTAATCCATTTAATAGGATGCATAACACTAATGAAACTACTATGGAAGTGTTTTTCCCTTGTGTTGATATAACATCTTGCACAACTGAGTCTATTTCATAGGTGTCATATTCATTCAGATAGCAAATATGTGGAATAAAAGTGTTTTGAATCAACTTTATGTAAATTTGATATAACTGCCCATTGTTGCAGCCTTTAGGACATCTCAGATAACTTACTATTACCAATAAAAATCATCAATGATAACTTTTTGAAAATTATGCTTAAATCTATGCTGTTAAAACTGTCGTGAAAATTCAATGTGAATTTTCAAAGCTCTGTACTTTGAAACACTCTAGAAATCTTACCAGTGTTAAACCAGCATTTTTAAAAAACAAACATTTGATCTTAGGGAATAAATCTTAAAAAATTCTGGCTGTTTCAAAGTTAACTATTCCTAATCCTGTATTCATATATATAAAATGGAAGACTAGAGATAGGATCAAATTAAATAAACTGAAAAGAATTTCTGTATGTATAGATTGCACATATTTTGATTTTGACTTAATTTCTGAGGAAAAAAATACAGGGAAAAGCTGTTGCAAATTCCACCCAAGTCAAAGGACCTGTGCAGAGAGCAAACTGCTTAAGTGATTTAAAGGAAGAAAGAATAAGCAAAAAAAAACCCCAAAACCAGCCAACCAAAAACCCCAAAACACTACTGTAAGCCAGATATCTTTCTTAGCTTTATTTTAAAATAACTTTTTTTACTTCATGTGAAAGTGAATTTTGTAGAGCATTAGCAATTACCTATTATGCATATATGGGGCAAGATGACTATTATAAACTTCTTTGAGTAGCCCTGAATATATGCCCTATATTAGCTCAAGTGGCAAAGCTGCACCATCATGTTAATTTATGTGTAAGTTCACAGCATGTGTAGAACTCTTCTGGTGATCATGTTGTGCAGAGCCATTTGAAGATTGGTGTCCCTTCTCAGGGAATTCTAATGGCACTCAAGTAAACTGATACTAGAAGCGTGTGAAGGGGACAAAGGAAGATAATAACACATGCACGTTACTTGAAAAGAGCAGGTCTACTCATAAAGAGAAATTCTGTGGGGAAAAAAAAACTTAACTAGATTTCAACAATCTCAGAATGTTCTGTGAGCACACAGCGCTATAGAGACATAATCACATGTGTTCATGTGCATGTGTTCAGCCACTGAGTCCACATGCACAAAATGAAGCACAGTTACTTGTGCTGCTTTAATAATATTTTAATGTGGGAAAAGTTATAACCATAGGACCTCTACTATAAGGTAGTCAGTGAAATGCACTGTGTGATCAGATTCTGAAAAACAAACTTTCTTATTTTGTGAGATGCACAGCAAATATCTGTGCAATTTAGACATTTTAAAGTGCCAACCACTGACTGGAAGCTTTAAATTTTCATATAATGTTGCTATAAACAAAATACAATATTAAGTAACAGGTATATTCTGCACTGATTTATGTTCTGTGCAGCCTTGCTGCAGTTAATATGCCCAATTCATTTCTGGTGTCATTCCAATACAGCTAGAATGCTAATGCCAGTGTAGATACACTAGGGATGAAGCAAGATTACATTAAATGCATAAGATTACTGAAACAAATACTCAGTTATGCATTACATAATAATTAAAAAAAAATCAAATCAAGACTTGATTCTGCAGTTTTTCTCCCTACAAGAACAGCTTAAGATATCTATCAGGTGAATGAGGGCAGCAGTGTGTGCCCCGATGTTAGGAAAAATAATAGATTTGTGTTGTGCCCCAGATTCAGAAATGTTATAGCAGTCTATACTTGACAGAGGAGTGAAAAAAAATGACATGGTCCTACTGGCTCAAAGAAGACTAATATTTGACTCTGAAAATATTAATAAATAATAATATTCATATGGGTCTTGCA
Source organism: Emberiza elegans (assembly GCA_024865655.1). Taxonomy (NCBI): domain Eukaryota; kingdom Metazoa; phylum Chordata; class Aves; order Passeriformes; family Fringillidae; genus Emberiza; species Emberiza elegans. The sequence goes on from JALJVW010000139.1 coordinate 44,534,400, forward strand.
TGCCCATCTCTTCAGAATATTTACTAAAAAACAAATGAAGACAAATTGCTATTGGCAATTTAAAGGGGAGAGGATGCCATTCTAGATCTATGTGCCACATTATGTGGACTTCATAAGTGCTTAGAATTATAGAATAGCCTGGCTTGGAAGGTACCGCTAAAGGACGTCTAGTACAACCCCCCTGCAATAAGCAGGGGCAAGTTCAACTAAAACAGGCTGCTCAGAGCTCTGTCCAAATTGTCCTTGGATGTTCCCAGGGATGAGACATCTGCCATCTCTCTGGGAAAACTGTGCCAATGTTTTAACACTCACATTGTGAAAATTTTCTTTCCTAAGTCTAATTTGAGTCTACACTCCTTTCGTGTGAAACCATTGACCATTATCCTGTTTCAACAGGCCCTGCTACAAAATGTATGCCCATCTTACTTTTAAGCACTGGAAGATGCTCTAAGGTCTTCCTGGAGCCTTCCCTTCTCCAGACTGAACAAGCTCAACACACTCATCATGTCCTCACTGGAGAGGTACTCCAGCCTTTGGACCATATTTGTGATTTCTGTAGATACTGCTGCAGAGCCCCTTCTGCTGGGGAGTTTAGTCTGTTTAGGTTCAGAGCCTGTTAGTAGCTTTACAACCCAGTTCATTCTCTTTGTTTTCTTACAGCTAGATATTAAACAAACCATCGACACAGTATACAATTCAGCATGTTGCAGTAATTCCAAAACAGGAAAATCCTTTCTTGTAGTATGACGACTTTCCTCATTTTTGTGTCTGGCTGTAAATGAAACCAACCAGATGGTCCTCACTGATCTGTATTGTGTGTGAGACATCTCAGTGCTTTTATGTCAGGGCACAAATTTGTTTCATCTAACATTGAAGAAAAGCAGCTCTTTTGTGTGTTTATTTGATGTTTGTGGTTCAGATGGCTGGCAGCATGCACAGTCCAAGAATGGCAGTCCTCCAGACTTAATATGATGCTGGGGATGACTACTAGAGGGAACTGAGATGAACTGAGGATGAAACATGAAAGTTGTGTTGTGATATTTTGTTAAAATGTTATTTTCACCCAGAGCCTTGCCAGAGTTAGGAAAGAAAATAAATGATCTGTCAACTGTTTTGTCAAGATCTCAAGCTAGGAAAAGACTGCAAACTGGAAAAGGCTGTATGCCTTGTGACCAAGTGTTCTCCAGCATGGCCTTTCCTGGCCAAAACAGTGGACCTGAAATACTTTCAAAGGAGTGTTGAGCAGATTTGCTTTGTCAAACAAATTACTTATTAAGACCTCTAAAGCATCCATATAGGTCAAGTAACTTTTAATTCAGGCACATAAGACACATTATCAACAGAATTAAGCTTATATTTTAGGAAGACATAATTAAAGAAATAATAAATAGTTAAGATTAAGACAATTTTTTAACCACAGGTTTCCAAGTTTATAAAATTATTTGGTTGCCATTATTTGTATTTTACAAATGAGGAAACTGAGTTATCAGAAAGTATTGTTCTTCCCAACAGCCTATTTGAAATAGAACATAAGTCATTAAATTCATATGATTTGTTTTAATAACGTAATTTATATTAAGACCAGAAATCAGAGCTTTCCTTCTGCAGTTAGCAATAGATATCTTAAAAATAACATTTCTTTGTGTGACTTGGAACACTAACAGCTTCATCCCAAACTCAACTAATTCTAATAAAGTCAGCTACTGGTCAGAACATCTATCATAGAATATCATGAGCTGGAAGGAAACCACAAGACCATCCAACTCCTGGCCTTACATGGGAACATTCCAATAATCACAAGAAGTCACAACTGTAACTGTTTGCATTATTCATCAGTAATTGCTGTAAATTCTGCCAGTAAAAATTATATGGAGTTCACTGAATCACACAGACTTCCTGTGGTAGATCTCGTCACAGTAAGATGAACTGGCTTGTCTTGGTAGACAAGAAGAAAAGAGAAAGATTCAGCTTTAAACTGATTTTTGAAACCAATAGGTGTTTCTCCTGCTACCTATTTCATATTTGGAGTATGGCTAACTGATTGCAAATAGCACTTTAGAAAGTGTGTGTGAAACTTGTGCTCATGTCCCTCAGCAAGAAGAACAGGAAGCAGAAAGGCTTTGTGTGGGCCATGCTGGGGTAAGGAAGGTGAGAGATGAGCCTGAGCAGAACAGAAAACTCCCAAAACCTCTCATGTCATGAACTTTTTTTCCCCACACTTGTTTAAATGAATAAATGAAACAAATTCTTATGTCTTCCTTAGGAATCCAACTGATGTATTTTTCCTGCAAAGAAGATGCCTTCTTTAGTAGCAGCTTTGTTGCATATTTGTGTCTAGATTTCTGCCTTTTATGTTCAAAAAAGACTATTGTCCTGTTGGCCAGCTGTTCCTTTAGTAAGAAAGAATTAATAGAAAACAACTTCTGATTTTTTCAATATTTTCCCACACAACCTGAGTTGCTTTTTTCTGCTCCATTCTTCACAAATATTAGTTAATGTCTGCACATTTAATCACTTAACTCTGTCATTTATGTATGCAAGTGGAATTTGCTACTTAATTCCCTGTTTATTGCAGAGATACTTGAGAAGATTCAGGGCAAATAGCTTATTTTGTGTTCAGCATAGAGTTCTCCCAATTCTGACCTGGATCCTCATAAAGAAGAAAGGACCTTTATTCCTTCCTTAGTAGTCTATCAAAATGACAGATTTTTCATGTGTTTGCTGGCATACAAAGTTCACAGGCGTTTTCAAGTTCCAGTCAGTGAATTATCAAGCCTAACTGAGGAAGCAGACAAAGGGGATGAGTGCCATTTTTCTAACAATTCAAATTCTTTTTGCCTTGCCTTGAGTCACCTTCAGCTGTCTAGCCAGTGTGATCCTGAGACACAGAGTGAGGCTGTGCCTCCTGCTGCGCCACATCAGCTGGAATTCCATGCAGTAGCGTGATTTTCCTTCAATGCATCAGCAAGAGTAAAGACTCTGCCAGGATTCTGGTATAAATGTCAGGATAATAACAGGATTACATTGGGGAAATGATCTATTTTCAGTTCCCAGAGACTTTAGGAGCCTTACTGTGTTTTAGGGTTAATGCCAATGTTAGGAACAAGCCCCACAGTCCATAGAGGGGAAGGTTGTGAACTATGAACTATTCATGACTACAGTCTGTGGAAGGGTATTTCTGAAAAATGGTACTTTTTGTTTTGCACTCCATCATGGGAAGGTGAGAAAAATCTCAATGATTTTAATTTCTAGGGGAAATGCTATAAATGACACATAAAAGTTTAGATCCTTTAATAAAGGGTAAAAATGAAGTTATGAGAATGTCTTGCAGGAGAGTGGAAGACATTTTTACAGGAGGGATGGAGAGATTTTCACCTAATAAAAGAAATCCCTTTTAGTTTTCACACTCCCTGAGCGTTCTCCAAATTTGCATTGGCATTTCTTTCACAGGCACTAATGTGCCAGTTGAGAGAATATTCTTGGTAATGAATGACATTGAACTGATGACAAAGCAGAAAGTGAGTACTGAAAGGGAAGAAAATAAAAAGGCTAGTACAGTTGTTAAGATGAAACACCTGCTGTGAGTGCCATGAAAGGCTCCTGGGGAGCAGGCAGCTTCTGAACAAATAATTTCTGAGGAAAGATAAAATATCCTTGTCTGCTGACAAGGCCACCTTTCCTTCCTCTCCTCAGTCTCTTTCTTATGGATTACTGTTTTCATGTCCATGTTTTTTTGGCACATTATTAACAGCCTGAAATACTGAGGTTGCACAGAAATGGGTTTTGTTTCAGATTGCTACCTAACTAGTATTTCTTATTTTTTTGGGTCTCATTGGTTTTCAAGTGAACATATTCTGTCTGAACACATAATATAAAATTCCAGCAAGCCATTTTGTAAATCTCTAAGATATGTTAATAGTCTAACCACAGTTTCAAGACATTACTCCAAAGGTCATTGCTGCACTGTCTCACTAGTATAACAAAACATCTTTTCCTAGAAAGGCAAAAAGCTGAAATTGTCTTTAGCAATCCATTGTATCTCAGCTTATAATTTCCCCCTTTTAAAAGAAATAGGATTTTTTCCTTTCCAAATGCAAAGAAATTTTGACAAAAGACATCCTCTGAAACCTGTCCCCACAAAACTTATCCTTGGCCAGCACTTTAAACCCAGATGCTAGTGGCATAACCTTTCTTAAGTGGGTGTGATGATACGAGCCTAACAGATGGGCCTACGGAGAACAACCATGTACCTCAATATTGAGTATTTCAGGCACAGAGTTCCACCAAGAATGGTTTGGACTGCAGTCTGCTCAGAAAAACATTGGCAAAGATCAGGAAAACATGCAGTCTCTGATACTCTGGTCATCAGCAGAGTTATTTGGCTTCTGATATAAAGTAAAGCATGCTTTGGCTCTCACCACTGATAAATAGTATTTTGCTTACAAAAGAAAGAGTGAGAAGGAACATTTTGACTGCTCTGGTGTTGATTTGAAGATCATACCCATGGAACTTGGCCTAAGGGCCACTGGAAGTTTACTGGAGTGATTTCCCATTGCTCTGAGCCATTGTTTTCCCCAAAGACTTGAACTCTGTCAGGATCTCAGAACATTTTACCTTGGAGTGCTGCTCTCCCTTCAGTATGTTCACCAGATTGAATTGCCTTTTGGTCATAACCAGGGCAAGAGAAGATATCACCTAGGCAGGAAGGAAAATAAGAATATTTTACAACAAAGATGGTGAAATATTGACACAAGTTTCCCAGAGATGTGGTAGATGCCCCATCCCTGGAAATATTCTGGGCTCTGAGCAACCTGTTGTAGTTGAAGATGTATCTGATCATTGCAGGGGGTTGGACGAGGTGATGTTTAGAGGCTCCTTTCAGCCCAAAGCATTCTATGGTTCCATGGCTCATTGAAATACCTCTCACATAAGTAAATCTGGTGATTTTAGTAGGTCTTTTTCATTAAAAGCTATGCATTAATGCCATAAGTAATGGCTTACAGAGCTGAACCATTGTAATTTTTTTTCAAGAAAGAAAATCTGTATTTTGTTTCAAGAATTCCTTTAATATTAGAAGTCCTACACAATATTCTTGACAGAATTTTATAAAAAAAGTGGATTCACATTTACTGCAGGTGTAATTCCAGCAAAGTTGCATTATGGATTAATTTATTCTAAAAATATTTTCAGAACATTCAGAGTTGACCTATTTTGACTAGATAATTTCAGAGTTATTATATCAGTTATTTAATTCCTCATTTTTAGCTCCTGAGCTGGAAAAGATTTGTATCCTTGTATTGTCCTTATTTGCAACAGATAAGTAAAATGGTTTCTCTGTGTTTTTTTGCCCATTACAATTCACTAAATATTTCATTTTATGAAAATTTTGGCTTTTACTTGCATCAGCTGTGCTATTTTATCCTGCCACCTGAGGTCATTTCAATTACATCTGACAAATGAGTTACAGTAACCAAATGAATTGCATTCTTTTCATAAGTAATTACAATGCAAATTTTGAGTATTATATCTAGTTTTCTAGAAATAAATTGGACAGACCTCTCTCTTTTCTTGAAATACTTGTTGAATACTCGTTGAAGGAAAGATACGAACGATTATATAGAAACTGAAAGTAAATTAATGACAGCAAATTGCAGTTGAAGAGCATGTTTGTTCCATGCAGCACTGAGCTTTAGAAGTGACTGTGCATATTTTCAGCAGCCCAAAAAGACAAAAACCAAAAAAAATCCTTCAAAGAATGCTTTATAATCTACCAAAAAGAGAAGTCTTGATTTTCAAATACAAGCAACTACCCACTTGAAGAAAAAATTAATTTATCACTCTTGTGATCATGACAGTGACCTAGAAGAATAATTTTTCCTTCCTCTATTTAGATCTGTATAAAAAAACTGCCATCCCATGCTTAGGCCTTGGCAAATTGGGAATACGGGTGTGGCACTCGAGTTTACTATTTAGTGCTTGTCCTAAGTTTCACCTATGAAAACAAACAAAACTCATTTCTGAGAGAAAAATAAATCTCACACACTCCAAAATCATTTCACCAGCCAACACCTTCCTCTGCCTCCAAAGTCACAGATATTGTTTTCTCTGTTTTACCCAATTTTGTAGGAAGATTGGCGGAAGAAGCTATATGTAAAATTGTACAAATTTCTGTATGCCATGGCTTCAGTACAATATTTAGAAATGTAGCATTTTAAAACTTTATCTTTTGCAGTACACTCACTAAAAATTATTGTGTCTAAGATTAATAATTGCAATCAAAGACAATGAGGTCACAAAGATCATAAGGTGAGCTGGAATGAGCCTTTAGGGTTTTTTAGTTCTGGGAAATCACTTAATCACCCAATCATTGTTTTTAACACTGTTAACTTCCACATAAGTGTATGGTTTAGCATCAGTCTCTGGCATATTGGTACTTATGACATTTATCGTGATCGCAAATAGTAAAAAACTTCCTGAAATGAATCTACTAACAAATAGGATTATAAAATCAAACTAAGTACTGTAAGGCAATTTTTTATCTCCTTTTGTGTAATCAAGATAACAGCTCTTCTCTAGCCCTAGGTAGGATTCTAAAATTCACGATTCATTCAGTTGATAAAGCACCCTGCCTTTTTTTTCCTGTGGGATCTCAATGTAAGTGGTTACTTCACCAGCACAGCGTGTGCCTCTTCAACAGGACCACTGTAACCTTGCTCAAGCAAACTTGAAAGGCTGCTATACCAGGAAGTGTTATCATGTCATAAATGGTCTACGACATCAGGAAAATAATCCTTAATATCAGGATGCCTCAGAAGCCTGTCTCACTAAATTGACTACAGAATAAGAGACAACCTCCTCAAATGGGTGTCTGCATGTGAATAGCCTTCCCAAGAGTCCAAGGTACCTTTGTAGGCAGAACTGAATATGTAAACACTCCCACATTGTTACTGTTAGTAAAGTACTTGGAACATTTATTCTGAGGAACTTCAAACTTTCAATGTTCAAAGGTAGAAAATCAAAGATTTCACCTTTTAAAAACCAAATTCACCAATCAAAACCAGCATATAATTTCAGGTGTAGGGGTATATTGCCACAGTTCCAGTGAAAGCCTATTTTGAAGTCTCGATTTAGTCTGTATTTTTTCTCTAGAGGACTATTCTTGACCTCTAAAGCAGCAAATAGGTTAAAAATCTGAGCAGTATAGTTCTGTATAATGTCAGCATTATGTAACTTTTCAAATATTGGAAGGATAAAAAATATCGCATGTATGGGACTTAATTTCAACAGAAAACATAATAAAAAGTTTATGAAATGATTTGTGAGTGGTTTTATAAAAATTGAACTTCCTAAGAATATGTTGGTTTTACTTTATCACACTCATTCTTGGATATGGATAATGATGCTGAAAGAATTTATTTTCCTAATATATACATGTTCACACAGGTATTTACTAAAATATTGGTTTTGCATTTGCATTTCTGTTTCCTAGCAGGAGGGAAACTGTAAAATGTTTTCCTTTGTACCAACCATTATAAGTAGAACTAAAGAAAATACCCAGTTCAGGAAACTAATTTAGAGCCTGTTTATTTTTCAGTAGCACACAATTTCCCACTTAAAAATACTGAATAAAAAGTTAATGTATTAATTAGACTAGCATACGATCTTCTAATTTCCAGTTGAACAACTTTGTCTTTCATGCTTTGGGTTGTATCAGTTGATCACAATTTGCTTATGCCACTGTTTGAACCCATCTTGCCAAGGCCTGTGACAACATTTTGCTCTTTAGAGCTTTTAATGCTCAGCTTACAGTTCCTGGGTGACATCCAAAACCATAAAGTGACAGTTGTTTTCCAAGTTGTATTTACAGCTTTGAATCCATTAATGACTCCTCTGCTGTTTCTTCTGTGGCTTCAGCTGTTGTATGACAGAAAGAAGCAGGCAGAGTTCCTCTGCTCCTCAAGAATGTAATATGACACGGCTCATTTGAAGTAGCATCTCCACAAAGTAAACCTTTATAGCAGGAACTAAGTGTAGCATCCACGAGTGGCATCTGGCAGCCTGTGATACAGAGCAAATAAGGTTGGAGATTGTTATTCCCCAGAGCATTCTATGCAAAGGAGATTAGACTATGCAAGAATGACTTAAAGTACCACAGGTTTCATGCTGCAGAAGCCTGGCTTTAAATACTGTATATCTGCAGCCAAGTTGAAATGCATAACATTCTTTTAATCTCTCCTCTTGTTAAAAGAAGAAGAACTCAGCAATGAAAATAATTTTACATTTGGTCAAACAGTACAAAGTACTGCTGGAAACCCTACAAAAGTGGAATGAGACCCAGTCTCTGGAGACCAGAAATGCTGTCATACCAGCATTTCTGTAAGCCTCTTGATCACGTCTCTGAGTTGGTGATAAACCCGTCCATCTTCCATTTTATTAAAGCAGAATGAATAGAATTACATAGAAAAGCTGTCAGTGACATGTGGAACTGGATGACTATGAGTAAGCAGAGAAAATAAACTCAGAACTATAAAATTAGTCAAAGAATCATGGAATTACATTCAAACTTAAATTAACCCTAAAAAAAATTTGTTACCCAAGTTTCTCTAAAACATTTACTTTTTTGAAAGACATTGATGGAAATTCCATAGTGAAGACACTGAAAAACAGCTTAAATAAGTCAGACAAAGATCCATTGTTGGTAATAATTTTGTTTTGAGAAAGGAAATTCAATAAAATATGATTATTTTCTACTTTGGTAAGTGAAATAAAATAGCATGTATTGCATAGTACAAATATATTAGTTACTGTCCAAGTAGTCATTCTCAAACTGGAGTTAGAAATAATCTCAAATAATCTCTTTCTTCCATTGTAATGAGCAAGAAAAAAAAATAGCTATCCCAGATATTTATATTGATAACCCCTGCAAGTAAAATTAACCCAGATAGCATTAGTACTTGCTCTTAACTTTTTGACAGTAGTAATTTTTAAGTTCTAAAACTGAGTTAACATGAACCTGTCCATCTGCTTTTTCTACCCTGCTGCAAAAGGGTATGGGTGTCTGGCTGGGACAGAGTTAATTTTCGTTGGAGGAGACTATATGTGGCTGTGTTTTAGATTTATGACTAAACCAGTATTGATTACTAAACAGTGTTTTGACTGTTACAGAGGCTAACACAGCATCAACACCTTCTCTGTTTCTCACTCTGTGTGGCAAGGGATTGTGAAGGAGCCCAGCTGGGCCAGGTGACCCCACATGGCCAAAGGAAAATTCCAGACCATATAATGTCGTGTTTTGTAATACAAACTGAGGGTGTAGTTTTAACCAACTAGTCTTTGCTCAGAGACTAGCTGGGCATCAGACTGTTTGTGGGAGAAGCTGAGTGATCCACTTTTGCAGGACTTCTGGGTTTTGTTTCCCTCTTTCCTTCACTTATTAAATTATTTGTATCTGGACCCACAAGTTTTTCTCACTTTTGTTCATCATATTCAGTTCCCTATCCTACAGTGAGGAGGGGAGAAAGTAAAGTGGCTGTGCTGAATTATAGTATTTACTCTCTTTCAGTTAAAAAAAATCCCAACAATTATTGTCCGAAAAGTTAACAGTAGCTTTCTGAAAATAATTGCATGATTTTGTGGATATCTGCAGTGCACCACTTTTACACAGGAAGTTCTTTCTTTTGCATAAGAATCCCATTAAGTCCATGCAATAGTATGCAGGTGGTCTGGAAAAAGTGAGAATCCAAAGTGTAACATTGCTTTCTATATAGAGATATAAAATTTTCCCTCTAAAAGGAAATGATGAGTTAAAGGGGAAAGTCAAATGCAAACTTATAGAAAACTAATCCTTGCTCTGCCTGTAAAAATAAACTTAGCAGGGGTCATTGTTTAGTATAAGTATTGTTATGTTAAGTATGTTACCCAAGAAAACTACTTAGACATTCTGTTTCCACAAAAACTCCAAACCCCCACAAAAACAAACAAACAAACAAACAAACAAACCCCAAACACCCCCAAGCAAAACAAATGGAAAAAAGACTTAAATGTTCCAGAACTGAGTTAACTCATAATTTTTTGTTTTCATACCTCAGAACCTGATGGCAACAGAACTCGAGAAAGATTAACACTTTGTAAAACAAGCATATAAAGAAACCAAGAATCAGTGAGCATTTCTCCAGGTTCCCAGTTCATCTGAAGGACCACCTTTTCTGAAGAACAATACTGAAGAAAAAACTTTTGATATTTACCCGAATACTGCACAGAGCCCTTTTAATGTGTGCAGTTACTTAATGATTGTGCTCCATTTTGAATTAGTATGATTTTTCCTGAAAGAGAAAACAAAATCTATGAAAATGACGCTTTTCTCCAGAGGAATAAATGCAGGACTGAAGCAAGGATTTCAGCTGTACGCTAAGAATATAATCTGAATATAATTTTTTTTGGTGAGATGGAGTGAGAAATTATATGACAGAGTGGATCATCTACATTTACTAAAAATAGCCATTTCTCTAAAATAGTGTCTTTACTTAAATAATTCTAAAAGCTGTTTAGAATTACTCCACAGAATGGATACTATTAGTGTTTCAGAGTCAAGTTATGCTTTTCCAAAGTATATTTCAGTAGAATTTTTTGCTTGGGTAGTATGATCTTATGATTTTTTTAATAATGTAGTTGGAATTTTGTTCAACATCTCTATTTTATTACTGTATTGATGAGGCATTCTGCATAATTGTTGACTATTTTCACAAAGAGAGGAATTTTGACTGCATACTGTTAGAATAATTGTAAAGCATGGCTCTAATCATTACTTTTTTTTCACCCGTGTGGAAGTTGTATTTAATTCACCTACGGTGTGGTGTCTGACACAGGCAATGGTACAGTATATTAACAGCTTATGGAAACTGATTGTTTGCAGCATCCGAGTGAACCACGTGAGTCACTCAAGGGTCGAAACAAATCGTAGAAGTCTGGACTTTGCGTTGGAGACTACATGTTGGTATAACATCAGGTTGAAAATATGTAACCTGATTTGATATTCAAGGGCCTCACAGCCTAGATGATGCTGAGATTCCTTCCTATTCCTTCTAGGTCACTGTCATGCTAGGCTAGGTGGAAAAATAGGCAAAACTCACCACCAGTCTTCATTTGTGCTTTGACACCTGGTGTCTCTGAATTGCTGTTATGACTAAAAATGAGTATATTTTAGTACTTCATAGTAATAGAAATTGTCTCCCTCATTAGTCCTGTGGTGAAAAAAAGGTTCAAAACGCTTCTGATTTTGAACAACTGCAATTTGCTACCTTGCACAGTAGAGTGTTTGAATTTAACTTATTTAGTTTCATGGTAAGTAACAAAGGAATGATTCATAGTGTTGCAGAGATTGTCTTTATGTTTTCAAAAGGGAAAAAGAAGCATAAATTATTAATACAGCTGTCAGATTCCTTGACAATACTTTATCTCTTGTAACTCTTAAATAAAACAGCCATTTTCTCTGAATAATTTCTCTACTTTGTACCAGAAAACAAACAACATTTTGTGAGATATAAGAATTTTTAAAAGATTGGAGTTTACTTATTGCAAGGATACTGACAAAAACAGTCATTGCTATTTTTATGAAGACAAATATAGGTAAAATCAAGAGTATGATCTTCCACAGAAACAAAACTGTTAGAGAATTGGTTCACAGTGCACTATTCAGTACCTAGCTAAGCTTTGCATGTTGCAAAAATAATATCTTTGGAGAAATAAATATCATACAGGATTAAGATGGTGATTGTCTTAAAATGCGATTTCACTTCAGCCAGGCAAAACCTATCAAATTGGTTTGGGTTTTATTTCAGCTTGAAGAACAGAGTTGCAAAGGTATTTGGAGCCAAAAGATGCACCAAGGATGAAAATCCGTGGATTTTTTCCAAAACTAATGGTTACATTGCCCGGCTGAATGAAATTGGTTCTGGCTTCAGAACTGCATTTATTAAATATGATGGTGAAAGTACACCAGCAACACTTTCTTTTGCCATCTGTGATCTCTTTGGCTGCTGTCAGAGCTGGATGTTGTGCTACCAGCAGGATCACAAATTCATAGTGATTTTGGATCTAGATCTGTGGTTTGCTTTCTTTCTTAAGAATAATAAGCAGCAGTGAATGCTAAAATCTACTCAGGGTCTCTGAACTGTTTAGGAAACATGGTTGAAATAGACTGACAAGGGAGAAAATTGTTAGTCCAGATTGCTTGAGCGGGGACTGTAATTCTGTATAGACAGTGTGAACAACTGCAGTTAGAATGAGTGAAAAAGTTCTACAGGCACTGGGCATTACTCAAGACAGTAAGAAACTCCTGAATCAGAAACATGGATATTGCACAAACCAACTGCATGATTTTTATAGTGGTGACACTACTGTAAAATGTCATTTGCTCATATCTCCAAAATGACCCTTTATTATTAACTTTATTTATTCAACTATATCAAAACATCTCTACTTAAATATAGATGCAACAAGTGCACAGTTTCTACTCTGCAATTTTTTTCAGAGTTAAACCTATGAAGAGAGGAAATATTTTAATGAAATTTAGGTTTAAATTAATGGGAAAAATACAATACCTTAAATACACTGCACTTCCGTCACAGATTTGTTTTGGACAGTTGATGATAAAAAAAAAAACTGACAAGTAAAATGAACAACTAATTACTCTTCATCTTTTATATAACCAGCTCATTGGACAATGTGTTTTTTTTCCCCAAAGTTACTTCATGTTTAATCATGGTAAACTTTTTTTTGCTGGCACCTCAGTTAACAGCCAAGGGCAGTTTAACAGCTTTCTTTATTGAATAATTTAGAAGACCCAAAAAGTATTGTTTTATGTTGAACGAAGTATTATCTTCATCCCCCAGTGAGAGCTGTCATTTGGATTTCAGCACATTTTTTGTGGTATAGATTTCCTTGTGGGTTTTCTTGATTACTGCGTTGAAAGAAATGTTAGAAGTGTATTTCAAACTGAAACATAGAAAATAATCTACATTCTAGGACAACATTTTGTTGTCTTAATTTTGTTTTCTCTGTTTCAGCTATTCGACAAAATTCAGGAAGAAGGAGCAAAACATGTTGATGGTTCTGAGGTTTTTTGATAAATAAACTATTTGAACCAGAAGCTTCCACTCAGGGTATCTGTTACTTCTGTAGATTAGACAAGTGAATGTGCCTTTGAATAGTGGTTTTCGTTTACTTTTCCTTTGTGCTATTTAACAAAAAAAAAGAGTTGAGTGTCATCACGTTTTTTGTTTGACTTTTGTGTAACTGCTTTCAGGCAAGAAATGGACCCTTGGGTAGCAGAATTTGGACGATATCTGTGGGACAGAGGTAAAGATGCTCTTTTGAAAATCAGGAAGTGTATAAAATTAGTTGTTGCTTCACCTCAGTTTTACTTCCTTGCTCCTTGCTTTTGTTGGGAAGGTTGGAAGAGGAGAGAGGAAGGAAGAGTCAAGCATTTATGAATACTATTGCCTGTTAATAGTTCAGCCTAAATAATGCATAGCAATGGCTGATGAACTTACAAAACATGGAGGCTTAAGTGTGAAAAAACCAAAAAATACAGCATCAGTGGCAGCAGCTTATGACAAACTTTAAAATGTCTAATAAGCTGCTATCAAATCAGAAAGTCAAAGCAAGCAATTGTCTGTGCACAAAAATGAGATATGAAAGAGAAGAGGGTTACTGAGGGTGTTTCAGAGCTAACAAAAAAACCCCCCAAATCAGAGGAAAATAAAAAGATTCCCTTTGAAAAAGAGGAAGACTAGCCACCTCTAAAGAGAAAGAAATATGAGAAAAACTCTTTGCCTTTACCTCTTATCTGTCCTTATACCCCTACCATAACCAAACTGCTGGATGTTGGCAACACAGGTCCTGCACAAAGCTGATTAGTTTTTTTCAAAACCTTCCTGAGTTGTGTAATTCATGTTTGCAGTGATGTCTTGCGCAGCTTTTCTGAGGGCTGTGTAGATGAGACAATCAGAAAGCTGAGGCAAAAGTTCCTAACATCAAATGGAGTTTTTTTGTTGCCTTTAGATTAACTATCTAGATAAACTCCTGGGGAGGTAAGTCCAATACAGGCTTTAAGTGGTTTGGCTGTAAAATGATTAGTTTGCTTAATTTGCCTAAACATCTTTGTGGCTCAATTCAGATAGCTCTTGCTTCAGGAAAAGTTTTGCTTTGGCTGATCTTGGAGATTTTCCTTGAGGCACATTCACAGCACACAAGTTCCTGACTTCCTGTGCAGCCTGTCCCTGTTCCTGTGCAGACCACATGAAGGAGAACTGCACTTTCATCTGTTGAAAACAATTCAGAAAATGATAATGGGAATTATCATTTACAGAGTGGCAATCTCAGAGTGGTTAAGGTTGGGAGGGACATGGAGGTTGTCCTGGTACAAGATGTTCCTGCTCTAGCAGGGCCTCCTAGACTCCATTGCTAGGGAAAATGCCCAGGTGGCTTTTAAATATCCCCAAGGAGCTGGACTCCACAACATCTCCTGGTGACCTGTGCCAGTGCTTGGACATCTTCTTTTCCATGGAGAAGACCTGCTGCAAGAAATTGTGTATGGCATTGGAAGCACTGTAATGTGAAGAGGAATCCATGATAAAATACCAGCTGTTTACTGAGAAAAAGGCTTAGGTATTAGTATTGCTGAAAAACAACATCTGCTTTTGAAACAGTTAGGACTGTACAGCCCAGTTTGATTCTGGTTGCTGACAGTAACTGAACACGTGCTGCTGCTGCTGATGTGCCTCTGTTGTGGGGCTTTTATCATGTTGAGTTTTATGTCACGGTGTTTTCTATCATGTTGTGGGTAAGCTGAGTGACCAATAAGTGTCCTCACATTTGAAACCATCACTAAGAGTGAAAAAATGAATAAAGCACTTACTCTGCCTGGAAGTTTGTATCTGTATAAAAGCAAAAACATGAATGAAAACACTCATTTGTCAGCAAAATTACTTCCTGCTAAAAATGGCAGATAGGTGACAGTAAAGACCAGTAAAAAACTTTATTTTTCCTCAGAAAGTTCAGAATTTAATGAGAGAAGGCAAAAAGGATTCATGTGCAGGGAAAGGTTTAATGCTGCCATTTCTGGTAGGATTAAGATAGATGCTGAAAATCTACTAATTTTCTGTATTGTGGTATGGTGCAAGTCTCTAAATAGAGCAGGATTCTCAGGCTTATGTAGGCCCTAGTCTCCCTAGGTTCTTCTTTTATTTCAAGGGCTATTTGGAGATAAATGACAGCCCAATTGTTTTTAAAGATTATCAGAGCATAAAAGAATCAAGACTTTTAAGCCAAAAAAGGAGAAATATTTTAATGGATTAAAATACATTAAATTGAAATTCCATCACAAGGAAATAAAAAAATAATCTCTATTGTTCTCATATTTTTGAATGGAAATTACTTTTTAATATGATTATTAACAAAAGGCTATCTCTAATGTTGAAATATCTATTTTTAATAAATAGTTTATAGTAATAGGTAATACCTTTTTTTTTTTGTATTGAATAAAGACTATCAACTACTTACAGCTTTCAGTAAGAGACTGTTTTGAGTCAAGGAAACTAGAATTATAAAAGAAGCCATTGAATCATCTTCATACAAAAAGAGACTGGAAGGTACTGTGGTCATGTTTTATAACCCTAATCTTTCAATTACATCTGCATGGATTGGGATCTAGGCCTACCAGATTAAATTCTTAATGTGTGCAGTTCTATCTGCAGTCATTTTTATCCACCAGAAAGCTGGTTTTCATTTAAAGAAAGATGATTGATAGCTACTTATATGTGAAGAGAGCTTTGTTCACAGGGAAGTACAATTCATGGTTCACTTCACATGCAAAAAGAGACCTTGAATGAAATTCTCAGTATGTATAAAGTTGAGAGCAGTGTAGGAACCACATCAGTGTGTGGAATTTGAATAGCCTGTGGTGGTTTGGTTCTTATATACTCCTTTCTGGGACAGTGGCAGATGCTGAGATACAAGCAGCAAAAACCAACCAACAATGACAATTGTAGCTTGTCGTTATGCTTAAATTGTGGAAGAAACCCCTTACAAATCATTTCTGTATATCTTTATTATCTTTATAACTGAGAAAATAGGGCTTCCAGACTGAATTGTCTCTGAAAAAGTATCCCCCTGACTAAAGCAAACAGCTGCTTTTACTCCCTGATCTATGTATGTATGTATGTATGTATGTATGTATGTATATGTATGTATGTATGTATGTATGTATGTATGTATCTATCTATCTATCTATCTATCTATCTATCTATCTATCTATCTATCTATCTATCTATTTATCTATATAATCTATCTATCTATCTATCAATCTATCTATCTATCTATCTATCTATCTATCTATCTATCTATCTATCTATCTATCTATGTATTTATCTATGTAATCTATCTATCTATCTATCAATCTATCTATCTATCCATCATCTATCTATCCATTTGTCCACGTTTTACAGTTTTCAGTGGTGATTTTTCCTATTTGATGTTATTAATGACATGGCAAGTCTACAGTTCTGAGTTGACTCATCCACAAGGGTTTTGCTGTTGCACAAGGATAGATGCATGCTTACACCTCAGGGTTTGACAGATTCCAAATGTATGTCTGCCCTGGTTTCAGCTGGGATAGAGTTCATTTTCTCCTTAGCAGCAGGTCCAGAGCTGTGTTCTGGATCTGCTATTAGAATAATGTTGATAACATACTGATGTTTTGGTTGAGGCTGAGTAGAACCACAACCAAAGTCCTGACCTTAAGTCAAGGGCTTTTCAGGTTCTGCCAGTGAAGAGGTGCACGAGAAGCTGGGAGGGAACAAGGTGACCTGAACTGGCCAAGGGATATTCAATACCAGAGATTGTCATGTTCAGTATATAAGGTGGAGGGAATTGGCTGGGACCATCCAATTGCTGCTGTGGGACAGGCTGGGTGTTCGTCAGTGGTAGTGAGCAATTTTCAGATGATGTTCTGGGGGGAATTCTTTCATCTCTCCTGCCATTGTCCACAGAGTACAAATAGCACCAAAGCAGGATGGCACAGAGGCAGCAAGGACAGTGCTGTCACATGTGCCCTTCTCAGGAGCTCAGTCCCTTCCTTTCATATTCCTAAGCAAACATCTGAAGTAAATGCCAAATCTTGTTGAGTGCTCCTTCATCCAGGGCTGGCCTGCCTCAGGCAATTCAAACCACTCTCACAAGGCCTCCAACTGTATCCTTGAAATGTCTAGTTGCTTACTACAAATAAAGTGAGGACAAATATTTCAGAAATTTCTGTTCAAACATTTATATTTGTTCAGGTGAACTTCATCTCAAATGAAACCATAGTAATGATAATAGGTAATAACCATATTTTTCCATAAACATAAAAGAATGGACATTTTATCTTATCTAATGATGCAATTTGAGCCATTCCAGCAACTTTATGATTTCATTGGCATTTAGTTTCCAAGAGAACATGGAAATGTTAAACATTTATACAGATAAATCCATGGCTAATGTAGTTCTCATTCAAACATTGCATATTGTATGATGTTGGAAAAGTATATACTCAAAACCACAAAGAACTTGAGAACAGGATACAGTTTGAAAATAATTTCTCATTTTTAATGTGATTCTTTCCTTAACTAGCTGCAATGAACCACTTTGTCTCTATGCTAACAAAACCCAGTCTGGTTTATTGCTGAATTTAGAGGTCAAGTTTCACTTCTTGCCTCAGAACTTCAAGTACATGCAATTCTGTCCAAGTGTCTAAACCTTAAAATGTGCTAAATTTCCATGGAGACAAAAAAGAGCTTTCGGGATATTCATACAATGTCTGCTGCCTGCCTGAAATATTTCTGAGCTAGAAGCTTCTGGTAATGGCTCTGTAGTTCCATTACTATTGTTCAATTCTTTGAAGGTAACATGTAATGTAATAAATTATCGCTCTTCTCTTCACAAGAGAAAGAAAAAATAAAACAAAATAAACCCCCAAAACAGGGGAAAAATATAGTTTGTATCAGACAGGAAAGGAACTTATTAACTTTTGCAGTTTAAATTCCTGAGCCATTGAAGCTTCTGAATCAGAATACCTCATCACTTTTAAGAAATTTAAGAAAATATCTTTTCCATGATAAAAATATCTTGCTGGGGAAAACGGCATAATACTCTGTGTCTGTTGCCTCCCTGGGAGTAAGAAAGTATTTAGTGTGAGTCATTACAACTCTACATCAGGAAATGGCTCCCCAGCTGCAGTCTTAGGCAAGAGACTCTTCTTAAAATTAAATAATTTGGGATTCATGAACTAGTTCAATCCTATCAGACTATCCACAGAGCAACTCAAGCTTCTTTTTTCCCACTCTATCTAATTCTCACAATGATCAAAAAGTCCATGAGATGATGCCTGTGTGTGTAGGCAGCTCTGAAGAGCTGGACCATACCTTTACTGCCAGGTTAAGTACGTATCATGGTCCCTGGCTGTAGAAGATATAAAAGGCATCTGTTTAAAACTAGCCTGGTTATACTATAGGGAAAATGTGAGCTCAGGATGTCTGCTGTGTTCACCATAGGATTTCACCATAATTGGTTTTGCTCATGCATAGTATGTCCCAGGCCTGACCCTATCGAGGTGCCAAGTGCGAATGGGCCCTTTCTTTCTGACAGAATTTCAGAATCGAATTAAAAACACTTCTCAAACACACAGATGTCTTGTAGGCAGTCTAAGCAGTCTGCCCTGTACAATAATTTGGGGGCTGGATTCAAGAGTGGGGATTTATTTTGATTTTTCAGGGCACCTTTCTGCTATTTTTCCCTTCACTTAGCCAGCAGGAGCGTTGTCACTGCTGTTAGCAGGCAACCCTGTGTGACAAGATGGAGAAAGAGGGAGATTTGTGATTTTGGGGAGGCAGGGAGGAAACTGTCTATTGGGAAGAGATCTTCAACACACAGAGACAGACTTTTAAAAATAGATTCCCAAATTCTTGTTTGGGCTGCTGATAAATAAGGCCACAGCTCGTGGTCTGCAGCGTGAGTGTTTTGCAGTAAGGATTGCTTTCAGCCATTTACTTGGCAGTTAAAGATACCTGACAGGCCACAGCAGTGCTGAAGTCTGACAGGAGTCTTTTTTACAAAAGTAAAAAAGAACAAATGCACCACATGATTCACTGACATTAGTCTAGATAGAGTGCAAATATCTCTCCAGAGAAATACTTCTGTTTGTAGCAGGATCTGATTTTGGCTTCTGCAGAATATAAGGCTGGTGTGGATTGCATGTGTTTTGCACACCCAATAAATGTCAAGGCACTAGATATTATACTGCTTTGTAGCCACTTGTAGCCACTTATCAATTTATTAATTTTCAGACCACCCTGAGCTGCATATATTCCTGAGTTTTCTCACCCATATGATGGGAACAAATCCTTACTAACCTACCGTACCTCACAATGTGTTTAAATTCATTCATTAATGTTTGGAAAGACCACTGAGACCATTTAATAAGTGCATAACAGAAGGAAAGAGCCTAAATTATTGTTAGATGGATACAGGTTTAATTATCCTCACTCGACTACCTGAGAGGTCTAGAGTTAAACTTTAGAGGCTCCAATAATTATGATGAGGTTATGCCATTTATAGCTCAGTATGGTATAATTTTTCATGCAACAATCTTCACTTTCAAATTGAAATCTAGCTTTCTTTAATTTAAATTTTGCTGAAAAGAGCCATATTGCTACAAGCATAAATTATGGTAGATGAACATTAATGATGTCTGTTCACAGCTGTTCTTAGCTTAAATAATTGCCACTCACTCCCTATGATCAATATTTTAAATGCCTGAACTATTAAATTAGGAGCACAAAATACTTCCTTCTGTTATCACTATTTAAATCAAGTCTTAACTGACATACCTGTAACATTCATGTTATAGAAAAATATGTTTGAGCTGTTGATTTATTAAGCAAATTGGTTTGTGTTTGATGAGAGACCTGAATATGTGTGGCATTGCAAATGCACTTAAAAACCCATTGAAATTAATGCTACATTAATTACTGATTCCATGAACACTCTAGCATATGCTGGTATTAATTGCATCCATTATCACAAAATAAACATCTCTTTATAAAAACAAATGATGCTTCATCTTAATATTCTTGATTTTGATATCCTCCTTCACAGCTGTTGCTACTTCTGTTTTAGTGTTTTTGCTATAAAGAGCCACCTGTTAATTATAACAGATATTTTGGATATTTGTATCCTTTGCAGAAAAAAACCCAACATCTAAATCAAAAAAAAAACCCAGAATTTTAACCCTCTGAATTTTTTAATAAAATTTTATTAAGTTTCTTGTAAGAGTCTGCCCTCCTAAAAACATGGATTTTTTTCTCCTTTTATTTATTATAATAAATAAATAACAAAATTCAGAACACACTTTTTAAATATTTTTTCTACAATATTAACATTTGTGTTCAAGAAACTGTTTAGACAGCTACTAAGAGAAACAGATGCTTAAAGTAAGATTGCTGTTTCTATTCTGTGCACAAGAATACCCTTGATAGGAAGCCCCAAAAACTTGTTTCAAATGGGCTATATAAAAATCTGAGAAAGTAATTTTGGATTAAGTTTTGCTTTCACCTAATGAGCAATTTCTGCCTACCCTGTAAATCTGCCATTTCTTAGCCAGACTTTTTCATGGTGAAAACCTTCAATCAGAAAGAACAGCCTGGCTTTTAAAGTGCCAGTTTCCTTTGAAAAGTGCCTCATTATAAATCACACTATAAGGTTATATTGATTTTTTTCAGATTTATTATCTTGCAGTTTAGATCTTCTCAATTACAAACAGAAAGTTTCTGCTGGGGGGGAGGGTGGTTTTTTTAATTTTCATCTTTTCAAACTGAATCTGGGTTGTACAATTCTTTCTTTCTGTCCTGACTTTTATCTATCTGTATCAAACCTGAGCGTGAGTTCCTGTATTATTATTAACTCCTCTCCACAAACGTTTTAATTAATTGCATTGGAGGGCAGGATTCCTGGTAATGAGAATGTAATTACCAATTACTGTAGTGCAGCAAGAGAGACTATCTCCTTGTCATTTGGCCATTACCTAGGCTGAGATTTCAGCATTAGTTGTAGTAAAGTACAACTACTTTGGAATTAAGGCAGACAGAAATGTTGCATGTGATGTTTGGTGCTTTATTTTTAGCTGCTTAGAGTGGCACCCAGAGGCCTGAGCTGAAGGTCTGACTGGTGAAGTTTCTGGGCTAAGGGAGGCCCTTCAGATGGGATCCATACAAGTTTGCAGCTTTGGGTGAGCCACCCATGAAATGCATTTTGAAATGCGAAGTACAAGCTTAGCTCTCTGGTGAGACTGCACGGCCTGAGGTGGGGATATGAGCTCAAAGGGAAATCAAGACTTTCTCTCCTGGATAGGACCAAACTGGTCAGCTCTCGCTGCATTTCGGAAGCAGGATGACCTGCTCTGCCTGTACTGTTTCCTTTGACATTGAGTAAGGACAATGTATTAATTTCTTGCACTAATCTTAATGTCTGGATCCTTACATTGGCAGGTTTTGGTATTTTTTTTGTTTATTTTGGGGATAGAGTATTTTACTTCAGAAATTACAGTAAAATTGATTGGCAAAAAAATCATTAAAATTTATTGACATTCCTAAAAAAAGAAAATCCCAGCTATCATTATATAACCTAGTTTTCCTACCACCCTATGTATTAGTACCTAAAGATTATAAATGAAACAAATAAATAAATGAAACCCATAAATATTATTATAAAATAATATTTTATGTTAGTTCAGTTAATCATCATTTGAAAAAATGTTTCTCTTAAAAAGAAACATTGGCAAATATTCTCTTACTGAATATTTGCTAAGTTTTGTAGAAAAGTAATGAAAGTATCATTATTGGAGAAATTTAAAACTGAGCTAGATGAAAATTTCAAAATGTATCTTGAGATAAATTATGCATTAGTAGATGTACTGAATGAAATAATGGCTTTTTCTTTCTCTCATGTATGAGATTCTGTGATTCAAGTCTTTTCTGTACCAAGCTGACTAATTTAATTAGAAACTATTATTATTATTATAGGCTACTGCATGTATCAAATGGTTTTTAATGTAGGTCTAAGAAGTCCTTCTGCTACATTATTAAAACATATGGGTTGTGCTGAGAACCACTAAGTGCGTGTTCACAATAGGAATAGACAGAAAAGCGAGATGTTAAGTAATTAATTCAAAATTAGAGACCCCTAAAAGTGCAGACATTTTTGGTGTCTGTCAACATATTTTAGTGTAATGGAAGAACATATAAAATTAATAAAGTATCAGCTGCCTATGATAGTATGGTGTTGCTTTCTCACTATATTAATGGCTAACTTTATACATCCAATTTGTTATATATAAATTAAGAGGAGAGTAGTCTCTTTTAGTGAAACCAAATTTCCTTTATAGTAGAATGACCTTAGAATTATTGTGCTCCTGTTTTTTCTTTAAACTGTTGTAAGTTTATGTAGAATATTGTATTTAAACATGGTATTTTTTGGATTGCTGTCATGATTTGGGTCCTGAATTCACCTATTCATACCAGGGCTACCATTAGGAAGGGAGTGCTTAACCTGAATGTCTATTTGCCAGATCTGAGGTGATATTATAGCCTATTCTGTTCAGGGTTGGAAAGTGAAAATATTTGGAGGCAGAAAACATCATCCAAGGCAGCTGAGAGGACTAGTAATAGCTTTCAAATGTAGATTATCTATGAAGAGAATCTGATCTTCCACCTAGCCATTCAATGTCCAAACTTGTGTTCACTCCTTTCTAGATTTAATAGCTGTATATACACACACTATATATGTGTATACATATAACTTGCAGATATATATTTAAAACTATTGCTTTAATAGTACTGACAATGTTGATGGTGGTTTGGTATTTCCTTTTAGGAATTTTTACATTCCTTTTGCCATATTTCTGTCGCAGTCATGTTTAGTACTGCCTTTGTGTTTGGCTAAAAACTCAAAATCATTTAATCCTAACTCAACAAACAGGTGAACAAAAGAATTTTGTTTTCAGTGTTTTTCAGTGCTTCAGATGTGTTTTTCCTTTGCTTTTCATAGACAAGCCCTTATTCCTATCAGGAGAACATATTAATTCTTACTTCACTCTCCAGTAATAATATCCAGGTTATCCTTGAGACGAGCAATTATTTTTCATTATATTGACTTTAAAGACACTTTTAATTGTGCTTCAACATTTACACAACTCTGAGTGCTTCAGAAATAATAGAGTGGCATATAATTTTTTAAATTTATGTCCCTCTAAACTGATTATGAGCCAAAATTTTATATAGTCAACAATTAATTGAACATATAAATAACAGTAATATGTACACATCTTCTGTCAGAGCTTGGACAATTAAATTAATAAATAAAATTAGCTTAGTTGCTAATCTGTATTTGACTCAGTCACTTAAAGCTCTAACCAAGATCTTTGTGAAGTTGAAATACTTGGATTTTCTAGCATCAGCTGTTACCCATATTGCCCATAATAAATGAACTACCTTTATACACAAGTATCTGTATTTTCTAAAGTTTAAATGTAGTGGAGTAGAGTCACAATCCAGACCTTTGTGTGGTACTTTTCTAAACCAATTTTGTGGTGCAGTTCTACAGAGTCATTCTTCTGTATCTGGCTCTGTGGACCAAGTCAGAGGTATTGACCATTTTGGTGTGTTTTTTCTGGAAGTTTCTAGAAACTTCTGAGAAATGAAGGTCATTATAGGAACAGTTTGCACTGTTCACTTAGAAAACCATGCAAACCTCCTCAGTCACTGAAATCCCAGGCCTCTCTGGTTAATTTACTCTGCTTCTTTACCAACAGCTAAAGAGATGTTTCAGTTAATCCTGATCCTGAGGTTATCCAAGCTGCATTTAAATGAGCTAATTCAGCTTTAGGAAGAAGGGTAATTTTATGGATGATGAACTGCGAACTCCATGCTTCTGTAATTAGACTGCTACCAGTAACTGAGTTAGCTCAAGAAGTTATACAAAACATGGAAGTCTGCATGCCAGTGTATATAATGAGTTCCTCAAAGAGCACAGAGATCCGGACTTTCAGTAAAGCTGAGTTTTCCCCTAGAGCACTATGCTGAACACCTAGATAGATGTTTTGAATTCCTTCATTCTTTGCTGCTTTTTAAGTTCATTTTTCTATGGAAATGTGATTTTAAACAATGAGACTGTCTGTGTATGTGAATTTGAACAGGCAAATCTGTTTTTCTTAGTTTGCCAATTTAAAAATTTCTAAAATTACTGAATTTACTGAATAATTTCAGCACATGTTGGTAGAAGTACATATCTCCTAAACTCTCCAAATTTGTGTGTGCAGTAAAGGCTTGTGAAAATAGGCAGTCAGGTGAGAAAGGAAAATTCTAAAAATGTGCTGGCAGATATTACAAAATGTCAAACAATCTCTCCATGCAGATTCCTTTTATGTCCTGTGCTGGGAACAGATTCATTTGGACATTGTGTTTTTTTAAATGCCAAAATCTATGAAAGACAAGACTTCAGGAAATGACACATAGTTAATTTTGTTGTGTATTGAAAATGTGAGAGGTTTGTAATACCTTCAAGATCTGTGGGATTTAAAATCCCTTATTAGTATAGGTAGATGTCTATAATATTTGTTATTTCAGCATTTAAAAGCAAAATTTCACCAAACACTAAATGCATTAGTTTCAAGTTTTAAACTTGTGATAATTATATTTACATACAAAGGCTAGAACATCTTGTTCATCACTATCTGGATAATGGTCTGGTCAAAGAGAGAAACTGGTGCCAATATATGGTGGTAGATGAGGCCATGGTTAAGTTTGTGGTTATATGACCAGATAGGAATACCTGAAAGAATTATGGAGGATATAGACATTTGAAAAATGTCTACAAGCTCTCTTTTTAAAAATGTGTGATGCTGTAGCTATGCTTTTGGGAAATAATATTTTGTTGTTACATTGGGAGATTTGAAACACTTCTATGAACTATTTTAAACCTTGTTCCATACAATTTGTGCATTGATATGAGGTCAAGCTCTAGTGAATATAAGTATTTGAAAAGACATAACTGCCAAGGAAGGAGAAATATAAATCTGAAAATATAAACTGCGGCTGAAATCCCAGAAGGGAGACTGAAGATGTGCTATTATGAAGACAAGAGTTGTACTAGACAATGGTATGTCTGTCAAAAGAAATGGTAAGTGGCTCCGTTTCCTGAAGTGCTTACTAACACAAAGCAGGGAACAAACTGGACCTGTTCTGTGTTGGGAGTTAATATGGTTCTTTATGGAAATAGCATCAAAGTCTATGACAAGACCTCAAGTTATATTTGCCTAATTTATATATATAGAATAAAGTAGATCTTCAGACATGCTGAGGGAAAACAAAAAATCCCAACCCCACAACAGACATGCTGTTGCCTCTCCTACTGTGATTAGCAGGTTTGGAGTGGGAAAGTCTTGGCACCTCTAAACTCTGAAATGAGTAAATGTTACTTGGGGTATTCTACTAAAGAAAAGTTCTGTCCTTTTTAGAGACAAACAAATATAAAATATACTTCTGGCAATGAATAGAGATAATTTCATAAGTTTTCACTTTCTTTAGCCTAGCTTAGTTATAGGGTATGATTTTACTTTTCCTAATGTTCCACAGGAAGGTGAAATCTCTTTGTTGTTCCTGTCTGTCCATAGTGCTAAAAAAATCTAGATTGTCTTATGATAAGGGGGCATGGAAACTGAAATGATATCTGGAAGAATGTATTTAAATGGTAAAGCCTTGTTTGACTATCAAACTTGTTTTAGGATTTTTTAGGCTTGCAATTATAAGGTCAGTAATAGATCCATCTCTTCTTAATATTGCTGAAAATTGTTCATAATTTAAGAGTAATTGAAAGCTGCACTTCTTCTTGACAATTAGAATTTGAGATTTTCTGCTACTTTAAATACCTAAAGACTTTTTAAAATATTTGAGTGTTACTCAAAAGGTAAAACCAGATATTTCATTCCTCTGATTGATGAGAGCATTGCAGATAAGCAGGAAACTTGGTTGTTAGGAACAGCAGCTGAAGTTCTTGATTGGTAAGATTCAGTGTATAAACTTCTTTTAAATCAGGCTGTGAAACATTTTACAAGTTAAACTAATTTTAGACAACACTTCTACTGAATTAAAAATAGTCAAAACAAATCAATCTATTGACTCTACTGTCAAACCCACAAATTTAAAGAACTTTACTAAAAAAGTAGTAGCAGAACTGGTAAGGAGGCATGCCTCTGAGTGTATGTTTGTGTATGCATATATGCATTTAATCTGAAATAATATGAAAGCAATATTCTTCCTCTGAAATCACCATTCTGTGCATCTAGGGATTTTCATACAATTTCCATAGAATCGGTTGTTTAAAAATAAATCCTTTCCTCATATCCTCTCAATGTTTTAGGTTTTATTGAGTTTCAGGTCTAGTATTACAGGAGAACTTCATTGCCTATGCCACATTTAATGAGAGGTTCTCAATAAAGTGAAATGTTACTTTTTCTTGACAACTTTTTGATGTACCTAGATGAAGATAAATATATTACGTTTACCTGCAAAAACCAAGTTTCATAGTGTCTTCTGATTAAATACATTTATCATCCTAGAATAGGTGTTTGTTGTTTTGGCTTCTCTTCAGCCCTGAATGATACAGATATATGTCCCACTGCTGCAAGCTTCAGAAAATCAACATTTAAAAAAAGATCCTATTTGTACTTTCCTAACGTCCCCTTTATTTTGTTTAGTTTGTTACATTTTGGGACTTTTAGGTATTAGATATTGCTGAAAATTATTCATAATTTAAGAGTAATTGAAAGCTGCACTTCTTCTTGACAATTAGAATTTAAGATTTTCTGCTACTTTAAATACCTAAAGACTTTTAAAAATATTTGAGTGTTACTCAAAAGGTAAAACCAGATATTTCATTCCTCTGATTGATGAGAGCATTGCAGATAAGCAGGAAACTTTGTTGTTAGGAACAGCAGCTGAAGTTCTTGATTGGTAAGATTCAGTGTATAAACTTCTTTCAAATCAGGCTGTGAAACATTTTACAAGTTAAACTAATTTTAGACAACACTTCTACTGAATTAAAAATAGTCAAAACAAATCAATCTATTGACTCTACTGTCAAACCCACAAATTTAAAGAACTTTACTAAAAAAGTAGTAGCAGAACTGGTAAGGAGGCATGTCTCTGAGTGTATGTTTGTGTATGCATATATGCATTTAATCTGAAATAATATGAAAGCAATATTCTTCCTCTGAAATCACCATTCTGTGCATCTAGGGATTTTCATACAATTTCCATAGAATCGGTTGTTTAAAAATAAATCCTTTTCTCATATCCTCCCAATGTTTTAGGTTTTATTGAGTTTCAGGTCTAGTATTACAGGAGAACTTCATTGCCTATGCCACATTTAATGAGAGGTTCTCAATAAAGTGAAATGTTACTTTTTCTTGACAACTTTTTGATGGACCTAGATGAAGATAAATATATTAGGTTTACCTGCAAAAACCAAGTTTCATAGTGTCTTCTGATTAAATACATTTATCATCCTAGAATAGGTTTTTGTTGTTTTGGCTTCTCTTCTGCCCTGTATGATACAGATATATGTATCATTTCTGCTGCAAGCTTCAGAAAATCAACATTTAAAAAAAAGATCCTATTTGTACTTTCCTAACGTCCCCTTTATTTTGTTTAGTTTGTTACATTTTGGGACTTTTAGGTGGCCAGAATTTTCCTTTGTTTTCTAAACGTGACATAAAGGTATCTGCAAATGCCACGAGAGGTAGGCAGGCAAAAGACACAATGATTGCAGTAACAAAAGTTTGATTTAAGGTAGAAGGATCAGATTTACTGGGGGAAGAGTATGAGTAAGGATAGAAGATGTGGTTGAACTGTACCTATAGTACCTGTCAGAGGCAGTCATGTCTCAGAACCTGCCCATAACTGGGATCTATTAGAACAATAATTCTGCAAGAGGAAGGCATGCTAAGCACTGGCCCAGAGGTCACTGCTGTGTTGTACCTATGTGCAGTTATAGATGGCAGCTCAGTGAAACTAACTCTCTGACAGGTTCCCAAAACTCTGTTTTCTGTAAATGGCCAGGTCTAACTGGATTTAAAATGAAAATACCATTTCTTCACTGGACTTGAAACTGCCTAGGGACCAGAAAAAAGTGAACAAAAATAAAGGCTTGGCTGCTTGCTTACTTTCTTTATTGTGCTTTTCTATTCTGTATGTCCCAGTACAGTGTGTGATGTCTTACCTGAATTATGGTGATTGACTTCCATCTATCTGACTTTGTGCGGATGGACCATCCTGCCAACCCTGAAATCTTTGAATTTATGTAATTGCAGATGATGATTTTCCACAATCAGTGTTGAATCTTGATGTAACAGAATAAATCAAGCTGTTTCTTAACTCAAACTGTTCTGCAAAGTTTGAGACTTTCCTTTTGATGTATCATAGAATTGATCAGACTCTTAGAATCTCTTGGTAGTTTTGGTGCAAATGGATGTCATTTGTTTTGGACTGGACGTTAAATGCCTGCGTCTTCATGTCCTGGAAGGAACAGTTGCAGCAAATAGAAAACAGTGATGACTGAAAATAGCAATGGCAATTGGTAAATGTTCACTTTACTAAATGTCCAAAAATCCATAGCAGAATATGAGTCACACTGATTAGAAAGTGACTCTGTGGGGATGCAAATACTATTATGAATAATAAGTGTATGTAAAAAATAGATGAAAGAAGACTTAAATAATGTAAATCAAAACCTGGAAATTGCACAGAACTGATAAGGGAAGGGCAGAAGATGACATTTATAGTCAGCAGAAATAAGAAAAATAAGTGGATTAGATATATGAAGAACAAAATAAATCCTGACAATTTTATCGGTATGTTCCTGGATGGCAGTAGTGGAATTGATCATGTGAATTCAGGAAGGGCAGAGGTGTTCAATAAATATTGAATATTGAAATACATTGAATAAGTATTTGGTGAAGAGTGGAAGGAGCTCAATGATGTAATATGCTTTGTTTTCCTGCAGTTATTAAGGAGATTAGGTAGCAGCTACTAAACTAGAAATCCTTCAATCAGCAGGTCCCAATAACTTCCTTATTGCAACCTGGCAGAACTGCTCTCTCTGGCAGTTGGACAATTAAGCCTTTTTTTCCTGTCACTTCATGGTTTTTCATCTTTTCATGCACTGTTGCAGATACCGAGTAAGCTCTCAGCAGTTCTCCAGACATTGTACATAACCTGTTTAAAACTCCTGTTAGGGGTACAACATAATTCCTTCCTATGTTGTTTATCACATCTCATACTGAGCTGTAAAATTCATGTTTCTCCTCATCTATCACATTTTCTTTGAGCTATGACATGACAGTAGTTTTTGCAACTGGCGTAGAAAAATGTGCAACTTTTCTTTTTCTATTTACCATGATCAATTGTACTATGGTTTTCACTGAGACCTTTGCTAAAAAGAATGATGTCTGCTTTTATCTCAAAGGGAAATCAGGTAGTTATCTTATCATCGGCTTTATGATCTACTAATGCCCCCAGTAAGATGAGAGTTTGTAGTAATTGTGCTAACCCTATTCATGGTCCAAGGTAAAAGACAAGATCTGTTGGAAAGAGAGTAAAGTTTTGTGCATCAGTATCATTGCTGCTGTGATTTTTATCCTTCATACTCTCTACACAAAATTTTGAGTATTGTTATTTTTTTCTCCCTAACATGTTATTGGTAGTGTGCAATGATGATATTAAGACATTTAGAATAACATTTGAAATTACTATGCTGCCTGTTTGGGACTCTTGCTGGCAAGCATTAGCCACTAAAGACTACTCTTCAGATAAGATTTCTTTAACATACCCTATTAAACCAAGCATATCATATTGACCTGTCAAAATCAGAAGGAAAAATGCTGGGTTCTTAGATCCTGGAAAATGTTACAAAACCTCAAAGAAACAGCATTTGGTGTTTACTAATATTAGAAACTATTCTTAACACAAGTCTGTCATCTGTCTTAGATATTGAAAATAGCTGGCAAAAAAGTTTTTACCAAATTTATGGAAACAGGTGAGTAGAAGTGGAAGTAAAAATCAAAATAATACCTCAAACCAAATATGGCCAAGATCAGAAGCTCTAAGGGGATCATAGCAAAATGGTTTGTGTAGGTCTTGTACATTTGTATTTCTGCATGCTGGACTCACTGAAAACTGGATTCAGCAGTTTCTGCTTTTACTCTTAGAAATATTGCACATGAAAAATGTTTTTCTTCCTTATTTCTTTTTCCATTTCCCTAGCCCCCTCTCATCCCCTGCTGTCCCATTTTCTTAATCCTTGATTCCTCCAAAAGTAAGTTTTAGTCTTTTTTCTACCAGACCTCTGACTGCTCGCTGCTGTTTAAATATCCAAAGAACTTGTACATGATTTCTCTCCTGCCGGGGTGATAAATCAGAATCAGATGATGACTTCTGTATGACTGGAGCCCAAACTGTACTACACTTGTAGGCATTGAGAGGCAGGGTGCTTTTTTGGGCTGGGATGAAAAATATGAAATCATAGTCACGTATATGATATTAATTTCTACTGCACATTACTAAGTGCTGCTGAGTTCAGATATCATGGTACTTGTTTTAGAGGAGGGAAGAAAAGTAAATTATACACAAGCTCTATCTTACATCACTTTAGACAACCCTTACTTTGCTTCTCTAGCTTTCAATATCTTGAAAGATATATAATTTTTTGATAGTGTTTAATCACTGGCTTCTTCTCTCACCCATTCATTTACTCTGGTTTATGGCTGTCACCAAGAGGAAGATGATACTCTGACAGAATTAATAAAGAGAAAATCAATAACAAATTATAAAGGTGTAAAACAGAAGTACCAAAGCTAGAAATTGGATTAACTCATTTGGGAAATAATGTAGAGGGCAGCTAAATTAGATACATACTAAAAGAATATATTTTCATAATTAAAAAAATAATTAAAATTAGTCTTTTAATTTAAAGAGAAATTAACTCTGGTCAGTATCTGAGTGGAGGTCAGAGTAGAGGATATTTACATTTAGCCTTACCTATGAAGACACTTCACAATCTCTATATTATGGGTGATGCTAATTACTACACTGTGTACATGAGTGGTTTCCTCCTGCTTGCAAGAGGCACAAATATCTTTCTGGTTTTCTGCATCCCACAAGAACCTAATAAGGCTCAACAAATCCAAGTGCAGGGTGCTGCGCCTGGGTTAGGGCAACCCCAGGCACAGACTGGGAGAAGAACCCACTGAAAGCAGCCCCGAGGAGAAGGACTTGGGGGTTCTGGTGAATGAAAAGCTGGATGTGACCTGGCAATGCATGGCCACAGCCCAGAGCACTGCCTCTGTGCTGCGCTGCTCTAAAGAAGCATGGCTGGTGGGTTGAGAGGAGTGATCCTGCCCCTAAATCGGCTCTCAAAAAATTCAGTGTCCATGCCTGGGATCCTCAAAGCAAGAAAAGCCTGTAGCTGTTGGAAGGGGTCCCAAGGAGGGCTGTGAGCATGCACCCTCAAAGGAGCTCAGGCTGGGAGAGATGGGGTTGTTCAGCCAGGAGAAGAGAAGGCTGAAGGCTCCAGACTTTGCAGCTGCCTTCCGGTACCTACCAGAGGTTAATAGAAAAGAGGGAGAACAACTTTTTACACATATAATGATAGAGCAAGGGGGAATGGTTTTAAACTAAAAAGAGGAGGCATTTAAATGAGATACCAGGAGAAAATGTTTCAATGTGAGGGTAATGAGGCAGTAGAGATTGCCCAGAGAGGTGCTGGATGCCCCGTGTGGATGGAAATGTTCAAGGCCAGGTGAGATGGGACTTTGAGCAACCTGATCTTGTACGTGGCATCTCTGTCTGTGGCTGAACTAGATGACCTTTAAGGCCCTTCCAACCCAAGTCTTTCTAGGATTCTATGTGCTATTCCCTTAATTTTTAAAAATTATTTTTATTTACCTCACCTAAATATTAGTGTGTAAGTATTGGCTCCAAATGATGTATGCATTTTCTATTATGCTGGCTACTTGTGGATGATGGACCTTCAGTCAGAAAAATGCAAATAAAAGTAATATCTTGTTTTGTGTCTAATGAAATACCTGTTTGATTCATCTTTGTGCAGAATACTTTTGCCTCTCCCTGTCATGTTTTTTTATTTCAGTCACATGAAAATGTTTCTCAAAATAGCCTTTATTGTCTCCTGGATACTAGGCTTGTATTCTTGGTGGTATGCAGATGAAGAGATTTGCATTGGTCCCTTTTTAAATAGCATCACTACAATGAGATCGGAATTCTGCAAGTGTTGGGCAGTAGAATGAGAAAATACACGGGTAAACATATCCAGTGTTTGTTAATGCAAAACCTCTCCAGTATTTATTCATCTAGTGAATCCTTCTTCCTTTATAGAATGAATAGAGAAGGATTTTTGGCTTTTGTTTGCACTGCAGATCTGTTGTGCAAATGAGATCTGTCATGCACTCTGCATCAGTTCTGTGCTCAGGATACCCACTCTTCCAGAAAGCTTATAACCAGGGAAGGCAAAAGAAGCGATCACTGGAATATCAACCATGCTTTAAATTGAAAGTTTGGAGTGAGGTGCACAAGAATGAGGTTTTATCCATGTTGTAAGCTTTATTTTTAAAATGTGCTGTCTTCCAAAGCTAATACAGAACCCTTTTTTTGTCATTAAATTCTAGGGATGATGTTAAAGAGATCTAATACATCACAGTCCACTTGATGTGGAGCAGTATCACAGCTGCTTGAATAATGGATTCAGTAGCATAATTTAGATTTAGACAGCTCTAGGTTGGAATATTTTAGATTTCTGCATTGGTGATATCTTGAATAGAATTCAGTGTCTTACATCAGGTAATATTTAGTAAAAGTGTGTTAAGTATAGCTGACACTTAACTGCATGTTTGTTGTATTTTTGCTGGTTTAGAGTGAAGGAATGGCCTACAGGTCTTGTTGCCATCTGTGCTGCTAAGGATGGGTTTTAAATTCCAATTATGTTTGGGATTTCCACATACCTTGTTTTGTAGACATGGATATTTTTACTTAACCTGTAAGATGTTGTAGTTTTCCAACCAGAAGTGGTTGAAGTAATGAACAAACAGTGACCTGTCTTTTTCTGTGAGTATGATTGAAGTGGTGAAAGCTGCTGCTACCAGACTTCAGAGCAGGAGAGTTTACTGTTGGTAAGGGATTTAAAGTGACTCATACAGACATATGATTTTAACCAAAAGACTTTGAGCTGTTAGTGCCCTCCCAAAGCCTTTCTTCTGCTCCTTAATGTTGTCTCTGTCTTGCTTGGTTTAATCTATTCATTTATTAATTCATTCCATCTGGGCACTGGAGCTGTGTGGGTTGTTGAACCTGTGTTGGTGAATACGTGGAGCTGTGCCTCAACACTTGCACTTGAACCTTCAATGTCTAACAGATTCACTCTCTTTAACTTAAATTGCCTGGTCACAGAATGGGTTCAAGGTTAGTGTGCTCCCTCATCTATCTTTTCGTGTTCATATTACTCTTAATAATCTGCCTATAATTTATCTGCTGCCATCCACAGTGAACTTGGAACACCTACACATCCCTTTTGTTCTTGCAGTGGATTACATGGAGCCATTTACAGTAAAGACTCATGCAGTAAGGGATGATTCTGTGGGGCAGATAGCAGCAAATAAACCACTGCACACCTGGGCACACACTAATCCTTCTTCTAAGGTCACCTCAAGTTGGTGCTTGAATGCAGGATCACATCTTTAAACTGCATTTGAGCCAAATTTAACTTTGGTTGCAAAGGCTAAAACTGATCTTCATCCTTTCTGAGAGGGACTGTAACAAAAAAAAATCCATTCGGTGAGCTTTTAGAGAGGTGATTAGGGCATGAAGACATACTCTTGGACACAGAGGAACTAAACTGAGAGATTAAATGTCATCAGATCTACATTTAGATGAAGGACCCTAATGCAATTAGACAGATTTTTCAGCTGGATCTCAGCTTTGTAGAAATGAGGCTGTTGCTTCCCCCTTTCCCCATTTATCTCTGTTTTACTCTTTCTTCAGTATGACCTGCATGTGTCTCAACAATGAATCTGACTGTGACACCAGTTAATTCAGGCTATAAGAGGGTTACAGTTTTGGAGGAGGCGTATGTCTGGAGCAGCGTTTGAAAGTACTGTCCAAATGCAAACTTGCAATTTTTCACCATTTTTATAGCTTTGGCTGCTCATGTGCACACAAGCAACCAAAAAGATTCATGCTAGTGGATTAACCTGGTATTATTATTTTTGCCTTATTTTTTTAATTTTAGAAATAATTCTATGAGAAGAATAGAAATACATGGAAAATTGGTTAAAAAAACCAAAGTAAGTTGTGTTTTTGAATAACCTGAATAGAAGGTGCTATAGTTTTATTGTAGTTCAGCATTTTTATCCTCCAGGACACAAGAGTATCTCTTATGGAGAAAGAACACTCTGCACTCAATATACTTAGTAGTATTTTTCTGAAGTGAACATTTGGAGCTTGAGTAAAGTCTATGCAAACTCCATGGGGATAGAACCCAACATACACATATTAAGTTTGTCCCTACAGTGTGTAAATGAGTTGGGGACTCTTTTATGGTACTAAGATTTCAATTTCTGAAAAGTCTCTGCTGAAACAGCCTTCAGCCTGTGGACCCCTGGAGAGAGAAGCCCACTCTGGAGCAGGTTTGCTGGCAGGACCTGTGACCTCATGGGAACCCACAGCAGAGCCTCTGTTCCTGAAGGATGCATCCTGGGGAAGGACACGTGCTGGGGCAGTTCCTGAAGTGTGGCCTGTGGGAAGGAGTCACACTGGAGCTCATGGAGGACTTTGCCTGTGGGAGGGAGCCCTGCTTAAGCAGGGGAAGGACTCCTGCCCCCGATAAAGAAGAAATGGCAGAGACAACATGTGAGGAACTGACTGTAAATCCCATTTCCTGTCCTCTTGATGCTTGAGAGAGGAGGAGGTAGATAATCAGGAATAAAGCCTGAGGAGAATGGGGAAAAAAGCACTTCAAGATTTGGGATTTATTTCTCATTATCCTATTCTGATCTGATGGGTAATAAATTATACTCATTTCCCCAAGTCAAGTCTTTTTTACCTGTGCCCGTGATTGGTGAGTGATCTCTCACTGACTCACACATGGGTCCCTATCTTGACCCATGAGTCATTTGTTGTATTTTCTCTCCCTGACCAGTGTGACAGGGAGAGATGCAAAGGCTTTGCTGTGTATCCAGCAAGGGTCAAGCACAACCACTCTGGGAGCTGATATCTGTGCTAGGGTGGACTCACATCATTTGGTAGTGTCAAATGACAAAGAGCATCTGGAGAGTCAAACAGATGATAGTGCTGCAGACCTGATGTCTCCATGCAGTGTTTCAGTGATTTTGTGTTGGATTATTCCTGTCTAGGTGCAGTGTGGTGAAACACCTTTAGCAGTTGGAGTGCATCAGGTATCCTGCAGGAAACTGTTCTCTGGGTTTACTTTCATCTCAAACAAGTGTGTCTAGTTTAAATGTCAAGCCCACTTCATGTGTAAATAAAGGCACTAACTATAGGGTTTTAATTTCAAAAAGATAACTATAGATTTGAACCAAAAAGGTAATGCTTGTACACCCTAGGACTACATCTGCATTTCAGAAGGAATTCCCCAAAGCAATACCCTTTCCCTAGCATAATTCTTTAGCAGCTGAAGCACATTAAAGCAAATCTCAAATTAAACCAAAATAGCCCGAATTAAAGAGAAGGCATGAGAAATACTGAGTCCAAACAATTGTGAGAAGTTATAAACAGCTGCAAGAAAAGGATTAAAATTGAGAGAATTAGACATGCTTCTCTGTTTTTCTAACGGTGCCCACATATCATGATGTCTGTTTTCATATTAAAAGTACTTGTGGGTGCCTGGTACAATGGTTAGGTTGTTTTATCTGTTAAGCTCCTATTAAATATGAGAAGTTTTGTAAAATCCTGGTTTATATTGTAAAGCCAGTGAATACCTGTTCTCTTAACCTGACGCAGTATTCATTGCCACTCAAGAGCAGGCTGTTAGGCAGAAAAAATTTTGCTGGGCTATTGGACATGGAACCCCTCTTTGTTTAGAACACTTTCAGCTCTGTCCAAGAGTGACACAATATGAATGGATAATTCTTGACAATTATGATTTTAGTGCGTTTTCTACTGCCACAAAGTAATTTTTCAGGAAGCAATTGTTTGGATACTTGCTTCTTTATCTGAATCACGAAAACCATGTTTCCTCTCCCATTATTTCATCAAGTATTTATATGTTTATTAGAAAATACACAGTACATCACTTAATTGTTATGCTATATATTTGATACATAAATAAAATTTGACTTTTAATGAAAATCCTTTTATGGATGTAAATAGAATTGATAATTTAAATTTTTTTTAAGGAAATGAGTATTTTAAATTTGAACTTCCTAGTCCCTACACCTAATTTGCCACTTACCCTGAAACTTTCACTCAGGTCAAAACAGACAGGTTCTGATTTATTTCTGACAGGGATCTGGCCCACTTCCCATGTTTTTACCTTTTTACTGCAGCAAACCAGTGATACTCCTCAGGAGTGCCAAGATGATCCCAGCAGCTGCTTCGTGCTTTCTCAAACTACTTATTTATGTATCTCTCTTCAGACCTGAAGTCTCATACTGCAGTGGAGAACAAAGGACAGATGTTGCTGAATTTTATCCAGCCACAAAGTTCTTTCCCCTCACAGACATCCCCTGCTTCTCTGTGCTCTGCGTTTCAAGACAGGCATGTTCAGTAGCACTAGGACCAAGACAAGGTAAATGTATGACTGAACTTTGTAAAAGAAAGAGATTTTCATCTTGTATTGACTTTGAACTAGGCAAACTCCAGTGTTCAGAAACTAACAAACAGGAGAAACCTGGTGTAGTGGTGTTTTTGAAAAGAGGTCATCCACAGCATCACTCTGTGCCATTAGATATGGAAGTGGTAGTTCCAAATTCCTTTAAGAGCATGGTGAATGCCCCTGCCCAAATGCAGCAGCACTAACGCCTTGCTGTAGATCTTGGATGCTGCCTCCAACTCTGGATAGTATATGCAATTTTTTTGGGCACAATTTACTTCCTGATTTATGTTTCCAGGCAGTGTGTGTTGCCAAAACCAGAGATACCTGAACGAATGGGCTGTATTTATACAGTTGTATTTATCTGCTAGCTAATAGCAACTATAGGTCTTAAGAAAATATCTTACCATGTTACAGAAAGTATAGTCCAGCCCCCAGTCTGGGCAGTTTCCCATATGAGTCATATGAAAGATTTGTTTCAGAAAAAGAAAACACCTTATAGGGAACAGGCCTCAGTAAGACTAGAAAAGGAGCTGGATCATCTTTTTCATATTGAGTTGCAAGATCAAGTTATCAATTTTTTAGTGTTTTTTGACTGCTGCCCTTGTGATGTGTCATTTTCTTTTTTCCCTACGGAATTGCTACTAGACACTTTTGAAGTGAAAATCAGGTATATATGAGTGATCTTAAATTATAACTTGTATCTAGTAAATTATATTTTTGAAAATATTTCTGTTTTGTGGTTTGTGATTAAGAAAAAAAAAAGTAGTTACTGTAAGGCTTTACTAAGAACCTGTTCATGCTAAGTTTTTAATATTCCTTTTGGAACCCCCTACTCAGTTGATACTGGGGACAGCTAATTTTCCCTCATCAATATAAAATTTTCCTGGATGCCTAATGCCATGCTGCTGAGCATACTCAGAGTTGTTGGTCCTGGATCATACTAAGCCCTGACTGGGATTCAGAGAACAGATATTCTGCCTACATTTTCTGGAGTGTTTGAGTTCTCCATGTACTCTATAATAAATAATGGTATCAGCCCTAAAATT
Organism: Emberiza elegans; assembly: GCA_024865655.1. Lineage (NCBI taxonomy): Eukaryota > Metazoa > Chordata > Aves > Passeriformes > Fringillidae > Emberiza > Emberiza elegans. Next base: position 44,572,430 of record JALJVW010000139.1, read on the forward strand.
CTCACTTCTCTAGGTTGGTCACCAGTACTTAAACATTTCTTATTTCTTGCTCATTTTTTAGACAGTGATTGAACACACTAAAATGCTTCATCAAAAAAGGGAAATAATTACTCTTTGCTTGTAATTATCCTTCTGAATTCCTAAGGGGAACAAAAAAAAAAAAACAAAACAAAACAAAAAAAAAAACAACAAACCCCAAACCCTAAGAAAATGGTTGTTAGTAAGAAAGTTATTAAAAACCTGTTTTAATTAGTTTGCCTTCAGAATTTCTTGCTGTGTTGTCTTGTGTGTTTCATCAGCTTTTCATAAGTTAGAGCCAGCTCTCACTCCATGCAAGTATTAAAGAAGTTTTAATGGTCTGGATAATTTTCAGAAGAAAATTAATTAAAGCAACCATTTTCCTGGTGGCTATCAATCTCATGGCTCTCCAAGCCCAAGCTATACTTTCTCCCTTCCAGCATACTAATATGCTACCAATTTACAAGACAGTAATTGCATTTTCATGCCCATGGCTTTTCATGCATTCCATTTTAAAAAGCTGAATGGCTATTTTTATTGATAAGGCAACAAGTTAGAGACATCTTAAAAAATCCCCCTCTTGACCTTTTATCTTCCATCCTTCTCCTAAAGTGTTGAACTGGAGAGTCACTAGAAGTGTGTTTCCTAACAAATTAAGTGTGGTGACATTGCTAGGCCTTTGAGTTTAATGTCCCTGAGTTTTAATTAAATGTCAAGCAAACACCATTGAATTTTGACAAAAAAACAGAATGCTATTTGCAGAAAACCTTGGCATGTCACCTCTTTACCTTGCTTGCTTTTCTCTCTGCAAAACCAGCACACTGCTGCTATGCAGTGATGTGCCACAGAATAATAATTTTGAGAGTATTAAAAGCAAAACAATTACTTTTATCAGGGTGTTGTGCACCCTGATAAAAGTACTTACTTGGTTAAAACTGATTTTTTTTTCTTTATTTATGTTATCAAGCATCATAAATCTTTGCTGTTGTGCAATCGATCCCCGTTCAGGAAGATTTGATGTACAGTTTCCACAGTGAATGACTTAGAGAATCTCCTGAAAAAAAGAATGGAAGTGACTCCTAGCTTATCATGATTTGAGCACTGTGTAAGATAGTTGCCTCCACCTGACTGCTTAGATCTTCATTTTTTCTTTCTTTGTGTTCACTTGGGTGATGAGGTTTTTCTCATGTGGAATAATACTGCGCTGCTTTCGGCATCATCTGGGGACACCCACCTTTACCTGTCTGCCTCAACAGGACTGCATTAGAATCATGACCAAAGGGAAAGCATATAAGTTTAGTAAAGCTTAAAAATTGCTTAGGGTCAGTTATGTCTCACATGATCAATGATGCTAATTTCTAAAGGCCAGTTAATGGATATATTTGATTCCTGTATTTCACTGCTTGGCTAATCTGTACAAAATGAGATGCAGTGAAGGCAATTTTTGGCAGTAATTATTGAAAATATGCTTCAGTTTTCAGTTGCTCTGGTATAGTGATATTAATTTTATTGCATTTACTTCCAAATCATGCCAGTTTAATTAGGATTTATTTAATACTCTAATGGTATCTGAATTTCAAGTATCCTGTCTCATTTGTATGTCTCTAAGCACATTAAAACAGATGAGCTTCCACATTCCCTTAATATAGGTTGAAAAGTTTAGCTTTCCAGGGCATTTGCTATTAGTAGGTTATCTGGGATCCTTCTCTCACAGATAAAGGGTACCATATCCACCTATATAAATTCTGGGAATATTCCCTGTACCTAATTCTCTGAGTAGACAACAATAATATTGAAGGCTAAAATATTGGTTGCAGCAGGTAAGTAAATAAACTAAATCCTAAATAATAAATAGCTCAAAGGGAGAAAAAGGATATTTATGGACAATGGGGATAATTACAGAGTTGTACCTTAAGGGACTAGTAAAGACAATAATGAGTTTAATCTTTTGGGTTGAGTTTCTATGCCCTTAGGAACTGCTTACAGCACTGTGAGAAGGATATTGGAGCTTCTTGAGTTCCACCAACTTAGTTCAGTTGCATTTCTTGAGGGGATAGGGACCTTATCACCATGAGCTTCCAAACTTGTTATATCAGCAGATGGCTGGACAGAAGAGGAAGACTATACTCATACATTCCTATTGCAGCCTTTCCTATTTTCTCTTCTTTTTCTTGGAGATGTTGCTCCTTTCACATCCCCACAGTAGAGGCTGTGCAGGCTGGTTGGCTGGTTCACTTCCCTCAAAGTTCACTCCAAGTTCTTTATGCAGTAATGTAGGTGTGCAGTTTGTGGTAATTGGGAGTGGGGCTGTGGCTGAGCCCCATCCCCAGTGGGCACAGCTGTGAGCAGCAGGTGAGCAGCACTGACAGCAATGAGCCATGGAGTGCCCAGGGGCACTGAGCAACCACCAAGGGAACAGAGGCACACAGGGGCAATGCATCAACGTGAGGGGATAAAAGGCTGGGCTAAAGAACAAGAAGGGCAGATACTTGCACCCTTCTGAGGTGGTTTGATGTTACTCTGTATGAGCAGATATTTGAAACCTTCTGATGAGCTGTGGTGTTACTGTGTATGGGTTGAAGCCTTCTGAAACTGTATGGTGATACTCTGTGTATCGCTGCTATCTCAGCTGTGACTTCGGCTGTGATGCAGTTGATGCAGTAATTCTCTTGGCTTCATTTGGAATTTTTTTTTTTTTTATTTTTTTAAGTCTCCCTTTTTTTGTCTGGAAATCTTCTGAGAAGACAGTTGGAGGTTTTGGCTTGTTTCTTCTTGTGATGGTCCTCAGAGACTGAAATGGGAGAATGGGCAAATGAAAATCATAACCTTGTTTCTACAAATGGGGAAGAGGAGCCCCAGTGGAAGGAAGGCTGAGATACAGATCTATGCTACAGAAACCTTTCCCCAGGGCCATTTTTGGCAATAACCATTGTCCAAAAGGAGTGTTCCACAGTACTAGGCTTCATTTTCTGGCCTGTATGTGCCCCGAGTGGCTCTACAGTGCAAGATATGGGCTACAGGATAGGAAGAGTAGTAACTTCTCCGCTGGTTTTAATTTCTGTCAACATGGCCTATCTTGTGACTGAAAAGTTATATCTGAGTTAGCTTTAAACAAGCAGAACCTAATTAACTTAGCAAAGAAGGGCTAATAAGCTGAATAAGTGTGTGCATTCCCTGCTTTGCTCTAGGGTAGAAAACAAGTATCCTTAATGTCAGGTTATTCTTGAAAAAAAAAACACCTTACTAAAACAATCCTCTGTCAAGTTTGAAGTACTGTTTCATTATTTTGGGTACTTTGAAGTGGAAAATGACCAAAAAAGTAATTGTTTCGAAGGCCCAGAGGAGAATTGGATGGAGCATTATGCAGCTGCTGTACTTCAGGGCCCGTGAGTCCTGGGGAGTGGGACATGAGCCAGCTCACACCAGCTGGCCTCCAGCCAGCCCTCTGCTGCTGCTGCCACTGCTCAAACAGTGTGAGCAGACGTGGGCTGCCTCTCCCCTGCATGAATTAGTCCCAAGGAACACAGAGTACTGATTAGGTATGAATTTACTAACTTTGCTTTGGAAAGTGTTGACTACCATGCTCATAAATGTGAGTGTGTATAGGCACATGGAGGATGTAGAGAGAGGCTTAGGTGGCTGTGCAGAGCACTTTCCCCAGTGGCTGCTCTTTCCTTTAATAGGTGGAACGAGTTTAAAAGATAACTCACATTTTCAACAAGCTTTTCAAAGACTTGGTGTCTTCTTGATTCCCATTATAGTTCACTTACTGCAGATTGACTGAATTGGATAACTCATAACAAAACATATTGACATTTCAAGCCTTTTTCACTCATCATTTGCAGTTTCTTGCCTTACTGAGTTTTACTGAAACTCTTATTTTGCTCTTTTGTTCAGTATCTGAAAATTAGTGGACTGAAGAACACACTATCTCTGCTGTCTGTAATTATCTCATAAATTATTCCAATTCCCAATGAAACGTTTTTTACATGTGGGGCATAAATTTATTAAAAATTTAATAGAAGCTATGTAAGTACATTCCCCTTTCAAAAATCAGGAAGGGAATTATGGTATAAAAGCTTTGAAATATAATTTTCCCTTTTAAAATGAAGCCTAAACCTTATATAAAAGTAACTACAGTCTGTTCTTTGGACACAGTTTTCAACAGCTAATACAATTAAAAGTTAGAAATATTAGAAAATAAATGTGTAATGAAGGGTTGGAAAGAGTGGTTCATTTGGTGAGCTGGAAATATATGTATTTTTAGTACATTCCACTTCAATTTAGCTCAGTCTGAGTTAATACAGTATTGAATCCTGTTCCCATTTCAGGGCCATGGTTACAGTCTGGTTTAGTATCTAATGGCCAGCTTTGTGTTTACAAAATCACCATGGCATTTTGCACTATTGTTAATAATGTTGGTAGAAAAGCAGAAAGATTAAAGAGGCTGTAAATAGTCCTTTAAGCCTGATATTTCTTCTGATTTAGGCCTGACAATGGCTCTGAAATGTTGGCACTGTTAGTAGTAAATATGGGAGGATTAATTGAAGCTTTTTCTCTTGGAAAACCAACATTAATTAACTGTGGGAGTAATACTAGTATGGGGATAAAATTTTTTGACTAAATAGAAGGAGCCAAACAATTCTGTGTAACGTCTCTTAGATTAATCCTGAGGCAAATCAAAATAATACATTGTATTGAAATAAACTCAAACTCCTAAACTACTGATGTGGATGAAGACTAAATAACTTTTAAATTAAGGATACTTGCTATAGAAACAAAATTTTAACCAAATTGTGTGCCTGAAATTGTAATCAGTATTTTATTTTAGTACCATCTTTTTTTCTTACATGTCCATGTTTACTCTTTATCGTCCCAAGATGTTACCTGAAGAACATCACAGTGAATAGCGATAAATGATAACAAAGTCGACAAAGAGATTTATAGCATTTTTATAGTGCCAGTAATCATATATTACACTGTAGTAAACAGCTAACACTTGTCTGGACTGCTGTTAATACAAACTTGGAAACAGTGCTACTTTATATAAATAGTGTCTGCTTTGAAACTGGTTTTGGGAAGGCCTTAGGTGTGAGAGGATCCTGTTGAGTAATGGTGCTTGGGCTGTGGTGAAGCGCTGCTTGGCTTTGGCTGGGAGGTGATGCTCGCCGGTGTGAGTGTTGAGCTGGCTGCAAGGTTGCTGATTCCCAGGTCAGTACGGTCCTTAAACAGGGTCCGGGGTCCTGAGGGCTGAGCAGAATCCGGATCCTGACTTAAAATACCAGGGCTGATGTTCCTCTCTGGAAATAATTTGTTATTGATGTCAGAGTAGCACCTGGAACATTGCAAACTTAATGTTAGACCCAATCTGGCTTGTCAGTGTACATGCAGGAAAACAAACAGATGCATGCCCACAAATGGTTTAAAAAAGTCCCTTGCACCTGGAGTTGCCAATGAAAGGTAAAAATAGAGAGGAATATTGCACTGCATTTGAGTGGTAGCTCTCTGAAGCTGTAAGTGAAAGACTGCCCTCAAACAAAGCATTTTAAGTCTTGCCTTTGGCTTTACACGGCCTGTGACTTTACTGCAGACTATTTCCAGAGTTATGATGTTAAATATGGGGTTTTTATCTTGAGAAGGCTTTTGGAGATTTTCTTTGTTTTTTTCTTAGAGGGTTATATTTGGGAAATGTTTAACTGATGAAAAATGTTGGGAATAAAACAGAAGATTTTTACAGTTGTAAATATTTCACGACTGATCAGCAGCAGGTGTTCCACTGCTTTCTGTGAGCTAGTCTCTATAAAGTTATAACTGCCCAGGTAATATCTCTCTTTGAGGGTGTTTTCATCTTTATGTTGAATATTAATTTGCCTTTCTGTAACTCTCACAATGCACTTAATGCTTGAGTGAGTTTGTATTTTTAAACATCTGCGAAGAATTCAGCATTTTTTGTTGCCTATTGTAGGAAAGGCATTTTGTGCTGTTCTTGTGAGCCAGCAAAGACTTCCTGAAGATAAGGAAAGCCCCATATCTCTCTCGAGGAAGACACCAAGGCTATCACTATGACAATATGATGGAAGAGAGAAGGTTAAAAGATATGGACTTTAGCTGGCTCACAGAATGATGTGGCTCCTTGTTCACCATTTGAGAACTTTGTTTCTTTCTTATGACCAATGGGGAGTGCATGTGTCTGTTAAGTAAATGTAAATATCTTGAAAAACTACAAAAGCAGCGTGTTGCTATTATAAATTGCTCCTACACACCCTTCTGATGGAGTCTTGGTGCTTTGTGCTGTGTCATGCTCTATAGCAACATCCTCTCACTATATTTCATAGTCCCTTTTGCAACATTAGGAAGATAAAGTCCCCAAATGGCAATAAGCTGGAAGTCACTTGCAGAACTGTATGAATTGCAAATTGTTTTGAATGTTAACCATTGACCAGGCTTTTAAATCATCTCTGTATTTTGTCACTGGCAGCCATTTTCACTTCAGCACAGAAATGGTATAATTTCTCATCTGAGATAATCTGCCAGGTTTTCACTTATTACCACATTGTATAGATAGGATGGTGACCTGGTTAAGCACTAGTTTGGCCCGAAGAAGGTTGAAGTTCAATCCTAAATTTGCCCCAGGCCTGGGCACAGCATGACCTGGGCAGATCATTTAATTTTGGTGCCTGTTAGTTTTCTTTCCTCTGAAAGTTCTCAAAGCACAGGTCCATTGCTGCTGTGTGCATGAACTTCCAGAGCCAAAAGGAATCCTTACCAAACGTTTAGAGTACAAGGGTGTGAATTCTGGCTCTGGTGATTTTAACTTTGTCCCAGATTCTTACATACTCTGCACTTTACATTTAAGATTGGGATACTTTTTAATTTATACGCACTGCTGCTAAAAGAAAAGAATTTTGGTCTAAAAATGTGAGCTCAAACTTTAGAACTTTTTGGGAAAGGAATAAAAAAGGATTTGTACCAGTCTTCAGTCTTCTGCTGTTTTCAGAAGTGTTTATTCATTAAACTCTTTGAAGAAAAAAGAAATAAAGTTATGCAAAGAGGAAAAAAGAATGATCAGAGAGGTTAAATGATTTCAGTTTGAAGATTAATTAAATAAACCAGTGTGTCTCAGGCTCAGAGAGAAAGTATTGAGGGGATATGAAGGCTTATGAAGTCTGGAGCAATTGGGAATAATTGTTCTCTGTCTCTTTCAGTACAAACCCCTATTACTATCCATTAAAACTAGTGACTGCTAAGGTTAAAAAAAAGACAAAAAAGAATAAGCTGGTATGCAGGTTCTGCTGCATGGAGAGGTAATTATTTGTCAGCAGTGACTGTGGGTGCTATAATATGACTTACATCTAAAAGTGGTTGGGCAGACTTGAGGAAGAAAAAGCTTTGAGGAATTGTGCTACACATCTTTAGAATTGAAAATTATTCTGAAATATAATCATATAATGCCTGCTGTGTTGCCTCTGTGTCTATTACTGGTCAACTTCTTCTTTTAGGGACATTTGTCCAAATTTTCAGTTTTTTAAATCATGCTTTCTTTCCATGTTGAAGCATGGAAGCAAGGAACAAAAATTACATCTGTACATGTGGGGGGGAAAGAAAGATTTTAGAAGTACCTTTTCTTCATTTAATTACTGGCAAAATGTATGTATATATATGTACATGTATGTTTTCGACTTACACTTTTATAGCAGGCACTGATAATGTTAGGTGTGTAAACATGGAGGTTGCTAGGCTTTTTATCACAGTAGGTGTTAAAACAGCAATACTGATGTTCAGTATGAGCACAGAATATATGCTGACATTCAACAAGAGATGCTTTCACTATGGATTGTGAATTTACTTCATAACATATCAGATTTAGAGGGATATTCCATTTGGCATCAGTCACTGTGGGAATGCTAACCATCATATTAATGCAGTAGTATATTATTACTGTGTTAACATATTATTATGAGGAAAATATAAAGTGGCTTTTTGCAGCAGCTGTCATCGTAGGTTTTATGAACTTTTATAAAATCAAAATAAACAATTTTAATGTAAGGAGAAAGTGCAAGCTGTCAAAGCTCTGACAGGTTTCACAAATATCTTTTGATTAATGTTGCTATCTGACCAGCAGGATGAATTGGGGAACAAAAAAAACCCATTACACGACAGGGTTAAGGCAGCCAGAATGCCAGAAAATTAAAACAAGGGGAATGGTGAGATCAATCAGACTGCAGGTGATGCTCAGTGCAGCTGACAGAGCCTCATGTTTGATGGGCAGAATTATTATTGTGGAGTGGCCTTTCTGGCTGTGAGGGTTTGGCTCCCTTCATCAAGTGCTCCTTCATAAAGGGAAGGACCTTCTGGGCTAGGAAGTGCAATTTATCAGCATCACAATAATGATGGCTTTTGTACCTGCAGCATGATATTAGGCAGGAAACGTAGTAATCTATGCTGCTCGTTACCTAAAAAAGGAAAAACCATTTTTCTGCCTTCATGATCTACCTAGTCATTCCAGTCAGCTTGAGCTATAAAGTTTGGGTACTGCCTATGCATAAAGAAAAGGAAGTTTCTGTGAGGAAAAGTTTCTCTTACCATTATAAACCCAATATTTTATATACCTATTGTGGATGCCTGCAGTTTTTTAATGTTATGGTAAATCATAGCATTTACAAGGTTTTATCCTTTGAACTGTGGATACTGAGAAATACAAGCTGAGTGTTTGTTTCAACATGTGTACAATGTAGGTTAGAAAATCTTTCCTTTTACCATGCTTTTATCTTCAACCATTGCAAAGAGAACACTTAAAGTAACATTTAGAAATATATATCTGATAATGAATCCATCAAAAGATAATAAGAACCTACTGAATCACATAAAAATCAGTAGATATATCTTAAATATGTCTGGGTCACTTTAGAAGGTGGCTTTTAATCTTTCTATTAATAAGAATTTTTGTTCCCAGTTGTAAATTTTTTTCATATATTCCTTCCTTGTTTATTATTTTCTGGCAGAATAGCCCATGAGACCATAGCCTGATGTTTCTGTAAGGCTTGACACTCAAAAATGACTTCTCTGGGTTTAGTTGCTTACAGGGCAATACAAAATGAATAAAAAAAGCCTGAATTTGTTTCTGAGAGTTCCTTGGATATCATGTATCACAGAGAGATGCAGGGTCCCTGAAATGACCCAAGAACTATGGGAGTTAGGATGTCTGGCAGTAGCACCAGTTCAATCTGAGCCTGAGTATTGGTAATGGCTTCCTTCTAATAAAGCTTTTACTGTAATAGAATGATATTTCAAGATTAAAATGATAGAAAAATGCATTTAATGTTGAACATGGTTGAGTCTGGCAGAAAAAAAAATCTTGAATCCAAAGACATGTGTCTGTCATCTGCAGACTTCAGGAAAATCTAATTTTCCCAAGGGATCTCCAGTTTTCCTGTATATCTGCACATTTGCAGAGTCTTTCCTGGGATGTGACATGATGGCACCCTAAGCTTCTGAGGGCTGAGAACTGTCTCACACAAATGGGTTATTATGTCTGCTGGTATTAGAGACAGAAAACAGTCAAGGGAGAAACTTCTGCAACTCATGATTCACTTCATTTTATCCCCTGGAGCATGCCTTGTAGCAAAAATGCTCCCAGTGGGAGAAGAGAATCAGATTGTAGGACATGTTTTGAAAAGTATATTCCTTATTCTGAGACCTCTGTTCTTATATCTAGCAACTAAAATGTCTCAACAGTAGCTTCCAAGCAACTTCCTCTGGAACAATCCTTGCCTAAAAGAAAATTTGCTGGATGTTGTGTTGGCTGCTGCAGCAGCTGAAGCCTAGTTTGATTTCCACGGCATTCAGGATGGCTGTGATTTCCTCCATTATTGAAGATGGGTTTTGTGTTGCTCAGAACACTTCTTTCTAGCACATCTAATCCTTTCCCAGGGGTGCATATGGCCAAAAGAATTTCCTCACTGAACTCAGTAGCAACAGCAGAACTTAGCATGACCTGGAACAGATCTGCAAGAAGGGTCTGGGGGTGAGGTACGGAGGTAAGTGAGATAGCTGGTGTGGTGGAGTGTGCTCCTGCAAAGCAAAAGGTCCTGAGGAATGAGAGTGGACAAATGTGCACACTTCGTGATACACACAGTTGAGTAGAAGCACAGGTACTCATATAGTAGATATAACCTCTAAGGTTATACTTTAAAATTTTTTTTACATCAATATCTTCCCATTAAAAGTGTCTCAAATTATGTCAGTGATTTGGTTTTCAAACCATTTTAATAGCTGTTCTGTTAATTCCATGCAGGTTTTTAAAATCAAGATTCATGTGATAACGAGTCAAATGGCTTGTGGAAATCTTCTATAACCAAAGAAGATCTGAGCAATCAAATCCCTTTCAGTACCCAAAGGGAGCTTACAAGAAAGCTGTGCAGAGACTTTTCACAAGGACATGTAGTGATAGGATGAGGGGAATGGCTTCAAACTGAAAGAGAGTAGATGTAGATTAGAGAGTAGAATGGAATTCTTTACTGTGAGGGTGGTGAGGTGCTGCAGCAGGTTGCCTAGAAGGATTGTGGACTCCCCCTTCCTGGAGTTGTTTAAGGCCAGCTGTGATGGAGCTCTGAGTAACCTGATTTAGTGAATGGTGACCCTGCACATGATGGGGTTTGAAAACAGATAATCTTTAAGGTTCCTTCCCACCTATAGCTTTCTATAATTCTGTGATTCTAAATCATTAATCAGTAATCTTTTGGTCAGTATCCTTAAAAACAGCCATCAATGTTTGATTGGATTTATTTCTTTGAGAAAACATTAACTGATATTCATTTCTTCCTAATACTCCTACGCCTTTTAAGAATAGTGCTCCTGTAATTTTCTGGACCTGTCCCCATTTTCCAGGATTACTTTAAAGAAATACTAGTGACATAAAAAGTCCCTAGCCATAACAATTATATCAATTTATGAGAAAATATCCAACACAGTTGTATTTTTCATTCTTGTTGTGAAATATGTCTAAAATACTTCCTACCAATTACACTTACAGATAGTAATCTGTTTGCCCTGTCATTGACAGCTCATGAGCTTGATGCAGGCTCCTATTTTGTTCCAAGAACAACAACAAGAAAAAAAAAATCTAGTTAATGAAACACTTTGGTTGTTCCTTAATTATTGAAACTGTTACTATTTACTCCAAGGAGCTAACCTACAGGTAGCCAATACAGAATTTTTGGTTCTTAATGATTTAAAATTGTCCTTTGATATTTTAGATTTATTTAACAATGACATTTCAATGATTTCATTATGCTCCTTTATTAGTCTCATGGGTTTATTTTTGTCTGTTTTGTTCACCATAATCTTGTTGGTTTTTTTTCTCTCTGAAGTAAATTTTTTAATTCTTTGTTGCTGCTGCATCTGTTTCTGCTGAGCAAAACTGCTTGGCTGCAGTAAATTTTTCTGTTTGTTAGAAAGACATGATTTTATAGTTTTTCCTGGGATGGCTTCAGATAGTCTTTAGATTTTTTTAACATTTCTCTTTATAGGTTCCCTGACAGTAATGCTGACAGTAGGTTTGAGCTAATGGGGACAAAATCAAATTGCGAAATACCAAGTTCCTCCATAAAATGGATTTATTTTTCTCAACCAAGCTCTAGTGTGAAACCGAAATTTTATTAGAAAATAGATGCATCATATTCTTAGACACAGTTCTGGACATAAGGTAAGGAGTAGTGGAGTTGCTGTAGTTAATTCCTAGTTCAGCCCCTTATGATGATGCTGTGTCATGTGCTGGCTGGTTTTAGTTTGAAGGTACAATTCTCTGATTTCTGCTTTGCTGTACAAAGCTATCTCAGCATGCTGGTTGCTTTGCAGTATATGGTAGCATGTCAGTGTTAACCTAAAAATAGAGCAAGTAAACAAAACAAAAATGTTTTCATCATTTTTGCTGAACGGCAACATTATGCTTGTTTTTTCGCAAATAATGAACTGGAATTTTCACTGGGCAGGGAAATTCAAAACTTACTATCATTCTATGATTATCAAAAGAGATAACACTCAGAAAATATGAAAACTTTAATAATTTCTTACATAATAAATCACTCTTGCCCTATAGCACTGCAGTGTGCTGCATAGCATTTCCTTTATCTTTGTGATAAGTGGTTTGATAGAAGAGAAATTCAGAAAGGGGTGAGAAAAGCACCTGGAGCATCCTGTCTGCTTCACTGTTTATTCTTACTTAGCATAAAAATTGTTTGCAGCCTTGCGCTTTGGCAGACTTGCTACAGCTGGTAATCCTAAGCAAATTCTCAGGAAAACCAATCACACTGAAGTGGCTTTAGTTCACAGCTCTGGACATCTGCTAGAAAGTTGAAGGGTGAACATAGAGAGGCTGGGATGGGACTTAAAACTTTCAGGAGCTCATAGAAATGTCATAGATTAGGTCAAATAGAGGTGTGTTTTCTTGTAAAATCTCTTATTAAGATTAGAGGATAGGGGACAGGATGGTTGTGGGACTTTTTTCTCAAAATATGAATATTTATCATTACTCCAGGGACAAACTGGAGAAGAGAAAGTCCTTCCAGTGCTCAGCTTGTACTTCTGGCTGTGGTGGTTTGTCACCCCATGAGACTGGAAATTTAACATTTTGAGGCTTTTTCTGAGCAACCAGGCAAAAGAGCTCGGCTAGCAAACAATTCTATTCACTTTCTGCTTCTCCCAACACAGAACAAAATCTGAATTATATGAACCTGTGTAACAAAGAACTAATTGTCTGTAATAAATCTTGAATGGGTTTCTGGCCCTTGGCTGAGAATGATCAGTTTCCTGCCCAAGAAACTCCTGACTGCAAGAATGTCCCATAAACAAATGAACTCATGTTACCCAGGAATAGACATCTTGTACAGCCCGGGTTTATTTTTAAAACTGAAAGAGTAACACAGTGTAAAAAGTATCCTTTTCAAGTCCCATTTCCTTGTTCAAAATGAAACAACTGGCTTTAAGCTGGAATGTACCTGGTCAGGAAAAAGCAGATAAGAACTCAGATATAGCCTTTCTATGAGGTGACAGAAAACCAAGTCTCTGTGAGCCATGCAGAGCAAGCTAAATCACAAGGCTGTTACACCACACAGTAGTGAAGATAAATTAACTAATTGCCACTTGACCAGGTTATTTATAGGGACATAATATCTGTTATCGATGTCTTTTTTCCTTCTTGCAAAGAAATGAAAACTTTTGTTCTAGTTAGGTGTTTAATTCAAGAAAGAAACCAAAACATAAATCTGTAGTAGACTAAAGGAGAAGAATACTTGATCAGTTTCTGCTTTATTTGCATGACATTTTTTCACTGTATTGCATTTCTGAGTAAGGATTTTTACTGGATCAGAAGTCCCAATACAATGTCTGTGATCTGGCATGATCTGATCCTTCCTGCTTTTATCAGATTTTGTTTTAAGATATATGCATAAAATTATTTTTCAGCAAAATTTAATGTCTGAAGCAGACACATCAGTAGTATTACTAAATTGTGGAAAAATTAAAGAAGCCTCTAAATTTTAAATGTCTCAATTACCTTAAAGTGAGTAATCCTAATGACTGTTCACATATTCCTGTATTTAAGAACGGTCATTAATCTGTGCAGGACCAGGGCCTGCTTTTGTTCCTGTATTCAGTTTATTTAATGTTTAACAGCATTGTGAAATAAATGAATGTTTTAGCCATCAGTAAGGTTTTTGTCCCCTACCTGAGGTCATTGCTGCTGCATAGACTTGACAATTTTTTTAAAGAATGGGGAAAAAAAAATTATTTTAAGCATGTTTAAGAAAAGAAAAATTCTGAAATATTTTCTGAACATTAGGACATTCTGAATGTTTTCTAAAAAAATCTCACCAAACAAATTGGTTATGTAGGTTGATATTTACCGTAGTGTTATACTTTTCCATACATGCACCTGTTTGTTGTCATGCAACAGATGATTCAGATAGCGTTGTGGGTTTTTTAGTGCCCATCTGTGTCTCAGTTTCATCTTTTCAGCTTGCTTACAGTCTAATGTGGTGCTGCATAAACATGAAAGAGTTTTGCTGCTAATTTTAACTCACTTTGCATGTTTGAGAGCTGTTTGAGGAAATTACGTATGAAATGGTGTGGGAGGACTTGGGGGTTCCCGCAGATGGAAAGCTGGGCATGGCCTGGCAGTGCGCAGTGAGAGCCCAGAGGCCGAGCCCGTCCTGGGCTGTGCCCAAATCACTTTGGGCAGCAGGTGAGAGAGCTCATTCTGCCCCCAACTCTGTCCTTGTGGGAGCCCACCTGCAGTGTGCATCCAGCTCTGGGATCCCGGGCACAGCAAAGATTGGGAGCTCTTGGGGCAAGTCCAGAGGAGGCCTGGAGGAAGAGGAGGGGCCTGGAACACTTCTCCAACAAAGACAGGATGAGACAGCACCAGCACTCAGTCTACAGAAGAGAATTTTGGGAGACCTCCCTGAGGCCTTCCAGTGCTCAGAGGGGGCTTATCAAACCATGGGAGAACTTTTCCTATGGGCCAATGGGGATACACAAGGGGGATAGTTTTTAACAGAAAGGGGCAGATTTGGATTAGTTATTAGGAAGAAATTATTTTCTCAGATGGTGGTGATGTGCTGGAACAGGTTGTCCAGTAAAGTGGTGGATGCTCCATACCTGGAAGTGTTCAAGGCCAGGTTTGGTGAGGATTTGAGCACCCTTGTCTAGTGGAAAGTGTTCCTGTTCACAGCGGGGGATTTGAACTAGATGATCTTTGAGTCACTTCCAACTCAACCCATTCTATGATTCTGTGAGACTCATGGTCTATAATAAACTCTTTTCTGCAGACTGAACTGCACATGCAAAAACCTGAATTTTAAAATTTTACATGGTCAGAATCATACCTTGTGACCGTATTTTTCCAAAGCTCTGTAACCAACAACAGATTTTAGTGTCTGGGCTGCAAAGGCTGAAAATAGGGAATACAGGGCATTGAAAAATATGCCAGATTCAGGTGTGAAGTCAAGCAATTATTTCTGAAAAAAAATCAAGGTCTTTGAGAGACCAAATATCATGTGCAAGACACATAAGCAAGTTATCATAATGGCTCGGTAGTCATGGGAAAGAGTTTGAAAATGTAAAAAAATGAAATTGTGAGTGTGCAATGTAAGAAATAGTTTTATAGAGACAAAGAATAGGTTTAGTACCTTTGCATAGTAGGCAACATGAGTTTACCAAAAAACAGAATTAAAGTAAAAGAGCAACACCACCTTCAGGCCCCAAATTAATAGGTGAAGCTGATACTACAAATTTGATTTACTGAATGGCAGGCAGAAAGATCTACCTTTCAATCTAATTGATGAGGGAATTACATTCTCCTGATATGATATTAGAGTTGTACAGTTTTGGAACATGTCATACTGAATAAATTGTTAATAAAATAAGGCAGGTAAGGCAGAAGATCATATCCCCAATTCTTGGGAAGGAAGTGAAAGAGATAAATGGAAATATTGTAAGGGGATAATTGCACATAATTTTAATTTGGACCTTATATTTATTTAAAATTAATTTCTCATATGGTCTCATGCTATGAGCTTATAATGCAGCTTTTATCTCTCACAATTAAAAAAAAAAAATAAAGTGTATGATTCATACCTTATTTTGTGAATATAAGATTTCCTCAGATTATTTTGCTGATTGATATGTCAGCATGAGATGTACAGGTGTATACTTTAGGTTGCTGCTGCATCAGTGATCAATGACTGCCTGGTTTAGAGTGGCTGTGTTGGAAATATCTAGGCTGCCTACTCTTTGTGCAAGCTTCAGAGATCAAAACTCCTGTAAGCTCCTTCACATATTACTAGTTTTTAATAGGAAAAAGACCATGTCATATGTTCAGATATGGTTTCAAATTCCAGATTTTAAGAGAAGATAAAATTCAGATGTTATTAAAGTGTGTCTACAGATACTGAAAAGTTTATATACTAAAGTAATTAAGGGTCTCTTTCTCTAACTGGCTCTAATTAAGGATGACATGCCTCAGACTTCAGTAAGTCACAACGGAAGGTTTAAAATCATCTTTTTCACTTGCTTATGTCTGCAGAATTTCTAATTAGTTGACTAACTTGTAAAGACAAGGTAAAATGGGATAAGATTTCTTTTTGTCATTAAAAAATAGATATTTGAGTTCATTAGATTAGAATGGGAAAGTCATTCTGTTATCCAATACTTTTTATTTTGTATTTAGAAATATCGTCCTGCTTTTAAAGCACTTTCCAGTATGTTACTGGAAGAGAGCTGATTACCTTGTCCAACTTGGTTTGCATCAAAATGTCTGGTTCAATTTGATACATGGGGTCAGTCTGGCATTCTGGTTCAAGTATGTAGTCACCCACAGGAATGCAGCACTGGATTGGTCTTTAAGGTGGAGCAGTTTGAATGCAGATGCTGTTGGCAGCATGGAAGTATGATTCTTTTGTGGCACTGAGAACTCCACAGATAGCGACAGAATTTTGGCTGCCTCAGCTGTAATCCAAATTCTTATGCAGTGTCCTTATAGTTTCTTATACAGGCTTCTGCAACTTCTTAGGAAACATGAAGATGTTTCATTTCCAGCAGGTTACTTCTGGCAAAAAACCGGAGAGCTATTTAAGATGTGCAAGGCACTAATTTGCTCGTTTCACTAGGAAATTACTTGCCTTGAAGTAGTTTTTAGTAAGTCAAATCAGCCAGAGCTCTAAAATTATGAGACTCATATTTCTTTCTCTTCCACAGAGACTTTCAGCATGTTCTTCATTGGCAAGGGCACAAGAGAACATCCCTTCTCTTGACTGAGTTATGCATGTTTTCATATTTAACTGTCAATCCCATTTTTGTGAAAGAATTCATATTGTATGAAAAATGAGAGTTATTGGAGATGACCAGGTTTTTAGGTTGACTTTGGACATCTAAAGTATTTGTATTCTCGAAGGTCCACATTGCCTCCCAAATAATTAAATGTTTTGATATGATGGGTGTCAAGTCTGTATATATCTACAAGCACAATCTCATGGAATGACTGGCATGCTGAATTCACCCTGAGAAAAGTGCAGTGCAGACACAACTGCAGTGAGCTGTTGCCAGCATAGCTCTGAGTACTTAGACACCACATATTGACTTATTCTGAAGTAAAATATTTGATATCTGCCTCAAATACTGAATTTCATTATGTTTGCTATCACATCTTCATTAGGGCTTATAACCAGCCATCTCTTTACAGCTGTTTATGAAATCCCAGTAGTATTTTTTTACATTGATTTAATTTAGCTGATTTATAGATGAACCTTTATTTCATTTGTTGAAATTTCATCTTATTTTGAAAGCTCTGTTGCTTCTTTTAAGTAAAATATTTAAATACAATTCAGATTTGAAGTTTTCTTTATCTCTTTGCACATTAAAATAATTTTCATAAAACTGATAAATAGGATGCAGTATTTCAGTAAGTTGGAAGAATGGAATGAATATTTATTAGTTATTCAAAATGCCTAACCAGCTTTTTATAATTGCCTTTGGTTTTCAAAACATAAGCTTTTTGATATAATAAAAAGTTTGCCTTTGTGAATACTAAACAGTGGTGCATGAGCTTATTTAACTTAATTGTGTGTTTCAAGTTTGTATTTAAATTGAATGTTAAATATGTGAATCCTTCTGAATGTAGTGTAAGGTTACCCAGCACTTGGATATATCTATGGGAATAGATCTCTGAATTTCTGTCTTCCTTCCTGGTTGTCATCAAATTTTCCTGCATTATTTCCTTTTGTACTGATCAAGCACCATGGGAACATTTAGGTGAGGTATCAAGAAGGGAGTAAATTTCTGTCATGGCAAATTCTTGCTTCCACCATAAAATTCTCTTTGATTGATCTTACATTGATGTGTTTCTGATTCATTAATTTCCTTTTCTAAATTATAAAGTGATTTGGTAAAGCCATTTGATTTTATAGAATTGTGTCAAAGACTTAATAATGTTGTAATACCTGTCCATTAACAGTCTTTAAACCAAATTTATCATGTTGAGGTTGCAAGAATATACACAGGCTGCTATAAAAGTGTCCAAAAATAAATCAGTAGAACTAGGAGTAAGTGTAGTATCTTCTTAAAACCTGTCTTGCATATTAATGAATTATTCCTACCAAAAAGGAAAAGACACTACGATTTACAGCAAAGGTATGGAATGTAATTAGTCACAACAACATCCCCCATGCCACAGCTCCTCAGAATATGTTGATCATTTTCCAACCATATAAAATCATCATCAGTAGACAAGCTGGGAATTCTTAATATTGCTATGAAGAAAAAGAGAAAGCAGCGTTCTGTCTTAAGCAACTGACCTTCTGAATTACTTTGCTAAATTCACTCAATTTGATTTTCTGAAAAGACATTGTTTTGCATTTTTTTAAAGACAACTCAGAACTATGGTGCCAGAAAATGTTTATTTTTTCTTCTGTTTTATAAGTTTATGTGAATTATTAAGTGCAAATTTTATACTCCTAATACTCTTTCAAACAAGATCTTCTGAAGGTTCATTGCATAGACTACTCAGGGAGTTAAGATGAAGATGGTAGTCTTAAACATTTTTGAACTACTGCTCTTTTTTTTAATAAAAAAGATTTATTATAATTGAAAATAATGGATTCTAAGAAAAAATTTATACTCATAAAATCACAATGGGAAATTTTGAAACATTGTATTATATCAAATAGACCAATAGACATCTCTGCTCGATGAATTTAAGGATATGAATAGCAGTGAATGATACCTCTGAAGGTAAAAGCACTGTACAATCTTCCTGGGAAAAATCTGGTAACACAATAGGTAATGTTATATGATATGGCAAATTGTGATGGTGTTCACAGGGGTTCTTGGATGAGGTAAGAGACGAAGATCTGACTCCATGTTTCAGAAGGCTTGATTTATTATTTTATGATAGATATTACATTGAAACTATACTAAAAGAATAGAAGAAAAGGTTTCATCAGAAGGCTGGCTAAGAATAGAAAGGAATGATAACAAAGGTCTGTGTCTCGGACAGTCTGAGCCAGCTGACTGGGATTGGCCATTAATTACAAACAGCCAACATGGATCAATCACAGATCCACCTGTTGCATTCCATAGCAGCAGATAACCATTGTTTACATTTTGTTCCTGAGGCCTCTCAGCTTCTCAGGAGGGAAAATCCTAAGGAAAGGATGTTTCATGAAAAGGTGTCTGCGACAGCAAATAGTGATGTTAGTTCCCTCTTTTGACATTTGCATACATTACATTTACAGTCAACTATCTCTCCAAAATAATTACCTGCTCAATCTTGGATAAATCTCCCTGAGGGTTGGTTTTTTTTCATTTCTTTTTAACATGCAAGGTTGTTTAGTGTTGGAAATTAATGCAAAAATATTTTTTTCTTCCTAAATGTACACATATGGCTTGTATAAAGCATTTTATAAAATCATCAGGACAGATTGCTCTTTACACACTTCTAAAGGTTGGCTTTAAGGGAGCAGGAAGCATAGCAACAGGTAGCAAATCGTCAGTAAAATTTCCTTTGCTCCCAAACTGAGTTTCCACCTGAAGATGGATATTGCCTTGACTCTGTACAAAGTTAGCCACATCCACCATGGGGTCTGGGGAAGCTGCTGAGCTGCTTTGTTGGCTGCATTGCTCCCAGGCTTTCTTTTTTCTCCAGTTCTCCATGCGGCTACAACAGTTGAGAATATAGGGGTCTATGTAGGGTTCCTTAATGCATGGGTCACCAAGAAAAATACTGAGGCAGTCTCAGTTTATGATGTTTTTCCAGTTAAGTTCGTACTAGTACAGCCAACTCGTAATGTACTAAAGCCTTCACTCAGTCTTATCATTTTGACTTCAGCATTTTTCTTTTGCCTTCAGGCAGTCCATAATCCATGGATGTTATCTGTGTGGATCTCATATTCCTAATATCTAGCGAAGTAAAGAAGAACAGCATTGATTTGTGCTTGGCAGGTCTCTTCTGTGTTTCTGTCTAGAGGGCAAAAGCTAGCACAGTACTAATTCCAGTTTAATTTTTATTTAAAAAAAAATTCATTCTCAGGGCTTAACATAGTTATTGTAGACTGACAAAACCTGAGGTTAGTAAACTTTACTCCTTTGAAGGTTTTAAATTTATTATACTGGAATAATTATATTTTAGCAGACTTTGTGAGTTGATTACCACAAGCAATATGCCAGCAAAATGCTGTGAAACATGTTCTCAGTGAAAATGATGGCAACACTTACTGTGGGGTATAATGTGTGGGCACCTCTTTAAACAGACTGCAATGAAGTGTGGATTTTGGGAGCTGCCCATGCTTTATGGGGATGATCTTGGCCTGTGAGACCACTAGTCACATCAAAATTTCATGAGAGAAAGCTCTAAGTTGTATGAGATTCTTATCTTGGATGAGTGCAAAATTTGAAAAAGGTCATGATTCATTCTTATGCCAAGGGAAGAGGAAAAGGGACATCAATCTTTGCTTTTTGCCATGTTTTTTATGGCAAGAAAAAACAAGGCCAAAATATCCAGTGCACAGTCAGAAGTAAGAGATTTATTCATTACTTGATAATCATGGGTTTTGGCAGTGTATTACAGTAGCCTCATGCTTCTGGGCTTCTGCTGATCATTCAGAGAAGTATGAAAATAATTACTTTTTCTTCCTTGAAGCTTAGAAAAATGTTGCCAAACTGGTTTTCAAAACTCCCATAAATTTTGGGAGAGAAAGCTAGGACATTTGGAAGACTGCCTGCAAATTAAATAAAAGCACAAATTCCTGGTACACAAACCACATAATCAAAGATTGATTTATAGCGCTGCAGCTTTTCCAAACAGACTTGCACATTCTTAAGGCTTAGTTGCTGACAATTTTAGGTGGCAATGAGCTAAAAAACACAGAGCTTAAAATCTCATCTAAGAGCTATTTGGAGATGTAACCTGGTTCTTTTTCCTTCCCGCGAATGGAAGGAAAATACAGGTAAAATCAACAGGACACTTTGGATATTGTAAATTCAGGCTCACTTATCATGTGCTGGCTCTAGGAGCTGATAAGGAGTCTTGACTCAGTTCAGTGATCTTCAGCAGTGATTCAGCAGTGATCTTCATATTTGGCATAGCTGAAAATCAATCCTCACTCCTCTTAAAAAAAAAGAGCAGCCTTCAAGTGAACAATTGAAAATATTTTGGAGTTATCTCAAAGGATTCATAAGGGACTGTAAAAATCCGGCTGTACATTCCAGTAGCCACTCCTGTGACCCTTCACCTCCCCATGGTCCCCTGGGTTAAAGCCTCGGTCTGAAGGAACGCTGTGCACAAGCAGTCTCTCCCACTCCAGACAACTGTGTTTTTAGAAAGTTCCACATGTAATTTCTCTTTCAAAAATATAGCCCTCTCTGATCAAGAGATGAAGTGAACTCCTAAGCACTGACTAAGATTCTGCATGTTGTATTACATCTGACTGTCATTATTGACACTTTTTTGGCATTTTAATTAGCGTCTCGCACAGCTGTAAAATTGACTTTGTCTCTGAGGAAGACAAAAGACTGTACATAGGATAAGTCTGAGCTCATTTAAACACTTGGAAGTAAGAAAGCCTTTGTTTCTTGGTTTTCTGCAAATAATAGCCTTAGGGAAAATATTCCTTCCACCATATTTTATATGTCAAATGTGGTTTTCCATACCAGAGACTGCTCATGACATCTGTTTAGTATAGATAAAACAATATGTTTTGAAAAATTTGATAAACTTATTTTTGTGAAGATGATGACATGGGAAATCATCTTCCTATTTGGTGATGTAGTCTTGCTTCAGTTTGTCTTTGGATAAATGCATAAGTACTTTATTGATCTTTAGAACAGCTTTACATATTTTATGAAGTGTTATTTGTTCATTTTTTTTTTTTTAAATAAAATTCTTAGTTTACACTGAGGGAGAATAGTACCAGACAGACAGGTGAGGAGGTAAGCAGGCATTAAGATCAAATACAAACTTGCAAATACACAATGCTTCTAAATAAATTTGTATGGGGAGGTTGAAAGATGCTTGTATTCCCCTTTAGCAGAAACAATTAAGGCTGGCTAATGATTTAGGAATAAGGATGAAAGAGGAAAATTAAATAAAAATAATAAATTTAGCAATCCCTACTCAATTGGAAAGTTTGCCTTTTAGGCAGTCAACTACACAAGCAGCTGCAATCTAAAGCCTGACATGAAGAGGGAAACCCCCAGCTCTAGCAATCTTTGGACTTCAAGCTAAATCAATCAGTGCTGCTTCATTCACTTCCAATATTTTTCTAATGGACTTATAAATTTCTTTCCCTCTTTTCTCAATTGAGCCTGGATAGTGAAGCTGATCTGGCAATGAACCTGTTGTTCCTCCTATGCCCAAGATTTAGAGATTTTAGAAGTCCTTATAATTTGTGAATTCATTGTTTTACAACCCATGGGGATTTAGTTTTAGCCCAGAGGGCTTCCCTTCACTTCCTGGAACCCTCCTCATCCTGGAAAAAAATACGTAACTTTTTGGAAGTGATAAGCACTCAAGTTAGCAAAGTCCCTTTGTGATTACAAGCTTCTTTCAATGGTGATTAAAATCCCTGAAATAGTACCCCACTATCACAAACACTAAATAAGGGTCTAAAAAGCCTATTTTGTTCTTGTGTTACTTCCCTTTCTTCCATAGTCTTATGACTATGGCAGCTGATCTTTGTTGTTGCTTTTGTGCTTTGTTTTGCACAGCAGTGTGTTCATCTACCTGCTGTTCATTTGGTTGTATCATCCAGCTGAATCCTGTGTCGTTTGCCTCCTGGTGTGCTGCTGGCTCTCAGGCCAAAGAGCACAGAGTCTTTAGAAAATGGACATTCTCCATTTGGCAGGTGCATCCAAACAGATGGAGTTCCCTTTGATTTCTGCTGGTAGTGCAAGACTCTTGCATCAATTTTTTCTTTGGATCATTTTGGTTTTGATGGGGTCTTGGAAGCTAACCTTAACTGCTGGTAGCAACTGACTGCGTTTTCTGCCTTTTTGATGGTCCAGCAGGACTGAGAACTCTAAAGAATTCTCTGGCAAAATATTCAGCAGATCATAGTGTGCAACCACATTTGAATTTGGGAATTTCTCTGGACCTGGTAATTTAGTGCCATAGGCACAATCTGTTTTTGCCTTGATGTTTGTTTGAGATCTGGACTCCATCTGTATTAGAATATTACCACAACATAACCAGAAGGTTTTGTACCAGAGGGAATATATACATTGCATAAGAAAGGGAAACAGAAGTTCAGTGACTTGCTCAAAGTATGTAGTAATCACAGAACTATGAAATCCTACCTTAACTGTAGTTAAGGTAAGTAAGTTGTGCTATTGATTCATTGGGGTTAGACATTGACTCCATGTACTCACATCTTAGTTCAGCAGCCCTCAATGTCATACAGCCAGATCCATCAATGGCAACCTGCCTGGAATGAAATGCAGCAGCTGCTTAACACTACTCAGTTTAACTCTGCATGTGGTTCATATTAGAAAGAAAGAAAATTCCCAGCCAACTGAAACTGGAGGGAGAAATTTAGCTAAAAAATGTAATTATCTAAATTAGAGCTCTGGCCAGGATTACTATACAAAGGCTGTCAAGGAAAGCGTGACAAACCGAACCAGTCACAGCCTTGGCTTCACATTTTCACTGTGCCATTGCTTCTGATCTCACCCAAATCCTTTCTACTTTTTATTTTCTTTAAACCTTGCAAAATGTTCTAATTTTACAAAGACTGAGGTAATTGAAAGCTTCCATTGCAAATTGCTTCCTCAAACTGGGCAGGCATCCTCTGGTGTTACCATAACATCCTGTGAAACAGAACAAGTACTGAAAACTGATTTTCTGGGGGGATAAATATCCTTGTGCTGTGGGGAAGCACAAGTGCTTGTCAAGTCTTCTCAATAAGTCATTACTCATGGATGATGGGTTTATTGCTCCAGGCTATCTTTTTTTGATATTTATGTTCCTGTTCTGTGTTTTTTTTTTTCCTGTAAGACACATGTTTAAAAAAATCACCATCTTGCTTCTAAAGTTGATGGGAATGAAATTAAAAATTCTTCTAAAGAAGTGCTGTTTAAGAGAGCATAGGTTCTAGGAAGCTTTATTTTTTCAATGACCAATGAGGGACAATGACCATGGAGCTTCATCTTTTCATGCCTTGTTCCCCTGCCTTTAGAATGGCCATAAAGATAAGAGTCTTTGTAACATCCTTTGAGAAAATACTCATGTTAAAGAACTTTATAGGAAAAATTTATTGTCGTAGAAGACTAAATTTGTTATTAGCAGAAGCAATGCAACATTTTGTAGAGAGCAACCCATATGAAAGACTGTATTTGTCCTGCAGGGATTAAACATCTGTTTAAAAAATCCTCCATTTCCTATGTTAAGAAGGATTGACTAGTGGGTACAATGATAGTGCACTCATTTTGAGCATTAGCAATTTCACTACATCTGTTCACCAAATACTGTTTTGCTTTTCTGTTACAGAAGTCAGTATTTACTGTCATGATATCTATTTCTTACTCTATTTAGCTGTTAAAGAATGCACTTTCAACATCCTGCATTGACCTTTCTAGACAAACACCTACTGAATGATACCTTGATTGATACTTGTGAAGCTTATTCTGTCTTGGAAAACTCATGTAGTCATCTCTAGTTGTCTCAGTTTTTGTTGTTGTCTTGGCTTTTTTTTGTGTGTGTGTGTGGGGAATTAATAAAATTTTTTTCACTGATTCTGTACTTTAAAAAAAGATGAGGTTAAGGCTGCTTCTACTCTGCTTTCAAACAGCAGTGTAATGTAAGAGCGTGCTATTTCTGCATGTATGGGAAACAAAGACAATGTAACAAAAGAGTTACAGAACAAATATATTTGAATTTCAGTGTTATAATAATTTGCAGGGAAAATATATACCTGAAAATTCAGGAGCAAAACTGAATTTATGAAAAATTATAATGCAAATAGATGTGTAAATAAAAGCAGATTTGAGAACAGGCTTTCTGGATTCTTCCTCTCCCCAAGCTTGATGTGTTCTTATGCAGAGTGCTCTCCTCTTGTGATTCTGCCTCACATCACAACCTGTAATTACCTGCCCAACTTTATCTCATATTTTCTTTAAAGACCTCTTCTATATGTACCAAGGACTTTGGTATTAACTGATAATTGTCATAGTGTTGCCTTGTGTTGCAATGAGACCTTTTTTACACTTTTTCTAAAAATTAGTACAAAAGAGTTCAAAGATTTCAGACCTCCAGCTGTTGTAAATAAATTTTTTTATATATTAAAAAATACAACACAGATGATACTGGTTTAATGACTCACATATGGCCTGAGTGTCTTATCCTATTTTGAAAAGTTAATTTCCTGTTTCCATTTAGCAAGACCCTTCCATTGTGAAAATACAATTAGCTCTGTCTATGTGGCTGGTTTTTATTCAGCTGATATTGATATGATTAGAAATTCCATTCAGACTTTCAGCAAGAGGTCTGACTGAGCAGAACACTTCTGATCTGCACTGAATTATTCCTCCATCATCTTTGTGAACACCTGAAATCACCGACTTGCTATGCAGAGGCTGGTCTTCAGTCATTGGTGACCTATAATAGACATGACCCAGCAACCAAGCAGGGAAAGTTTTATCCAATTAAAATTCCCCTGAGTCATCCGGTCTTTTTAAAATGAAGAATCTGAATAATAGATTGCATGAAGATAGATAACATTCTCAGCATCCACTTTGTTTCAGTCTTCTACACAAAGGGAGAAGAGAAAGAATGTGGGAGTCAGCTAAGTGAGATAAATGGGAATGAGGGTCTGGAAATATGAGGAAATAGACTTAATAAGCAGCAAGTAAAAGAATGCTTCAATAATTTAAAGTATCTATAAATCAGTGAGGAGCCAGTGGCATTTAACCAACAGTTCATGAAGAACAGCAGCAAGAACTGTCATGATCTGTCAGCTGTATTGGTGGATAGAAAGAGTATGAGTGAGTCACCAAGGAGGAATGAAGTAAAAAGCAACTATAATGTAAAAGTATTTTGAAGTGCATGAGGCGGAAGGATCCCCAAACTATGAGTCATCTCATTCACATTAAGAAATAATATATTTTTCTTATTTATGAAACTTCAGTTACTACACCAATTATAGAAACTGTCTCTAAATATCTCTTGGTACAGCCTAAAAGATTTCTTATGTAAACCCTTAAGCTTTTGTTGTAATTGTTGGTATGTTTTTTCCTGAAGTGACAAATATGCTCATGTAGCTTTTTAGTATCACTTCTGTGTGTACCAAATTGCATGATTGTTCTTAGTGTCACTCTACTTTTCTTCTAGAATGTACATATCTGCATTCAGATACATCATCTCCCCTTTTTACAAGGAAAATCTTTAGACAAGTTCTTATTTGTTTTGTTGAATGATGAGGAAGAATAGTTCCCTTCTCTGGGGAAGATATCCATTGCTGAGGGAGTTTGCTTCTCTCTGAAGAAGCAGACTTTGAAGACTGAAAAAACTGAATACTGGGGAGAGAATTTCAGAAAGACAGGCTGTTGACTTAAACACGGGTTACTGGCTGGATATATATGATAAACAGTGTTTTTGCACAGTTCAGATGTAAAGGACTTCATATCCCTGAATTAGTTGTCCTGTTTAGAAGAGAACACAGCATTTCTGATGTAGTGGAGAGTGGCATATGATTCTAAGAAAAATATATGAAGTTCTGAAGTAGCTGACCAATAGTTTAAGTGGGTAAGACTTTAAATGTGGTAGTGATTTTCTTTTCACAATCATAGCCCGTTGTGCATGGCACAGATGGACTGAATGGAGTAGTTGGAGTTGGACTTCTCCCTGGATATGAAAAAATAAAGTAGAACCAAATACATATGCCTGTTGTTTCTGGAAATCTTTCTTCTTTTAACTGGAAACAGCCTCAATGTGATGACCTTATAGTCATACTGCAGAAATCTAACTGCATTCTGCTGAGCACTACAGCATAAGGTTCTGGGAAGAGTTTACTAGAATAGCATCTTAAGTCTGTGAATATATTCTAAAATAAGAAAGTGAAGCAAGTTTGTGATGTTAGATAAAGATGTATAAAATACTTATTTCATAACAGGATTAAAAGGATTGTTCAAGAATTATATGGAAATCAGCATTGCTATTTTAGAGCTTTCTTAAAGAAGCATTAAACATGAAAAATTTCATAAGATTAGAGCTATATGTCACTATGTTCTACTAATTGTAATCATGATACTTATGATATACATTCATGTTATTGCTATTCTGAATTATGTAGTTATGGCAGGACTATAATAGAAATAAAGGTGAGTATACTTAATTTCCAAATGATCTAGTATGCTTTAATTCAAATGGCTTGGGCCTTAAATAGCTAAACTCCTTTTAAAAATTTATATCTTTGAACCTGAAACATTTTGGAACTTAACCACTCTGTGAAGACATAGAGGATAAAATGGACTTAGACTGGAATCAGACGAAGAAACAGAAGACATAATGGAGTTAGTTCTGTGCTCCACTGATTTGGGAGACATTGGTGTGCACATTCTAAATTAAGGTGGGTTCCATTTCTTTGCTGAATTTGCTCTTGATGTATGGCCTGAGGTGCTGAACCGCGTATGAAGTGCTATTAGCATGAAACACTTGTCCAGTGTTTGGGACAATGGCCTGCTGACCCCTGACTGTGACCAATAAACTTGTGGTTTCATGGTGGCAATGATCAACAGGCAGGAGTAGATTCCGTGATGTCACTTTTAGGAAAACATTTCCAAGGTCATTATGTTTTTCAAAATAAAATGTCCTCTTTCAGATAAATGCATCCATTTCTAATGCATAAATCTTATCTGCATTTCTCTAAAGAAACAAAGTCTCAGTCAATTTCTTTCTTTTCTCAAAGTGCATTAAAATTGTCATTTAAACCTTTCAGCACATGATTCATAATTACTTCAGTTTCAGGAGTATTCATTCTTTACCTTGCCTAGAATTACAATAAAACCTTTGGAATTTTTTACATTAAGGAGAAATTAATTTTTTCCTGTGGATCAATGCATTAGATTTCATATCATTTATTGCAGTTGCTTTTACAAATTAAGGCACAGCTTACATAATTCAATTTCTTAGACAAGGCAAATGACTGTAGTATTAATTCATTCTATGTATATTATTTGCCCTAATAAATTTCTCCTATTTGGTTTTTGATCACAAGTGACAAATTAGAGAGGGATAAATTTTTCTTTATTTCTTTATTCATATTTGCAATAGGACAAAAGAACATTTAAACCATATGTATTTGTGATTCACAATTAACAGGGCAATGAACTGTGTAATGGTTAAAATTCCTGTTTTCCTTATGCTATCCATATGTAATAATGAGCACTAAATTACAAGTGCAGACCTTTACCTGGTAGGTGACTTCTTTTTTTACTTAAAAATGCAAAAAAAAATGATGAAGGAAAATGGGGTGTGTGGGGAGGAATTTTTACAGATAATCAGTATTCCAAATTTTACTCCTCAACTACTTTCACATGGAATTTTCAACACAGCTGTGTCTTCTGCCTGTGTCTTCTTGCTGTCTGAAGAGTAACAGTTTAGTGTATGCACAGAAGTGGTTTTGATGTTGTTCTTTGACTGCCCTTCCTAAAATTTCTATATCTGGGATAGTATTTTTTCCAACAGTGAAACAATTTTGTCAGAGCATATTTGTATCCTTGAATTAACCATTAATTGAAGCTTCTACTGAGACAGGAAAATGTTATTCCATGCTGAAACTCTTGTGGCATGGAACTGACAGCAAAACTATTTTGCCCAAGTGTGGGCTGCAGCTATGCAGGTGAATTTAAGAGCATGTCAAAGACAGACCCTCATTGGGCTGGACTGAATCCCACCAGTGTTACATTTAAGTCAGATTACCCTGCACTCCTTGCTTCACTTCTTGCCATAGGAACATTTTATTTCCAGGGAGAATATGCTTAAAAAGAAATCTCACAGATGTATCTGCAATACTGGTGTTGGTAGAAACATCAAATAAGTTTTAGGAGCTTTTTTAAATTTGGTTTTAAAATCTGCAGGTCTGATGATATAAAATTTTATTTCACATTATTCTGCTTCTATTTCCCCTGTTCTTTACTGGGAGAGTCTGCTTTAGTTCCTCTGTTTTTTTAATTGTCTTCCTTGCTGTGATTTAGGCTCACTGAAATAGGAATTTGCATGCTGTGGACCTAATGAGTCCTGTTTATGCACATTCCTGGACTGGCATGCTCTCTCTCTACCCAGTGACCCACCACACTTAGTGTTGACTTGTGCTTGGCTCTGCTCTCAGAGCTGCCCACCTCTCCAGTCTGGGATAATGCAGGAGGCAGTGCCCTGGGGTAGACTCAACATCTCCCTGCAAGGCAATGCAAATGTATCAGGGCTGGTTCTTGGGGCTGAAGCCTCAAGTCAAGCCTGGCTAGGCAGGAGACAGGTTAAATATAGCCTTACAATTCCTTTTTCAACCTGGACACAAATAGCCAAAGGAAGGATTAGAGAACCTATGTGTGATCTCTTCAGACGTGCAGATACACAGAAAAGAGATGATGGTGGAATAATGATTTTGAGTATTTGTAAGCAGAGTGCACTCACTTTCATCCTGGCTGTCACCTCACTACTGGATAGAATAAGGACATTACTTCATATTGGTAAAGACTTATTATTTAAATCTTTGAATCCAGCTTGGATTTGGCTTTGAGTCTCCTCTGAAAAGCACCCTTCAGCAATTCTAGTATATTTTTGTTCTCCCAAATCTTTCATTTTTAAGAATTATTTTTCCAGGTGGATATACTTCACTCATCATGTTAATTATTTATTGCTCTTTAAGAACCAAGAGTATGCTTGAAGCTGGTCTCTGTGCAGAGAACAGCAAAGAATGTCTTCTGCAGCTCACAGTGTGAGACCAGCTTTGATTTGCTGAGGGAAATAGAAATGTTCTCTTAGGGGTTTTAATGAGAGTCAGTATAGACAGACACATCTGCTTTTAAAGTTGCCCAGTAGATAAACCTACATTTTTATGAAAACTTATTAATTCTTTTAACATTAATGGAAGACACAGTGTTTTGTTGCTCTTTTTGCATTTGTGAGAGATGAGCTTCCAAGAGGATAGGAATTTATGTCCTTTTCATGTGTTTTAAAGGGTATCTTTCTTTCAGATACCTTGGTCAGGTTGTCACAGGTAGTCATTAACACAGAGCTAGCTAAAAGACCTTGCAGTCCCTAGTAACAGTAGTTACTTCTCAGCTAGCAAAGGGCAGGGCTAAAAGAATAGATGTTTCTATGTCAATTGTAAATTTGGTTCCCAGATCTGTAAGTACAGTGGAAACTCATAAATAAAATGTAAAAAGCACAGAAAGATTTTGAACTCCAACAAGATTTCTTGTTCAGGTAGAAAACTGTATATAAAATTCACAAGGACAATAAAGACATCCCCACATCTCAGGATGAGATGCTGCACAAGGTATTTGAATGTGCTAGAAATCCCTGAGAGGGCATTTGCTACAGGATTTAGGCCATTGTAGTGATAAGGAGCCCAATGCACCCTAAGAACATTGTTATATATGGTGAGTATATAGCATTTAAACATATGAATGATTGAGACTCGAAGGGACCTCTGGGGTTCCTCTGGTCCAATCCTCTTGCTCAAGATGGGCCACCTAGAGCTGATTGCCCAGGAATATATCCAGATGTTTTTTGAGTATCTCCAAGGAGGAAGACTTCCAAATCTCCCTTGGCAACCTGTGCAAATGCTTAGTCACCATCACAGTAAAAGAGTGTTACCTGATTTGCTCATTGCTTCTGGTCATCCGGCCTCCTGGACACCACTGGAAAGAGCCTGGCTCTGTCCTCTTCACAGGTTCTGTTTGGGTATTTGTATGCGCTGCTGAAATCCCACCCTGATCCTTCTTTTCTCCAGACTGAGCTCTGCCAGCTCTCTCAGTCTTTCCTTGCAGGAGATAAGCTCCAGTATCCTCCTCATCTCTGCCACCCTTTGCTGGGTCCTCTCTGGCATCACAAGACCAAAGAAAACCGCAAGCTGGATGGCATCATCAAGTCCAAATCCCAGAGCTCCAGTTTTCTCTGATATTGGGGACTCCAGAATTGGAGACAGTACTCCAGGCAAGGCCTTGCCAGTAAATGGGAAGGGTCCACCCCCTAGGCCTGATGGCAGTGCTCCTCCTAATGCAGCCAAGGAAAATGTCAGCTGTCTCAGTCACAGGGGTGCGTTGTTGGTTTCTGTAAAACCTGGTGTCCACTGGGGGCTCTGAGTCATTTTATGCCAAGTTTCTTTGCAGTATTTGCCTGCAATTGCTCTTTCCCAGGAGCAGGACTTGGTACTTTTCCTTGTTGAATTTCCCAGAGTACCTGTAATTCCATTTCTCCAGCCTGTCAGGGTCCCCTGGATAATGGCCAATCCCTCTAGCATATGAACCAGTCCTCCCAGTTTTGCATCATCAGCAAACACTCTGAGGGTATAGTTTGCTTTTGTCATCCAGTTCATTTAGGAAGGTTTTTAAAAGGATCAGACCCAGCATTGACCCCTGGGTTATACTGCTAGTTAGTGGCCCCTAACTAGAATTCATGCCATTGATCACTCTTTGGGGTCAGCCATTCAACCGGTTTTCTGTCCACCTCACTCAGTACAGGCTCATCTAACTCATACTACGTCAGCTTCTGTGTGAGGATACAATGGGAAGCAGTGTCAAAAGCCTTGCTGAAACTGATGGGGACAATACCCACACTTCCATTATTTACCAAGCCAGCCACTGCAGTGAAAGGTTATTGGGTTGGTAAAACATGAATGGGTGCTATTGCATGGACAATTGTATTTCCAGCAAGCAGAATTATCAGCAGCATGTGTGAAAATAGACTTAAGGAACTGTGGCAGTAGGCTGAGACAAGATGGGACCTGGAGCCTTCTGTTTCTTAATAAATAAATGCCATTTCCACCTATTAAGTAGTTTTTTTTTTTTCTTGGTGTTAACACCATTTAGATAAAATCAGCACTTTTCTGAAAAAAGGATAAAATTTCTTTCTTGTGTCTATCTCAAACATCTACTTATGTTGTAGGATACCACAATTTTTAACAATTTGACTATATTATAACAAAAGGATTAAGCATCTATTTTCTTAAACCATTGTAGCTTTGGGGCCATGAGGGCTTTAGGATCAGGCTCATTGAGCCCCTCTTGTTGGGAATATTCTGCTTTGGGTAAGCAGTCAGCTACTTATTGGCCTGAAGAGATAATACTGCTGCAGCTGGTGATAGGTACAGTTGAGATACTTGGATACTCATCCCAATTCAAATAATATTTAAGGATTTTATACAAAGTAGATAAGACTCAAAAAGAGAGAAAAGATGCTGAAATACTTATCAGAACAGGGATAAGGGCTTGAGTCTTTCTGGTGAATGCCCTAACAACCAGTCTACGGAATTCTCCTTTTGCTTTCTCTCTTGCTCCCTGAGTAGCCACGTGTTTCCTACAAAACAGAACAACTTCAGAGGCAGACCTTGAGAGCTTTTCTTCAGTGCACTGACACAGACCTAAGTACAGGCTTCTGTCACAGATCAAGCAGAAAAAGGAATTAGCACATTGGCCTCCTCTGTGCCAATCAAATGCTCAAATAATAGGATTTCTGGATGGGAAAGGAGGCATATCTTTCTCTGGTGCTTTGTGAGGGGTTATATGTGACTTGACAGTAGTCCACAGCCAAATTGCACCAGAAGCCTAGAAATGTCTAGGGTGTGCATCCCATAGGCCTGAGGAATTGCTAAATCTTAGGTACTACTCAGCCAATGAAGCGCTGATAATACTGGGAAATTAAAAAGGAAAGAAACAATAGATACTCAAAAGTGAGGACTTAAAGTGGGTTTTGGGGCTTCATGCCCTGGCAAATTGTTCCTAACATGCCTAGTCTCTTTAATGGAAGGAGTTCTTAAGAGTGTTAGAACAGTTTAATCATTTGTGGGGAAAAAATAAAAAAGAAAGGAAATAAAGAGGATTTTTTTCCTGTTAGTGACAGGTTACAATATTTCTAGAGAGCTTTTTTGTCAATTGCTCATTAAAAACTGTGTCTAGCACACAGAGCCTTTCCTGCAGTTGCAATGTTTCTCTTTTTTTTTCAGGTTTCTACCTAATCATTATTTCTGAAAAAGTGATAATCAGGAAGTGTCTGGATAGGGAGATTTTTGAAAGAGTGGTAACAGAGTAGAAAATGAAATGTCAAATTGACCCAGCTCTTTTTTTCTTTTTTTTTTCCCATTAAATTTTCTTGCGGTCATATTAGTCAAGATAACATTGATTACAAGAATCCTTATTAAAATTTGTTAAAAGCTCACACTGGCAGACAATTTCATTGAAGGTTGCTGGCATGAAAGCACAAATCCTTCTCACTATAAGCAAGGAAATTTACACAGATCTTATAAAAATAAAAAAATAAAAAGAAGGAAAAAGTAACAGAAAATAGCAGCATATTAATTGCTATGCTGTGCATAGGTATTCTTCAGCAGAGGGGCAGAAATCAGCAACTTTAAGTCATTCACACAGCAAACTCTTACATCTGTAGTTATGATTTCTCTCCCTTTGCATGATTTTGAAAGACTTATCTTTAGTCATATTGTCTTTTCAGATTGCAAACTGTGTGGATCAGAGGCTATGTCCCATATGTGTCTGTGGAAGTGTAATAATAGCAGCAGAATTTGGCTATTATGTAAATTGACTTCTCATAACCTTCAGTGTTGACATGGCAGAGTGGGTTGATGAGAGCGGTGGATGTCATCTACCTCGACTTTTGACATTGTCTCCCTCAACATCCTCATAGGTCAGTGCAGGAAACATGGGCTAGATGAACGGATAGTGAGGTGGATCAAGAACTGAATGGCAGAGCTCAGAGGGCCATGATCAGTGCAGTAGAATTCATTTGGAGGCCTGTTGTCATTGGTGTTCCCCAGGGAGTAACACTGCATCTGCTCTTATTCAACTTGTTTATCAAAAACCTGGAGGAAGGCGTAGAGAGCATCCTCAGCAAGTTTGCTGCTGATGTGAAAAGGCTGAGTGGCTGATCCACCTGAAAGCTCTGCTGCTATTCAGTGGGACCTTGATCAGCTGGAGACTTGGGTGGGGAGAAACCTGATGAGGTTCAGTGAGGGGAAGTGCAGAGTCCTGCACCTGGGGAGGAAGATCCCCAAACACCAGCACAATCCAGGGGCAATCATGCTAGAGAGGAGCTCTGCTGGGAAGAACCTGGGAGTCCTGAGGGATGACAAGCTGGCCATGAGCCAGCAGTGCCCTTGCAGCCAGGAGGGCCAATGTATCCAGGGCTGCATTGGGAAGAGCGTGGCCAGCAGGTGAAGGGAGCTGATCCTCCCCTCCTTCTCAGCCCTAGTGAGGCCACATCTGCAGTGCTGTGTCCATTCTGGGCTCCTCAGAACAGCAAAGACAAGGAGCTACTGCAGAGGGTCCAGCAGGGGCCAAAAAGATGATGAGGGGTCTGGAGCATCTCTCTAATGAGGAGAGACAGAGGGAGCTGGGCCTGCTTAGGCTGGAGAAGAGAAGACAGAGAGGGAATCTCTTTAATGCATGCAAATATCTCAAAGGCAGGTGCCAAGAGGTTGGTGCCAGACTGTCTTCCGTGGTGCCCAGTGACAGGACAAGGAGTGATGGTCACAAACTAAAACAGGAAGGTCCACCTCAAAATGAGGAGGAACTTCTATACATTGTGTGTGTCAGATTACTGGAACAGGTTGGCCAGGGAGGTTGTGGAGCTTCCCTCTCTGGAGACATTCAAAACCCTCCTGAATGAGTTCCTGTGTTGCCTGCTTTAGGTGACCCTGCCTTGGCAGGGGAGTTGGACTTGATCTCCAAAAGGTCCCTTCCAACCTTAACAATTCTGGGACTCTGTGACTTGAATTATATGGCACATAGGTAATGCTGTTCATCCAAGAAAAAATATTGAAACCAGTCCTTGGCTTTTAGGCAGCCTGGTTAGGAAAAACTTCTATAAGAAGTTTATTTAATGATTTGCAAGAGTAAAGGTGAAATGAAAATGTGATTAATAAAATTCTTCTTTTTCTGTGTTCTGGAGCTACATCCATTTCCTTCTTATACCCTTGTGCCCAGGAAGATATAATGAAAGCAGTGGTAAAATTAAGTGCTCCTTGTATTACTGCAGCAAATCCCACACGTTCCTATGTTTGTGTTTGAGGGAAAAGAAAAAGGTCTGTCAAGTAGTGCTACCTTTGTGTGTCTGTTTTATTTCAGTTGTTAGAAAAAGACTATTGTACAGGGAAATTTATAAAAATGGTGTTTGGCAAAGCAAAAAAACAGTGGAAAATTTCTTATATATTTTCATAGTGAACATTTGTATTTTCATGCTCAAAAAAAGAGCTTAACACCGTTCTTTTTCTGTAATTTATTTTTTAATCAGAGCGTACGCCATTTGAATGATAAGGCAGTATCTGGATTACTAAAAAACCCCAACAGTCTGTGTACTGGTGCATCTTTTGAAAATTGTGGTTGCAATGAATCAAAATGGTAAAAGAAGGGCACAGGAAAAACACTTTTCTGTGTAAATTTTGAAGTACTTTCCTGTCCTCTGAAAAATTTGGATGACATTGGCCCTTGGCATACCTATATTTGCACGTTTCTTAGGTTCACAGCTATATTTTTGCTGCAAGTCTCCTGACTGCTCCTGTTTACTGTGCTTTGGTAATCACTGGAGGGTGTCCTTGGATTCCTGCTCTCTGTCCCTCCTTGCCCATCCTGTCTGTCAGTGCGGGGGCTGCATCCAGGGCCAAGAAAATGTAACCAGGACATCCTTGTGTCTTGAAACCTTGAGCTGAACTGAAACCTTTGAATGTAGAATATATTACATCTCTCTGCCTTCTCATCAGAGAGCCCTGAGGATTTAGAACTATTTTAGGACCTGTACATAACTAAGCCATGCAGTAGTACAGCATCTGGGTGAAATCTGGTTTAAAGAGCAAAATACCAAAGAGATTTTCCACAGTTTCAGAGCTGCTGCTCACTATGTGTTGACTGTTTTCAATATCATGTGTTACTAATCCATTGGTGCCACTGGAACAGACAAAAATCCCAAAAGTTTTACCTATGGCAATTTGTTTGCATAAAATATGAGGAAATGGAATTGACTTTTCTTTGCTTGGACATCTTGTTTTTCTAAATATTTATTCACTCTTGTCAATATATCAGCAAAATAATTTTTAGAAATCTGCTGAAAATAATAATAAAACCCCCATTTAATTGTTAAAACATAAACAAATCAAACACATTACGGACTCTCTTGTTATGGTTCTAAAATCATTTGGGCTTGAAATTAAGATTGGCAGGCCATGACTGCATTTAGTAAAGAGAAAATGAAGTATTAATTGTTCTATGTATCAGTATCCAGTCTGCAATTTGAATATCTAATCAGTTTCTTTGTAACCTCTAGGCGATATAAGACTTTACTGCCTTGACATTGTTCAAATGGAGGTCCAAACATGCCCTAGTTCTGATTTTTGGGGTTTTTTTGTGATTTTTTTTTTTTCATTTGGTGTTGAATATTCCAGCTTCTTTTTTCAGTTTTGCTGCTCCTGTCATGGATGGAGAACTAATATCAGTAATCTGAAACTTTCAGTATTTCACTTCCTTTGAAGTTCTGAATAACTGATGTTTTTGAGGGAAGCTGCTATTCAGGGACTTTTTAAAATGAACTGTGATAAGATGTAAACAAGACTTTGGGTTTAGTGGCCTACTTCTGAGATCTAGGGTTTGATTCTGCTCATTGTGTGAGCAGTAGGAGAGTTAAATTTGATGATATTCCACTGGTAGAAACTTAGAGTGTTCCTTCAGCTAAAGTATCTTCTCCCTTGCTTAAAGCTTTATTTACTACTTGTCAAATTATGAATGTTACTGTAAAAAGTCTATTGAGGCTTTTAACTACACCTTTGTTCCATATGCCTGTGTTTAACCAGATGTCTCACACTTCTTCAGTCTGAATGGAAATAAATTAAACGCAATAAAATCAACCCTGATTTGTTTTGTGCCTGCACAGTGGCTTTCCTAGTGAAATTCACTAGGCAAAAAGGCAAAATGTAGGCTTTCCTTGTTAATAGATTCAGGCATCTGCATCACCGAGTACTTAAATATAAACCTATTATCTGTAGTGATTCATTAATTAATGATCTGCCCAAGCAGACACAAGGGAGAAGAAAACATGGGTAGAACTCTTGGAAATGGAATTAATATTCAAATGCTACAGACAGTTTTCAAGAGGGCAGCCAAGTGACTCAAATGAATAATGAAGTGTGTCTTAAAATTGCATAGAAACTGATGAACCTGTGGATAAGTGCATCAGGTCAGTTTCATTTCATGGAAATGAAAAAATGTCTCTGTGGAAGAGAGAGGAAAGGAAACATTCATCTTGATGTATTTGCTACATGTGATTACCTTTTCTCTATTTTTGTAGCTTTACATCGACAGTATTTGTAAGACACAATGTGAGGACAATTAATCTAGTGAAAAAGTGTTTTGAGACATACTCTGACGAAAATGTGGGGTGACCCAAGTGTAATAAATGACAGCCTGGAACATTAATGGAGAGAAGGGATGTTCCTGATGCTAAAGGGCCAACAAAGGGGTTTTTGGAGGTCTGATTTCACGTCTCAAGGCTGCTGAGTGCTGTATGTGATGTTGAGCAAGTCACTAAGCATGGGCTCTTTCCCCAGCATCTGGAGTTGTTTAACCCTTGGCAGCTTTTGAAAATGACTTTCCATAAACTGCAAGCAGTACCTTTGTGTTTGTCATGGTTTCCACTTATGCTTTTAGGTTTCATCTCTATCACAACAGAGATGGATGTCTCCTGGTTGCATTGTAGAACACCTAGTGAATGGAAGTCCTTCATGTGAGCTTCTAGGCACTCTGTGATGGTGAATGCGTATTTCCACATTCTGGAAGACCAAATTATTATACAATGACAACCTGAAGTGTGCTGTGGCTTCTTACATTAGAAAAATAATTCCTATAGTTATACTAATAATTTAGGATTATTAGTTCTTATTACACCCTTCCTTGAGCGAGCACTGAGGATTGTGTTCAGGCTTCAGACTTGAACATCAGTACTCTGGTCAATCAGGACAGCACAGTATATTTTTTTGAATGCTGTCCAATTTTTTGGAGAGCTGTCAAGTTTTCTAGTCTTGTATTGTGCTAGCTCAACGTTTTATGGGCACCTCTTGGTGAAACTTATACCTCAAACCCATAGGAGTTTGAGACTTGAATTTATAACTATGTGTAATATGAATTTAGATGTTGCTTTCTTCAGGAACACAGGTGTTCTATAAGTGGTAGAGACTGTGTTCTCAAGACTACTACTATTATTACTATTATATTGTACTGTCAGAAGCAAAACCTGGAGACCATTAGAAGTGAAGAAATTGTTCTTCTAAGGCAAGCAGAAATATTTCAATTCTTTGGGCTTGTGTAAAGGCAGTGTGAGAATTCTGAAAAAGAGTAGAAAACAAAATGTGTTATAAAAAACAAAAGAATTTGACTAATGGGTGCCTAATGGAATTGAAATCTTGACTCTGGGTCTTGCTCCCTACAGGATACTTGGAGAGAAGCACCAAAGGTTAGAACCAAATTAACACCCATTTAGCTGTAGGCATTTTGAGCATGCTTCAGTTATGTGCAACAATGGGAATGGGCTGCTGCAGTGGGCTTATCTGGTTGACAGGGTTCAAGAGAAGCTATTCCTTTTACATATCTGATAAAATGCAGGTCTGTGCTCCTCTGTGAGGGTGCATCCTACAAGGTTTTGAAACCTTATAGGTGTATTGTTTTCTTAAGAGTTTCCACAGCTGTAGGGATTACATATTTCTGCATTGGTTGCCCTGAAATTTTATTTGCCACACAAAGAATGCTAAGGGTTTGTTTATGAAACTTAGAAGTAGGCAACAATGTTAGACATCTGCCAGAAAAGAAATACACACCCTATTTCAGAAGAGCTTTTTCTGTTCTGTTAGTCTCTGAGAAGCATGTTGGTACTCAGGATGCATTCACCTAAGGTGTGCTTTCATTGGGAGAGGTACATTGGCTCAAGTCATAACATAAATGTAAGCAGGTTTCATACAGACTTAACCCTTAGTTCTGAATTCCAGAAAGGTAATTTCTGTTGATACTTTTACCTTGGCCTTTGACAAATCCTTGTGACTCACTCTTTCAGTTTTGAGTATGCCTTCAGCAAATTGCTGTCCACTCTGTAAGACAGATCTCTTTCCTTCTCCTGGAAGTCATTCACAAGTTGTGATGTATTTATGTTAATTGACTTTTACAAGTACTTGTAAATGTTGATACAAAGCTTTTTCCTGAGATCAGGTATGCTGCATGTGACAGCACACTGTGTAGAAAAGGCCAACAGAATACTTAATGCAAATTATTTTAAGTAGTATGTCAGTAAAAATAAGTCTGTGCAATAAATCAGTAAGTTCTGCTAATATAAAATATACATATATATGGAAGAAATTCTTTACTGTGAGGGTGGTGAGGCATTGGAAAAGATTGACTGGAGAAGTTGTGGGTGCCCCGTCTCTGCAAGTGTTCAAGGTGACATTGGAGGAGGCTTTGAGCACCCTGGTCTACTGTCTCTGCCCATGGCCAGGGGATTGGAATTAGATGTTCCTTCCAATCCAAACCATGTTTTTATTCTATAAAACAGTCTTGCCACTCTTTGGAGCTCTTTTTTTAAAGTCTGCCTGTAAGGAAATGCATGTTTTTGCATAGAAGTATGAAATGATTGTCACCAGCATGGCCTGAATTTTTTGAGGCAAAGTTTTCATGTGAGCTTTTCATGCAAAGTTTTCTGTGCAGCTGGTTTCATGTGCCGTGATGACTCCAGCTAAAGGATTACTTCATGTGCCTAGTTCTCACTCCTGCCTGACACCAGCATTTAGTCTGTTACTTGCTTTGGCAAAACACTTCATAGAGCCTAGCTTTCTACAGGAATCTGCTCTGTTTAATAATGAACCACCCTTAGAGACCAAGGTCTGTAGGTGGTTTAGCTGTTGAATGTTAGACTTTATATAATATAATATACCAGTGCAGCTTCTAGACATATTCTACTGTGCAGACTGGCAATACAAGATTGAAAGTTTTATACAGGAATTTACACAGGTTTTCTTTGCACTCTAATTTTATGAATTGGATGTTGTTATGGCTTACAGCATTTTCTAGAGAATGGTCTACAGTTTTTTCATGTTACTTCTTGAACCTCATCCCACCTTCTTAGTAAAATGTAATTTTTTTCCTATATTTAGAATACAAAGCACAATTCATAAGGGCTGTTACTATGACTTCATTTTATGTAGCTCATATAATTCAAATAGACAAATTTGATGTTGGAATACTAAAGTTGTGTTTCATTGTGATAGCAGTGGAATGATTATGTTGTCAAAAAACTGGCTGTATGTTTCTGATGATCAAATACTGAAAGTAAAGACTGAACTAAATATGTGAAAAATAAGTAAATTTGTTTAAACATGCACTTGTATAATAGGAATATCAAATCTTTATTGTAAATAAATAAATCTAATTTATTTATTATCAGAAGTCAGCACATAAAATTAAAATAGAATTTCTGATATGAACGGTTTGGCTGGATTGGTTTAGAATTCAGTCTTGCCTAACCATTCTTGTTGAATTGTCTTTATTTTTTTAATAGAATAACATAGCATATAATTTCTCTCATGTTCTGCCTCTTTTAATCCATAGGATGGAAAATAAGAGAAACAAATTGTTTTTGCAATATCACTGACTATTATTCTGAATTTCTTCTTTATGAAGAAATGGAGAGCCAATATAATTCTTTTCACATCCTCTTGCCTCTTTTCTCAGCAGAGTAAAATAAAAAATCATGTCTTGAAAGTCTAGCACTCTCATGAAAAAGTTAAATTGCTAAATTATATCTATTTTTGCTCTGTGGGGAAAAAAGCTAAGATGACTTCTCAGCAAATTGTATGTCTCTAGAGGTGATTTTCTTACTAAACTTTTTGTCAGTTCAATATTAAAAAAAAAGAAGATGAAGACCACAATCTATAGTCTTAAAATTTAATGCAGGAAAGAGTTATGATTTTTCATAATAATAGAATAATTTCAGCTGCTGACTTGTGAATGTCATTGCAGTTACCCATGTTCACCCTACCACCTGTGTGTGGGCACTTTTTTGAATGTGTGGTAACTCAAGAAAATACTGAATTTGCTGCTTAGTTTTATGGTTTACTTGACAGGTGGTGATTGGTCAAAGGTTGATGATTGTGAAGGTTTATTCCAACCTATATGATTCTGTGGTTCAAGAACTGGCTACAAAAAATGAACATACAGTCTACACGGTGGCTTTAATGTCTGGAAAGAGAGGATTTTCCTTCTGTCTTGGGTTGCTCCTGAGCTCATGCAGATTGGAGCCCCATTTAACCTCTTTACAAGCGACAGAACTTCTAAAGTTCCTCAAAACTCGTGGTTGTATCGAAATATCTTAAATCAGTTCACCTCAGTTCACTCCATAGCAAAGGAAATTGTATTTGGATCCCCGCCACCCCCGTATTTTTTGTGGTATTTGAGAACTGTGAAGATGAAAGGGTGTGTGCGCTGCTTTAAACAACTGTATCTTGGTAAGATGCTATTAGCAAAAGGGATGTGGATCTGTTAGATGTATCACGAGTCTGAAGGAAACCAAGTTACAACTGTTTTGCCAGAGTTTTTCTACTTTCTGCTCTTGTATCACCCATC
Organism: Emberiza elegans; assembly: GCA_024865655.1. Taxonomy (NCBI): domain Eukaryota; kingdom Metazoa; phylum Chordata; class Aves; order Passeriformes; family Fringillidae; genus Emberiza; species Emberiza elegans. The sequence continues at coordinate 44,614,310 of JALJVW010000139.1, forward strand.
TTTTGAGACCTCTTTTAACAAAGATTGGAAATTCTCTTTCATTTTAGAATGTACAGTGCCTTATCTAGGATACGACCTGATGGCCAGATCTCTGTAGTGTCTTTCCATACAAAACATACAGGAACTTTTTTCTTGCAGCAGCTTGTGCGAGTCGGGAATAAGGAGGTACCCCTTGCACAGCTACGTGTCAGTGCAGCCAATGTCACTGAATCTGCACCTTCCTTACTCCCTGGGAGGTAAGGACACCTCTGCCTTTTCTGGAGCCAAAGGACAAACATTATCCAGGTTATCTTGCTCTTTGAGGATAACTTTTAAGGATTTAATTAAACAGCTCTGAAGTGGAAAGGGAAAAAGGAATTTCTGAAAAATCAGTAGGTTTGTGAAATCCAAGGCAATTTAACATAAGAGTGAGAAATGAGTTAGGATAATGAAAGTCATAGAATCTCATTGAACCATACTGTGACTACTTGCACCTTTTAAGAGAAACCATATTACAAATCCTTGACATTCCACTGTGGTCTGTAGTACTAATAAAAAAATCCTTGCCTGATTCTATTTCTAATTTGCAAAGATTAGTCTCTAGAACATGCAAAAATGTGTAAACCTAGGCACTATAATTTTACATTTGGAACAGAAAGAAATGTGTTTAAGAAGTAAGATGTGTTATTGCAGACTGCTTTTTCTGCAACTTTCTAATAATTTAAGATGCCTTAAGGGAAAGAGAGAATTAACATATTTATCTAAACCTACTGTTAAGTAGGTTAAAAAATATAGTAATTAGTTATCAGAGCAATTTTAAGTGAGACTGGCTTTCCTTTTTTCCCAACAGAATCGTGCTGTGATCCATGATCCTTGTATAACCCCTGTTTATGTTTCACTGCCTCCAGGCATTAAATATGGGCTTAATAGAGCTGGTTGTAGGCAGAATGACTAATTACTTCAGCTTCTGACCCTGATCTGCTCTGGAAAGATTTAGTATCTATTGACATGGGTGCACTCACCCCTGTGTTTTGACTATTGATCATCCTCTGACTGATGCCAGCACTACTGTAATTGTAAAAATTATGCAATTTTGTATTCTGAAATTATTCATCAGTAAAAAGCTGAGCTAAATGCATATATTTAAAAGAGTCTTGGGATACAAGTTTGTCCTTCATTTGGGCTACAATTCTCTATATCCTAATATTACCCAAGGCAATCTTCCCCATTTGTCACACAACCAGGACAGGTGTACTCCCCCTCTCCCATCCTGCCCCCTTTAGATTTCTCTTCTCTTCTCTATTAATGGTGAGTTTTGAGGGGTTTGTCTTTTATCATGAGTCTCATCCATCTGAGATGTCAGGAAACCAAGTGAAATGAACCCTGTCTTACCTCAATTATTTAAAAAAAAGAGCCCCACCTAGTTAAAAATTAAAACTTTCTATATGTTCAAAAAAAAGATGTCTTTATTTCTTTTTATTGCTATATTACTGTAGACATCAAGATGGCCATGCCAGCTTGTTGCTGTAGGGTTGTCCATGATTAGCAGATTGTGTGGAATGGTATATTGCAGGAATTTTTGAAAGTTGTGGTAAGTTTACAAAAAGGCGTTTAATCATTTCAATGCAAAAAATTTAAGGAGATTAATAATTTTAATCCTGTGTCTGTCTCCTTGACTCATGATTTTGTGGGGTTTTTTTGGTCACAAAAAGGTCTATTGGAAAAGAGGAAAGCTTCATGTCATGTAAGACATATCTGTTTTTCAGGAAAGTATGCTGTGTCTATTACAGTATATGAAGGATTATCTTTGACATTATTTTCAATAAGGGGTTGTTACAACTCCCCAAGAAGGTACCAAACGTACTGTGCGTGCTTCCAGAACATTACTAGATCCTTCAAAAAAAAAAAAAACCCAAAAAAAAGCAGGGGGCAAAAGTTTTGGAAATCATCTTCTAATGAAGTCAGAGACAAATGGAGCAATGTTTTGTCCCTTTGTGAGCCTTGAAGAAGCATTCCACAAAATAAATGGATCATTGGCAACATGTGTCATTCTTTCCTTTTTCTTTTTGTTTCTTTTTTTTCCCTAATTGACATACTTTCACACATTTTGGATAGCACTTGCATGGTAAATCCTGAGTAACTGCTACCAGTGATTGTATTCTATTGTATTCTATATTTTAGAGGTCAGGTCAGCCATTTGTACAGAGCCAGACAGGCTGGAAGGATGGGCTGTCAGGACCTTGTGAAATTCATCAAGGTTGGGGATAAAGTCCTGTATCTGAGAAGAAATAATCACTTTCACCAATGCAGGCTAAAGACTGACTGTCTCAGGAGCAGCTGAAAAGGACCTGGGAATCTGGGTAGACAGTGAGCTGCACAGCTTGGTAGGTGATGAGAGACACCACACCATGGGAGGATAAGATTTCAGTGCAGACATTGGAGCAAGGGAGATTATGTCTGGATATAAAGAAAATCTTTTTCAATATGAAGAAAGTGATACATTGAAAGAAGCTACCCAGGGACACTGTATTCTCTCTACCCCTGGAGGTTTTCAAGGCCAAACTGGATAAAACCTTGAATCCTAAAATCTCTACATAAATAAAAAAATCTCTTAACTTTTTCCAAGAAGTCAAAGTTGCTAAGCCTGCCAGTAAACATTATGACGTCTGGCATTCATTCACAGACTGGTAGAAAATGGAAAAATATGCAGATTAGTAGTAATGCAGAGATAAAACAGGCATTTAAGGAAGTAAATATCCCTTTTTGTTCTTCCAGAGACATTATAGAAAGCTTGAGGTATGGGATTAATTCAAAGTGTAATTTCTAGTGATAGCAGTTATTGGTTGAATGGTCTGTTTTCCCTGTTTACACAGTATCACAACCCCAGAAATTTCTCCCAGAGACTTGATTTATATTTCTTGGGTAATTTCTTTGCTCTCACAGTTCAATGATGGAAAGATTCCCTTCTCCTTGGAACAGAGTAAATTGGGGTTTACCTCTTGCTAAAAGCAAGTGACTAGTATCTACATTACAAGGGTGTTTTTGTAGGAGGAACTTAGCATGGTAGTGGAATTGTTGAGAAATACTTGTCTGCTAACAACCCACCCTTTCCCTCAATACAAGGTTTTTGCTAATGTTTCTGATTTTGGTCTTAGTTCCAGCCTGTGTCTCACATTTATCCTTTCTCTCTCTTTTGAATTTTCCAAGCTTTATGTCCCTTTTTCTACTCCACTGTTATTTTAATTGGGCCTCAGCTGTTTCTTCATGCTGTCAGTTCTGAAATGTACACCCACCTTTATCTGATGCTGCTCTTTATAGATGTTTTCAGCCTTATCATCTGTGCCTGATAAGGCAGTGAACAATAACTAATTCCTCTTCCCGTGTAAGCTCTCTTGCAGGTATTATTTCAGGGATCTTCAGACATATAATGGCAGAGAAAATTACACCTGGCTCTCCCTTTCATATTTAATAATATATTTCAAAAATTCATTGTTAGAGTGAATGTAAAATTTTGACTGCACTAATGAAAAAGATATAGGACTTACTAAAAAGTAGTACTCCCAGTGAACAACAGGACCTGAGGTCCTCTGAGTCTTTATCAAGTCAAGACTTGACTTTCCATCAAATTTAAATTTTTAAGAAGTGAAGGGTGTTCCATATACTTGTTGTTATTAAGATAGGATGTTTTATATTGTAGGTTACTAAACCACTGTAAGCCCACATATTTATCATCATTAAAGGTATTGTAGCTTGCTTGGGTTTGCTACACTTAATTTAATTAAAGTAGCCCTGTTTTTCTCTTTACTTTAGAGACATTAATAACCTATATAACTTTGCTCTTTAGCTAAACGTTTTTCAGAACTCAGGAGTTGGAAGTATCAGCATTTGGCTTACACGTGTAAAAACCTTTGGAATCAAAGAGGGTTGAAAAGTCCTCGACAAACCAAACATATGTGGTATGTTGGGTGGTGATCCCCTTGTGAAAACCAGGCTGTGAGTAGCCAAAGAAATAGAATTTTTTTTTTTTTAAATCTTGAGAGTCGGGTCAAAGTGGAAAGTGTTGATGACACATTTTTGGAAGGCTCTGTTACCACCTTCTCTTTCTTGTCCTTGCTGTGCCATAGCTCCAGGAGCTGTCAGATTAGCCATTTTCATAAGCAGCAAAATTAATATGTATCACTATAAATATAATATGAAGTATAGCAACACTCCTCTCAGACAGTGTGCATCAACAGTTTAAATACAGATGCTTTCATATACACAAAATGCTTAATAAACTTCTGTAAAGAATCTTTTTTCTGAAGTGCTGTCATACCAAAATTCTAACTAAATGGCAAAGGACTTTAAAGCATTGGTAAAAAAATAGCTTTAGGAACTTTAAATTCATGTCTGACAGAACTCAGTGGTGCTGAGGCAGAAATTAGTTCACCTCAACGTGGATGCTTGGCCTTGGTCCTGTAATTCCAAAGAGGGGCTTTTAAGTCTTCATAATGAGTCTTGAGGGAAAGGGGTGCCAGCAGATGTGGTTGCAAATCTTGTTGCCTTTGGCAGAGGCCAGCCCAGAGGCTCCTTCCCCAGTGCTTGTTTCCATCACAACTCCATGCAGGGCTTTGGGGACCCCCTTGGGTTACAGCATCACTGGAGCACCAAGCAGGCTTCTGAGGCTGGAGCTTAATCCGCTAACTGTACCACCAAAAACCCCAAACTCTTGCTGAGTGGAGTTCATGCCTCCAGCTGGGAGTTTTGAAAGACAAAACGGAATCCAAGGTGAGCTATTTTCCGTTACTAGTCTGGAAATACAATTGATGTCAATATTAAATCCCACCATGTTCCAAGGCTGAAGAGTTTGTGTTGACCTCAGGGGAGAGGGACCTTTCACTCAGCTTGGGTGTCTTGGGTGAGGACTCTGCACACGAGTGGACAGGCAAGGTCTGAGCCAAGCACATTGTCAGACTTGCCTTAGATACCAAGGAAAGCTTGTCAATCAAGCAGATGCTGAAACTTCGGACACCCTGATGGTCTCATTGGAAGTTTGAATCAGTCTCTGATTGAAAAGAGAAAGTGTTCACAGATGCTATACTGTTGTAACCTGAATATTTGGTAAAGTGATGGTGATGGGTTGCTCCTTCCTTCAAATATGTTCACAAAACCTGGGCAGCTGTGACATCACTGTCTGCTCTGCTTAGGGAACAGAGTTTAAGTTCATCTTTTTCTGTCTAAAATTTTTGGTTTTTATTAAGTTATTTAGTGTGATTCATTCTTTTTTTTTCTGTGAGGGCGAGGGTGTCCTGGGCCCAGGGACACTTTTATAGACATTCAATGTGGTCACTTTTACAGATATTCAATGTACCTTCCATCTGGACTAGGAAACAAGATATTTCAGCTACTTCTGGAGAAAAAAGAGTGATGTAAAATAGAGAGTTTGGATTGATAATTTTTTTCCCACATCCATTGTACAAAATGCACAAAACCAAAGAAAACTCAAAAGTATTTGTCAAGTAAATGCATTTTTTAGAATTGTTCTTCCCTTCTTTTTTAAATTTAAATTTAATCCAGTATGATAATATTTCTATTAAGGCAGCCAGGCCTGCACACAGAGATTTGTTGTCACCCAGGGGATTTCCATGCATTGTGTAATGTTGAGCCTTCCTTTAACTATTTTTTTCCCCTGTCACTTGTTGTGGAATTAATTAGAAACTCATCTCTATTAGTTTCAAAATCCGTTTCTTTCCAGTTCCCTGATTTTTTTTCTGATTGTATTCAATGATTTGATGTACATTTTACTTCTGTACAGAAATTTGCCATGACTCAAAAACCGGTATCTCTTCAAGTGACTCATCCTCTTGTGTAACATCTCTATTGATAGTTTGTCTGAATGCTTTTGTGTTTTTCAGAGAGTGCTTTGGGGGCTTAAATACCAATGATTTCTCAAAAAAATCACATCTCTGCATTTTATATATTCCGCAAAACTTTATTGTGGTTCCTGATAGGAAAGAGACTGCAAAAATAACACCTGTTTAATAAGTCTGTTTTGCCAAAACTGTATGGCTTGGATTTGTGTAATTTTTCTTTAGTGACAGAAACAACATGAATCATAATAAAATATGAGAATTATTATTATTGTCAAAATTCCAAAGTAAATTTGTGTAAAAGCATTCAGGCTTTTTGTGGTCAAACTTATTTACAATTTTTCAGAATTCAATCAATCGTATTGAGTTTTCTTTCTTACATGCTCTGATTTTTCCATTTTGCTCACACTTTATTCAGAATTAATTTCTAAAGTGTTTTGTCCCACCACAAAATTTCTGAGTTGTTTTTTTGAAACAAGAAAGAAAGATAAAAATCCTTTAAGTGATCTCAGAGAGCTTTTCAGCACCTTTGATGTATGTCTGTCTTGACAGAATGGGGCAACTGTGTAATAAATTAAATTTGTTTTACTTGTCTGTACTGTAATTCCTAATTAACCTGTGACAGGGTTTCTTCTCAAATGCACCACCAAAGTGCTGTAAAAGTATTGTCTCTCTTCTGAATGAGAGGTAAACTGGTAAGAACATAGAGGTCATTCAGCCATGTGCATCTCTGGAGATCAAAAGTGGCAAAATTAGAAATAAATCAGATGTTTTCTTGTTTGAATGGTTAAGGTATGCTTCTTTGAATCATGAATTAATGAACTATTTTCCATAATATGTCAAGAGACCTTGCTTTGCTTAGATAAGCAATTAGATAAGCACTTCTAGCACCAGAGTAATGAAGTTACCTGTCATGACCACAAATTGATGCATGCGGTTCTTTAAATATACATTATGTCTCCTTAAGTAATTTCAATTTAGGTATGTACGTGCCCTTAGGATTTATTGAAGGCAAGTTACTGTACCATAGAACTTGCAGGCAAAGTTCAAACGTCTACAGGAGAAAAACAAAGAGTTCTGTGGGTGACTGTGGGGAGGTCAGTCCGGATTTCACGGACAGAATGAGGTAATGGGATTTCCACAGCAAGAGAGGCTTTTTCTGCTGGTGTTCATCCTACTGTAATTAGACATATTGTTCAGGTGAGCAAACCCTAGGTACTTTCACTGTGAACAATAGTAAACTTGATTCACTTCCTTCTGACTGATCTGAACACAAAGCAGGTGAGTTTTTAATTTACTGCTCCATTGATGATGCATCAGCTCCTTTCCTTTTTTTTTTTCCTATTAACTTTTGTGGGGCTTTCACTAAGCTTTCAGGGCATTCAAGGGGTTGTTTTTTGTGGTTGTTTTTATTTATTATAAAGACTTTTTCCTTCATAAAATTTTTGGTTTTCTTGGGTGATTCTTTTTTTTTTTGGTGGGGGTTTATTTGGTTTTTTTAGCTTTTACAGCTCTTCATGTAACACCTCAAGTAATTGCTGTACTCTATTTAATTGGAATGACAAACAATAGAAAGTTAATTAACAAAAAAAAGTCCACCTTAGGACAAGTTAGTAGAATGGTAAAGAAGCCATGATTTACAGTATTTGCACAACTTCCTTTAGAATACAATTGCTCTTCATTATAATAATGTCAGGAGAGCAAATAAAAAAAAAAATGTGTTGCATTAGCAAACAATTAATGAGCATTTGTAGCTGAATGGAACCCACTTTTATGTATTATTTCATTAAAAGTTTACAGGATCCATGAAACCAGAGAATGAATAAAGGTAATGTTTTCAAGGTAATGGTCTCCTAGGGGGCATGAATAGTGAACAAATATGTTAGTCTTGCCTACTTACTTAAGCCTTAAAACCAGGGGCTTTTTATACCTTAATTTTTCTACTTTTTCATGGAAAGATCAAAGTGTGCTATTAGATAAAAGAGAAATAGGTACAGGTATTTCAAATTTATCATTAGTGCTATATTTTTTTATTGAGGATTAACAAGAGCTCAGTTTTTCTGTTAAATCCCCCACAATTAAAATCCTTTTTTCCATTGTGAAGGATAGCTCTTTGTGTCCTTGAAGAAAGTAGCAAATCTTTTGTAGAAGTTGGCGGCTTCTTGGAAGATTGATCAGCATTTTCTTGGCTGTGTATCAAACTAAAATTTTATTTGGCAGTTTTCCATCAAGGCTGCACCTCCAGTCTTGGTGCTTGCATTCACAGTTAGGTGACAGGAAGGCCTTTCACCCTCTTCATCATTGTTCCACATACTTTGCATCCTTAGGCAGACTTAGTTAGCAGCTTCTTAATTTCAGCTGCCAGAAAGGTTTGATAATTTTGATAGTTTCAACACAATGCTGCTTTTTTCCCCTTACATCATGAAAATGCCACATAACTAATTGGTACAGAGACTGACTGAAAGGACAGCTGGAGCTTGTATAAAGGAAAGTTCATATGAGAATCTTTGCAATTTCAGGGTGCTCCTTTAATTCAACATTCTACATATGTACAGAAGCAGCCACTGATGCTCATTTTCTTGTTGTGTCTTTTTATTCCTGGTTCTCTGCCTGTATTCATCTGTTGGTTCCTGTGTCATATTTAGATTCTAGAAGTTTTGGGAACAAAACTGCCTCGGTTGTATGTTGCTGTGGGGTATAGTGCAAAGGAGTGCATTTCTTGGCTGAGATTCTTAAAAACAAGAACCAATGAGAAAATAATTGTCAGGTTTCTAGTAAACTTCTGCTACTGCTTTCCCATTCCCATTTCTAAGTACATCTAACACGGTCTAAGTTTGTTTTTTTTTAAATAGGCTATAAACTGTCAATTTCTTTATCACTTTTTTCAAAGTTTCACTAGAATTTGATGAAAAATGTTTTAATCAGTGTAAGTGTGGTCAAGACAAGGCTTCAGCTAGAGTACTCTGAACACATGAGTGTTATTTGTGCCTTGCACATCTGTGAAATGAGCACATACACAAATGAACAACGGGATGCTACTTAAGGGCATTCTAGGCTGACCAAACATCTGAAAGGAAGTTTGAACAAGGGATATAGAAGACAATCTTTTGAATACTCAGAATGGAAATGCCAGTGATGATTGAAGGTTAATTCAAATCTAAACCAAACTTGGGGGTTAATTAAATTGAGCTGGAGGCTTTGTGTGGAATTTTTTATCAAGACAAATCCTTCTGAAGAAGATTTAATACATTAAAAGCATAAAAGGAAACTAACAGGAAGGAAACTAACAGGAAGGAACTTCCCAAAAATCACAAAGACTGCCTTTAATATTATTTTGAAATGGGGAATCACCTTAAACATATTGATTCCTTCTATATGGTCTGGTTTGCACTTTAGTAGTTGGATGAATTTAAATGCGCAGCTCTTTCCCAACTCTCTGATACATCTAGGTTTGTATCCAAGGAAAATAAATAAAAATTGTTTCTGTTTCTAGGAAAAAAAATAGCTCTTGAGAGGATCTGTTGAAAAATGCTGTTCATCTGAAATGCTGGAGACTTGCCAAAGCATAGCTTTAATTTTACAGAGTTTATGAGATTTTTTGTTTGTGTTTAGGCAGAAAGATGGACTTATGAAGAGGCAGTATTCCTTTGCACAGTTGTCTATCTGATTACATTTCCCTACTGGAAGTGTGACTAGTTTGCTACCTGGAAGAAAGAGTAATGGAATTGGAAAGGCATGAACATGTTAAAGTATCTGTGTTTTATCTGAAATTGAAGCCCCCTGACATTTTCTGATGAAGCATATGAAAGTATAAAGTAAATTCAAACAGAGACCAACATGGACATGTTGGTCAATCATTTAGTGGTTCTTCTTAATAAGAAGTGTCAGTTTTTTCCTCTCTTTCTTTTATCCAATTCATCAAGGCAAACCAGCCCACAGATCTTTGCAGAAGCATACAAAACAATTTCTAACCCCACAGACTGTGTCAATTCAAACAGCATTTTTGCAAGCACAGTGGCAATCTATTGCACTTCTTTAGAGAGTTCATTTTTGGTGTCAGTTATAGCATCATAATGTGCACTGCATTATTGTTCTACTTAGTGAATTGCTGATGTGTATAATGATGCACCTGTTAGTCAAGAAATCCCTCAGAAGCCAAACAATGCTATTAAATTGACATACTCACACAGAGCCAGAACTGTCAGGATGTTTCCTCTGCATTCTGCAATATTTTCTACTTTATGGCCATTAAAGACAATAATAAAACAGCTGTCACTGAGTGTATGTTGTCAAATATCAGTAAAAAGCACTGAGATGATGATAGCAATGTGAGGCACAGTGCAATAGATAAGGATGGGTCAGTGTTTTTATTATCAGTGCTGGGTTTTTTCCTGTGTGTATGTGTCTTTGCCCTAGGCAGGAACTTTCCAGTCAGCAGATAAGTCCTGGAGCAATGACCAACTTTTGCACTTGCAAAATTTTCAGTAATTATAACCATACAAATTGATTTATTTTCTGGGAAAAAAGTTTAATGACAAACTGCCAATGAATTTTTCAGCTTTGTGGGTCTACCACTGGTGCTGAGAAATGTTCTGACTCCTTTGTCTCTCAAACTGTTCAACTGGACCGCCTTTATTACCATGGAGAAAAGGTGAACAGAGAAGGTAGACAGATACACTGAATATCGTGAGTTGCAACATCATAAAGAAATGGCTTAATTCATATTTTTACAAGAACACTCAAATACTGGGGAACCTTGGAGCTTCTGCCCAAACTCCTGCATATCTCTTGGCCACTGAAGTTTGGGATGGGGCTGCCTGCCATTCTAAGGAAGATGTCAGATATCTGCAAGCTATCTGGCTCTGTTTGGAAATTTTCCACTGAGAGGGCAAAGGGAATAAATGATCATCTGAGACCTGTCACTGCAGAGGTCCCAGTATGCTGCAGGGTGCGCTTCAAGCACCAGAGGTGTGAAAGCCTGGTCTCCACAGATGGCCCAGGAACACTCTATGGAGAAGAAATGTCAGTAGGAAATATCATGATCTTGAATGCCATTCTATGGAGCCACGTTGTGTTCATCACCAGCATAATCTCTGGATTGCAAGTATTATTTTAAGATAATACAAAGAGACAGAAATATATAATTTCTTTACATGAATAATGGTTGTAACATTTTTTCTTGTGTAGCAAATGCATAAAGAAATACTGCCCTTCAGAAATGTTTCAGTACTTTCTCCTGCCCTTACAGATATGTCATACAGATACATAGTGTATTACAGAAGATTGATGGAAATCAACTATGCTAAGTCCCACTTCAGGGCTCTAGAGCAGGACCATGCCTCTTTCTTTAGATCATGAGTCAGCATCCTAATTGGTTTAATGATCACTTCTTAAGGTAAAGAATAAGTTATAACTGGAATAAGACCAGACAACGGAGAAGAACAAAGGATTAAATATTTTTTGACATAATATGACTTCCAATTGTTTAAAAAAAAACAAAAACAAAAAAGCAGAGAGGGAAAAACAAGATTGACATGAAAGCCCTTGGAGAGATTTCTAGCTAAAAAATTCCAAGGTCTGTTACCACAACTGTTTCATCTGGTTTCAAATTAGAAAATAAGAGGTTTCTGAAGTACACAAGAGCCTGCATATAGTCTCATTTGCACCTTGATTTGGGCAGAGGCACCTCTTGTCATCAGACCATAATATAGCTGTAATAGAAAACATGGCTAATTCACCTGACCAATGGTATCTGTGACAAACTAATCCATGATACATGATCCAGATGATATTTTAATATTTACAAGGAAAAGAGGGGAAGAGCACAACATGAGTTACATGAAGTATCAGAAAACATGGTGATAATGGATGATGTGCTGTGTTGTGCTTTGTGACGTTAGCTGAGATGGTTGGTGAAGCTGAGAATCCACTGTGATGAGCTTCTCTCTTGAACTATATGTCACAGCTCAGCTGTATAAAACATGGTTTGAAATTAGATTTAATGTTTCAGGGCAAATATTAGATACCATTTCAGTGATTGCATTGAACATACTGTAAAATAAGGAAAGGGGGCTTAACTTCCAGGGAAAAGAGATTCAGTGTAAATTATTTCAGTTCAACTATACTTTGCATGATGAAGCAGCCAGTTATATATTATGCTGAATCTTCTTCTTACTTCCATCTCCAAAATAGGTTAGGCACTCACTGGAGATATGAGTTAACATTTGTTTAAATATTGGTGTTGGTCCCTAAATGAGTACTCAGGGTGAATAATCTGATTAAATGGATAGAAAAGGTTTTTTCAGGGATTTAGTGTTAGAATATATATATTAGACTGTCTTTTCTGATTACTGCAATTTTGCAGTTTTAGAGTTCTGAAAATTTCAAGTAGATAATCTAACATTTTCCAGCTCTAATCTCTGCCTGAAGGAGAATAGATAAAATTTATTAGTAAGGGTGTATTGCTAGCTACAAAAAAAACCAAAAACAAAACAATCTTAAAGTTTTCTTATAAACCTTTATTCAAAGATTTATTGACAGAAGCTGGTATTATTTGAGAAAACAATCTTGAACATTGCAAACTCAAGAAAATCCTAAAGGCAGAATAAGATGCAAGGAGATAGTGTTTGAAGTAATCAGTGATTCACACTGAGCAGTGACAGCTGGGCATTTGTGGAAGTCAAATGTCACAATGACAGGAAATTTATTTAGTCATCTCTGACCCACGTTTTGTATTTCTCCAGTAAATTAAAACTTACCTTTCACGTGCATACTTTGCAATATTTGGTGCAGAGGGTGATATTCTTCAATTACAGAGAATTCCTCTTCTATTTTTGCTTTCATTCCAACACTTGTAAATGGGTGAAGTTGCTGAATGCACCTTTCTTGCTGTCAACCTGTAATTAAGTGTGAAATCGTCATCTTACAGAGTGAGCTGTCTTTGCCCTTAGAGGCTTGCTTCCTTTCACTTTGAAGTACCTCTAGCAAGACTTGTCCCTTTCAATAGCTTCTGTTCTCATCTGACTCTCTCAAAATGCCTTGCAACAGAATTTTTTTATCCTCACAGCATGATATACACAGCCTGTATAGTTCTTTTCAACCTACAGTGAAAAAATTGTTATTCAATAAACTGCTTTCTGAATTTGTAGATACTGTTCAATTCCATGTATTGTGTTCACTTAGAATTAAATTCTTGCTTGGAAATGTAATTACTAGCCTATGATTTCTGGGAATAAAAAAAGGGGAAAAATAAATAGTGAGTGATTTAACTGTTTTATACAGCTACACTCATCACATACCATAACAGGACAGCAACAACTGAGGTGATGCCAGAAATGTGGACAAAACAAAACCTCCACTTCCTTTAGTTCCTGCAGCGCAGACCTGGCTTTGGGCTGGGATGACATCCAGTCCATCTCCCTAAGTTCACCACCTAAAAGCCATAAGGACTATAAATATTTACCCCCAGAAGCTCTATTGTTCAGTGAAAAGGGTGTCAGTGATTCATATACAATAAAAAACATTAGCCTGTAGGCAGCTCCAGAGTTACTAGTTAAGAGCAGGATTTGCTTTATACAATAATGCCATTATAACAAACAGTGAGCAAGATGTGTAGAACAGTATGTGTTGGCCTTCCAGAAAATGAGCTAATGAAAAGAAGATGTGTCCATTAGGGACAAAGGTAGACAAACAGAAGGGTGTGCAGTGACCTTGTTCTCCAAATATTGAGCTCCAGAGGGTCTAATGTAACATATTTCTGCATGAGATCTGTAAAATGTTGCTGTTCCATTTGAATTAAATATTTCTGCACAGAGATAGTATGGGATGTTCCAAAAGGTGTTTTATGAAACTGAGCCCGGGCTCTGATCCTGATTGTGCCTTGGGTTTTTGTTCAGTTTTTTGTGTGTGTAGCCAGCCATCTTCCAATTGGAAGTTTCACCATGAAAGAGCTCAGAAAGAGGCTAGGAATAGGGGAGAAAGTCTCAAATGTCTCTGTGTGTCATTGTTATATGGTGTACATACAACACAACATTGTGATATATTGCATTTAGCTCATGTTTAATTCTGGGGACTACAAATTTGATGTGAGTGTGAGTCAGCTAGATTTTGTCAAGATGTAGCCTGGAAATCATGAAAAACTAGGAATTAGGAACTTGTATCAGAAAGAAGAATGGGAGTCTGAAATACTTTCATTATTTTTTTGGTGATTACATCAATCACAAGCCTGAGATAATTTTTTGTGTACTCTGATTAGCACTGAAATCAAGAGAGTCTAAACTTTTCCCCTTGGTGCTGGTGTTGAAATGCTGCCTAATCATGCAGCTCCATATCTGGGCTTTTCAAAGCAGAGATTAGATATACAGATTTTTGAAAAAATATGTTAGATTCTAGTTATTAAAACTACTTATAAGCCTAAAGTTCCAGAGCTGGAATTCCATTCAGGTGGTACTTAAAAATGTACTAAAAAAATATCAAATATACTAAAGATATAGCTTATTATTTTTACAAGAAAAATGTGAAAAAATATTGAGCAGAACATGCAGGACTAAACCTTGCAAGTTAAAGTACTGAGCAAACACACCTATAGCTACTTTGATAATTGTCTGTTTATCATGCTGGAAAGACCATGACTAGTTGACCTCATGGCTTGTGCTTTCCTGGTCACAATGTTTGCTGCCAAAATAACTTAGCCTTTTACTATAAGCCTTTTCAGGCTATTTATCAAATGCAAAATTAAAATCTTAATCTCCATATCGTAATTTATAATTTTTCCTGCTTCATAATGAAAGGTGTGTTTTCAATAAAGAAATTTACTTGGAACAAGTCAGAAATTGAGAAATACTTTAACCCTTTTAGCATCTAGAATTACACACTCAGCAGGTAAATTCCTAGACCTCTAAATTACATGCCATCTTCCAATTGGAAGTTTCACCATGAAAGAGCTCAGAAAGAGGCTAGGAATAGGGGAGAAAGTCTCAAATGTCTCTGTGTGACATTGTTATATGGTGTACATACAACACAACATTGTGATATATTGCATTTAGCTCATGTTTAATTCTGGGGACTACAAATTTGATGTGAGTGTGAGTCAGCTAGATTTTGTCAAGATGTAGCCTGGAAATCATGAAAAACTAGGAATTAGGAACTTGTATCAGAAAGAAGAATGGGAGTCTGAAATACTTTCATTATTTTTTTGGTGATTACATCAATCACAAGCCTGAGATAATTTTTTTGTGTACTCTGATTAGCACTGAAATCAAGAGAGTCTAAACTTTTCCCCTTGGTGCTGGTGTTGAAATGCTGCCTAATCATGCAGCTCCATATCTGGGCTTTTCAAAGCAGAGATTAGATATACAGATTTTTGAAAAAATATGTTAGATTCTAGTTATTAAAACTACTTATAAGCCTAAAGTTCCAGAGCTGGAATTCCATTCAGGTGGTACTTAAAAATGTACTAAAAAAATATCAAATATACTAAAGATATAGCTTATTATTTTTACAAGAAAAATGTGAAAAAATATTGAGCAGAACATGCAGGACTAAACCTTGCAAGTTAAAGTACTGAGCAAACACACCTATAGCTACTTTGATAATTGTCTGTTTATCATGCTGGAAAGACCATGACTAGTTGACCTCATGGCTTGTGCTTTCCTGGTCACAATGTTTGCTGCCAAAATAACTTAGCCTTTTACTATAAGCCTTTTCAGGCTATTTATCAAATGCAAAATTAAAATCTTAATCTCCATATGCGTAATTTATAATTTTTCCTGCTTCATAATGAAAGGTGTGTTTTCAATAAAGAAATTTACTTGGAACAAGTCAGAAATTGAGAAATACTTCAGTTTTAACCCTTTTAGCATCTAGAATTACACACTCAGCAGGTAAATTCCTAGACCTCTAAATTACATGAAGAGCTGATCCATGTGTATGAAATATATGATCCATCCATATAAAATATACCTTAGTAATTTATATGTCTAACATGGGCTTATATATTACTTTAGAAAAAGTGAACCTTTGTAAAATGCTTGACCACTCTTTCCAAATTTCCTTTTTTTTCTCCACATATACTACTTCAAAAATGTTTATAAAGTCATCTCATTTTTGTGGCTCCTAAGTACAAACATGACTTCCATAATTTAAAGACACCCAGCAGTGAAACTGGCTCTGTCTTTGAAAATAACTAATTTTAATTATTTTGAGTGAGAACCCATTTCCAAAGCCTGTAAAACCAAATAGAAAGAATTTTGGTCAGGAAGGATTTAGCAGTGGAGTGCCCAAGCCTGTTGTTGTGAGGTTGCTCGGGAGGGCTCTCTGGTGCTTTCATTACAGATACAGAACCCTTGCAAGTCTAAGGCTTGGAGCTCAGGAGTCCGAGGCACCTCTTTGTCTCCTAGTGGGGGAAAATGTGCCTGGTCCTGATCCATATGTCATGGGCATGTCCCAGTCAAAAGCCATGTGACACAAACAAGTCCATAAGTAGGGACAGTCCTTTCCCATACACTCATAGCCTGGAAGCCAAACTTTGGCTGTTGAATCTGTCCCACAGAGGAAAGAATTGGAAAAGAGCCTGAGATGTGGAAAATTCATCTTCCAGCACAATTTCAGGGACATGGAAAAGCTGAGAAAGAAAGAGTTGTAAAAAGAAATTTAAGGGAAGTCTTTCCCTTACAGCAGAGCCTAGTAAACCTGTGCAGGACACACCTGCCATATATATATATATATGCACTTATATATAACTATATATACATACATAGTTAAATATGTATTGAATACAAAATCATTTATAAATGCAATGTACATACTGAGTACTCACTGCATTTTATTCCATTCCTGAGACCATTTTCTTCTTGCTGACTGACAGCTTCAGGACTCTGATTGGTTTATAGCAGTTACACACCCCTTTTACTACACGGACAAAAGTAGAGTTTTTATAATTTCCTGTATTAAGTGGGAAATCTTACCCTTCCTTGTGCTAATAACCAATGTATTAGTCTGTAATAAATGGAAAATTATTCCTATCGTTAACCTTAAATATTAAAAAAAGCATAAATTAGAAAATAAATGTTAGATTATCTTAAATAAGAGTACAAATGTTAGTTCTGGTGTATTTTTTTAACAGAAAAGGTCAAGAGCTCTTTTTGAGGTCTTATAATACATAGAATTACATTTTTAACACGTTACTGAATGCTCAGCATTAAATTTTGTTCCTTAAAAATTATGTCAGAAAGATTCAGCTAAAGTATCACTACAGAAAATGTTGGAAATTTGCATGAATTATTAAATTTGCCTGTTTTCAAATTTCTACCCAGTTCTTTCTAATGGGGTAAGAAATGAATAACTGGCAGATATGTTTGTCAACAGTATTTTGTTTGGAATTTATGGTCATTAAAATACCTGATCAAATAAATTGGGACAGTGGCATGGTTAGAGAGGGTCTCCACACATATCAAATTGCTCTATAGATCTACTTTATATATCTGCAGATGACTGAAATTTGGAGAACTTAGTGTAGACAAGGAGTTCTGGAAGGATAAAAGCAGGAATGGGGAAAAGGAGAAGTGTTTTAGTGCTAAAATGTATAGAAACTTAGGTGAACTGGGGAACTTGGGGACAAACTTGGTTTTCCTTGTGCACAGAGATTATTTTTTAAAAGCTTGGTAAAAAAGATAACATAGACAGTGGAACATCAAATTCAAGATTTTTTTAAGTGATTGATGTATTTTCTGCTAACAGTCTATTTTAAAAGTATATTCAGAAACTTGGCAAATCCTTTTTCTAGCCTGTCAGTTGTGAGACTTGTGAACCAGAAGATGATACACATGAGAAGAGACCTGCCTTGCACTCATGCTGTTTCCCACAGTGCTGGTGGTGCAGTGCCAGGGTTTCCTGAGAGCAGCCTGGTTAGGGGATCTGTCTTGTTCTGCTCCAGTAAGCAGAACATCTCAAGATTAAAGATAAAACTGTAAGCGTTGACAAGCGTATAGTTTTATCTTTCTGTTGCTTCGTGCAATTTGATAAAGAAACTTGGCAAGTCACTCCTCCTTCTTCTTAGCTTGGCTTACTGACTCTTATCTGTGCCAGGCAACCACAGCAGTACTCTGTTTCTGAGAGTGGAAACGATTGGAGATTGGTTATTTTAATAGTTGTTTGCTTGTTTTGTTTTTATGCAAATCCTTTATTCTCAGTAGCACTTACAAAACCTAGAGAAGATTTATTCCTGCTTTGGAGTTCACTTGTCATATCTGACCACATCTGCACAAGGTATGTGCGACACCTTTAACAACTTTTAAAAAGTACTTCTGTGAAGTACATCAGTAATATTTTTACCTTGTTTAGGTTTTGTTACGAGCAGCAAGTTAGACCAGAGTTGCTACTGCCAAGGAGCCAATTATTGAGTTAATCTGTTCATTTCAGTATAAACTTTTTCATGGTTTGTCTGCTCAAGTAAACATGGCTATTTTTGCTCTCAGGCAAAACTGAAAACATTCATAAGGTCAAATCTAGTGTAAACAAAAACCTGTATCCTGAAGCACAGAAAACACACAATATTTTTTCAAAATGTTTTGACTTCTGATTTTTTTCTTACAGCTTTATGTAGTCTACATAGGAAAGCCTCATACTACTGTTGCTATTCCTGCTGTCAAGTGCAGTTTTAAACTCCTTTTCCTCACAGGGCTTGCTATTTAGGAGAAAAGCTTGGTGCAATGGAGTTCAATAGTTGCCCTTTCCTTCAGACAACTGAGCTTTCTCTGTTGACTAGTGTGCTGGGAGCTCTTTGACCTCATCTTTCACATTCCCTGCTGCACAAATAATACTGTTGTGACTTCAGCACATAAGACAGTGGCTGACTTCACCAGTTTCTGAGGCTTCCATTATGCCTTTGAAGCAAAACCAAAAAGCAATGTTACTTGGGATCCTGGAAATTGCAAATTTGATTTTCAGTTGCAAAGGCTGTCACAGCCTTTGCTAAGACTTTTGCTAGTTTACAGCAATTGAGATGCTCAACCTACAGGGGAAGAAGGAATTTAGAGTTTTAAAATCCATCTTAGACATTAAAATATAATTAAGGATAACATAATCTAGGTTGTCTTAGAGAGGGACTCTGACAGGATTTAAATTCTATCTTGATGAGAAAAAATTGAAAAAATTCTCTGTGTTTTTCCTTCTTTTTCTGAACTTGAGCCATAGCAGATCTGTATTGTTCTGCTATTGAGCAGATAGAAAGACAACAGAACTAGTTTTAATTTGAACTATATTTTGGGGAAGGATTGTTTTTTATTGATCTGCACCAGTTGCATCTTCATTTTGAATGTAATTATATTTCCAGATGGAAATATTTTAGCCTTGTAGCTACAATATTGTAGTGTTGTAGTTTTTCAGCTGCTCCTGAGCTAAGTGTTATTGAAGTTATATAAAATAGCAGGCTTTGCATTCTAGTGAAAATTAGACTGTGGAATTCCTATTTTCCCCCAGAATTCCACAGAAAAGGAACCTTGAAATAGCTATTAGCCTTTTGAGATGGGCACTAGTCTGATGTGTAAGACACTGCTCTCCTAATATTTAGATGCAGATCCTAATGACCTCCTTTTAATAGTGTAAAGCATCTAAAGAGCCTTGAGCCAGAAGGCAGGAGCAGTCTGTAGATTGCCCAAACTCTACCACAGGGGCTCAGCACTATCTAATCAAATCTCTAATTCTGCAGCTTTATGGTGGCATTCCAATTCCATAGTGAATACATGAGTTTGTTTGATTCTCTTCATCCCAAAAGTGACGTCTTTCTATATCCATGTTCTATTTCACAACTTCTGCAAAGTGTTTCTTCCCAGGAATGCAAATGTAAATGTGGGTCTTGTGTGGGTATCAATATCACTGTAATGACTGTCTGATTTTCTCATAAGTTAGAACATCAAAAAATAATACAGCTGTGGGAAGATTAACAGGACAGCTAACCCTAAGTTGCTTCCTGTATAAGGTGAAAGGATGTTGGTTTGTATACTTCAGATAGTGCATTGAAACTGAAAAAATGCTGTGCTACAACTGGCTTATGAGTGATGGATGTTTACACAGGTAAAGATGAAACCTTGGATTACCATGGAGTCAGGTTGCTGTCACTAGCAACCTTGGAGGCACCTGGAGTAAGGAATTTGATGAATGTACTTTTCTAATGTGAAAATAACAGCAAAAAGAAGTGAACTGGAGCATACTTCAGCCACAGCTCTTTAGAAACTCTTCCTGCTGCATTCAGCAACTGCCATTGCCCAAATGTGTCATTAGACAATGAGGCTTCACACAGCTGGGTTACTTCCTGCTGAAAGCAAGACTAGAATGAACAGAAAGAAGTAGAGAGGGGATGAGAGACAACAGCTAGAGCTCTTGTTCAGTTACATGCCTGCTATGATGGTTGTCTATGAGACTTGGTAACTCCTAATTTACAGTCTGCTTTTTGCTCGCAACACCTTTAAAGTTAGCCTGTGATAAATTGCTAGGGAGCAGGGAAGGGGAAAAAAATAATTGCCTAAGAAAACCAGTTCTGTACCAAGTTAATGAAGACCATTCTGACCACAGAGTGAAAATGATTCTAATTGAAAGAAGAAATAAAACTATTAATGTCATTTTGAAAGACTGGGATCTAGAATAACAGTAAAAATGAAGAGGCTGAACACACCACCAGCTAAAAAGGTGAGTAGTAACCAGAAGCTGAAGATACTAATTTCTGAAAAGGTAAGGCATAACTTCCAATAAGCTGAATTCCTTATGATGCTTCTAATGTTCTGCTCCAGTTCCCAATAATCACTAGGATTATTGGTGAATGATTTCTGCAAATCTTAGGACAATGTGTCTGTTAAGAGTTTATTCTCCTTTGCATGGATTTTATGTAAGCGTGTAAACTGGTTTGAAAACCAGAGTATTGGCCAAAATGTAAGAGGAAATAAAGAAAGAAAAGACATACAGGCTAAAAAGGCTGAAAACAGCAGAGATCTGATGTTGAAAGCACAGACTGCATCTCACTGGAGGGGTTCAGTTGGGTTATTTCCAAAGGCTCTCTCTCCAATGAAGCAGGTTGTGGTAATTTGCTTACAGTCTGCCACTGGCTTTGATGGCATTCAGGTGCTTCAGTCCCACAGCTGGCCTTTCCTGTGAACTTAAATAGGGCTGGCCAGCAAAGAGGGGAAGAATAGCTTTGTCACAAGGCAAATTGTGTTACTTAGCTCGTCATTGTAATTACCTTCATTTGTTCCATTGTTACACATCTGTCTGAACCAAGCATATGGGAGCTGCCCTTCAGCTAGATACTATATGAGCAAGTCTATTCTGCAAACATATGATGTGCAATTATATAAGATTTTAGAAACAACATAAGAAAAATTTGGGCAGTTAGATGCTTTGGAAACCACCAGGAGTCCCAGTCTGCATTTTCACTAGGACCTAGAAATAAGTGAAAGGTTTTCACATTTGTTCACTGATGTTCAAAACGTCAAAGCAAGTGGGCATTAGGAGTTTGAGGTCTCTGTCATTTGATGGGTTTGATCAATTGTTCTGCTGCTTTGAATTAATTTTATCTGTCTGATAATGAGCAGCTGTCTCACAACTGTCACTCACTCCTAGGGGCATTATCCACATTTGCATATAGGTTTCTAACGTTTGTCTTATGTCTGAAATTTGGACACCTTTTATCTCAGGAATGAAATATCCATTTAACTTTGAAAATAACCCTCAACCCTTCCAGATTGTGATTGACATTTCTGCATGCTTATAATCTTAGTATGTGAAATACTATTCCTACTGGACTGGTTTGGCTTTTTTCTCAATTACTCATTGTTTCAAGTGTTGAGGGGTTCCATGTTGTTTATTGATTTTTTAAAATATAAATTATTACCTTGGATTTTTCTATGGTTACCAGCACTCTGCTTTGCAGGCTTAGCCACCAAAGGCTTGAGCCATCTAAAACAATCTTCTGACTTTGTGATGTCACGGACTATTTATTTACTTGAGTAGTAGCTCTCAGTCTTTGCTTTCAGTTTTATGAGTGGTTGGATATATGTAGACAAGGGAACAAAATGAGGTCTAAGGCTTGCAGTAAAAAGAAGGTAAGCCAAGAATATGGGCCTGTGGTTTATGAGAAGAACCTTTTTCTACATACATAAACTTTTAGTTAAAACTAACTATTTAGAGAGGAATATTTTTTCTCTGATTTTTGAATGTTTAATTACAGAAACCCTGGGATTTGGACAACTGTTTTCTCATCAGGATCTTGGCTTTGCTGCACATTACTGACATTTATTTTAAACCTTAGTACATGAGTATTTCATTTTTTTGGCAAAGCAGCAGGTGGAATATTTGAACATCTGCCCATCAGCCATGGAATCACACCTCATTTATTGAGAGAACTTGCCCCATTAATTTGGGCTTGTCCTTTTATGCACTGTGCTGGGACTTGATTTAAGTCTTCTATTTATCAAAATTTGCACCACTGAACACTTTTACAGTGCAGCTTTCACTAACCTGGTTTTATAAATGTCACTCTGCTGGGAAATTCATTCATTGCCTTGACTTGGAAAATTAGTTTTGAACACCAGGTGCATATAATGTGTACCAAATGGAGTGCTGTTATGCAACTTAATTGATTAACTGCTATTGTTACTGAGCAACTAAAAGTATAAAAGTGATGTTGAGTGTGACTAACTAATATGACTAATGACTTTTTACCTTTTATGAAACCAGCAAACATGAAGTATAGAAGCTAGGATGAGTAGAAAGGGTGAAGAATTGGTTTTGTTTCAACAAGAAATTACTGTGGTGTTTTGAAGGAGAGGGTTCTGTGGAGAAGAACAAGAGCAAGGTGAAGGTGAGCATTGCAAACTGCCAAGATTCTTGTGACAGTGTATTTGTGTTGAAATGACCAAATAATCTGTGTTCAAGGGTTTTCCTGTTTTGCTCAAAATTTTTACTGAACCTGAAACTTTTTTTTGTATAAAAATTATTTCAGTGTAGGCCATTTCTGCAGCTATGGTAAGAGCCAGATATGTGGGAGCACTGACAGTGAGGTACTGAGTGTGACAAAATATAGAGACCATAGAACCGTAATAGACTGGCTGTTGCAATTGTGGGCTAAGGAACCAGATTATGCAATTCATCTGACATTATTGAAAGGGTGTGTACAAACGAGTTGTTTATGGGTACCTTGGTTTCTGTAACCTAAATGGATCTTGAGTACACACAAAGACCTAAATTCCCAGGTCCTTGAGTGTTGGAGGTAATAAAAATATGTTGCAAAGATATGCACAGGGTAGGTTTCATGTTCCAGGTCCCCAAAGCAGAATGAAGCCCCAGCTCAGCCCTGAACTGGGTACAGTTTTTGGCTGAATTTTCCTACCACTGTCAGCAAGTCAGCAAGCTCTGATTACCCAGTTCTGGGCCAGGCTTAGCTGGGGCACAGCTCCCGGTAAGCATCCCATGATTTCTCTCAGGGCTGTGATGGCTTGTGTCCCTCTGTCTCAGGTCTCTCTGCTCCTTGCTTGCTCACACTCCTTGGTCTGGGGTTAGAGCTGGCAGAGTCAGATACAGTCTCACTCATGTTTGGTAGTACTCAAAATACCTTGTCCTTTGCCTCCCCTTCCTTCTTCACTGTGTTGTCCCAGGACTGGTTCCAAAGGACCTCTCATCACTGCTCTGTTTTGGTCCCTGGTGTAGGTTCTGTGGATAAAAGAGTACAGTGAAAAACTTCAGCAGAAGCTTGCTAGTTTTGCTGTACAGAAGCATCCTTCCAGACCCTTAGCCAAGACTCTGGCTTCACAGCAAATAAAATGACCTGCGGTAGAGGCAACAAAGAGATTGTGCTTTAACATGCTTCCAGAAATGTGAAGGCCTAAAAAAAGTACCACCTCTGCAAATCTTAAGAACATTTTGAAGGGACATTAACAATATTCCCAAACTCTTCTTGCTTGGTTTTATACATTTATGTTTTCTTTTAGTATTTTAAAGGGTAGTGAGGAATGTATTTACAATATAACTATGGATTCTTTGCTTGTGAATAGTGCTGCATATACTTGTCATTAAAGATGAAGTTGTGCTGTATGCTGAATGCTTTTCTTTGCTCAGTGGCATCTCTAAAATAGGGAGAGCTAAAATGCTCAGTTTAGAAAATACCAATGCTGTTTACTTGCAGACATAAACCAAGATTATATTACAGGCTTCAAATATAGGATTTTAATAGAAATGTAGGAACTCAGGTAAATAAACATTTTAAATACTAGCTAAAGTTTGGAAAGCAAGCATACTATTCCTATGTAGATACGAATAGACTAGAATAGAATTAAGGGGTAATAGTAAATTTAGCACACTGTGTAAAAATCTATAATATTTTCCTTAGTAATAATAAAATGCTGTGAAGTAAATCCATTTAAAAAGAAGTTTAAAAAAAAAGTAAAAAAGTGTTGCATCAGTATATTTTCAAATCTCTCTGGGTCTCAAATTTTTTTCAAGTTTTAGGGTATCTTTCTTGCCCCAGTCCTTTCAAAATTGCCTTTTCCATTTCTTTTGGATCCTCACACCAGTAGATCAGTTTACAAGGCAATTCACACATTCATCCTCATCTTATGCAGTAGACTTCAGGGAAAGAGAAAAAGATCTTTTCTACATGTAGATTGTGGAGGTGATTCAAATGCAAAAGGGAAAATGTGGCATCTTGTCTTTTGCTGAGTCTGGTTAAGATCTGACTGTTTTCCAGCTTCAATTAGTGCCCTTGAGTATAATTCAAAGATCATTTCCCATGAAAAGAGCGGGATAGAAACAATTGCAACCTCTGCAAAACAGAAGATTCTGGACTTGATGATATGCTGTCCTTTTGTGTGTTGAAGCAACACCTCAAACCCTGTAACCCTGCTATTTCATGGACACTCGCAGCAAAATTGATGCAAAGACATGCAAAATCAGTGCCAGTGATAGTCCCACACCCTTTTTGTAGTCAGGGTTAGTAGGGAGGAGCAGGTGCACAGAGGGATGTATCTCCCTTCTCCTAAGTGAAAATGTGGATGTGATTTTTCTGGCTCCCCAGCGTGTGCCCGTTTGAGATGCAGCAGCTGGAAGCCCAGTGCTTAATTGAGAGGCCCAAGCCATAAGCAGGGATCATTGTTTCTCCTCCTTTGTGAGCACTGCATGAATTTGCATGATTGCAAGTACCCTTGCTGTGGGGTTGGCATGCTGTGAGATTTAATGCTTCACTAAAAATAGAACGTTAACTCTAATACTGTTTTGATGCTTTAAAATTATTCTCTTCTGAACTAATCACATTTAACTCTGTCAATCTGTAATTTGAAACTATTTAAAATCAAATAGTTTCCAATTTGCTTTAAATTTTGAAGTAAAATTTGGTTTTCAGAACTTTTCTATTTCCTCTATTTTAGGGCCAAAAATCTGCATTAGATTACAGAGCTTGTAGTATCTCTGCTCTTACCTTTTACAGAGTTCAGCAGTGACTTGTGCCTGATTGAACCATCTTTTTCTAAAGAGTATTTGATCTTAATTACAAAAAAGAAGATGGAGAATCCATACCTGCACTTGGTAGTCTGTTACCATGATCATTCATTTTTGCTGGTAAAAAATAAAAATACAGTTTAAAATGAGAAATTGTTTGGCTTCAGTTCCTATCTCTTGAATTTTATGCTTTATTTTTCCAATAAGTTACTAAGATCACTACATCACTAGCAGTTACAATCTCCATCTTCTTCTGAGGCTGTATGGCTGCCTTTAGTTTTTGTTTTTCATATTACTTTTTAGAAGATTTTTATTCTTAATTATGCCATCCATAAGTTCTCTAATTCCCTCAGGTTTCTCTGGCTAGCTGATTGATTACTGACATCTTTTTCCCAATGTGCATTTTTGTTGCATTTTTCACCTTCCCTCCCCACTTTTTTGCTTTTGTTTTATGCTATTTACCTTGCCACAAAACCAAGATGGGATATTTATCCACAAATTTTTCTTTTTCAATCTTGTTGAAAATGAATATTGTTTTAGCTTTCAAATGAATTTTTTTGGTACAACTTCTCTTAAAAATGTCACATTTTTCTGCCTAATCTTTTCAATCAAAGAATTTTGGTTGAATTTTTACTTTGCTTTGGGAAAATTTAAATAATCCAGTAAAAACCTTTTCTTACTTCCTCTATATCTTCAAAATATTCTTTAATATGTAAGATTTTAAAAAGGGAAACTTCTATCAGTTCCCACTCATTAGCACCATAACTGGTTGTATTTTCTGAGATTTTATTTTTTTCTCTTGACTTAACTTAAGGGACACTCATTTAAAGATGCAATTTTTAACTAAATAATGAACAATAATCTGCATTTTAAAGTGTAATATATATATACCATATATAAAGGTATATATACGTATATATTGACACATATACATAGAAGACAACGAGAAATATGTAATACAATACAGAGTTTGCAAATGGAAGTAATTCTCTGATTTGAAACACAAAATTCTCTGCAGCTGCAGATTTGATTGTCAGCTGCAAGAGCAACCACAATGGAAATTTACTGCCATTATGGAATCTGAAACAAAAGCACTAAAAATAAATTAACTTTAAATTTTATTCAAAGAAGCCAAGGGGAAGGTTGCAATAAATTAAACAATCCATGTTCTGTGGGGTTCAATCATGCCTGCTACTGATTGTTAAACTGGAATAGAGATGGGCTGGTGGGAGATGTGGTGGTTGGAGGTCGCTTGGGGCAGAGTGATCATGAAATAATAGAGTTCTCAATATTTGGTGAAGTCAGGAGGAGCTCTAGTAAAACTCTGACATTGGACTTCTGGAGGGCAGACTTTGGCCTGTTTAGGAGACTTATTCAGAGCATCTCTTGGGAAGCAGCCCTTAAAAACAAAGGAGTTCAGGAAAGGTGGGCTTGCCTCAAAACAGAGATCTTGAGGACACAGGAACAGACTGTCCCTGTGTGCCGAAAGATCAGTCAACGGGGTAAACGTCCAGCCTGGCTGGGCAAGGAGGTTTTGGAGGAACTTAGGAATAAAAAGAGGATGTATCAACATTGGAAGGAGGGTCAGGTCTCCAAAGAAGTATTCAAGAAGGCTTTTAGAACATGCAGAAAAAAAATTAGGGAGGCCAAAGATCAGTTTGAACTTAGAATGGTGACTTCTGTAAAGAATAATAGAAAATGTTTTAACAAATACATTAATGCTACAAGGAAGGGTAAGACCAGCCTTTGTTCTTTATTGGACAAGGGAGGGAACTTAGTATCTACAGATGAGGAGAAGGCAGAAGTGCTTAATGCTTACTTTGCCTCAGTTTTTAGTGGGAAGATGACTTGCCTTCAAGACACCTGCCCGCCTGGGCTGGTTGATGGTTTCAGGGAGCAGAATGGCCCCCCCATTATCCAAGAGGAGGCAGTCAAAGAACTACTGAAATGCTTGGATGTTCATAAATCTATGGGACCAGACGGGATTCACCCCAGGGTAATGAGAGAGCTGGCAAATGAGCTTGCAAAGCCACTCTCCTCCATCATTTACCAACAGTCCTGGCTCACTGGTGAGGTTCCGGATGACTGGAAGCTGGCCAATGTGATACCCATTCACAAAAAGGGTGCAAAGGAGGATCCTGGTAATTATAGACCAGTCAGCCTGACCTCAGTACCCAGCAAAATAATGGAACAGTTTATATTAAGTGCCGTCACACAGAATTTACAGGATGGCCAAGGTATCAGAACCAGTCAGCATGGGTTTAGGAAGGGTAGGTCATGTTTAACCAACCTGGTCACCTTTTATGACCAGGTAACCTGCCTGGTGGATGCAGGGAAGGCTGTAGATGTTGGTTTGGATTTCAGCAAGGCCTGTGACACTGTCTCCCACAGCACACTCCTAGACAAGCTGGCAGCCTGTGGCTTGGACAGGAGCACTCTGTGCTGGGTTAGGAACTGGCTGGATGGCCGGGCCAGAGAGTGATGGTGAATGGTGCTGCATCCAGCTGGGGCAGTCACCAGTGGTGTCCCTCAGGGCTCTGTGCTGGGGCCAGTTCTGTTTAATGTTTTCATTGATGACAGGGATGAGGGTTTAGAGTCTTTCATTAGCAAATTTGCAGACGACACTAAGCTGGGAGCATGTGTCGATCTGTTAGAGGGACGGAAGGCTTTGCAGAGGGACTTGGAACGGTTGGATGGATGGGCAGAATCTAATGGGATGAAGTTCAATAAGTCCAAGTGCCGAGTCCTGCACTTTGGCCACAATAACCCCTTGCAATGTTACAGGCTGGGGACAGTGTGGCTGGACAGTGCCCAGGCAGAAAGGGACCTGGGGGTGCTGGTTGGCAGTCGGCTGAACATGAGCCAGCAATGTGCCCAGGTGGCCAAGAAGGCCAATGGCATCCTGGCCAGTATCAGGAATAGTGTGGCCAGCAGGAGCAGGGAGGTCATTCTGCCCCTGTACTCGGCACTGGTGAGGCCACACCTGGAGTGCTGAGTCCAGTTCTGGGCCCCTCAGTTTAGGAGGGACGTTGAGATGCTTGAGCGTGTCCAAAGGAGAGCAACGAGGCTGGTGAGGGGCTTGGAGCACAAGCCATGTGAAGAACGACTGAGGGAGCTGGGGTTGTTCAGCCTGGAGAAAAGGAGGCTCAGAGGTGACCTTATCACTCTCTACAACTTCCTGAAGGGCGGCTGTGGTGAGCTGGGGGTCGGTCTCTTTCTCTGGGCAACAACAGACAGAACAAGAGGACACAGTCTCAAGCTGTGCCAAGGGAGATACAGGCTAGAATTAAGGAGGAAGTTTTTCACAGAAAGAGTGGTCAAATACTGGAATAATCTGCCCAGGGAGGTGGTGGAGTCACCATCCCTCGATGTGTTTAAAAACAGACTGGATGTGGCACTTGGTGCCATGATCTAGCTGAGGTGTTAGAACATGGGTTGGACTCATGATCTTGAAGGTCTCTTCCAACCTAGAAATTCTGTGATTCTGTGAATAAACCAGCTACAGTGCATGACCTGGGCCAGCTCTTTCTCCATTTAAGGTTGCCCGTGCAGTCTATTGACTAACACTTTGACTAATATATTTTCAAGTGAATCTCTGCTGGGACTTTTTTATATTCTTCTGGGAACCTAACACTTGCCATCTTAAACATCCTTCCTTTGCTGAAGTTATTCTGTCTACTCCATTTCTCTTGCTTCCCCCCCAACTTACAAAATTTATTCCTTCCCTTAAATATTCATGTCTTAAAGTTCTGCATGCAGTGTCTTCATCACAGATTCATTGACAGCAATTTTCTCAGAAAAAAATGGGATTTTTTAAACCGAAATTTCTGGCTCTGTAGATATGTATTGGCCAATATTGATAGCATTTACACCCAGCCTTTATTTATTTATTTTTAAACTCAGTTTTGAAGAACTCAGTATTTATTCATTTGCTTCTGTTTCTCACATTTATGTCAAGTTATAATCTCCAACAAGCAGCACTGATCTCTCTCATTATTTATTGTTTTGATGCAGAGAGCAATTAAATATAATTAACTGGCTGATTATCATTTGCTGGTAGAATTTGCTAAGAATGCATATGCTCCTGCAGGGAGTTGCCTGCTATTTCCTGCACCACTGATCTGATGCTGTTTGGAGAGAACCTCTTTTTCCCCTCTCTATTTACTGCTTCACTGATCTGGGGAAGGAAGAAAGTACGTGTATGAAAATAAGTATGCCCTAGCTTGTGAATAGCTATCTCATGGAGAGCGGAGGGATAGAGTTTCACATTGGCTTTGTTGCAGTGCTGAGATGCAGAAGCACTAAAATATTCATAATTGGACCATGCAAAAAGGTAATGACGCAAGCTTTTTCACTGCCATGTGATGCTGGGGAACTCACTTAAGCCAAAAGGTTTTGGGTTATTTTTGATTTATTTTCCAAGATTTCTTTTCAGATATGAGATTCTATGTCAGTAAAATGTTCTTTGTGTATAGAACTGCTAAATTTCCTGCATTCAGAAAGAAAGATATTGTTTTTCACATAGCCAGTCTGGTTAGCATGCCAGTAAACCTTTACTTAAGCATTAAGACATTCTATAAATGAATTTAAGTGAAGGCTAGCTGGCAAATAAGTATTCTGCACTGTGGTTTTGTAATTGCCTCTATGAAACTGATCTTTGAAAACTGAGGTTAATATACTGTTGTTTGCTATCATACAAAGTGGTAATTTGAGCTGCTGATCTTGAGATATTCAGCAGCTCATACCATCTGAAGTTAAAATTTCTTTCATTAACTTGCCACTTGGTCCTCCCTGCTGGAATTCACACCTGGGTACCATTTAACAGTTAATGCTTTGCGTTATTATTCAAGTGTTATAAAGCTTTTTCTGTTCAGGTAAGCTGTGGCCTGATACAAAAAGAAGTGTTTTTTAATAGAATTTTGTTTAGATAAGTAATCAATTAAAGATCCTTTTTACTGTATTACAGAAATGCTTTCAATTTATTTTTGTTTACATTTAGGACTTTGAAGAACTGTTGTCTTACCAAGTTTTCGCTTGTTAGATTGGCATTTCCAGTAGACAACAAACCTTTTTATCTCCATGTATTAGAAGCCCATTAATTTCTCTTAGTACATTGCTTCAGTGAGATTTCTCTGGTTGATTCTCATATTTATGTAATGCAACCTTACCTGTAAAATATTTTTCCACTTTCTACCCTTGCTTTTGAGAATGTCTGATCCTTTTCTTACAAACTTTCAGGAATTTTTAAACTTCCATTTCACCTCTTTTATATTGAACAATGTTATTTAAAAATCTCTTTGGACATGCTGGCAAACACCACACTCAGACAGAACTTTGAGATGACTGTGCAAATGTTAACTAATTATGTCTGCTGTCATTCTGTGGGATAGGCTAGTTTTATCATCTGCTTTTGCACAGATGGGAAATTCAAACTGAGATTTTCAAGTCATTTGCCCTCAACCAAGCCAGATGAAACAGTCCCAGAGCTGAAAATGGAGCCTTGGAGTTGTTGCTTCCTACCCATAGCAATTCACCATGGTTTTGGACACCAACTGACTCTGAATAAATATATCTGTTGTAAGTGCAGCACCATCATAGAAATTATTCTATATTTCTGGCAGCAGTAACAGCTATCATGGAAAGAACTTGAGGTGCAGTTATCTTCATGCTGTAAGGGACAGCTAGGATAACCCAAATTGCTGTGTTACGTAGCTCATGCATTTCACCAAAATTATGCATGGCTGCCAAATGTGGAAGATGAGTCATAGTGTAAAATGAACATTTTTTGGCATAGAGGTTTTATGGGGTTATTTACAATTCTCTCTCTGTCTTATTTATGTCAATATGCAAATAAACACACAGTACTTTTTTAAAGGAAAAGTTACTGAAAGGAATTTTCTCACTACTCACTATTTTTCTGTTGTTTTAGTAATGTACACAACATTAGATCAATATATATTTATAGTCAATGTGTATATGTATAGAATTGTAATAGTCATTAATTCATGTTGCAGATCTGAAGAGCAGGGAGCACCAGGTCACTATGAGAAGGAAGACTCAGGAGCTCATATCAGGATTCCAGTACTTAAAGGGTGGCTTCAAAGAGGATGGAAGCTCTCTCTCCTAAAGGAGACAGATGGAGGACAGGTGGCAGTGGATACCAGTTATGCTGGGAGAGGTTTCATCTTGATATAAGAAAGATATTTTTACAGTGAAAGCAGCCTTTCACTGGAACAACATCCCCAGAGATGTGAGGCCCCATCAGTAGAGGTTTTCAGAATGCCATTAGAGAGGGTGCTAGATCATTTCATTTAGGCTTCCATGAATGGCATCTTTAGAGGTCTCTTCAAACCTGGGTTATTCTGGATAAAGGATCAGAATTTCATGGGGAAGTGTACCAATGCAGAAATTTGTTGCTAGACAAAATATTTTAATGGCCAGACTGCTGGTCAGCTCTTGTGGAATTCCTTCAGAGACATTTTCAGCAGCATTTCACAGAAAGTTGCTTAAAGATTTTTAGTCATCAAAAGGTAACATTTAGAACTAAGTTTTTACATGTGCTGAAACCTTTATACCAAAATATTAACTAGCATTTAGCTATATTTTGTCCAGAGAAATTGTGGACGCCCCATCTTTGGCAATGTTTAAAGGCCAGGTTTGAATACCTTGGTTTGGTGGAAGGTGTCCCTGCTCATGGCAGAGGGGTTGTAACTAGACAATCTTTAAAGTCACTTCCAAACCAAACTATTCTATAATTCTATAACTTATAGTGGTTCATATATTTCTCAAGATTAATTTGCATCAGACCATAATCAAAATCAAAATCAAGACTAGGATATAAAACATTTGAATTAACATGTCTTGAGCAAAATTACATCAGAAAAGTACCAAGAGCAGACATGATATGCATAGAGTGTACTTCTTGGAAGGTAACCAGTTTTTCATGTGTGTTATTTTGTAGGGTTTTCTAGATCTGAATTCCCAGATCTCTCTGACAGGCTGCAGGGAGCCAAATATGATCTGGGTGGTTTCATACAGAACTTGAAGGTTACTTGTTCACCAGTTTCACAAAACGGCTCAATTATTGTCTTCATAGCCAACCTACACAAAGTATCTGCCAATGCAACCGTTATTTTAGAAATATAGCCAGCTAAAACTAATGCTTTTCTCTATTTATTTTTTTTCAGCTGACATCTCTGTTATTCTTTTATCACTTTTTGCTGCTTCATGTTGTCCATTGTTCTGACCATATCTTACTCTCTGTAACTCCCTCATATTAATAGTGTGGTAAATGAGATAGTCAGAAGTACATGTATTATCTGTAAGATGATAAGCCAACTGTCCACTTGCTGACCTCAAAAATATTTAATTTGCCTTTTTTTCCTGATATCATCCTGATATTTATCTTGGGAGGTGTATTCATGCTTTGTAATGAAAAATACACTTTCAGTTCAAGCAATTGAAGGAAGTAGCTTGTTCTCATTACTTGAGGGGATTAATCAAATTCAACTTTGAGATATCCCTGTCAATGCCTTTATGAGAGATCTGCAATTCTAAGGGGAAATATTTAGTAAACTTGTAATTGTGTCCACTGGTTTCTTAGAGTTACACTTATAAAAGACACACAAAGCCTATGTTCCATACATTTAAGCACTCCTGATCTGCTTATAAATGTGATGTTGGACATCTTTAGACGGACTAGCTCCATGGGCAACAATTTCATAAAATTTTACCCATTTGTTGCGGTTTAACCCCAGCCAGCAGCCAAGCCCCACACAGCTGCTCACTCACTCCTCCAGCAGGAGTGGGGACAGAATCTGAAGGACAAAAGCTGGAAAACTCGTGAGTTGAGGTAAAGACAGTTTAATAGAGAAAACAAAAGCCATGCACACAAGCTAAGCAAAATAAAGAATTAATTCACAGTTTCCCATAGACAGGCAGGTGTTCACCCATCTCCAGGAGAGCAAGGTCCCATCCCATGTCATGGTGACTTGGGAAGACAAACTCCATCACTCCAAATGTGTCCCCACTTCCTCCTCCTTCCCTCCACTCTATATGCTGACCATGATGTCACGTGCTCTGGAATACCCCTTTGGTCAGTGTGGGTCACCTGTCCCAGCTCTGTCTCCTCCCAATCTCTCATGCAACCCCAGGTTCCCTGCCAGTGTGTAAATTAGAGAGGCAGAAAAGGCTTTGGCTCTGTGTAAGCCCTGCTGTGCAATAACAAAAACATCTCTTTATTATCAATCCTGTGCTCAGCACAAATCCAAAATACAGTCCCATACCAGCCACTGTGAAGAAAGTTTACCCCACCAAAATCTACATTTGAATCTTATTTTGACTGTGAGAATTATTCCTTCTTTCTCTTCTGTTATCTTTCTTGGCCCTTTCCTGCTTTGACAGATAAGTTGTGAAATCTTAGAGACATTCTCTGAAAGGGACCTACTGGAAGCTTGGCTCCTGTAGGAGGTATTCAGAGCAGACATATAGCTGAACCTGAGAAAAATTTTTCTTCAAAGATTACATGTTGAGATAGGAATGGTTCACATTCTCAGTCCATCAAAATAAGTTTTGAAAAACATTCCTATGCTGAATTACAATGAAATGTTGTCATTTATTAATAAAAAGACTATCACTCCTGTACAGGATAATATTTTTGCTCAGAGAAGTGTACAGATTTTATTAAAAATTAAAATTAGAGCTTTCTTGTTTGAAGGTGTCAGGTAAAGTCTTGACAAGCACTTTGAGAGTGTGCTCCAAAAGATGATTAATTAAATTTGAACTTCAAAGAACCTACAAAACTTAAAACGGTGGTTTTGAATGAAAAACACATTTTCATGAAACTTTACCAGACCAGTTATGTTCCATACAGTATTCAATTCTCTGTTTACTTATGCAGTATAAAGTAGTGTGGTAGTCTAATTTTATAATAATGCCTGTTAAAGAACAGTAAGAATAAAAATTTGAAAGAAAAAATGAAAAAGAAAGTGAGAGGAGAGTAGTACAGTGATGCTGCTCATGCTTATCCTGGGAGGAGGTCCCAGCTAGCACTTTAGTTGCTGTAACCGTGAAAAAATATTTTATTTCTACTTTATCAAGCATACATTATGCAGCGTATCTGTCAGCTCTGGTGAAATATATTACCATTATCTTTATAACTTACTTTTCACTTATATGTGCACCGTCTTTGATCTAGAAGAACTACATTTTTGCAAGAGAATAGTCTAACTATACATTTCAATTTTCACATTTCTAATCCAATCTAAATATAAAGACAGAATATGTAATCCATATGCGACTCCAAATCTTTCCAGAAAGTACTGGACTTAGAAAAATAACAGCTTGTCAGATCACAGGTACATTTTATTAGTAGTATTTGAAAGTTTCAATTACTATTCAGTGTTTTTCATGTCTGTCAGACCTGCAACAATTTTTGTATATCTCATTCCAATTGCTGCTCTGTCATTTTTGATAATGGACTTTGAACTTTCAGACATAATCAATCAGAGAATTATTTCAAACCGCTGCATTATCTGCTTTAGTGAAAGGAGTCAGACATGGATGTTTTGAAGAATGATGTTTTGAATTAGCATCCTTCATTGGCCAGTTGCAATGGAGAATTTTCATTATCAAAACTGAAACCTAAAAAGCTGTAGGGGTCAAAATACCATGTGTGGGATAGCTATTTTCATGTGTTTTACTCAGAACCATTGCACACCTATCACTTTTTTTTTTTTTTTTTTCATTCATAGATGTTTTTATATCTTCTAGTGGTGTTTAGTACTGCATAGATTGTGATGCTGGCCAGGCAATGTTAAATTTCCCAGCTGACAATGACACTGCAGCGATTTTTCATTCTATGCAGCAAGGTGTTACCTGACTACTGAATGTACTTTTCTTTGTTCTGTGAATGCATTTCTGTCTACTTCTTTTACAGCTCTGTACTTCTGCATGCTTTTACTTCTCTGTATGTTCTCTGTAGACATAAATCCCTTTCTATACTTTTCCAACATATTTATGTCAGCACATGCTTATTTCTTAAGGTGATATCTTTGTGAAAAAATAAAATACTTCCTCTCTCCCATCTGTGAACACTTACCAAAATGCACAGTGAACTGCTTACTGCTGTTTTAAAGACAAGATCTTACTTGACTCCACTGTTCCCTTTCTAGCTCTCTGTTCACTGTGTTTTCTCCCCATGTTTACTATGTGGTTTTCAAGGTATTTTTGGCAGTTAGGGTCATAAATGTCAGAATAATCACAGTTAAACACTGAAAAGAAACAAAACTTTACTGATTTTTTGTCAGGTTGGTCAGAGAAATATTACTGAATTCTCTTCATTGCTTGTCAAATCTTAATGCCTGTCTAAAGGGGAAGGCTTATCAAATCTAAGCATGTCCAAGGTTAAGTAACAAACTTAGAAAAGTTGCAGCCCAGAAGCAGGAAAGAGCATAATTACAAATGTGCTTCATAAAATTAGTGGGAGGCCTTGCTATTCCAACATTATTTATGACCTCTAAAGCAACTTACCAAAAGGATTGAAAATGATGGAGAATGACCTTTTAGCAAAGACTGTGCTTCTTGCCTTTAGCCTGTCTGATGATCACACAGCCTTGATTGGGATAGCTTGCAAGGTTGAAATAAGCTGAAGGTAATCACTGAGTTGAAGGTCACCTATGTGTAATGAACATGATAAAGCTTCTGATTGCACATGATAAATGAGTTCTGCATAGAACCAAATAGTTTAGAAAGACTTTCTGGAAAGGGAGAGAAGAAGGAAATAGGGAAAAAAGGATACCTATCAAACAGGGTCAAGGAGCAACTTGTATTAGTGTGTGGCCTCTCTTGCTGTTACATACAGGTTATACAAACCTCAAGTTGTACAAAGCTCAGGTCATAAACCTTGTACTAGTATGTGGCCTCTTCCTGCTGTTACATGCAGGTTATGCAAACTTCCCTAACAGGAGCTCTTCTGGTTTCCAGCAGACATGCAGTTAATATGATGTGTTCTGCAGTGGCTTGGATGGAGTTACACCGTAGGTGACAGAGTGTGTCACTGTGCTCTGAAGGTATAGGTGAAGCTGGCAGAGCCATTTTGAATTCCAGCTAGTAACTAAACCCAGACTCTCGAGTAGCAGAGCAAGCCAGCTTTTTGCAAGCAGCCATGCAGGGGTTCAGCCAGGGCTCCTGCTTGACCAGAGCACTGATGGCAGGTGCCTCCAGGGCAGCTCTGGACTGGTGTGCAGTCTTTGCTGTCGGATGGACACTGTGCAGTCCACACTCTTAAATTATGGGGCAAGCACTAACCTACCTTTGCATGCAGTGGATTTCTTACCCAGGAAACAAAAATCTGTGAAGGAATAAAGAAATGCTGTGTAGTGCCTTGTTAGTTTACCTTCCCTTCCCCTCTTGCACAGTGATATCCCACTGATACTTGGAGTCCCTTTATGTTTGTAGCATTTAGAGCAGGAGTTACATCTCTCTAAACATAATGAACTCCCAAGTGGAAAATATATGCTCACTTCTCAAACCATCTGTACTCATGTATGTGAACAGAGATAGATTCAGGAGATTTGTAACACATTCATGCATAAAAATGGAGAACAGCTAATTCTGATATGCTAGAGGAAGCTGCTGCAGGATTATTACATTTAGAAGAAAAATTATCACATTTGTGCAGTCTGTATTCAATATTTACAAAGATAATGGAGATGGAACATTTGTTTATCTGGCAATGGACCAAAAACACTCCTCCCAGACCTGTGAGGTAGGATATTTTGAGGAAAATAAAAATAAGTCAGGAGCTTGCAGGAGGGATTACAGTTAATGGAATTTTGTGGACATATGAAGCCAATTCTGTCTACAAACACATTAATAAAAGTCATAAGAAAATATAACAATCAGGGAAAACTGACTGTTTTTTTTTCAGGTAGTCCAGTTGAAATGGAATTATAAGACTGTTGGTAAAATAATAAAGATTCAGATGAAGAAAAGCCTCTTGATATGTTTTAGTAGTTAGGCAAGGTTTGCAAGTAACCATGAATCTGTTTGGAGAAGATTAACAAAAACTGGTCTGTGTGATGGGTGGGGAACTGGCTGACAGGCAGCACCCACAGTGAAGGGGAAAGTGACTCCTTTTCAAACTGGCAGCCTGTCAGGTTGGGGGTCCCTAGCTATTGATAGGGATATTGGTCTCACTGCTGGTCAATATCTTTATAAGCAATTTGGATGGTGTGGTCAAGTGTATGCTGACCAAGTTTGTCTATGGACCCAAAGTGGGTGAGGAAAGAGACACTTCAGAAGTGAGAGCCACCCTGTGGGAAGACCTGGAGAGACTGGAAGAGTAGGTTAACAAGAATCATAACCTTAAATTCAACAATGACAAGCATAAGGTCATGTACCTGGGAAAGCATAATAAATAAAGGATAATTTATTCAGGAGGTCCTGCTGGGCAAGCAACTCAGTATGAGAGAGCACCATGCTGCTGTGGCACAGAGAACCAAGAAAACGCTGGGCTGCATCAACAACAGCATCACCAGCAGATGATGGTCATCAAAGACGTCATCATCACTCCCTACTCTATGCTTGTCAGGCCACACCTGGAATAGTGTTTTCAGTGTTCATCCCCACCACACAAAAAAATCTGTGCACAGGCTGGAAAGAGTCCAGAGAAGGGCCATAAGATGGATCTGAGGACTAGAAAGTCAGAAGAAAGGCTGAGAAAACTGGATTTGTTCAGCCTTGAGAAAAGAAGGCTTGGATAAGACATTATCACCATGCTTCTGTATTTAAAGGGTAGCTACAAAAAAGACTCCCTTTTCACGAGGAGTCACGTGGAAAAGGTGAGGGGTAATGGGCTCCTATTAATCCTGAGGAGATTCCAATTGGACACAAAGGGAAACATTTTCTCAATGAGAGCAATCAGCCATTAGAATAATCTTCCCATCAGTCAATTCCTCAATGTTGGGCACCTTTAAAATCCAGAAGGACAGGATACTAGGCCATCTTGTCAAGACCAAAAAAGGTTGGATCAGATGATCCTTGAGGTCCCTTACAACCTGGTATTCTATGATGCTGTGAAAATAAAAAAGATCACAGAATTAAAAGTCAAGGAAATGCAAAAAGTGTCAGATAGCAACACAAAAAAGCCCCTCTGTGGAATGACAGACATGCAGAAGGCACTGTGTTTATATGTAATAAAAGAATAAGTGAAATAAAGTTTTAAATTTGGATTCAATTGATTCAGCCTGATTTATATGGTAAGATGTATTTGAGACAGCAAGGAAAAAATATGTTCACAGTTGTTCATAAAGAAACCTTCACACAGGGTTTGTTCCAAGATATATTTGACAATTAATTTTGCATAACATTTTCCATTTTAATTATTGTTTTTCCTTATATTCTGACTGTAGCATAATGACTTGCAGGCTAATGAAAACTGCCAGGAAGAACAAAAATAAAACCTACAAAGGAGCTTGCTGCATGTCTTTATCTCCAGCAGCTCTGACAACATTTGCATATAATTGTACTTCTGAAAAATACAGAGACTCTTTGGTGGCAGTCTGAAGAGCTGCCTGAAAGATGGTTAATCGCTGGTTGTTTCAGAATGGTGGGATTAACAGAAAAGAGTTTCAGTGATAGCAAAACCAACGTTTTGTCCAGTTCCTCCAGCATAACAGTGTTTTTTCCCTTTTCCATTTTATAATGGTACTTGGGGTCTTTGGTTGTCTGGCTCAAAAATGAACACAGGAGCACGGAAAAGGCAGCGTGGAAGGTGAGTTCTGAGAAACAGACCAAGACAACAGCCATGCATTCATGCATATCTGTGGCTAGCACTGAGGACCGGACACTCGTAACCGTTTCAGCAGTTCAGCACTGAATTTGCCAGAGGTGATTCTCTCTTCTGTCTCAGACTTCCCTCTATTGTTACATAAGGGTCTAAGAGAGAAAAAAAAAAAAAGAAAGGGTTCAGCAGTTCAGCAATTGTTTTGTCCTGCTGAAGTTTAGGTAGGATTTTAAAAATTGACAAAGTGTATTATTAGTCATAATAAAGTCCCATTTGAGAAACAGCATATGCCAAAGCAATTAAAGTTATTAAAAGCACTCAAGACATTTTCAAAATTGGCCTTTGACATGCACCTCACTCAAGGTCGATGGTTCCTGTGCTGGCAGCACTTAGAGCTTCACTCTCTTCTGTCCTCTGCAGCTCTTGCTTTGTTTTTAAGCTACTTTCCAGGAATTAATTCACGCACTGCAGTAGAAGAGAATGCTCTGTCATGCCTTTTCACTTCTAAGGCTAACTGTGCTTGATTTGTTCTTTAATATTTTCTTAATTGAATTTGTTAATTTGCATTTGGAGGAAATGGGTTGGGGGTCTAAACAGATCAACTCTGTCCATAATAAATTTAGAGTATCTCAAAAGAATTAATGACTAGAAATTTATATCAATGGCATATTTTTCTAATAAGAATATTGATTTCATGCTGCTTTAATGATAAGACTCCCAAAATTTCAGAGGCCAAGCAAACTGCAATCTATAAATCTGTGTGTTATAAATATGTGTATCATATGCAAGTGTTTGTTCTTCAGATTCCAAGATTAAAATTAAAAGTTCCATCCTTTATGGCATTTATCTTATTGTAAGCCACAGATTTATTTAATCTTTGCAATCCTTTGTACAGGATAAGGCAGCAATAGCATTTAATATATGACATGAAAACTTATGATTGAAAATTACAGTGCATAAATATTTCAAATCAAGATGTGAAAACCTCTAGCATAGTACATGGTACATAGTACAAAAATACAGATGGGTAAGTAAAGCTGCAAATTAACCAGTGATAACTAACTTCATGTTTTCTTGTGAATGACAATTTGAACTGAAAGCCAAATATCACACATCAGCCAAGCTGATGAATTTAACAGACTGAACAAAAAGATAGGAAGGGCAATGTTTATTTTACATAGATGTGTCAATGCATGGTCCAGCTGAACAGAACATGACTTTGTAAAGCATTTATAATTTCACCCAAAATCCTTCTGTGTTGCTTTGAATGTGGAGGGGAAAAAATGTTTTCTGGGATAGTTCTTTAAAAAGGAAATATTCTGTTTGTCTGTGACAGGAGATGTTATAAATTTGGTCTAGGATCAAGGCATACCTGTCTTTAGTGTCTTTGCTTTGTGTTCTGCCTGTGCCATACACACCTGGGGAGGCCTAGGGGATGCCCTACCCCTTGTGAAATAAAGTCCCAGCATGTTGCATGTGGATCAGGCTGAGGTCATGCACATGGTATAGAGGGAAAGATACAGATGAATGACTTCTTTATTTTATTTGAGACATGCTTGTGGTGCCTTCTGAGTGAAAAATATCTTTTCTGACTTGACAATTGCCTTTCCCCCATTAATTTCCTTTTGTAGGTAATCACTTGTGGCCCCCAAAGGGCCTTTTTAACATTCAAGACAGTGCTATCCTGACAGTTACAGTAAAATGGAGGGAGAGCTTAAACACATTTCTGATACTACTTCATCTTGCTTACTATTTTCTGTTTATGAAGCCAGATATCCACAGATGTCAAACCTTGATTCATTACGGTCATATCAGCTGAAATTAAATGACAATTAATATTTATAGGGAGATCTAAAACTTCATGATTTATCATCACAGAAAAGTATTATGGCAACTCTATGATTTCATGTAATGAAGCAACATCTGTCTTTTTATTTGGTTTAAACCAAAAAGTTTATTCTGTCTGTGCTCCTGACCAGCTCACATGAAGTTGGCTTTTAACCAGCAGAACATGCTTACATACTTACCACCAACAAGACACATTGGGATTAAACAACAGTTTAATGATGTTTCTTAAGACTCAGTTACTTGTTCAATCAAAATTTAAATTAAAATGTGTAAGATCCAGGGAATGAACACAGCAAAGAACTAATTTCTGAGACCATGCCCTGCTTGTCAAAAGCTGGGAGCCTAAAACTGAAAAAAAGTCAGATAAATTTTTGATAGATTTGTAAAGGCATAACATGGGCTCCTTGTCACCTCTGGACCTTGTGGTAGTGTGGCTGTACCTTCCCAAACCTGATGGTGTCCAAGTGCAAGGTGCTGCAGCTGGGCCAGGGCAATCCCAAACAAGGATACAGGCTGGGAGAAGTCATTGAGAGCAGTCCTGTGGAGAAGTATTTTGAGGCTCTGGTGGATGAAAAGCTGAGTGTGCAAGACTTGCAGTCCATGAAGTCAATTGAATCCTGGACTGCATCAAAAGCAGTGTGACCTGCACTGGGTGAGGGAGGTCACTCTCCCCCTCTTCCCTGCTCTCTGGTGAGACCCCAGTGGGAATGCTGCATCCAGACACAGAGTCCAGAGAGAGAAACAAAGATGTTCAGGAGGCTGAAGCACCTCTGCTGTGAAGATAGGCTGAGAGAGCTGAGATTGTTGGAGTCGTCTCCAGAGAAAGATCTTTGCATCATTCCAGTACTTCAATGGGGCTTATAAAAAGAGGCACAGTGACTTTCATCATGAGCAGATAGTGGTAGGACAAAGAGGAATACTTCTAAAGTAAGATATGAGAGGTTTAGGTTAGATGTTGGGATGATATTCTTTACTATGAGGGTGGTGAGGCACTAGAACAGGGTCATCAGATGTTGAGTGGATGAAGTCTATAGTGGTAGGACAAAGATGAATACTTCTAAAGTAAGATATGAGAGGTTTAGGTTAGATGTTGGGATGATATTCTTTACTATGAGGGTGGTGAGGCACTAGAACAGGTTGCCCGGAGAATTTGTGGATGCCCCATCTCTGGAAGTCTCCAGGCCAGACTGGATTTAGTGGATGGCAGCCCTCCCATGACAGAGGATGTTGGAAGTTAATGATCTTTAGCGTCCCTTCCAACCCAAAACATTCTATGATTCTATGATTCTATGATTCTATGATTCTATGATTCTATGATTCTGTGATAATAAGTTCATCATTAATTCAATGAAAATGGGGCTTCCAGTGTAAGGAGATGTGTAAATTATTTAAAAAGCACACTTTGAGTTGTTAAAGCTAATTTATATTAAAACAAGTCTGACAAATTTGATCAGATGCTTCCATATTTTTTACTTCAGTTTCCACTGGTACTAGGTAGAGCCATAAATAATACATAATTATTAAAATATGCTGTCGAGAGCTTTCAGGAGCATAGAGTACCAAAGATTTATATATTCACATCTGCCAGTTTATTTGGTTTGGGGTGCATAAATAAAGGTGTATAAATGTGCAAGGCATATAACATGAGTAAATGGAAAGAAGGATTCTCATAAGTAAAGCCTCCTCCTTTGATCCTGCAGTGTTCTGTGCATCTCCTCTGGGCTGTATATATCAGTCTTACATAGGCATCTCGTGTGGAATCATACCAAATGAGGCCTTCAGAGGGAAAATGCTTTTTCCAGAGCAGAAAATTCCACAACAAATTGTTATTCTGCTATGAATAGTTTTCAGTTATCTGCACTGTTGAATGTGCACACTTTATTTGGGATATTAAAATATTAATATCTATGAAAAACAACACCTAACAAACTGGAAATTTCTCTTTATGTTTATCTCATAATTTTCATCTAAGGGAATATGCAGGATTGCATCATGCTGGCAACTGAATCTAATAAAGGTGGTAGCAGTGACTGACTTCTGGGTAGGCAAATGTCAAAGGCGTTGAAAGCTGCAGACTGAGTTTCTTGTTTCTTGTGTGATATTTAGTGAGACAACTAAAATAGCAAAATATTTATTACAAATCAGAGAAAAGTATTTTCACTTGTGCACATTCAAGGATGGACTTGTAACTACTGATAAAATACAGTTCACACAATGGTAATTTTACTGCAAGTATGAGTAATGAGTAAAACTCAAATGCAGTTATTAGGTTTGGTTTGCTTTGCATGGTTTTTACAATGAAACGTAAGTTCTGATATTTGGCTCATTAGGTTTTCAGACTTTCTATGGAAAAGGCAGATGCAGCACTACACAGCTCAAATTTCAAAGCTGTTATTCTCCTATTGTACATTTTTGGCCTCCTCCTTGGTTCATCCTTCTCCTTCCATAGCCATCAGGAGTTAAGACAAACCTGGGTGAATACTTGCAGCTGAGTAGAGATGATTCAAGGTCAGATTAGCTTGGGGGGAGCTCTGGTAATCACAAATCCTCTGAACAGAGACAGACAAAGCTGTCCCAGGATTTTCCTGGGAAGCTGTGAGAATCTGTGAGAGAGCTCAGAGAAAGAATTAAAATAATTATCTCTCTTTCTGTAACTGTTGTTTATAGATATGATTCTCCAGTGTGCTATCCATAGTTCACCAATAGTGTGAGAAAAGATTCCTAAATGCCAATCAGGTCTTAGGTCCACCATTGTTTCTATAAGAACTGTAGATTTTGAATAATAAAGTTCTTTTTCATACCTTCTGATAATAGAGTATATCACCTTTATCTGTCCCTGATACCCTTTCGGTGGTAATTGGTGAGCCTGGCAGCAATGGGGAGCAGGGACAAATGCAGTAACTGAATAAACAGCTTCTGTTAAATATTTTTTCTAATTTTATTTTTAGTGTTTTCACTACTAAGTAAAAGTTGCCCAATTAAATTAGTAAATGGGCTTGGTAGAAAACAATATCTGCTTCTATGAGCTGCATCTATGCTGTTGTCTAGAGCTTTCTGAGGAAAGTTATTTCTATTCTGGGTGCTGCAGCTGGTGGGAAATGCCTAAGCTTGCTTGGGTCTAGTAAGGGTGATAGTAGAAGCCAGCTAGGCACAGCAACCCACAGCTCAGTGAAAGGGGTTTTAAATTGCACAAGTCTGGCTGTATAAATGTTTCCCAGGCCTTGATCAGAATATATCTTTACATTGTAAGAAAAGAATTTGAAAATACTGCGGATATTGCAAGGGTAGGTGGAAACTAAATTCATCAGAAACCTAGGTTGATTGATGCTAGCTAGGGACAGATTTTGAGGACACCACAGTAATTTCTGATACATAAAGGTCTCAGACAGTCAAAAATGGTAAAAGATTTGAGGTAACAAAGGGAAACCTTTAAAGGATTTTATTTTAAAAATATCACTTATCTTTTGTAGCTGCCAAAATTTTTACTGGGGATTCTCTCCTTTCTCCTTTACTGTTTCAAAGTATTTTAATGATTGCAATGGCTGTCCTTTTTGGAGGAAAACAAAGATTCATTTTAGAGGGCTAGAAGAGTATCTTATTTTTCTATTTGACTAACTTTAACAGGAGTCCATTTTCCCAAAGAAGGAAGGCAATTGTAAAAGCAGTTTTAGAAGGCATCTAAAAAGATGAAAAGCAGCTTCTGCCTTTCTCAGTGACTTTTTTTCAAATGTTACTGTTAAGGTGTCACAGGTATAAAGCATGACTTTTTCATGCAGTCTGAAATCGGGAAAACCTGTGCTCAGCAAAGTTATTTAAGCTGTGATTTTCATGTTTTTGCGAGGAAAGCTGCAGGACGTACAATAACTGGCCAGTTCAATCAAGTCTTTAATAGAGTGCAGGGGAAACAGAAG
This sequence comes from Emberiza elegans, assembly GCA_024865655.1. NCBI lineage: Eukaryota > Metazoa > Chordata > Aves > Passeriformes > Fringillidae > Emberiza > Emberiza elegans. Next base: position 44,659,159 of record JALJVW010000139.1, read on the forward strand.
GCAGAGATAAGGAGGTATGACACAGCAGTCAGAAAGTCAGTGTTGGGGAGAGAAGGGTCCGGATTTACTTGCTTAGGAGGAGATTTAGTCAAGAACTGGGCTGGTGGTGAGGTCATTTAAGGCTGCCTCCTTTGTCTTGCCTGCCCAGGCCATCGTGAGGGTGCCAAAAGTTCACCAACGTTACAGAGGCTTGTGAGCTCTCAGAGGAAGTTTGCTGACAGCTGTCAGAGAGGACCCAGTTCCTTTCAGCTCCTTTCTGGTGACAGCATACCAGTGCTATATCTCCTTGATGGCTGGTTAAACTAAGGAGCCTACCAAGCAGTTGTGGGAGGAACCACACATTTTCTTTGGGATTTTTTCCCATGATGTTGAAGTGACATCCCTTTGTACTTGTTGCTCATGTGTTTAACTGGGAAATATCTTGTAAAATTTCTTCTTGATATAGTTATGAGATTTTAGGGCATATTTAATGTTTTCCAAATACTGAAGGAATATGAAGATCTGGTTAGTAACAGAAAAGTGGTTGCACCTTGGCACATACTTGGATGTCATGAAGCATTCTATTAATATTCTTTGAAGTTAGGGTAGGACATTTTATAATTTTTATTCTAAATAACAATGAACTTTGCAAAACTCAAATGAAGAGAGAATAACATACTAAATAGATTACAAGTGGAGAGCTAGATCAGAACCTTAAGTTAATTTAACAAAACTCAGTAAGGTGAATTAAGAGGACTATCAATATCAAATCAACGTGAAAAGAAAGTAGTTTTACAATGCCTTTCATGGTATTCTCTTTAATATGTGATAACCATATTGAAAATTCATTAGTATGCAGAAAAGCAAGAGAAGCATATGGAAATATATCCTTCAAAGGACTAGCACACAATAAATTTTACAAAAGGCATAAAATATCTTTAGGATGAATGATCACTATGAAAGTAATGTGCACTAAAATTGTAGGAGTGGTATTCACTCATTAGTTGTATGAAGCCATTAACTGCACAAAATCATTCTATTTTGCATAACCATTTGTCATATAAAATCATTAGCTCCCTCCTAAAATTGTTGGAAATGTGAAATGATTTTTCAAAAAAACCCATTAGTTACAGGGTATTACACTATAAAAATCAGTGGCATATTACTTCATCATTTTCTGCATAAAAATGTCTCGTTTATGCAAAACCATTTATGTTGATAAATAACTTTTTAAGTAGCCTTATTGTTCGATAGTCAGGCTGTTAGCTGTTCAGTTTCAATAGTAATTTTTATGGCCAAGACATTTATTAGTTATGAAAAACTCTGAAATGAACTAGAACAAACATTACTTTCTACCCTGCTAAAATTGACAGTTTTAAAAAGCAATCTTGTTTGCCATAAATGTGCTCTTAGAGTTTTAAATAGTGGCAGCTGTTCCCATTTATTTACCATCATTTTTTTCACTATTTGAATTCTATTCACCGCATCTTTCAGGTTCTCATTCTCACATTCTAAGCTAAAATCAGGGTAAAGCTTTCATAGCAGTGTTTTTGATCATATCACAGATAGGTTTATATATATACTTGCACTAGGACAAGTAATTTACACATCAAAATGGAACACATTGTCCTGTTCTCTCGCACAATAATCAGAAAACCTTTAACCACATCAGGATCAGTTAATTTCTGGAAGTGAAATGTTTGAAAATTCAAACTTGTGCTCTAGCACAAAGGGGCCTCTGTTAGAAACACATGAAGATGTCTAGTGCTGCAGAGGAATGCACATAAGACCTCTGTTGAGAAAAGGAGCCCTCTTGAGCAATGTTTGTTAAAGGCAATGTTTATTTGTTATTTTTGCTACTGGATTATCCAGTTATATCTTCAAGCATTGTTGTGTACAGTTCTATAGAAGCAAGAAAACTATTTTTCTTTCAAGGAATCCTTAGGCTAAGCCTTGCCTACTGTTGCCAACCTATGCAAAAGGGACAAGAGAGAAACAGAGAGGACCTCTCTGTTACAGAAGTAATCCATGTCTTGTCAAAACCAACAACATTCCTTGAATATCACTTGTGGTGTGATAAAAACTTGCAGCCACCCAGCTGCTTGTTCACTCCCTTCTCTGGTGGGGTGGGGAAGAAAATCAGATGACTGAAAGTGAGAAACAACTCACGGGTTGAGATAAAGAGTGTAATTAATGAAAGAAAGAGGAGAAAAGTGATAAAGAGGCAGTTGTCTATCATGGCACACAAGCAAGACCAATGCCTGAGCAATGACTACCTTGGACAAGCTACATCCAGAGCTGCTGTTCCTGAGCACAGCATTTGGTCAGTCTGGGTCAGGTGTTCCGGCTTCTGGTCGTCCCTGCCCAAACCCTTGCCCACTTCCTGCCTACCCACTGAGGGGTTAGAGAAACAAACTTGGTCAGAGAAAGACTTGTCCTTGTGTAAGCACTGTTCAGCAATAGCTAAAATATTTGTATGTCATCAGCACTTTTATTTACAAGTCCAAAACACACCAACATGTGGGCTGTTATGAAATAAGCTAACTCCAATCCAGCCAGACAGAGTACATCACTACATCAGCTATCTAGGAATACTGTGTTTAAAGAGACAGCACATAAATCAGCAACGAAATAAAACATTCACCAAACCCAGGAAAACCTGCCCCAAATCCCCACCCTCAGAGCTAGGTTGCAGTGTTTTCAGGAGGCATGGCCATTCACTGAGTAATATTCTATTAATGGTAAAATGAAGAGCTTAAGACAGTGGTTTGTTCCATATCATTTGATGTGGCTTTAAAATAGAAAATAGTAATGTCTTCTAAAAGTCTGTCTTCCAGAAATGTTTAAAGTGAACACAGAAGTACTGGTACTTTGCTTTAGGGGGCTAATTTCTGATTAAGGCCTAGGAAGTGGATTTGCTTTAGTTTTTAAGGTTAAGAAAACAGGAATTTAATTGGAGTGAAAAACTAAAGTGATTTTTAAGCTGATCAGAAAAACATTTTCTTTCAAGCTACAGTGTATCCCTGGTTTTGCCAACAAATTTGTTGTTTTCTTTAGGTCTTGATGCTGCATCCATTTTCTGGGATTTCTGAATTGATGAAGTTAGTGTCAAAAGCCAAAATGGTGATAGAATATCACTTCATTGAGATCACTGATCTACACAAAAGTGGAGCAGAGATGGCCTCTAACCCTTCATACCTGTCTGTTTTTGTGTCTTTTCACTTCTGCATGCTTTTTATAGGAGTTACTTTGTCCTAAGTCCCCCTGCCATGAAATGCTGATTCTGTGGACAATCCACCCATGCATTGTGAAGGCACTGAGTTACTTGTCACAGCATGGCTGTGGTCTATCCAGCTGTGCAAATTCTTGGCAATAAAAATGTCTCACCCTGAAGAGCAATCCCAAGGCAAAGCTTTCTTCTTATGATGGCAACTAACTGGAACTTAGGTTTTCTTTTTATTGCTACAGTTATTTCTGGTGTAAGAAGAATTTCAGTCACGTACAGATATATGCAACCCTGCTTACACAATTGTTTCAGAAAGTGGAGAGGAAAAGACGTGGGAGAGAGCAAGAGAGTCAGAGAGAAGGAGACAGAAATCATGAGAGAGGCAGGCAGTTCCTCAGAGGCTCTCAACAATTCGTCTTGAACAGGTAAATGACTGGTGTGCAGAGCAGCTGAGCAACTCAAAGTAGAAAGCATAAAAATCAATATGCCTTCCCCAAGTTATTATAAGCACTGTAGTTATCTCCCTCTATGTACCAAAACAAGAACCACATTTTTCAGTAAGAAACCTGTAGTACCAAACAAACATGTTCCCCTATTGCAGTGCTCAGAAAAATTTCTTACTTTTTTAACTTTTGTGATATGTCTAGCCAAACTCCTGGCTCTTGGAATAAACAGACATATTACTACATTCTCCAGATGAACTCACTTTTTCACTTTGGTATTTGTCTTTTTGATATATTTTACAATTTCTATTGTCTCTTTCAGCCTCATTCCAGAGGTCTATGTCTTTAAAATCTTTCAAGTGACACTAATAATTGCCCTTTTTCTCCTCCAAGTGTCATCTATACTGCTTACAGTCTTCTCCTAATTAAATAATTTTCCTAATTAAAACCTAAAGCTAATATTATAAATGTGATTTGATAAGTTCTTCAGCCTTCCTGAATTTTTGCAACCTGTAACTTTGCCAGGTTATAACTTACACAGTTTCTAATGACATCCATGAGGACAGAAAACACTTTGAAAGATACCTGAAATATGTTCCTCAGAAATAGCAAATTATAAATAGTACAGAATAATCTCAGTTGTGATTTCATAAAGAAAATAAGGTTACAAAAGATCTAGAAAGGACATTGCAATACATTCAGTATATTACTGATAAATGATTGTCTACATTTTTCCTAACACAAAAATTTTCTTCGCAGGAAGTGTTACAAAGCACTGGAATAGGACGAACAGGGAAGTGCTTCAGTTACAGTCCCTGGAGGCATTTGAAGGAGGTACAGATATGGCAACTAATTTTCTAATGCTTATCACAAGGTAATTGCAACTCAACTAGATAAAGGTGCTTGCAGTGGAGTGGCTAAGTTGGCCCTCCTTTGAAGGAGGGATTGAAGTTCATGACCTTTGGAAGTGCTATCCAAAATTACTCTTTGTTTTTGATAGGAGCAGCACATTCCTGACATATATGGCACCCACGAGTCAAATTTGAAGATCTTGCTACAAAACCCGAATTTTGAAGTTTTTCAAAGTATTAGTGTCTTTGTGCCATGAACAAACAATTATCTGTGGGGTTTTGCCCTTAAAAGACCCTCTCTAAGCAAATAAATATGTATTGCTTAAAAAAAACAAAACCAGAATACAAAACATTATCATTTCAATCGTTCTCAGCATGAAAATTTCAGGTCAAATTCTCACAGGCTGGGAGAATTTCAAGCAGCTAAATATGGGTGCCTATAAAGAGAAACTGATGTACAACTTAAATAATAAATAACAAGTCTCCACCACAATTTTGAACACAGTATTTTAAAGAAGAAAGTTCTTCCAAATTAAAAGAAAGCCAAATATCTGTTCTCCCCTTCCAACCAATAAAATAATCAGAACATGTAACATTATATTTTAAATGCATTCTTCCATGTCCTGTGCAGGTTATCCACTGAGTCCTGCTTTATTCCCAGTAGCTTAGGTTAAACTTAATGATTGTCTAATTTTGCTATGGTTGAATGCCCTGGGGTCATATCTGTGCGTGTGGTAGAAGCTGTGATGAGCAAGCTATGTTTTTATTGTCCCATGTGTCAATGTTCTATGTGCCTTTTTTATGGCTGAAGAAGGTTCTGCAATGAGCCTAGAGTGTAAAACCTGGCTCTGCCCGGCTTCTCATCCTACCCAGAGGAGAGGCCCACCAATCACATCTGACAGCATTAAGTGTCAGTAGCTCATGGCTTATATATTGGTAGTATCCAAAGAGTTGTATTTAAAATAAATGCCAAGACTTTTCAGTCACTTTTTTTGAGGAATTGGTCTGTGTTTATTAGCAGCCTAGAATGCACCATGACCTTCGTTTAAAATGGTCTGACATCCTGCAGGGATGCACTGATTGATGATTGATATAGGTGAAATGCAAAATCCTCACCCAAAATACAGGTTTTGATAAATGAACTGTGTTTTCATGGGAAAGCCAGACATAGACCTGTGGGCCAAGATCAGTACACATTCTGCAATACACTCAGATTTTCTCTAAATCAAAGGGTGTAGATATGGTCACATGCATTATGGAGGTTTTAAGGAATCTGTAGAACCTGGCTATATTCATGTTCTGCACATTTCTTCTACAGCTTTTCTCTATTTAAACTTTAGCTTTTTATTCCAGCAATCCTAGATCTATAATGCACAAAACCAGAAAACTGAAGCTATTCTTTTATACATCCTAGTGCCATTGATCCACAAAGTACAGAGGCATGAATGGTATGTTTATAATGAAGAAATTTTATCCTTATGGGCTTTAAAGGAATTTCATCCCTTGCTTTGGTCACCTAACATTTGTTTCTGAATGTTACTAGAGCTAGGTTAATACTACTTGTCTAGGGATTTGGTTATTAATATGCATGAGTGGAATAAAATTTTTTTGCCATACCTTAGGCATCCATATCAAAGAATAAATCCAATTACTGTTCTCATAAGCTGTAATTCTTTCCTCTTGCTGAAGTAGATGATGATGAAATCACTGTGAAAAGATACGAGAAGCTCCCTGCCTGTAAAATCAAGTTTCCTGGGGCAATACTTTTGGTTGTAGGTCCTCAGTTGCAGGTCTCATGTAAGTTCCTTTAATTTATGCAAGGATGCTGTGTACTTTTGGATTCTAGGGGTCGGTGTCCCAGGTCCTTGAGATATTGAGTGCTTTTACTGACATCAGATGCAGAACATTAAAATAGATTTCCATTCAGTCAAAGCTCAGTCTCATCGCAAGGCAGCTTGACACTTTTTGGGTAATGTGGTTTGAAGGTAGTGAAGGACAGTCTGGTAGAGAGCAGAAATGGCATGTTTGAGAAAGATAAGCAGTACTATTTGTGAGATAGCCAATTGAAATGTTAAGAAAGGGAAGGTCAATGAAGGTTCAATGAGACTCCAAGTTTTGCTTCTTCAGTATGGGGGAGAGTGCATATTTACATTTGTTGGCCCAATTGCACACCGATAGCAATTTAGATTTTTTTTTTCAGAATGTGTAGTCCTTCAGTGAACAGCTTGGACATCATTGTGCTTATACAGGCAGCATTGAAAAGTTTGGAATTCTTAGCAAATGATGGTGTGCTTAAAAAAATAGTATTTTAGAACTCCGTGCTATATATTCAAGCTCTAATCCAGCCTGTAGTCTGATGGGAGGCTGTGATGTCAGTCACATTAATTGGATCCTGGGACCTGCTTGCTTACTTGTAAATCCAAATGGGTTAAAGGCAGTCAGCAAAAGGCAAAGGCCATGAATATCTCTTCCATATATTTCAGTTATTTATCTCTGCTTGGCTTCTAAAGCAGATCTGTGTTTCCCTGACATCTGATTAAGCTTCTTAACTTGCAAACTATGTCCTGCAAGAGCTGGCCATTTATCTATAGACAATTCCAGTGTGGCCAAATGCAGATGCTGATATTTGGTTTGGAGATGTGAGCACATTCAATGGCTAGCAGTGTACAGATGCAGTCATGGATAATAGCTCTGTTGTCATGTAAATCAAGGGTTGCCAAATGCCCCACTTTAGCCTGTGTGAGTTGGCTGCCAGAAAGATATGGAAAATATCTTAGCAAAGGTTCTTTAGACTTAATAAGAAGTGATTTTAGACATTTATTACAAAAACATCCATCCAGGGTCCCTGCTCAGCTATTATGTTTACTTTTGTTCCTAGTGTAAAGCAAGAAGCCCATAGGTAACATCTTTAAATAAGTTTTTTGAAAATACTTCTGCTGCCAGAGATGAATGTTTGGGGATACATTAGCTCCTGTCAGTTCATCTCAAAATTTGCAAAATAAATATCCTTGTTGAAGGGCAGTAAGGTTTAACAGCGTGAACAATATCTTTCACACTTGGAAGCATATAGTTGCTTTATATGTACCTTTACCATACACTAAATATATATGAAGTCACTATATATAATTGCAGAAATAATCTGTAAAAGTTGTCTGTACAAGCCAAAAGGATTTCAAGTATGAATATTGATTGCTGTGTTTTGTTTACAAGCGCATAATGTCAGCAATTAGTTTAATACTCCTCATGTTTAGCCTTTCTCTGTCATGGGATTCTTGACTCATACAGTAAAAACCTGCCAGTTCAAGATCTATGAGCTCCATTTGGGACCAGAATGCTGGATAATGATATTTGTTCTTAGTGCTTGTCACTGTTTGTGAGCCTGCTTGAGCAATTTCTCCGGGAATAGAAATTATATTGGTTGTGCAGTTTGCCAGCAGCATCCTGTGCATGGTAATGATTTGCAAAGCAGCTAGCAGAAGCACAAACCAAAGATGTACATAGCCCATGTTATATGACTCCTGTTTGCAAAACACTTTCTCTGTATCAGGGCACTAGCAGTCCTATGTGTACCAATCATGGTGTGCATTTTCTAGCCTTCTCTGTGCAGTACAAAACACACTATTTTATTCCAAAAAAAATCTTTTGGGTAAAACAATGTTTTCATAAATAAAAACTTCACAGAGTTTGGGTACAAATACATAACTACATAGAAAGGAATATATTAACGTGCTGTCAAATGGCTGGTGGGAGGAGAATGATTTGGTGTTATTAACAAAGAGAAGAACCAGTACCTAAAAACAATAAAAAAGAAAAATTTAAACATTACTGGTTTGTGAGCTTTAATGACAATAAATATTGGAATGGAATATTCCTTCTGATAATGGAGATACACTGTGACAGGCCAAGGGCTCTGTGGATAGGTGGTGATTGCAGCTTCTTCCAGCTCTTTCTTACCTTGTATTACACCATCTCTCACAGAACAAGTGTTAAAAACTGCTGCTGAGTAGCCTCGAGAGGACTGCAAAGGATAGAAAGGTTCCTATAGGTTTAGACAACAGTCAAAAACATGCCAGGATATTGCAACTTCAGTAATTATTATTTTCTTCCTTTAAAAGATTAATTGAATTCCATTACCCCTGTTCACAACAACAAATGCTGACTGTATAGCTCTGCCCCACTTTTCAAGTCCATATTAATGACATTTTACGTGGCTGGTTTAGACAATTGGCAGAGGTTAACTCTAAGTGACGCAATCTCTGCAGTTAATAATGGTGATCAAAGAGTTTTCATCTGCAGTTTGGTCTATGAGGTTCATTAGCAGAACTATTTTTCTAGTTTACTTAGATGCCATAGCTATGGATAAGAATTTGGCTGTAGTTTATGTCCTCACTCCATTAACAGATTTATCCTGTGACTTTGTGCTGTGCCCATGTTTTATTCCACCTGGCATGGGAAATTGCAAGAATCGAGGGAGTGGTGATGAAAATTATTAGAGACTGGAAATACTTCTGCATGAGGAAATTGAAAATTGTGGCACTCCTCCTTAAGAAAATAAATGAGAGAGTATAGAAAGCAATAAATTAAAAGGTGCATTGCTGCTCCTCATGGGGAATTCCCATTATCTCACCAGATTAGCCCACCACAATTTTAGCTATGGAGGTTAGAGTCTATAGAGGTGATTACAACCTGTATTTCTATGAATTAAAGTAGTGCATGTATGGATTTCCAGTATAATTTCCAGGGAAACTGCCTGGTTTTATCCCTGTGTACTTCCATATTCTTTCCCTCTAAGGAGTGTGTATAGCACATATGCATAATAATAATGGTTTGCATGTACAATTTTATATTTGTGTACCTACTGGACTGAATCAGAACTGCCATCAGCTGGACTCATAAATACCTGAATCTGACATAATAAGGCAGTGGTAATTTTTGTCTATATATTTTGCAACATTCACTTGGTTGCCTTGTACAAAGGAAAGAGTTGTCAGGTTCTGCTATTCACACAGAAATGTAATGCAGTCTTTTCATTGCTTCCCGAACCCTGCTTTTCATGCTTTTCCCTACTATTCTTTCCCTTACATTGATCAAACTTGGAGTGCACTGATGTTTCCTGCCTGCCTTAATCACTTTTTTAGCTCAGTGCAAAAGGCTCCAATGGAGATCTTTGCTACTAGTGGTTGATAAAAGGAGGTTTGGTCATGGCCATAGAGGGGAACTGTGACATGCAGGTCAGGTGGTAAATCTCCATGCAACAATAAATTTCATATTATGCTTTGTGGCAGCACAAAATGGGCTGGAGGCAAACAAGCTCAAAATATTTATAATTTCAGATGGAATATATTTGAGTATAATAATTATATTCAATTAATCATAGAGAATTTTCCAATTCTTTTTGTATCTTCAATGTTCTACTGAAAATTTTCAGAAGGAATTAGTGTGTTATCAAACACATTAAATACTTATTAAATAAAATGTGATCAGATCTTCCTGTAACACATTTCTGCTTCCCATATAGATCCAACTTACCCGTTCCCAAACAGCTGAAAGTTCTTGCTGCGTTACATTCTTCTCTACTTATTATCTGAATACCCAAACCTAAAGTTTTCCCAGTGTCTGTATCATTGCTATAATACCTGTATAGTGTCTGGAACCACCTAAGGGGGAAGGCAGGGAAGCACAAGAGGCTGTCAGAAGACAAAGGAGCCCTAGCCAGCTTTCAGCTGTCCCTGCTGAGTCTCTCCAGAATTAAGCAGCATACGAGCCAGCTCCTGACAGCATGGATGACTGAAATTCAACCCCCAGATTAACAAAATGATAAATACATATAACCCTCAGTGCTCATTTTTCATATTTTTCAGTCTGTTATTGAAACATTTCTTTTTATATTGGGGAAAAATAGTGAAGGAAGCTACCATGTCTGTTTTACAAAGGAAAACATTTACTAACTAGTTTGGAAACAAAAATATAGTAAATGTTAAGCTGAAGTTCTGTTTCTCTTTTCAGATGAGATGCTAAAGATTACCTCTTTCTTTTGTTGCTTCGTCTCTTGGAATCTCCCGCCTGCTTCTCATTTTCCTTTTCTGCTCTTCAATTTTTCTTGCCTCCTTCTCTCATCTTTCTATGAATCATGTTCTTTCAGCAGATTAGGGTCAGTTTTTTCTGTCTCTGAGGCATTGCTTGTGTAGGTATAATACAGGTATGGAGTCTATAGCTGTTCTTCATTCTCTTTTTAACTCAGCCACATTAATCTTCAGTCTCAGACTCAAACATGCCTAGGGAAAGTAAAAAATTCTAAAAGAAACAAACTTTTAAATGACAAACCCAAACAAATTTGCATTAGTTGCAAACAACTTGTGCCTTAGAATAAAAAACCAGCCAACTAAGAAAGGAAATACTAATAACTAACAAGTTAATCAAACAGAACAAGAAATGGAAAAATACCTGGAAATAAAGATCAGTTTTTGAAGAGCTTTGATCCCTCTGTCTCCATCTGCAGCTTGCAACATAAACAGTCGTCATGTTTATAAACATGATGCATCAAAGGCAAAACTCTCACCTAGATGTATTGATTTGCTTTTTCAGTGGTCCAAAATGCCAAGATACTCTGTTGTCCACATAGATCACAACATCTGTGGACCTCATATGGTTTTTAAAATTTCTTTTAAATTTTGTGGTGTCTAGATGTTTGATTTTTTAAGCTTTTTTTTGGGATTAAAGCAGCTGTTCAACAGTTTTTTATGTTTCTTTTGGAATTTACTAGATTACCTTTAAAAAACTAAGTAAAAAGCTTTAGAGCTGTTCTTAATCACATTTCTTAATACTCCAAGAAAAGAGATCAGTGATTTTGAAACATTTTACATTATAGAATACTGTATTATTTACAGCAAACTCATGCCTTACAGCAGAAATATATGAGAAAAAATACATTAAATATTTTTATGAAAATAAGCTGAACTCAGAGATCCTGACAGGAATCTCAAATATAGTATGGATAATAACAGAACTGATATTTATGAATTCATTCTATATTTAAACATAAATATTGTGTAAGAAGCCATTTATTTTAGGCACTTGCCAGCCTGGGATATTAATATGGATGAATGAATCTGCATAAATGTTAACCCTATCTGTGTTATATTGCCTCAGTAGCCTAAAGATTGACTTTGGTTGCCTTAGCAAGCAGGGGAGCATGTCTTAACACCCCATATTCTGTTTCCCTGGTGGAAACAGACAAAATGAACAGTTCTAAGGTCTGGGTTGAACCTGAAAATTTTGGATCTGGAACTTTATTTTTGATTGTCATGAGACCGTGGGTAAACCAGCCCTAATTAGCTGAGCTCTCTCCAAACCCTGCAGAACAGCAGGATAGCTGCATGAAAAGCTTCTGTTTGGAAAAAAAAATTAAATTAATCTCTAAAAGAGGAAAAATTTATTAACAACATGATTTTCATTTTATTTTTCAATACAATTTACTTATACAATCAGTGTGGAAGCAGTAAGTCTAATTTAAAATGAAGAGCAGTAACCTATTATTTTGGCATTCAGTTTAAGGTATAATGACTGCTATTAGTGGCTTGCAAACTAAATGAATAGAACAGAATAAGGGGGGCTGAAAAGGACCCAAGTATCCTGAGTTTTATTGATGGGAAGTATACAGACATTAAAGTATTTGCCTAAGGACATATTAGGAAAGGATGACTGTTAGTTTAATGAATGCTTTTGCTTTTGTGTAGCTCAGTCTCTTTATACTTCAATCTGCTTTGATCAGTTGATATCAACATTACTTTTTAAGACATTTGAAAATAATTCATACAGGAAATTTTCTGAGAACATCAGGCAGGTCTCATGGAGGAACACAAAAGTCCTAGCTTGAAGTGTGCCAGAATCCACAGTGCTAAGAATAACTTCTTCAGCTTCTTTCCCTTTACCTTGAACCATTGCAATCATTACTGTGATACCTAGGAAGAAGGGTGCATTTTGTATTTATGTATTTTGGCTCCTGGTCTATCTAAACAATAGCTCTTAACAGATATTTCCTGCAGAACTTGGTCTGTTAAGCCTGGGGAAAAGGAGACTGAGGGGAGACCTCACTGCAGTTGCAACTTCCTCATGAGCACAAGAGGAGCAGTAGACACTGATTTTTCCTCTTGGGTGCCATGACAGGACCTGAGGGAATGGCCTGAAGTACGCTATTAGGAAAAGTTTCTTCAGCTAGAGGGTGGCTGAGCACTGGAACAAACTCCTCAGGGAAGTGGTCACAGCAGCAGCCTGCCAGAATTTAGGTGTCCTGACTGGTGTGACTCTTGGAGCTGCTCCATGCAGGACAGAGAGTGAGACTCAATGATTCTGATGGGTCTCTTCCAGCTCAGCATACCCTGTGATTCTGTGATTCTGTAATTTTGTGTTCAAGAAGAACTGAGATTAAGTCCTCAGGTATTTCTTTCACATTCTTTTGGCATAGAAGAATATGACAGGGAAAAGAAGCCAGACCAGCCAGGGGTAAGGCAGAGGTGATTACTTTGAGGTTTGGCTTCATAAGATGTAAACACATCATGAGGGCATATATTGGCTGGTCCCAACAAGGAGCTCATGAATCTACCTTCTCCCTGGGCACCTGTGCCTACCTCTCACTCCCATGCTGCCCCATGCTGCCTATAAAATATGATTTGTGTTTCTTTTACAGATTCTATTAAAGCTGATTTTCTTTTCCTCTCATCACCTCTTCTCCATTACTACAACACCTGAAAAGTGGCTTTTGAAGGGAAGAAAAAAGTGTGCTTAATTTTCAAATAGCCAATTGTTCACACATGGAAATAGTCAGGGATTCAAATGCTGCACATGTGCTGCTGTGATCTGTTGCAGTGATAACTGCCCAAAGCTCATTTACAAATATATGTCATCTTACAAAAGATTCTGTTGACTGTCAGCTGCAAATGACTTTTTCCAGCTTTACAACTTTCCATCCATACTTTTGGAATCTTGTGATTTGACAGGGCTGCAATGGGCAGGTATATCAGGTGCTCAGGGATAGTGAATAGTGATTTGAAGAATGTTAGACTCGTGGAAGAGGCAGATGTAGACAGTCCTATCCTAACCAGGAGCCTGCTTGACTCATGAGCCTTCTGTACTACCCATACATATTTTTACATAGAGAAATTTTCCTTGAAATGTGTCGTTTCTTGACAGAAAAGGAGAAAAAGCAAACCAAAGGGTCATCAGTGACCACTAGAAATTAATTGTAGCTGATGTAGAATAAGCTGCCTTTTACTCCTGAAGGAAAAGAATGAAAATTCAGAATTCCTGAAATGTTCCTTTCCCATCCGTGTAAACACAAAAAAAATAGTAGTTCAAAATGCTTGTTAAAATATCCTCATCTTCTCTGCACATTTCCCTAGGAGATATGCCTGCTGAAAGGAATTGAAATTATCTGCTTTATCATAGTTTGTGGGAAGAAAGATTGCAGTGAAGGGACTTCATGCTTTCAGCAGATTTCAGAACACCAAGAAAATAAATTTGGGCTTTTTTGGGGGTTAGAGTCAGCTATTTCCACAGAGATAGTGGTTCTACAAACCCAAAATAATTTTTCCAGCCTACTGTAGAAGTTATTTGAAGAGCTTACATCTGCCACCTGGAAATATTCAGCCTTTAGTAGATCATGGGAATGTATTTTTGTTTTGCACCAGAAATATCTACTTTTGGAAATGCCTCACTAACAGGAATTTGTGAATACTTTGGCTATATTGATACTGATTTCTGCAGTCAAACACAGGAAAAAGAATTTTCAAGGAGTTGTCCAAACCTTAAAAATTCACTTCCATTTTAGAAGCAAAAGCATAGCAGAGAATTGCAAAGAAGAAACATCTCAAAAAGGCTTACCAGACCTGTAACAGCCTCAGGCAGTTCAACACCAGCAGCTTGTGAAGTTGTCTTATTAGTCAGTGGCAAATGATGGCATTTCTGCTCCAGGTCTAGTGTCAAACTGTCAGCAGGCTGACATCTTAACTTCACGACAAAAATAAAGGTAAAAAACAATAATTCTCTTTCCTGTAGATATTACAGGTTACAAAACTGATTAATGATAAAATTAAGCAAAAAACTAGAAAACCCCAGTATTCAATCAATTTGATGTAAAATCAACTTGATAACAAAACAAGTGGGAGGCATTATTTTAAACAAGAGGTTTTTGTAAGGCTATCAGAGACTTAACCTGTGTAAGAAAAATTTACAGTAAATAAGACAGATGTAAGCGTTTTCTGCGTTTCAGTTTTATATAAGTTTTTGACTAAGAATGCTGATGAGAAAGCAAAGCAGAGGCTGATCTACATTGGGAGATAATTAACAGACATAAATACCAGAAATGGAGAGTAATAGTCCAGACTGACAAAAGTGATATAATAAGCACAATTTATTGAATTTGACAGATAAAAGTGAAATCTAGGTGGTAATATCTAGCGGTCAGTGAGGTAAGGCTGTGAAAGAGAATGGCTTTTGATTGTTTGTTTGGGTTTCTTCGGTGGAACTGGAGATTCTTAGAACAGCTGAGACCCATTTCCATCTCTTAAGCACATTTGCTTGGAAAAGGACTAAATTTTGTCAGGATATAGTTTCCTCCCTGTGTTGAGCTTTTGTACTAATCTCTTCACCACAAAAACAATCTTTTGCAATGCATGCCCCTAAAGAACCTATAAACCCCCTTTACTTTATCCTGCTCTTTTTATTTATCTTGAAACACAAGTAAAAATAAGCATTGTGTCAAAACTTTGTTTTTGAGAAAGTTCTAGGAAGTGTTATTATTTGGCCTGTGAAAATTAGCTTTTAACACCAGGGCAGTGTAAGAAATAATTACCTCCTCTTGTTTTTTATGTCATTCCCTGTAGCTTTACACTCACAAATTTCAGACTTTCTCTTCTGAATTGTAGCAGGTGGATCACTTTTTTCTGTCACACAGAATGACCTATTGCTCAAAAATGCTACTGTTTTGAACAGAACAGACTGAATCAAGGACATGCACAATGTAGAGGTGAATTATGATCTAATAAATATTCAGACATATTTAAATAGTACACATGAGGGTCTTGTTGAAAGTCTATCAAGCCTAAATCTTAATTTGATCAAAATATCCTCTTTTGCAATATAAAGAGGAAAATTGCTTGTACCAGTAGTACTGATTCCAATCTCATTTGTAATTGTTGTGTTGATCTAAAATGCCATTAATTTTCCAGATTTATGCTAATAAAAACAGAGCAGCAGTGGGATCAGAACTAGCCCTAGCTGGTGCTCAGTACATCCTAGCAATAGTATTTTGATTCATGAGCGCATTTGTAACTTTCACATTATTCTTTCTCTACAAAAGGAATATTTAAAATTATCTGTTTATGTTTATTAATAAATAGAATAATCCTCACCCCCACTTTACAGAAACACAGGGAAGGAAAAACAAAACCTCCCACAGAATTGCAGAGCCATGGAACAGACCATGGCTCGACTGTTTTTGAATATCTGCAGAGAGGGAACTCTGCAATGTCTCTTGAAAACCTTTGCCAGTGCTCCTTATGTTCAACAGAGCTTCTGTGTTTGTTTCTCCCCTTGTCCTGTCACTGGAAATTGGAAAGAACCTGATCCCATCCTGCTTCCACTTCCCTTCAGGTAGGCGTGCACAGGTATTTGATCCCGAGCCCATCTCATCTCCAGGCTGAACAGTTCCTGCTCTCTCAGCTGCTCCTGATATAAAATATGGTCCAGTGCCGTAATCATCTTAGCGGCCTTTCTCTTCAGGCCTCTCATGAACTTACAAAATATCAATACTTTAATTCTTTAGGCATTGACTTCAACTGTCCTCTAAGATAAAACAACATTTTGATTTGATGTATTTGATAAACTGGGGAGAAAAAAATAGTCATAATTTGGGATATGTTTTACAGTGATGAAGCCTAACATTCTGAGAAAATAATATTGCTTTTTAAATATTCCATCCAGGGCAATAAAAGGAATCTCAGAGGGGTATGTCAAATTTTTCTTTTTTCTTTTTATTTTCTTTTTCTTTTCTTTTCTCTTTTCTTTTTTTTTCTTTTCTTTTTTTTTCTTTTTTCTTTTCTTTTTTTTTTTTTTTTTCTTTTCTTTTTCTTTTCTTTTTTTTTTTTTTTTTCTTTTTCTCTTTATATTTTTCTTCTTCTTCTTCTTCTTCTTTCTTCTTCTTCTTCTTCTTCTTCTTTTTCTTCCTAATATTATCCTATTACTCCCATTAGTTTTCACCATGGGTATGGCAAATGTTACTTATAATTATTATAATTACTTATTTTTATTATTATTACTTCCATTAATTTTTGCCATACATATGAGAAATTATTATTGTTATTGTTATTATTATTATCATCATCATCATCATCATCATCATCATCACCATCATCATCATCTTATTAGTCCCATTATTTTCCACCATGATTTTGATTTTATTGACCCTTAACTCATAGATTTTTTTGGATAAATCAACATTACAATATATAGAGACATATTTGAGTGTCTGTGTCCAGATGGTACTGTGGGAAGGATGAGGAATGTGAAAGGGTAGGTTTCTCAGTAGTGGGAAGGATTAAAAAGATTTCTTATACATGTGTAGTAAGAGCCCAGATTTCTAAATCACAGTCTGCTCTAAAGGCTGCTGCTTTGCTTACAGTTCTGACTAGCTATTTGTCCTCATCCCCTCAGCAGTGGGAATAGGGAAGTCTACTCAGCATCCATTGCCACCCAACTCTGGGAAATGAACTCTCCAACCAATTTACTGGTTCAAAAAGCCAACATTATTTTATTAGCAGTGTTAGATGCATGGACAATTCTCCTCGTGCATGCCCAGTATCCTAAACAGACCAGATTATATTCCTGAAGTTAGTAAACATTAATCATATTTCCTGAATACACACATATTTGCTAATTATTTCCAGGGATTGGTTTGGATATGGTTCTAGATCTTCTACATAATCTTTTCTCCTTGAGAATAGTTCAAACATTCTATAGGTCATAATGTAGTTTTCTTATTCATTGTTCTGACACACAATCCTTGTTCTCAAAACTAGGATATCTACTAGTACATATTAATCATTAACACAAATAAAGAAGGAAACATTATTTGGCACAAGACCTATTAATCACAGATGTAGGGCATTAACACAAGGCCACATTAAACCCTGGTGTTTGTACTAAGCACTGTAGGGTACAAAACTAAGCATTAACCATGAATTATAGGGATCATACACTATTGCACTAAAATTAAGAGTTTTCCAACATTTTCCCCCACTTCTGCTTAGACTTCTTACATAAATATAATTTTTTTCAGTAACCCCATCATCAGACTCTGGCTTAAGTAGTAGAGCATGCTACTTCTCAGGACTGAATTGACATCAGATACTATAAAGGCATATTGAGGAAAGGAGAAGCCAACGATAGAATATTCTCTTGTATTTCCTTTGGTAATAGACATGTTGCCATTACCATTCTATGCCATTCTGATATCTTATATTACCTGTTCTGAAAAGTTCATGGCCAGAGTATGAGCAGCAGTGTGGTTACTATGAATTCTTTCAATGAGAAGAACTGAGAATAAAAAAAGCTTTATATACACTAAATATTTCTTCCTAAATGTGTCACATTGTTGCAAAACATCATTGGATTTTAAAAACACTCTAATCACCTTAAATACAAATACCATATGAAGTTGTGATATTAACTGTCTCTTTATATAAATGTCAAACTGGATTTCCATTAGCAAATTGAAACTTGATTGCAGAGGTAGTGAACAATCTGTCTCTCTGACTTACAAATAAAAGAGAGCAATTAATTCTTATTTTTTCTAGGAATCATTATGGAAGAATGGAAAAAAATGGCTTTAAAATTAGCAAAATATAAACTAAAAGTTGTTGTATAAATACATAAGTGATACATTTGTATTGTTAAAGGAATACATGAATAAATCTAACAAATTCACAAGGGAGATGTGAAAGGATGATGTTACCATTTCTTTCTGCAATGATCATTAAGAAAGATGATTGTCTTTCACAGTTCAGAGAAAGGATACCAATTCAGAGGCCAATTTAAATTATAAATCAAATCTCTGTCCTATACTTTCAGTGTAAAGAAGTCAAAACACTCACTTAAGAGTGAAGTGAAGTACTTAAGAGTTGTAAAGTAGAATTCTGGAAGAAAAACTTAATCATATTAGAAATACATTGCTAAACAGGTTTCTTTTGCAGCCCATTAACAAAAAAGAAATTAAAAAACCTGTTCAACCTGAGGCTACAAAGAAAAAGCAGTCTTCACAGGAAAACAAAACAATACCTAATAGACAATACACAGCAGGGGACTCAGAAATGTTCAGTGTTACCTAAGCCTGCCGTCCCTAAAGGAATGGGCAGTCCTTGGTTTAGAGCTTCTGGCTTAATTTGTGGAGGCTTGCTTTCTTTACAAATCCCTAAGTTACTTTCTTTTAAAAGTGAAGGGCATGTTTAAAGCCAAGATAAAAACTGTTGCCTATGGGAAGACTGAGCCATACTTTAAGATGCTACTGGAAGAGTGGGTAGTTCTTATGAGTCCAAAGGTCTTTTTTTTTTTACTTTCTGCAGTTACTCTTAAAAACCTGTGTAGTCCTTAGCCATTCCTTGTGCTCTTTCCATGAGACCTCACTGATATAGAAAGGCAGAAGAGAAGGACAGCTTTTGGGCCTAGTGTCCTAGTAAGAGTTTAGGGTTCTATAAAATCTAAAAAGAACCATATAAACCATGGTCAGTGTCTGTTGGAAGCCTTGTAGCAAGGGACAGTCCCTTTCTTTAAAAAGACTTTGTGTTGTATTTTTATTGAAGAATTCAAATTAAACTTTGTCTTTAAAAGTACATGAAAACTTCACTTGAGATCATTCAGTCCTATGGCTTTTGAGGCTGTTAATTCAGGCAAGTGTACTGCATCAGCTTCAGGCATAAAAAAAATTAAATTGTGAGAGGGTGTGTTTTTGCTCTTTCATAAGGTGTTTGTTTGGTTGGTTGGTTTTCTTTTGGTTTTGTGGGTTTTTTTTCCTCCTTGTATTTCGCCTTTTATATAGCAGTTAGAGGTTGAGGGCTACAACAAGGCTTCTCTGAACTTCTTTAAATGTTCAGTAACAGGGCCCATTATCACAAATGGCAGATAAGAACATGTTCCAATTTTATCACTCAGGATTTTCTGTTTTATTCTATTATTTATTTATGGAAACTTGTCAACCTTAGAACAACCTCAGAGTGCTGTGACGACATCTACGTTTTATGTTATTTGGTAAAACTAATGTTGAGTTACCTGTTTCTAGAGAAAAAACACAGTTGTATGAGAAAGTGCTTTGTTTGTTCAACATTGCTAGTCTGAAATTTAGTCAAAGTTTAAGATTTAGGCTACAATTCTGGGCCAGTATTTCTGTCATGTATAACAAGATTTGTTATACTGATTTGTTTTTTCATTAGTGAATTGGTGCTTTCTCTGGTGTCCTGAGCAGCAGATGTCTCATCAGCACCTGAGCTATGCCAGCTTCTGTGGAAGGCTACAAACTGATTAAACACATGCTCCATTTTTATCTCTTTATGAGTCATTACTTAAAGGTTTTATCACCAGATTGCCACACTTAATTACATGTAGCCATAATTAAATATGAATATCTGCAGATCAGGATTGTTATTTTTGCTATAAGTTCAAGAAAATATTTTTCTCTTTGCTAATTAAATGCTATAGAGAAGGAGAGAAATAAAAAGGGAAAGAAGAACCCAGCCAGAATTATCAAGTATATTTAAAATATCTATCAAATATCCTTGAGTACTACTTAGAAAAGGTACTTTTCTAAACAAGGGTGAAATCATGTGATAAAGATATAAGACAAAAAGCATTGTTTTGATATTTAAAAGCGTCATCTGTTATCCACCAGATACAACCATTCAGAAATCACTCCAGTCCTTACAAAATTCACTGACTGATTTCCTTTGGAACATGGTTTTGGGTACATTAAAGAAGTCTTTGGGAACTGTCAGGATGTATTTATGAACTATAAACAATGCCTAACCAATGTCTTTATCTTCGATGATAAAATGGCTCAGTGGATGGCTAGAGAGCAATTTACCTTGACTTCTGCAAGACTTTTGATGCTATGTTCCCTAATGTTTTTCATATTCAAGCTGAGATGCTGTGGATTTGGCTGAGTAGAAAACTCACTGAGTAGAAAACTCACTGAGAAAAAATTAAATTATTTGCGTTAGAGATTTAATTGGTCATACTGAACCTGGCTGTGTGTGACAGATGCAGTACCAGAATCTGGGGGCTGGTCTGGGACCTGTTCATTCCACAGCTTAATCAGAGACATGGGGAAGTAAGAGAATGTTGGTTCCTAAAGTTTTCAAATGACGCCAAACTGGGGACAGTCACTGCACCCAAGGATGGGACTGCCATCCAGAGATATGTGTGTGGGTTGCATGAAAGGGGTCAGCAGGAATCAAGGACATGCGCAAGACTTGTGCACAAAGTCACTTGGGCAATTTAGATGGAGGAAATCCTTGAAGCCATATAGGCTTGGGAAGAGCTTTCCTGAAAAGGTCCTTGATTCATGGCTCATGAATCATGTCTTGGTTCACAGTGAGCTAGCTGGCAGCCACCAGTGTGCACAGGCAAGGAAGAAACAGCATCCTGGCAGTAAGTAAAGAGAAGTGATTATCTGCCTCTGCTCAGCACTCATCAGACTCTTGGAGATACTGAGTGCAGTTTACGCCCTCCTGAAACAAGATGTACATGATAAACTGGATTGTGTTAAACAGAGAGCTACAAAAATGGACATGAGCAGGAGCACTTGACCTGTGAGGAGCAGGAACGGTGTTCCGGAGAAGACTCCTAGCAGTGGCCCTGCACCCAGTGCTTTGGAAGAGCTTGATGTGAAGATGGAGCCTGTGAAGCTGGAGGGAGGACAAGAGAAAAAAGACATACAGTGAAACAGAAGACCTTCACATCATGTATCAGGAAAAAATATTTTCACTATGAATACAGCTGAGCTGCAGCACAGCTTGCCCAGGGAGTTTCCGTTCTTGTAGGTTTTCAAGACAGGAGTCCTGTACAGCCTGGTCTGATCCTATAGCTGACCCTTTTAGAAACAAGAAATTGAGCTAGAGACTTCCTGAAGTTCCTTTCAACATGAGCTGTAGTATGATCCTAAACTTCCACCATTTTGGAACCTGCTGGGATCTGTACTGATACAAGATTTTGTTCATAGAAAGATATGAAACTATTTGTTGCCTTGAAAATGTTAGTCACAGTGGTCTCTGAGGTAAAAACAAAAAAATCAGGTTAGATTTTGGGGTATGATAAATGATTTGATTCAAATGAGTTGACTTAGGTACATTATGGGCACATAATTATTCTTAACTATATTAAAAATTGTTTCTTTAAAGTATTATGAAGAAAGGAAGGCATATGAAGACTGTTTCCAGATTTCATAAGTTCCACAGGTAAATAGGTTCCACCTAAAGCAATTTTAATTTTTTTTTTTTTTTATTTAATGAAAATCATTGATAAGGCAAGAGTGCTACTGTTTTATTAATGCTTATAGGCTCAGAAGGCACAATGTGAGCTGAGTATTATACAGGTCATTAAATGTGCCCTGCTGTCTTTTCTAGCAGGGCTGACTCCTGAGTAGTTCCCAAACATACTGATAACGTTGCTATTTTTTACAAATCAGGCTCTTTTTCTAGCTGATCGTACCTCTTTTGGTAATATGATATGCCTATTGTAAGTCATTTGTTGAGTGTACCCTTATTCCTTATTTTTTATGTAGGCCAAGGTCTGAGAAACTTTCTCTCTGAGTTTCAGACCAACTTCTGCTCCTTAAAGCTGAAGTAAGTTTACAGATAAAACAGCTTCTACTTTTTCAAATTCTACTCCTAGTCCATGAAAGCTGTCATTCTAATCACAGTGCATTCCTTTTCCCATCTCCTCTTGTTATGTGGGTTAAAATAAATCATCAGTCTCAGAATTGTGTATTAGCTTTGAATTGCCTCATTATAGCAATCCTAAAAAGGAATATTCAAAAAAGAAGAAGAGAAAAAAACCCTGAAAACCTTTCCATCACTGTTCAGTCATGATTTAGACAGACCTTTAATCTAAAGCCTCTAGAGAAACTCTAAACTACAGGAGGGTTCTGCAGTGGATGGAATAATATGATAATGCATGATGGAATGTCATAGTGTAAAAAAGCTGGAGTTTGGGGGGAGCTAGCAAGAAAGTTAAAATTTCACTAAATCTCTGTCTGTTGAAAGAAACGGGGAATTTGTCTCTGAGGTTTCATTCATTGTGGGTTAATATTTCTTTACCCTTTTCAGTTAGTTAGTGGTTTTGACTTGATATTTTGAGTGCAGGAATGTATCCAGGTCCCCAC
Source organism: Emberiza elegans (assembly GCA_024865655.1). Classification (NCBI taxonomy): domain Eukaryota; kingdom Metazoa; phylum Chordata; class Aves; order Passeriformes; family Fringillidae; genus Emberiza; species Emberiza elegans. The sequence goes on from JALJVW010000139.1 coordinate 44,682,082, forward strand.
GGCCTGGGAAGCCTTGGCAGCAGTGAGGCTGCAGCTTGATGGTGGATGCAGTCCTGGGTTGGAGTGCTGTGCACACTGGGCTGTGTCCATTTTGAGAGGGGAGCAGAGTATTAGGCACACTGACTCAGAGCTCATGTCCACACTAAAGCATGAAAATGTTTGTTTCTTGGGTCTTATTAGTGACAGGGATGCTCACTGGTATGGCTTTGAATGTAGGAAACTTACCCTGGTAAGTATAAATTGTTGGAACCAGTGCTAAAAATCTCCATTAGTATATTAAAGAAAAAAAGCAAAATATCCTTCCCATTACTTCTCAAGAGATCTGACACTTGGTGCTGATTAATTCATGTTAATTTTGTGGAAGATAACAAGGATATGCTAAAACCTGTCATGATCTTCCAAAATAATTTCAGTACTATATAAATAAAAATAATTCTTGTGCAGTAGGCAGATGAAGATATTGTTAAGAGTAAAATGGTCTAACAAAGTCTCATTTTTAATTTCTAGCAAAAATAGAAAATAGGATTTCTTTTTAGTGTAATAATTTTCATGATACGCTTTTCCACAAAATGGCTTTGAGGTCACAAATGCAGAATTGCATCTTTTAAATGATAGTGGTAATTAATGTGGGTGAATTAATGTATAAACTAGTGTTTTCTAGGGAGCTCTTGAATAAATATCTTTGACATCTTTGCAAGCTCTTTAAACTTTCCCTGGAAAACATCAGTATTTCAGATGACATTGACAGAGGCTGTTAAAGACAGGCTGAGTATAATTAAAGACACCTGACAGCATTTCCTTTTAAAGTGTTTGAAGTTGGGAAGGAAAGAGCTGATTCAAAACATCTGGGAAAAAGGAAGGGCAAGGAAAAAAAAACCAGAGAAAGTGAAAAGCAAGCCACATCACACCATCACTCTTCGTGGAGACTGGCCATTGGAATGGTAGCACATCCTCCCATGGAGCCTGGGAATTGCAGGCTTCCCCTGCTCCCTGTGGGGAGCTCAGATCTCAGAAAGTGAGGGGAGTTGTGTTTGTTTCCTGGATCTTTGCCTTTCTCTGCATGTAAAGCATTTTTCTTCTCTAAACCACAGAAACAGGATGGACATCTTCAAAACGGAGGGTGAAGAGTTTCCCCATTTTTATTACACTGGGACTTCTTAGCACAGTGCATTGATTTTATTCAGCACCTTCATGAGCACAGATATGCTGAAGCTCTTGGAGCTTCATAGCTCTGCCTCAGTGTCTAAGTAACTTCTATTGCCATTAACACCATGGCAGTTATGCAAGTGAGATGAGAAGAGCATAAAGTACATAATGAAACTAATGAATAAATGGTGGATAATAATTTAAAGCATTTATAAAACTGCAAGGCTTGACAGCATAGACATATAAATGGTTGAAGTTGCATTCCAGATATAATTTCTGAGAGTGTTTTCTCACCCCTGTGGGCGAGAAGAGATTCTGAATATGAATCCTGCAGTTCAAATTATAGAGGGAAAAGCCTTGCAGCTTAGAAAATATGTGATTATCATATTGGATTAAGTGAAAATATCCATTAAAAATCAGCACTTCAAGAGTTATACAAAATGAAGAAAAGAAAATTAGGAGGTTGGAGAACATAAATTCCATATTTTCATACCTGGGACTAAACCAAGACTTTGCAGAAGTCACATAAATAGATATTTTAGACACATGTAACCACATCCTAGGTGACTGTTGTAACATCTTCATATGCTCATGGAGAAGTACTCTGTCACCATGTGTTTCTAAGCTGGTCTAGGCAGACCCAACAGGACATTTAACTTGGCAGGATCTCCAGCCTTCCCTAGACAGACTGCTTCTAGTACCTGAAGTAGATTAAGCAGAACTGCAGCAGCTTTGATGGATTTCAGGCTCTCTGCCTTTGGGTAAGACTATGCAACATTTATGAGGTTATGATGATGATCAATTGGTTATGTGACCATTGAGCAACAAGAAAAACATTGGTGCATGAAATACAGAAAATGTGTCCAAGACATGCTTCAAAGGCTTTTTCCCTCTAGCACAGTAAAACCCAAGCCAGTGAATTGTCACTCTCCTATCAAAGTAAAGTATTCCTGCTTTTTGAAATCCATTTATGTGAACATATTTTACAGATATGTTTCTAAATGAATGCTTGTGTTGCAGACAAATTTCCTTCCAAGAGCTGAGGAAATTTAATGGCGTCATGTAGTTAAAACAATTCCTCTTCTGGTGGTGTCATCAGTGTTATCAGTTTCAGAAAAACGCCTAGCATTTTAAAAAGCTGTTTTCTTTGATGGGATCATTGATTTACAAATATGCAATAAATACAGATTTGACTAATAGAAAAAAATGCAGGTTTTAAAAAACATTTGGGAAAAAAGGATGCTCTGCTTTTAAAGCTGTGCCATCAATCTGAGGGTGTCTTTATTTATGTATGTTTCATAAAATATTGGTGTTCAGGATGGCTTGGTTTTGGGGAAAAGCTTTTATTGTCTTGTCATATTTGTTCTTGTCCCACAGATTTCATTTTGAAGAATTTTGAAGCAGTCTTTCACAGAACACTCAGGTATGCTGAAATGAAGGGAAAAATGATAGTCATGCTCACCCATTCTTCCTGGTATAAATATTAATAGTGTTGAGGTTGTCCCACTGGAACACAAAGAACACCTTTAACAGTGACATTTACAAAGCAGATCAAGTGTCAGCTAGTGTGAGTTGGTACAGAGTTGTACAAAGGAAAAGTGGAAGAGCAAACTCAGTGTTAACCAGGAGCAGACACACGCTGAGGTTACATTCCCAGATGTAGAAAGTACAACTTTTTTTTTGTTACTGACACCAGTGTTTTGAAGTTAATTTTCCTTTTCATGGAAATTCAGTGTTGAACAGAGGAAATAAGGATATTATAACTCCTTCATCAGTCAAAGAGAACTGGGATTTTACTCCTGTGACTTGGTGTCAGTTAGAACCATCAAAGTAAATGGATCAAGCCCTATTCTGTGATTGCACACCACATTTTGCACTAGATCACATCCTCTTTTTCACAGATGATACTGGAATCAATGTACTGGGGAAAAGTCCCTTTTCTTCAGTTTTTGTCAATTCTATTGTTAGGAAACTGTTCCTTCATAAGGGAGCCATCAGAATGCAGTTCTGTCCATGTTGCTGCTTTAGGTTATAAATTATGATGGAAAAGTTGACGATAACTGAACCCTTCACAAGACAGGGTAACTGCTGGAATTTACTGATGTTGGTCCCAACTAGAACCAGTGGGGACACAGAAACAATATAATGAACTGCTAGTTAATTAAAAATATCTAATTAATACATGTAGAAAGAACTGAAATACAGATGATTTCAACCCATAGATCAAATGTAACTTCACAGCTGAAATGTGCAGACAAATGTGTATCCTTTGAAGGCCTTTTAATAAATATCTATTTTATTGCTTAAACACTCTCTAGCCTCTGTTCCAGGTAACCTCTCAAGGCATCAATACAATTTATGAATTATCCTAATGAGACTTAAGAAAAAACCTAATGAAAGATTAAAAAGGTTGGAAGTCATGACTAGCAAAGTAAAGGACTAAATTATTTGTTAAATATCTGAGTCAGAAGAGAACACTGTGATCCAGAAGTATAACATCCAGTAACTGCTCATTGTCCAGTAAAAGGCAAAATTTTACAGGAATATTCCCTGCTCATCACTTCCAGTAGCTGGTTTCCTCAAGGCAATGACAAATCTGAAGGTGAACATGCAGTATTGCTTTTTTGCACAAAATTATTTCATGGTTGTAGAAAAGCTTAAAGAAAAATGCTGTGGCATAATTATTTGATTTTGTAGGAAGCAGTCACAAAGATTGCTGCAAAAGGAAGAAACTGAGTAATCATGATAAGAATGGGAGAAGAAGCTTCAAACAAACTGTGTTAATACCAGGCATCTCAGTGTCCAAAGGTATTAAGTAAGCATAATGGCACTGCCTTCCTTTGTGAACACAGTGAGATCTACTGATTACAAGAATATATTAAGCTAATAGTAAGGATATCAGCACTATGAGTTCTGAACCTGTGGTCATGGCAGTAATGGATGCAAGCAGCTACATTCATGCATCTTCAGATACTATGGTAAATACTGCTTTACATATTATTATAAATTGGCAAATGCACTACTAATTTTTATAGGAGTGGTTTTGTTTCATTATTTGTTCAAAAACTATTCCAGGTGATTAACTGACCATTCACAATCAAACACTTGTTTGATTCTGTTCATTAAAAAGCCCCCAAATATAAAGACAATTTTCTTATTGATTCAAATACCCAACGCATTCAATAACAATCTGTTGTGCCTCCGGCTGTTTGGCAACACAGCACAGGAATAAACAGATTATTCAATGTATTATTCAATGAGCATTTTTCAGCTCTAAGGAAAATTTATTGAAAAAGCTACAACTGTATAAATTTGAAGCAAGAATGATATTGAAATACATAGAAAAAAAGTACATTGTTTGTTTATGAAGTAGAAAGAAAAAATATACTTTCAGTAGTTTGCAAATTAGGCCCAAGATTGACCGCTTATTTACCCAACTGTAGGGCACAGGGGCAAAACCTGTGCAAGGAATGTCCTGCTACTCTATCACAATTAGTGATAAAAAGGCAAAAAATAAAAAGGTTGCCAATTTACTTCTATTCTTTGGTCATTCAGGCTTTTTTGATTGTAAGGAAAAGAAACTGAATGGTTTTGAAACGTGGATTCCTGCTATTCATTTACTTTTTCTTTTTCTTTATTTAACTTCAGTGAAGCACAAAATGAAAAAAAAAAGAAAAGAAAAACAAGACAATAAAAATGTTAAAATGTTTCAAATGAATATTTAGAAATAGAAATGTTTTGGGACCAATGTGGTAAGGAACCAGACATAACGGTTTAGAGTTTTACAAAAATTGTCAAATGTTATTGTTATAAAAATTGTCATAAAAATTGTGATTGTCATAAAAATTAAGCCTTTTCTTAAAATTACAGTGCTCAGTGCACTGTGATTATGTGAGGATCCTAGCTTTTCTTGTTTTGACATTGTATTTACCAGATAAAAATCTTAATACATTTACATCTTATACACCAGATGACTAAGCATTCAAAAAACAAGAAAATAAATAAGTAGATCTAGATTTTTAAAGCTTATCTTTAAAAAATCTGATACGCAATTGAAAACTGTGGTTTAACAACATTAATTTAAATCCTAACTGAAATTTACTTATTTCTATTTTACAAACTTCAAGACTTTATTTTATGTGGCCTGAGGATACAGAATTTCTGAGTGCATCACATTAATTAAATCCAAAGTGTATGGGGGGTAACATGCAATGGAATAGGTGAAAATGTTTTTTAAATTGACTATGTTTAACAATGTCTTAAGTAGCCTCTTAATTCTCTTGTTATGAAGTTTCATTTTTCTCTGAAAAACCTTTACATAAACAACTGGAGTTAATTTGACTCAAAACAGTAGCTCTTTTGTACAGTGAAGAAGACTCTAAGGAAGCAGAAGCAGTAAAACAAAGTTCTCATACATATTTTTAACAATCTCCACATCTGCATCACTACAGAAGGAGAATTTCAGACCTTTTGGGGACATAAATTTTCACAACAGATGGTCCTATAACAAGCAGCAATTCACATCAATACCTTGATTTTTGCTTCTTTTTGTACTCTGATATCATTTGGGATCGAGTTAATATCTTCCTAGTAGCTGGTACAGATCTTTATTTTGAAATTAGGATGAGAATAATGTTGATAACATGTTGATAGCTAAGTTGTGCTCTTCAGTGTTTACTCTTAAGGGCTTTTCATCTTCTCATGCTGCCCTGACATAAGGAAGGTGGCAGGGCTCAAGAGATGGGGAGGGGACACAGCCAGGATTGTTGACCTGAAGTGATTTAAGGGATGTTTCGTACAGAATAGCGCCATGCTGAGCAATGAAAGTGTGAGGAGTTACCTGCGAGGGGCTGGGTACTGCTCAGAGGATGGTGAGCAGTTGCACTGTGAGTCGTTTGTTTTGTAGTTGCTTTTATCATAATCACTATTTTCCTTTCCTTTTCTGTACTATTGTTTTTGACTCCACCCACAAATTGTACCTTTTTTCCCTCTCTCCCCTATCCCTCTGTTTGCTGGTGAGTGAGCAAAGAGCTGTGAGGTGTTTAGCTGCCCACCAGGTTAAGCCACAACACCTGGACTGTGATTTCCTCAAACATCATTGTCTCAAAGAGTTGGCATTTTTGTATTTCAAGAAGACATCAAAGTTCATTGACATTGCATTGCTGGATTCCTGTCTGAACTGTGCTCTTTTGCTATTAAATGAACCAAGCCTTACAGCACCTCTTTTTGGATTTGAATGAGCACACATATTTTTGCTGTTGTGGATGGATAGAATAAGTATCTCAGATATCTGTTCTCTGAATTTGAGTGCACTAAAACTTCATCTCTTCTGTATGCAAAGGACAGATTTATAACTTTGCAGAAGTCATAGAAAAAACAAAACAAAACAAACAAAATCACAACACCCTGTCTTAAATCCTTTTAATTTACTTTGTTTATGGCTTTGAAATCTTGTGTCTGGGTGCAGTATTTTTTAGAGTTCTTAGCAGAGAAGCAGACATAAAGCAGATCTAGAATATGATAGTACTCAACACATGATTCATCAAGAATAGACAGGGGCAGATGGAAGCTTGTACACAAACTCCCATTGCCTATGAGCTGCCTGCTCTCACATATCCACTGGGAGTCATGCAGGAAGGTTACAGGGAGTTCAAATTCCCAAAGAACATATCCATGAGAGATGAGAGAGACTCTGCTCTGGCCAAGGCTAGCAATTGGTGCTTTCTGTAGGATTGTACTGTGAATCTCACATATCTATGACATTTTTATAATAGGGCTAACATTGTTTTAACAGGATTCCTCCATTCCTGGGTTGATAAACCTGATCCTAAGATTGTGTGGGTTATAAGAAAATGCTCCTTGACATTGTGGTACTGCTCTAATTATGCCATGATGAAAGATCTTGCTACACTGATTTCTGTCCCTTTGCATGACTCTGGTACTGAGCAGGTGAGCTCAGAGCAGCCTCCAGGGCAGCTGCTTGGCTCTTGGGCAGCTGTGCAAGATAAACCATTTTGTGCCTCTAAAGGCTTTTAGATTCCAGACAACAGGAATCCCCCTCTGGATCAGGTCCAATATCCAAATCCTGCAGTTCCCATTCAGGCTAATGTCATAAATGGAATGACACACCTGAGTAAAAGTAGCGGGCTCGGAGTCCCAAACTGTGTAATTTAAACTGTGCCAAAACCTCCCCTCATGAAACAAGGAAAGGAAACCTCCAAAAAACCAAACCAGATGCTGCAGCTCGTTTTTCAATTTATTTATTATCCTGCTTTTCTGTAGGAGGATTTGGATTCACCCTTTTTTAATGTCATTTAATACAGCAGAGACTGTATTTAGTCAGTAAATTTAATCATAATCTACACATGTTTATGACAAGTTGAGATCCAATCTTATAAGATATAAAAAATTCATTACATTTAAATATTCATTGTTAGAAGAAGCTGTATTTCTATCTGTGATAACAGAAGTCAGTATGAGCAGGCAGACAAAATATATTAGGAAGCTAATTCAGATGAAAAAAGATAAACAATGCAAAGTCTTTACATGTATCTCATTTACTAAAAAATGCATAAGGACAAGGATATGAATCTGGCTTTGAGAAAATGTGTTAGTTCACTGTAGAAGTCAGTCATACCTAATTAGAAACACCTCCCTTTCAAGCACAAAGGTCACCAGCTTGCAAATGGATCCTTGGTGGTGTTTCCTTGAGGAGCCCACATCTGCCAGTTACCTCTGCAGGGCTCCCTCAAAGGCTGCAGCCATGCTCGGGTGCAGCTGCACTCCCTGCAGCATCCCACGTTCTTGCTGAAGCACAGATCCCTCCTCTTCAGACACTTGAGTTTCTTTTCATGGAAAGTCAGTGCAAAGGGGGGATGGGTAATGTTCCTGTTTCTTCCCTTTATGCAGGTGGGTGAGAGACAGGTAAGAGGCACATCTGGGTACCAGAACCTCTGAGAAAACAGAGCCTGCAGTACTGACAAGCTGTAATCATTAATTAGGAAGTAGCATAAACATTCTCTAATATTATCTTAAGAAAGTAGTCTGATTAAAATGCCTAGAAACAAGATAATAAAGATATCATTTATCTCATGAAGGAAGGTTGAAATCCAGAGGCTCAGAATGTGAGAATGAGACATAAAGACTTTCACCATTCTGTACTCAAATTTATGCTTATTGAGAAAGTCAAGCCTCTTAGTAACTGATGGTTGTGGATTGACCTCAGTTGAGACTCAAGCAGAAGCACAAGAATGTCCTCTAGCCTTCTCATGGTTCAGAACCTAGGGTAGTCTCAAAAGACAGAATTACAAGATGGAGAGAGTCATGAAAAACAAGATGTATTTCTAATGATGAGCCTCCCGAGCAATACTGAGCTGTATTTGGAGGATGATGTGAGAAAATGTGTTCAATGTGCTCCCATTTGTATAATTTGTAGATAGAACCACAGCACTTGTTTGGCATTTTTCAGCAGTGCTGGTGGTAATAAATAATAAACACTTTATCTATTTTTACTTTGTCTCACAATCTTTCTTTCACCAGCTTAAGCTCCACCACTGCTGTCTCCCTTGGATGATAACATGGACATGGGCTTATGGAAGAAATGGCACGAGTCACAACACATCTGCTGAGCATTAGTCTTTGAGAACACCACCAGTGTGGACTAATTATACTTAGTGGAGTCCACTTTCACTGTGAAATAAATTAATTTTAATCATAGTTGCCTTTTGGGTTAAAATCACCATTTTTCAGGCAGTATTGCCTACAGATTCAAGCAGGCTGATCACTTTTCCAAGTGTATTGGTGCTTTTTAGTATGCAGATTAAGTTTAATGTAACGTCTGCCATTTAATTTTGGATTTATGATGAGACTTTGCTATTTATATTTCAACCACTGTAAATACCATATTTTAATGAACAGATTTGATGCACAATGGATGCTGTTTCAGAATATAGTCTAAACTGAACCAAAATATGACAGGACTGATAAATGTGTTTCTTGGAATGTAAATGAAACAAGGAAGTATTTGCCCCTCCTTCTTAAAGGAATTCATGCACAAGTGCTGAGGCATCATTATCTTTTAGCCTAGAAGTTTAATGGACAAAACATGAAGGACAAAATTTAGTCTATGAAGATAGGAGGGACACAGAGTTAACCAGTGAAATGCTGCTATGTTGCAGCTGTAATGGAAAATCAGTGCCACTAATCAATGATGACATGTAAAAGAATTCTCTCTGCCAAGCAAATCCAATTATCTCTCTTGGCTAACATTCATCCTTTTATCTTTTGACAAAATGAATTCCTAGGCAGCAGATGAAAAAAAATGTTGATGGACTTCTTTTTACCCCAGAAAAAAGAAATAAAAAATTGCCAGCTGAAATATAAACAAAATTTTCTTCTTTTCTTTATCAATGAGACAAATTTTTTAGAACATCTGAGTATCAAAACCATTTATTTGTATATTGGTAATTTGAAAGATTTAGCACCATGCTGAGACACCAGAAAAGGCTGCACAGAAAAGCTGTGGATACTCAATCCCTAGAAGTGTAAAAGACCATGCTAGGTGAGGTTTGAGAAACCTGGTCTAGCAGAAGGTGTCTCTGTCCATCATGGGGGGTTTGGTACTAGGTGTTTTTAGGGTCTCTTCCAACTCCTTAACATTCTGTGATTCCATAATTTCATGATGCTATGATATGATCTTGGTATTGAAAAGCAGTAGAAGGTCTCAAGGCAAGAAGGAGTTTGTTACACTGATCACACAGAGGTGTGTGTTAGAGGTATAGCACATAGGTTAGAGATATCTGAAGGAGAAGGGCTGAAGGTCTAGGCAAATACATAAGGCAAAAGAGCATGTGTTAATTCACTGGAATTGTGTCTTTCAGCAAATCTCCACAGTTGGTGTTTAGAGGTATCTCTTTGTTAATGGGTCAGTTGAGTGAGGGCTTTCCAGTTTTGTTTGTTTGTTTTTTCCTGTTTCATATTCTTTTAAATTAACTTTAGGTGGATCTGAGTCTTATGGAAGTTTTGGGTCAGTGTTCTTGTTTGTTTGGGTTGTTGGTTGAGGCTTTTTGTTTAGTTTTATTCTGCTGGGTTTTTTCCCGAGCAACACGAGTATCATTGCTTGCTGTGTTGAATGAATGCAGGTGGAACATCATTCATATGATGGGTGAAGTTACTGGTGCAGCACAGCAAAGCAACTCCTGAGTGCATACGGAACCCAAGGCCATGCCACGGAGCCCAGCTGCTCTCGAGGTCACATATGGCAACAGCAGAGATGGTAACATTTAGGGTTCTGATGCATGCAGGTTATCATCACTAACATGACCAATACCTGCTTCCTAAAGCAGCTACTTCATGAATAATCAATGAGGGAGCTGTGAATAAGCAGATGGATTGTAGCTGATGAGCTCCCTCTGGGCAGGCAGAACACAACTAGCAACATATAATACAGGAATCCCACGCTACAGACAGCACTAGAAAAAAGGACATTGCCAAGGGCAGCTCTGCATGGGTTAGCATATAAAAAAGAAGAGTGACTCAGAAATGTGAAATCCAGATGTGACTTTATGTGTGTGCTTCTGTATGTGTATTTTAAAGAAATAATGCACCATGCATAGAAAGGGGATAAATCCCTCCCTTGCCCCATCCTCCCCCTACCCCAGAAGGATCAGAAAACACATTATAGTACATTTATAAAGAAACAGGCAATAACTAGTTTTCTGCAAGGATTGCAGGTATTAACATTACTAATATCTATTTTTTGGACAAGATTTTCAAATTAAAAGGGCAAAATGAAAAAAACAGTGGTGAGTTGTTTCATTCATTTTATCTTCATCAGACAATATGCATATATATAACATTTTAATCATTTTTGTACCACAGTAGCCAGAATAACCCTACAAATTTTAATTAACTACTTAATTAGTCTTTTCTAACAGTGATACAATCAACAAGATAAATGTATAAGTAGAAATACTTCCAGGATCTAAAAAAGTTCATTGGAATTGATTTATTCTCCTCATGTTTTGCTGAAGTAGATGGAGAATGTATCAGACCAAATAAAAATGGCTGCTGAAGAGTCATGGCTTGAGAAGAAGGCAGAAATGGTTTGAGAACATTTATTATAAATTACTTCAGGAATAAAAAGTTAAGGCTAGTTCACCCAAATTGAAAAAGAAAGAAATTCTACACAGACAATAATTAAATAAGGTGGACTTTAGCAAAGATCAACTTTTAAAGAAAAGCACCACAAAACTTATAATAATTAGAACTGATTAAGAAGGGAAGTTTAGAATTGATGGAGTACCTCTTGAGAGAATGGCATTGCTGGATGCAGAGAGCTGATCAAGAGCTAGCTTTCTAGTTATGGGCAATTTCATTTTTCAAAAATGCTGTAAAAAAAATTATGAACAGTATCCTCTAGTGAACAATATTTTCTGTGACATGATTTTATTCATCATAGCTCTCTCAGTGAGCAGATCCAATTTTATAAAATACAAAATGCCTCCCAAAATATAGTGTGTTCTGTAGTCATCATGTACTTCACAGGTAGTATGGCATATTTTCATCCTGTAATAGTAAGAAATCATGACACTACTATATCACAATGATGACACTACTATGTCACAAATATAATCTCCTGACATGTCTGGTGGGGGGAAGAGAAATTTTTTTTACAATGGGTTAGACATCATAAGATTAAGAATGAGACTAAAAATAATGATGAAATTCAAGAGTCATGCAAAGGACTATCTACTTTAAAAAAACCCAATTCTTACACAATTACCATCTTCTGTGAACTCCTGCTGGATTTTACTATCTATAGCTAACATTGGTTATGGTTTATATTTTTGATTTCTGCATCATCATTGAAAATATATAATACCAAATGACTCAGCCTGGCTACTCACTACCCCTATCTCTTATGTACAAAGCAGATTATATTAAATGCTATCCCTGAAGGGGACTCAAAAACCTTGCCAGTAAAAGGTGCTATACAGCCTAAATGTGCCTTAACATGACCGTCTCAAGTGAAGGCACATTTAAATTTTTTTCAGCACTGCTGCTGGCTTAAGTGCTCCATTCCTCTCATGCTATATGTGCAGGACTAGAAAGAGTCACCATCCTTCTTGAACAGAGGCCACAGATGAAAGCTGCTTTCATCTTCCCTTCTATTCCCTTCATCAGTTAGAGCGCAACGCAAATGTAGGTTTTAGAAAACTCTGTAGATTGGATGCAGGGAGGTACTGTATGTCATCTTCACTGAAAAAGATAAAGAGAAATGTAAATCCATTTGTTATTTCTCAGATGAGTGGGAAATTATCTGGGTCAGAAGCCGTTGTGAGTGTAGAGTCCTTAATTACCCTAAAACAAAGAATTTCAGCAAGGAAATTGCAGCTGAATGCAGCAAAGGGGAAGAATAAATATGCAGTGAAGAACCCTGGAAGTAAGTGCCCATAAATGGGTCTTCTGAACAGGTTAATAATTACTCTGACTTTTACCTTTAAACACAGAGTTCTTTTATTTGTTGGAGGAAATGTTACCTGGGAGATAGTGTGATAATAAGAATTATCCAAATGTTTCCAGGAGATGGTATAGATACTATCTGACATGCTAAAAATTGATACACAGTCCTGCCGTCACAGTTTTAATTTTTGAGGTTATTGCCTCTCTGACCCTTCCCCCCTCCTCATTCCATTTTCTCATACATTTTGAATAGTTTATAAATATGAGAACAACACTGAGGTCTCTGTGGAAAATGTAATTGCTGGTAAATAGCTGTCTCTGTCACTGTCTCCATAAATAAAGCACATAACCAGACACACAGAAGAATGAATGCATTTTTTTACACAAACACAAGCTTGGGCTTCAAGAGACATCATCTCCACACTTTTGCCCACCATTTTTCCCATTTTGTCAAAATTTTGTTCTCTAGCCCATGAGGATGATTTGTTATTACTAAATTGTTTTAACAAATGGAGCAAAGAAGCTTTAAGGCTAGCTTCAGAAACCTTTCTCATACTCTTCACATATTAACATACCATAATTAAAGGTCACATGCTTGAACTAGAATGCAGTTATGAATAAGATACAGTCCTGAGTGACAGTAACGAGACTTTTTTTTGCCCACCTTATATGCAGAATAAGCCATTGTTTGCTGTATTGTCTTAAAAATCAGTTTTTTTGTAGCCTGAGTTAATTGTTTAAAATGGAAAACTAAACTTAGTTTGCCAGTACTTTATTTTCAACTTCTGTTTCTCAATACTTTTGATCTGTGATACCTTAAAACTCATTTCATTTGCAACTAACATACCATTTGCATGGGGTTTGACATAGGAAATTTGGTCCTTAAAATGTGAAATTCGCTCCTGCAAGTATGACACTCACTGCTCTAATACTTTAAGAAATTCTCTATTGAACTGCTGTTGAACACATTGAGAATCTGTCTTTTTTGGTGTGATTGACATGCAAACGACACAGATGGTGATGTCTTTCAGTCTTGAAGATGAGTTTAAAATGCACCTTGACTTCAAAATCATTATCAGCTATTGAACATATTAAATGTTTAAAAGTATGACCATTCCTCTTTGTTCACCTAAGGCATATGAGCAAGCCTTGAAAATCAGTAATCATGGAATGGACATTTCTTGAGTCAGTGTTTCTCTTTACAGTGATGAAGTTTCTTTTGCCACTGAAAGCTTTCCATAATGATTTATAATATCTGGATTTAAAATCATATTTACTCCTAAGTACAGCTGATATGATACACAGTGATAAATGAGACAGTCCTTTCCCACAGCAGAGCCCATCCCTCATCCTGGCAGCCCTGATATGGGGATGCCACCACCACTGTCTAGAGTGGGACATCTGGGTCTGTGCTTCTGCTGGGATTGGCCTTTGGGCACACCCAGGTGCCGAGGAAATCATCACCATCCGTGGGAACCCTCCCACAGCCCTGCTCTCCTCAGCCCAGCACCATTGCAAAAGGGGAAAACTGTCTTTGTGCCTTCCCACCTGAAACAGATGCAGCAAATTTAGCCCTAAATGCTGACAGGGGAAGAGTGGCAATTAGCCTTTTTAATGGATTTCAAAAATTGACTATTTATTTTAGTTGTAAAAGGCTACCTTTTATAGGATTTAGAGAGCAGCAACAAAGTAAACAGACAATCCATTAGAGGCCAATCATTCCTGGGTCTGAAGTAGATGTGTTAATCTCACAGCTTTCAGGGAGTAATGCATCGCTTGTAAGCATCCCTGCACAAGCTCTGCTGACCGCTTGTCATTTCTTTGTGCAGCTATTCATGAGAGTGACATTACAGATTATGAGAAATCAAATTACAAGGCAGTGAGGAAATTAATATGTCAGCACTTCATTATAGGAGAAAACAGTAACAGCCTACATATTTTTAAATTAGTAATTCACCTGGATCTATTTCATCTCTCAGAACAGTGTGTGATGTTGCTGATAATTTTATTTGAAACAAGCCAAAATAGAGGAATTTCCCTGAAAAAAATTGTTGAACAGCACTGAAAATGTTTAATGGCTGACTTTTAGAAGTAGAAATCCTGTAAAATTTCAGATAGAAGATATTGTATTAGGTTAACTAGATGTCTAACAGAGCAGCATATTCACTGCTTGAGCAGAAGAGGTCATTAAAATATTACAAATGCCTTCACTGGAAGTTAAGGAGGGGCAGAGCAGTGCAGCAAGGTTCATGTGCAGGAGACAAAGCAGCAGTTAAACACAGATGAAAGTGATTGCCTTTGGTGTGCTGAGATGTTGGAGGCCTGTTGGAAGAGGGAACTTCCTGGCGCTCAGAGCAGAAGGGCAGCAGCTGATTAGCCTGAGGGAGGAGGGTGGTTTTGGAGAAGGCATGATGGGAGGGTTTGGGGAATTTAAAATAGTGTCTGAGCTATAATGAGGCCTGAAGGTAACGGCAACACTGACAAATTGAGTATCATTTTCATGTTACCTGCTTTATAACAGAATGAAATTATAGTAGTGTCAGAAGAGATATAAACAGATACCATACAGAAAGAGAGTGGTTGTGTTCCTTTCCCAAAGAAGAAAATATATCAGCTAAGAATAACCTTTTCATAAAGAACTGGACATTTACTTTTGAATGCAAAATAAGACAGGCCATTGAGCTGTTTCATTTGAAAAGAGAACAGTGTGTCACTACCTGTTCTGTTTAAATATGTGAGAAGAGAGATGCAAATTGGACATGGCACTATAATACTATTTAGGGAAGATTGCAGAATGGACAAGGAAGTTAGATTTTATTAGGTTTCTTCAACTTCACTTTGCAGGTAATGGCCTTCCTCATTGCAGCCATCAGGATGATGATACTGATATCACATCATTTAGTCATGCTCAGCTTCTCTTAGTATGGACATGACCAGAAGTTATGCCTGTGTCTTTTTGTGGCATTTTTCTTTCACCCCAAGGTTGACATATGTTTCTATACATATTACTTTGCTTCTAGCATATATTTGTTGGGTTTTTTTTCTGATGGTAAGCAGAATTTTACAGTTATAATTTAGTTTGTGTAACAGAAAACACTTAAACCAGCCCTATTTTCATCACCAGAACCATCATCATTGCTTCTTGCCATCAAATAATCTGTCTAAGGAAGACCCATGATCACGTGCTTAAAATAAGCTCCAACTTATTGTGTCTTTAAATAAGTTATCTTATTTAAAGATAACTCTGAGCATTTGTTTCCAAGATATGACATTGACGTGACTTAAAGAGAATATACAACAAAACCAGAACAAAATATCTGCTGTGTCATTCTGGAAGCCTTCCAACTCAATTCATGGAGGCATTTTTGCTATAGTTGCTGCTGTCAGGTAAATATTTCATTATTCTTATGGAGAATCAGGTAGAAAATTATCAAATAAATATATCCATACATATGTATGTGTATATATCAGCTAAATCTTTAATATTTACAAGAACTTATATGAGGACTTTATAGCTTTGTCATGTTTTTATTTCACTTAAAAACATTTTCAGTCCTGATGATCCAAAATCCATCTTGATATTTCTTTTTGTGGTGTCAAGAGAGCTGGGTCCCACTGTTAGATGTAGTGTGGGATGGTATACAGGGATCCTTTCTATTGGTAGGGGTAGACTCTGGGGCTCCAGCTGAGCAATGTGGTTCCTCAAGAGACACAACATTTCCTCCTGTACCTTAGTGTTAAAAATATTAAACCAAAAGAATGATCATGTTTTAGGGAAAAATGTCACCTCTTTTCTATAGATGGGGATCTACAACCTGAATTGCTGAGTGTAATTCTAAAACAAATAGAAAGAACTCTAGTTTCTTCAGAACCTGTTGCACAGTCGTATTTAAAGCTGATAAAGACATTAAATTTCCTGGTTTCTTCACAAGCTGCTTTGTCTTGAGCGTATTTTTAATTCATAATGATCAGGAGTTCATAGTGCATTCCCACTTAAACATGAGCTTTAATGAATAGGATGAAGAGACCCAATACACGTCCAGTTGTGTCATCATGTATAATTTTTTAAATTTAGAATGGAGTGATTACTTTATTCATTTATCTAGAAACTTTTCAGTAAGTATCATCTAGAAAGAAGGTTGTCAACTGTTATTTTTTAGGAAAATCTCAAAGACATTTCTAATACTGTACTTTGGAGATATTATATGCAACTGTGTTTTCAGTAAGAAAACTAAAGCTTATGCAGTTTTTTTGTTCTTTCCAAAAATTTTGTATTCTTCTTCTGCTCTGTTCTTTAAATATTTTTCCCATTTAGACAGCTTTGGGAACATAGCCCTTTCCTTGCAGCGCTAATTAAGTTCACTCATTCATTGTAACAATAGCAGCATAGAAAGATGAAAAAGCTGAAATAAATTGTCCCTTGGCAGAGAAACTAAAGTGTTGCTATGCTTAAAAATAACTCTTCTCCTCATCTCTCCCATTCTTTCTTATTGTAAGAACCTAAATTTACTTTCTGAAAGAAATACAATTCTATCAATACTACAATCTGGACAGCATGTAGACCATTAATATCATTGTGTAGTATATTCTAATGTTAAATTCAGATTCACAAAAGCTCTCCCCGAGTTAATAATTAGATTAAAATTATACCAGCAAAGCCCCTCTTTTTACCTATTAATACATGAAATTTAATTTTTCTGCTGGAAATCCATCAGTTCCAGGACATAGCCCTTATATACCTTTTGACAGTAAAATTAAAGACATGGAAAATTGCTGCAACTTTACTTCTTGCTACTTGAAAGACTATCATAATTCATGAAAATGTCAGTTTTGCAATACATTTATGGTGAGCTGCATGGTTAATGGATTATTGTCTCAGGGACTAGGGGTAGTTTTAAAAAATAGCACTCCCCAATTTCCATTTTATGTACCAATGGAGACAGGAGAATGAATTTATTCTTAAATAATAAAGCTTATTTTTCTTCCTATTTCTATATAAATTATTTGGTTTGAAATTGGAAAATAGGCATGCTGACTTATCTTATCACTAGCAAATTGTTACTCTCTTACTACCATATTTTCTACCAGAGACAGTATTTTAGGTAAGTTTGTGGGTTTTTTTCATTCTGCATATAAAATAATACAAGAATAATAATTTGAGATTGACCAGCAGATGACCATACATGTCATACTCCAGATTTTTCTGTAACGTCAGAAGACAATAATCTGACATTTTGAAGTCAGGCTTGACTTTCACCAGTTTATCCTGTTAAGACACAACCATCATTAGTACATTTTCTTTACTCCAGATGCTTTTACAAGTCTTGTAGCACAAGTGTAGATATTTAATAGGATTCCACTCCTCTGCTCATGTAACACTCTTTAGGTGTTGTGTACTCCTAGATGTTGGGTAATCCATACCAATGTTGAGTAATCCATACCAATGATGGGTTTGGTTTTCCATGGAGATTCCTTATTGGTTTCCCTGAACAATTTTGTGTCGTGAAGAGCTCTGTCTGCTTAAATGCTTCTCCCTTATCTAAGTGGAAGTCAAATAACATGCATTGATGTAGATGTACAAACTTTTCAAATTTCATTTTCCAAACTATATAAAGATTGTTCTACTTCGCTGGTATCTGCACTTTCCTGTGATCATTCCAGCAGTGAGTGAAAAAAATTACTTGAATGGAATCTGAGTGGGTATCACTGATAAACATCACGGTACATAAAATACTCCAAGGGACATCCTAATTCTCGTTTTCTTGCAATGACAGTCTCTCCAAATGACTGAACTGAGTCCAGTTTTGTAGTGAAAATTTTACCTGGGTCCTGAATGTTTGGCTAGGATCTTTTCCATCAACTATGGAAGACACAAACAGTAAAATAAAAAAAAAAAACAAAAAAAAACCCCAAGAAACCAACAACAACAAAAAAAACCCTGATTAGTTTGCCTTTAAAAATAGTTTTCTTTTTTCTAAAGGGAAAAAATACAACAATATTGTTTTACTCAGAACTTTGACTTAAACCAGATGTCTTGGAGATGGCGATGGCTAATAGTGTCTCCAGCTGAAAACATACCAAAGAAGGGTTAAGAGAAAGAACAGACAAAAGGGACACAAAAATTCAGACAATTTAAAGATCTGAAAATCAGCCTACTATGTACTTGTCTGTGTTCAGACACAGTATCATAGTGAACCTGAGTGAACTAACACCCTGCAATGTGATACCTGTAAAGCCATCTGTAGAATTAAAATAGGTATCAGTCTTTTGGTTTAAAAACTCCTTGAAAGGAGGAGGTAGGAAAGTCTTTCTTATGCCCTCCTTTCAAAGAGTTACAGTATAATTGACACTCAGCTGTGAATTGTCCTTCACTTACTCCACGTAGTGATTTACATTATAAAGGTGGCTCAAGGAGTTTGCCTCAGAACTGTTCCTGTAGAGTTATATTTGAGATAGATGTAAGGTAGAAATTTAGACCTAACAGTCCAAGGGCAGCTTTCAGTTGGTGATGATAGGTATTTAGGATAAGCAATGTGAGACTGATTTGCTATTGATATCTGAACAAAACAGGCCAGAGTAAAACACATCCAGTTTGTGACCATTAGGTGTGCGTTTTGCTGGTCAGAGGGTTCAAGCAGAAATAAAGAAGCAGAAAGATGGAGCGTGGATACTAATACTAATTTTTGTAGCAAAAATGATGGTTCCAATCCCATAAGAAGCTCAGCACAAATAGAGTTTTACGTATATGGAAACACCTACCAAAGTGAATGAAATAGCCAGGGAAACCTTCTTCTCAGGATCAGGGCCAGAATGAGCTGCTGGTAAAAACAGGTGGCACAAAAACAAGCATGTGGAATAGGGAAAATAGGAGAATCAATGATGCCAATTTATCATACAGAAGGTACTGTCAAATTTGTGACTGCAATTAATACTATCAGTGTGCCAGCAAGAGCATCTTTGCAGTTTTATTCAGACTTGTTATTTGAATAGAAGAAAAAAATGTTTGAGGTATGACTGGTGGCAGCGTTGGAGAATTTGTGAGCATGAGTCAGATGTGGAAGCAGAGAGGAATATTATGTGCTGCAGGGAAAGATGCTCTTGGGGCTAGATGTATGCAGACTGTTTTTATGGATTTTTTTTACTCAATTCTGCCAAATGCAGAGTGCATTACAAGAACTGCAGTTGGGAATCTTCTGTGTTATTGCTGTCTGGTTTTTGTCACAGTAGAAAGCTGTGGCTTTGGCAAGCCCACAGCACTCATCAGTGAAGGATGGCCATGCTGTGTGCTACTCATCTATCCAGAACCCAGGATAAACGTTGCTTCTGCTTTTCTTTCAGCACAATAAACCACTGCAGTCATGCCTCTGTGGTATTGAATTTGTAGCCCTCCTGTGACATAGGCTATATTTTATGTAGCAAGGTGACCACTGTCAGGTATAGTTTCCAAAAGAAGTACATTTCTGCTATTTCAGTGCTCCTCTCTCTGCTTACAGGTGACACCTCTGCAATTAAGCTCAACCCACTGGGAGCCCTGTTGAGCCACACTGGCACCTACACATGCTTCTTTAGAAGGGGCACATTTCTCACATTATTATTTTATCTGTGTCTAGAAAGACTGTCTTAAGCTTGAGTCCCTATGACAGGGGGGACACTGGAGTCAGGAGTTACAGCCTGCCCCTCGCCTATTGCTGAGAGAGAGCAAGGCCAGAGGAGGCAGAGATCAAACTCAAACAGACTCTAACACTATCCTGGGAGGATTTGATGCACCTCTGAGAAACGTCTGAGGCACTGTTCTTTGAGGCGCTTTGGCAATGTTTGCGTGTGCAGACTACACTGCAGCAGGGTCTGGTTTGAATGCTCCTTCTCCAGTGCAGTTCAGCGTTCTGAGCAGTGAATTTCCAGTTCTGGCTACAGGAAAATAGGAGGAAGAGGAGGAAAGGCATGGAAGAAATCATCAGGCTCTCTCTCATTCCCTCTTCTTCTAGCAGTAGATGAAAAGGCCAGAAGGAGATGGATGCAGGCAAGCTGATTTCAGCAGGGAACACGATGTTCAGTTGGGGTAATTGAAGCAGACCAGTAACCACTTTGTTTTCTGACACGAACACTGCTAGGTGTGCATGTGAGACAGATGAAAGAGGAGAAAAAGAGTAGGATATAGCTTTTCAGCTTTACTGCTTTCCAGTGAGGGAAAAGAAAGAGCAGCAGGCAAGCAGAGTACAAGCATCCTCATTGATGCTGATTCCTTCTTATTACAGGATACAGAATGATATCTCTACAAAAGGATAAGTTTCATTTTAAAATAAAATAGGATGCAGAGTCTTACATTCTTGCAAGGATTCTTTGCAAGAGAAGACAAGGCAAGAGAAAATGCCATTCAGGCCTTTCTGATGAGTTTATTTACACAGAAAACCCTTTCTTTAAACTCAAGACAATTCTATTTATGTGATTAGTTTATACAGTGTGCCAACATCAGAACAGGAGTAAAATTTGTGGTTAGACGGTGTGTACAGCTGGAAGGTGGTGATATTTGCTGAAACTCCCAGGATACTGGGCTTATTTATTTTAAATGGAAGAGAAGAAAAATATGAACAAGCAGAAAACAATGGCAAAAGGAATGGTTTCACACAAAACGTTGTCTACTACTTTTTCTAGAAGTGCTAATCACTTCACTGGAGTCACATGTTCTGGAACAGGTTGTACAACTCAGTGAAGTGAAATTTCAAGATGCCTATTACTAGTGGGTTGACAACTTGTAATTATTATCACAGAACAGAAATTAAATAAATTTCAAAGACCAGAGGAAGTCAGTGGCAGTCAGCAGCTGTCCAAAGTTCAAACAGCAGCCAAGTATTGTGCCTCACAGGATTTTGGTCCAAGTATGAGATGCTACTTTTCCTCAGATGTATTTTCTGTTTGCTTACTCAGTGTATCTCTGCAGCAAAAATAACCAATACATTGTGGTCTAATTTACAAATAAAGAGGTTTTCCAAAATATATGAAGACTTACAAGGCCTATCTGCCTTATCAAAAACTTCTGGATTCCTTGTATGAATGATGTCAATATGAGATCCCCAAGCAGTCTCTAGGTAGCACATATTTGGTCTTTTTAAAATTAATTTTCAAGGGATAGAAACCATTGATTGTGTATAAAGTCCATGATGTCCCATCTGAAATGCATGGCTGCAATAATCTTCTGTAAGATGTTTTAAGGTTCACTAATGTCTAATAGATTCATTTGGAATATAAGGGGAAAATAAGTAAAAAGTATTAATAAATGAGTTTGGTTGTCATGGGAACCAATTGTCTCAGGTGCTCTGTTCCAATACAGCTATTAACCCCTAGTCCATATTTATTATTCAAGGGAAATAACTGACTTGAAAAAGGAAGATTGGTTGTCACAAAAAAGAGAAGCCAGTGTGCTAAAGTTGAGTCATTTGCATGCAATAAAAATGAATTAAAGAGGATGAATCTTCTTCAGCCCTAAAATGATTTGCATTTGGGTTATTGCTCTATTTTTCTCAGTTCTCAATATTATAGGATGTCAAAAAGAACTAGGAACAGCAGATCTGGAATGAAATACAGTACCCTACAGCTACTGTGTTCTGACTTAGATCTTTATCATGCACTTTAATACTTCCATCCTACCATTACAGCCTGTTCTAGTACATATCTGGTGGCAAAATTCATAAGAAGTTCTCACAGTATTAATAATCTGATGATTTTTTTTTGTAGCAGCCTCTATTATTCAAGTTTGTAATTGTGATCATTCCCCACTTAACTGGACTGAACAGACTGACAGGGATTGCCCAATGGGCATTTAAATAGTATTTGCAGAAAGGCAGTTTCCTGATGCACTGACATGTTTCCAGGGAATCTACACATACAATTCTGATATTTTTAAAATATCAGAAGTCCAAGACTGAAAAGCATTTTAAAAAAATCATTCTAGTTATTATTTGTTGAAATTTGTCATGCATTATCTCAGGACTGTACTATTAGAATTCTTCTCTAGAAAGTGTTTGCCTTCCTTTGCTTTTCTGTTTGGCAGTACCCAATATGTTCTAATAGCAAATCCCACATATACAGTTACCAATTTTGTTGCAGGTTCCCTTACTGAATCCACATCTATTCAGACTGGCATGAGATTTATGTTTTGGATTATGGCTCTTACTCTGCTGCCTTTTCTTTTTTTTTTCTTCAAAATAGTAATAATAAAAAGGAACTTTAGGAACTGTTAATGGAAAGGAAAAAAAAAAGCCCAAAACCTCCAAAAAGTCTCTGTGTTGTTTTTTTCCTCTAATCCTAGACTAAAGACATTTCACTTGCCAGTTTCTGTTTGATGTTTTACTGATCACAAAATAGCCATAAAGAATGCTTTTATTTAGGTTACCAGAAGCTGGGATGAAATCATCTCCTGGTTGCTTGAAAGAGAGGGTTTTGAAGTAATTAGTCAGGAGCTTCATTTTTTTTGATTTTAATTCTTGCTAATGGGATTGTTTAGTGGATTAAAAGTAAGACTTGATTATAAATCATGTTTATAAATATTGATAACTGAGTATTGTGATTATTTTTAAGATGTTTTTAAACTTGTCATGTCAGAAACTTTCTAATCAGAAAATAACTACAATATATAATTAATAAAACCTAAGAATCCTTATTTTTCAAAGTCCTGTGATGCACTTGAAGTCTTAGGATGATATAAGTAAAAATGCTGGCTAAAGGAAAATGAAGAGAAATTTGGCACATAGCTTTTGTTATCACATTCCCTATTCTGTCCTGTCCTCTTTTGCTGTCCCCAGTTAATAATGTATGTATGTTGGATAACCTTTAATGTGAACTTGCTGTTTCTGAGAGAGAAAACAAAAATCACATCCCTAAGACACGACCTCCTCTCTTTTTTCTGTTTTCACTTAGTCTTTGCCTGTTGCACATTATCACTCCTACTCCCTAGTGGTACCTGCCATTGACAGGGCAGGCAGATTCATTTATCACCCTGAGAACTGATAACACTTTGCACGGTGTTCCCACTTGTGCAGTCAGCCACTAATTTTTCTGCCACAGAAGGTCCCTGTAGCAGCAGTACCGCTCCCCTGGCAATCTTTTTCAAATGCTACATCACAGCTGCTTGCAAAAATTATGATTTATCTATAGGTGGCAGCAGACTTACACTGTAAGGCAGAGCAAGACCTGTCAATTACTTTCAATTATTTGTGCATAATCACTTTATCTCTGTAAAGACAGTGTACAGGACAAAAGTCCTGTAGAGGCAAATACATGGGTGGATTAGGCCATCATTTTAGCAGCTGAGAATAATATAGAAAAAGAGTAAGATAGAAAAATATTTGAAAGGAGGAAGAATGTTCATTCAATATTGAAGTTTACTTTGCAGATGATAATTTACTGTCTCTTTTGTACAAAGCTATCATTTGGCAACTAACCTACATTCTTGAATATCATCTCTTTGCAGGAGAACTCAACAGAGTTTCAGCAAGGTTCTGATGTTGATAATCTATACTGTTTTTTCATTGTATCATAATTATTGCAAAGCTTTTCTTAATCCTACAACTAGGAAACCACCTGAGAATATTTATGATGGAATATCCTATGTGTATATCATAGGTAGGTGAACTTGCTTCCAGGGACCAGTTAGCCTCTGTATTAGGTTTCGCTGGCTGAAAATGATCAGTGACTGTTCTATTCTCATGGTCTTATTATCTTCTGGTCCTTCCTAAGAATCATAAAGGACATTAAATTCAATTGTTCAAAAGGCAGACCATTAAACCCTTGATATGTGCTGTGTTGCATGCATCAGATATCATAGTGGAAAATGGATTTCTTATGGGAGATAATAGAAGCTAATGAAGGTAAAAAGAATTATAAAAAGTAGGGCCCAGTGATTATTAGCACCATCAATATTTGCATATTAGGCCCTAAGGACTAATTCACAGCACATCTGGTTTATTAGTGAACTTACATGAGCCAAAGAGTTTTGCTATGCATTTGTCATTGTTTTTAAAAGCCTATATGAAAAAAGAAAAGTGCACCTTGAAATTTTTAGGCTTCCTGCAATTCCAGCCACTAATTTTTCTGCCACAGAAGGTCCCTGTAGCAGCAGTACCGCTCCCCTGGCAATCTTTTTCAAATGCTACATCACAGCTGCTTGCAAAAATTATGATTTATCTATAGGTGGCAGCAGACTTACACTGTAAGGCAGAGCAAGACCTGTCAATTACTTTCAATTATTTGTGCATAATCACTTTATCTCTGTAAAGACAGTGTACAGGACAAAAGTCCTGAAGAGGCAAATACATGGGTGGATTAGGGCATAATTTTAGCGGCTGAGAATAATATAGAAAAAAGAGTAAGATAGAAAAATATTTGAAAGGAGGAAGAATGTTCATTCAATATTGAAGTTTACTTTGCAGATGATAATTTACTGTCTCTTTTGTACAAAGCTATCATTTGGCAACTAACCTACATTCTTGAATATCATCTCTTTGCAGGAGAACTCAACAGAGTTTCAGCAGGGTTCTGATGTTGATAATCTATACTGTTTTTTCATTGTATCATAATTATTGCAAAGCTTTTCTTAATCCTACAACTAGGAAACCACCTGAGAATATTTATGATGGAATATCCTATGTGTATATCATAGGTAGGTGAACTTGCTTCCAGGGACCAGTTAGCCTCTGTATTAGGTTTCGCTGGCTGAAAATGATCAGTGACTGTTCTATTCTCATGGTCTTATTATCTTCTGGTCCTTCCTAAGAATCATAAAGGACATTAAATTCAATTGTTCAAAAGGCAGACCATTAAACCCTTGATATGTGCTGTGTTGCATGCATCAGATATCATAGTGGAAAATGGATTTCTTATGGGAGATAATAGAAGCTAATGAAGGTAAAAAGAATTATAAAAAGTAGGGCCCAGTGATTATTAACACCATCAATATTTGCATATTAGGCCCTAAGGACTAATTCACAGCACATCTGGTTTATTAGTGAACTTACATGAGCCAAAGAGTTTTGCTATGCATTTGTCATTGTTTTTAAAAGCCTATATGAAAAAAGAAAAGTGCACCTTGAAATTTTTAGGCTTCCTGCAATTCAATCAAAACTCATACTAGATGTCTGGCAGGGTGAAAATAACCAATATACCATAAAATTATCTGAGACAGAAACAGCATAAGGATAACATATTCACCTTTTATTTCTCAGGTGATTTATTGACAGTAAAATTGACACCAAAGAATTGGAAAGCCTTGGTTTTCTAGCCACGTGTGCATGCATAAGGAAAAGGTCAGAGGCATAATCAGCCTAATTTACATTTTCAAAACAGTTTACACTAATTTTGCTCTGCCAAAGTAAGACTCACCTTTCAAAATCTCAGTCACCTTAGTACTCATTTCTCCTGAAAATTGTCATCTCGTTTTTGTCATGGTTCATGTGGAGAAGCGCGGTTTGCAGGAACGAACACACCCAGAGGCGGGTTCATTCTGTGCTCCTGACGTGCTCTTGTTTTCTGTTCTCCTGCTTGTAGCAGCAGGTCAGGCCTGTCCTTCATGGAGCCACAGGGACGGGGAGCAATAGGGGAAGAGCATGTGAGAATTGCCACTTCTCTGGTGACTGAGACACCTCATGGGCACACAGAAGGAAAATCTCAAGGTGCTGAGAGCCCTGAGGTTCACAACCAAAAGGCGACAGTTGAGGGTCATGACTCTATGCGTAATCAACAAAACTCCCAATTTAGGACCTAAACCTATTTGCGTTTGTGAACCTAGGTTACATAAATGACATTAGATTTGCTAGGATTGAGTTCTTCTCTTTGATCTAAGCGAAGAATTCTTTTACCAGATTGAAAGTTTGTCTTTGGACATTTAAGTATTTATGTGGAGCAAGTATAAAATATTATCTAGCCTATCAAATATGTTGTGCTCTAACAAGAGCAACAGGAGACTTTGTAGGCAATGACTCTGACATTAAATAAAAGTGTGTAAAAGTACAAAAGGTATCTTTGTTCCTTTTTTGAACAAGTTTTCCTCCTGAATTTCATAACCAGAGCAGGAGTAAGGTAGCTTGTAGGTTAACACAAAGAATTGAAGATCGAAAGGGGGTAGGTCAACATCCACAAGTCTTGGTGGACTGCTGTTTCAACTCTTTACCCTATGCTGTATTTCTGTGTCGTTCTGTGTGCTAGTTCTTAACTTGCTCCCCCTCCCCCAAAAAAAACATTATCTACTTCCAATGCCACATTTTTCATGATTTGTTATGACATTCACCCTATTTAAACTACAGTGATAGGACAGATAGACTTTTCACATCCTCCACTGGAAAGAAATTTTTTGAGAAATCTAAGAAATGTCATGGTCTGCAGAGATTAAATTTCTTAGAGTAATGCATTTAATTTCATTTTATGTCTGTTACGTAAGAGAAAAACGTATGAAACTTTATCTGAGAGCATGAGTCCATTGAAAACTTCTGCTTTACCCTGAGAAGTATCTTGGTTCAATGGCTGAAGGCCCTGCAGAAAACCAGTGAAAAAATCTTTGTCATTGAGTTGGTAATGGAATTTTAATAGTTTGATATTTAGAAAACCTCCACCTTTATGGCATAGGCAAAATGCCTGTAGTGGTTAGAGG
The DNA here is from genome assembly GCA_024865655.1 of Emberiza elegans. NCBI lineage: Eukaryota > Metazoa > Chordata > Aves > Passeriformes > Fringillidae > Emberiza > Emberiza elegans. The sequence continues at coordinate 44,709,329 of JALJVW010000139.1, forward strand.
GGGGTTCTGAGTAGTCATTAACACTGGGAAATACTGTCTGTAGCCAGTAGGATGTAGCTTCTTTAGATGAAGTTATGTGCTTACCACATAGCATATGTCTTGCAGACATAACATATGCTTTCAAGATTGTGCCCTTTCTCTTCTGATATCTTTCTCTCTCCATTTCATTTCTCTTTGGGAATATGCAGAAACTTCAGAGGAATAAAAATTAGGGATTAGAAAACAAATACAATAAAGATATTAAGCTTCTAGAATTTAGCTGCTGGGGTACCTTACCTGTAGGTGTTTTGAGCTCAAGGTGCTGTGAAGAATCACAAGGCTAGTTATGCATTTTCTTTACTATATAAAAGTGCTCAAGCTTCCCTGCTGTCTATGAGTCCCAGAAGACTATTAGAGAGGGAAAAATCAAGTTCAGTTCTTTGCTTAGGCTGAAAATTTTTAACTTACTACTGTCACTTCTAAAAAAGTGTTTTAACTACCTTACTAGGTTTTCAGTTGTCTTCTTCACAAGCCATGCACAAAGCCCTGGCCCTGCTGGGAGTAAGCTTCTGCTTAAAGCCTGAAGATAGAGATGACATCTTCTGCATTCCTGTTGAAATGCTGAAAATTCCTCCAGAATTTTCTTGCTTTTTTGCAGCTGGATGTCAGCTCAGCAGGTTCATTTGAAGCATCAATTGAAACGAACAATCTACCACAGCTTATTATAATTGAAGACACTGGTGAAAATTTGCTTGCAACAAGCTCTGTGGGGGATGACATTTGGAAGACAGGAAATACAACAAATTAGTGGCTGACTGTAATGCCATGAAGTTGCACAGCTGTTTACTAGGTGAATGCCTAGTCTAAACCTTAATCTTCCTCTCCTAACACAGAGAGGACTTCAGCAGATTCATAGGCAGATTCAGCTTCCTTGCACTGCTGTGCTCCAATTAGACTGACAAATATCACCTGCCATCCTCAAGGCAATCAGCTTCTCCTTGCAAAATCTGATAGTTCTGGTTGATTGATCTGAACTTGAATACTAGAACTAAATGATGGTGTCTAAAAAGAAAAAGGTGAAAAAAATTGCTCAGCAGCAGGAAAAAAAGCTAACATGGGAATAGAGTGGATAAAATGAAAGACAATGCACATTACTGTAACTATTTGTAAATGGAGGTTTATCAGGTGATTTTTTTGGCAAATTTGAAATTTGTGATATTCACATATTATAAAAACCCATTTCTTCTAGGGATTTTATCCATTTCAAAATAAGAAAATAAAGAGTACTTTACAGGCAGAAATGATTTAGCACATTAAGTGACAAAATGTTCCTCAGTCATCTCTCCCAGTGTGAAATCCACAGGATATGTTTCTTTCATGGCTGACTTTGTTACTTCAGAACAGCTAGTAGCATGTAAGGCAAAATCTTAAAAAAGGCACAGCATATACTTTCGCCTTCATAAAAATCCTTTGGTAATATTTTCATATTTCATGAGTAAAACTGACTTTTTGGTAACTCTTCATCTCCAAAGAAAAACAGAAGAAAGTGTTTCCAGAGACAGAGATAAGGACATTTTTTGTACTTACAAGGAGATTAAAAAGAAAGGTTAAGTCCTCATTTCTTCTGTCAGGCTTTAAATTCCATAGCATTTGGGGGAGAAAAAAAACCCCAAAACTATAGTAAGATAATCTGTAGTCTTGGGAGAAGAAGAATTAGAATATTTGATTTCATTATTCAAAAGATATTTCTTTCTTTAAATATTCAGACAAACTTTGGAAAGCTGTTACCAGGGTGAAGAGTACAGCCTACAAAACATCAGGAAAAAATAGGGTGAAATAAGGTAAATATATGAAATCAGACCATAATTTTTAATGTTACCTCAGATAATCAGTTCTTTCTCCAAGCACAGGATGGAAGGAGATTCCAGTGAAACAGAAAAGCTACATTTCATATGGAGATCATGCTGTTATAGGGGATTCAGAGATTCCAGACCCCACTCTAATCATCACAGCCTCTCTTGTCTAGTGAGGCTGTCCCACCACCTGTCAGCATACTGGTTGGAGTTTATCTCCACAATTTAACAAAGTGCTCTTTTTGTCTGCTGCAGCACACTGATGAAAAAAATAATTGTAAAGGCAGGGAGCTGTAGAACTGTAAGTACTCACTTTTCTTAAAGGGTGCATGTCAGAGTAATTGCAATAACTCTGATGTAAGGAGCATAAAAGTGAGAAAAGGAACACTCTGATTAGCAAAGCCTGTCCTATGGCCAACTCAGTGCTTCTGGAACATGCACAGAATTTCATAAATATTGGGGTTTTTTTTAATCTGAAGCGATGCAGAAATTTGGGGTCCAGGCTGTAAAGAAGTCGTGAACAATCCCGGAGAAATTAGTGCAGCTAAGCCTTCCCCCAGACCTTCTGGATTAGGCTGATAATAGCAAAAAAACACATTTCTTATAATCCATGGAGGCTCTAAAAATCAGAAATATTTTTGAAACCTTTATGAGGTCAAAACCCCATTTGTAAGATGCCATCTAGTTTTCATCTCACAAGGAAATGTTGTTTTATCGATTAAATCACATTTTTTGGTGTTAAACCGCTACTATTAAAATTCATTAGCTTTGATAGTGTGCATGCTAAAAAGATTTTCTCAATCTTTAAGACCATGTAGTTTTATCTAGTAAAAAATCCTCAAAATAAGCAATTCATAGAACCAAACTTGCAACATATTCTGAACCAGCCATAATTACTCGATAGAAACTGAAATCTTACTGAGCATTTCTTCCAGTTGCTGTTGGAATCTTAAACAATTTTTGAAATGCTCTGAATATTTTCATACTTGAAATGAGACACACAGACTACTGGACTTTGAGCTCATTGCCTTTCCCCTCTGTCTTAATTTCATCATATCAAGGACCGTAATAATTGCCAGAGTAACTGTGAAAGACAAATATCCTACATAGGATTTTAATCTCTTAGAATTTGAACTCTATCCACAAAATACTGTTCTCTATCCTCTGATGTATCTCCTTATAAAACCTTTCTTAACTTTCCAGTTTGTTCTCTCTCTAAAAAGCTGCTTCTAATTCATCTATATTACTCAGAATCCCTGATCTTTCTATGTCCCAATCCACAATCTTGCAAAAAATATCCCTTAATTTTGTTTCATTAGGAAAATGAACTTTTATTCTCGGATATAGCTGGAGTGATCTATTTTGGAAAACTAATTTTATAGCAGTAGATGGAAATCCTCTACCTCACTGATACTCTAAAGTATCAACTACCTTTATACCAAAAATCCAGAATGTTGCTTAAACCAATTGTATTCCTCTTTAAAAAGACTGAGAAAGTCCAGCTCCTGTAAAATGACCAGAATGTTTTTTGAGTGATTTGTTTTAAGATACAGTATTTTATTTTTCCTTTGAAAACTTTTTGAGAGCTCTCTAAAATGAGTCATAGGTAACTGGGAATTGGACGAGGCCTAAATTACATACCTGTTACAGGAAGACAGAAAAACTCAAATAATAATGGGTTTCACCCTCTTCCTTTTCATTAAAAAAACAGAATGAAAACATAAAAACTGGAAGAATAGATCATATGCCCTGTATCAGACAAAACAAACAGACAAACTATTCCAAAGGATCCACAAAAAAGGATCCAGTTTATTTATCCTGAAAAACAACTAAAGTAAATGGTTAGAGAAGAGTACAAACCAGCACTCAGAGATGCTCCATCCATTTAATATTTTCCAGACTCCTGGTAATTTCAATTCTGGGGCTCTCTGACATCTAGCATGGCTATTGTACTCAAAACCCTTTAACAAAGGAGATATGCTTGCCACGGTTACCAAAACAGACCTCTTGCTCCCAACAATTTTTTGGAAAGGAGGTAGACAGCTCAATGGCCTGTTATATCTATATAATAGAATAATTTCTATTAGAAATTGCCTTCCATCAGCTTCATCTAATGCTCCATTGCTCCAAATTTGCAGGTGAGTACAAAGAGTTGATCACCATCTATTGTGTCATTCTTGATTTTGAAGACCTACACAATTTCCCTTTCCATTATTTAATTCCATTTTTAAATGGAATCTTTACTTTTTTATAGTGAACATTTTTTTTTTACTGTCACTACTGTTCTGCTTAAACCTTTTTCAATTCTACTCTCTTTTTTATGAGATGGAGAGTAGTAAGAGAAAGCATTCAAAGTGCTGTGAATTGATGTATTAGTGAAGTAAAGGCACAAGAAAACATTGTTAGATATCCCAGAAGTTATTAGAAACTTTTGATTATTTTAGCGCTGTATTTTTATGCCTTTCTCATATGTGGGTGTATCTTTTCAGTGTCCTGGAAACCAAAACATTTGGATTCGTTTCTCTGTCAGTCAAGCTGCTAAACCAAACCTTTGAACGTTTTTTTAAAAATTATTTTATTCATTAACGGAACTGAGATTGTTTTCTCTGCCTCAGAGGTTGTACAAAATTGCTTCCTTTGCATGCCATCTGCGGAGGTGTGATTTCTGGAGCAGTCGCACATGTAACACGCTGTACCTCCCTCCCACTGGCCATTTCCTCATGCTCCCACCTGCATGGCCTGCTGAGAGGTCACTGAGGTGTGCTCAGCTACACAAATAACATGCACAGAGAAACAAAGCATTTTCAAAATGCAGTGATTTCAGTACTAATGGCCAAGAAAATGTGTATGTCTTTGTGTGAAAAAGAAACAGAGTGCCCTTTTCAATAGTATCAGTTGGTGGTGTGTGTGCCTCATATCTAAAGATTCACTGGATATTTTTTTCTCACTGAAAATACTCCTGAAAGATGAACTGAATAAAGAAAGATAAGTATGCCTGTCCTTTCTTCTGCAGTTTCTCTAGATGGGAAAACATTTGCCTAGTGTCTTACCACTGGCATCTTTGCTGGTTTAGGCATATATCCTCTTGTAGGCTTGATGAATAGAAATGTCTGAAAGTGGTGTCATATGGCCTAAAAGCAGAGTAACATCAGGCTGTAAACAATAGCATAAAGTGCTATTAAGTTGAGTAAAAGCACTCAACATGACAAAATGAGCCTTCTGATGATATTTCATGGATTTATGCTCACTGAAGTGAACTGATCCTTCTCCAAACTCATTCAATCACAGTTCTCTTCAGAGCACTTTATAACATTACTAAGTTCTAGACAAATATAGATAAAAGTCTGATTTATGTTTTCAAGTAGATAGTGTCTTTAAAATGAAACTGAAATATAGTAACTAACATATATTTTCAACACAAAACTTATAATGAGACTTGAAAGTAAACTTTTCATTATAATACGTAGTTTTATGGTGATTGTAGGTCTATTCCTATTGTGTCAAAAATAATGACAAAATATAGGAGCTTTTAATTGTAAAATACTCATTAGTAAGGAGAAGATATTTACATATAATGATAGTTACAGAAATGCTTTATAATCTCTACAGCATACGGTCGGATAAGTTCTTGTTATATTAAATTAGAAATAGGAGATATATTTTTAGTAATTGTCATCATATTATTTGATTACAAGAAACATGTATTTTATATGAAAGACAAATACAGTAATCCTTAGAGAAAAATCTACATGAAGGAAGAAGTGATTGTGATTTTTTCTTTTAGAGAGAATTGGGTCATTATGATCATTTTATGGAGAAACTAGGCCATAACTCACTAAACCAAGGAACTGTGCCTTACTTATTAGTGTGATTTGATTTTCTAAAAACTTCCTGAAGTGTAAATGTTCATGAATGTGCAGAAGTAGAAATTGAACCATTTTTGCTGCAATGACTATAAATATGGACTGGCTATTATAATAACTGGGGCAGAGAATTTAATATAAAAATCACTTATTAATATAACTTGATCTCAGAGTGAAATATTTGTTTGAATTCATCCTTTTGCTACTGCCTAAGATAAAAATCACATTGGTCCTTCTTATTTAGTGTAAATGTGTAGAACCTCCTAATATTGAGATGATGATTCAACCCAATAAGATGAGAAAGAAAAAACCAGTGGTCTATTAAATACATTTTTGTTTATTTGCCATTCTTAAGCAGACTGGGGAAACATACCAAAACCAGAAGAAAATACTTTAAAAAATTAAATACTATATTGGTTTAATAGTGTATATAGTGATAAAATGTTTACCCACGTGAAACGTTTTCATTGAAGGAAATAGATCATCCTGCCAACTGGTAATGATAAAGTTCAGCTTGTCCTTAAAACAGTGTTGGATTGCATGAAGAATTTTTCAATCACTTTGTTAAATGCAGTACTATTTTTCAGCATATTCTAAAGCATTGTCACCTTAAATATAGTTTGAAATGATCCTTACTTCATTAAAGAATATTAAAGCATTAAAGACTGGTGGAACTCTGAGACCAACCTTTTCCCAGTAGAATGCTGTGAGACTTCAAATTTTGGCACAGTAAAATTAGGCATTTACTGTTCTCATTTTATTTTCTTGGCTCTCTTTTTAATAATGTGACCTCTGAACATACCATTAATGATGGATTAATGACTCTGCCAAATCTGCTTACAAGTGAAAGATGGGTGGGTGGAGCTACTAGAATTTGATTTTCCTTTTTTTACCTTTTTGAGGAAAAACTTAGGTTTTCATTAAAACATTGACATGCAGGCTTATTTTTTTTATACTTTTATTTTTAAAAATCAATATGGTTTTACAATTTCTCTACAGAGAAAGACAAAAACTAGTTTCAAAAATAGTTTTCATTATTAAATGTCACCAGTCTTCTTCTGTTAATCCACCTATTTCCATGGGACAAGATCTGAATATCTTCTTGCTGCCTCATCCCCAAAAACTTAACAGTGCTTTTATCAGCTGCTGATAAGTGCTGTCATAATATAAAATTTTTCCTCATTCACAGAGTAGTTTTTTCATCCTTAAGGATGGTGGGACTTAATTTAATTTACTCTACTTTAATTTAATGTATTGAATTTAATTTCTACTGTTGTGTCTTCTGCTTTGTTTTGGGGTTTATAGGTAAGTCCCAACTCCGAATACCAGCCAGTAGACTTGAAATCCTTTAAGCATATATATATATATATATATATATATATATATATATATATATATACATACATATATATATATATATATATATATATATATATATATATATATATATATATATATATATAAAATGTGATTCAGATCCTATGGGGGAGTAAGTTGCCCTTTGTAGGTACCTGTGTGATTTCAGTAGTAAAGATAAAAGTGGGGGTGAGCAAGTTCTGAATTTATACATTGTATGCTTTACAGCAAATTAGCCTTGTTTTTTATGAAATAACTTTAGGCTGTGGATGTCATCACAGGATTGAAGAAATTTACTTCTGATGCAAGCTAACTTTTAAGCACTTAATGGTATTGGATTTGGTCTTAGGTCAGCTATGTGAAAACTACTTCTAAAGTATTCTGGAAAATTGGGTTAATTTGTTTTTCCAGTAAACATTTACGAGAGGGTCTGAGCCAAATATTTCACTGTGGCTGTCAATTCAGTGTGGGATAAATGGCAATCAGCTCTGTTTCTTCCCTAGTCTCTGACACCTCAAGCCAACACACTTGACTTTCATACCTCATGTCTCCAACACCTGGCTCTGTTAATGCAAACACATTTCACATACCAAGAAATGCATGATTATCACATTACACTATTATATTTTGTCGCTTCCCTTTTCTGTTCCTTTCTTTGGAAGTTCATCCTGGTTTTTTAAGACATTTGTTAAGATCCTTAAAAGATGAGACATGGGAGGCATTGGGATAAGTACTATAGACTTCATGGCCAGAAATGCAAGGAGGCTCTTGAGAGTATTTCAGGGCATTACTTTATTCATGAGTTAAAGACAGTGACTGCTGAGTGAACAGTGATCATCATAGTATATCCAATGGGTTTGAAGCTTCTTACAAGGATATGCTAAAAGCTTTTAATATTCTCTCAGCTTGTAGCAAATCCCTCCATTATTTTGTGTGTTAAATGAATGCAAAGTGCACTCATCTAAAAATCTATGTGTCTAAAAATAATATTTTTTGGACGAGCTACTTGGAGAATAGAAAAGAGGAAGAAAAAAGACTTCTCATGCTTTGACAAAAAGTTATTTTATGTGCTTTAGCAAAACTGGAGTCAGCATAGGATTTGGGTTTTTTTCTTTTTTTTTTTTAACATAAGGGAATAGTGTTGAAGTTAGAGATGCTGCCAGACAATATGGTGAAAGAGAAGTAGAAGAGCAGTTACCATAGTATAAAATCTTTGAATGAAAGGAAACTGCTGAAAATGGTGTCCTGCAGTAACCCTTGTCTGGTGTGGGCTGCCAACACAAAGTTGGATACCATCTGAAAATTTATACAATTTAAAATACATTTATGCAGGAAGTCCCTTCAGCTAATCTCAGAGGACTTTACTACATCACTGTAATGCAGACAAAATGAAAAGTAAACTGAAGAGAAGAATGGTTCCTTTGCTTTTGAAAGCTCATTAAATGGCAATCAGGTTAGTGGAGTAAGTGTAGATATGTGGTCTGGTTTTCAAAATCAGCCAGGAGACCTTAGCTGTAGTTTACTTTTCCTGGATGCAAAGGGCATTTGTTGCAGTTCATCCGTGCCGTGGATTTGCAGAGCGCTGGGGTGCAGATGCAGGTCCCTTTGCCCTGCTGGGCCCCCACGGTGGGTGCTGAGCCCTGCTCTGCTGTGGGTCAGTGCAGCCTCTGCGGCTGGGACAGCGCCCCAGGCAGAGCAGGGGCAGCCAGGCCCGCGCATGGAACACAACCCTGACTTCTAGGGGATGTGTATTGCCCGCTCTGATGCTGAACTTATCTCAGACTTGGCAGCTGGGCTTGTACAAGACCTCCAGTAACCTTCTACCAATCTTAGAAATTACCTGGGGAAAGAGTGGTGCAGAAAGTCAGATTTCAGCCCAAGAAAAGAAGGAAGTATTAAGTCCTGTATCTATACATGGAAGGGGTTGTTGTTTTGTTTCAGAGTGCTGTGTGCCCTCTGTAACACAGTTGTTGTCCTGGATGTTCATTCATGTAGCCCCATTGCTAAGGTATGAGAAGTCCTTCAAAATCAGCACATGTGTACGAATTTAGAACCAGACCATCAAAAATACTAAAGTGGCTAATTCTGACTAATTCCCACCAAAATATACTTTAGCTGGGTACCTCAGTGCCACTTCTACCTTTGATGCCCCTATGAGTTTCAGCAAGGACAGCATTTAAGTATAATACTGATTTTCAATTTACATTGCTTACAGGATAGGTCTTAATACACCAGACAATAAATAATGGCAGCTCTAGATATACAATGTAAAGGATACTTATCTACAATGTCTTTATCCATCTGTTGTTACAAAGAATGAAAGTAGTGGATGCTGTGAATTTCAGCTTGACTACATAATATATTTGTGCTGACTCCCAAGTCAAACAACTAGAAAACTGGAGGGAACATCTGATATGCTTGTTTGAGGTCACTGAGGAATACAGTTCTTATCTCTCAAGAAATACTGTAATTTACAAAAAATTTGGTTAGAACTCAACCCAAAACCAAACCTTCCCATTTCAATAGCAGCAGAAATTGATTATTTCTGAGTCTAGAGGTACTTTCGAGCCTTTTAAATTTGTTATTGAGAAATACATTGTAAAATTAACCCATTGTCATCAAAAGGAAAGAATTTTTAATATCAATAAAATGGAGTATTTTTAGACTGTATTACTGAAACCCAGAGAGGATTTGAATTTCATGTGGGACAATGGTTAGGATCATGATTAAGACAAAAATATTTTTCATCTCCGATGTAATTTGGAACCCCACAGATTAAAAAAGAGATGTCTCCAACTAGTTACTATTAAAATAGATTTCTTCAGCCAGTCATCCTGCATCCCTTCAGTCCTGCATCCCACAAGAATTTGATAGTGTTGGTTTGGGGTTTTTTTAAAGCATTGTAGATTTAATTTAAAGCAAGCATTTAAAGGGAAGACAAAACCTTTCAGTGACTTACATCCCTAAGCACTTTTTAAATTGGAGTTTTCTGAGATGACAATTGCCTCTAGAAATGTCAACACATTCACATTAATGTTGGACCATTACAAACCATTACAAAAACAGACATACCAATGTTAGATAAGACTTGAACATTTGTTATTGGCCAAAACATAAATGAAGACTTGGCCAAAAAAATGGTGCTTCATGAGAGACAAACAGAAATCCAGATATTATTGACTTCCTTACAATAGCAGAAGTCAAGGAGCATAGAAATGAGAGTTTTAAATATATGAAGTCAACAGTGCATCTTTGAAGAAACCACTTGATTTTTCAATTTCTCTTGTAATTACCTAGTGTGCATCTAGGAGAAACCATCTCTTCTTTCTAAAAATTCCAGAGGACATCCATATTTTATTATAACAGATTTGTCACTGGTTAAACAAACTAGCCTAAAGCAAGTCTCTGTGTTCTTAGCCTCTACTAATATGAGGGAAGTATAAAATATTAAATGCACCCCACTATTAATCTGCAAGTGAATGAGTATTTGCAACTGATGTTAAAATGTTAAAAATATGCATTAAGCAAACTATCATTAGTTAATACAATTTCAATGTATTCTTTAATTAGTAAAATACTTTTCAGTGTCAGTCAATGTTTTCAAAAAGTCTCTTAAATAAGTAATAACAGTATCTAGCTTGATGAACTTAAAGGATAACTTTCAAGAGCAGTGTTCCCATTAGCCACCAACATTTGCTTTAGGCTTTGGAGTAACCTGTGTTGGTTGAGATATTGTCTATAAGGAAACAAGACTAAATGCTTTTATAAGCTTACTGAAAAGTAAAGAAGGTTCTCTTGGCATTACAGGCAAAAAGAGAAATGCAAAAAACATTAAAACAAATATTAAGGACCAAGTTAGATTTATTTATATCAGTTTGGACATAAACTTGATATTTGCAAAAATGAATATGGAGGTTTTAGAAGACTGATGGAATTCAAAGAAATTCTAAAACCTTTATGCTGCAGAAGCCTTGGAGAAACATAAGGATTTCTGTGCCCTAGCTGTGGAATGGAGGTAACCCCAAAATTTTTATTGGTTCTTCTTCACAAGCAAGTCTCTTGTGAGTCAAAATTCCACAAAGAGCTTCAGGTTAATATCAGAATATTGTGGAAAATACAGAACTACTTCTGATTCTTATGAACACTCTCACAGACTTCTATGTTGCCATATCAGAATCTGAATCTGTGTACCTACAAGCCATCAGCTCTTGCTCCTTGATGTTGAGCGAAAAATTCTGAGGAACAGGAACATACTATTTCTAGAATACTTAAATTACTGTATTATTGCCCTCATGCCTCAGTTATTCTTATAAATGGATATTTTTACCTTTTTCTGTCCTGAAAATTATCCCTACAGGCTTGTTAACTGAGAGTGGAAGGAAGATTTCCATTACAATATATTTGATGTACCTACCCCAGAAATATGGCAATTTAAAGTAGCACTTGTGCAGGTGTCACCCGAATTGAATATTTCAATATACTAAAGAGCTTGAATTTGTGAATATCCAAATCATGTTGGGAAAATGAAAAAAAAGCTTTTGCTGCCAACCTTGTGTTGCTGCTGCCTGCCTGTACAGCAGAAATGTTTCCTATTACACTGTTCAGTTTTCAAATGATCAGGTTTCTAGGAATAAAAATAGAAAAAGTGTGAGAGTGAGAGGGTGCAAGTAGAGATCAATTAAAAGTATCTAGAATTCATCTTAACTTTCTTTGGGTCTGCAAAGGGAAGCAATTATACCAAGAAGATACTTTGTTTAGAACCATGTTAGACAAAGATGGTGCGGTTTAACTGCTGAAATGAGGGAGTGCACATGTGAGTAACCACATTTAAAGTTTGATTCATCCTTCATTACCTCCCTGCTTTTGACAAAGGAGTAATTCCTTAAACTCCTCTGACTGTGTTAACTGGATCTCCTTGGCTCTAATGCAGCCAGTGTAGCTATGGATAGATATGGAATTATAGATAACTTTAATGGGATTCACCCCTTTAGATCACAAAAACTTACACTGTCTAAACACTGTCTGGAGTGCAGAAGTAGAGACTGGGGAATATACTAAAGATCTAACTGAAGAGTCTTGTCCAAATGGGAGCTCATAATCAGAAGAGATGGAAAACCTAACCACTTTTAAAACTGGAGCTGGTACATACACACACACACACACACACACACACACACACATACACACACACATATATATACACACACACATAAAAGGAATGGCAGAACATACTGTAGTGAGAGAAAAGAACAGGACTTGACTGAAAATATCCTTTCCTGTCTCCTATATTGTATTAAGTAAACCTGGAGAAATTGGTTCAGGATTTCAGTATAAATATTCATATAAGCATAAGTTAAAGCCCTCTCCCATAGTTATACAAAACTTGCTATTTACAGTGAAACAAAAATCTTGCAAATAAATTTAGAACAAGAATACACTGATAATGTAAATATAATGCTAGAATGAAAACAGTGAATGCTATATTTTATCCTAGCTAATATGCATGGTAAAGTATTTTTTAAAGATATTAATGGTTATTTTAGGTGTGCATTAACTGGCTACCCTTATAATTTTGATCCTAACTGTTGCTTTTAATTTCTTGTTAGAGCTTTTCTGAAAGCACAAAAATCCCTCATGAATATTTTAATGAATAAATAGAGTTGCTGTGCTGTTACTCTGTATACCTTATAATTTTACAGTATTCTGACAACTGACACTTTGTTCATGAAAATGAGTGCAAATCCCACAATTGCAAACCAGTACTGTTCATCCAAAAGCCCATACCAATAATATATTCTATGGTTTTCTCAAACTGTTACTTGCTACGCGCCTATTTAAAAAGAATTACATATCCATTGAGCTCCAAAACAATACTATAAGACTTAAGTAAAAGATTAAATATGATGAAGGAGTGCCCCAAATGAACTGATTGTTCTGCAGTGTGGAAGGCTACAATTCATTTAAATAATTTGATCAATGATTAGGTATTTACAGTGTAAATAATTAAGGCTACAATCAAACCAGAGAAAATCATGAAAGACATAAAAGAGCTTGCATGGTTTGAGAGAAGCACACTTTTAAATTCTTTGCTGGTTTGTAATAAAACTTGTTTGCAGATTGTGGTGTTGGTTGTCAAGATGCTAAAATTGACAAACAAGGGAGAGGGAAGAGCAGAGAAGCTGACAATTGTTTTGTTTTGCTCTGGTTTAACATAGATGCCACCTCTACTGATTGAACTGGGGCATGATGGGAGTAAATGTTCAATTAAACATAACAACCACAACAACACAAACATCAGCAAATGCAATTATTTGAACAAACACATAAATACAAAAAATCCTGTGATCTTATTTAGGAGACTGGACAAAAATATATGCTGGTAAGACATAGCCTTCTGTTTTACCTCCTGCTCCTGCTTGTGGTGATTTTCCTTCACCTTGAAACCACATCTCTGGCTTTTCACTTTGATTAGTAGTTTTTGTTCCAGCTTCCATTTTCTGATTGATAGAGCTTATAGTTCTGATTGTTCCTTGCTTTAAATATTTCAGGTTTATTTGCCTTTGAGAAATGAAATTTCTAAAGTTTCTTTGTTCTCTAATTCCTTAATTTTTGAGAGAACAATCTCTTTAATATCTATTTATTCATCTTTAAATTTTAGGGTTGGGTTTTCATTTGATTTAAGCTCTGGATAACTTTGATGTTCCTTTGCATCCAGTGACTATATATTCAGCCTTTTCAGTCTTGTTCATAATACAAATTGTTGTAGCTTAACATTTTTTTTGTTTGTTTCAGTAGGATGTACTCAATCAGCAGCAATTATGCTGGTTCAAAGATGTAGTGTCAAGGCAGGGTGAATACACATCTAAATAAATCCAATCCCAAACCCCAAGGAAGTTGTTTTGCTTTTTTTAAAGACTGAAACAAACAAAGAGAGTTGCTAAAAGTATTAAACAATTTACTTATTTTTAGTTACTAGTTATTTTTAGTAACTAGAGGTGAACTAGACTTTTAACTATTTATTTGAGATACATATATATTTAAATATAATAAATATATCTCATGAGTGATTGGAACAACTCATCTTGAGAAGAGTTAAATTTGGTCATACTCACAATCTGTCTTTACACCTTCACCAAGTTTAGGCTTCCTTCTAAGGATTACAGTATAAAGAGAAAGTGCCACATGCAAACTAGAAAGTTCCTGCAGGATCCTATTTTCTCTCCATTGTTAGGCTGCTTTGTGACCTTTCCTACCAACTTCTCCTTTTCATGTTTAAGTTAGGTGCTGGAAATTGATCCAGGAGCATGAAAGCTGGGTTATATACCAAGAAAGTGACAAAATGATGCCAAATTATAGCACCTGAGGATTTTTCTTTTTGTTTATATAAAATATTCCTTTTCTATATTAGTTAGTCATGGTGTTAAAAATACATGGGCATATAAGAGAAATCTTTAACAGCTGTACATCATGCCCAACTGTTCTGAATATTAACAGAATTTAACCCTATTGTCAGTATGAATTTTTTCATGATCATGAATATTCTTTTTATCAGGATGGGAGTGAAGACTAGTCCCATCAGCTTCTACTCTAGGAAGCCCTGGAGCATCATGAGATACATGATGCATTTAAATCTGATCATGGCCTTAATCTGTTTCCGAAATATGATGATGTCTCTTGTTAAGAGTTTACACAGATAAAACAAAAATTGCTTTGTATATTAGAAAAAACAAGGCATCCTGTCTCTTAAGTTTATAAAAAATTTACAGAATTACAGAATGAAAAATGTATATTCTGTAATTTTCCAATACTTCTCCCAGCTTCAGAAAAATTGCATAGACTCCAGGTGCACAAATACACTAGTCAAAAGAAACAGTGTAATATAAATAAAATATGTTTTTTGATTTATTAAGAGGAAAATTAAAATCACTTACAATTATTATTTTTCATTAAAAAGAAACAAAAAAAACCCCCACCATTAATTAATAATAAAATAAAAAGACAGTAATTTCTCTTTACAGTATTAATAGCAGAAGGAGAAAAGGAGAAGATTCAGGGGAAAAACTATTGGAGTAATTGTTGGTTGGAGATGTTCTAATTGACTGAAGCTTCCCCTGAGTGTTTAAGAATTTGGTGGGCAGCTACCAGACAAAACCACAGTTTCCACCTCCAGGGTCTCCCATGAAAGAGAAAACACAGAAGATAACTGCAGATTAATTGCCGGTTCTGCAAATGAAAAGAAAAAACTGCTGCACATGGTACCTTCTGTACCTGCCTGTGCATACCTCTGGCCTTGGGCACAAATGCAGATTTAAGGACATTAAAATATATGACAGTATATAGACCTTTCCTAATATCGTAATGCTACCAATACCAGAAGCAACAATAAACCTTTATAAACACAGCTAAATATGGAGGTGGTATATAACTGAAAGCAAACAAATGGAGAGATGTGGAATATTTCCTCCAAACAGTGTTTTGAGGAAGTAGCAAAATCTACAAGGTAAGAACAAAGAAAGCTCAGTGAGAGATGTCTGCTAGAGTAACTCTGGCGAGCAAGCAGGGAGGATGTTTGGTGAGAACAGAGCAAGTCCTGTCCATCCCCGAATAGAAAAAATATGTCAAAAGCAGGTGAGATCACACCCTTTACTTTGCAGAAAGCATTGAGATGAGCAAAAAATGAGTAAGGAAAATGAAGGGAAAAAAACATCCGTACTTGGGCCACAGTTTTCTCCATCAAAATGCTCTGAACCCTGGCCACCTCCATCCTGGTGACTGGGTACCTTGGTCATCAGCCCTAACTTGCCTTAACTGGAGGTGTGCAGGGTTGTTCACCTGCAGCTGATTTAACATAAAAGTGCCAAGGATAACTGTTTTCATATGTACTGCTAATGATTATATTGCCCATCTGTACTGTCAATGAATGCCAGTCCAGCAAATTGTAGGATTGAAACAGATTTCTCAGTTTTTTAAGCACTTCTATCTGAATGTTTTTAACAAAATGCAATATACAAATATATTCTGTCTGTGGCACAGGCAATCTGTCTTGTCAGTTTACTCTGTAGTGGGAAAATTGTTTCTTAATGTCCATTCATACCACGGAAAAAGCTTTGCTCATGCTTTACAGTGCTACTGTAGTATTATTTTAAAAAAAGTCATTTATTATTGTATTAAGAAAATACTGGAATCTCACCCAAGGAAATTATTTTGTAGATTTGAATTTTATTATAAGAACAAATAAATAGCTCCTGTTAAACCCATCTACAAAGACCTAAATAGTTCATTAAAATAAGTCTTTAAGATGAGGCTTTATTCCTCTTCTGGCTTTTTTTTTTCCTTTCTCTTTTCATTATATATTATGTTCTGTCAACAGCAATAAAGTACATGGGTGCGTTTTAACTGTGCTGCAGATACCAGCATATGGGTATATTTAGCAAATCCAATAACACTTCACCACTCATTCTCAGAACATTTAAAAGTGTACAAAAGTGTGAAGATAAACCCCCTTAGAGAGCCTCTTGTCTCTAGTGGCAAATAGTAGCAGTTCTTTAGCAGTCACAGGAAGCATGGTCCTTGTTCTCAGATCAATTTGTCTCATAAAATCCAGAAAATGGTAGATTTTTAAAAAGTGAAGTGTAAAAGAGTGAAAAGATCAAGATAATTTTCAAATTTTTAATCATAACTTTATATATGTATTGTAATGATTTAATCATAGCTATACATATGTACAGAAGGTGAAATCAGTGCTAAACTCTTTGAAATCCATTGTGTTCCAGTAGGAGAGAGCTTCATCTATCTGCTTCCCCTGGGAAAGAACAGTCAGCAGGTCAGATGCTGATGGAGACTGTGTGTGGAAGAGCCTGCTATCTCTGTAGATGTGTCTTCTGACATTACAGAATGCAGAGTGGGTGAAAGGAGGTATAAAAAAGGGACTGGTGACCCTCCAGTGCAATCCCACCTCCTCCTCAGCGCTTGCTTGCGAGTGCTGGCAGCACAGTGCTGTTGAAAGAGCATTAGCTGAACACAGACGGTCTCTGAGAATGCTCTCCAGCCCTCTCTGATCTGAGTGGAAGATGCATGATGGTAATTGGACCTTCCAGAATCAGTCAAATTTCTGATGTGTTTTTTAACCAGTCTCTGGTTATATAATGTCACAGATTTTTGCTTCAGAGATAAAGGGACTAAGTTACAGACAGCCAAGTAACACCTAAAGGCTCTCATTCAAGGAAAATGCATAGGTACAGCTTTAAATAAAGCACATAGTTGGAATGAAACTCCTTAACACAAAACTTCTTATGTCTGTGTCTAAAACAAACAAGTGCTTAAATATTTTGCCAATAGATGGATTATTTGCATTGGCATGATGAAGGGCTTTGCTGCAAAAGCTCTTGTGGAAAGAAAAGACAAAGCTATTATTTCCCACACAGCTAATGTGCCATGATTTGCTTTTGAGAATATTTGTCTTGAAGGTAGGAAAAGCCTTTATAGGTCTACTGATAAATGAAACAAATATCTCTGTTCTAGGTTTGACTAGAGACCTCTATATGCTGAATTCAGTTAGGCTCCTTCTGTTTCCTCTGGCAGTTCTTGTCTTACCCTATGCCCTTTTCCTTCTATTTCTTCATTTTTATCTGTGTAGGCCCCCTTATTATGTCCTTTCCAGTCTTACAATTGGTAGCTACTTTTTCCTTAATTTCTTTCCCTCACCTTTCACTGCAATTTTTCTCTGACTCTGTGCCAAATTACTTACACACTCCACTCCATAATTCATTTCTCTCCTTGTCATTTACAACCAACGTCTGACCTACTTTTGCTCCAGCAATTCTGCCTGCCCATACTAACAAACCAAAAAAGCCCCACATGTCATGAGCCTGAACACTGATCCACAATCCTCAGAACTGCTAAACAGCCACCAAGCTCCCAAAAGGAGGAGGTTTTCTGCTCATCCCTGCTCATTCTGTTGAGGGCAGTATGCAGGCATGGTTCAAGACACAGCAACTGTCAAGGATATTCTCCACATGTAAAAAACCAAGGTCAGACCAGTTTGATTCTCATGTCCTACACGAGAATGTGGACAGGAATTCAGGACTGTGACTTTGGCCCCTCAAACACCTCCACACATCCTCCCAACAGAGACTGGGGAATGCTCATTAGTTACTGTACAGACCATACAGGATTTCAGGTCTGAACTGAGCAAAATAAATATTTTTATTTCACAATACCTTATGTTTTAGCAGTACATGGGTCTGAGAGAAGGCCCAGGGACAAGCTGTTCATAATGTATGTTTGACTCCTCTGCTTTAGAAAGTGCATTGCTGCTGTGAGCTTGGCTGTGCCACTTGGTCTCACATGAGAAATCATCCTCAACTTGTTTTATATACTGCTGTAGATTTATCCAAAGGACAGACAAGGACTGGCTTTGGGAATACCTTTAGTTTCCTCACCTGCATTGATTTTTCTGGCATCCTTGGCAGGAGGGATTTGCAAAGACTCTCCAAAGGAGAAAGTGGCCTGGAGGAAGCTGCCTCACTCATGCCTTGAACTAGAAGTCCCTCACAGTGGTCATAACGAGTCACCCTGATGTAAAACTTCACTAATTTAGGAAGGTTTTTCACTGAACAGGCTCTGACATGTGAATGTGGGGTTTCAACCAGACCTACCAGAGCACAGATCTGCAATAAGCACAGATAAACAACAGTGACATTGCAGTGATGCTTATTTAAGAGTATGAAGATGGTTGTTGGTGGAAACTTCATTTATGTATAGATTGCCTTTTTTTGTGTCCAAAAAGAGCCAATCTTCCAATGAAGACCCTAAAATTTTTTTTTTTTTGTTTCAGTAAGGACTACTTGAAATAGCAGAATTGGTTGTCAAGGAGTCTATATTTACTACATTTTAAGATAGAAGCTATGTAGCCTAATAAGAATATCTGTCATTAGCAGTCACCACACACACACACACACACACACAAATTGGGGATTTTTAAGCCCTTTTAACCTCTACTGATGCTTTACTATTTCACTGTAATGACTTTCTCTAACTTGTCCTTATTTTATCAGTTTGCTTAGTATTGTTATGAATTTTCATAGGTGAAGCATGGTTGCCCCATTGTCCTAATTTTTCACCGTAAAACTGCAGCACAAAGGCAAAATTCACCAGGTTAGTTCAAATTAGCAGCCTTATAGACTCCTTCATCTTGTTCCCAAATGCCTTAAAGTTGCACCCAAAGGTATAAAAAGCACCAGTAGATGGCTCTGTAGTTCCTGAATTACAAGCGAGGAAGCGAGGGAGGCTTTGATAGCTTTGACTTTTGCGAGTAAATTTGATTTGGTGACACCAATGACAGGAATAAACTTCGTGCCGACTTGCTGAAATGGGACACTTCCATTTGTTATGCCACACCGCTTCAAAATGGGTCTGTGCCCGGCTCACATCGACCTTGAAGGCTTCTGAGGGAGCAGCAGGAGCTGCTGTCCTGTACAGGCAATGGCTCCAAATAAATCAGCAGCACCGTGGCACCCAGCTTTAGGGAGAGGGCAGAACTGCCGAGCATTGCCGTGTGCTGCTCGTGGCACAGCCAGGGACATGAAGGGGTGCAGGCTGCTACACATGCCTGAGCCCAGTGGTGATGTCCCCTGGTAAATGGGATTAAAAATGAGCATGCTGAGCATATGGTTGCACTGAAATTAACTACCAAATACTCAGAAAGGGTTGCTTCTGTTTTACTTCAAAATAAAACTCACTGAGAAAGGGAAAGATAAAAGCAGGAGAGAAATACACTGAAAAAAAAATTAAAAATCTGCTTTTATAAATCAAGGAATTTAATAATTTCTTAGAGGCAATTTTAGAGGAAGTAGTAGGATTTCCTCTCTGCACAGCCCTCATTCTTGAGCACAGGACCTGGGTGGGCTTTCAAAGGCAAGGGGGATTTTAAGCACGCCTGAGTGCTCTGGCACGGGTCAGCAGGGTCCCCTTGGTGTACTCCTCCACAGCTTAAACTCTTTTGAGTATGTGCAAAAATTACTGCAGGAAAAGGGGATTTTGAAAATTTATATGTGGGACTCTGTACCGAGTATAAATGTTGGCTGTATCCAAATGTGAATTTATCTAAGTTAAAAGCATGGGAATAGTGTAAAACTCTCTAGAGTTTGAAAATGAGCAGGGAGCAATACAATTTCTAACATAGCAAAGCAGTTGCATCAGTACCAACTGAGATGACTGTTTGTGTGGTTTAACTGAATTCAAACCCATATGAGAACAATATAAGAAGTCTGGGTGACAGGAGACACAGAAGTGTCATGTTGAGACTCAATAAATCAAAATAAGTTAAATTTACATGTGTTAGTTTTCCCCCAAAAGTAGATTTTCTACCTGAATAATATTTAATTTCATACTTCATAAGGAAAAACATTATTAGTAAACTTCCAGAAAAATTGTCCTAACTGTTCTCCTGAAAGAAATGCATTTTACAGACATTTTCCAGATAGAGTCTTTCTATGGCACATTGATAACGTCTCTCTACTAAACTGCTTTAAAAACAGATGCAAGCTGTTTTAAAAAGAGATCCATCCATTTTATGTAAATGGCAAAAATTTGCAAGGATGTTAATATTCAAGCATTAAAATGAAAAATAAAAATTAAACATTATGTGTTCATGTTAATAAATCACCCTCCAACCCAAAGTATTCTATGATTCTGTAAGCAAAATAATGATCTGCTATGGTTTTTATAAATACAAGACACACTCTAAGCACCTTAATAGCTTCTCTTGCCATTGGCAATGATTTTCAGAGTAAGGAAAGTAAAATTACAATGGAGAAAATTCAGCTAGCACTATTCTTTATGTCACTGCAGAGATGCTGCATATGGAGAGATCATTGCATTTGTGTAATGCAGTAAATTTTTGTGACCTTTCCCTTCCTTAGAAACGGCTAAAACATCTCACAGAATTCAGCATGAAGCACTGGTATTTTCTTGGAAACAATGCTCTTTAAGTAGTCTGAGAAATAAATATTAATATATTTTATAATGTACAAATGCAGTCATATTTGCCTGGGTAAAAGACAAATCTGAGTTTAAGGCAGCCCATACCTACTAAATTTATAAAACCCAAAGCATATTTTAAATTTCCCTTATTAATGACAATTAAATATATTTTGCTTCTATTGAGAATAATAATCTTAGGGTGAACTAGCTTGAATTACATTACATTCACTAGCTAAGTGAGCCAAGGCATTGCTAACAGAATACCTGATATGTGGCAAAGTGCATCCCTGATAGCTACATTCAACTTCTACCCTATGGTAAGTCTGAGATAATTCAATTGCAATATGTGAATACAACATGACCCTTGGATTCAAATGCCTAAAGAAGAACTATGAAGGAAAAGTCCTCTCAGGTTCAATTAAACACGACATATGTATCTGTTTAGCTGCCTATGGTGGTGATCTTATTATTTGGTAATACTAACTTACTAGCAAAATTTGATTTCACCAACCTTTGACTTTTGTGTCCTTGTTTTGTCACATGCCAGATTGGGATCTCTCTGAACCAGACTGCTCTGAACTCCTAGCTTTAACTGGCATCACAGAACTGACAGAGGCTGATGGGGAAATGCTCCTTCGTTTCAGATTTACAGAATTATCCTTATCCCCTTTCCTCTCCGGGATCAGAAGCATGTTTGAACACTGCAGACATCTTATACTTCAAAATCAGAACTCAAAGTTTTATCTAAAAACTGTTAAAACTCAGGACACTACAGGGAGAGAGGAGAAAAAGCTATTTATATATAGTACAGAAAAAAAAAATTACTCTAGACACACTCTATGTTTTGTTTTGGTTTTTCCCCCAGTCTATCTACTGTTGGGAAGTGCCTGTATATATTCAGTCTTCATTTTAACCATTGGCAGATTACCACAATGTGAACTGTACAATTCACATTATGTGGGATAAATGCAATAATTTTACAGGAGCAGAGAGAAAAACTCCAGCATACTGAATTTGCAGTAAGTGCTTGAAAATAGCATCCATTCTTCTCTACAAGATACAGTATTAAGACCAGATTTTTAGGGTCCTGAATGATTACACTTAAAGCCCCTTAACCATATTGATAAAATAACTGCTAGAGAAGTCAAAGCATGGATGCTTTTAACTTTATATGGTGTATACTTTATAAAAAAAATATGTGTAGTATATATCTGATTCAAACTAATATATAATTTCCAATATGGATATAGAAAAATGAGAAAAAAATTATATGGTCTCAGTGGAGACTTTCCAAAAGTTTTTGGAAGTGTTTATAGATACAAAAAAGAACATTGGTAAGAACTGCTGTCAAAAAAACCCCAAGCCCCATGTGCATGGAGGCACTCATGCACAAGCCAGATGTAATACATTAGGGGGCTGCTTGCCCTCAGTGCTCTGGGGTTTTGGTGTGGGTTTTTAACACAGGAAAGATTTGGGGTTGGCATTTTCCTTCTTCCAAAAGTGGCTATACCCTTGTCCTCTATCAAACAAGATTGGAAAGAGCTGAAAGCAGATGGTGTAATGTAACCAGAGTGAGAGATGAAGCAAATACTTCAGAAAGAATAGTGAGGAAGCCGTTCTATCTGCATCATGCCAGGACACTTCTCAGCCCACGTCCACACTATAATTAGCTAGCACATGGGATCCATGGCTAGTAATGCCTTCACACAACAAGCTCAGAATGATTTAGTACAAAATTTAGAAAATGTGCAGGTTGAAAATGACAACTTTAATTTTTGACACATTAGGGAGTTTTTATTTGAAAAATGTTTTGATATATATTTTTAAAAGCTCTTAAATATATAAACATAAAATAGCATAAAGTTATACATATCTAGTAATTTTTCCTTAAAATGTATCTATTTTTCACTGCTATGTCCATGTACTCCATTTTAAATTAAAGCAAGTTCATGTGATATACTTCTCTAAAGACCATTCTTGATGGCAACACATGGGAAGACATCAGCCTTTCCCCATACAAGTTCTCTGTAGAAATTCTTCAGGGAACACACCTATTTATGTAAGTGAAAACTAAGTTTCTCTAGGGAACTGGTTGTGCCACTGACTGAATGAAGAAAGCCACAGAATCCACAAAACCTGCTAATGACAACATATCCCTTTATGAGCCAGAAGGAATTATATTCTCTATCCAGAGCTCTCCAATGAGGATTATTTTATTGATTTCAGAAAGCTGAGTGAATTGAATGTCACAAATAAATATGTTCTTAACACACAACAGCCTCAAAAAAATATAGGCTTAGATCAGGTCTCCAATATTTGCTCAGCTGAAGGATGCATTGGCGCCTTACCAAGAGCCCAGAGGTCGCATTTAATTTACATAAAGGAGATCAGATCTCCTTCCCTCTCATCTGTTTAAAGGCAGGATGAGATTCGCAGATTCATTTATTCAAGCAGATGTTGGTTAGACAAATATATACAGGGAAGTCCTTGGGTGATTAATAATGGACTACTCTAACAATTCAAAATAATGTGACCTTGAAATACAGGGATTTTGCCTTTCCTTAGAAACTGGTATCTGAACAATGATTAGATGTATTGCTTTCATTTAATTTCCTATTGGCTATTTAAAATACTGTTATCTTTCTTTCTCTATGGAAAAAATCAATGAATCTAGAACCTCTGAATTAGGAATGAAAAACCTCTCATACATTAATCAAACACTCCAGTTCTCCAGTGGCCACCTTTACTAGAGACTCTTCCTCTTGTCCAGCTGGGCTTGGGTAGAGAGACATGATTATGAAGATTATCAATCCATCTGACAGCAACAAGGATATTGAAACTCACCATAAATTGTCACCAGTGTGAACTAAGGAAAGATATAAGGAAAGCAAGACCAGAAATTCATTAACAGTATAAGAAGAGTTAAAAATAATAAGTGCCATTTTTATATGAATTTCTAATGAATGGTAACTGTTTTGGAAGTTTAATTGATAACTTTTAATAACTGACCAATTTGAAAAGGGATATGAAAAGAAATGATACTGTAGAAAATAGTTATTTTAAAAATGGTTGGTTTGATTGTTCCTAACTCCTAATATAAACAACACAGTTACTTGAAAACACATTATTTTATATTTATTCATGGATTAAACACTCAAAATGTAAGAAAGACAGATTGTATTCCTTGTACTAAACTAAATGATTGAATTCTTGCTATAAGTAAACTGCTGAACACAACATTAATTATTAATTAGGAATCAGCTGAACCTAGGATTAATTATAGAACAGCTGCTGTTGCAGACCCATGATCAAGTGTCTGCTCTTGAGTGAGCAAGGATACTTGCTTTGGGAATTCAGGGTGAGAAATTCTTCTGTGTTACTGAGGTGAATCATCCGAAGATCTCCCCAGAAAATACTTTAGAAAATGTCAAATGACAGCTCTAGTAAGAGCCTATTGCTGCTAACCCAGATTTAATGAAGGGATTGAGAGGCAGATGAGGAGCTGGTGTAACAGTAAGAGCACGAATCTTCGCAAGGACAAAAACAGCCCTTGACTGCTCTAGTGCAATTTATCCAGCCCTGCTGAAAGAGATAAGGAATGCTTCCTAGTAGCAGACAACCGTTATTTGAAGTAATTGCATGTCCAGAACAACTTCTCTCCAAAACCACATGAGCACTATGGGGTTTTTTTTGCATCTTAAGGTTTACCAAAGTGGTGTCGAATAACCAACCACAATTCACTACAGGAGAATGTCAACAGCTTGTAAAGCTCCACAGGAGGAAATCACAGACTCATAGACAGCTACCATATCTTAAAAGCAGCAGAGACAGCACTTAAAAATAAATGCAGAGTCTTAAGGAAAAAAAAAAGCTCCATGTCTATGCCTGTTAAACATTGCACAATATAAAAGTGTGCTTAAAGTTCCTACAACTGGAGATTTTATTAAGGATTTTGTTTCTTAAATCTGTCTTCCTTTTTCATTATGTTTTGATGAGGAGATTATAAGACCAATTTGGTAAAGTTCATGATAATCTTTAAAAATTGAAATTTTTGGAAAAAGCCACTGCTTTGATATCTGTGAAGGTTTGTGTTTAAAACTCATAAAATATGTATCTATTATTTTACTGTCAGAAGAGGAATGAAAACACAGAACAGTTAAAAAACAAATGTAATTAAGAATTGTTTTCTTAGTGTAGAATTGAGAGTTTTGACTACCACAGAACCAACTAGGGCCACACCAGAAACAAATAGATTTGGCCACTGTATGGGTTTCAGTGTACATTTCAAACAAACAGCAGTGCTCAGCTGAAACCTACTACATGAGTGACAACTGAAACAAAATAAGATGCACATTCCAAAGTGGCTGCAAGTGCAATCCAGTATGTGGTTAAATTTAGTGAATGAAGGTTAGATAAAATACCTGCAAAGAAGGGGGCGAAATGAATTGTAAGCTCCTCGTTATATGTTTACAACATCCAGGGTTCTTTCCTTATTGTCTTTGCAGAAATTTATACAATTTATCACCTTGGTGCTCTGCATTGAAAATAGTCCTAAAATTCAAGACAAGATTTATTACATTCATGATCTCTGCATAAAAGAGTATCAGTTTTGGATGAAGTGATATCAGCCCCTACTCTCTGTATAGCTGCTCCCTGTTAAAACCAGATCCTGTTTTAAGAGCAGATCAAAGCATTCCAACTACAACTAGCATATCTCTTGGGAATGAGGAAAAATTTTGGAGACTAGGAAACCAATCAGACAAGTGAATGCTACTCTAAACTGCACAGAAGGACCCAGACTGCTAACCCAAGATTGGAAAACTTCATAAAAATATATTCTTGGTGCCACAGAATCCCTTTATAGTCTTATTTGTTTGTTTGCAGTGGTAGCTACTATATTGTACTTCATAAAATTACATCTGTTTGTATGATTTTTCATCTCAATAGCTTACTTTCATCAGTAGTGGGACTGCTGCTGTATATCTAAATAAGAATTTCTTTTCTCAGTCCTGTTGACTTAAATATTCCTTCTCAAAGAAGAAAGACGTTCAAAGGCTCTTTCAGTTCCTTTCCAAAGAACAATCTGAACAGCACTGAGGTGATGGATAATTTAAAAGTCTCTCACAGCTCTGGGACCCAGATCCTCTTCTGTTGTGAAGTATCATAGCCCTGTGAGGAGCTTCTCTCTTGAATTCAGGGGAGTCAAGATTTCACTCATAGAGACCATTGACATAAAGTCCCAATGGAAAATGATTTTGCCTGACATATTACAGTTCATTTCAGCATTTTGCAAAAATTGTTATTCAGACTGCTAGTATAATTTATAGGTTTAGATTATTCAGTATAGCAAATGGTTTGGTGTTGTGCAGTACATTTGTCACTGCATTTATTTCTGTGTGCTTTATTACTTTCTCATTTAATCCATGCATTGTGTCAATAATTTAGAGTATAATATGTCTATCTTTGAAGAGAGAGAGTGTATATGAAAGTTTGCACTAAAATGTGTGCATTTATACAAGGTATCTATGGCAATTTTGAACTGTAAAATCATATATAATATTGGATGAAAAAGATTTTATCATTTCAATTTGAAACTGACGCTGTCTCCAAACATTCTGCTGACTTATCTTTCAATAATTTACATATCTCTATCTAATAAGAAAACCACTTCCTTAGGATAAACCTGTTTGAGATTAATAAATACATCAGCTCTAAGCAGTTTCAAAATAAAGCTTCATTTGTTGTGATTTCAAAGCATGAAAGAATGTGGTAAAAAAATGTAGCAATAGTAACAGTAGCAATGTTAATAACAAAAATAATGTTTAAATGAGTATCATGATGAAAATATTTACTTTCACTCCAGTAAAAGATGTGCATTCCAACGAGAACTCATGAAGTACTGAATTAGACAGTATTTGAATACAGCAGGACAATTTCTCAACACAATTAGATAAGAATCAATTTCTCAAATATCCATAGCTAACATCAACCAAAACCTGGACAGTTTTATATAATAGGGTTGAAATGGTGTTTAAGGGTCAAAGCCTTCTTCATACTTGCTGTCTATTGGTGGAGGATCCTGTCTCCTGTGCCCACTATTTTTTAATCAGGAAGTAAAAGAGAGACCTATTTTCATTTCCTTTGCCTATACAGAAGCACATTAACTGTGGCAGCAGAGACAGGTGGTGTAGCTTGTGCTTCAAAGTGAAATAGGCAAGCATTTATCTTTATAGCAACTTGATATTATAGGTACTCTATGAACAAATTTCTGATCAATTTTTGAATTTACAGACAAACTCTCTACAGAGAAACCTAAAACTTGTTAGCAGCTTTTGCTTTAAAATGGTCTTAATACTGATACATCTTTCTGAGAATTGATTCTAGAAATTTCCACAGGCTCCAGAGTAGCAGAGTTCAGTTTTCCCATCAAAATTTAGAAGACTGAAAGTTGTATTTCTTCAGCTTCTACAATAATGTGGTAAAACAACAAGAAATGGATTAGTTAGTGCTCTTTGTTATAAATGAACCAAGAACTGGTCTTTTGAAGCTACCCCAGCATACAGCCTCACCTCTGCCCCAACACTGAAAACTGAACATCAGAAATAGAGAATAAAATGTTCTTGGTTTGTGTTTAGGGCACACCCAAGGAGAAGGAGAATCTGAATTCTGTTTTCTGTGAGGATGGCTTATGCATTTTCAAAGAACACATACCTTTAACAAAAGACATAAATGCCCTAAGCTGCGAGAAGGGCACAAATATCTGCTTCCAAGTACACCCAGCAGCACATAGAAACATCATCTCAACTGATCATAGTGTTTTGTGTTTTCACAGAAATCTTGATTTAATTCTTCTCTGTGATACACCTTTGACTTCAATGCAGGATGACTTGGTTATGTTCCCTGAGCCAACGATGAAAGCACACACTTACTGTTGCTCTTTACACCTATGGCCTTCCTAATTGGATACAAGCATTTCAATCTCTGGCTTCCAGATCTCTTGAAAACACTTTAAACCCCAGATGACTGGGATAGGAATTGAGTCTCTGAATTATAAGTTCTTCTAAGAACTAAATAATATTCCTAATTTGTAGATTTGCATTTAAAAATCTCATTTCCATGCAAAATATTAAAAACCGTGCAATAAAATAAAATATGCTTTCTTTCCCTTTGGTGCAAAAATTCAGTAAAAGGAAAAAGAGACCAATGCACTGAACTAATAAGCTTAGCAGATAAAAAATTAGTAGGCACGGAATTTGCAATAAAGTGGAACTTTAAAAATTAAGTTCTTTATCAGAAACATTTTGTTTTATTTTTGCTTTCTGTTTCAGACTTATCTGGCTGGAAAACTGAAGATTTTGGATTCCTTCTGTAAGTGAATAAATTACTGCTGAGCTCTCAAGGAGCTGTGGCTTCTGAAAGGGTGGAAATCTGGTGGACCAGCTGCCAGAAAGCAGTCTCAACAAAGGTGAATTGGCAAGTAATCAGAGAAAATTTGAGAATTTAATCAAAAGTGACTTATCTCTATGAAAATCCCCTAATTTGATGAATAGGCAGAGTCTAGTGACCCTCAAACCCAGTTACTTCCTTTCTCCATGGCACTTTCCTTGTACAAGTGATTCTGTGACAAGTAGCTGCTAAGAGCACTCATTCCCCATGCTTGCCAGGTCTGTGAGGAAGCATGTTGCTCTGCTGCATGGGGGACATTGGAAACAGAAATTCTCTCAACCTCCTGGCCAGACTCAGGCTCTAACCACAGCTTTCACAACATGAACCACACACTTACTTGCTTTGTGAGAATGTGTCAAGAAAAAAAAAAAGAATGTTAAATATCTCAGACAACCAGTACATCTGGCTTTTATCCTGCTCACTGCCTCACTCAGGAAGGAATATGGTTATTTTTAAATCTAAGGTCCATGTGTTGAGCCAAAGGAACATAATTCTCCAGCTGATTCAAAGATGACAGGAAAAAGATTTTAAATGTTTTAAATTCTATAGGCTCATTTATCATCTAAATCCTCTCCTCCCCAAAAAAATCAAAGCCCTCATTTGTTCTTTGAGCACTCATTACAGCATTGGTCCCCATATAAATCCTCAAAAATACCTACCCCAAAACATGTACTGTAATACAAATAGCAAATTACAAAAAATCTTCATTAGTAGCTCATCAACCCTTTATGAAAACCAATTTATAATTGATTGGGACTTTTCAAGCAGCTGTCACATTCAAGCAATTGAATACAATTCCCACCACAATGATACTAAATCTTGACCAAAATTCCCAAACCTGCAGTTTATCAGTTGTCCAGCAGCTCTGTGTCCATATTTTCTTTAACTTTTTATCTCTTCTACTCAAATATTTTGGGTGTGGGTTTTTTCAAGCTACAGTTACTATTGAAAATAATTTATTAAACTGCATAGGTTAATTGATTAATAATTCCAGAGTATTTTAGTGGATACTCTGGAACCACAATTACCAGGACTTTTTCATCCATGTAGCAATCAAGTCACTCCTAACCCCACGTCCTTCAGCTTCCATAAATACTACCTCCCCATGAATTGATTGTGAATGACTAATTTTCAGCTAATTAAAAGTGATTCACTTGGATATATGTTAATATACTTTTATGTTTATACACTTTTGGCCAGTCTATGTAGTGATTGACACTAAATGAATAAATGACATTTACAGTCCTCTTCTTTAAACAGATAAAAGAGTTTATCTAGGAATATTTTGTACATTGACAAAATAAGGCTTGGTCAGTACTTTGAATAGCCAAAACAGTTTTGACTAACTATTTTACATATGTGCACTTTGGAGGAAATTAGTACTTAAGTATAGAAAGCTGTAATGATTCAATTGTTCCTTCTTATTTCTTGACAATTTTGGTTAGTGTTCTGTTTTTAATCTAGCCTCAACAGTGTTATTAACTGTAGCAGGTATAATAGAAAGACCTCATAGCAGACTAAGTAAAGATATTCTTTAAACATAATTTCAGCAAAATAAACTCAGACAATTATATTCATGCTATTTAAATGGTTATAACATTTAATGTGTTTAACAATTCTTTCCGGATCTGCCCAGATGAGATTTTCAAGTTTAAAAAACAGATGAAAGCAAATGCAATATAAGAATTGGAGGCTAATGGTAAAATCAAGAGTCAAAAATATGAGCTCTATTTTTTTATTGTATGGAAAGTATGTTTCTGCTAACTTTATCACTGTTTGAAAACTCCACATTGGGGAAGGAGTTTTCATTTTTGTTTTCTTTTTCCTTTTTTATTTTTCCCTATGAAATTATAAACAGGGTCAGAAGCATGTAAAATGCTTTGTCCTCTCTTAATAGGAGATGGAATCTGTGGCAGTTTGCCTGTTCAATGGTATAGAGATTTACAGTATATATTGCAAATCCCATTTACTTGTCATTAATAATTAGCCACATCTCCATCAGACAGACCTGATGCTGGTTATCAAAAGTTTTTGCTTAAATTCAGCCTTTTTATTCCCCTCTTCCCTTTTTGCTCCTCGTTGACTTATTGATCATGTCTTTGTTGTGTTATTATTTCCATGTACATCAGAATGCTAGAACATACATTCTCATGCTGCATATTATTCCTTCTGGTTTTCAACAGTGGTCCCAATTATTTAAGTGAAAACAGGTGAACCCTTTCTTGGGAAAGAAGAGGACAAACCAGTGAGGCAAACAGCTAAGGAACATTTTTTTCTTTGTTTGAATATGTTATTTATTTCTGAGATCCAGAAAAAATAATCAGACCCTCAGCTCAAGTTAAATCCCCTTCTGCTACTCTGCTTGTACACAGGGTGTATGAGCCCCACGTGAAGCAGCAATTGGAGTTTTCTTCTTCTCATCCAAGTCCCCTTTCCATCTGGCATTAATCCTGAGCTCCTGCTGTCCCTCATAATGTGGGGTAGTTTTGGCCCCAGGCCAGGATGAACCTTTTTGTCCCCTTCACTTCTGCTCCTCCTTGCTCCCTCTCCTGTTTGGAGCACAAGCCCTGCAGTACTGCGTGCTGGGCTCTCACAGCTCAGTAATGGAAGGGATATCCTTGTCCTGGGGAAAACAAGCTTTTTGTACATGTTCTGGTTTCAGGTGCAGCTGTACCTTGAAGTTTCTTCACAAAAATAGGTAAAGTCACCTACCATGCTCACACACTGCTACAAGGGAAAGATTTTCATTGATAACACCTAGGTGAGCCCTAATTATTTAATGAATGAATAATAATAATAGTAAATGCAGAATGTGCAGAAGAATTGGGTTGCTTCTGAGTCTGTGAATGATGCATGGCAAGCTCAGAAGGGATTTATATGCTTAAGTTTTTGGAGATTGTTGGTATTTTAGGTGGGAAATAAAATGAATTAGAGACTACAGTCTACTACATGAGGCACCTGCTTTAGTTAATGGGATTATTTTTATATATCAAGAAAGCAGTAGCCACTACTTTAAAAAGCTTTATAAAAGTCCTGAGTTAGTCTAGGTGAAAGACATTACATAAAAAAAGAAATAAAAAAATATTCTCAGACTTTGTGAATCTAAGCTCTAGAGAGCTGAATACTCTAATTGCAAGGAAATCCCAGGCTCTAGTCCAGAAGAAACTGGATTTTTCTGCAGATTCCTGGCAAAAAATTAAGCATATTTTTCCGTGGTGTTTTTCAGTGAAGATCTGCTTTTGGATTGTGAAAGGAAGTGATGGAGGGAGAAGTAAGTTATCAGAATCTGCATGAAATACTCAGGAAGTCATAATGCAATTCAACCTGTGCATCTCTCTGACATATGATCTTTATTTATACGTGAGTATCTATCATACCACATCTTTTCCAAATCTCGGTACTCTTTGTAGACACAGATTTTACACAGATGCTTCTTGTGCTCATTGCCCTTTCACAAAGCATGAGTGCCTTGCTCTTTTAAACACACATCTCTTTTTTACAGCTGTAGTCAGTACTACAATTTAAAGGACTGGACTATGTCAAATGAGAAACCATATAATCTAAAAGAATTAGTAGAGCCTCCTTCCACTGCCTTCCCCAAACACATACTAGTCTATGGTCAGTGGTAACTTAAAATATTTGCACTGTTTCTCTGCTTGTAGAGCATGATACAAATAACATAACAATACTTATAACAATATTTTCCTGTTACTGATGAGGAATAGAATCCCAGCCCTAGGTCTCTGGTAGGGTTCCCATTTGCTTTATGATAGGTCCAGATGTAGCTAAGGAAGGCTACAATCTGGTAGACTTTGAAAATAAAGTCTGAACCTCATTCTTCTGCTGTCAGGGCAGGCTTTTCCATGCAGCAGCCTACACAGTGATGAAGGGAGTCTTTGTCAAGCCAGCTGGCTCTGCCTGAAAACTTGCTTGTGGTGCTGAGAGAAAGCTTGTCTCCATGTCTCAAAGGGATAGTGGTCTTTTCACCTTTAAACAGCCTTTTTCCTTCATGGATTTAAGTGTGTTTACATGTCTTTGTCCAAGTGCTGATTCTGTTTCATTGCTGGGTTTCCTATCTCTGGCTCAAAGATGCTGTTCATACTTATAACTTGTGGACGACAACATCATCAAGGCTCATGCTATGAACATTCCTTGGCAGAGCTTTCTGACAGGTGATTTTTCCATTAGGGGATTTTTCTTAATTTTGACTTTGCTCCTAAACCCTCCACTCATTCTATCTGGGTGCTGGCAGCCCATGTCAGACTGACTGCAACAAAATCCTCAGATTTCTGCTCACCTCATCTCAGGGAGATACTCATAGCAATGTTTTCTAATGTAAACTCATAGTAAATTTCACACATTTCTTCAGTAAGATTGAAGGGAGGTGTAAAGCAAAACTTAGTGTGAATGTGTGCATGAGATATTAGAAAAGAGCTAAATGTTGCTGTGAAATTGTGTTTTTACATTACAGGGAGCCTCAAAAATCGGGGTCTCCTCAGTTCCAAAATTAGTACTTGATTTCTTTTCAAAAAATGAACGTGTGGCAAAATGAAAGATTCAGATTTTTGTTTTCTGCCTGATTTTTTGACTAATCTAAAAATCATCTCAATTTTTTTTTTTTTAATTGCCTGAGACTTCAAGGATTTTGATTTTATTTTTACTTAACCAAATGCATTGTTGAAATCAATTTTGTCTTAGGATAATAAACAAATCCTTAGACAGTGAAATGAAGTGTTTTAAATGCTTTTACTAATTCACAGAAATAAATTGGGCTGTAAACAGAACTCTAATGTCACTTGGGTACAAAACCAACATGGTTTTGATTCATTTTCTTCTGGAGGAAGACCAAGACATGCTTCTGAGCATTAGTTAGGGCACTAATCCAGAGTGACATAAATAATGTCTTCTCCCAGGGCTTGAACACCTAGTTCTTATGTTTAATATCCTTATTCTAATCCCTGGGATAGGCGCCTTGTCAGATGTCTGGCAAGGGTAAGAAGTGATTGTTTTTCTTCTTTCAATCTAAAATTGCATTCCAGACCAATTTCTTTCAGAAACTGATATATCTGAGAAGATAGAAGAATGAAGTTTTGATGCATCATCACTTTCTGAGAGAAAAAAATGAAATTTTGATTTTAAATTCCTCTCTAAAGAATGTTCCAAAATTCAATAGTAATTACAAATTACCAAAAGAATTAGTGCCCATAGAATGAGTTGTAAGACAGAAAAAACAGTTGAAATATAGTATGAGAACAACTTCATTTTCACTGTGTTATCTTCCATGAAAACAATTCAGCTTCATTAATCATTCTCAATATGAGTATGTCTGTTCCATAATAATTTATGAACACAATATCAAGTTATTGAGATACTTGTTATATGAAGATGGTTACAATTCATGGAGGGTAAATGAAATGTGAAGATAAGATTTATCTTGACTTTGTGAATACTTTTGGACTGGAATGAGATGATGGCTGAGTTACTACGATGAAGGTTTTGCTCTTTACCTTCTGCCACTCAATAAACTTCTTTCTTCATTTAAAATTCAAGTTGCAGGGAACCAGCAGAACTAAAGAACTATGGCACTTACAGGAGAGGATACTTAAAAAAAATCTAAACATATAGATAAACCAAATTTTTCTCATAGAAGAAGCTTCCAGACCTGCTTGGTTGGCACAGATGGGTGGAGTGTGTGTGTTTTATCCTTTAAAGTGAAACAATATTTTTAGAAACTTGTTGACAAGTAATTCACCTCTGGTCACAGACAACTTAAGGGAAGAACTGCCAAATAACATTGCTTTTGTTGGTAAACAATAAAATCACACAGAGTACTGTGGACAAGAGCCTATTCTAAAAGTGAGAAAATCATGTAATTGTTCCCCAGGACAGGTGAAAGTATTTTTGGATAAGAACCAGATGAAGGAAAATGATACAATTTTCCTTTTAATCCTGAGGGAAGCATTACCTCATTTTTTGAAAAAAGTAATGCCAGACAGAGCAATTTAAATCAAATAACCCTTGCTCCACTGAAAACCTGAAGCAAACCTCAATTAAATTGTCAAAATACCCCAGATATTCTGTTTTCAGTATCTCCAGTCTGACTCATCTAGAACTGTGGAAAAAGGTTAATGATTTTTTCCAACCCACCTGTGTAGAGTCAAAAAGCTTCATTTGCCTCTTTTACCTTAATCAAATGGAAGTCATATTACAACCATGGAAATCTTGTTCAAAGAGTTGAAACAATTTTAGGCTCCTTCTGCTTCTTAATTCCAGTGAAATGTGCTGTGTGTCCTACTTAGGAAGAGAAAATTGCACCTTAGCACTCCACATAACTACTGCTAATTGTCACAGGTTTGTTATCTGTTATATACTACTTTAGATAGATTTTTGTGCTTAAAACTCTACTGCTGCTTCATAATGAGTGTGTCTATTATTTTCAAGATCTCTGGATGCTGCTTCTAAATCATTCAAGTGAAGCTGAAGTCATTTACACTTACACGAATATGACATGTCAGATGTCAGCTTAAAGCCTTCCATCTAAACATTATTTATTTTTAGTAAACCACTACTTTAGCTCATAAGCTAATTATTACTGGTAATGATAAAAGTACTGCAGGAATTCTTTGCCAAAGTTCATTTAATTTGCATTTTAATATACTAAATCTTCTTTTCATTAATAGTGCTGATACAGGAGTTTAAGAGACACAATGAAAATGTGGGTGTGTTTGTGGATAACTCTGAAATCCACTGTGGCATATAAAAGAAAATTAGAGTCCTCTCTTTGGCACCATTACTGAAATTCTTCACCTCTTTTTTGTGTGATCTGAAAGCTGTGCAGATGGTTTGGCATAATTCACTCAACAAAATGGTTCAGAGGCAGGGAGGTAAAGCCCATGTTACCTGAAACTTCATCCCTTTTTTTTTTTTTTTTTTTTTTTTTTTGCAGTGTAGTGCAGAAATTTACTGCCTGGAAGATTTCTTTGTTAGAAATTTAACACTTAGTCTAATAAGATGCCATATTTTTCCAGCAAGCATATAGATTTGCTGCTTCAAACACCTCTCAGAGAACACTATAGCACAGTTATTATACTTGCATTTTGAGAGAGCTGCAATGCAAGTCTTAAAATGTCATTGACAGCAGCAGATTTGTAAAATTTTGTATGTGCCATTTTAGTATTAAAGCCATCTAATGAAAGCACAAATGAAAGTAGAGTTACCAGAAGGCAATAGCTACCTCCATTAGGAGGCTTGTTTGAATCCTTTGTGAGAGATATATTTCCTAAAAAGCCATAATTGGAGATGAAAATCAATTTGTCACAAAGTCCCCTTCTTTTTTCACTCTTTTCACTCTTTCCTTAAGTGCTATCCCTTTATCTGTCTTGTCTGATAAAGACAGCTAACCCAGCTGTTTTCTTGTGTATCCTAGATAAAATGACCATATCTTCAAACAGCCGCCAAACAGAACAATTTTCTGATGGCATTTTTATAGAGTTACAAAAGATCTTCACAAAATGTATGGTGCTGTGCTTTTAAAGTTTACCTTAGCCTCAGTATTATCAGCTTATGTTTCAGTAGTAACTTATGTGCATCTCTCACAGGAACTGAGGAACTGAGCAGTAGGATATTTTTATATTAGAAACTTTGGATTTTGAGCAGTAATCTCACATTTTACAGAAAGCTTTGAGATCCACCCTGAGCAAAAGAACAACTTTCATAATGAGTCTCTTTTCTTACGAGCCAGTGTTCTGCCTCATTTATTTCTTTGAATTGTTTTACTCTGCAAGTAGTGCCATTAAAAACAATGTTAGAGACAATCTGAATCTTGAAAAGAGAAGGGAAAATATATTGTTGTTTTTGGGAAACAAAGCAGAGAGTTCAGACGAAAAACCCAAATGCTTGAGAGCTGAAAATCTGCCATCAGTCCTTTGTATAATGTATTATATAGCTCAGGACATACAATTTTGTTTAGATAATACACTTCCTTCAGTTATCTTTATATATTCCTTGATCCCACCCAGATGTGTCTACCTGATGATTTTTAGTGTTTCTATTGCTTTATAAGGTACTGCTTTAAACCAGGTGGTTTAAAGTTAGGTCTCAGATGAAGAACTGAGGCACAGAGAAAGTTGTGACCTAGGGGAACTATAACGAGCACAGTCACAGCCTCTGAGTAATGTTGCCTAATATTACATTGGTTAATTTAATTTTTTTCCCTCACATTGGTATGTATCAACATCTGAGTTGTCCTTGGGTACTGTACTTAACCTCCTTTTGTCACTCCCTTGAAAGGGGACTAGCTTTTCTATAGGTTCTATAGCTGTTCTCTCATGGAAACCCCAAAATATGTCCTAGATGCTTCAGGTGATGTCAAGTGGCCCTGGACACCAAGCTGTACACAGACGAATCAAGCCTTAGGAGTTTAAAGTTTGATCACAGCATCAGACCTGTCAAGATCAATTGATAGCTAATCAGCATCAAGATTGCAATTTGTCTTCCCAAATGTTCAGCCTACAAATTTGCTTTAAGATGAGATATGCGGCAGTGCAAACCACAATGAATTCACTGACTTTGCATTCCCTGACTTGGGTCCTGAAATCTTGGGTCACAATGAAGACACAGATGAGGTGAATGCTGACATGAAGACCCTGATTGCTGATCTTTGTATCTTGACTTGTTTGCACTTAGCAATTTATTCCTTTTTATTTTTTCAGTATGCTTCATAAAAATATGTATAGTCTGCTGTAATCAGGGGAATTTAATGTTGTTTCCATTAGCATTTTGAACACAAAAGCTCATCTACTTTTTAATGAGATAAAAAAATCTAAGCCTGACCATTACAGGCAGACAGATTATCAGTGAATTCAATGTTGAATGTGGTGGTTAGTGAAGGCAAGTTTCCCCTCCATTATCTCAGAAAGACTTTTTTCAGTTTATATTATCACTGATAAATGTCTGACTGTGTTATAGTCAAGATGTGCTATGGACCAGCTGCCTTATCATCTCTTGGCCAAACTGAGAAAGGGAAATGTGATTCTAGAGCAGTACAATGGAGTTGGAGTTACGAGGAGAAAAAGTGAGAAAGAGAAAGGTGTTTCAAAGGATATATGTGTCCACAGTAAATGATCAAGGGGAAACATTAGCTGTTCCTGTTTGTCAGAAAGGGAATGGGGAGTCTGAAGGGCCAAGCCACTGAGCCAAGCAAGACATTTCATTTTGTTCCCTAATATTTTTATCTGTCTTTGGTGAGCTTCCCCCAAATTACTCACTTTTCCAATCAGGATCAGTCACTAATGATTCAAAGTGCCTCAAAACTATGCCAGTTTTTTCAGATGAATCTTCGTATATACGGCCATGCAAATTCTTCATGTTGTTCTTGTGAAAAATTGCCTCATAAATAGTTCTGGTAAGCGAAGCAGCGGGCAACTTAAGTGAAACATATCATGACAAGTATGCAAATAATGTCATCAGGCCCAGCCAATATAGTGTCAGATTATGAACCAGATCCAGCATCTTTGCTGCCACATGGTGATTCAATGTTTCTGGACTTTGTCAGCAAAAAATAAATCATAGGTCTGAAAAACTTGATGCTATTTTTCAGACATGGCAAGCAGATATGTGCAAAAATGTCTTCAGATCTGATTTATTAAGATCACCTTTTTGTCTCCAGAGAATAACTGGAACACATGCATTTTTATTTTTTCCTCCAAAATGCTCATTTATGGAAGAACATGTTTCAGCCCCTCAATGATTATTCTATGCTTGTCAGTTTTAGATTGCAGCACCAGGTCTGTTAATGGTTTCTGAGGTGATGCTGATGCCTCTGAGGCTGCCTGGCAGAATTGCTAGCATAAAACTAATGAGTATCCTGGCACGACCCTGCACTGCTAGGACATGAAGGCAAAGGGGGAAATAAATTAGAAACCTGGGTGTGTAGAAAGAATATCTGTAAAGGCACTTAATGGAGTCTAGAATAGAAAATTAATCACCCATAATAATTAGGGTTTGTGAGACTATTTAATTTAATTCCATTTACACATATTTTCCACCCAATGATTAATGAACTCTGGGATAGCTTGTAAGCAAAATCTGAACCTGATATAAGCCTCAGAAGTGTGCAGAGTAGAGAGTTATTAGACCACAACAGCTTTAATCTGCTGTTTTCATTCTATATCTAACAGGTTTCACATAATCTTTGGGTACAAAATGACGTGGCACCAGTTTTAAGTGCTTTTGGAACCTACATAACCTGAAAGTGCTTGATATAATCTAAGTGAAAAGTAGTAAATTGAACAACATCAGTGTGAAGCAGACTGTTATTAAACTATTAAAAGCTGAAGCCTGTACAGTTTATTGTTTCTAATTCCTCAGACTCTAAATTCTTATTTAGCATTTCACTTTTTCCAGGTCAGTAATATGTTCATTTTTTTTTATTATGGTCATTAACTTCCAGCTCTTCTTGTGAGGATAATTTACCATATTTTAAAACCCTGGAAATGTTTGTGTTAAAAGTAACTGTCAAGCAAACAACAAAAAAGAGGCATTGAAAATGTTGTCTGCTTTGACTTCTGAGTACACAAGTTAATGACAAGTCATTTTTGTAATTTGAGGCACAAATTTCTCAAATTCAGTGTAGTAGGGTATGCAGTCAGTGAAACCTCATGGTCATACTCATTCCTTCTGGCATTCATGCCTGTGCATGTATAAAATGGTTTAAGAAGAAAGATGACAGCATTGTTCCAAAGATGGAAATAAATTCCTAACAATATAAATAAGATAAACTCAAACCATCATTTCAGGGTAGCATTTCAGAGTTTGACCTCAGGCTGAATAAAGGGGCTGCCAAAAGCCTCATGAAGCTCAGCAAAAGAAGTTGTCAAATTTTACATGGGAGGAGGAGGAACCCCATGCACCATCACATGTTGGGAGTCACCTTGCTGGAAACAGCCCTGGCAGAAAAGGCTTACGGTACTGGTAGACGCCAAACTGAACATGAGGAAGCATTAGGGTGAGTGTTTTAAAACATGAAACTATTTTGAAAATTTCATCCGTTTTCTATCCAGTACCAAAAGTTCCTGTTGTTTTAAGCCCCGCTGTTTCCCCCAGCTACTGAAGAGTTACCAATGCACACACATTTAGATATGTGATGATTTACTTATGACTTTTCACACTCTGCCAACTGATAACTTTACCTTGCAGTTCTTATCCAGCCCTGTCACAGTTCAATGCAGCCATCTGTAAGCTTATGTGGAGGAAAGAGTCTTAGCAGAATAAAGAAAGGGAGCTCAAACACAGTCCCACCTCAAAAGCGATTGGAAAGTAAAGCTGGTAATGCTCCGAATGGATAAAGGGAGCTTACCTTGAATTTCAGTTACTTCAACCCTTCCTCATATAATGATAAAATCGGTGTTTATGCTTTGGCTTGACAGCTGAGTGAAAGTGTGTCAGATATGGCAAATACATAAAAAGTTTTCTGCAACAGAAAAAGTTTTCTGTCTGGCAAGTAACAGGTTCTTTTGAAATTCAGTCCTGACAGGAATGCATGTAAATATTCCTGTACAAAACATATTGTATCTGTGAATTCTCCTTAGGTGAAAGCAATTCTGCTAAGTAAACCCAATAGACTCTATTTGCATTTATTAAGTAGACTAGAAGCTTAAACTTTTTTTTTTTTTTGGCTATATTTTAAAATTCAAATACTGGGGACAGAACCTTTCACAAATTGACAAAAGGTACTTGCAACATCCTGTAGAAAGTTATCAAAATAGAATTGCACCATGAGGGGTCACTTTCCAGTGTCTAACCTTAATTTATTGCTTTTGAAATGTAATTTCTTCTAAATAATCACTAGGAAGAATGCACTTTTGAAAAGCAAAAGTTCTTGAATATTACATCTTAGAACCCTTGCTGAGTTAGAAATTATCACTGACACGGATAGCATTTGAGAGCATTGGCTAGGTCAGATATTAAATAATGTCAAGAACCAAGAATCTGTGCCAGACAAGGTATGCTAAAATTATTAACAAATAAAATGAGAATTCCTCAGAAAAAAAATATATAATCGTAATGGTTTATGTTATTAGAAGTTAGTTGCTTCAGAGGACTGTTTTGGTTTATATATATGTATATATATATGTGTGTGTGTGTGTGTCTGTGTCCCAGTATAGTAAAGAATGTCAATATTGGTTCCATGCTAATCCAGCAAAGTCATGTCCTAATTTCCTGAGATACTGGAAACTCCACAGTAAGTCATGTTATCCAAAACTGGCATCACCTTGTCAGAGAACAAACCTGTGAACTTTTGCCTAGTAAAGAAAGGGGAATGTAGATCTACTGAAAAAAGATATACTAATCTAGAACTGAAAGTGTGTGATAGCAGAATGGCAGATAGAGTGAATCTAAGACAAATTTCAGTACCAGTAAATGTGGCACTGAATGGTAATGTGTTTGATCTGGGTCATATTTTCCTTTTAATTGACAGAGAGTGCAGTAGAAGTAATTAAAAAATAGTTTTATGCAAATATACTTCTCTTCTTTAAAAATGCTCCCTAATATGTTGATTTTTGCTGTTATAGAGTTCATTTTCTTCGGGGTAGCTCGAGTCATTCTATGTTTTGAATTTGTGCAGTAAACTGTTGAAAATTCAGGAATGTTTTAGCTGTCACTGAACGGTACTTGCAGAGTTAAGGCTTTTCTGCACACCCCTCCACCAGTAAGTAGGCTGGGGGTGCACAGTGTGTTAGGAGGGAGCACAGCCAAGACACCTGACCCCAACTGACCCAAGAGAAATTCCATACCATTGTAAGTGGTGGAATCCTTCTTCCCTGGGGATGGTTGAACATCTGCCTGCCCATGGGAATTATTTAATGAATGCCTTTGTTTTGCTTTGCTTGTGTGCCCAGGTTTGCTTTGGTTATTAAGCTGCCTTTATCTGAACCCATGATTTTTCCCACCTTTATCTTCTGATTCTTTCCCCCATCCTACCCAGGGATAGTGAGTGGGCAGCTGTGGGACTTG
This sequence comes from Emberiza elegans, assembly GCA_024865655.1. NCBI lineage: Eukaryota > Metazoa > Chordata > Aves > Passeriformes > Fringillidae > Emberiza > Emberiza elegans. Next base: position 44,750,823 of record JALJVW010000139.1, read on the forward strand.
GATGCTGGCTGGGGTTAAACCACCTGGGAAGAAAGCGGGCATAGGAATTATTCTATGTTCATACTGTCCTGCTGTCTTTCCAGTAAGATTCCTTGTACCTTTAAATTTGTCCCACAGCTGTGAGTCACTAAATTATTTTTTGTTGTTGTTCTATTGCTTTTGCATATGGTGATGGGTTACATATGCAATGTGATTTTGGAATTCAGAACTGAAGGGTATAGTGATGTGAATGTCTCCCTTTTCATACACACTATTATCTAAATTTTCTGAGAGTTAAGTCCTGTGTTTTCAAACAATAATAATTGTGTGATAAATGAATGGTTGAAGATGAGAGAGCACCATGAAGGACAAGAAGAATGGTGTAAAAAATCCTATACAATAATTCTCTCAATGCAAGAACCAGGAAAATAAAATTCAGTGGACAAGGACAAGCACACAATTGGTTGGATAGCTGAAAAGTGAAACTCACTTTTTAAATATAATGAATCCACAAAGTCACTAAAACTTAATAAAAAAAAGGACGCATTTAAATGATGTATAATGTCCAGCACTTTATAGGTTAAAAAATAAGCAGCAAATTCTTCTTTAACTGTCAGCAAAAGATTCCTTCAGAATCCTCTAAAGCATCTTTACTCAACTGTGGTCAGAAAATATGAGAGTAAATGGACCATGTTGCCTATTCTAAGTGCTTCAGTGGAATTATAGTTTGTTATTTGGGATTTCTGGTTTGGGAAATTACCTAGCACAGCATATTTCTTCTGCAGCTTCCTTGTCTTTCAAAACTCCATGCAAAAAGGCCATCAACTATACTTTCTAAATTTAAAATAATGACAGTCACCTTACATTAGGTGTTAGAGAAAACACTGTGATTTGAAAAAAAAGAAAAATTGCAGTGTCTTATATCCCATTATTTCAGTATGTTTTTGCTTAAGCAGCAATCTGATATGCCCAAGGGTAACGTTTTCTGACCTCAGTGAAATATGTTCCCAGACTGGTACCTTTTAGCAAACATGCATTACAGACATGCATCAACACAAGAGTTTCAATCTAAAGCCCACAAAAATAGCTGGAAAAGCATCTAACTCACCATAAAGTTTCAGATCCGTTCCCACATCTCAATTTCCTCCTAATCAAAGTGAAGGATTTTTTTCTTATTCATTCTGCGATGTGTCAGAAAATACCTACTATCAAGAAATAGTCTTTTTTAAATTCACTTATTCAAAGTATTAGCAACTTTTAAACTTCGTTGGAAAGACAGTGCATATTTTTTTAAAAGCCTGGTCATGAGTAGTGAAATACTCTGAGTTTTGTGCTAACCTCTAGGAGGCTAAGATCACTGGAGTAGTCACTGGATCACCAGCTCAGCTACCTGTCCTGAAAATCTCTCTTTACCTACTCTGCCTGGTCGCATTGGGTTTGCCACAGCCCAAGACAATATTTGCCCTTAAAATTTCTATAAGAAAGAAAGGAATTTCTCATAGAAGACTCCCTCAACTCTGACAAAATGGGACCAGAGAAGGAGTCATCCTTACAATTATGCACAGGTTTCTTTTACTTCAGTCTGTAATGCCTGACTTGGATTTCATCTGTATGGAATAGTGGCTTAGAACATATATCTAGAAATGCCTAGAGCATTCTGTTTGACCTCATAGTTATAAGCAAATCATAAGAGGGTCATATAATGGATAAAATGATTTCTCACTCCAAAAATAATTCTAATGATTTTCAGTCTCATAATTTCACCCATGCTGGCCAGCTTATGCAGACATATGTGGAAGCATATTAATGTGCACACACAAAATGTTATGTTTCATCTTAACAAACTCCTGCCATGTGCGTTGCTGTATGTTGTGCTAAAGGAGCAGAGGAAAGAAGGGGAGAGATGGTTGAGTCTCCTGCAAGTGGTAGGTGCTGCCCATGAGAGCTGTCTATAACTCTGCCGAGCTTTGCAGGTGTAAGCCCCTGAAAGAAACCATATGAGAAAAAAAGCGTGAGAACAGTAAAGAGAAATTACAGCCAAGGTGGAAAGCACTGCCTCAGTGGCCAGCCTGGGAGGGTGCCAGTGCTGTAAACAGCACGTGCTGAGCCATGTGAAGGCATGCTGAGGCACTGGGGCATGCAGGGTGCTGTGAAATCACTTCCACTTACTAAGTGGCAACAAAGGCTTTGCTCCACTGTAGTTGAAACCTCACAGCAAAGACTTTATCAGGGATAGCAGGGAATTAGAATTTTTTAAACTTATTAGCTCCGTTTCAGACAAACCACACAGACCCCCAGAGATTTACCCCCAGGTCTGTAGCTTTTCCACTTCCATCAAAAGTCTCATGGAATGACAACAAATGGCCTATGAGCCGACAAAGAACATGTGTTTCTGTCCACTGAGGGAACTTGCTTTCTTAGTGAAATTCCAGATAATCAATTCTTGTGTATCCCAGAGGAGAGAAAAGCTCTTATTGCTAGGATCACAACAAATTAACCATGGAACAAATGTATTATATTGCAAAGGAAGGCCCTTGCACTTGTTGTCCAGCACTGGGAGAAAAGAGACTATATGCAATATGGTAAAAAACTTTAATAGTTGAGATACTGCTGTTATGTTAAGGACTTTAAAATCTTTTCACTCTGGTGCCCTATCTCTGTCCCAAAACCATCCTAAAAGCAAATAAATTTAAGGATACTTTTTTTTTGAAAGGCCCTAAAAACCAAAGTAAAGAAAAACAAACACAAGGATTCTTTTTCATATATTATGCATAAAATTTAGAAGAATATTAAAAAGTAGAAAACGTGTACATTCATTCTTCCACAAAAAGAACATATTCCCTCATGAATTTTTTTTCTTTTGTTATCCTTACAGTCTGACAACTAATGTCACTGTTTGCCAAGTTAATCTATTTCTAAAATGCCAAACAATCAGCAATAGCAAAAAAAATATCTTATAGAGAGTGACAAAACTACAAAACAGACAGCTACTGCTGATTAATTTTTACCTAAATTTTTCCAAAGGCACTCTGTCGCACACATCTTTTTATGAAAATCCTTTTCTTAGGATTTTTCTTCCTGAGAAGCTGAGAGGCTCCAGGAGCAATATGTAAGCAGTGGTTATCTGCTGCTGTGGAATACGACAGGTGCATCTGGGATTGGCCCATCTTGGCTGTTTACAGGTAATGGCCAATCCCAGCCCAGTTAGCTTGGACTCTCTGTCTGAGACACAAACCTTTATTATTCTCTCCTTTCTATTCTTAGCTTAGCTAGCCTTCTGAGATGAAACCTTTTCTTCTATTCTTTTTAGAATAGTTATAATGTAATATATATCTCATAAAATAATCAATCAAGCCTTCTGAACATGGAGGCAACAGTCTCGTCTCTTCCCTCACCTGAAAAACCCTGTGACCACCATCACAGTAGTCTGTGAGAAAAGAGGAAAAAGATTCAAGGTCTTTCTATCATTCCTATACAAACCAAAAGAGTTAATAAATGAGTAAATAGAAATCAATAAATTTAATTATTTCTTGTATTGGTTTGCAAAATGTGCTATAGTTTTCACTACCTGATTATCATTGATCTGTTAGGGAATGAGGGAAGGGAAAGAAGTAATCAACCAAGACAATTCCAGGCACAGTTTCTTTTCTTTTTCCAATCTGACATTGCAGTTTCTGTGTGTCAAAAGATCATGCTTAGGAATCATACATTAGCAGTCTGCTCTTGAAAGTCTAAAATAAATATTATAGAAGAGAATATTTTGTACTCAAATAAGGTTTGTTTTCCTTTGTAACATGCCTGGAGTCATTAGCAGCCCAGAGTATTAATCTTATAGATCGCATCTGAGACCTTAATGTTATTCTCAGAGAAATTGCCTTCTGAATGCTATTTGGAACAAACTTCAGCTCCTAATTGTTTAGGAGGAGCTCTCAATCCAAGTATCCATTCATTTGCATGTCCCAAATAATGAATATGCTAATAAAAAACAAAGAGAGAAGTGAACATGACTTGTCCTTACGCTGATTTCATGCCAACTTCACAAGCCTGTGCAGTGATAGAAAAATGTTGATGTTTAGAATTAGCTAGCCCATTTTCTCTTTTTAAAATTCTCCCCTTTTACTATTTTAGCATTTCTTAGACTCTTCACAAAACAAGCTGCCTTGTCCCTGAATTTACCCACAGCAGTTTATATTTAAATAGTCACATTTTGAAAGAAGAAAGATAAAAATTTATATTGCTCCAAAGAACTGAGACTTAAAACTTTCTTTGAATTTCTAGAAAAACATTCCAGAAATTCTACTACTTCCTGGAAATGGTGGCCCACTACATGTTCTAGGTTGCCTGACCTGTTAGCACATATTCAGTACATGTAAATGGGGACAAGGAACTTAATACCTCACACGAATTAGTCATCTGTGTTTCCAACACTAATGAAGGCATTGTTAAGTCACCTCTGATGGTGTTTTTTGTATGTTGTGCTGTGATAAGAGGTGCACTGTCATTTTGATATGACCAAAGGTGGTGAATAAACTTACAGTACAAAATATATTTCCTTTAATTCACAAGCTCCACATTGGTAGAGCTTCTCATGCAATCTGACTAAACTGCCAGGAACTGGACTACCTAAACACTCAGTTCTTCCCCAGAAAATACTCCGAGGAGACCAAAGCAGGTTTCTATACAAATTCTGATCTATTTCCAAATTGATGTATCAAGTCAGCTTAGCAAATCTCTCCGGTCAAAGCCCTTTTGAAGTCCTAAACATACTTGCCATTTTGTGTGTTTTCCCTAAGAAATGTAGTTCCCTAAGTTAAAGGAACAGAAGTACTTGACATGAGTTCTCCAAAGAGCTGTAGATACATAGTTAGAGATACTAATTTGAGTTCTGGTACACAGGGGAGTGTTCACACTCCTGATACAAAAATCAGTTTTCAACTATAATCACTAAAATTAAGGGGCTGTTCATGAAATATGTTTAGAAACTAAAGAAATCAGGAATCAAAAAATAACATTAAGTCCTAGAGGGAGATGTGCTAACAAAAAACTTCAGGAATTAAAGAAAACAGTATGTAGTGGGAGTGAAATCTTCACCTTCATTAAAAGCCTCCCTGTAGTGTGCCAAAATTTGTTTGATCTTGATAATGGGAGTAAAAAAAGATTTTTTGAAATATAAAAGGTAGTTACATCTAGAACTACAATAGACATCAGGAGAAATGAGTGATCATTTCACTCAAAATTGTTCAGAAAAAATCTTAATAATTCTACTGTATTTCTCACTTTTTGTAAAAAAAAGTGGAGCTTAGACTATTACTAAATATATGTACTTTAGTAAGGAAATAGCATCAGTTGATAAGGACCTCCAATAATGTTAAAAATGCAGGAGGCTGTACAACAGAAATTGAGTTGAGTTTCTAAATTTAGCAAACTATTTAAAGTATTATCAAGTAATGATGTCTTCTTAATTCATTTAATAAATTCTTGTCACAAAATGATGTTTTTTCCCAGATGATCTTGTCAGTACAGAGTAAAATTTACTAAGAGTACTAAAATGATGAATGTTTTGAATACTGATCATTGCTTAATACTGAACCGCTTTCTGTTATGATTATGATTTAACAAGAGTCACGAAATCTTGTTAAAGGTCTCAGTGGTTTGCAAAGGCAAAAGACTTAGAAGGTCACTGGAAACACTTTAATTATACATGGACATCTTCATTCCACTTAGACTTGAAGATAATATCTTCAGAAACTAAATAGAGCCTTAGGATCATATTGAGTTTAATATTAAAAAGTCTGCTTTAAAAGCCCTATTCTAAATTTAACTTTCACACTAATCAAATAGTACACCTTAATGCAACTTTTAAGCTTTGTCTTTTGAATTATATTCAGTGGTCATCATACAATTAAGACAATAATTCAAACTCCTTTTACACAGTAGAGGTAATATCAATTCACAGAGTCACAGCCTGGAAGAGATGGGAACACAGGTCTGAAGGTCATCTTTTCTAACCCTCGTGCTCAAGCAGGGCACTCAGAACAGGCTGCCCAGGAGCACATTTGGATGGCTTTTGAAAAATGTAATTACCTCTCTGGGGAAAATAATTTCAGTGTTTGGCCATCCTTGGAGTTAAAAGGCTGTTTCCTGATGTTCAGATGGAACATCCTGTGTTTCGTTTTGTGCCCATTGGCTCTCATTTTGTCACCAGGCATTAATGGAAAGAGCCTGGCTCATTTTCTGCAGTATATTTTCAGGCATTTATATAGAATGAAAAAATCATCCTGAGCCTGTCCTTCTTTGGGAAGAAGTCTCAGCTCTCTTAACTTTTCCTCGTATGCTCTTGGTACTTAACCATCTTCATGGCCCTGTGCTGGACTCTCTTGGATATCTCCATGTCCTGTTCTGGGGTGCCTGGAACCGGACCTGGTGCTGCAGGGGTGGCATCCCCAGGGCTGAGGCAGGAGAAGGATCACCTCCCTCAACCTGTTGGCAGCACTTCTAATACAGCCTCCCAGTCCAATAGCTGCAGACTTCCATGACAGGGGCACACTACTGGATCCTGTTCAGTTTCTCTGTTATCTTTGAGCATCTGCCTAAAATTTTAACACTTAATTGCAGGTGAATATGTAAAGCTATTAATAAAATGATTTTGACATAGAGTCCAAGTTGAATAAACATTAGAATTGTGATCAAATGACCATTAGAAAAAAGATTTTAAAATAGAGATAAAATCTGTAAAGTAGTTTGCAGGAAGTGAAGTTTCCTACTGCTACTGAGGTTTTTTAATCAGAGTAAGTGTGTGAGAAAAGTTTTAAGCTATTGCTGTGCTTACCTTTTCATTTTCAAACTTTTTGATTTGATGTGATGTTATTATTTTACCCTTTACTTTATAGCAGTGACATTATTTTGTTTTCTGTAGTGGCTTACTGATAATTTAGAAATGCTTTTCAATGAATTTTGAAAAAAAAAAATCAACATCAAAGCAAACAGCTCTCTAGTCTACTACTCTACTTCATAACAACTTTTAATACATTTAGTGGCATCTTCCTTCTTGAATATAAGCAATGTTATTTTTTTTTTTTTTTTTATTTTTACTGAGTATGCAGATTTACTAATTGTTACTGTCTCTCTCAAACTTTTGTTTCATCTAACTTGTATTTGAATAAGGTAAAGATTTCTTATTAAGAGTATTTTTACGAGTTTTTTTACAAGTATTTTTCTATGGAAATTGAAAACAGATTAGGGTAAATTCTCTTGATCATGAATTTAACAAGCAGTGATCATCTAAAACCTTTTCTCCCCATTCCTCCCTTTTGTAGACAAGCTCAAGTTACTCATTACTAGAAAGTGGGGAAAAAAAAAGACAACTGGAGAAAAATAGAAGTTAACTTTTAAAAAAGGGATTACAAAAAAAAAAAACAGATTTTCCAACATATAACTGGATATTTTAACTTTGAACACTAAACAGGAACTTGGGAGTTTATTTACAGAATAATCTGTAGCGGAAAAAGTAATGTTGCCAGATACGTTATTTTTTCTTTCCTTAAAAGCTCTTTGGGGATTAAAAGATCTTTTTTAACGTCACTGATGTGTTGTCCACAATGAAAACACTGCAGTCAATTTTAAATCTCCTTTTATTATGTGTGTCACTGTCTGTGATATCAAGTAAAAAAGCTGTTGCAAAAGCAAAACCTGTTGGCCATGCTTAAGTTTTCGTCTTTAAAGGGACTTTTGTAGCATTTTTGTGTCAAAGACAAGTGAATTGATACAGATCACCCAGCACAATAGCATCTTTCTATTCCCATACTAAACTTTGGGAAAATATGAAAAAATTGCTACCTGATGTTTGGTGCATCAAATGAAGGCATGTGAAATTGTGTGTAATATTTGGCAGTAACTTGCTTGGGAACCACAGTGCTCTACAGCCTGGTTTATCTGCCTGTCAAAAAGGATTATTATTTAGTTCATCAAAGGCTCTGTAAGGCTTAATGAATACATATAATGAGTCCTAGGAACTCCTAGGAGATCTGAACATACTTTTATAGAAGAGAAAATTGTTATTATGGATGAGGCTTTGTGAAGTGTAAGAAGGCCTTGTGCCAGAGCAGGAACAGACGAAGCGGACTGAAAGCCAAAGTCAGCTGTCACTTGATATTCCTGTGTTTGGACTTCATTGTCAGATACCTGCTTCCCTGCTTTACTAGGATCACAGCTCTCTACCTTCCCCCCTCAGTCTCAGACCTCCTCCATCTTTCAGGTGTCTTCCCCACACTAAATGACAGCAGATAGCAGCTGATGACATTCTCTCTCTGGGTTAAAACCCTTATCAGATTGTGTTAGGGAGAAAATATTCTCTCAAGAAAAATTTTAATCTGATTTCCATAAAAGGATTTCAATGATATTTTGTCTAAATCTGTTGTTCCCAGGTCAAGTTGATCCCGTTCCACTCCTTCTCCCACTGCATGTAATAAAGCTTATTTGCCAAGGACCTATTGTGCCTTCTGCCTTTTGTGAGAGATTTAAGCTTGTGCTCCATTTGCAATAAAAAGGGCTGTGTAGAAGCAGAAAGTGCCATCTTTGAAGAAGGATGAGCTATTTCTGCAGTCAGTGAGGGACATTAAAGGATTTCTGTGTAGGGATCTTCACATAAATTTTTTTCTTTTTCACCCGAAGACATGCTCATTTCCAGTGAGTTAGCATTTCATTGTTGGGCAGTCATTTAATGCTACTTTCCTTTGACAAATGATACCTTTTCAATGAAATAAGCTAAAAATGAACTGTGCAATTCATTTGCTAATATCCATGCAAAATCTACAAACCTGTGTATATTAATAAATCTAAAGTAATAGAAAATAACACGGGCAAGCTAAATAAGTGAAGCTGAAATTTACAGCAAAAGTTGTTTTGAAGGTGTCAGTTTATCATTACTGATATACTATATAAGTGTGTTTATTTAAATTGCTTCTGCTCTATCATTCATTTGATATGAGAGTCAAATCTTTGGGAGAACAAAGGTCAAATTCTGTCTTCAGAAAGGCATGTTGAGTTCTTGCTTGTTTAATGGAGCTGAACTTTCAGGGCAGTGTTGCTTCCCAAGTGTTGCCAATGCAGCTAAAGTCGTGAAGTAATAGAGTCTCCGTGGAGGCTTTGTTCTTCTGAAAATTTCACATAAAATTCAGCTGGAGTGATTCAGAAGCTAAATCGAGCTTATAAAAGATATATATTTTCTATATAAAGCAATAATAAAATATATATCTACATAAAAATACATATTTTTAAGCTGGCAGGCTTACTCTTATCTTTTTGGTTATTTGTTTTGAATTGTGGCCACAAGGATATTTTCAATATTGCAGAAGTGTGTGACCATATTAGATTTTATGAACATAAGGAAGGGGTCAGGACTCAAACTAGAAAAAAATCATATTACATAATCATTATAAAAATCATAATAGGTTGAGCTATAAAAAAACAGGATAGTAGGATATTACATTTTTCATCATAACACCCTTTTTGTTTTTGAACTGTTGAACTTAGGACTGAAAATGTTATTGTCATAAGAGGTAGAATTGTATTTGGGTGGGAGAAAATACATTTAAGATTTTTGGTAAACTCTTTTGTTTACCATGGATAGTAGTGTCCAAAGTATCATTTTATAGACATGAAATTCTGGGGGATTTTCTCCTGTATAAATTGTATGACTGGAACCATAACTTCAAACGTGGAGCTAGCAAGCACTCAGTGAGACCACATCAGTATTGAGGATTGTTGCTCTGTGCAGAGACACCCTCACCAAGTACCCCCAAGTCCTGAGCTGCTCCTTTGACAACCGTCAGCAGGACCCTGTATTCTCCACCCCAAGGCAGCAAGCAGGAGGCTTGGATCTCCTTCATGTCTCATTCTGCCAGAATTGTCAGGCGCCAAGAAGTTTCTTCCACACTCAGAGTAACCTACTGCTGGCAGGAGATACTTAAGAGAGGAAACTGTTTTTTGGCATGAAGAGACAGAAAGGTGAGCGTGGGGGAGACAAGAATCTGTTGAGGTGGACAGAACTAGGCTTGGGCATTGAGGCTGGAATGTTGGGAAGCAATGGATAGCTAGCAAGGTTTTCAGAGGTAAAAGATGACAGCAGAAAAAGGAGAAACACTAGAACAAATGGGATTCCCTTTATCTTCTCAGAAATAATTGTAAAACATACAGATTTCACCAAATTGTTATGGCTATGGTCTTAAAAAACCAGGAAGTGGAACAGATCTTTCCTGATCGAGTGATCATTGAAAAAAAAATTCCTTGGAGGAAAAAAGTATGTAGTAGTCTTAGGGTCTTGTTTTGCTATGATTTCAGGTGAATTTTCGAGGTTCATACATTCTTCTAATGAGAGATTGAGACTCTAAAATTGGTAAAACCTTTTTTTTTCTTTCAATTTTTAAAGGACAGCCATCTCCCTAATCCCTTTATAGCTATAAAGAAGTTGTATGTCAAAGGCTGACAATTTCACCAAGAAGAGCAACTGCTTTAAATTCTCTCACATCACTCATTGGAAGATGTTTCAAAAACAATTCCTTAATCTTTAAGAGCTCTTTTCAAAGCAAAACATCAATTCTTGGACATTTATAACTGTGCAGGTCCTTGTACGATGGAGATCTTCTGCCACCTTTTTCACTAACACATCTTCATGACCTTTTGTATGAGGCAGAAAACCATTATTTTCCCAACTTAAGTGTTGTGAACATGGAAAGAGTTTGACATCTGGAGAATTGTTTCAGGAGTTTATAGATTTGCTCAGATAAGGAAAAAATATTTCTAATCTGTCAATTGCTCAGGAAATGTTGAATAAAAGAGAAAAAACAAAACCCAGGCAGTCATTTGCTGAGCAAATAATAACATGCTGAACTAGTAATTTTGGAAAATTTATTTTTCATTTGATCTTTCAGTCTTTTTTTTTTGTGTAATAGGTAGGCTAAAGCTAGTAATAACTATAAACAGGACATATTTTTTTTCGAACCTGAAACTTGGATTTTTCAGCAATTTCAGGACTCTAGCCAGCTGTAAATTGCAATAATTAAGTAACAACATAGATTTTAAAAGGTTATATTATTTCAAATTTAACCTCATATTCAAATCAATTTCCACTAAAAAAGGAATTATTTGTGCATTTTGAGGTTCAAACATATTCCTCCCTTACCCTTATTCATGGTAATTCCCTGTCTGACTAAAGTAATTTAGATAAATGCAGAATTGAGTTAGAATTTATTGAGTTTTTAAAGTAATGATACAACAAGTTAATATTTGAGAGTTTTTTAATCACAATTCTCTGGTGAATCAAAAAATAAAACTAATACCTTATATGTTTTATTTTTCTTTAGGTTTGCTATTAGTCTCAGACTAAATGTAGGGATCTCAGCATATCTCCTGTGCTCATTCACAACAAGGGCAAGAAATGGTGCCAACCAAACTCCTGGAAGAAAAGGCAAGATTTTAATAAAACAGTAAATGAAAAAGAGAATTAAAAGAATAAGAAGGCATGGTGTCCAACAAGCACTTATGAATCATTCACCACCAATACGATGTTATAATTCTTTTAGATTTTCATTCTCCACAAGGAATGAAAAGTGTGGTGCCAACCAGCAGCTTCATCACTTCAGCTCCTGAAAAACAGTCAGGCATTTAAGAAATCTTTACTCCCATAAAATATGGCCATATTCCCTTCATCAGGTGTCAATGACCACCTAAATATTAACAGTTAATTAATTCAAGTCACTTCTCACTTCTACACATATAGATGGCATGTCATTTATAGAGGATTGTTAAAAGTAGGAAGGCAGATGAAGCCTGAAAGCTCATAAACAGCCCTTTTGGAGAACTCCATTAGTTCAATGAATGTTCTCAAATGCAAATTAAAAAAATGGCATTATGAAGGAGAGAGAGAGAGTAATTTGTTAAAAAATGCATGTCCCTTTTGCTTTCCCTTTACATTTATAACATACAAAGTAATTGAAACCACTGTTGGGGTAGTTCGGGTAGCTCCATAAACAGCAATAGTTCAGCAGTAATTTGGAAATGAACAAAACTGACCTCTTCACTTTTTCTTTTCTAAGGCGGGATTTTATTTTAATTTGTTTCAGAAAACTTCAAAGAGAAGACAGTAAAAAAATCCTTTATATACTTTGTGAAATATAAAATTAATTCTCTTATCACTCAGATGCAGCCTTGATAAGAGAGTAATGAATGCTTTAGAAATACAAAGAGATTAAAATTTCTTTATGTTTCTAATCAGAGACACTTTGTTTAGGTAGCTTACATCCATAGTTTTGGATTTGCAAAAAACAAACAGCTTTTGTATTCAGAAAGGTCTCATAAAAACAAAACTCAAATGGGGTTTTCTTTTGACTCAGAAATGTAGGAGGTCTCAATCTCAAACATTATATAACTCAGCAAACACCAGCAGGTCATTTTCCCTTATTTTACAGCAGATACAGCTGCACTAAGGTGCATGAAGCACTTTTCAAGACATAACAGAAATATATCACCAGAAGGTAGGAGTTCAGATTTTTTCAATTCTGTAAAAATAAAGCAGATGTTTGTGAAAAAAATTATTTAACACCAAAATTCTAGTATTATTTTGGAAAGTTAAATCTGTAATTCTGTGTCTGAATCATAGTCTTGGTTTATTTGAGATCTTTATAGCACAAATCACTCTGAGTACCTCTCCATAAATTCAGTGTCATTCAGCAAGTCATAAGAAATTTGTTATTACCACCATATTAGAGATTCGAAGACCAAAAGAAGGAAGTCAGGAGACCCTTTGTTCACAAAGAGTAAAAACATTATGACCAGTTGAAAGACTGCTCAAAATTTTGTAATACCTGCCTGCTTTGCTGTAAACCCAGACATCAAGCATTGCTCTAAGTCTACATCCATTTTTTTCATTGGCAGCATTCATACTTTTACCCCACTTATACTATCAATATAGATTGCCAGGAAGTGACTTAGTGTCTGGAGGAAGTGGTCTTGCCAATAATTTCAAATAGGTTTTTTTGGTTAAATTTGCTTGGGCTTTTTTTTTTTTTTAATGATCACTGCCATTAATGTACTACCAAAGTATTTTTCTCCTCTCATAATTTTTTGTTTTGTTTTGTTTTGTTTTTTGGGACGTCTTTCTCTTCTGATATTATCTATATTTACAGTGGGTTTTTTTCCTCTCTTCTCCCAGAAGAGAACTGTGTTTATCACTGATACAAATAATAAATCCATGTATGGGCATATAATCCTCTGGTTTTGACATTTCTGCATCTGGATGTTCATGATCTAGTTGTCCTGGATTGAGATGTATATCCTAAATTAATTGAACATAAAATGAACAACAGTCTACACTTACCCCCAGTTTTGATATTTCTACTTACATGGGTAATTTGCAGCTGCAATTGTAAGTTCTTCTGTAATGTAATTTTGTCATTGTAATTGCTTCTTCAGAAATCAATGTTTCTGCCATGATAAATAATCAAACCCTGACAAAGGCAGTAAAAGTCCAGGGTATTTCCTCAGGTTAGAGGTTTCTCAGGTGAATATTACCTTCTCCCTGTGTTTGCCTCAACAAATGTCATGAGTGATAGAATAAGTGAATTTCAATGAGATTTAGCTCTAGAAGTGTGAGGGAGGGGAGGATATTACCAAATGTTTTACAACAACATATGTTCGCTACTAATGGTGTTACTCAAAACATAAATAATGTAAGAAATGGATACCATGAGTGCAGTTTGTCTAGCATGTCTCAATTATACAAGCACAGGGTATATATCAAGTTTATAGTATTGTGTAAATCTTTATTAAACACTATAAAAGGTTTACACTTCTGTAACAATATGCAAATAGACCATTTAATTTACTTACAGACCTATCAAAATAAAGTCCCCATAGGGTATCAAGGAAGCAGTAAACAAAATCCTTTCAGGAGTTTGCTGCTGACCTTTTTATAACTGCTAAGCTTTCAGGTACTGCAGGGAATAAAAAACCTGCTGCTGTAGCTTCTCTACAGCAGCAGAAAAGGACAGCTGATGTTTTGGAGTACTGTGTCCTTTCTTACAGTATGGGTTAATTCATGATGGACATATTGTAGATGTGAACATATTTTTTCTGAACTGGCAAGTGGGATAGAAGTTGTTCTAAAAAAGCATCAGGTGCTGAAGGTGCAGATTGCTCTCCAACTCTCCCACTACAGTATCATAGGTTCAGCTGAAGCTGAATTTCATAGATTATTCCCTATTTGTTTGGTGAATCAACTGATAAAACAACTTTTTGTCCGCACAAGGAGCTTTGGGCAATTAAGCACCTACTCTGTGAGATGTGCCACAGAATATTATCTGCCTTCCTTCCAACAGGGGATTGAAAAACCAGTCAAGAACTGAGTTCAAGAAAAGCTAAGGCATTTCATATCAGAAAACGAATTAATGTTTTGCTGAAAAAAAATTAAATCAGGACAGCATCCGAAAGACTGTGCTAATAATTTGCTACGCGTTTGTATTTTATACAATGACTGTTAATAATTTTCACTTTCAGAGAAGCATCCTAACTTAAAGTACACAGACATTACTGTTTCCTCTGTCTATATTTTAGACTGGTTCAATTAAATATTTGCACTGGTTTTAAGGGATGCTATGAAGAAGATATACTGCATATGCCTACTACTCAGCACTGCTTGTGGCTGATTGTAGAGAAGTTAAGCACAAAGTAAGAAGAGTGCATGGATTTGAATTTCAAATAGGAGCATCTTGGATCCTGAGAGAGTAGTTAATCTGAATCACTCATTTCTAGATTGTTTCCTCTAGGGAAGCTGTTGTGAAATAGAAATTGAAATGCTGAAGGCCAGGATAGTGTTTTGTGTTGGGAGTCTTGTGAAGAGTGTAACACCTTTGAGAAATTCTGATTCAGGTGCCTGAACCCCAAAGAGAAATGGGATTTAAAACAATTTCCTCATGTCAACTTCTTGGACTAGTTAATGTATTGGACAGCACTGTATGTTTTTTATTTCTTTCTGGGGCACCTCAGAAGAAGCTGTGTTTCACCTGAGTTGTCATTATTCTGTTTCTAATCCAATTCTAGTCAGGAATGACTTAACTGAAACAAATCTCCACTGCAATCATAATTGCTATCATGAATCAAAACTAAACAATATTATCATGTCAGGTGTCTCAGTTTGTTACTCCAAGATGACCATTACTCTATCCCTCCTCCAGCTAAAAACCTAGAGATGTGTAGTAGTGCTGGATTAATGCTTTGAGTCAAATAGAGCTCCAAATTCTGAAGTGATTCCAGAACTGGTTCATAAAGCACTTCAAGATGGAAGTGCTACAGAAATGGACAGAATTATATCTACTGCCATTGAACTAGTAAATTCTGTTCCATTTATTAATGTATTTATGGTCATTATTTTTAATGCAGTTTTCCTCAATTATTTTATTCATGTGATAGAAATGTTTCTGGAAATAGAGAGCAGACTGAAAAGTACTGCATTATGTATTAATTAACATTCATAAAAACTACCCCCATACTTTTAAAGAACATATAATTATAAAAAGCAATTTGTTAATGGATAACTTTGCTTTCTCCCCTAAATATATCCAGGAACTATTATACCTTTGTTATTTGCAATCCATTGGTAATACATAATTTATGCAACAGCATTTCTTTTAGCACTGCTCATAGCACATTGTTTCTCCTTAGCTGCACAGCTCCATTTTGCAATTCAGGTTCTATGTTTTAATTTTAAATCATTCATGGCCTTTTTTAATCACGTGTGTGAGCCTATGTTTGTGAGTGCATGTTTATACATACAACAACATGAAGAATTTTTTCAGATTTTTTTTTTATTGGCTGTAGAAAATAACTTTTGGTCTCTGTGCAATAGACATTTTATTTTCTTTAAATGCTATTAAAACAGACTTGTAAGCAACTCTGGAACAAAGGTTTATTTGTGGGATAAGAAAGTGGCAATAATGTTTTACATTTAGATGAGATTTGTCAAAGCTTATCACAAGTTAAGTATTTATAAAATTAGTGATGAATTGCAGCTCCCTCAGAGCTGCGGGCTTAGAGAAGATGGTTGGCAAGCAGTAGAGACTCGTGTCAAAACCATCACATATTTAAATAGTTTTGGGTTTGTTTTTTTTTAAATTCCTTCTTTGGATAGGCTGTGTATTATTTTCTTTTCATTTTACTCAGATACATAGATGCTGGACTAACACCTCTGTTTTCTGCCATTAAAATCTTTTCATTCTTCTGCCAGCTGCAATATCTGGAATGCAGAAGCTATAAAGAAATTGGTTGTGTTTAATGGGTTGTAGCTGAAATTTGGACCCTTAAACCTGGATTTTAATTATTCTTCACTCCAATTCAGTCTTAACCTAGCAGCTACTAACTTTCTCAAGTGTCTTCAAATTTATCTCACCAAATGTAGGTATTTTGTCTGCATTTTGTCTGGGCTTGCTACAGAGTCTGTTGAAATAAAAAAAATATTTCTATGTCACATTTTTCTGTTGTAAGTCTGGTGTTTAAAATAGATCAGATGATTCTCACTCCAGGCAGGCCCATTTCTCTTAATTGATTACATAAGGAGCCTAAATGTCCAAGGTTAGGGAAAATGGAGTCTCTGCCTCAGGTTCTTGAAGTAAAGACTGGTGCCATGCAGACACCACTCAGCAGGCTCTGGGATAGTTTCTTTGTCTACCAAAGCTGATTTTAACTGTTCTGAAAACCAAGGAATGATATTATTGTAATCTCCTGACTACACTCTTTTACTTGCTGCTCTTCCCACATTTGGAGCTAATGTTTGGCCTTGGCTTGGTCCCCACCTGTAACTGCAGTGCTGGTAGGAAAATAACCACCACTTTTCCCTTGCAGGTTCTCCAGCTGTTGAAAGAAATGCTGCCATTCATCCTGGACTGATTTTGGCTTCTGGTTCATATCTAGACAATCAGTGTGGGCTTTCAGGCTTCTTTCACAGGAACCTTAGGCACTAAAGAACTTTCTATGCCAAGTAAGACATCAGAGGGTCAGAAATCACCTGCGCACCAAACTTAGGCATCAAAGACGCATTGAAGTTGAAGGTAAATGTCAGAAAGACCATTTTACAAAGCAACCAGATCTAGAAACTGCTGGCATAAATGCTCTGTAGAGCACATGCTCAGAAACCATTGCAGAATAAGCACAGCAGCCCAACTGTCTCAGGACAGGATGACAAACAACTGCAGGGTTAGAATGAAAGAGCTGCAGATGGAAAAGATGAGGAAAAAGAAAAATAGATCTGTATTTACATACAGACATGCCAGATTCCCTTCTCCACTGCTGGCCACAAAACACACCTAAAGAATTTTTAGCAGTCCAGCACACACGAGCATGTCCTGCATCTCTCTTATTGTGGTGATTACACATTTGCTCTTGGAATTGATCAAATATCTCTGAATTACAAAACCTCGCAAGCAAAGATATCTAGAGGCTGTGTCCCAGCTGTTATTTGTCTCAACTCCAGAAGAATCTTCAGAACCTATAAGGGCATTACTTAGTTTTGGAAGTGGTGAAAATTTATAAAATAGAACTATTTAAAATGAAATGTTTAGAATCCTATGATTCAATATTTTCCTCTGGATGGATGGATCTGTGGTGAGGGGTTTACTCTTCAAGCACATTAATTCATTCACCTTCACATTAATATTTGTGGAAGAAACAAAGTCTGAATTGCATTTTCCATTCTTTGAGATGCTTATTATTTTCTTCTGTACTTTGGAAGTACATGATGAAATTTGGACTATGGCAGACTGTTATCTGAAACTTCATTTCAAGAAAAATTCAAACTAGGGCAAAAAGTCAAAACAATGTTTATTTTTAAATGCATTGATTTTAAAGCCTTTTCATAGGTATAAGTAGTTTCTCTTAGTAGAAAACTTCAAGGCATAGTTTGCTCCACTGTGATTTTCTTTTTCCTGAAGGAAAATACTTTTACCCTAATTTATCAAACTGTTTATTCAAATGCTAATACAAAAGATATTTCCATATAAAACATTAGAGTCTAATAATAGTGGTGCACACCTGAGTAATACAGAAGGATTTAATTTTGTTTATCCAAAATTAGGTGACAATTGAGCAACATGTGTTAATGTGTAACATGACTTTAACAATGTGCTCTGACTTGGCAAAAAGAATGGACATAGTACCAACATGGATCAGGAAAAATTTTAAAAAGCCTCATTGCAAAAAGAATCAATCAGTTGATGCAGTAATTGCAGAGGTACAGAGTGAGATGAAAGACAGACTCCAGAAAGTTAACAGATGCATTTTAATACAGAGGATTAGATCAGTTTCTGCTGGAAAAATCCATGTGAGAATACAGCCATCTTTCTTTAATGGTTATGAAATAACAACTGAAAAAGTGGCAGTAGTTCCTGCAAAATGCTTTTTTGGCTTTTTTGACCATGTTTGGATTTGGTAAGTTAATACTTGTCTGCTTTTTTAAATAGATTTGGGTGTCTAATAATAAAATCTATGACTTCTCATAAATCCTGCCAGTTTTGAAGCAAATAATTTTGAGATGGAGCAACTATTCTTTTTAGAACAACCGGTTAAATCTACCTTTGGTTGTCTAATTTTTTCTGATTTTATAATCACTGCTTCTTTGCTGTCTTGGTGAAGATACATTTTCATTGCCAAGAAGTTCTCTTTAGTAATTATTTTTGAGAATTTATACACATTTAGTCGTGACACTTTTAGTCCACAGAATAATTTTGTAACTCCTGCATTTGCTCTTCCACTTTTAAATACCTGATAAAAAACACCAACAGGAATATTCTTCTGAACACGTCAGCTGTGATAAATTCACCACCTCCTTGCTATTCAGTATGATAATTTCAGATGCTTTTTGGCCATTGCACCGTTTCACTTGGGGCTGAGTTTCCATTACTGCCAGCATAGTCTTTTGGCCTCAGGGCTTTCCAGACCACCTTTATGTAGCACTAGAGAATTGGGCAGTGGCATGATCCCTTGTTAGAGACTCGCAGCTTTGCCATTCAAGTAACCGTAGGCTCCTCAGTGCTTCGTCTCTCTAGTGTAAGCCTGTCCCTCACTGTTATCTGCAATTCTTCTTGCCTCTTATATATTTTTTTTCAGCAGCAATTTCATATTTATTCCTAGATCCTGGATAAAGAAAAAAATATTGAGTAGTGTCAGATTGAATATCAGCTCCTCTGACAACATTCTCATTCAGTGATGAGTCTTTACTGACAGCTACTTTTGGAAATCCATCAATTTTTATTCTGTTTGGCATGTGCTTTATTGTGATTGAGTCTAAAGGTAATTTAAAAAAAAATTGAATGTCAGATGGTTAAAGTAAAAATTTTTATAGAAATCTAAACATATTAAGTTTTAAGCAATATCTTTATCTGCTAAATATGTAAACCCATAAAAAATTCTGTTTGTCTGACAAGCTTTATTTTCATAAAGCCATTTTGACTAGTATTAATTATACTTGCATTCTCTCATTCTTATTAACTGGTTAATATATTACCTCTTCTATTATTTTATCCAGATGGGCATCAGACTAAGAAGCCTGTTAATACCTTCATTATTCTGTTTTCCAGGTGCAGTCTGTCACACCAATAGCGTTGCTCTTTTATTCTGGAATATTCCAAATACCTGAAGAATATTAAAAATTAACATGACTCAGATATTTTAAAGTTGAGTCTCATGTTTAAGCTTATCAACTGTTAAAATCTCTTCAGTTTCTAATAGGCTGGAATATAATTCATCAGCCTCTTAAGGTTAAATAAAACATACTGGGTTTTTTTTTCATGTGGTGCAGATGTATTTATCAAACACATCTGCCAGCTCTGCATCAATTTTTTAACAAATTTACCCTTTCCATTTTAACAAAATTACCCTTTCCATTGATGTAGTACACCTACAGCAATACAGGATTATTATTTATCTATTCTTCTTTGAACAGCAGCTTTAATTTGTGATTAATTATCAGCAATGTGTTCAGTGTTTTGAATTTTTTAATCACCTTTCTACACTTTTTATGACTTTTAAAGTTTTCTTCCTTCTACTTCCCAGTTGTTCCTTTCTCTAAATTGCACTATTTTAATTGCCTATAAATTCCTTAGCATCATCAAATCAAGTTAAAATGTACAAGAAAGTGGCCCTTTGTCACTGTGCTTCTGTATTTCTGTTGTATTCAGTGTGGCTCCGTAGGGACTGCTGCTTGGGAAGTATCATTTAGCAAATGGCAGGGAACAGGATGAAGATGTGTCAAGACTGACTTTGTGGAAAACATGATATCACTCAGAGTTTTTAACCCATCAGCTAATTAAAATAAGTATCTTTTGTCAGTCTAGGCCAATCGTGTCATAACCTTTCTTATTTAAAAGACAAGGTGCAAAAACTAGAAAAGTCATTCTTGATAGAATACTGTGAGTACTTAGTTCAAACTTGGTTTTTTAATGTATATTTCCCTATGATCTGGAATCTGAGAATCTTCCATACTTCAAATGGTTATGATTAAATAATTAATTTACTGATTGTTATTATCAATGATATTATTTTGGTTTTGTTACTCTTATTATTATTATAATTGCTGCTACTATTACTATTATTATTTAAGTCTTTATGTTTGAATGGCTATAGAATCATCACCAAAGAAATACCCACACTTTCAACAGATTATGTGTGAATATTATTGTAGAGAACCTGGAAAAGCTGATATTGAACTGATCTTGCTTATCTGCTCTGAAAAACTCAAATTGTGTGCACCCTGGGGTAATTTTGAGAAACAGTTAAACTCAGTTTAAGATGAAACACCAGTTGGATTCAAACTTAAAATTCAATTGCCATTTTACAGTTAAACAAATGTTAAAAAACCCAAACACAGGTCATTAAAACCTCTCAATAATTGCATTTCAGAGCAGCTCATATTAAATCCTTTGTTTTCCTTACCTGAAATCTCTGATTCCATTTGGAGGGAAGACATTCTCCAATTTCAACCTTCTTGTCTATTTATTAATGGGGTTTTTTAATATTGTGAAGGCTACCAAATTGCTTCTGGACTATGACATTTTCAGTTTTAAATTCCTGGTACAAACCATCAATGAGAATCTCTCATCTGCTCTTTTTTACTTATATTTTGAAGTTTCTCACCTGTTTCTATTAGTAGTCCATATAAATACAAACAGAATACAAATGCACACATATGCATACATTATGTATATTAAGTAAAAGTAGTCCAGACATATTAAGACAATTTCTCAAGTCCTGGCATTCAACCTACCAGTCCAGGACCTTACACTTTTACACATCAGCTTCTCTTTCCTGGATCATTCTGGTCTTTTCTCACCAACAGACCTATTTCACAAACAATTTTTTAAATTTTTTTTTTTTTCAGTTCAGGGACTCATTAAACACAACACAGTTTAGATATAAAACCTCATTGTTTATAATTACAAAAGTTTCCATTTACAGAGCCATTCTCATCCAGATTGATTCCAAAGCTCTTTAAAAATTTTGTCTAACAGGAGTACTTGGATATTGGTGAGCAGAATGGTTCAGCTCTTGATAACAATTTAAATTACATAGCAAATTACAGAGAAGGAAAATCATTAATAACTTTTGTGAAAATAGGTGTTTAAAAAACCAAGAAGTTTAATACAAACAGCAGAACTTGTATACTGACACCTTATAGAAAATTGTGTAAAATTTCAAAAGCCCAAGAAGTCACCTGGGATAAAAATGTTTCAGCCTGGACTTCTCTTACCATGCATTTGAACCTCCCCCTGGGGACTTCTGTCATTGATCAAAACAAACCTGATCATATTTAGAGGTTTATCGTTCTCCAGCTCATGAGCCTTCCCAAAAGGTGCAGGAAAGCCTGATTTGACAAGAGATTAAGTTCTTTACTGGTTGCATGTGTTCCTACTTCTGTCATGTACCCCAGAATTGTCACAAATGCTCATTTGTGCCCAGGCTAAGTCCCATAGACTTCTGCAGAAAGTAGATTCTGATCATTTTCATTTCTATGTTATACCAGACTTGTAGGGGAACCAGACCTCAGCAAGTGCTCAGATATATGCACTACAGTAAGGGCTAACACACAGAATGAAATCCCTTTGTGATTAGCAAATGTACCTGTAAAATCTAACTGCAAAATAAATAGGCCTTTCTTGGTCCATGTTAGATCATTGATAGTTGCTAGTAATTCTATTAATTTTTCACTAGAGGAAGGATCTATTCAATATATATTATCAAACAGGAAGCATCATTAGTCTTAGCAAAGCGAGAAATGAGGATGTATAAAATCCTTGTTCCACAGTTGCAAAAGGTATTAAACACATAGGAAGGTTAACAGAATCTTTTCATGGAGAATTTACTCTTGTTAACTTGATGAAGTTATCTCAAAACCAAAACCACCCAGGCTTTCTCAAGTTCATGAAAGGTAGAAGCGAATGACTATGATGGAAAATAAAAGCAATCAAAAAAAAAAAAGTAAGTTTGAAAGAGGAGACAAGCTACAAAACAATGTTCATGTAGAACAAATAATTGCTCATGTCTATAAAGCAAATTTCCTGACTAAAAGCTGTATAGCTGTCAGTTGCTAAATAAAATTTCTTTAGTGTATGGGCAACTGCAGCAAGTTTCTGCTTTGGATACAAGAAATCTTACCGAGACTTAGTACCTGAGAGCTTTAATGATGGTTTCAAGAGAGACACCCTTGGTAGTGGAGATCAAAAGACCTTAATCTAGCACTGTTTCTTTTTAAACAGCATTTAAGCATTGTGAAAAAGTATAAAATTTGCATTTTCAGTTCCATCAGTAAAAGAAGACTTCATCTTTATGACAAAGATTCTTGAATTTGTCACTCTAAATTTGTTAAACTTGGGAGTTCAGCCTCTTTATTCCTCATAAACATCAGAACTCCTACACAGAAACATGTGTGAATACATACTCAGAAAGTCCAGAACGATCATAGACAAAGGAGACAGCAGAAATCAGCTTTTATGAAAAAAATGATGGTACAGACAATTTTGCACAGAAAACAAGCTATGGGTGTCCTGAAGGAGTCCTGAAACAGCAAGGGTAATACAATTGATTTGGTAGGAATGTCTGCTTAATTTTTCACAAGGCGTAGAGTCCTCAGAAATCAATAACTTTCTGCTGTATCTTTATTCTTCTGAATAAACTGTGTCTGTCTAAGAAACTTGATTCCTAAGCACAGTTAGGTTCATAAAACATTCACAGACATACACAGCAGAAAAGAAACACAAGCTTTCCCAAGCAGCAGTGAGCATTTAACCCCAAGGTAGGACAAAGTGAATTATTCTTCTTTGATAGAGTATTGTCCTTGTATATATGTGACTTCTCTTTTTCTCTTCAGTGCTATAATTTTCCTTGTTTTGTTGGCAATACATAGGCATCTGACCAGAAATTATTTTAAAATTTCCATTTTCCCTATGAATATTACATTTAGTCTATCCCATTTTAAATTTTTTAAGCATTCAAAAGAAAGATGACTACTCTTACAAATGATACAAGCATGGATGCACGCAGCATTTCTGCTATAGTAGGATAGCAAATACTCTTTGAAGAAAGGATAACACAGACAGAAGAATAACAAAACACAGAAACTCTGAGAGATCAATATAAAACCAAGGAATTTTTCCTAGAGGTGACTGGAGTAAACTCCACCTTGAATAACACACTGTGAAACCTATCTCTGCTATGTCAGCAACTAACTTAGTCTTTCTGCATCTGATTTATTTAGGTCCATTGATTATAGAACATCTAGGGAAATAAATCTCTTGAAATAAGTGCCTTTATTTACCTGTCTGAAACTAAACCATGTAAATATCTTTCTTCAAAAATCTACTGACCATGACTACACAACTGTATTACTCCTGACCTCAATTACAATTTTCCAAGTGTTTTAAATTTGCCTTTGCATCATACAGTTTAGTCTGTGCTAAGCTGGTCTCCAGGGAGATTTTACATCATACCAGATGGACATCCAAAATAATTGATACATATCCTGAGCAGGAATCTCTTCAGCTCATGTGAAAGTCCATAGTCAAGAGTTGCATCCTAAGCAGGAACCTTCTTTAAAAAGCATGAAAATCAGTTAGGCAACAGTCATTGCTGTTCCTGTTCTCAGAGACAGTTAATTAAACGACTTTTTTGATGGGTTGCTGCTGGCTGGATGACCTGGAAGAAAAACCATTCTGAGGCTGGCTTTGAGCAACAACAGGCACTTGAGCAGATCAAACAGGAGGTAGCTCCTGCAGTAGCTCCTGAGCCTGTTCAGGCTGTACAAAATATACCCTACATTGCAGCTGGGGAGCAGGGCGTCACCTGGAGCCTCTCTTGACAACAGCATCAGGGCTGTTTCTCTAACATTCACATCTTCATCAAGGTGCTGGGAGTGGGCAAAATCCTGGCAGGTGACACAACCAGGCCAGCTGACCCAAATTAACCCTAGGGAGATTCCATACCAGGTGATGTCAGCTCAGATGCAAAAAGCTAAGGGAGCGAAGAGGAATAGGTGTGAGGGTTATTTGTTCTTTTGCCGTGGTTGCCTGCTAAAGCCAAAGCTAGTGTGCTGGAGCCCTACTTCCTGGGAATTGCGTGAACATTGCTCAGTGATGGGAAGCAAAGATTGATTTATGCCCCTCTGCTCCTGTGCAGGCAAACTTTTGTTTTTCTTCTTTTTTTCACTTTAGTAAACTGTCTTATCTCAGCCTACTCGTTGCTTTCCATCTTATTTTCTTTCCTCTGTCCTAGTGGAGAGGGATACAGTGGCTTTGGCACATGCTGTCTAGCCAAGGTCAATCCACTACAACAGCACTCACCTCTCCTCAATCTTCCTGTCCTTTCCCCACAGAGTCAGTCAATTACAGGCAATGAGTGAAAATGCGGGCAGATGGGACAACTTCACTCAAACTAAACCCATTTTCTATAATAATTTTGATGTCTTCCCTCTTCAAAATTTATATTTTAAGTGTTCTGCAGACATTCATGAATATTTGCCTACTTTTGTAATAGAAAGGCTATTTAGAAGGTCTGTAACCAATTTGTTGTGACAATAAGGAGGGAAGGAGAACTAGTTAATTAGAACTAAAATAGCAACTACTCCTCCAGACGCTGTGCAATGAAGTACATGATGGGATGCAAGCCTGCAGTAGTGGATGTCACCTTGAGTATAGTTATTTAATTGTCATGTCTTCAAAGGCACAAACACATCATTACAGGCAGATGCAAGTCATATGACAGCATACATTGAAGTTTGGGTGTGGAGTTAGATCTCTGTGCAGCTGCTGCAAACTTGGAGAATGAAAAACAATTGCAAACTTCACTGGATTATTTTTTCTCACAGAATCAATGACCAAGAGGATGTAAAAACCTGGATTCATCCTCAAAATTTCCTGTCATAAAATTATTTCTGATGAAACAATGCAGCAGTGAAGACAAGTAACCTTAGCACTAGAGTTTACTCTGGTTACGGAAATTTCCATTATTGTAGGCAACTGGTCATGATGTTGGTCAGAATTTTTTTTAAAATAAACCTTTTGATTCTAAAACTATGTAGTTTTATTTTTTCTTATTAATTCAGTGTAGTACCTTAGTACCATTTGAGGTTTGGTGGGGGTTTTTTTGTTTGTTTTTTTTTTTTTGAAAAAAGAAAAAAATACCATTAATTTTGTTTTACTTATATATCGCTTTTCCCTGGATCCTGATTTTTCAAATTTTTCTTCACAGACTTTAATGACCTTTTAAAAATTCTCTGTGTATGTGGTACAGAGAAATATAGCCTTATTGCTCATCACACCCAATACATACAGTTATCCTTCTTAGGCAGTATCTCAAGGACAAACTGTAATTGGCTGGGAGCAGGAGCATGCATGAGCACTGAAGTATGTCAGTATCTGGCTGGAGTACATTGGCATATAAGTAGATTCTATAAGACTGAAAAGGTTGCCTGATGGTTTTCTTATGAGTTATCTGCAATCACCTAAACATGTTACAATTTGAG
The DNA here is from genome assembly GCA_024865655.1 of Emberiza elegans. Taxonomy (NCBI): domain Eukaryota; kingdom Metazoa; phylum Chordata; class Aves; order Passeriformes; family Fringillidae; genus Emberiza; species Emberiza elegans. Next base: position 44,776,855 of record JALJVW010000139.1, read on the forward strand.
TTACACTGGGAGACAGCCTTTCTCAAAGTTGCACAGTGTTTCAATCCATATCCATGCACAGGACAGTAAACTGACTTTGCATTCTATGGCAATCGTCAGAGAAGAGCTCTCCCACAGATTAGCACTTGTGACAAATTTTTATCTCATCTTACAGGAACTAACATTCCATAACAGTTCCTAATTCTGATGCTTCAGACAAGTGTAAGATATTTTACTGATTGTGGAAAAAAATTGAATTCTTTCTTTTGAATGGGAGAATGATGGAAGCAGGTTGATAGCCATTCCCTGTGGAACTAAATGAATAATATCCTAGTTGTCTAATTTTTCCAAGATCCCTGGCATCCATAGATCTGCAATAAGGATGAATTTGTGTTTAGGATTAGATTTGCCATAAATTTACCTTAAGTTTCTAGATGGAATGAAACCAAGGCCAGTCAATATCTACAAATTTCCCTTGGTTTAATGTCAAGTCCTTAAACTATCTGTGGTTTTCAAGAGAGCATACCCATTAGTCTGGGATTAGCAAAAAGTGCATCTGCTTTTTTGCCCTTTTATACTTTCTGCTGCATTTTATTCTTAGAGCAAAATTCATGTTATTCTAAGGTTACATTGCAAGAATTTTGCAGTAATCTACTGAAAATAACCAAAGGATATACATAGATAAAAGCATAGTATGGTACTTTTATAACTATATGTATTTTTTTTAATGCTTTTTTCCAAGTAGCATTTGAAATTTTTTTCTGCATGAAAAACTGTCTTGGAATTTCAAATACAAGACAAAAATGTATTTTTAAACACTAATTTGTCCATAACCATTGAACAAAGACAAAGCTAGTTTTGAAACCACGTTCTGTAATAACAAGAGGGATGATAATAACATATGCTGAATGCATAAGTAAAATGCCAACAACTGGAAGATTAAGGCTTTCTCTTGACTTCATGGAACACATTTCACAGCTGGTATTTCAGCAGAAACACACTTTGTGCAAAAACTTGTTGCCAAGGAAAATATTTCATTTTAAAAGCTTTTTTTGCTTTATCGGTTGTTTGTTTCAGAGTACCGAAGGGCTTATGGAGAATATTTTGGCTTAAAGCATATAAAAAAGAAATTGATTCCTTTAGCAGACAATTTTTCTCAATTAATCTTTTTCTTTCCTCAAGTAAATTGATTTTATATTCTAAAAGCATGTTGGGTGTAGAGGCACATTGGGTGTAGAAATTGAAGGACATGGAAAAATTCAACTTCTGTTGCTCATGCCCAGATTCATCCAAGTTCAGCACATCCTGGACCTGGAAATCAATAGTTCCCCCTTCTTCCTCTTCCATCCTTCCTTCCATCTCTTTCCCTGTTGCTCTCCTTTCCAAGTGCTCTACAGTCCTGTAACTCTTATCTCCTATTTGCCCATAAAAGTAAAATTTTTCTTTCACAAATTATTCTTTGAATCTTTCCCATTTGAAGCTAAGTGATTCTTCAGAATGGTGGATGGGGTGAGATTTTTGAAAGCTTTCACCCAAATTAGCCTTTAGCCAATGCTCCAATGTAGCAGCTCCAGCTTTCAGAGCACCAAGTCTTGGCCCCATGGAGGCCAGGGTTAGAAATTTATTATTTTCTATAGGGTCAGTATTTAATCTTGAGTTTATGGCCAAATAGGAAATATACTAAAACTGTTTTTACTTAACACATGCAGAGGATGTCTCAAGGTTTTTGGTAGAAAAGTCAAAATGTTTTTCTATGAACTCTTTCATTTGCATACATTATTCATTTCAAGAAATGTGAAAAGTTACAGCTTCTGCAAATGTTCACAGGCTGTTTTTTTCCTAGTTAAGGGTCCTCTGCAAGCCAAGTGCCATACAAACTCGAGATGAGACACAGCAGTAGTGGGAACTTGATATGGTTCTCCCTGTTTCCCTTTGTGGTCCACCATGAATAATTTTCTAGCTGATGTAAGGCACCTTGCTGGACTGGAGAGGGATATTCAGCACTTCACTGCTGCAGTTTTGACCAGAGGATCTTTTCTGCAGCTTCCAAAAAATCATTTATTCACAGAAGGGCCAGAAAAGTGAGGGAGTAACTGACAAACCAGATAATATTACAAAGATACTTTTGTTAACAGTGTTTGCACATTTTTTTATTCCTTTTAGCTGAATGCAGTGTTGGAGGGTCTCTCAGGCAGCACGGTACCAGTGACATTCAAGGTACTAATTTGGAGGCAATTGCTTTAAAAAACTCAGCCTCTGGGAATTCCTGAAGTTATATTCAGGAAATGGATCAACTGATATTCATAAATGGATCAAGTCTATCATTTAGATGTTTCCAGATGAAGTGGGAGTAAATGTGACTGTAAAGGACAACTACATTAATTATTATCTGAAGAACAATAGAAACAACTCATGGGGGTGAAAAAGCTGGTAGAAGGAGGTTAGATTTGAGCTAAATGATGAGACAAAAAGAAAGGAGAAATAAACTCCAAACCCACTCTGTGATGCATAAAACACTGACCAAGAACATAACACTAAAAATGGTTTGGATTATTACCTCTGATAAATCAAGCTGGTCCTCATGTTTATGAGCCTCAACCCTCTACAGCTTTCATGGAAAAATACTGAATAAACTCTACAAGCATATTAGTTTACTATTGTTATTGCAATGTCTCTAAAATGCAACCTACTATTGTTTTTATTACACTTTTAGATCAGAAAAAGTGAAAAGTTTTCACGTTTTTTTATTTGCAGCACCCAGCCTTGTAAGAGATAAGCTACTACAACTCCCAATCTTCATATATATATTAATACATTACAGTTAATAACTATACTGATAAAAAATGTGTTCACAAAGCTAAGGCCTGAATATTAGCACTATTGTGCAGAGAGAGGTCATTCAGAGTTCTCAATAGCCCCTTTCACCGCACCTTAATCCCACTTAATCCCCTGGCTATTATGAGCCCACAGTTTTCACACATTGCTTTGCCAACATACATCAATCCTGGTCTGTGAAGTATCCCCTGTTATTCCTGTTCCACATCTTTCTTTAGGAGAAAAATATATGTCATTCTTAATGGTACAGTGAAATCTGTAATATGGATAAACTGCACCCAGGGGATCAGAATGAAGCCATTAAAATTATTTTCACTATGGGTCCTGACGCAGAATTGGAACACTAATCTCCAGAGGTAAAGGGCATCTAGCTGATTTACCACTTCAGTCCCCACTTTTAACTTTGATTTTATTATTTGTTTGCTCTGTAACCTTCATCTATATTTTGGACCCTCGAGCATTCAGAAGATCTTGGAAACATAACTGTATCAAACATACTGTGTCTGACTGATAGCTCTGAAGTGTTCAGAGCATACCTTCATTATCCAAAATGGAATTAGCTGCCTTTTTGTAGCTCAGATTATATTGATATGAAATAGGCTATTATACAGTAGGAATACAGCATTTTAAATACTTGTGGAAGGGACACAATGCTTACTAGCTATGCATTGATTTCTCCAAGAAGGAATTATGATCAAAAACTAATTTCAAGCTGGGTTAGGTTTCTCTAAGATTGAATAAAACATTCTATTAGTTCAATTACTACACACCAAAGAGTGAGATAGCATTCAAAGAATAGCAGCTTTTTCAGAGTGATTTCTAGATCACTGAGATTCTCTTAAAAACAGTTTTTAGGATTTACAACATGCATTCCAAAAAACCTCATGCATCACTTTAAAATCATTCCTTTTCTCTTTATAGTTAGCAACTTGGATTTTCATTTCTTCTTGTCAGTGGAATAGTTGGAAGAATACAAATATTTACATGCTTTTGTTTGCATGTCTGTATGGTTTCTTCTACATAAAAATAAAGACATTTTAAACATTTGGAATATCTAAATTACAGAGGCAATTAAAAGAAAAATGTGCCATTTTTCATATGGTTGAAGCCTGGCAATGAATTCAATGACTTCACTATATCCTAAAGGGATACTGAGTGTGAAGAACAACACTTCTGGAGACAGGTTTTGAAACATTGCATAAATCATGGTCTCCTGAAACAGTGCATGTAAACTGTTTTGATGGTTCACTGAAAAATCTTTCAGTGGCCATTTGGCATAAGAAATGCTGTTTTCCTCCCTTTCTATTTGTCTTGGATGAAACATGTAAGGACTGAGACATTGATTAGTGATTTGGGAGAACTTGCAAGAAGAAAGCAAAAACGAGAAAAGGTATAGCAAAGGAACTGCAGTTTCTAACAAACACCTCAAGAGAAAAGCTATGATCCATTTGTCTTTGTCATTTTCCCATCAGTTATTTCAGATATCTGCCATAGCATGATCTTATTGTCAACAAATATAAGTACATAAAGTATTGCATGTGGTTATGGGCACAAACCCTGTAATGACTAGAAGAGTTGCTTCTGGTACAGAAATGTTTGGGATAAATTCTAAAATTTTGTGCTTGTAATTGTATCAAAAAAGATGCTCTGAAGGTAAAATATTTCCTCAATAAATTTCTCCTTTGGACAAAATTAATTAATTGTTCTGAGGCATACGTATCATACCCAGAGTTTTGATTCCTAATGAAAACAAGGCTCCTGCTGGTCAGAACATGCCAATCTTTTATCAATAACATTTTAATTCCACAGGTTGCAACAAGTCACAGCTCTTTTCCAATCTTTGGATGAATTAAAGTTGCATCTACAGAAAGATAATTTTATGCATCTAAATTCTACATATGAAAATGCTCATGCTCTTTACTATACTAAAGATCTTGTTGTTCGCTGCAGTTTCCTGCAGAGGGGAAGTGCAGAGGGAGGTGCAGATTACCCTCTGGGATCCAGGGATGAGATGTATGGGAGTGGCTCAAAGTGTCACCAGTTGAAACTCCAACTGAACATAAGAAAGCAGGGTGGTCAAAGCCTGCAACAAATTCATAGAAGGGTGAGAAGGCTGTCAGTGTTCAAGACATGTGGATGATGCCCTTAACAGCACTTTTAACTTTTTGTCAGCCCTGAATTAGTCAGGCAGCTTGATTAGATGATGGCTACATGTCCCTTTCAACTGAAATAAACTAGTCTAGGCTATTCTAGTCTGGTTCAGTCTTTTCTATAGATCTATTGGACATGTTCATAATTAACCCATATTTAAGTATTAAAAACATGTTAATGTGAATGAAATTCTTTATGTATATTACTGAGTGAAGTCCTCTAGTTAACTTATATACATAAAAGTTACAGATTCAAAAAGAATCAAAGCAATTTTTTTATATCACTTGTCAGACAACTCATTCTTTCTTTCCTAGGGACATAAGATGCATCTTCAGCTGGAGAAAGCCTGGGGTTTTGTTGTGTTTCTTTGAAGAAAACTTAATGGATGAAAGCTGAACAAGAGAAATAAAAATACTTGAAAAACCCAAGCCAGATAACCTACAAACATCCCCAACTAATAAAAACATCAGAAAAGCTTCAACCCACAATAAGCCAAGAAACCAAGCGTCAATTTATAAAAATCACTGTGATGGAGGAAAGGTATTGAGCGAGTTAACTGTGAGGCTGTTACCACAGCTCCTTGTGCTATTTCAAGTCTACTTTCTGTACAATTGCTGCTGCTGAACTGATCCATGGGAAAAGTGAAAACAGGCCAGGAGAGACCACTGCAGAATATAATTGGATTACCTCTCCACTCAGCATGCAGTTCTGTGTTGATATTCTTTGTCGCAGACCCTTGTGCACTGTTTACTGAAGTGAGAGGAAAGTAGCATTAATCTAAGGACCTGGAAATTTTAGGAGGGACTGAATTTAAGATATTTAAGATACTAATTAGGAGTTGTTTGTAGTCACAAAAGAATAGGAAAGAATAGTGAGAACAAACCCCTCCCCCAAGCCATCTGTAGGCAATGTAATATGACATTGTGAATTTCATGTATAAGACATTATGAAATAATTACCTGCTTTTATGACAATCGAATTCACTGACCTTGGAGGTCCTTGTGAGTCTGTATTTGATGTCTGTCTTTTTGATCACAACAGTTGGAAGGGTGCTCCTGCCTTTGGCCCTTGTCTGAGACCGAAACTCAGTTTACCTTCATTACACAATCATCTAACCCTATCATTTGATTTTTTTCTTTCTTTCTCTTTCCTCCTCTTTTTTAAAATTTGTGATTTAAAAAATGTTTTATAACAATTCCATGCTTTTTCACACAAGATTTTCATGTTTTTCATATCAAAGTAAAATTTAATTTTACTTGAGTCAAGTCTAAACTCATAGAACAAGGAGATTCTGAATCAGATATATTTCTTCATCCCTGTTTTAACACAGGATATTATGGTAATAGGTGAACACTTTGCAAATGTAGAAATTTTGTTGTACAACTGTGCATTTTAACCAAGTTTGAGACACAAAAGTAATACAGTATGACAGAAAGGTTTTCCATAATAACTTTGGTATGTCATGTTGGTAGCATGGTAGCAGCTAAGTAAATATGGGTGCTTAATGGAGTACACTGCTAGAGCATTGTATATCAAATTAATGGCCCTATTTATAACTTGCATTAAATTTTCCATCATTTTGTCTTAAGACAGAGACTATTTTTTTAACTTGATATGAGGTGCTCTTTTTTCACCTTCCACTCTCTATACCAAGATTAAGCATCACATTCTGAGCTGGCATAAATTGCTGTCACTCTTCTGAAGGCAATGAAGCAATTCAAATTTACACGAACTCAAGATTTGTTCAAATAAAATTAAGATCCTGATTTCTAAAGGGAAGTAGGTACAGTTTCTCTGACTACAGCTAGAGCTGGGAGTGTGAGAACATTTTAGGATTTACGTAAAGATGACTTATTTGTACAGCTAATTTCTGTAATTGGGAAATTCTATTTCCTTGTTAAGGGAAACAATTCCTGTTGGATCATACATAGGTTGCCAGCCTGTAAAAGATAGGATACAAGTAGTTATAAATAAGCCAGTTTTGTACACTGACAGTTAAAAGGAAAAGAAAGCAAAACTAAAAAGTGACCAGCCAAAAAAAAAAAAACCCACAAAAAGAACACCACAAAAAAACCAAAGCAACAACAACAAAAAAACCACACACACACAAATCCTCAGTCTTATGTTCAAGAATAGTGTCTATTCATGGGCAGTATTCACATTATGTATCAACTGAAATAGCCATGCCTAGGACAAATACAATTTAATAATTCATTATATCATAGTATGACATTACTATGCAATGTTCTACATAGTTCCCAACTCCAAAGTTCTAGGCCTCAGCACTGGAAATACAATTCACTGTCAATGACTGACACCATTCCTGAAGTAACAAAAAAAGCATACGGGAGCAGTTCTGGACCCTTCTTTGATTTCATATAGTTTCTCCTTTCACAGAACAACTTTACTAAATAATCAAAATGGGTTTATAAGCCCTGAAAGATGACATGAAATCCCAAAGTCATTTGTCTGCAATCAAACAGTGTGACCTTTACATAAACTTGAAGTCCTGACAGTCACAGCGACTGCAGATCAGTTTACGGCATCGCTGCGCTGCAGCAGCAGATGTTTGCCATTGTACTTGTTCCACCACCTCTCTAATGATGTGCAATTGTCTTGGGGGAAAAACGAAAAGCCAACTTAATTTAAGGATCGAAAAAGTGTTTGTTTGAACAAATTAAAAGAAGATAGACAAAGCAGACAGTGTGAGATCTCTAAATAAGGCAAACCTTTAGGGATGAATTAGTTTGACTATATCGTTCATTAAGCTTACAGAAAAATAGAGCTGCCAAAAGTACATAATAATATGAATGAGTGTATCTCTTCAGGTTTTGCTGTTTCATCTCAATCAATATTAACTTAATATTAACTCAACATAAATCTAGCTGTTGCTAAATGTGTTTCAGATTCACTTCCCTGCAATGAAAGATGCCTTCATTTTCTGCTTCACATAGCACAAAGGGATGCATTTGCATCATACCTTCCTCATTTCACCTCACCTTCCAACACTGTTATTATTTTGGAGACATCTTATCCTGTTTCCAGTGATTCACAAGCCCATAATTGTGTTCATGGGCCAGAAGGAAAGGAAAATACATCAAGTTAACGGCAAGTTTGTTATTGACTTTTAAGAAATGAAAGAAATGAGGGTGAATGAAAAAAAACGTTCTTAAAACAATTTCAAAAGTATTTTTTAAAATTTAATACTTTTGAAAGGTTGTTCCATCAAGAGTTAATTTGCTGTATGGTGTGGTAAAACATCTCTTTATAGAGTTATATTTTGAAAAAAATTAATTATAGTGCTTTTAGAGCTGTATTTCATTTCCCCCCCTTTCTGCCTTGACTTTCCTCTACTCTCTGTTATATGAGGACTGTTTGGGAGGCAGATTAATAACTTAATGCATTCTCATATTTTGATCTCTTGTCAAGGTGTAACCCAGCATTTGTTGGTATCAATGTTTTAAAAAAAAAGACTTTTTAAACACAGATGTTTCTTTTTCACAAAGTCTTGGAACCACAGCAGAAACAAAGTCAGTTAACAAAAAAGAACATTGAAAACAATCTATTTTTCGAGCCTCACAAATCCAAGAGCCCTTAACTTTACTGTGGAGCATAAACCTGCAAAGTAGCAAATGCTGTAAATTGCACACAGTAGCATTTCACCTACTTGGGTTTCTGAGGACTGGGAATTCCACATGAGTCTTTCCAGTACTCAGAAATATTTCCTTCTGCAATTCCTTGGATGTGAATTTTCTGTTTTTTTTTTATATGAAAAAGTCAAAGCAATGTTTAAGGAAGAAAAGGTATTAAGATTTTCAAATCCAGAAATTGTTGGCACACTTTCTGAGCTCAAATATGAAAGATCCTACCAATGGTCTACATAACTCCTTCCCACCCCCACCTCCAAGAAATGAATATACTTAACAGTGTGTGTGCACACACACAGACACACACTCACATGCACATCTATAATGTTTCAATTATCATTCTTTACATCTCTTTTAGATGTTGTGTTCCAGGTAGAAAGAGCTATGAAACACTAGTCTGGCTAGGCCCTCTGGACACTGAATTAGCATCAGGCCACCAAGCAAAAACATCATCTCCCTGTTTCACTTCCACATCTCTACAATAACTAAATCACTCCTTCAAGGGACTCTTTTATACTAAATACATTTAATAAATGAGCAGAAAATTTTAATAACTTAACATGCCCCAGAACATAATGCTGGCAATAGAATAGCCACATGGAACAGTAGACACTGACAGAAAGTTCCACAGTCATACTAGGAAGTGGACTTCACAGTCTAAAATGAAGGGGAAAAGTCTATAATGTCATTGCCATTCTAACCAGGGAAAGGGAAAAAATAGTAAGATGGGACTTTTTCCTAACTGTAAATCTGTAAACTGGGGTCTGACTGTGACATATTATTGGCTTAACAAAAGTAGACTTAACCAATATTATATCATAGCAAGCAAATCACACACATCAGTCTAGCTAAAATATTTCACAGTAGATTTTTACCTATGGGCTGACTGACAGCACAGTGTTTAAGAAATCTCAATAATAAGTCCTCAAGGACATCAGTGGAGAAAAACATGGAACAGTAGACACTGACAGAAAATGCCACAGTCATACTTCTAAAATGAAGGGGAAAAGTCTATAATGTCATTGCCATTCTAACCAGGGAAAGGGAAAAAATAGTAAGATGGGACTTTTTCCTAACTGTAAATCTGTAAACTGGGGTCTGACTGTGACATATTATTGGCTTAACAAAAGTAGACTTAACCACAGTATATTATATCATAGCAAGCAAATCACACACATCAGTCTAGCTAAAATATTTCATTTCCAGTAGATTCACAGAAGTCTCTTACCTATGGGCTGACTGGGATCCTTGAAACACTGACAGCACAGTGTTTAAGACTCAGGGTAAACTTTTCTTGCACTTTAGCTCATTTACAAAAAGAGCCTTCTCCAACAATAATAAGTCCTCAAGGACATCAGTTTCTTCTTTCAGTGGAGAAACAGAGTCCATCTTCCAGTAACACATAATTCAATACATTGATAAAGCTGATCCAATGTATTTGATTTTTCACCTGTGCCAAACTTGAACAGATCATTTATAAAGCAAGCCTATGGTTACAAGAAAGGACACTACATTCTCATTTGTCTTTACCTTGTTTGAACATTTGGGTGTTGCACTGATTTAATGAATAGCCCAGCATTTCCTCACAATGTACATTGTGTGTGTTAAGGTATTAAACCACTACAATGCATGTATGACTGAACATGTGAATTAACTCTTTGATGATATGTTGAGCAGGACTGGTCAGAGAATAAAGTTTTCCTATGACATTTACATCTCTAGTGTACTACCAGACGTATCAATAAGAAAAGAAGGCCCCACAGCTGCATGGAATGCTGTGGGTGGGTGGTTATGAGTATTTAACTTTCTTCATATTTAAGGGCAACAAATTACTTAAAATCCATATTCTTATCAGATTGATCTAATCTCAGCAATTTAGACTTGTGGATACTGATATGCAAAAAGGGAAAAAAAATCCTCTTTTGGCTCAAGGTGCTCATCTACCATCTGGAACAGCTTCACCAGTCTCATCCATTATGTAAATGAGATGTAGTATTCGTTATGTTTCATCTACTGATACTAATACATTAACGTGGATCTTACAGCTTAAACCCCTGAGAAGGAATTGGCTTCACATCACTTACTGACTTGAGATCACATCCCATTACTTTTATTGGCCCTATGGCATTTAAAGCCACTTGATTTTTAATAAAGCAGACTTCTGTGATGTCAGTAAAATGTAACTGCCCCTTTCATTTCCTTATCTTTCCTTTTCTCTTCACAAGAGATTATAGTATTTCAGACTATTGCATATCTTATTTGCTCTATGAAACTACTTTCTTAATTTACCTTCATTTACCTTTTTACTGTTTTATAATAAAATAGATTAAAAGTTTTTTTCCTCTATCCTTGGGATAAAAAAGGAGTTGAAAAGGAGGTGAAAGTGTCAGGGAAATTGTTAACAGAATTAGTAAGGAGATATAGATTGGAGCTGAAAACCAGTTCTGTTCAATGTTTCATTTGTCTTTGATTTTTGATATGTTAAATGAGACAAATTCAATCTGGTAATGTGATACCTGTGTCAACAACCCTTAGTCACTCAAGTGAGTAAGTTGAAATCAATGTGTAAATAAGCATTATAGCTGTGTCCTTGAAAGACACAGTTTGAAATTGTTGCCAACGCAGTCAGTCATATTTATAGCTATGAAGCACCATCCAGGATTGAGCCCTGACAGAATAGGACAGAACCCTTTGATGGAAACAGTGAGCATATTCCATTCCAGTACCATTTACCTTTTAAATTAATACTCACTGCATGCCAGGGATTTAACATGCTTGCTCAATATTCCAAATCACTATAGTGTAAAAGAGGAAAGAAAAGTATGAAGTGCAATTAAAATCTGTCATTTAGCATGGATAATTTAAATATGATTCTTCTGTATTAAAAGACTGCTTGCCAAAATCAGGGTGGAAATGAACTTTAAATGCTATATGAGATCTCACTGAGCTTTATGAAGAGAACTATCTGACTAGAAAATATAACCAAATTGGTTTTTTAAGTTATGGAAATGCATTGCAAAAAGTAAAAGTAAAAGTAAAAGTAAAAGTAAAAGTAAAAGTAAAAGTAAAAGTAAAAGTAAAAGTAAAAGTAAAAGTAAAAGTAAAAGTAGTAGAAAATGCAGCTGCATTGAATGAGGTAAACATGTGTGTTAACAATAAATAATTTCAAAACTCTGTTTTTTTCCTATTCAGTCCTTCACTGTTTAACCAAACCCAAGGTGTCCAGCAGGACTGTTTAAATGAGAAAAGACAGCCATGTGTGGTTCTAGAAACTCTTCCTTTGAAGACTGTGGGTTTGATAGAACAAAGCAGTTCATAATTTTTAGTATTACATGAGGATGAACCACTACATGTATTTAATAAAAACACACAAATAGCTTTCAAAGTGAAGGAATTAGCTGGATCTCAGTTTTTCCATGTTGAGGTTGGTTCATCAGATCATAAATGATGAGATGTAATAATATACATTTTGGTATTGAGACGGATATAATCACATTATTTTTCTCTTTTGGATTATTCTTCCATTTTCTGTAATTACAACCTTGAAAGAAATCATAATGTTTTGCCTAAAAATTGAATTGAGAGAAAAATACTTTTTTTGCATTCTTCATTTTTTAATAAACAATAGTAGCAGACATTCATTTTCATTTGAAGTTTAAAGTCAAAATGACCATGATAGATAGAAATCATGCTTCTGAAGGAATTATCTCCTTTCACATCCTAGAAGAACAAATTCTCTTCACTGATATCAGGAGCTGTAAACAAACTACATTATACTATTCTGTAGGACTACCTTTCATATGTCCTATAGCAGATTTAAGGATGATTTAGTACTGGCATTTTTTTCATATTCAACACAACCATTTTTTTTTTTTTTTTTTTTACTATAGGAAACATGCTTTAGTTTAGGAGGGATGAGGAGATGTTAGCAAATGTTATCTTTTCCTGTTTTGCAAAGGAAGGTTTTCTTAAATTATAGGTGTGCTATTCTTTATCTTCTTTCTCACATTTCTGCTGCAGTTTTTTTCCATGCTTATTGGATTCAGTTACAGGGATGGTATTTAGCTTCATGGCTAAACGATCAAATACAATATTGTTCTTTACTCCACATATCCTATTTGAAAATTATTTGTGTGGTAATATATGATGTGAGCTTTCTGCCTTCAGCAGTACCTAATTATAAACACTGTTCATCTCCAACTGAGAGCTGGAGACTTTTGAACAAATTATGATGTAACACTGTTATCAAATAAGCTTGTAAAATTCTAAAGCAGAATTGGGTTCAGAGTTTTGCAAGGGAAAAATAACACTGGTTTTGCTGCTTCTGCTTCCTATATTGTTACTCACTAATGCTAAATGGAAGGTATGAAAAGCCACTAGTACCAATTAACTGTTTAATTAGAATTGCAAAGATATCTTATAATTGTGCTCTTATTTCAATCAGCTGCAAAAGTCTGCTACAGATCCAAATACAACAAAAATAAAGTAAAGCCAAACAATTTGAAATGCATTCTTTGAAGCTGTCATGTTGGAGTTAAAATATACTGATTAATTCTTGACTGGAACGTTTTGCAGAACAATACAAGCATAGAAACAGATTATCAAACATCATGGCACAGCTGGAAAGAAACACGCTAGTAACACACTGGTTTCAAAACAGGCTAATTTGATCAGAACCAACTAATAGCTTTGAATTTCTGCAGCAAGGGCAGTTTGCAAAGTCAGAATGATCTCACTGAATATTCAAGCTTGTATTGTACTTGTTCACAAAGAGACATTCACTAACTCAAATTCCGCTTGTAAATGAGGAATAGAATCTACATATTTGAGACCTGGGACATTATTTTAGTTTTGTAAAAGGAGTTAGATTTTCATTCTGCAACATACTGTAAAAGATTGCACCCATGGCAATAAATATAATGAACACAGGAAATCAAACCTTCCTTTTTTATATCTCAATTTTGTATATCTCCCTGTTTTCCATCTGCTCACAGTGCAGGATGGGCTATTTTGGTCTATATTAATAGAGGACTGAGTATCAGCATGCTCCTAATCTTGAGCATTCTCCATGACAAAATGTAGTTTTTTTCTCCAAGCACTGTGGGTATTGAACAAGTCCATCCTTGAGAATGGGCTTAGAGTTGTGCTCAAAAGCCTTGAAGGCAATCAGAAGTGGGCTGCTTTGGTTCCACAGGTAAGTGAATTATTATATATAATTTCTAGTGTTTATCTATTCTTATTTGTTCTGTCAGGTTACAAACATTACCCTGCAATGAGCCTGCAGTGTGAGGCACTGCACTATCTGTGCTTATCAGTGTTAACAGATTTGAATGAAGAACAATTTTTCAACTCTGGTTACAGACAAGAGTTCTTTGTCTATGCAAGAAGGATTAATGAAAGATAATGTTACAGCAGGAACATGAAAGAGCTTGGTAATTCTAAAACAGGCTTAAAATTTTATAGAAATCCAGATTCTGTTTCTATGTGCACAATCATGGTATGACTGTTCAATTAAATAGAAAAAGTGCAGTCGGATTATAAAAATCTCTGAATCATTGTTCTGAATTACTGTTTCTGTCTAAAGGAAGGGAAGATAGTGAAAATGGTCTGTAAAAGAAGCAAATCCTGAAGAATGTCTTAACCTCTGCTTGCAAGCTGAGGAGACAAGTTTCCAATGAAACAAGGATGCCTGTCTGCACAGCAGTTTAGGGGCAGATTCTGAAAAACCCTCAGAGCATGCACACTGAAGAAACCTCCCTGAAATCATACTGAAACATTACTGGATCAATGGGACAAGGCAGATTCTGTGTATGTCAGTCAGCTCAGAACAGTGCTGTACCAAAGCCCAATGTGTGATAAATGTGAAAAAGAGTCTCTACTTTCTTAGGAGATTGGTCTCTATCTTGTTTTGTGCCCTCATCTTGCTTTTCTATCTTAAGTACAGATCTTTAATGAGGTTGACATATGTTACATTTTCTGCACTTGCTCCTGGTAACAATTTTTAAATTTTTTTGGTCTTTTTCCAACAAACAAATTTTAAAGAAATTACTGGGAAACAGCTAACGGCTCATGGAGCAGAACTTTTATGTTGGGAAGGGAAGAGCTGCCTTTTCTTTCCAATGAAAACAGCCATTCAAAGTCATTTGTCCACGAATCATCTGGGACTGGTAAGTCTCTTATTACAAAAACACAGATGTTGGGGCTGGAAATTAATTTAGTGGCTTTGTTTGTCACCTTCTGGAATGGAATTAAACCAGTGCCCTGAAACTGCTCTCTGTAAAGACTTGTCTGTTTTCTATTTTGCTGGTTTGTTCTTCCCTCTTCAACATCCACACAGAGTGAAAATGAAAGACATCCTCCCTGCTTCTGCAATGCTGAAACCCACTGGTGCTTTTGCTTTCAGGGAGCAGGAGAAGGCAAAGATCTGGGTCCGCAGAAATCTTTGGCATACCAGTTTACTTGGTGCTACCTTTTGTTCAAACAAAGGCATGTACCGAATATAAAGGCAATTCCAAATATCTGCAGTCCGTTAATCAGCATCAGTACACATCACAGCAGTTTCAGCAAATTGTTTATTTCGGTACATGACTCATTGCTGCAGGTGAGCAGTGCCTGAGAATGGACTGACAGGATTGCCCCTAGACAGAGAGTTGCACAGAATGCCCCTATTTTGAAAACACTTCATTCTCATTCTCTTTCTTTGCAAACAGTTCTAAATTGAAGATTATCAACTGTGTAAAATCCAGACAGGGAATTTCAAGCTGCTGACACTGTGGCATTGAATATACAGAGCTCAGCAGCAAGACGCCAGCAGCAATCTGAAATAACCTTCACTAGACCCCCCATCTAATAACTACAGATTCAGAATGTCATTGGATGTGCAGCCTCACAAGGTTATTGAATAACAATCCTATTTCTGCTAATAGTAGATGCTCCTGGTTCTCTTATAATTAGTCACTGTGGAGGTTTTATACAGGGTATTGAATTGAAAGTTACCACTGTGACTGAAAATACACATACACAAAGAGCAGAGAGAATTATTCTTCCACCACTCATTAACAATAGTCACAGCTACCTCTGGCACTTTCTGTGTACACTGAGGGCCTTTTATGCTCTGCATCCTCTGAGTGATTATTGTTCTGGGAGAGGCTGGGACCTGAACATCTGCAGCTCCCCTACAGCCTGCTAAGTCAGTTCCCTCTGCATGACCTGCAATGGTCACCTAACTGAAACAGAACAGATATTCCTGGTTCTAGCAGGGAGATCAAGAAATCTTTCCTCCAGACAACATGACTGTGCTTCCCACTCTGGGTGACTGAGCCTGTTGTCTCTGCAGTGTAAACTGCAAATGTCTGGAAAGCACAGAGAATATCTCCTAATCAGGGATGATCTTTATAATTTATGCTGTTTAAAATAAAGGTTTCCCAACTTTCCCACAGCAATGTGGTCAGCAGGCTGGCATGGAATCAGATTGGTGCCATGAAAATCAGTTTGTTCCAGACTTCCCCCTAAAGGTCAAAGGAATGAGGCGTGAATAGATAAACAAGCTCATCAATAGTAATATCTTTTATTTTCCAGACTGATGAGCCGTAAGTTAGATTGTTAGCACATTGTGATGTGTGGATGCTGGCAGGTTTTAATACTCATAAAGACAGCTGTATCTGCAACATGGGAAACCTAAATTTTAGTGTAAATATTTGAGGGATGAATACTGAAATGACAGATTCCATTGTGCTTCCACCATAATAAGCACTGAATGCCCCAAACAAACTAGCACAAACTGGGTTTGAGTCCCAGCTGGTCTTTTATTTCACTGCTGAAGAAAAGAAGAACCCAGTTCTGATGCTCTGCAGAAATCTGACAAAAAAGGTGTTGCCTGGGGAGAGCACATGTGCATGTGCAGTGCTACAATAATGAGTGGTCTGCACAATCAAACACATCAGCATCTGACTGCCACTGCCCTTGACTTCATCAGTGGCTGCATAATCTGCATTTTAGTGCAGAGGTTCTCAGTAGAGTTTGCTTGAGCAGCACATTTGTGAAAATGAGTTAAATTACTCTCTTTTCTTGGTTATTCCATAGTCTCAGAGAGAACCATAAAGTAAGATTTCTGGCTGAACATCAGGAAATACACAAGTTCTTTATTTCCAGTCATGTAAGGCTCAGTGCTTTCAACATTTTCTGTTTGCAGGGCTCTGTGTTGTGTGAACAACCACAGAGCTATCCAAACACAAGCTATTCATTTCTCTGTAATAATATAATTTGTTTTCTAAAACAATCAGAAAGCTAACTCATGCTTCTTTTCCTATAGTATTTAATTTTGAAGATTTCTTCCCTAAATCACAGAAATTAAACTATTTGTACATTCTTCAAATTTCTCAGCTCATATTTTGCTAAAATAAACAAATATATTTATAAATCTTATATGAAAAAATCCCTTAAAGCCACTTATACAACCTAAATATTTCTGTCACTTGAGACCCAAATTCCTTTTCTTGTTGCCTCATCTACATTTTCACTTCAAAGGCTGTTGTTTTGTATTCAGCCCCAGCATGCTCAGCCATTGTTTCCCCTATCACTCTGCTATCAGGGGTTCTGCAGGTAGACAGCTGTTACCCTGGGCCAGGAGAAAATGAAGTCAGCACAGTTACATGTGCTTTTTCTGTGACTGGCATGCTGATATCATCCTAATCAGTTATCATTCAGGGGTCTTCTCACCTCGTTTCCAGGCTTGATTTAAGACACATTTTCAAAGCACAAAATCAGCGGGTGTGACATTCTGTTCTTTATCTATTCCAGTACAGAAATCATTTTAAAAGTTACAAATTGCTGAGGCTACCTGTGATTCATTAAGGTAATGTTCTGCTCCTGGCAAATGACCTGTGCTCTATGAAAGGATGTAAAACAAGAGGAAGTTAGACTTGAAAATTTATTTCTTTTTTAAGTGATACTGGAAAGATAAAATTTGTGTATGAAATGTGAGGAAAACTTATTGCTAACATGTAACAGTACCATGTTATTCATAAACATTTCTTCTTTGTATTTCATCTCCTTAGACAAAGTCTCAAAATTTTTTCATCTTTCTTATACACCTTTTTTTTTGTGTGATTTTTTTTCACTGATATTGATATTACAGTGTTCTGATATACCAATATGTAGACTTTTAAAATTTAAATACAGTATTAAGTTTAAATAAAAATGGAAATCTCTTTTAAACTAGTAAAGATTTTTGAAATGGAGCATTGAGAATTTAAAATGTTGACATAAAACTTCAGATATTTGAATTTTTTTCCCATTTTTTGATGAAAGAGTCAATAATTATTTCTCCAAGAATCTTTTCTTTTAGAAGGCTTTAGAAGGAGTGCTACAGAACATAATTTTTCTGAGTCTTCAAATAACAAAATTTTGGCTTCAACTTATCCAAGTAAAGAAATGAAAAATAAAGCCTTTTAGAGAAAAAAAAAAGATGATTAATAAACTGCCCTGTACTATCAGGTTTTATTCTAATGTCACTTAATAAAGAAACATGTCAACAGGGAGTTTATCCTTCTGACAAAATAGCAAAGAAAAAATAAACAGCCCCCTTGACCTTGTGCTAAAAAAGCAACATATCTTCTGATGAACTGGGTTTCATCTGCAGAAAATTGAACAAAATAATGAAGAAAAAAGATATATTCCTCACAGCAAGAATGCTGGAAAGTAAGAGGTGTTTACCTCTTAGTTTTATTTTACCTCTTACTGTTAATTATTTTACAGTTTACCTCTTACTGTTATTTATTTTACATCTCATTTGATCTGGCTTCCAGCCCAAAGGTCAAACCCAAGTTGTGGCCCATAAGGAGAGTCCTCCTTTGCAATGTACCAGGAATTCCAGGGCCTAATTTCCTCTTCTTATCACAGACCAAATCCTCACAGAAACCTCTAGCGTCCGGAACATGTCTAAGAGAAGAATGATCACAGCCTTACAGTCCATGTTCCCGGGCAATGCAGGCTGGAAGATGGACAAGAGAGCCTCCTCTTCATCCTGGCTGCTGCCAGGGCCCTGGGGGTACCCAGGAGTCCTGACTGCCCTGGCCAGGGACCCAGGACCCCCCCCCCCGCTGCCCCTTCCCCAGGCTCCATTTCAGCTTCAGCAGAGGATGTTCAGCAATGTCTCGGGGGAGAGCTGGCCTCAGCAGGATCCTGGCTCTCACTTTGGGTGGCACTACATCCGCTGGGAATCACAGGGAAAGGGAATGGCCCAACGTGCTGGACCTTGAGCTGTGGGCGTTGCCTTCAGGCCCAGTGCAGGGGCTTCAGGCTGTTCCATTTATCAGTGTAACGCTGGCCTCAGGAAAATTCAGGGACTGTTTCTCTTGCAATATTTCTTCAGGGCACTAAAGAAAGCGAAGAGTGAATACTACTGAGTATGTGGCAGTCAGACATTGTCATCAGGGCACAATGACTTTCAAGACAACAGTGAAACGCCTCACAAACCTCAGGTCTGAGGTGCCACTTCTGGGCCAGAGCATTACCTTAATGAAATAAATGCCCCTTGCTGCTTAGAATTCATCAGACATGAAGTTTTCCCAATGCCATTTTTGGCACAGTGTTCAATATGCTGTTCTCTAGTCCCTCCTGTAGACTCCAGGTTGCAGTACTGGGCTGTATGTAAGGTGGGAACAAAAGAGCACCACAGACCATTGCTTTGTCATGGAATTGCTCCACCAGAAACACATATGAAAAGCCACAGGCCCACTGTGGAAAAGAGAGACTGAAAGAAAGAAAACCTGCATTTCTGGTATTTTATAGTTACTCTTATCAAATGCCCTTCCAAATATGTAACAAAAGCAATCAACTTCTGCTGTGATGCTCCCTGGAAAACACTTCAGAAATGAGCACAGTTTGCACATTTTAAATCAAAGTACAACTTTGTAGGAGCTTGTCTATTAAACACTCAAGTGCTTGTCACCATTCTCCTACAAAACCACTCCTTCTCTAATCATTGTAATATGAGAAAGTTGGTATTTTAGAATGCAGCACTGCAGAGAGACAAAGGCTGGATGTACTTAACTCACTGACATGATTTAATTTTACTATTATTCTGCATTTGTTGATAATTAATCCCAAACTAGGTGATGTTTGCTACAGTTCTAAACTTACAGAAATCAATATGATATGACAGGATTTTCTTGCCTCAAAACTTCAGAGAAGTTTTGCTGTTTGTTCCAAGATACGTCTGCTACATTTGGGTAAAGAGGGCATAGAGAAAATTCTATGTGACAGATTTTTTAATTACTTCATCTTTTCAACCATGCAAATAAAAAATCGGCACTGGTGTAAATTACATTTTCATATATTTACTATAAATTTGGTGCCTGCTATCCATTTTCCACTTTTCTCCTCAACCCAAGTCTCCTCAACCTTTACAAAATTTAGACCCTGTTTTATATATTCATCTGGCAGACAGTTACAAATAGAGAAAGGTAAAAAACATGAGGTAAAAAGTAGGGGTGTACTTCAACATACTGCAACATATTCTGGGGAAAAAAAAAAAGAGAAATTACAATAATGGTGTAAGTGGAATTTTTAAGAAATCTCACAAAAAAAAATTGGCTTAAATAGTAGAAATGTTTCTGAGAGCACAGTTTCATGGACCCCAAGACCCAGAATAATCCTGCCAAATACTCTCTGTTTAACTGTACTTTTTTACTTAGGCAAATTACTAGATTGTTGTAAGCAATCAGAAAAAAATGGCACTTCTAGAGTTTGAAATGACCTTTGGAATCACTTTGTGCAAGCTGTTAATCCATTGTTGGCTGATGAAGGTGTGTTAAATGAGGTGCATTACTCACAGTCCTTTCTGCCAGACTAGTAGGCTACTTGGTTTAGCCTCACAGATTCCCTGCATTGGATATGGGCCTAAAAACTCCTTTTAAACCCACTTCTTTTCATACTACATTTCCTAATTTCTTTGTTCAATAAAGAATTCAGAGCTGAGATTTGCTGCATTGTGATCTGTGCTTCATGTCAAATTATTTAAACCACCTCTCAGTTCCTTTCTTGGCTCGAGTAAGAAATGTAGAATATGTTTACCCACAGATGTAGTCTGTCATACTGAGTTCATAAAATGCTTTTCAATGCCATTCTGGGGACATACTACTAAGTATGTAGTTACTCAGTTATTTATCCTCCCTTACCGAGGTAAGAACTGGTAAGGGCATTCTTAGCTGAGGACTTTCACAATGCCTGTTGTTCTTGTTTAAGACAAGTCTAACTTTTTTATGACCTCTAGCAGAAGCAACTGGTTTTGATTATTTAAACCTCTGAACTGTTGTTTAACTACTCCATTTCTGACCTAGTAAATTGAAAAGCATTTGAGACTTACACATGCTTAGCACAGATGTTAATTCATCATAACTTTTTTACGAAGGGTCTGCAAAAATTATGTTTTGGGAAGATTTTTCAAGGGTTAAAATTAGATAATACTATAGTGAAATCTACAGTTGGAGGCAGTAAACAACAAATTTAAAATGCAGCTAAGTATGTATGACTGAACCATATTCTCTTTTTGTCTTCCAGCAAGTACAGAAATAAAGGTAAATACAGTAATTCAGATTATGCATGTGAGTTGATTAAAATGAGTGTATTCTCCTTCAGTCTCAGAACACAGTCCCTGGCACCATAAAGAGAATTAAGCAGTGCCAACCCTTTCTGTCATTGTGTAAATCACTTTGAGGGAATTAATTTCCTTAAACTTCAGACAAACTATGTAGCTCTTAAAAAGCTAAAGTAGTCATTCAAGCACCTTTAATAGGGGATAAAAATGACCATGTTCAAAGGCAATTACCCAGTTTCAAAGCCAGGTATGCAATGCTGTAGTTTTACAATCAGTTTAAACCAGATTAAGTTGTCAGGGTTCTGATTCTCCCTTGTGTCAGCACAAGCATTTACCTTCCGGTTAAAACTAAACAGCGGATTTTTTGCTATGTTAGTTTTAAGCAAGATCAATTCACCGACCTGGTTCACTGTACAGCCCAGACAAAGCTTTCCCAGGAGGGAAAAGATGGCAGGGAGGTGAAAGGGGGGTGATAGAAACACTTCTCTGGGCATCAGTGCCAGATGCTGCTTCTGCGAATAGATTGTGAAGTTACAGCATTAGAGGCAAAAGGTTGCTGTCTCTATTCATTACAGATGGGACCTCGCTGGCTGACCTGGGCTACAGGGCAGTAGAAAACCACCCTAAAGATACATGTGTAGAGTAGCTGAAAAGACTAACTTGAAGGAATTCAATTTTTCATGTAAAATATATATTTCTTGATGAAATGGAAAAGTATTTTCTTTTTTCTTTTCATCTTAGAACACTTCCAAACAGTCTGTGCGCATAAAACTAAAGAGACTAGTTTTTTACAGAACAAAACAAATTCCTTTTCAGAATATTACATGAACACATATTGTACTTATATTTTAATTTAACTAGGCACAGGGGAACTAAATACACAGTTGAAGTCGAATAGAAATATGGGAGAACTAGACCCACAATATATCTTGACTACAGTTTCTATCAAAGGCTGAAGTCCTTTGGGATTCCTATGGATTGATAAAAAAATTAAAAAGAAAAAAAACAATAAACTCTAATGGAAACCATGTTTCTGTTCTGTTGCCAGAAGGAGTTATAATATTCCTAGTACTACATATCTCTCAGAATGAAAAGTGGGGAAAAAAGAAAAGGGGGGAGATGCAGCATAAAGGGAGGAAAACTAACATTTGTTTTTGTATCTTACAGCGTTAATGATTTGAAGAAGGTCATTCAATGTGACAAACAGGTCTTTCATCTTTTAGCCCATCAAAAAGGGAAAAAAATCAGAGCAGTGGCACAATTTTTTTAGAAGAGAGTAACAGAGTAGAAGCTTCCACATAGTTTGGAGGCATTTAGAGGCATTTTCCAGAGAGAGAGGATGGTGTTTGTGAGACTGACTTGCCTCTCTGCCCTCTAAAGGCTCAGCAGTAAATTTCCTCTGCCCATGACAAATAGTCTTCCCTAAGTGCAGTAGACCTGATCCAGACCCAGGGACAGAATTTCTCCACTGTTTAAGGGACTGATGACTAAGTTCTGCAGGAGCCTTTGGCTTCAGAAGTCTTTTCTGTTGTTGAGTTTTTTTATTGTTTGCAATTTAGCTACAATTTAAGGACTAAATCTGCTATGAGAAACTCCTGTCCTATGCATGGAATTATGGTTTCCATGGAACATTGTTGTGACAGTGGTCACAAGGGTTCTTGAATGAGGGAAGAGATGAGAATGTTGACTCCATGTTCAGAAGGTTTGATTTATTATTTCATGATATATATATTACATTATAACTATACTAAAAAGAAATAGAAGGAAAGGTTTCCTCAGAAGGCTAGCTAAGCTAAGAATAGAATAGAAAAGAATGATAACAAAAGGCAGCTCTCTCGGACTCTGTCCGAGATAGCTCGGTCCTTGATTGGCCATTAATTATAAACATCCAAGATGGGCCAATCACAGGTGGACCTGTTGCATTCCACAGCAGCAGATAATCATTGTTTACTTTTTGATGCTGAAACTGCAGCTTCTCAGAAGGAAAAATCCTAAGAAGGGATTTTTCACAAAAGATGTCTGCGACACATTGTCTTCAATATACCAGATCTCTAGTGAAATTCAAAGTTTGCTAGACATGTAAAACTCAAAGCTTTCTGAGCTCATATCTTAAATTAAATTTATCTGGGAGGTATAGATAAAGGCAAGCAGTTAGCTGGGCGAGCAGAAAGGCACTGAAAGATACAACAGTAGAGACAGTAGTGTTCTTTTCCTGATCAAAACTTAATTTTTAGGTTATCCTAAATCATGAGCTTCAGGTGGCTGTCAGATAGGAGATTTGTTGAACTAGCTTGGATAAGATCTGAATTAATTTGTCTTTTTAGTCCATTTGCCTCATGCTGCAGTTGATCCTCTTCTGGTTGTGGGTACCAACATCCTTCATGGTGTGTGGCTCTGCCCCTCTGCTCTGCTCTGGTGAGACCCCACCTGCAGGGCTGCTCAGCTCCTGGGTGCCCAGCACAGGAGGGATATGCATCTGTTGGAGCGAGTCCCGAGGAGGCCAACGAGGTGATCAGAGGGATGGAGCACCTCTCCTATGAGGACAGGCTGGGAGAATTGGGATTGTTCAAACTGGAACAAAGAAGGCTTTGGGGTGATCTAATTGTGGCCTTCCAATGCCTGAAGGGAGCTTACAGGGAAACTGGGGCAGGACTATCTACAAGAGCATGTAGTGACTGGACAAGAGGGAATGAGCTCAACTTGAAGGACAGTATGACTGAAAAGATCACTCCTGCTGCTTTTTGCATCCCTCACCCCTGCCCTGAACAATTTTCATTAGATAGGAGAGATACCATGACTGTTTCTGATTGCAATTTTACATTACGCTCTCTACATAAATGCAAAAGTATAGAGGATATCAAGTAGCAATGAAAATTCATATTTGTTGAGGTGAATGAGAAGGGGTGAAGAAATGCTAAAATGCTCCCTTTTAAAAGTAGCTGGAGAAATGACTGGAAAAAGGGACTGTGCACATTCAAAATTTTATACTCTGATTAATTATCTTATTCACAAGAGGAAGAAAACAGCCATTATCATGGTAAAATAAGATATTATTCAGTGGGAAATTATATCAACAGAAGCTTAAAAAAAAAAGAAAGCTTTTGTGTGGTCTTTGGCATGAAAACAAAACAAAATCTGGATCAAGTTATAGTTGATATAAACAATAGAATCTGAGGTTTTTATGACATCATTTATGGAATTTTAATTAGTACAGAGACTCATGAAGCTGTCAGACTACAGAGACTGAAGCAGAAAATTAGGAGTATGGAACTGCAATGCATACAACTCTATTTTATGTCATTTATTTTGAATGCTATGCCTTTCTTTTATATGTCAAAATAATGCTATAAAATTAATGTTTCATTACTTCTATTGATAATCTTTCTTTACACAGTGATGCTTTGATTTCCCAAATGTTGATTTAGAGTGCAATGTGTCCATAAAAGATAAATATATTTTTTAAATGTTGAATTATGTAATGTTTTTACATTTTAAAAAAAATTATTATTGTAAACTGATATTGTGCAATTTGTTTTACCCTACAGAAACCTTTTGCACTTTTAAGGCTTTGCAGTGTCTGGAAGACACTAAGATAGCCTCTGTGACTTTAAAAAGCAGGTGGAAAATAAAAAAGTCAGATCCAACTCTCATTTATGTTAATGTGAATTGAGCATACAATGAAACAATCAGGAAGGGAAAAAAAAATAAAGCCCCAAGGAATAAAATCAAATACTGACATAAGGTCAAGTAACTAATGAGATCCAATACTGATTTCTTTTTTTCTTATTTTCTTTCTAAAGTGAGGATGTTCAGTCTGTGTAGTATCTCAGGCCCTCAAATAGAAACAGAGCCTGACATTAAAATGTATTTTTCCTGAAGAGCAGTTCTATCTCCTTTTCAAAGGCAGGAAACTACACAGTATTGTGTCTTCTCAAGTCCAAAAGTAAATTTGAGGTTACGGATGTGTCTGAATAGAAACCAAGGTCTTCTGATCTAATCCTTGGTAAAGTGTAATCTTGGCAGAAAAGGTGGCCTCTCCCCCCATCAATCAAGCTGCAATGTCTTCTGGCAGCAGAGTATCTGTCCTTTCTTAGGTATCTTTGGGAGATGCACGCTTATTCTTGGGAAGATAGCAAATTACACCAGTCTGCCTGGGAATAAGCCAGAAATACAGTTATTTCCTGTCTTTTAATTACAGTCACTCCTCTTTATGTCAGAGAAACCTAATGTACCTTATTTGATCTTTAGCTAATTCTCCAATACCAACTCACTAGTTGTGGGGAACCACAGACAAATTAATTTTATTTTCTGTCTTCTGTAAATCTATGAACATAGGAAAAAAAATCCAGTTTTATAACGGCATATGTAGTCTCTAAAGTAAAAGAAAATGGGGATGCAGTTTGAATCAAAATTAGTCAACTACCATGATGGAGTTAACCAGCCTGAATATTTGTCTGGTGTAAGAAAATTAAGGACAATATTAAATAATAAAAGGTGAAAAAAAAGAGAAATAACTGTAAATAAAAAAGAGTATGGGGATTTTCTAAAAGAAAATTAAAAGGCAGAAACACACACTGAAAGGAAAAATAAACAAAAGGCTTGAATCATGTGACATAGCACCCTGAAATTAGAGCCACGTGATAAATGGATGGGACAAATGTAAGTTAAAGAAACACTGGTAGGAGTTTGGATATATGTGAAACTTTGTCTTACAGCTAAAAAAGGACAGACTGGAACAGGAGGACAAGAAAGGTGAGTATAGAAATTAAAGGTCCAAAGTTCTGCTTTGGGTTGGCTAGTGCCATCACATGCTGTTAGATTGCAGCACACGTCGCTATCATATGAGCACACTTTATCAGCACAGAAGAGGAAAATATTCAAAGCACACAGTTTGATTGTAGATATACACAAAGCCAAAAGCCAGCAACAACAGAATTATGGACAGGAAAAAAAAAAAAAGTTAGGTATTTTTAGCATCTGTTTCATTTATTGCTAATTACAGGGATAATATTTGGAGCAGAGGGCTTCTTTTTGAACTTAGATGATGTGGCTTTTTGCAAAGAGCATGCTTTCATCTATTTCTATCCAGTAAGCAGGACAGCTGAAGCATCATTTGAAATAAGGAAGTGGCCAAAATATGAATGGAGGTAGTATTCAAGGAATAGAAATTAAAATAAACAACTTTAATAATTACAAACAAGCAGAAGAAAGTACCTGGAGCAAATAAGCAAAACCCTGAAACTTCAAATTACAAAAACTGTGGAAATCACCAGAGTTTTCTCAGTAATTCCAAATGTCATCCATAATTAACTCAGAAAAAATCCCTGTTCTATAAAAGAAAAATTTAAAGACGAAAAGGTTTTTAGACATCTGAGTTAAATGAAAGTAATGGAAAGTGCTGTGGTAGAATAGGAATGGAAAAGTACAAGACTGAATGCAGATTAAACACAGATATAATAATTCATATACAGAAAAGATTACAATGAGTTCTCAATTCTTTTGAAGACAGATCATGAAGGTACAGACACTTAAAAAAAGAGATGGTGCTATTTATAATGCCATGTAAATAGCATTCACAATTCACAGGACAGAGAGAAGGAGATGCTAAAACAGGCAAAGGAGCATACTGGGAATTCAGACAGACATCTTGAAATGAACCATGTCAGAAGCAATAAAAATATTTCAGGTCTGGTTTGCTTTTCTTCTCCAACATGACAATAAAATGAAAAGCTTAGGTTTTCAGAGATTGGAGAGAGCAACAAGGACTGTCAAGATGATAACAACTCTTTAAAAATCTTTATTGCATCTTCTGCTTTTGAGTATGCTCTGGTTATGTTTTAGAGGTAATATGGACATTATGTAAATGAATGCTTGAATCTGCATGTTCAAAGGATGAGGATGCCTTAGAACACAAAACCCCACTCCCATTTGTATAATTGCTTTATCTCTGCCACAGATACTTAACATCTGTTCTTGCTAACACTTGTGAAGTTGTCTGGGAGCTTTGACTCAGCTCATTAGCAGGTTTACTGCAGCCAAGAAGTCAATGGACCACAGAGCAAACTGTCTTTTTCAGAAGCAAAAGGGAAACAGGCATGTGGAAATGGACTAATGCATGCACCACTAGAAAGGTTCACAGTGTCACTGCCCTATAGCACCTGCACTGCTTGTCAATGTAGTAATGATGTATTAATGCGTTAGTGAGGACCAAACACAGACAACAGGACTCGTGCACCATCAGAGTCCCTGTATAAACTCAACCCTGGCACTGAACTAGGACAACAGAAATAAACATACAGATTTTAACCTAGCTGTGCACTGGAGCCCAGCACATATTTATTGTGTCTGTTCTATCTAGCAGGAAGTTTTACATATATACAGGCTGAGAGGCAATAGGCTTTTTCTAGTTTACAGGGAGAAGTCTTGATCTTAAAATTAGTTTAATAACGTTTTGTTTCATGCAGAAAGAACTTGAAGCACTGCAGCTTAGCTGCTCCTGGACCTTATATTCCAACCAGAGCTGAAGGCACATTTGCAGATCATCCCATGTGAGTGACATTAAAAGCTTCCAGAAGGAAAGGACACAGCAGAGAAGATCACTTCTTGTCAGCACTTGCTGGAGACTTACATCATATCAGGTATCCTAATCAGGCTGAAGCAAATTTCATTGCAGTATGTTCCATATTTTCTTAGTCTTTTACAATATTGTTAGTATTATACATATATCTTACTCCAGTGGTCATGACCTGTTGCAAATCCTCTCTTTTGTCTTGAAACCTATGTTTTTGGTAATGAATTTTTGTAATTTAAAATCACTAGATAGTTATTTTCATACTGGAAATAAAAACATTAATTATCGATACCATGGGACCCAGGATATTACAGTATAATTTTCAATACTTTACTATTTATTTTATAATTCACTATTTTACTTTATAATTTTATTTTTTTACTATTTACTTTATAATTTTCAATACTTTACTGTTTATTTGTACAGCATTAAGCTAAAAGTATAGTCTAATATTTTACACACATCTTTTTCTTTTAAGTGCTGTTTAAAGACTGCCTTGACTTTTTAGAGTAAAATCTATTGCTTACCACCCCTGTCGCATTCAACCAAAGAAAAAAAAACATTAGGTTTTCTTCATCCACAATCACAAAGAGTAGAGTCAATTAGAACATTTTCCTGGCAAAGCTGCTAGTGAGGTGCAGGGTAGAACTGAATCCATGTTGCTTTTGGGCAGGTGATGTGCATGCCTGAATGCTGGCAGCAGAACACCTTTCAAGTTGAAGGTGAACTAAAGAGCTCAAAAATGGATGGAGTAGATATGAAATAAGAAGAAATTGTTCTGGAATACTTCTATGAGAATATGTTTCAGCATTATGTGAGGCTAAATTATCCCTCCCCAGTATTTTATATTTAGAGCTCACTTGCTTCTAAGAATGGCTGGAATTCAGGTGCTTATCTTTAGTTCCTTTGTGCTGGAATCTGCCAAGATTAATTTCTGTGCAGTACATTTCACACAGCTGTATTTAACAATAACTTTCAGAAAGAGATCCCAGACACAGATATGAGTTAAAAAATAAGCATGCTCCTAGCTCTAATAGAAAGAGTGTGGGCCATACAACAGACAAATACATGGTTTGGGAAACAGGTGGGGCTGCTGAACACTTTGAAGCTAGGTAGCTGTTTCTGTATTTTTTCCTGATAGTTATGTCCCTGATTAGTGCACCACTTTACCAATACAGTTTTATGTAATCTTCCAAAGCATTACTATTTGGGGTATGTACTGTAGGTAGGGAAAGCTGAATTTCATCACTGTCCTTCTACAAAACCTGACCAGGCCTCTTTAATCCATGACCTAACAGGTGACTGGAATTCATGGTGAACACTCTGTGGGCCGTTTTAAAATTTATCAAAATTTGCAGGATCTAATTACTTGTAGAAAATATATGTGTTTGACAAGTGCACAGAAAGCAACCAAACCCCCCTCTTAGAGCAGTTTTTGTTTTTACTTTATCTGAGAGATTGTCCTCATTTTATGTAATTTCTTTATTCAGAAATGTGCTAGTATGTTAACACATTATTCAATCCCACTTGGATATTTTAAGCATACATAATCACAATACTCTGTGATTATTTTTTTAATCTCTGTATAGTTTGTAGTGGAAATCTGATACTGGAAATTTCTGTACTAGTGCTTTATGGCATCTGAAGATTTTCTGTAGCTATTTATAGCAATTTGCAGTTACAATGATTTGAAGCTGCATAAGGTACTACATTAAACAGCTTAGACAATTGTTCCCACAGTTGAATCTCAATGACATTTCAAATCAGCAATTTTGTATGCCTAATTTAAAACTTTTCTCCTGAACTTTGTTCTTGACAACAGATACATTTATCCTTGCAATTTCCTCTGAGAGAGATGTATACTGCACTTTCCCATTGGACAGATGAGGAAATGCAGCATAAAATCAAATCACTTGTCCAAGACAGTATTTGACAAAACTGTGAACTCTAAATCTCAGGATACCAGTGCAGTCACTGGACCACTCCAGCTTTTAGAGAACCACCCTTTCTGTCAAACATCATCTTTAAGCTTGTTGACTTTTGAAATTACTTGTCCCTTGAAAATGGCAAAGTTGTGTTAAATGCTTTACAGTATTGGGAAAATTGTATGCTCTTCAATTTTCATCAAAGCTAAATGAAAGCCCTGAAATATGAAAATGACAGCATTTCCCTCTAGTGGCTTTCTCAATATTTCATAGTGTCAGGAATACATTTTTTTTCTTTGGCTTTTTTCTTTTGACTTATTCCTTCCATATAGTTTTTTCTCTCACTGAATATCTCATTTTTTAAATTTCTTTCAAATAATCTTATGTCTTGAACCCTTCCTTTGCGCCAAAAAGAAATTAAGAGAAGAAAGAAAGAAAAATTTTATATTTTTTTTAAATCAACACTTTTGAGTAAATTCATTCCCATACCACATACAGTTTTAAAAAATAAAATATCCTCTACCCTCCAATTTGGTGAAGAGTAGGGTTCTAAGAAGAGATCTATCCATTCCTCTTCTGATTTAATTCTTTCTCTGCTCATTGTAAATCACTATACAAAAGCATTTGATCATCCTTAATGCACCCTAACATTCAGGAAAAAAAATTGTAATCAATTAACAGACCCAGACTTTTTCAAGAACCTAAAGTTGTAAAATAAAGAAATGAAGAATTTTTATCCTTATGTGTTGGTAAATCAAGTCTTCAACTTTTGTTTTATGAAATAAGAAATATACCAATGAAAATGTAAAGTTTGTTTGTTTGTTTTTTTGTTTTCTAATACATATATAGGAAAAAATAGAGGGGTCCGTTTTATATTTCAGGGCGCAGAAATGTAAAATTCTAAAATAAAATTTAAAAAGTTGATACTGTCAGTTGTTTCTGGACTTTTGGTTGGATTTGTGTGTGTGAGATTTTTTTTAGTGTTACCTAAAAATTCCAAAATAATTCAAAAATGGATGGCTTCTCGATCAATATGAAATTGGTAGGCATCAACAGTTAAAGATAATAACAACAAAATTCTCCCCAGTAACTTAATCTACCTTTACTCCTGTTAAATCCATAGATCTCTAACTCATCCCAATATTATCCTCTAAATGCATAGCACTGCTTTCTGATGCAGATCAGCCACCTACCAATGCTTTTTCCCTCTTTTTTTCAGTACACAGAGGAGTGCTGGGCTTAGCAATACCTGGATGCCTCCACGGGCTCTGCATACCCGTGCGTTGTAATGCATTTCCTCCTCTTGCCGTTTGCTCTGAATAAAGTGTGCTGTTAGAGATAAAGAGCTTCAGTGTGGCACTGAGCTTGGTTAGTTTGAGGGATCAGACAGGAATATCAGTAGCTTCAGAAGCATAAGATAAACAGTCAAATGCTTTTCCAAAAGGCCTGTGAGCAATTATGGCTACTGTGTACAGTTTTTAATACCTTTTCTACAGAGACCACACATATATTTGGCACATTGCAGAGTGTGTAGGGGGAAGGGAGTTCAAGCTCTTTAGAATAAATGTAACTTCCTTATTTGGTTTTTTTTGACTTATGGACTGAAGGAAGAAATGAATCAGTGTCAAAAACAGAGACAGGAAATCATTCCACAGGTATCAGCCATGAGAATCATCTGATAATGATCATCCATATTTAAATATAGATGAGTGGTGGGATAAGAACCTTTCTGTCTTTTAATGTTATTTCTTAACAGCTCTATTCTCAGAAATATCAATGCATCTGCCGCTAATTTCATGCAACATTCAAGGTGACTCTGGGAAAAGTCAGATACAGGGATCTGAAGTGAATTATTGATATTGGTATAGCAGAGAGAACTATTCCAATAATCAACTGCTCAATAAGTAAAAGTTATTTATCTATAGCTC
Organism: Emberiza elegans; assembly: GCA_024865655.1. Lineage (NCBI taxonomy): Eukaryota > Metazoa > Chordata > Aves > Passeriformes > Fringillidae > Emberiza > Emberiza elegans. The sequence goes on from JALJVW010000139.1 coordinate 44,808,489, forward strand.
CTTGTACATTGCAATGCAAACTAGTAACCAAAGTTTGTTCAAACCAGGCCTCGTTGAAAAAGGAACCTGGAAATGACTGAAGTGATCTGTACACATTACCAACCTAAGTGGCATGGACTTTATTGAAGTTTATTGAAAACAGTGTTTTAAAGATAACTAAGCAGCTTTCTGTGGTTCATCATCTCAATAAAACACTGCCTAGGATGTTGCGGATAATGGCAACTATATTATTTTAATGAGTGACTCCTTGGTGTTATTTGAACATTTCTTTGCAAAAACAGCTGCAATTTTGATTAGGTACAGTTATTATCCTTGATGGCCCAAAACATTTAAGGTTATATAAGAGAAGAAAATTTTGGAATCATCTTTAATTCTGACATCTGATTGCATTCCAATGTATCTCTTACTTTGTAGCCCTGTATGTTTTATAATTTTGTTCTGTTATCTAAAGGGAGAATACATAATCCTTTTTTTGTTGAGATTCTGTTCTTTCAATTAGCCTTTGGTGATAGTTTCAAATTTAAAATGTATTTGCTCATTTTCTGGGAATTTGCTTCTACTACTTAAAGAAAAATGGAGAAAGACAGGATGAGATGAAGGTGCCTGAAGCTATTGCAAAATCCTGTTGGCTTGTTTGACAAGATCTTGCTAGTACAGATGGGAAATAGGCTATTGCAGAGATGGATATTAGTACAAGAATCAGAGAAGAAATACATTTCACACTGAGCCTGATCAAAGATCAAGAGCAAAGGTATGAAACAAGAATAGCCCTTAAAAAAATCATGCCAGCCTGGTTCTTATGAAACATACAGAAAAAAAGAGTCATCTCACACTAGGTCTGTTCTAAGATAAAGAATGAAAATATAAAGTAAGAATTGCCCTAAAAAATTTATTTGTACCAAGATAGTCGGGTCCTTATAAAACCGTGAAAAACTACAGAAATGGTTATGAGATTTTAAAATTCCAAATGAAAGTAAAACTTCTGTGTTAATGAAGTAGGTCTAGAATGTCTTCAAGCTGCTGAAGGAGCTGGCCAAATAAATTAGAATAAAATTTCATGGTTCCTGCTACATGTCATTGAGAGGCTGGTGGTGCAATTCATATTTAACATTAAGAGGCTGTGCAGAATAAAATCACTGACTGCATATCAATGGTCTACTCTTGCTAAAACTCCTTTGGGGGCAATGAACGATTACTTAAACAAAAAAGTTGAAAGAATTTGTAATGAATTAGCCATGCTGTCAGTAGTTAAAAGTGAACAGCATTTTGAAGATTCCTAGGGGTAGGATGACACTAACTCTTTGCTGTCATTCTATTAAACCCTATCAGAGAACAGGGGTTAGGCTAAGCATTAAAGTAATTTCTGACCTGAAGAACTCTCTTTTCTAATGATTCAATTTCCTAGCAATTAAAATATATTTTCTGACATCTTATTATCTGGGCAATATGGTTGAAATTCTTAAATAATTTTAGACAAACTTTTGATAGAGAAATTATATTTCTCCTGTAGTCAACTGATATATATTGGATCCTGTGAGTGGTCCTAAGCACAGGTATCAGTATCTCTCTTCTCATAAATGAAGAACAAATTCCTTGTTACACCCAGATTTCCAAAGGTAACTGTATGTACTGGAGTATTTTCAACAGCTCATGTTTTATTCTGGTATTACTTAGAAAATTAGGCAACATCATTTGTATCTACCATTTTTCTACTCAGATTTAAAGGACCAGTTTGTAAGAGATGCAAATAATCACAGATCTTCGTAAGACATAGGTTTAGATATCTTCTTCCTGCTTTTTTTTTCTATCTTCATGGCATGAAATACATTTTTTCTTCTTATTTTATCAAGTTCTTTTGGGTCAAGGCTTGTACTGTGTCAGAAAACAGCATAATGGAAAAGGGGGAGAGAAACAGATAAAATAAAGTTTTCATGAGGAGGCTCCTTGATGCATTTATGCAAGAAAGTAAATGAAATATTTACAAACTGGGGACTCAAGAGCATATTTGGTAGTGAGAAAACTCTATAAAATAATTTGTTGCACTGTATTTTTTGATTCCAAAATGTCAAGTTTCTTATGATCTCTATCTTGATCTTCATTTTCTTCTGTACTGGTGAGAGAAAAAATATTTCTTTATATCAGCTCTTAGAGAGAAAGAAAAAGGGAGATTTTGAAAATTTCAAAAGGTTCGTAGGGAAAAAGAGAACCTGAAGGTCTTTTTATACTAATGAAAGTCTAGAGTTCAGGTTAGTACAGAAAGCAGTTTGGAATGGGAATTGAAATAATTTTGAATAAAGTCCTATCCTTTCCTTCTATGTTTTAAAGGAGCCATTATTACTTCATTTGGTCTAAAACATATTAATCATATACTTCTTAGTCTTTTAGTTGTTTGCTGAGAGACCAAACCAAGTTCTCTCAAAGTACAAGGTTCTTCATGAAACTTCATATATTAAATTACTTTTTTTACCATTTCATTTTCTTTTTTCCTGTCATTTGCTTAGTAAATATTGAAGCAGCCCTTATGATCTATCATCTATACCTCTAACTTCTTTACTAAAGTGAAGAGGTTTTTCTTTTACTCAATTATTTTAGTATGGAGCAGTTTAGGCCTCTTTGAGAACTTCTAGGATAGTTGACGAGAACAATTATCTTCATGAATTTCATAAATTCTTTTTAACCAGCTCTTTTCCCTGTGGCTGAGGAAGGCTGGGTTTTGCTGAGAATTCTCAGGTATTTTCTGTAGCCAATAGAAAAGCTCTTTCTGTAGCAAATTTGTAAGGGGTAAATCTCTAATGTGGAAGTAGTCTTCCTGTTTCTTCCATTCTTTCTATTTCTTTTAATTAAAATTAATGTTTGAGTATTTCTCACAGACAATGACAACTACAGAAGCATTAAATATCCTTGTGAAACAGCACGAGAGGGAAGAGTTTACGAGATCTACATTTGTCATATAGTAGCAGCGGAGGGTAAAGATGTTTTTCTCTGGAAACAGCACACAAAGATTCAGGGATAGCTAAGCAATACTGAGGACAAACTTGAATTGCCTTTCTTCTATTGATGGACAGAAAATAGAACATAAAAATGATAATTTCAAATCAGTGAAACCTGCATTTCCATTTCCTAGTGCTGATACTTGATTCTAGTTTTAATGTTTATCAATACGGTGGAGAATGTTAAAAATTTAAGGGCCCTTTATTGCCCACAATTGATTTAATTTCAATTATTATTCCCCTAGTGGTCTTCAGAATTTTAATTTTACAGTAATTCTGATGTTATTGATTGAGAACCAACAATGCAACTCTTCAAATTTTCAGATTTAAATGGAGATGTATTAGACAAGTATTATAAAATTGTTGCTTAATGGTAAAGGATTCAGAGCTAACATTGAATTAAGTCAGCATAGTCAACACTTCCATCTGTTATTGTAATGAAATGTGTGAGTGTTTTTTCAATATCAGGAAAAAGAATTTTTATCTAAATATATCAGAGTTCAGGGAAGTACAGATGTCTGCACACATGTGATTCAGGGCAACTGTGTATGGAAAAATGCATTAGCTTCTGGAAGGTTTTTTCACCAGAAATGTTCAATATTAATTAAGGTACTAGAAAAAGGCAGAGCTGGAGGCAATGAACGTATAGCCATCTAACCTTTCCATTTCATTATTGTCACCATGGTCTTTCTGTAAGAGGGGTCTGAAGATTCACGGTCTGGCAGAAGAGCTGTGTCAGCTCAGCAGCAATGCTGTGGAGTTCTCAGAAACGGACCAAAGCTTCTGCTCTTTGCCTGCATCACAGCCCACAACAGAGACCTTGACAAAACAAAAAAGAATCAGTTCATCATTGCCAAAACTGTGGGCCAAAGTGCAATGACAGTAGGCAAGTGCCTGTGTCTGTCTAAAAAAAGTGATAGGTTTATAACTACCACAGAAAAAAAATCTAAACAGAAACAAAGAAATGTAAGTGTTCCCACAACAGGAGGAAGATTACAATTTCGCTTGTTTGTTTACAAATAACCCTGACTCATGCTCCATATGCTCTTCGTCTGTCTGCATTTCAACACTGAATATTCACTTGCCTTCCCCATCTATAAGTTGTTATTGTTTTGAAATACTTTTATTCACTGTTTTGGTTTTTGTTAGAATTTGATTACAACTGCTGACTGAACTCATTCAACTTTTATTTTTTAAGAAATCGATGCAGTTCTAAAATATACTCAAAATCTGCAATCAAATTGGCTTTTTCCTACTAAGGAACAAGCATGCAGAAAAACAAAAACACTTACTAGGACCTAAATAATCTATGAAATCCTTTGTAACTCCTAAGAGACATTAGAGAGAAGCAATAAGAGAAATAAAAGGGCAGCATCTAAGAGATGGGCAGGGGGTGAGTGGACAGAAATGAGAAAAAACTATTAGGACAAAAGCTAGAGATTTTGTATTTAAGAATAAATTTGTGCATGTCCAAACACATGCCTATATGTGCACAAAAAATTTGAGGGGAAAAAAAAGAAAGCAATGTCTTTTTTTTTGGCTATTTCCAATGGAGGAGGGAAAGTAATGTTAGGATGAAATAAATGAATAAATAATAAAAACCCCAGAACCTACACTCAACTCACCCACAAAACAGTTTAAAAAAATACAAACTGAACCAAGGAAATAGAAGCTTGTGCAACTTTTTGCTTTGTGCAGACGAACTATATTTGTCTGCTGCAAATTTTTTCCTTACTCTTTGATAGAAGCGAATGTCAGGGAAGTGAGTGTTGTTTCAGCACAGTGAAGCTGAGGAGTGGGTGAAAGGGCTTTTTTGTCCTGCACTTGTTCTATATATATATTAAAAAAATTAAGAACAGTAACAAATAAGAACATCTCTGGTTTTGTTAGTATTTCCAGCTGTTCAGCAAACAAACACAATGGAGATTTCAGTGCTTGCTCTTCAGACGGGGAGCTTGTGGTTTAGCATTGCCAGTGAAGCACCAGTGGCTGCAGAGCAGCTGCGCACAGCTTTGTGTGCAGCACACAGCCCACAGGCAGTGCACCCACGTGCAAGAGCCAGGCTGACTCCACTACCAGCTCATTGACTTTAAATCATTTTAAAGGCCACTACATTTTGAAATTATTCATTTAAACCATGATAGATTGCATCAGTTTGTATTCAGAGGAGCAATAAAGAAGAAACCTACATTCACCTCTCAACAATGCATCCTCTCCCAGCGCTGGGCCTCGATGATAATAGGAATACTGTCCCTTATGGCTTTTCTGATAGTTAAAGACCATTAGAGCTCAGCAGCATGCTATGCACTGGTAAACACTGTTTGACTGATGAGTCCACTTTTTTGAGGAGTGACTATAGTAATATGAAATCAGGCAATAAAGAGTTCAGGCACCACAGGTTTGCACTTCAGTTTATTATATTCTAGGAGTGATTCAATAGTGTTGAAAAGATACAGTGTAATTCAAGTGCTCTCCTTTCAGCACACAGTCGCTGCTACAAACTACCTCTTTTGGCAGAGATAGAAAAATGGAAAGGCTTTTGGAGGTCAGGCAGTCTGACCTCCTGCTCAAAGTAGCAGTGACTTCAAATGTAGACCCAACATACTCAGATTCTTTTCTAGCCAAAGTTTTAGAAGCTCCAAGGGGAAAGATTTCATGATTTCTCTGAACTAACCTTTCTAGTGCTTAACCACTCTAGTTGTGAAGATTTTATTCTTTTGTCCAAAGGAAGGTTATCTGACTCAAGGCTAATCAGATTAAACAGAAGTATTCAGTGAGGGTCAGAGGAACAAAGGTATGGTGAAAATAACCCTCGAATCTTAAAGTCCACCAGAGCTTGATTAAGTTGTCTGGGAAGGAGAAATCTTCTGCCTCCATATTTCCACCAAATTTAGCTATATGTAGTTTCCCATTATTGTAACTGGTTTTATCATATCCTTTCACTATACACCACCAGTTCTCTCACTTCCAGGAAAAGGTTTTTCCTTCCTTTCCATCTTCTCTGCAACCTTTCTGTAGTGTTGTCTTTTTCTCCTGCTTACAAAAACCCAGTAACTCCAGCTCCTAAACATTTTACGACCCTCCACTTGATTGCCTATAGAATTCATGCAGAATGTGGTAGAAGACTGGGTAGAATTACCAATGTGGAAGGCAAGCAGCAAGCCTATTAGGATGGCAGCTCTAATTGGCAGATGACTGTTTCTAGGTCCTTTAACAGAAGATTTTTCTTGACTGTTATTACTTGATTTCTCCTGTGGCACTGGAAATGGATTTATGAGATAGCATGACTCTTCCAGAGGCCTGCCCTGCCAGAGCTTGCTCTTTCACTGCTGTTGGACAAAGGCCTGTATTTTTTCAACATCTACAGACATAGAAAGAGTAATCTAGTGGTCAGAACATCAGCTTCCATCACTGAGGAAATCCACCTATGCTGACTGCAGCTTTTGTGAGTCCTTACTCTTGTGTGAGGCAGAGCTTAGATTCCTTCTCTCCCTCCCCCATTTTGGAGTCTTTGCAAAAACCTACTTCTTCTGCCATTCATACTTCCTTTTCTATGCAGCATGCTCACTCCATCTTTCATCTGGTAACTCAGTGATTTAAGCAGATCACACTCTTATCACTGATGAGGCTGTCACTGCCACCAGCTAAAGCTTCAGGGAAGAACTATGAAATCAAATTGCTGCTGAACAGCCACTTCTCAGCTAAGCTCTCCTCCCACTGATGTATCTTTTCAGCCCTTAAGTAGCTTTTGCTTTTTTATTCCCCCAAGTATACTAAGATGCACCACATGTAGGATATTGTTGTAGTATAAATGCACCATTAAACTAAGAGCGAGGAGATATTCTTAGCTCTGCCTCTTCATTTCCAAACACATAAACAGGGAGAGAATGTTTCCCTTCTACACACTGAGGCTTATGGTGATTTGATTTTAGTATGTCTCAGCACAGCTTCTAGCTCTCTGGCGCTCCTCAGAGCTGAACTTCAATGTGTGACTGCTTCAGCACGTGTTTATGAAGGCAGCTAATTGCCACCTCTTTAACACTGATACATGACATCATCATCATCCAAAAATACAGTGAAGAATGAATAACAGAATCTGTGGATGATCACCAGCCAGTTTACTTTAACATTCAGCTGATGAGTCTTTGAGTATGTTTCCCATCAGGGTAAGTCTCTAAAGGAAAGTCTGCACAATTTCATTATTGGTGAAAGAAAAGGCAGCACCTGCATTTCATTAAAAATTCATAGTAGCTATAATTGTAGACAATCTCTACTTTACTTTGTTCTATCTTTTGCCCCCAGGGTTCTTGACCACATCTGAATTTATTAGGAAAGACTAAATGCAAATAATCCAGCCATTTTTGCACGTGATGAGGATTAAAATATTTTTTGTTGTTGTTGTAGAAATATTATTCTATCATTAAAATATTTTCTTGAACAGATATATAGCTGGAAAAGCTATTAATAGAAAACTCAGATTTTATTTGGCATCTGAATAGTCTATTTTGAGGAGACATGACTGTCTGTGTTCCAGTATTAATTAAAATGGGACTGAAAAATGGACATTTGCCTGTAAACACTTTTGTTCCTCACAAATAAACTATTCTACACTGACAAAGTTTTACTTGAACAGTAGTTGTGTTTTATATCCAGGTATAACTTAGCTTGAAAATTAGAAGATGTAGTATAGGCTGAATAAATACTAGTTGTTTGGGATATGGAGAGCCCAAGAATTGGAAAGGTTTGATGGAAACAAACCTCATTCTTTTGTGGTCACACAAAGCAAAGAAAACATTGGTGAATAAGTTTTTGTTTTAAATTGAGTACTATAAACAGATTTTTAAACTCAATATGCAGTTAAATAGAGAACAGTCAGAAATTGTCTTTGTTAACAATATAAATGTAATCTGTAAAGAAGTATTTTATACTCCCATTCACTTCAAAGAGAGGATCCAGCACAGAATTGACTTTTCCATCTTTTTTTTCTTTTTTGATATCTTATGCTATCACTAGATAATATTTTATCTTTACACACACTCACTCTACCCAAGAAAATAAAGACACTTCTTTGGAAACAAGTTTATTTGATATTCAGCATGATCTTTATTCTCCTTCTATATAAAGTTTACATAATCCACCATAAAAAGGTGTAAAAAATACAAGAGGAAAAAAAAAGAATTTTATGCCTTATGTTATCAGTTTATATATTTCATCCATTTTAAATCCCTTCTTCAGCATCTTATGGGTCCCTCCTTCTTGCTTTTTGCTCAATAAAATTGTAGCCTGTAAGTCTCTCTTGAATAGAATGCGCAGTAAAGATGCAATAAATTCACATTAACAAACCCCAGTAAGTCTGAGGAGACACGTCAAGGTCCAGAACTTGGAGATGAGTGTTTACTATACATACCTCTGCACAGTGTGGATGTAACACTCAGCAACACTTAAAAGAAATCATTTCTCATTCAAAATTCATGATATTGTAACTACAGATTTAGTAACATACTGGCAGTTTCTATTGATTGACTCAGGGATATTGTAGAAACTTGAAGCATACTGAAAGTGCCTTTAAAAGGAAATACTGATTTTATCTGGGGAGGGTGGTACACAAGCCTGCTAAAAAGAGGTGAGCAGTGTAATTCTTCCAGAGCAGTAACAGCAGATGAGCTGGAAGTTTTCCCAGTGCATGTGCTCTTCTATGTGAAAACCACTTCTCTTTCAAAACCAACTTTTTCCTTTATAGCATTTCACAATGATAAAGATTTTAATTTGTCTTGATGGAGGTTAAAAAGACAAAGATTCATATTTTTGACTGAACAACTAGAAGTTGCGGAGAGCCCCATAAATCCAGAAGTTGATCAGAGCACATTGTCAAGCACATACTTCTGAAAACCCCACCTTCAACTTGCCTGATACTTACTACTTGCTGAGTCTTTAAAACATATGGATTAAGCAAAAACTTGGTGACTTGCTGCACTTCAAGGCACAGAAATGTCGTCAAACATATCAACTACATTTGAGATTTTGTAAAATAAATTGGTATTTTGGGACAAATTTTAATATTATTCCATTTAAAACAGGCTTTCCTGTTAGAATATGTCATCATTGGAAGTGTTCAAGGTCATGTTGGATGGAATTTTGTGGAACCTGACCTACAGAAAGACATCCCTGTCCATAGCTGTTGGATTGGATCATATGAGCTTAAAATGTCACTTTTAATCAAAACAATCCTATGATTTTGTAATTATTTTCTGCAACTTGCCTTACAAATTTTTTTTCCTATCTCATTATCTGGTTTGACTTAGTAATAGATTTTCTTGAAATAACTTAAAAGCAAGAAGCTTGAAAGTCATTTTACAGAATTGAGCCACCATGACTTGATGATTTATTTTCACATAATATATTGCAATATCCATCTTTGCTTTTGTTACACACCTGAAGTTTCTGTAATTTATAATAAAAAGTTATTATTGAGAATATGCACATGAAATTCAGTTGAAGATTTATACCAGTGATGAGCACATTCAAATGAACCACAGTCATTATCATTGTAATTTCTGTCATCAGTAAAATCACTGCATGACTACAGTCTTTCCTATACAATTTTCATATATGCACAATGCCTTGGTTGCAGCCAGGAAAGAGTTAATTTTTGCAAGAGCCAGGAGAGGCATGGCCAGGACCCTGGGTTTTTCTATATCACCTGAGGACCTGCAGAGGGGAGGGACTGGAGAGGGGCCCTTCTTCTGTGGCCATTGGTGGATTGTGGTCAGACAGCATCGTGTGGATCGCCCCCCTGCACGCTCTGCTAGTAGCGTCAGCTTTAGTTTTCTCATTTCATTGCTGTTTCCAGTAAAATGTTCTCATCTCAGCCTGTGATCTTTACCTTTTGTGCCTCCATTTCTTCTCTCCATTCCACCACAGGTGAAGGAGAGTGAGGGAAAAAACACATGGTCTGGGGTGTTTCAGTGGGAATACTAGCTTGGGGAGCACCATTTTCAAACCATGACACAAATATAGAGAGAGAGATTTGTGTATGTAAATATACTAACAAAGGTGAAAAAAATGCTTAAAAATGAGGTTAATCACTAGAGACAAATGACCTTTTTTTCATAAAGATTCTTTGTTGTTTTCACTTACAAAATGTTCTCATGAATTTTCTTTTTTTAAAGAAGCACAGCATTGAAAGTTAAAGAGAAGGAGTCAATTTTTTTGGCCTGTCTGGTGTTATTTAACTAGATTCCTTCCTCCACCTACTGTCTTCTTAATGTGATTTGGTAATTTCATGTCTCTGGAATGTCAGCAAGAGTAATAAAATAGCAATTTAAGAACATGTTAAAAGCCAATCTGAATGGCACTGTTCTTTTAAAGCTATTAAAATCAGGACTCACAGCAAGTTCTCATACTAGACAGCTCTGAAACTTCCATGCATAAAAAGAGTAGTTGTTTGGGCTCAGGGGATATGCTATAAAATGAGGTGCCAAATCAGAATTTACAGATTAATGACATCTCAATGCAGATTATGTATTTCACCTTTTTGCACTCCTCTAAAAAATGTCCTTCCTGTTACTAGTCTTCATCTCACCTTGATTCTTTAGAGCACAACTCATATTTTGTGATTCAAAAGTAAATATTACTGAAGAAGGAGAGAGCTTGCACAGTTCAGAGTTCTGGCATAACATCCAAAGAGACATGTGCTGATTTCAGGTTTTGGATCTGCTTAAGTGGTTTCCAAGTCTTGAAAAGACTGATACAGCTTGTTTTGTGGGTTTTTTTTCCTTTAGTATCCAGAAGGGAAAGTGAAATGATGGAGCAGAAAAAAAATGGGAGAAGGAAGGCTATAATTAGGATTTTCCATAACTGAGAATCAGGTAACGGGAAAAAAATAAGTCAAGGAATTAAATTTGTTAATGTGTGTCATTCCTTCCCTCAGTTAGAAATTGTCAGCTGAGTAAGATTAGCAAGAAATATGCATTTTCTACATAACTTGGTGAAATATTATTTCTCAGGGTAAAAAAAAGTTGTCCCTGACTATAGATACTCTATCAGAACATTTTTGTGATTTGTCTTTTTGTGGTTGCACCAATAAAATAGTTGACATTTGAACTAAAGTCTGCCGAAAGACCTCCTGACCAAAGGCTGTAGCTTTAACGCAGGGAGAATTTTACACCACAGACATATTGCACTCCAGGAGAAGAACATAACATTTTTTTGTCTTGCCACCATCAGATGATCAATCATCCACAGCCCCTGTCTTGTACACCCATCATAGCCAGTGCAGCATTGCTTGTCCAGGGCTCAGTGTCTCTGTCCTTGTTTCATAAACACCTGGCCCTGGGCCAGCATCTGCATCAAAGAGTTAGAAGCCAAGGAACAGACATGACATTAATGCAAGTGTTGTGTGCCTCAGGTGAGGATTTAGAGAGGGTCCCAGTTTAAAAGAAGCTTAAAAGTATGGGAGAAGAGAGTCCCATCTTTCATCAGTTTTCTCATGTTGCTCTTCCCACCAGCTCTTCTTGTGTAGCTAGTTATACTTCTAAAGGAAGGAGAAAGGGCACCTCATGCTCTGGCAATTGTTGTTTGAGCTGTGTCGAGCTAGATATGAATTATATCCCCATCAGATCTTCTTTCCAGCAGGCCACCCGCTACCAGGGGAAAGGAGAATACATGACTCCCCATCATTTGACAGCCACTAGCTAGCCAAGTACCAAATCTGTCCTTTTCAAATGGGTAGCTCGTCCCCTTCTTCTAAAAAGAGTGATGTCCTATTCCTTTATTTCTTTTCCTTCTTGGATGACCTACTACTCATTAAAAGTTCTTTCTGCTATGCCAAATCTTTTCTAAAGAGAGCATTATACTAAACAAGGAATGACCTTACAACACAGTTGAAATTTTGAATAGATTTTCAAAGGTTTGAAAAGATGGGACAATATAGATGAAAAAGGGGAAAGAGTAGCATCAGTAAAGCCATTGTAGGCATTGGTTTGCTTGTACTTTGTAAGCAAATCTTCAGCTGGAAAGGTTACCGTTAAACTCTAAACAACAATTCCAACAAAGTAATTGTTTATTTCCACAAAAGATCTATTGTGTTCCATTCACAGTATGTGTAGCAGTTCTGAAATTTCTGCTACAGCAGTTGGTCTAATTAAGTAGCAGCTATGCTTGTGGGTGGGTATGGATGGGAAAGGTTGGGTATGGGTTAGGAAAGGTCTTCACTCCAGGAGAGGCAAATACAAATACTCAGATTGCTTTTTCTGGTTTTGATGGTCACACAAAATCTACAGGTCTGTATCAAGTACAGAATAAATTTAACTTTTCCTGCTGGCCATTGCTACTGCCCAACAGTGTGGGACCTACCCTGCGTGCAACTCAGAGATCAGATCACAGGCTGTTCTGCTTTTGAAATTTGTTTCTTGTTCCAAATTCTACATCTGGTGATGTTCTCTACTGCCAAAGACAGCATACGTGGCACAAGTATGTATAAAACACCTGGCACTCGGCTTTTTACAGTCCCTTGCAGACTGATGTGGTCCAATTTATCTTTTCTTGTCTCAGTGGCCAAGACACTGAAATCTCACCCTGATTGAGAAATCTGAAATATTGGCACTGACCTTAAAAGCCAGTAAAATACTAAGGGTGGGTAATTGCTTTCCATCTCTACGTTGTATCTATGATATTATTTATAACTGTGATATATGCAACAAGCAACCTTTGAACCATGTCTTTTCTCCATGGCATAGACATAGGAAGATTTTAGTCCAAGTTTAAGCTGGCACTGACTGCTGCTATAGCGTTTTGGAAATGTATAAAGCCCCGAATTTTCAACAGTACCTTATTAATCCCCTCTGAGTTCCTGCCAGGGTGGCAAGCACAGTGCTAAAATTTTTGGCATTCTCTCATATGAAGTTTTATGTACAGAGATGAAGGTAAGTGAAATATCTCTGTGTTGATTTGTAGCTGACAGAAAGTTATGAAGGAAAGATATAGAAAAAGTGAGTTGGAGTTAGAGCTGGCAGCATTTTGTCTGCATTGCATGGAAGAGGAGGATCCAAAAAGCAGTGGCTTTAACAGTTATGTCACAGGGTGGCAACACCAGACTGATCTAAGCGGGCAGAGCAGTATGTAAACCGGTGTTATAGGATGTCATGACACACCTACAAGAGTATTTATGTCTTCATTATGTCATGAAATAAGAAAATATAAAATGACTTTTCAAACTGCTATTTCTGGACAGCATTTCCAGAGTAGGTTCCAAGTTATAATCCATATTCTGAAGAGAAAAATCCTCAGAACTCAAATTTGATGAGGACATGCAACTGAAAAGTCTGCAGGATTCTTTTTGCCCGTACTTTCTACAATGAATGAGTTGCAATACTATCTGAATACAGGACTGTCAGTTTTCAACAACAGGAGAAAATTTGGTCAATTTTTTTAACATATATTTATTTCTTTCTTAAATTTCATTTTAAAAAAGTAAATACTTACAATTCTGCACTACCTTCTATTTATTGACACATTTCATCTAGTTTCAATAAACTTTACATATTCAAACATTGGAAATGCATATGCACAAGACAACCAATTAAACCAGCTGACAGGAGTATTAAAATGGACAATAGATATGTTTGTAAGAATGTTTTATTTAATAGATCCCCACTAATAGTGGCAATCTTTGCTTTCTTATTTTAATTGTTTTTTTGAAGCTTTGAAATGTATGAGTTTAAATAAATCTTACTTTTTTCAAGTAATGTAATTTTAATGAAGCTAAATATAAATGAAGTTATATAAAATAAATATAAATTCTTTTAGGACAGCTCTGAAAAGAAGTTCTTATTTGATTAAGTAAAAAACAAAAAAGTCTTTCTTTGAGTCAATTTGAAATTGCATTTCCTGTTTTTGTTCTGGTTTTTTTTACTTTTCTGTTGTCCTTGTCTGCAGATGGATATTTATAAAAGTTTCAACTGACGTACAAAGTCAATAAGCTACTCTTTATATAAACCAAAGCTCTCCATTCTCTAGCCCAGCTGTTTAGAAAAAAGTGACAGTGTACATTTTGAACTGTAACTCATAATTTTGTATAAATTCTGGTTGATACTAATAGCATATTCAACTTTCTCCTGCAACCTCTCTTATTTTCCCCAGATCAATAGGGAAACCTACATATCTGTAGCAACATGAGCTTTGTCCTGTCCCAAAGATACTGCTTGCTTTAGTGCCAAATCTTTTGAACTGCATGCAGGGATATTGCCTGAGGAGGGTGGAAAAGAAGAAGAAAAGGAAAATGTATCAAGTCTACCTTATAGCTTAGTACCTTGACTATGTTAGAGCATAGAAAGGGTTAATCAATTGAGTTTAAATATCCTATATTCTCTACCCAAAGGTTTCTTCCTTCGTTCATAAGTTATTAACTCTCTCATTTTAGTGGTGAGAGCAGGAACATTATGTCACAGAGAGGTGGTGTCCATGGAAACATTCAAGGTCCATGGAAATATTCAAGGTTAGGCTGGACAGGACTCTGAACAACCCGAGCCAGGGGAAGATGTCCCCGCTCATTGTAACAGGCTTTGGCTGGATGGCCTCTAAAAGGTCACTTACAACTCAAACTATTCTATGCTACTATTTATTCAGCAGAAATACAGTTTCTGGACCTTTTTCATATTTTGATTTTTCCACAATTACTTCTTTATGCAGAAGAATATAGATAAATTTTAATAAACAAGGGTAACTCCTTTAAATCTGTGTGTCTTACAGATTCAAGAGTTACAAAATGTGAGGCAACTCCACATCCAGTGAGAGATTTCAACAAGTAGAGTTTGCTAGATGGGAAAGTCTTAACACCCCTCACAGGTTACAGCTACGACCCCCAAGCCCAGCCACAACAACTGCCTCTGTGAATATTTGCACTGCTTAAAGTCTGCCACTTACTCCTTTGCACCACACTGGTTGCCTGCCTGGGATCACATTAAACTCAGCTAAGCAGAACACGCAAAGTGACCCTGAAAGGTCCCTTTCAAGTGCCCCTCCCTTCTTTGCCTCATGTTAATGTGGCTGCCATATGGTTCAGGGGCCATTATAAACCCTGCGTTTATCCAGTCCTGCTGTAAATGTTTCATTTCTCCCAGGAAGATAAAAGGACTGTTCCCTTATATTAAATGCAAAATTACCTTTTTTGATCATAAATGCCCAGCCCAAAGAACTGTGCTGGTTTCAGCTGGGCTAGAGATAATTTTCTTCACAGTGGCTGGTGTGGGGCTATGTTTTGGATTTGTGCTGGACACAGGGTTCATAATAATGAGGCGTTTTTGTTATTGCTGAGCAGGTTTTGCACAGGGTTAGAAACTTTTCCTGCTTCTTGTATTGTCAGGTTGGCAAGGAAGTTGGGGATGTGTGGAAGGCTGGGGGAAGCAGAGCCAGGATAGGTGACCCCAACTCACCAAAGGGATATTCCAGACCATGGGATGCCATACCCAGTGCATCAAGTGGGAGGGAGGAGGAAGGAGGGGACATTTTGGAGTGATGGTGTTTGTCTTCCCAAGTCAACATTGCACATGATGCACTGCTCTTCCAGAGATGGATGAAAACCTGCCTTCCATGGGAAGCAGTGAATTAATTCCTTGGTTTACTTTGCTTGTGTGTGTAGCTTTTGCTTTCCCTTTACAATTTTAAATGGTCTTTTATCTCAACACAGGAATTTTCCATCCTTTACTTTTCTGATTCTCTCCCTGATTTCTGTGTTATCTCGGGTTAAATGACAAGAATGAAGACAACAGAAATCCAAACGAGGTTTTTATTTTGGTTTGGTGTGTGGGTTTTTTTTTGTTTGTTTGTTTGGTTGGTTTTTTTTGCCAATATGGTGCAAAACCACAATGAAAAGCAGTGTTAAATAAGTAACATTACTGTTTCATGTCAGTATGAAGCCACATTGATCAAATGCTCAGGTTCCAGAGCCAAATGGTAGGTGGGAAATTAGTTTCTAAGAATATTTCTTCTTTCTATTCTTCTTCTAAGAATATTTCTTCTGTTGAGCTTGGATACATTTGGAAGGGACTTTTATATGAAGCAATAAATACATGCAAGTCACTTGTATCTGCAGAAATGTGATGCTGTATTATATGAATTTGTGGAAAACAAAGAATTAGCTCAAACAAGATACTAGAAAAGGGATTAGGGACTTGCCATCTTTCAACTATTTGCTTTAATTTGCATGCTCATTAACTATGTAATAGAATGGAAGGGCTTAATTACCTCATTTATAAAAGCAACATCACTGACAATTTAATTGCAGTGATAGTTCTAAAAAAATTTTGGTTAACTTGCAGTGACAAATACATGATAAAATGAAGTTGCTATACTGCCAGAAAGACAACATAAAATGTTGATATGTGGCAGTACTGAAATAACCTGATTATTATCTGTCTATGAAATAGATGAGAACTAAAAGCATGTCAAAGAATAGAGTTATATCATGTTTTTCATCACCAATAAATAATTGTAAAGTTATGCATTTTGTATGGATCACAAACCTTAAACTTTGCTGCTAAGTGAAAATTCATTAAACTAACATTACTATAGTGGATTGTAAACAGTTTTATTAAAGGATATATATACTATAAGTGTGTAGGTGGTAGAAATAAGTCTTTGAAACAGGTCTATAGAGCTATTTTTTTTATTGTAGCCTCTCCATTTCTTGAAGTGCCTTTTTATGCAGCCTTTGCAATGGATTTGAAAGACATATTCAGAAAATTTTTAAATGATGCCTACACTTCAAATTTCCTAATATGACACCTGGTGTACTATGTCAAATTTGGTATACACCATGGTTTAGGACTATATAAAAGGAGACTAAAGCCAAGTAAGAATTGCTAAAAGAAATTTAATTTGTTCCTGGTAACTTAAAGGATGAAGAAGAGAATGATAACCATGTTCAGCAGCTTGAGAAAGCAGTTGGGTGAATCAGAGGATCTGATACCCAAGCCCTGCCACACAGTATAAATAATAAATATTTTAACGGAGAGAAGGAAAATGTAGGTTCATGACATGAATGTGGATGTCAATGTGTTGGCAGTGGCATGGCTGCAGGGTGACCTCCCTGAGAGCATTGCAGGGGCTGCCCTGTGACAGACACTGCTCCCGTCACCCCACTGCAGCAGAGCTTACCTGCGCTGAGTAACATTTGTAAGCATGGAATACGTGTCCTACAAAGCCTTACCAGAATTTTGGAGTGAACCAGTGCATTGTGTAGCACTCACACATATCTATGCTTCACTGATAGATCACACACCTCACAAAATACTCTTGCAGGCATAGTCCATGTCTATGTGTCTGTTTATAGGGGGTTCGGAGAGGAAGGGAAACCCAAAATGAAAAAAAAGGGATGTCACTGCAATCTACCACTTTGTGAGAAAGTGAGTTTGGGCTGTGCTGCGGCACCACACCCTTGCTTTGATCAAAAGCCGAGAAACTGCACACAATGAGCCACAATGGTGCAAACAGGGGGCTTTGTTGGCAGCCGCTGCAGACACCTGGCTATAAACTCCCCAGGAACTGGGCAGAACGTTGTTAGGCAGATATTCTCCAGGGTGCAGAAGAAGGGCAGGTGTACGTCAAGCTACTGCACAGATCAGGTCTGCCAGTCCCATGTCTGCCCAAGTGTTTTTTGGTGTTCCATCCCCTTCATGACAAGCCCTAGTCCCTGCTCTTGGCACTTTGCAGCTGATCTTAGCCACTGCTTAATGCAGGCACACATTTTCCTCCATGTGTGTCCTTGCTGGTGGTCAGCTGCTGGACCATTAAATGTTATTAAAAAAAAAAAGTAACTATCTTTTTCTTTCCCACCTGAGACCCTTGTCTTTGAAGTGATTTATTTTCTTAGCCATTGGTAATTTTTGCATGATGCCTGACATGCCATCATCTGTTTTGCAGTACTGTTCATTTTAGATTGAAAACAAATCATTCTGTGTATTTTAATGCCTTGGCTCGCATCTATATTGTTGATCACTGCTCCAGAAACATGTCCTTCTATCTTATTTGCTTTCTTCAAAGTAACTTCAATTATGACTGAATTCTTCAGAGACATTTTGGGGGCAATATTTTTAAAATCTGTTTAAAGGTCATTACTTTTCAGCACTTCTTTGTTTAGCAGCAACCTATTTTATTAGTTGATTCAGACAATTTATTTTTCTCCTATTTTTCTGAGCTGCATTTCAGCATCTATTACACTGGCTGCTTCAACTAACCATGGGCAGAAGTTCTGTGATGGTGGTCAAGCACAGGCCCTCATGGCAAACTGCTGCAGACCAAAATAGACCATTTAAAGACTGCTGCTCTTGGATAAAGATAACATGCACATGACAGATCTTCAGCAGGCCTTTATTTTTTAATAATGTATGCATATGCTTCAGCTGTGCAAATCTCTGGCCTTTATCTGCCTGCAGAGACAGGATTCCATTCTCCTGGATCTAAACAATAAACAAATACATGATCTTACTTGGATAAAGACACTTCTTTAGTGGGTGGTCTGTTTCTGAATCTAACTTTTCTTTCAAATATTTAACATTTCTGACCATAAGTGACCTCCTTATCCTTCAATTTACTGGTTTCACAGTATATTAATGCAAAAGTACATTTACACTTCTCTTAGTAGGAATTGTTACTCGAAACTTTAATTATTTTCTTAAATAGATAAGCTCTTGCACCACTTTGATTGGTTTAAAGTGCACATAGTTCAAGGTACTTTAAATTATTAAGTCACTGCTCATTCACAAAAATATTTCCTTTTCCTGTTTATTATATGGTGCCTGCAACTGTCTGTAAGAAATTCCGTAAATCTGTAAGGGTAGAAATCTGAAAGGTGTAGAAATATGCATAATAATTAAAGAATAAACAAAGTCTTTGGCTGGAAGAGGCCTAAAGTGTAAATTATATGAAACAACAGATATGCAATACAGAATATTCACATTTATGCATAGATCTTACCTCTATTATTTCCTAGTTAGTATAAAAAAATCTCATTCAAATGCTTTCCCATTTTATTGTGCTAATTTTACTGCTGTAGTTGAGTTACCCCTTTGTACTCACATATGTGGAAACATGACCAGTCATATGAATTTCAACAGTTGAATTTTGGTCATTAAGAAGCAGAAGAGAAAATAAATGGAAGATGCTACTTAAAATTTGAAAATACCTCTATGTAACTAGTAATTAAGTACTACTAGATCTACTTTTCTGACTATATTTTATCTTGGACCTTATTATTAATAAAATCAATCTATCTGCAGATTGGGAACAGGAATCAATGACAAATAAAGAACTAATTTTATATTAAAAATAAAAATCCCAGAGATGTCTTCAAATGTTTTTATACTTTTTTACCATAATTAAAATTTTATTACTTCAGGGTGAAAAATATCAGAGTTACTTGGGATAATAAAAAAAGTTGACCAAGCTTATATGGAAAGAAAAAAATAAGTGAAGGTATGAGTATCCAATAGAAAAAACCCTCTGCAGGGCCATTCAGAGCACAGCAAAGAAGAAAAGAACAAGAGGATACTTAGAGCAGACCTTTATTACAGACAGAAGGTAAAGTGCTAGTGTTGCTACATATTAATATTTCAGGACAGAAATAGACAGAAATAACATTCCACAGGTTTTTTGGGGGGAGTTTTGTTGGTGGTTTTTTTTTGGTTTTTTTGTTTTTCTTTTAATCATATAAAGGTGATTAATAGTATTAATGTTCTAATTAACTGAGGCAACTTCAAATACCTACCGGTGGTACAGGTTTAACTCATCAGGCCTGTGCCTAACTTGTTATTGATACGGAGCAGAGTCCTTCCAAGCCAGCTGTATTTACTCTGTATTTTTTGCAAGCCTTCCAGAACATGCTAAGTGATTTTCTCCATCTGATCTTGGGAGCAGCCTGAAGAAGAAACCCTATCATACTCAAAACCTGAGAATGAATGTGTCCTACTGTTTATAGGATCTGACCAGTCTGAGCACTCACAGGGCTGGCCAGAAATAGAATTGAAGATAAAAAAAATAAAAATGCAATATAATAAAGCACAGTATCATAATTAATGATAATCAACATGTGCTTTCTAAGGAATTGATAATACGATCAGCAGATCTGGTTTCATGCTGGGCTGGGCTACAAGCTTAAATTATGAAAATAGTTACTTGTACTATCATTTTGGGACTCAATTTAGTACTGTCTTTTTTCAGAAACTTATGTTACACTAGGACTGGAACATTTATTCAACTGCAAAAATACAGCCTGTCTGAGGTGAAAAATAAGGACAGAAGGTCATACTAAACAGTCAATATGATACAATTATACAAGTCAGCCAAACTGTATTATTACATAGCTGAAGCATGATCACATAATGAAAAAGGTAAAATCCAGAAAATCCATTTCTTATGGCAATCTGTGTCCGAGGAAAAAGTCACCTTGAATAGATTTTGTGCTTGTTTGGCAGGAAAGCTGCAAATCCCAGGCAATACAATAACTAAAATGTGCTAATACAAATCTTGTGTAGAGCAGGAAGTTCTAAATGAGACTGATATAATTCAATGTATAGAATTTTGTGTGTGAAAGGTAGAAATGTCTAATTGTGAAATATCTGATTTTGGCTCTCAGGTTTTTAAGGATGATGAAAACTTTCAGGTGATACAGGAAGAAATGAAAAATCTAGGGAAAATTGCTTGTAATGAAGTACTGCAAAGGAAGAGTCTGAACAGCTAACAAAGGTGTTAGTTGATCAGACAGTAAATTTACATAACTGGAAAAAATGTGTTAAACATAGTCACCCATGGCTGGAAAATAACCCCACAGAAATTCAGACAGGCAAAAAAATTACATTGCACAATAAGCATTAAAAATGCTATAATATGTTACCAATTGCAACATAATAATTTTATTTTACCAATTGCAATTTTTCTTCTTTTATCCTTTAAATACAATAGATTATGCTTTAAACAAAGGCTTTTTTTTTTCTCAATTCTTGTTTTATATGCTAAGAATCTTTCCTAAGTTTCTAAGTTTCATAGAAGTTTTCATACAGAGCAGAATTCCTAGCACTAATCCTCAGGAATAAAATTTCTATAGAAAGGGCAATATACAACTCGGGTCACTGTGCCTCTGCAAGTTGATATCTGTTCTTAGTTGCAGTCTCTAGATCAGACATTAGTTTAAACAAGCCTAGGAAGCTAAAGAGCAGTTTTAAAGAATAAACAACACAGTGGCATTAAATAATCAGGACTGAAGTGTGCAAAAAAGGAAAAGTCAGATATCAGGACTAAATTTACTCTCCAATAAAGACTGAAGTAAGAGATGTAGTGGTAAATTGTTAAAGCTCTCTTGATTAGCTATAAAATAAAAAGTGTAAAATTACACCAGCTTTTTTAGATCAGTCTTAAAACTAAAAAACCTGAATTTAAAAATACTGCTGTATCTGCCTAGATGTTTTTAGAAGAAAAATCCAAAATAACATCAAAGGTCAGATACGGATTACAGTGCCTTAGTAAAATCTCACCCTATTCTTAATATCAGTAGATTTTCAATTATAATGGCTTTTAATTTTTTTAAGCAGATCATTTGACATTCACAATCTGATTAAGATTAAAGTGTTGCACTAGTTTTAGCTGATTCAGCTGACAGAGCTAAAGAGAAATAGGTAAAACAGGATGCATAAAATATAATTTTTCCTTAATCACACCTAATATAGCTTTTGAAAAGCCTGTAGATGAAACAAGCTCTAAGATAAGTTCTAAGATAGTGGAGGGAGCCTTTGAGCAGGACCATGCCTTTCCTGGCCTTATCATATCATTCCCCTGCCTCCTCAAGTAAAAGAGCAGGAAGAAAAGTATTTCTCTGCAGATCAAACTTCCAGTGGAAACTTTGAAAAACTGATTATTTTTTATGGAATATCATGACTAATTTGGATACAATAATGAAATTAACAATTTTTAAAGATAATTAAAACGGAATAAAAATTAAGGATGAGAGAGATATAAAGCCATTCTTTTGGAATTTCTTAACCAATCAGAGAAGGTAGACAGCATCTTCAGGAAGTTTCATGAAAGCTTTCAAAAATTCATTATTCTTAGCATCAGAAAGTCACTGGACAAATCAGAAAATTTATACAACAGAATGCAGATGTATTTCAGAGAAACAAATGTAGCCAGATCTTGAACAGCTTTTCCTTGTTTTGAAATAAAGAATATAAGAATTTATGAGAATTAAGTTTAGCAAAATATATTCCTGATTCTATTTGAAGTGTATTACTTTTTAAAAACTCCTAATGACTTAGTATCATCCTGTATCAAAAGATCTACTTTTGGTGACCAAGAAAAGAGAGAGGAAAAAAAAATTATCTAACAATGTGGAAGAGAGAGTCTGGTTGAGGTCAAGTAATGGACAAAGAACTAGACAAATCACAAATCCTTATTTTATTGTCTATTCTTTCTTCCCCTTAATTAAAAAAAAATATATATCTGAGAAAAGGGGTGTTTGGAACTGGATGTTCTTTAAGGTCCCATTCAACCCAAACTCTTCTGTGATTCCATGACTCTTGTAGGTCTTTTCAGGCACAGCTCAATGGAAAGCTCTATGTCATCTCAGCTTTTAGTACTGTTTTGAATGGTTAACATATTGAATTTATGGAAATGCAAAAACATCTTTTTTGCTATGATGATATCAAATGTGTTAAACAAAAAAATATTGAAGATAAAAGCCAATAAAATAACATGGTTTTTTTTAATAGTCTACTTATGCATATGATAAATAATTTATATATATATGCTAGTAAATAATATGAAACAAGAATAATTTTACTATTTTTTTCTCTAAAAATATCAGTGGCACTGATCATATTACCACAAATATAGTTTTGTCTCAGTCGCTTTATCTTCAAATTCTCATTTTGATTACATTTATTTGCCTATTCAGATTCTTACTTTTCTTAATTGCAAACAACCAATCAAAATCTCTCCTACAAGATTTTGATAAAATAGTTCCTTACAATCCTTGAAAGAAATGCAACAAGAAATAGTAAAAACCTGTAGAATGTTCTTTTTTACTTTCTTAAATATAAGCATTAATTAGTTAGTTTATCACCTATTTGAACTTTATTTGCCCATTGTTGGAATGACTACAATGTGTTAAATTCTCTTGAAAGAGGGCAAACAATAGGTCAAATCTCTTGGAGCTTTGAGAAACCAATTAATTCTATAAAAATGAAGGAAACAGCAACCTTCACTTCATTAGACACTACCCAAGAGGGTCAGTCACTGACAGTTAATATAGAGAATGAATAATAAGAGAAGGATTTATTTTAATGAAGATTTTTGCAGGTTAAAATAAGTTAATATAAGATGCAAAACTGAACACGTTTTTTTAGGTTTCTTGAGATAAAGTGGATTAAAATGAAATTTCAGGATTTAAATGAAAAATAACTTTAATTTTATAAAATATCAGAGACCACTTTTTACTTTTTCTAAGGATAGAGGATAAGACTTGGAAAAATAGATCATTTGGAAATCAGTGCTCTCTGCCCTTCCAAACTACATTAATTTCCCTAGGTTCAGAGACTAATAAAACATTATTATCTCCATTCAGGTTTGTCAGAAGCTCTTTACTCTATTTCTCAGTTTCTATGAAGTCCATCCACACAAAGCAATGACTGATTTTTCCCCTTCCAAGAACAGGGACGTGGGGAAGAGTATAAAACATCTACCTAGAGTACATTTGAACTGACTAATAACTAAAACCTCTCTTTGATTGTGTAACCTGGGAAAGAAGATTGCATGCGTAGTATTTCCCAGAAAGCAGAGATTTCATTTCACGACCACCTCATTTTCTGTGCAGATGGGGCCCACACGAACCAGCCCGGCTGCAGCGGTCGGGGCAGAGGGGAGGGGAAGCTGCAGGCGCTTTCTAACCAGCTCACTGAGGGTCCCCACAGCCTGGGACCGCTCTGTAACCACCAGTGTACTTCAGATTGGCACTCGTACCTCCCAAAACCAGGTGGATGTGGGGGTACAGGTGGGGCTTTTTCATTTTCTACCACTTCTTTGCTGGCTTGGACTAAAGCAATAAGAACACAGCAGGGTGTGGAGACAAATGAGGGATGTCCTCCAGCACAGGATACCTGTATACCTATAAATCTCACTTTCTCCTTCATAATATGACCAGCATTGCATCTTGATGTCTTGGTGGCATAGATGTATTCTATCTGCTGTCAGTTGGACCACTAACTTTGAGCTTCCTCCAGGGAAAACTTTGAAAGAACACAGTTTACCTTGCAGAGAATGAAATCAAACTGAGTGAAATGATCACCGTGTGCAGAGTAGAAATGATGATGTAGGAAAACTATAGCCAGAATATTCTAATTTTCAGTGGGACTTGGAAGACAACTGGGCTATAAAATAATTTTCTAGTTATTAATCTTATTTTATTAATTAGGTTTCTCTTATTCTTCAGGTGGACTATCTAGATGCAGGGGACATTCCCCAGAATTGTATCTTAGAATAGTCTCAGCTTAGCAGGTGTGAACTCATAACTGCTCCACAGGAAATAAAAATGGTTATTTAAGATTTACACAGTGAGCAATGTGTGACTTACTGAGTTCCATTCATGTGATCATATGCATGAACACAAATGCAACTGCAAAAGATGGAGCTGGACCAGCAGCAGCATGGCTCAGGAGATTTACTGGTTTAGTCCTTATTAATTTTTATTTTTAAGCATTTGATTCTTCTGTTGGAAGGATTGTGCAATGAGACAACAGATCTAGGAGAAAAAAAATCTCACTTTTCAGTACAAAAAAAAAAAAAAAATTCACTTCTACAGCAGCACAATGGAAAAAAAACAACAACAAAACAAAAAGCAGCTTCACAATGTCTACAGAAAATGTAGAGAATGAAGCAATTGTAAGGAATAATGTGATTTATGTCAGAATAATTAATCTTAATATCAAGTTCCTTCTGTTTCACAAAATATGGACCTGCTTTGTAACATAGAAATTGTTTTTGTTCTTCAGTTCTAAAAGCTGATTTATTTCATTCATTCATAATGCTGTGTAAGGTGGAACGGAGGCTGGAGACTTTCACTCCGTATGAAATTGATTGCCTTTCCTTAGCAATGTTTTAAGCACACCCTTCCACTGAAATTGTTTTAGCTGCCTCTGGGCTCTGTTATTCCTTGATAACCCCTGGAAATATATGCCCATAGACCTCATCGGGCTTGTATTCTCGGGAGAAAGCAGAACAACCACAGCAATCCGCAGTATTTTATTCTTCAATAATAATGAAGTTTTCCAACTGTTTCTCATCTATTCATCCAAGTAAAGCATAATTTTCAAAGAAGTTCTTCAGTGAATACTTCTTTTCTTAATATGGGATTTTTAGGATGGTGGAAGCAAAGAGAAAGAAAAAATGAAGGAAAGTATGTGGAACATTAGACTACTCACAATATTCTCATAGCATATGTCCTACTGGAGGATGAATTTGAGATTTAAATAATTGCCTGTAAGAAAAGGTAAATCCCATAGCTAGTAGATGGCATTTTACAGGAGAGAGTTGTAGGTGCCTTTGCACATACATTTGTGAATGCCTCTGTGTACTTTGAAGAGGAGAGTGCAAAGGAACAGCTTCATAGTTTCTGCTTTGACAAGGATTTCTACTTAGTGGTCTTTTCTTGAAAAGAATATTGGGTAAATAGTTACATTTGCAGGAAAAGTCTGAGTTATAATGGAGGAACACATCCAACAGAAACTATTTTATAAAACTACATTAACACAGTATCTCAAGGAATCATTGCAGTATATTATGTACATAAAAGTTTTGATAATATCAGGCTGTTGAGATGATAAGGTTCATATGCTGGGACAAGAATCTCTGCAGGGGTGATACACAGGATTAATTTCAAATGCAAATTGTTGTATACATGAATAAAAATCTACTTTTTATTTCACAGATGGAATTATGTGGCTAATAATTTTAATATAGGAAAATGATATCAGCAAATAAACAGTGTTTCATTTCACATCAATAGTTTCTGCTTTGACAAGGATTTCTACTTAGTGGTCTTTTCTTGAAAAGAATATTGGGTAAATAGTTACATTTGCAGGAAAAGTCTGAGTTATAATGGAGGAACACATCCAACAGAAACTATTTTATAAAACTACATTAACACAGTATCTCAAGGAATCATTGCAGTATATTATGTACATAAAAGTTTTGATAATATCAGGCTGTTGAGATGATAAGGTTCATATGCTGGGACAAGAATCTCTGCAGGGGTGATACACAGGATTAATTTCAAATGCAAATTGTTGTATACATGAATAAAAATCTACTTTTTATTTCACAGATGGAATTATGTGGCTAATAATTTTAATATAGGAAAATGATATCAGCAAATAAACAGTGTTTCATTCCACATCAAGCAATCATTGAAAGCTTCACAGGAAAGCTTTTATCAAAATTGTGTCTCAGGATGTATATAATCTATGAATTAATTTTTATTTTCACATTAGTCCAATCCATGATCCAAGCCATTCTGTCGAAGGTGATTTTATGAGAAATTAAATACCATTGAAAATTTTCACAAGTTTCTCAAAAAGGAAAATGACATCAGAGTCAAGGAACATACCCTATTAATGCTAATTTCCCAATTAAAATAGAGGAAAAGAATGGATTAAAACATAAAAAGTGTTTTGCTTTACATGAGCTTTATTCATAAAAAAGTCAAAGTCATTTTGTGTCATCTTGGTGTTTGGCTAGTCTGTTCTCCTGCATGACCATTACTTGTCTTTCACTTAGACAAGTCTTTTTTAAGAGGAAGATGGTGGCAGATTTCCTGCTGAATAATCTTATTCCCAACACTGTTGTTTAATGTGCCAACTAGGCTTTACACAGTGCCATAAAACAAGCTGTCAAAGCAGTGCTTCCTCTAAAGAAAGATTTCCACCAACTAGAAGGCCTACAGTCTTGGAGGAAATTGATTGGGCAACTCTCACAGTAAAAAGAGAAAGTAAATCACTTTCAACTTCATTCATCAAGAACAAAACCAGACAATTTTGTTGCATCACCTCAATGTAGCCAGAGAAGATAAATCCTTTGCACTCATGTCACTCACAATTTCCTGTGGATAAAAACAGCAAAGGAACGAAGTACCTTCATTTGAAGCAGGAGAAGCCATCATTTTTGTCCTTTCATATCAAGAGGAATTCTGAGCTCTGTTCTACAGCAGAAGCTCTTGAATTTCAAGCACTACACAATGCTTCCTCATGTACAAAGTTATTTCCTTTTGAGGATGCCTTGGCTTTAATCTGTTTGCACAAGAAAACTCCCCACATGAAGAGTGTCCCTTGAATCTAATAATTTTCCCTGCCCTTCCCTGAAGTGTTAATCTTGCTGGTGTGTTCCTTCATAGTTAGGTGATCCTATTTATATTACGTGATGCATTGTACAAGTATGCAATATTAGAGTGGCTTTATTGCAGCCACAAATAGCCACTGGAGCTCACTGATCATTCCTCAGTTCTTTTTATTTCAAATTACACTACATAAAACTGAAATATGTTTATGAACATTTCAATAGAAGATGGTTGCATTTTCTGTTGTGAGTAAATGGTGGAATACTCTTAAAAGGCTGAAATAGCTAAAAAATATACATTTTCAAATCCCAAAAGGTGTCTTGATATGATAATATAATACTTGCCCATTGCTGGGAAATAAAAATCCTAAACTTTGAATCTAGGAGATTTTGTTGTTGTATCACAGACAGTTTTATGCACCCTTCATGGGTTCGAACTTCAATTAGAATTTTTAACTTTTGTATTAATTTTTTTTTTAGCTGATAATAGAAGCCATCTACTATGCCCAGTAGATGATCCTTTTTTCTACAATGGGAATAATTATAA
Source organism: Emberiza elegans (assembly GCA_024865655.1). Taxonomy (NCBI): domain Eukaryota; kingdom Metazoa; phylum Chordata; class Aves; order Passeriformes; family Fringillidae; genus Emberiza; species Emberiza elegans. The sequence goes on from JALJVW010000139.1 coordinate 44,836,395, forward strand.
AGATATACAGTAAACAATATGCCACACAAACTGCATTTGCAAGAATACTTCCTTTATTATTGCTCCTGCGCTGATCATTTCCAAGAAGAATGTATCAATTAAATTTTCCTCACCAGCTGACCTGCAACTATTCAAATACCATAGGAGAAGAGGTATCTTTAAAAAGTAATGCATTCTTTCATAATTTATGTGTCACACTATTCCTGTGTAGCATATTAATTAATATATTTAAAAAATTGGAAGAACAAATACAAAACTAAAAAGCTTTCCAGACTTTGTGAAGATATTGCTGTTTCAACATCTTACAGAGCAATGCTTCTAGGTTCAGACGGTTTACGTTAAGCCTTTCTCAAAATGCCTGGAAGTTTTAAATTTTGAAAGACAAATCCATGATGACATCCAAGGAATGCATTACTTAAATGTTTAGAAGACCAATCTTACTCAAAAAGATGGTCACACTCCAGGCCTTTCTTCTATATCCTGACTTTTCCACTGTATTATCATTCTATAAGAATTAATCAATCATTATCCTGTTCATTAGCTGCTGAAGACCTAGAGATAAATTCATGAAGACGTGTTACCTTCATAAGAGACTAAACAGAAAAGCAAGGTACAATATGAGCATCTTTGTATGGAGACTAAATGATCAGAATTTTATTTAATCAGTTTTCTTCTGTAATTACTTTATCCATAATTTCTCTCCCACTAAAAATAAAGCACAACTAAAAGTTCCTTTGGGAATTGCAGTGACATAAGATTGACAAAGCCCAAGCAGGCTCAGTTCAGTAACACTTTTAGAGGAAGTAAACTGTATTTTACTAATTATGTTTCAAAAACAACAGGTAAAATGCCTGCTTATGAAACACTGAAAACATCTGGTATATCAACACTTGCAACAGTTTGCTGAGTAACCTATAAAAACCAGAATGAATTTGACAGTTTAATGGTAGAGCTACTTGAGCTGTACTTCTGGGAAAGGTCCGCATCGATCATTATTCTTTTCACATCTGTTGTTCTCAGCAGTGAGACCTGATGACCCAGCAAGCTGCCTCCTTCAGATGCCTGGAAAATTAGCCATTGCTTCAGAACTTGCCCTTTAAATTTAGAATGAGCAGACTTTATCCTACCACTAAGCTCATTGATTTAAAATGATGGGTTTATGGTACTGGAGAATACAAAAGAACCAAAAGAGCTCTGTAGTATTTGAGATCTAACTCTCGGGTTAGCCAGGGTGTGAGATATTTAGAAGTCAGAATCAGTTTCTAACTGAAATTCCTGAGAGACTTGCTAAACTGCCCATGATTTGGAGCATTTTTCCCTCTTTCTGGTACTGGTATCTTTGCATTGGAATTCTGTCAGCAAAGTGTATCCTCCAGCCCAGCTCATCCACAGCAGTTGTCGCTCAGCCAGGTAGCAGTCCCTCATAGCATCATCTGCTACCCTTCCAACTCCCTTTCCCCTTTTGAGTCAGCTATCTTTCCAACATACAGCACTACAACTTCTAGTTAGGAGGAAAAAAAATCCAAAACAACGTAATGAGCTTTTCCATCCAGCTCAAAATAGGAGTAAAATGAGTCTTTTCACTAATGGGAGCAGGGATGATTCTCTTCTGTGCTTTGTTAGGCTACACACTACACTAACCTGCTCTGCCTTAGCTCCCACTGACTCTGGGCAGCTCCAGATTGGCTTTGGTGCAATGAGGAATAGAATTTGACCTGGAGACACTGACATACCAGACATCAGGAATGATTGAAAATCTGCAACTGAGACTCAGATATAAGAAAATACATATTGAATTTCGGAATGACTGATCCTTCTACTTAATACCAGCAATAACTGTGGTGACTGTTGCAGAAAAATGTCCACAGAGATCAAATGCAATAAAGCCCATATGTCAGAAAGCAATGACTGATGTAGCTCATCTCAAGATGTTTTTTGCAGTTCCCCATAATTAAAGGAATTATATCTATATATCTATATATCTATATATCTATATATCTATATATCTATATATCTATATATCTATATATCTATATATCTATATATCTATATATCTATATATCTATATATCTATATATCTATATATCTATATATCTATATATCTATATAATTTACTTATAATATGGAGGATTCTGTATACAGATAGTACACAACTAATTTTAATTATTTAACTATTATTTAACTATTTTTAATTCATGTAAACCAAATGCATTAGGCTTGTGTGGTGAGATTTTGGTAGCAGAGGGGCTACAGGTGTAAATTCTGTGAGAATCTGTCTAAAGCTTCCCTTTGACTGACATAGGCAATGCCAGCTGGGCTGGCCAAGACTGCCCATCCGTGACGATGGTGGTGCCTTCTGGGATAATGTATTGCAAAAGGGGAAAAAATCCTGAGCAACTGTGGCCAAAGAAGGGAGCATATCTGAGAGAAACAGCTCTGCAGATACCAAGGCCAGTGAAGAAGCAGAGCAGCGCTGGAGCAAAGATTTCCTGGTAGCCTGTGGTGAGGACCCTGGTGAGTCAGCCCAGGGAGCTCCATGGTGGAGCAGAGATCCACCTGCAGCCTACACTGCAGACCCTACACTGGAGTAGGGGAATGGCCAAAGGAGGCAGTGATTCCTTCATTCTACAAACTTGAGAAGCTCCTGGCAGGACTTGTTGCCCCAGGGAGAGAAGATCCCATGCTGGAACAGGACTGCTCTTGGGGCTTATGACTGTGCAGGGCACCCATGTTGGAGCAGCCTGCTCCAGAAGAACTGCATCCCATGGAAGGGATCCACATTGGAACAGTTTGTGGAGACCCAAAGCCTGTGAGAAGGACTCACGTTGGAGTGGGAGAAGGGTGTGAGGAGTGGCAGAGACAGCGTGTGCTGAGGTGATCACAGCCCCTGTTCCCTTTCTCACTGAGCTGCTGTAGGGAGGAGGTAGAATATTTGGAATAAAAATAGGCTTGGGAAAAGAGAGGGGTGGGGGAAGGTGTTGTAAGATTTAGGGTTTTTTTCCTGGTTATCCTGCTCTGATTTAATTAGTATTAAATCCAGTTAATTTTTCCAAGTGTGTTTTGCCCATGATGGTAATCTGTGAGTGACCTCTTCCTGTTCTTGCCTCAATTTATGAGCCTTTCCTTGGATTTTTCTCCCCTGTTCAGCTGAGGAGGAGAGTGACAGAGAGGCTTTGGTGAGCACCTGGCACCCAGCCAGGGTGAACCCACTACACCAAATATGATTTGACACATCCATGTGAAAGTCTGCCTGCAATGGACACTTACCATATCCTCCTACAGCATGCATTTCCAGCTAAAGGGTTTTGGTACTGTTTAATCTCCAGCACAATTATTTACCAATGTCTTCTGTCCCCTAAATCCAAGCAATTCATGTTCACTTCAGATTTCCCTATACGAAGAAGCAGTGTCTGCCTGTCTAAAGGTTTTAATCTTCTGTGCAATAAAAATGATATTATGTTTCACTCTGATTGAAAAGTTGGGCTATCTAGGGGATTACAGAAGTGCTGCAAGTGGCACCAATCATCAAATAAACTCCAAGGGGGAGCAGGAAGAGTTGTCCTTTTCCTCCCTGTATGAAAGACAAAATAAAAAAATAATATTTTGGTTTCTGCCCTCCGCCAACTTTGTCTTTCACAAGCACTGATCCTCTCTTGGGTTTTCTCCAAAGGTTCTATGGACCACTGTAGGAAACATGCTGTCATACTGATCATTGCAAGATGACACTTTGAAAACATAAATCCAGTAAGACTGTGATAACCTTCATTGTCAAATAGAAGGCAAAAAGGCAGCAAATGCACTCAGGTGAGTTTTTAAAGCTAACAAGAAGGTGTCAGAAAGACTGAAGGGCTAGTCAGTCTGGCGATGGCTGGAGGTTGGAAAGACTAGAACAAACCTAACATGATTATTTTCAGAATTTAAAATATTGCAGATTATGATACTGTGTCTAAAGGAAATCTTCAATGAAGAACATCCTTTATTTAATAAGCAACGAACAAAGAAGAATAACTCAAAACAGTATAAAATATTACTTGCCATCACCACTCTCAAACAGCTTTCTGGCTCAGAGGTGAAAATGTCAGACTCTTCAGAATTACTTTTAGTACAAAAAGTAACACAAAATTATGTCAGGGACAGGAAGAAGCCCAGAAGGCAAAGCAAACATATGGATCATATCCCCTTTTAGACTCTGCTGGCCTAGAGCAAAAGTCACATAGTGAAAGAGAAATAGAATCAGCCTATGATGTATGAACATCCTAGCAGTGTTTATGTGAACTGGAAAAAATGCTAAAATTAATGAAAAACATACACCAGTCTTTGCGAAACTAATCAGTATTTTTACTTTTCATTGGAGTTTTTTTTGTTTCCCTTTTCTCTTTCCTAATTTAGCCCCTCTAGCCCAGTAATACATAATATTTAATGGGATCTGAGTTAATGCTAATTGTTTTCAAAGCAATTGTGATCTTTAAACTGATTTGATTTCTATTGCCTGCTTTATTAGTTTGAGTTAATTCTCCTTTTGGGTGTTTCTCTTAAACTATATAATCCTTAGCTAAACGAAGTAATGTCTTTTGAAGCTGAAAATCTAGCACCAAGAAAATGAGGGAGCTAAGTTTTATTCAGTAATTGTAGGTGATTTTTGTCCCAGCTTCAGTCACAGTGGTGGAGGTATAAAGGAGTAGTTATTTCCCAAGATGTCATATCAGTTTTAAACTCCAGGGAAAAACAATGTACAGGCATAAACAATGGTGTTCCCACAGTGGTGGGAAAGCAGTGCTCATTCACCTATCAGTAAATACACTTTCATCTGAGCCCCTTGCTGAGGCTGGACACAGCTGTCCCCAGAGCAGGCAGCTTCTTCCCTATCAGATGATTAACAGTGCTCTTCAGGAGAGGGGAAGAGCCACCCCACATCACATAAACAGTCCCACATAAACCTCAGGTCTTCTAGACATTTATATACAGTGTCATTATGGTCCCCAGGTTTCATTTTTTTTCTCTTTTGTGGCCTTATTGGGCTACTGGTGTGTAATGCATTTGTAAAGATGCACATCAGAGTGTTTGTATCCCAAAAACAGGTACACACTCTGCACTTTTTTTTTTAATGAACAGAGTACCAACTCTGACAGGGGCCTGTCAAAGTAACAGACAATCCTACTCAAACTTGCTCCAGTCCCTTGGCCTGAATCAAACAAGCGAACCTTGGTAGTTCAATCTACAGAGATACATCAAAATAATCATGGGATAGACAGAAATCCTCTGTCCTTCCCTGAAACCTGCCTCCCCATTAAGACAAAGGATTTATCGTGCATCACTCACTTTGTATCATCAGGTGGATATCAGGTTCCAGATACAACAAAAAGAATAACCTCTGAGTATCAGAGTGGCTTTTTCAATGCCAACTATTTAGCTAAATTAAAATTTTCTAACATAATGGCTGTTGTAATAATAATAATATTAATTAAAAATAATAGATGTCTTTTTAGTAGTCTTTTTTTTTTTAAAGTTTAAGCAAGAATGAATTTGTAGAAAACTTCAGATGAAGAGCTGTCTAATTAGACATCTAACAGATGTCTAATCCCCTGGAATGTAACTTGTTTTATAAAAACTGTGCTTAGGGGGGAGGAAGAGGGGGTGTCTGTTATTCTGCTTTGTTTATTAACATTGTAAATGCATGAAGAAGGCACCAGCTTTACTTCCTTTTTCTGCTCTCCCAAAAGCTTTTCTAATTTTGTTCAAAGGGTACAAAAAGGAGGAAAAGGGACATTTGAAGACATTCTTAAAAGCAAAACTAGAATTTAAATAACTGTTCCCAAATTTTATTCCTTGTATTTCAAATATAATTAAGTTCCAGTTACAATGGAAATTATATTTTTAAAAATAACCATTCTGGATTTTACAGTGTAACAGCTTTAACTAAATGATCTGCATGGATCAAGCTTTTCTTCTGCCTCCATAAACCAAATTAGCTGTGTCCCACTTTAAGAAAAGCATTTGAAATTAAGCTGAATTCTCTGTTTCTCAGTTTCTCTGTTCTTTATGAGGCTCAACAAGAAACAGCAGAGGAGATGATATCTCATAATCTGTAACAGCTGCAGGAGTGGATAGCTTTCCTTAGCATAACTGATTTAGCACTGCATTTATAAATTGGTGTTTCTGCTCCCTGGCAATATATTGCTGTCCAATTCAGTTCTGCCCATCAAGAATGTCGGACATCAAGCAAGTAATGGACAAAGGCACTGATTTTCAGTTTAAAAACTACTTCAACATCAGCCATTCATCTAAAAATAAAATAAAAATGAAAGTTTGATACTCTTCCCCTCACAGTGCAGGAGATTCCAAGTGCCTCACACAAATATTGGCACTTACTACATTTGGATGTACCAGTGAAAATGTATGTTCACTTCTGTATGGCACGTAACTGAGTTTCTAGAAAGTACACAGAGAAACAGACTTCCTATTGAGCCGCTGTCATCTATTTCCTAACTCATTTTGGACTAGGGACAATAAAGTAAACAGGAAGACCATGTATTTGATATTGTTCTAAAATTAATAATGACTTTTGTGACATTTTGTACATCAGAGATTTCTACCTTAACAAAACCCCTGCATAATTTATTATTAGAATCCAGATGTCTGACATGATGGACACAGGTTACCTCCTGTTAAGTGCACTGCCTCTGAGACAGTGTTTTTGACAGTCAAAGCAGTTGGTAGCCTGACCTGTGCTGTGTATGTACAGAGAATCCTCTATCCCTGGGCATTATGAATAGCAGCTGGTATACTGGGGGTAAGAGTTTATAGCAAACTCTAAAAATTAGTTCCTTAAAGGAAGTACAAGAAATTTGTGAAACTTTTGTGCACTGAAGATCAATGGTCCAAAGCTTCACACTTTATTGATGAGGGCATTATACTGGCTATAACAGACTAGGTGCTTTTTTATCTGAAGACTTAATGACTGTCAAATAAACTCATAAAAACAAAATTATTGTTGAGGGAACAATCTTGAGCCTGATATTTCTTTAATTTCAATAGCTTTGCAACCTCTAAACCTCCACTGAATTGATTTGATAAACCACACTACCAGTTTGGTTTGATATCATGCTTTTCTATGTATTCCTATTTCTTCTACAAATATTCAAATTCTTTCTACATATCCATCAAATTCATTCATAAGCATTAATTCCCCCACCACTTTTGTAACTGATATTGGCAAGTAGATTTCCATTAAGAAGTCAAGGGATATAATCATAGCTCTTATGGAGGGTTATATAAAATGATACCATTAACTTTTGTTTTGCAGATTACATGAGAGTAATTTTATAGTTCTGTATTTACAAAATGATTTCATAAGTACTTGGAGATTGTTTCTGAAGTAAGTAATTGCCATTTAAATCATTGATTTTGATAGACACTTCTCAAGAAATGGGAATTTACAGGTTCATATTTACCACTTTAGGTTTTATAGGAGAAATACATTTTAAAAAATCACTAAAACATATAGAGAGCTGTCTATTTCTATTGTCATTCTGGTTTACTCATACAGAACGTGTTAGTGTTTATAGACCAGACAGTCCATTTTCAGCACTTTTAATCTTCCACAGATTTGACCATGAATCGATCCTTGTTGAGAGATCATTTGAGAAAGTATTAACCTAGTTGAGCATGTGAGGTCAGAAATAGAATGGAATAAAAAACAGTCAAAGCTTGAGAGACAAAACAGATGTTCCTAAAGCTTCTCTCTCTTTTTACAGAATCTTGAACTTTGGACCAAAATATCCAATAGAAAACAAAAAGGAAGAAAGCTACTGGGTCATCAGTACTTGTTGAGAAGCTTGAATAAAAAATCAAGGATAAGAAAATGTCAGTCCAAAGACATTTATTTTGGTTTCTCAGACAAAAGGAGAGGGACAGATGCCTGGAAGGATTTAATGAAGACATTCCACAGAAAACTGAGGGAATTTAAAAATTTTTTATGAAATTATGAAAAGCAGATTTGGGGGTAAGAGAAAAACTGATGAATGATGAAAACTGAGAAGCAATTTTGAAAAACTGATTAGCATTAATGTAAGCAAAATAGATATTAAGTAACTTCCAGTTTTTTCAGAATTTTGCTGAAAATCTCTGTTCAGGAGACAAAATGAAAACAAGAATTTTTAGGGAAAAAATGCATTCTGTAATTATGGAATTTGACACATTAGAAAACAACTATATTGGTTATTTTGGAAATTAAATTATTCTGAAATTCTGCATGCAGTAAGAAACTTGTGTCACACCCTTCTGGTCACCACAGGATCAGCAGGAAGCATTTGCCTTGATGTTGCCTTCCAGAGAGCCATACCAGCAGCTCCTCTCCCCTATCCTCATTCAGCCTGCCTTCTCAGGAGGAATTGACTTTTATTTTTTTAAAAGAGATAGATGTTGTTAACATCTATAGTTTATACATTATAGCATGTTTAATTGAATTCTTTTAAAATATGATGACCCTCCTGCAAGATTTCTCATAAAAAAGCATTTATCTTCCAAACCCTTTGTAAAAAAACACTTTACTGCTAATTCCTGCCCATTCTTGCTCACTGTGTGACATGAAGGATTCTATTGGATGTTTTAGAGACCATACTCTATTATTAGGAGAGAAGAGCTGCATAAAACAGATGAGAAAATAGGTATACAATAACAGCGGAGGGTTTTCCTCCAACACTAAAATTTTATATTCTCCAATAATACCAACACCAGACATGTATCAAGAAAAATGGAACAATGCAACTAGATTCAGGAAGGTTTAAGATTTTTGGTAAGGTGGCTGGACTAGAAAGCAGAAAAGGCAGTAGGAGTTACAGAATGGAAAACCACTAGCCTGGGAGCAAGGAATTGAAACTGAGAATGTGTTAAATTGAACCACAATATTGCTGTATAAATGAACTCAGAAGTTTTTGTGGATTAATCTTTGAGCTGCATGTACGGCTGGAGAAATCAGGACTGTAATTAATACTAAATAGTTGGCTTGTGTTCTTTTACACAAACTTCATCTTTCAAGACAGAGCATCTAGAGAATTGGTGAAAAAATGTTTTAATCAGGCTTCAGCATTCTCAGCTCTGCTACTGAAATGCTGTATAAAATTTAGAAGTTGCTAAATTCATCACCCATCTCAGTTTATGTATCTAATAGTTAATATATTAAAATAGTCCCAGCTTTTCCTTTCCTCCTGAAGAGGAATGAGGTGAAGAAGAAATACTACACATCTAAAGTGTGATGCAGGTTTTGAATACAGTGAGCTTCCCTGTCCAATAGTTCACATGAAAAAGAATTCCAAAAATGTTGCTGGATTAACCTCTGTAAAATAATATAGGTTATTTATTGCTGATTTTTTTTTTTTATTCTTCAGGGTATCAATGCTTTATGGCAGCAGTACCAAGATTTCCTTAAGTTTCACAAGACCCGAAAAAATAATCAGCTTCTCTCATTTATGTCACCAGTGAAAATATTGACAATTATACAGTGTTTGTTCAAGATGTCCTGTTACACCAACTGGATTTTATTGTTTGTTTGCCAAGAACAAATGGTACAGAGGCCTGAATGCTTGGTGCATGAACAGCCTTGGATTTTAGTGTAGATATGCACAAAAGATCAAAGCTGCTGCTTTGCTAAAAGTGAATGCCTGTGCCAGTGGCTCATTTGTTTCATGATAAAGTCATTCTGGAAAAATCCTGTACCCTGAAAAATTTCAATTAGGTTAATTACATTCTGCTTCCCTAAATTTCCCCTGCAGCTTCAGATGGAGACAGCTTTCTTAATTTCCTTTCCTAGCATGTTGAGAGAGTTGCTGTGTTTTGGTAAATAGCTGCTATGCTCCACCCAACATGTGGCTGATCTAATCCCTTTCTCTGCAGCACTTTCACAGTGTGAATTTTGCCTTATTACACTGGAAAACCTTCTGGTTCAGCAAGAGTAAGGTACAGATTCCCTTGGTGCTTTACATTTCTGGTGTAGTGTAAAGTGGCTTAAGTGAAAATAGGCATCCTGTCCTGAGCCCTTTTTCCTGGATTAATTGAATTTAGGAGAACAACTTTTTATGTGTGTTTGTGGTGACAATGAAAGAACAACACAAGCTCAGTCAAAAGCTTTGACATGAACTTTCTTTAATTTTATCTTTTATTGACAGGCATTTTCTCTGTCTTTTGCTCCTAAAAAGGAATTAATCTTGATTTTGGTTACAGAAAGTGCAGTCGTATTTCTCTCCTTACTTCTTCAGCTCTCAGTTATATGATTTGACATAGGCCTTATAATTTTCTAAATTTTTTCTCCTATATCAGTGTCTGGCAAGAACTTGACTTTAACCCAGAGTATATATTTATTAACCCACTAAAAAGAGCTGCTAAAACTTCTTTCAACTCTTCTGTCTTAACTTTGTCCTGTGTGTGTTGTGGCAACATCAACTCTGTACAAGGACTCTTCCTTCTCTACCAGCCCCTTTTGTGGGTAATATGATACACTGGGACTAAGGTTTAGGATATGTGGAAATAAAGTAGGATTGCACGTTATTATTCATACCAAAATTTGATATGTTTTATAACACACCAAATATATTATCAAGGTTAATTCAGGGGTGCAAACAGCAGTTCCTGATCTTGAGCCTCAGTGCTAAAGTTCCTTTGAGCATTATGTTTCATGTGTTTAAAGATCTTTATGGTATTAAAAACGCCCCAAAATTAGACCTTCTTCCTCAATCCACTCTATCCTGGATTTAGAGATTTATATTTTCTACTGGATTTTTTAAATCTGTAATAACTGTATCAATTATAATCACACTAAATATACATGTAGACTTTGACATTTCTTTTTGAAATTTGAAAATATGATAAAAATATAGTCTCAGATATTTCATAATGTATGATAGGTAAGTAAGAGCATTGGATTTTTGATGGCTGAAATTTCCAATTCATTTTAGTAGCTACTAAGATATCAGTATACCAACTTGTACGTGGTGACAGAGAGTAATATGATTTGATAACTTCTGCAATGTAATGACCATTGCATCTTGCCAGACTTCCTAAAAGAACATTGAAAATGTTTTGGGAGGCTCAAATGCAGTAGTTCAGATGCCAGGTCAGATGTTTTTCTTTGGATTTAAAGTGCTGGGGCGGAGTTACATACCTATATGGACAAAGATTAATGTCTCAATTATTTTTCATTTTTTTCACTTAAAACACACTGAATCAAACATTTGAGTTTTCTTTGTGTTACAGACCACAACCACATCTGACTTTTTCCCTAGTACAACACCCTGTATATAATTAGTACAACTAAAGTTGTTGTTGAATAATCACATTTGGATTATTGCATTTCAAAACCACTGAGAATGAGAAAAAGATCAGGTACATACATTACAAATTTGAAACTTAGAGTAAATGGACACATTTCTGAGCACATAGGTCCATATATTCCAAGCACAAAACAAGTAAACTTTGCAATCATTTACTTTACCTGAGTCATATCAGGAGCTAGAATTTACATTTTATCTATTAAAGAAAAACAATTACAATGAATGGGAATAGTGTGTTTATTGCAACCAGTCTATCATATTTTGTTTGGAACTTGAAATTTATGTCCTAGCTCAATAACTGAGCATGGGTCACAGATGTTACAGGGCATCAGAGACAATTAGCTGTCCTAGCATGAGTTCTGAAGGGAAATTAAACCTCCAGCACACTGGCTGCTGTTTATCCTGTTAATGAACAAACTGCTGGGCATTTTCTTGGCTTCTTAATCTCATTCTACAAGATAATCTACTTAACCAGTATTTGCCTTTTTAAGCAGACAACTTGTGAAGATTATAAGAAAACTATGCATGGAAATAGAAAATAAGGTTTTTTAAAAACGAGAAAGTGGTGAAAAAAGTAGTAAAAATTCTCATTTCATTTCTCCTTTTATTCTGCAGGACAGTTGACAGCAGAATTTGCTTTTCAGGCAAAGGTCATCACATATAGTACCTTTTTCATGCTGTTTTGATGAAGCATAAAGATTTTGGCACAGTAGAAAACAGGAATGTAGAACTCTCCTAATTTCAAATGGAAATGATGAAACATTTCTTGCGAAATACTGCAGATAATGTATTTTCATTATTTTTGTTTTTAACACATCAAGGAGTGCCCTAAGAACAATCTGCATTAAAAAATCTCCATTAACTCTCTACTACAATTATTGACTAAATAAAAAATGCAAAAGAAAAGGAAACTTTTGCCTCAAATCCCAATTGCTATAAAAGGAAAATGGTACTGTCTGGCAATCACATATGCTCAAGAGTCAATATTCATGCTATAAAATAGTAGCAGTAGGTAAACAAGTCTGTAAATACATGAGTTAGACTCACATGTTCACAGATGAAAGTCAAAAAAGTTGAAAGATGAAAATCAACTGAGAAGACTAAGAAAAAGAGCACAGTTAGAAAATTAGGGGGGGGAAGTGTTTAGCTCTCCTCCCCTGTTTTTTTTTTTTATTTTTTATACATTATACTTATTATGCTATATTTACATTGATTTTTACTGCTCGCTGCAAAAACACATTCACCCAGTGCCCTGGGAACTCTCAGTATAATTAAACTTATACTAAATAACATTTCTGTCAATTATCCCTGTGTACAAACTCATTCCTCATCAGTGTAAATACAACAAACAGGTTCATCAATCTCCTGTGAAATTCCCCTGGAGGATGCTAAACTCTGAACTACGTGGGGCTGGATGTCATATGTCTCTCTGTGTTCACAGAACCCTAGAATCCTGCAATAACCGGGGTTGAAAGGCACCCACAAGGACCACTGAAGTCCAGCTTCTCTCGGGAAAGAGGAGGATGGGTTCTGAGGAGTGTGGAGTGGGCAGGATGTGTTACTGAGAGCGGACTGGGTTGGGTTGTGGCACACTGCCAAATGGAACTGGCACAACTGGCAATCCCTCAGTCATTGGTCCTGGGAAACTGAGGCAACTTGGTTACCTATTGTAGCCCAAAAATCTTCCTACATAATCTTTTTCACTAAAATTACTAGGATGAATTTAAGATGAATAAGGAGCACTGAAACAACCACTCCACTATTTCCAAATTTTCCTTTTCTATCTTGAAAGCAAAAAAAACCTAAGTGGCTTTTTTTTCTCTGTAATGGGCTGAGAGTAAGGTCATGCTTAGAGAACATACTTTTTTACTTTAAAATTTCTTTTCAGACTTCCTCATAATTGCCATCAGCTTCATAAAGGAAATCATATTGTAATATTGATTAACAGTGGTTGCATTTTCCAATTATTTCTATAATGAGTTTAGTGGCAATGACCCAGAAAATGGACGAAGACCTCACTTCAGATTAATGTTGATTTGATGTAAACTGTTTTTCCCTTCTCACCAGCAAAAGATGATCTTAAATCCCCACTGTTAATTAATCAAAACATCTCAAAATAGAGTTCACCAGGTGGAAATAATTAGCAGTTAATTGTCTCCTGTTTATTACTCCTCAGAGATGTAAACAACAGCCTGGTTTTATTTGACAATATTTACAGAAAAAAAAGACCTTTTATAAATAAATTAAAGGTGGCACAATGCTATAGTTATGGTATTAACACTTATGGTTGTGCATTTCTTTTATGAGATTATTCAATGTACAAAGAGCAATTTTCCCTCCAGAAAAGCAACATTTCAGCAGGTGCAAACATTTGCCATTTGTTTAAGATGCAAAATTTCTCTTTGCTTGTTGCTTCTTGACGAATAATCAAGTGCAGAAAAACATGAGCAGAGTGTTTTAATGTGGAGTCACCCATAAGGAGACTTTTCCTTGTTTGCACTTTGATGGCTATAGAGGTTTTGTGGTTTAAAAAAACGCCATGTTCTACTTGGGCAAAGTAGGAATTTATTGCTATCATGATGGTAATGGTGATAATGGTGATTACTCTTTTTTAGAGTTAGTGGTCAAATGTTGCTTAGGTGCCCAAATCCTGTTGTGAATTTACATCCACAAATGAGGCACCTTACCCAATTCAGAGTAAACTTCAGAATCCAGATTGTTGTTATATTAAAGGAAAATAGATTACTTGTCAGATTAATAAATGACATTGTTTGTTATCTCTCTTTTTCAAAGCAAATGAGAGAAATTAACAAAATTATTACAGTCAGATTAAGATAATCAGCAATATTTAATCTGCAGTTTTTCTTAAAAGAATGTTGCTCTTTAAAGCCACTAATTGAGATCCATTCCCCTTAAGGCTTGGTTTGATCCTCAGAAGAAATGTGGTTGTGGCTTCTGGTCAGGCTATAGCCAATTTTTAAATTCAGAATCTGTGTTACCAGACTGTTTTCCCCAGGGACTCCTTTCCTCTCAGGACTGATGGCCATAGAGAACAAAAAGCAATTTTTTTTCATTTCCACTGTGCTACTATTTCACAGATAGTACTTCAGTTTTTCCTGTTTGTATAACAAACTACAATTTCTAAAACATGACAGTGGAAACTCACAAATAAACTTTGGAAATTTTACTGCAAATAGTATGGATCTGTCTGAAGTTTTTCTATTGTTCATATGATAAATATACTGAAATAATAGTGACCAGGCTTAGTTTTGGTATTTTTAAAACCCTAAAAATTCTATGCATTTAATAATATTAATAATAATAATAAAAATGTTTCTATTTTGCATGTTGTGTACACAATTTAGAGGAGAAATTTCCAGTGCTGCAAACTGTCATATCCTTGCCATGTAAAGTAAGCTGTTGATGTGATCAGAAAAATACAATCCAACTTTAAAATATTTCTTAATTTGTGTTTTTAAGCTGTCACATTTAGTTCCAGACAACTCCATTATTTTCCTGCAGTACCTGTCCTTGCAGTAAAATAGCTGCCTGGTGCTGGCACTATTTTCTCTCAGATGTCATTAGACAAGGTTCATTGACATGTTTCTTTTTTCACTGTGACTATTTAATATTTGATTTCATTTCTACCTAAAGAGAAAAAACCCACACACTTGTGTTTTCTTTATCAAATGTTACAGTAAAAACAAAACCATGGACTTCAGCTACCACTTAACTCAATTTTCAGGTGGTGATAAGTGCCAGGGCTGGGTCAGGACTCTGTAAGAGGGAGATTTACACTGCTTTGCCCTCCTGGATGAAGGCAGTCAACTTTTGGCTCAAGATTAATCTAGAAAATTAGAAAGACTATGGCCTACCCTAGACATATCCCTTTATATTTATATTCTTTTCCCTGTTCAGATTGGAGTTTTTCTGCCATTTTGTCTGTCAGGCCAAAATTTTATTGAACTTTATCTGTCTTTTATGCCATTCACTCTTTTGAAAAGCCTTTGGGAAAAAACCTTCTTTCTTTAAGAAAGAATGTATTTCTCTACTGAAAAGTCCAAAGTTATTCCATCTAAGTGGGGTAGTGTCATCACAACAACTGGCCCCTGGCTGGGTAATAAATGGCATTGACTCCATGATTCACAGAAGGCTGCTCAATCTCTTTATTATTTTATACTTATTAAGAAACCCATTGCTTTTATAGACAGTTATGATACAGATAGACCTAATTGATCCTTCAATCCAAACACCATCACCATTGGCTAATTAAGAAACCGTTCTTTGGTAAACAAATCTGCATAACACATCCCATATGTTCACAACAACAGGTGCAACGAGTGAAGATAAGAATTTCTTATCATTCTTTTCTCTGATCTTCTCACAGCCTTCCCCAAAAATGCTAGGAAAATTGTGTGTTGTTCTCTGTGGCCAGAGAGCTGCTGCCACAGGGTAGCATTCTTGAAATAGATCAGTCTGAATTCACTAAAATTTATTTGTAAATTTTTCTTGAATGTCATATTTTTGTGAGTTATTTTTAGATGTATGTTTCTACTTTTTTTTTAAATTTCTCTTTATTACTTTAAAATGTCCTGATTGTGGTCATGCATTAGTAGTACATGTAGCCACAGGACTTAATGCTATGTTTAAATAGGAGGGACTGACAGCTGATTGCTGTGTTTTTATTTGTGTATGCTTCTGTACACACTTACAAACTCCCCCACACAGGCTCATGCACTCACACACACACATGTAAACTGCTAAGTTAGTTGAGGTTACAATTTCATCTCTAGGTTTGTGCTCAATCTAAGACATCAGTAGCCTGCTATTGAAATTAAAGTGTGAAACTCACACAGTAGTTCCTTTTATTTGTCAGCCCAAATTTAGCATCAATAATACTGAAATACATACTGAAATCTGTTTTAAAAGACTGGTGTCTGAGTGGTACAGCTATATATAATTCCCTGTAATGACACTCCATATGATAATTTAATAGTAAGATTTTTCCAGGTTTATTATTTTCTCCTCGATTTTTCTTTCTCTCATTTTATGCTTTCACCAATCTCAGACAGAGAGAAGGAACAGAAAACCCATGTGAATTTGCAAGCTTTGCTTTTTGGATTAAACCAAAACATGTAATATTCAAATAGCTTTTTTTCAGCCTTTGAATTATAGACCTTGAAATTGGAACTGATTTTACTCTTTCCTAAAATAATATTTTTATGAGTGAAATTGGAAGAGCAGCACTCAACAGGAGAAGAGGGAAAGTGGACCTGGCTGCTGCTACAGGAGAGTTTGAAGTTTTGCTTGGAGAATAAAGGAGAGCTTTACTGCAAATATCCACAAAAGGGAGTTTTTGTTTTGCAGAACACATTCTTCTGACCCTCCTTCTTGCCTGAGTTTTCTCCTCCCCTTCTACTGTAGAGGAAAAAAAAAAGGCTTAATTTTTTTAGGGATACAGCTGACCAGTTTTAAACACTGGCATTAACATTAGCTGAATAAATGGAAACCTTTTCCTTTCATATGAATGCTAATAACATAAAACATTTTATATGGAAATTTCTGAAACTTGCAGAGGTGATAGGTAACATATTCCATACTTAACAGGTAAGGAACTGAAACAAAGGACCAAGGTTAGTCTACATGCTAGTAAGAGTCTGTACCCTTGTACTTCTCATCTGTCAGGCAGTGTGCAGGAAAGAGCAGACAGGTTATCCCAGAATTTTGGCTAGGGAAGGTTCTGTATGAGCTACTGATTGAATGTTGTTTTGTTACATATGAAAATTATATTCCACTGTATGTAAATAACACAAAAAGCCCCCCATAAAAATGGCAGAGCTCCACTGAAATGCCATGTCAGTGTAAGTGACTCAAAATCATCGACCAACTTCTGTCGGCTTTGCCTTTCAAATGACCAAGATTTCACTGTTATGTAATTTTTGAAAATTGGAAAGGAATTGCTGACTTCAATGAAGTCCAGAGAAGCCTTGGTTTTCCTACTGATAGGAAGCAGGGAGGTGGTCACAGCACCAAGGCTGACAGAGTTCAAGAAGTGTTTGGACAATGCTCTCACCCCAAGGTGCATGGTGTGACTCTTAGGGTGTCTGTGGGGCAAGGAGCTGGACTTCAATGATCCTTGTGGGTCCCTTCCAACTCAAGATATTCTAAAATTCTCTGATTCTATTATGCATAATCTGTGACTGTAATATCCAAGAAAAACCCAACCTCAGTAACTGAGCATCAGTTACTTTATATTTACTTGAATAGTGGATACTTTGGACTAAGACACTGTATATACTCTGTAATATATATATATATATATATATATATACACACAAACCACTAGATGAATGAACAAATGAATGAATAAATACTCTTGCCACATTTGACAGACCAAAGGGATTCATTATACTTAAGCTGAGAATTATTTTGCTTGTGCAAATTTAACAAAGTGATAAGTTTTTGCCCAAGTGGAAATAGATTCAGCAGATGACTCAGCTGTTTCAATTGCACTGGAAAAACACCAAAATAAGTAAAGAGGAAGGAATTGCTTCCCTGTGAAGCACAGGATTGGTTGTCTGTGAGGCTTTAGCTTGTCTCCTTCAAAAGCCATGAAACACCAGTAGATAACAAGAGGTCAGGAGGTGAATTGACATGAAAAGGTTCATAGGCATAACTCATCAACACCAAGTGAAGTGTATTTTGTGTGATTTTTGTAAATAGATAAAAATTGGTGGATTTTTAGCTGTTTCTACCCTTCTGTAAGCATCAGGAGAAAATAGTTGGTGAGAAAATGTACTGTGACTTTAAAAGCTGAAAGATGTTAGGGTAGGAGGGCAAGAAGTCAAAGACACTTCATCATCAATGTGGTGTCAAAACGAGGATAAGGAAACCTTATGTGAAGAGTAAAATAGAAATTGTTTTCATCAGATGAAGTAGAAACAGAGTAGTGAGAAGGCATCTGGTGCTACAGCATGTTGATTTCTCATAGCACCAAGTGAGCCCTCCAAAATGTTACCCAGATCTGTGTCATATCAGATTGCACCTCTGTGCATCCTGATTATTTCTTTATTTTGGCCTGAAAATTTTCTGTGCCTGGTAAAAAGTGAATTTGGCTAGGTTCTTGGGTATCTAACATTCCTGCAGAAACAGTACCAGTCAGTCCAATGAAAACAGCAGATGTCTGAAAGTCCTGGGGAAATGACCTTTCTCTGTGGGTATCTTGGTCATGCTGACCTCACCACATGTGTGATGCAGAGTTCAGAGCCTTTTCAGAAACTGCAGCCTATCCAGAATATCCCTGCCACCTGTGCAGATCCACACCATATTCTTTTCCAAAGAATAAGAAATCTCTTGCTAGGAAAAAGATAATAAGACTTTATGAAAGAAAAACAACTAAATTAAAAACAGGTGTTCAGTAAAATTTAAGGTGGACATTTGGGGTGAGGGAGTAGAGATCTGACTGGGATAAAATGTTTTATTGCTGTTAATTAATCAATTCTAGCCTGGATTGTTAATGATTAAACAACATTTCTATCAACCTCACTGTGCAGTGGACTGTGTTGAATGAGCCAGTTGCTTAGCTCACAGATGTGAAGCTCTATCTCCATCACATTGAAAAAAGGAGCCTGTCAAGCAGAGAGAGTTTGGTTGCCTCAGAAGAGAGAACACAGTGCTAAGGTGATCTTGAGCAGATCCCACATGAGCTGTTCTGGTAGGAGAGCTGGTGGAGAGGCTTGCATTACTTCCTCTATGCTGTAAATACTCTTACTTATTCTTCCCCAAAGTTTTATCAATCTTGGTTTTTAGCTGAACCATAAATCTGCTATAAAGCAGAAAAAAAAAAAAAAAGGAAATCAAGGGAATAATGGCTTAAAAGAGGAAGAAATTCAGTAGAGTTAAAAATTCAAAGCACAGTTATAGGTAGTTAAAACTCTAATTAAAGTGCAGTTGATTTGTGTTCATTATCCAATCCTATAATCATAGAGATAGAAACCTTATTTTGATTAGATGGGGGATGAAACCATGAAGATATCAGATTCATGAATTTAGTAAATGCATAAAACCACTGTTAAATAAGATTATGGAAAACAAAAAGATACATGGAGGCCTCACGTTTTTTACACAGAAAGAAGTTGGATGTGGTTCCTTGTTTTAGTTGCCTTCAGATGTGAGGCTTTGAATTACATATTTAACCTGAAAAATATAGCAGTACCTCTTTTATGATTCATTTGCCTTGAGAGTCTACTAGCTCCTTCATCATAGAGACTGGGCTGGGTGGTGCTAAAGGAAAGAAGCCAAAGTCAACAGGATATGAATTTAACAGCTCCAGTGTTCAAAACAGAGTTATCCGTTACCAACACAATTTTTAAAAATTGCTTAAATAGCCCAGTGTGCATCATAGACCCATTCACAATAATTTTATCCTACAGAATGACAGATTATGTGGATTTTCACACGCTAATTTACCAGTTCAATAAAAAAAAAAAAAAATAACTGAACAGCTCAGTGTGTATCCTTGTCTAGTTCCCGAGCAACGTAACACACACTGACAAGTTATGCGGGTTTCACCAAACTTATTTACCACTTAAAATCAAAATGTATCTACCATAGTAGCTCCTGTATCAAATTACGGGCAGAATGTGCTTCTTGTAACACTCAATAAATGATCTCATATGTGTCCCATAAACCTTCACTCGTTTGCCAAAACTGAAGAAAAAGAGAAGCAATGCAGAAACTGATCCTTAACATTTATATTAAACAAAAGGCATAGATAGAGAATGGCAAAAACAGTTCTACCCAGCTCCATGGAGCAATGTACACCAGAATGACCTCATAACAACAACAGTTTGAGTCTCTGCAGATTTCTCAATCAGGAACATCAGAGACTCATTCAAAGAAGGGTGTGCAAATATAAACTTATTCATGCAAATACTTGAATCAAGGAAAAAGAAAGTTGAGAAAAAGGTTGTTTAAAATTAGCACCTGTTGGTGATTTTTTTGTATTTTTACTAGTTAAAAGTGTATATTTTTTTTCAAAAAACAGCAACAACAAAAATCCATAGCAATTTTAAATAATCTTGTCCTAAAATACTTTTGATAATCAAGCAAACCACTATTATTTCATAAGATAGAATAAAGCTAGTAAGAATTTTTTTTTATAACTTCTAGTAAAGCCAGAACCCAAAATGACAGTGAAATGATACGTAAGTTAATTGATCTGAATGAAAGGAACTGGATCTCCTTTGAGATGAAGAATCCGCTTAAATGGAAAGGAACTAATGATCTCCAATCTCCTTCTCCTAAAAAATGAAAAAGAAAAAACGAAAAATAAAAAGTCAACTGTTAATGTTTGGCATAATACAAAGTCCCATCTGGTTTTGGACATACATGTTTCTCAGCAACTTTTGGACAGTGAAATATAACAGTAAAACTCTTACTCAGAAAATCAGCATGAAAGCTTGACATAATCAAACATTCATCTATTCTGATTTGAGTAGTCTTGGAAATAGCAGAGATCTGTTTGGCTGATTAAATACTGGAGCAGTGTTTGCCTCTAAGTATGGATATTTACCTACCCTACTTTTCCATGAGATATTGGTTACTTTGTTGAAAGATAATTTTCTAAGGAAAAGTTTATCATTTCCATCCAGATTCCACTTCCTGTAATATTTTTTTGAGGTCCAGGGTGTATTTTAGTCCCATCAAGACTGTGAAGTGTTTGTGGTTGGAATACACAAAAAACAACAACAAAAAATCTCTCTAAAAGTTCTCTATCATTCTGGTAGCCTTTCAAGTCAGAACATACTATACAAATAAAAAAAGTAAGTGAGCATAATCAATAAAAAACCTAATTTTACATCTGATACCAGCCTTCATCTATAAATAAATTAGAAAAAAGTTTAACTGAAAAACCAGCCAGATCTTGAAAAGGGTGAACATCACAGCTAAATAAAGTAAATGCAAGATTTCAGTGTCTTTTCCAAAAGTTTTCCCTAGCTGAAGTGAAAATGACATGCTCCTGATTCTAAAAGAAGCTCAACTCTCCTTTTCCTGCTGTTGCCTAAATTACACTAAAAGAAATTTAACTGTTTTTCCATTACTGGAAAATTTTGGAAGAGGAGACTATAGGAAGAATAAGCTGGTTGAAGATATTAACCATTAACAATTATTTGCCATCCATTCCTTTGTGAGAAACTCTTTCTCCCACACTACTGCTCATGAGGAGATGTCTGTGAACAGCACTGCTTTAAGCCAAATCTCAAATTTGTACTTAGTGTAGTAACAAGGCTTGGAATTATGCATCTGTTTCTACTTACCCAAAACTTTCCAAGTGGCTGACTGCTCCAAGAAGGGGTCTTTCATCTGACCTAGAGCTGTGACAGTGGCTGTTACATTAACCTGTCCCTTCTCATTACTCTAGGGCTGCTTCTACCATGGGATTTTATTTCAGTGTTGGATACTACAGATGTAAGTCAAACCTTCACTCAACTAATTCTGAGAGTGTCAGTAAATGTGCGTGAAATTCAGTATCTATGATGATGTATTTACAGAGTATTTGTAATCTGTAACCCTTTTCCTGTTAAATGTAATTCATAGCGTCTTACCAAATATACCCTAATTCTTTCTTATGCTACTGTAAGAAAAATAAGGCTGTACTAAAATCAATAATATAATGTTACTGACTCATTCTATCCTATGCCATTTCATGGCATTCCAAAGTGACATTGAAATACCACTAATGGAACAGAGAATCTATTTTTCAATTATACTAATAGTAACAGCTACTGGTTGGAACAATTTGTGAGAGAATTTGGAAAGCACTACTGCAATTATTAAGCACAGCCACATTCTTTCCAAGAACCAGTGATGGTATTAATTTAGTTTGATTCACCTCAAAATAATATTTTCTAGATAAGCCATTTGCAAACCTAATGGTTCAGGCTCAGCATTTCTGGAAGTAACATAGAAGTGCAGAACTGCCTGGTGGAGCTGGTCTTGGAAGACTTGCATAGAGAAGTAGCTCCATGAATAGTTCTTTTAAAACAGCATGCCCACATGTTAAACTGATTATGATTTGGAAATGTGCATGGGAAGAATGCATTCCAGCTATCATATTGACTCTGTTTTGGAATAATGTTTTCTCCTTCTGGACTAATTTCTCCTTCTGTATCTGTGGTTCAATAAACACATATGTCTCCTAGTTGAAAGGTCAGTGAAAACACAAGAAATGAGCAGAGTTCAATGCTTTCTGCAGTGGGGCCAAGTTCTAGTCCTGTCTTTGCTGCTTCTGTGTGGCCATAGCAAATCACTTTTCTTGAGCATTGTCTGGCATATTTTTACCTGCAAAAGAGATTAATGACCCTGCCATTCTTTGTAAAAAAAATTCAATGTTTTTTCATAAAAACAAGTATTGTCAAGTTAATATAATTATTAATAAGTACAAGGAAATATCTTGTAGTGACTGGTGCCCTATTGGAAAATAGATTAACTTGTCTAAGGACACTTTTCTATCAAGAACTGACATTCACTGTGCATTAAAACTGTCTGTTTAGACATTCTGCTCTTTTTAGCATGAGAAATAAGAATCTTAAGATCAGGTCTTGCAATGGAAAGCTATCACATTTCACAGAAAACCCCAAACTTATAAATAGACATCTCTAACATGTCAATTTTACTGGTAATTTGTAGCTTTACTAGCTCAATGTTTCCTGGGATGCCATGATCTGTAATCTGCTTATATTGCTCTGGCAAGGGATAATTTTGTGATGAGTTATGTATTTAAGATGTACATGCAGTAGGAATATAGTGTAAGATGTTACTGAAGTTAATGAGAATTATAGAAGCATTCATCACAGAATTTCAAAATGAGCAAATTTGAATCCCAGTATAGTCGTGTTGGTGGGCAAACTTCTGTGCTCTATTGGTAGGTTTCAGCTTGGTCAGCCAAGTTCTACAGTCCTTTTATCCATTACTGAATTTGTTACCTCTCTTAGTGTATCCTTATGATTCCTGCTCCAAAAGTAAAAAAAAACCCAAACCAAAAAAGACACCTACCCACAATACCAGAACAAATAAACAAACCACAAAGAAGAAATAAGAACATTTTCCCCAAAGGTCCCCTTAAAGTTTCCCCTTAAAGTTATTTTGCATAAGAAGTCCAGGTCCAAAAAGAAGCTGATCTTTTTAATGTTTTTGAATTAGAGTTCCATGCAAAATAAAATCATTGGTCTACAATGCCATCTAAGCGTAATGCTAGTAAACATTTCCAGAAATACTTAGGGATCATTCACAGCTTCTTTACACTTCACTAGCTTGATTTTACAGTGGATCATATTCACTACAATATATATGCACTGTTGAAAAATAATGAATCAGTTATATCTATAACATAGCAATTCCCTATTTTCATTGTACTATGCATGCATGGTAATTATTTTTCGGATAGTAATGTCTTCAAGCGCGTATTTTTGTAACAAGAAAGGGATATTGTACTAGTCTGTTTTCATGCAGATTAAAGAGAAACATATGACATATTGATACTAGAAGAAGAACATGGAAATCTTTTTATCTTATTATTTAAATCAGACAATATTCAAGTGGAGTTTGAATTCTCACTACAAGATCTTGGTACCAAGTTGAAACATTTGAGTTTCACACACTCCCATCAGAGTTCAAATTGTTAATTAATATAGGACCATGTTGCAAACTACTTGTGAGGGTAGTGTAATGACTTTGTGAAAAGGGTCAATGTAAATGATACAACTCTTTTAAGCAGATGCCAGTCCTTTGAATGTGTTAAGGCAGCAAAATTCAGTCCTTATTTAAAATACCATCTAGATCTGGTTTTAGCATGCTGTACTGCCAAGCAAATCAAACAGATAAAAGAGTTGGCAAAATAGGTTTAACAAGCCATTTAATAAAATGAATTATTTCCACTGTCCCTGAAGAAATTAGCATTTATTCCTTTACAAGATCTGCCCTCATAGTGATTATGTCATGTGTCATATTCATGGGATAATGAATTCTGTAAAAATTACTTCACATTCCTTCACGCTTATTTGAGAATGGTCAGTGATTATGAACTACTACATACATACATAGGCAATGAATAACCAGCATTCATTTTGAGTGTTGATAACTATGGTAGTCATAGCCAAATCAATTATGTGTGCTCAGCCTTTGGTATACCCAGGAAATCCAAGGCTGAGCTTACTCAATGTCCTCAAAGAAGTTGCTCCCTAGATATGCATGTCAGCTATGCAAGACCCTCTTCATGCACAGTTACCATTTTTCCTACTAACTGCTGAGATTTTGAAACAGAAAGTTGTCAAGGTTATAGAGGCACAGCCAAATTCTATCAGACATTCATGAAGGTTTATGGCAACAACTATATATGTTCAGTCTGCACCAAAAAATAACTTCGCTCTTTGCTCCTTCCATGATGATGTCTAACTATAGTCCAGAGGGTGACAAACTTTAGAGATTTCTCCAAGAGCCTGCATAAATGTCATAACAAGTTTGATTTCCTCTACCATACAGAGGCCTTCAGAACAACTCTAAGAAGCCATGAAACTTAAATAGACTCTGTGAACGTACACCCATGCTTGAGGTCACAGCAAAGATACAGCATTCCATACTCTCCTCTGAAGAAGACACTTTAGAAGTGTGAAGATAGCACTAGAAAAAGAGAATTTATAGTATCTAAGCTATCTGGCAACCCTAGTTGGCACAGAGTTTTCCAGAGACAACTTTGAAAATGAAGAACCTTTCTGACTCTTCTATCTAATGCTCGGACACTTAAAAAGCAATATCTGAGCAAATATATACTGACTCTATTGTTCCTATCCTGTCATGCAGTGTCATATTTATTTGCATTTGTGGGTATTCCCTGTGTGGCCTGAAAATAAAGTAAGCTTTTTTGTCAATACTAATGTTATTTAAGTCTTTCTATTGTACTGTACTTTATAAATTAGATACTCAAGACAATTTCTTGTATCATTTTGCTTGCTCTACTTTTATAGACATCATTATTTGTGTCTAGAGCTAAACATGATTCTACTTCTCCACATCAAGTATAAAGAAAATATATTTTATAAACTCATGTTTTGGAGTTTAAGAATTGCAATCAATTAAAAATTGTGCAATTAAAAAAATTGTGCCTATTTGAGTAATAAAAGATAAAGGGAAAAATGAAAGGGCTTTGGCCAAGAGATATAGGAGCTAAGATGCAATTAACAACTGACATTTTAATGTTTTTTACAGCTAGCTATAAACACATATAGAAATATTTTACAAAACAGATGGCTGGAGTCTGTTTAGTTAAAGACTAATATATATACTAATGTAAAGAAATTAGTAATGCATGAACTACTGAAATAGTACTTTATTCTTGTTTTCAAGGGTTTAATGCAACTAAGTAGCTTAGCAAACCAAAGCAAGAATGAATTACAGTTACTATATTAATTTTAAAGTAAAATGAATGGAGGGAGGGAGGGAGGGAGGGAGGGAGGGAGGGAGGAAGGAAGGAAGGAAGGAAGGAAGGAAGGAAGGAAGGAAGGAAGGAAGGAAGGAAGGAAGGAAGGAAGGAAGGAAGGAAGGAAGGAAGGAAGGAAGGAAGGAAGGAAGGAAGGAAGGAAGGAAGGAAGGAAGGAAGGAAGGAAGGAAGGAAGGAAGGAAGGAAGGGAGGAAGGAAGGAAGGAAGGAAGGAAGGTTGGTTAAGTTATAGTTGAGCTTTGACCCTTCTAATTTTCTCCTTGCATAACCACAATATTCTAATAGTCCTCCTGAGTTTCCTGCTCCTTCTTTCAAGGTTGATAAATTATTCTTTTTTTCCAGGCCAACAGGCCATCCCATTTCTACATGGGGACAGCCTGCTTCCACATTTTCAAGATTTTCGTGTTGAAGAATGTCCAGCTTTCCTGGACTCCTTTACCTTCTTTCAGTATACCCTCCCAAGGAACTCTGCCAACCAGGCCTCTAAACAAGCTAAAGTCTGCCCTCCACACTATTACTATCTTGCATTATTATACTACCATCTCTACTATTGCAGTGGCCCTTCCTATTTTTTTGCTAAACATTTATCAATTTTCGTAAGACAATTTACAAATCGACACTCAGGGCACTGACAACTCCTGAAAACACAAGGAAAGAGTAGAGGTATATTGTAGAGGATGGCACAAAAATCTGTTCAGATTTCCTTCAGCGAATTGATAAGGGCCATCTTTACAAAAAATCATTTATTATTTTTCTTTTCATTATCACACTCTCTACAGAACAAGACATCAGGATTGATCCTCATCCAAAAGTACTTAGTTATATTATGTACAGTGGAAAGAAATAAAAATCAAAACCCCATTATAAATCCTCCCCAAATAATTCATTCTCCAGAAGATGTTTAAGCCTGCACTTAATGCACCAAGGAGCTGACACAAGTATTCATTATGAGGTAAGGTAACAGCTTCTGTGTCATTCAGGTGTATCTGTCTCTTAAACCAGTGCTTCTCTCACACATTAATTACACAAAATTGATTCCCTGGCCCATGTAGAAGGAATCTCTTCATCTGCAATTAAATCTCTTTCCAAATCTTTTTTTATCACCCTTGGAAAATCTGTAGCTGAGTTGTAGTGGGTGGTCAGGTAGGGAAAAATGCTCAACCTCAGTGGTAGTCTCCCCTTCTCACCCTCAGTTCTCATTTGCTTGGTAGAACTTGTAGTTCCATATGAAACTATAGGCCACCCAAGCTGAAGATGCTAGCAGCAAAAAGGCTCTTCAAAGATCAGTTGCCATGACCTATTTCGAGTAACAGGGAAAGAATTACAGTGTGTGAGTATGTAAATGTGAAATAGGCACTCAAAGGTTACAAAAATGTTGAATCATTTCAGAAAAGCTTTTAAAATTCAGTTTCATGTTCCCCAGATCAACAGTTCTGAAGATCAAAGTAATTTTCTGAATTGCTGCCACCAGAGGACCCTCCTACTTCTGATGAAATATCCCCATCCAAAACTGGATGGGTTGTTGTATCAAGGACAAGCATTAGATTAAAACATATAATGTATGGCTGAGACCTCTTTACACAGATTACCAAACTGTTCCATTCTCCAATTCTGACATTTGTTGTCTATCTGAAAATGACTGGGAAATAATCTAGAAGGTTTAAATTTATGGACTTACTCTTGATGAGTGGTGGAGGATAATGAATTCAGTAAGTGATGACTTGCCAGGGCTACAAGAAAAATATGGGATGAAATAAAGGGTGCTATTTGTTCTGTGAAATGTAGGTACAATATTTCTTAGATTTAGAATGTTCCAATATCTAAAGGAGCTTAACCTCATATATGATATATATATATATGTATTTTTTGGGGGCAGAGCATAGGAATTTTAAAGTGAACAGCTTTAGGTACTTCAAGCAGCTGCATTTCTCCCACAGCTAATATCACTTTCTTGTCAGTAAGAGGGAGTTTGCAGAGACCTGGGGCAAATATTTACAGTCACCTTCTGAGATATGAGGATGGGAAGATCCTTTTCTGATATGACAAGGATAAGAATCCAGAAATGGTCACAGAGGCCTTTCTTTGTAGTCAGAAGAAAGGCTGGACAAGAGCCATCAGCATAGAATGAAAATCTTGTGACTGCTTTTTGTTTTTTTTTAAGCTTGCTAGACAAATTCTCAGTGATTGACCAAGTGGAAATGTGGCATGCCTGTTCAGTTTAAAATCCATCCTGTTCTATTAATCTATAGAAGATAGAAGACTAAAGCTACCTGGTGTTTAATTAATTTAACTTTCTTTTTAAAGAGTAAGCCTAAAGAAACAAAGTTCTGAATAATTAGAGAGGTATACCAAAATAGAAACAAAATGGAGGGAGTGAGTAAAACTAATTAAATATTGCTCCTCTTCAGTGGGTTCTTGGGACACACATAATATCAAAATGAGAGTTGTTGTTATCTTCCAGTTTCTTCTTCTCAAGCATGCAGAAGTGGGAAATAGGAGCAGATCACAAAACTGCAGATGTAATTCTCAAGTAGTTGTTCTCATTTTAACATATTCAGAGGAATATCTTTAATGATGTTCCACCTATCATAGATATAATAAGAAAGACAAACCAAAAGAATATGGTTTAATGCTGCATGAGTTGAAGATAGTTTGTTTCTTGTCCTAACAATTTTTCCTTATTATATAGATGATGACTTGAGAACATCTGGGTGATCACAAAACAAACATGTTGCATCAAGTTCTAAATGGAGTCACAAAATGTATTTTCTATCTATAAGCAAACAAGAGGGAGGGGCACAAATTTCTTGAGAGGTGCATCTGGGGGGGAATCCTTCACTGTTGTTAAAATCTGCAGTCTGAGCAGAGCCTGTGGTGATTACTCAATGGGGAGAATCTGTGTTTATACTAAAGGGGGAAAAAGTGTTTACTTAAAAATTTGCATTTAGAATTTATTGTGAAACCTCTGCAACTTACATGTCACAAATTCTGTGACAGCTAAGAACAACAGAAGCACATTAACAAGATTGTACAAGCTGAGTGGATAATAGGAATGTTGTCTAGAATCCCAGGGGAGATAGTGTAGCTGTACCACTGTGATAATCAGGGATTTACGAGAGAAAACCCTTCCCTCCTTTGGAAAAACGTTACCTTGATGTCATGTGCTTGACATGGTGCTCTGCTGCTCAGTTTATGTTTGTAGCCTTGCCACTATGAACTCTGACCTTTCAAGCATGCTTCCAGAGCTGAAAGATCCAGTTTTGCTGAAGGAGTCAACAACACAGCAAAAAGGAAAGCGGGTTTTTTGGTGGATTTTTTTGTTTGGTTTATCTTTTTCCTGAAGGGTAGCAAAGATATCCTGACTTACATTTGGTGTCACCAATGAACTTAATAACACACAAACAACATTTTATCAATTTTTTTCACACCAGCAAAAATAGTTGAATATGTTTTTAAATGCTGGAACCTGAAAGAGTTGATGTAGTGTTTGGTAGAATTGATGGGTTACAAAGCAAAAATTAACAGCTTTTGACACCATAAATAAATTAGAGTCATTCCTCAGTAGTAGATTCATCTACAACTATTTTTTTAAAAAATTATTTAATTGATTTCACAATGTGAGTCTAACAACAAAGCTCAAGATCAGTTTAAAAATCCATTAAGACTACTTTCTCCCTTAATAGATTTTGGGTTCAGTTTTATTTTTTAAATTTCTCAAGTGATGTTATAAAGAGGAGATTTTAAATTAAAAATATTTTGGCCACACTTTCCTTATTACAAACATCTGCCTTTCCTAAAGAAAGAGAAATTAAAGAATATTTGCTACAATTAACAGGAGAGGAAAAAGAATGACAGAAGCATGCATATGTCTCCTTAGAGCTTAAAAACTAGTTGGCAGAAGTCAGCTGAGGTACTTCAGAAATATACACACTATATTTTTGCATGGAATATCAGACATTTAAATCTTTGTTTCAAATACCAGTTGCTAGAGACCTGCTGTTGAGACCAAAACAGAAAAAAAACATAGTTTTAATATACTGCATATAAAAATAAGGTTACTTAACAACTATTGCTTTATGCATGGATTATATCACCCTTTTGTCACTCTCTGAAGGAAAAGCTCATATCATTTCCAGGAGTAATTAGTAGTATGTAGACAAGAAGAAAAAAAATTAACATTAATTTACTTCTTAACCTGGCAAAAGTGAAATGCTAATTAAAAAAATCAGGAAATAATATTGATTCTCTTTTTTCAATCCTAGATTGACATCTTTTCCAAGATGACAAGATGTTCTTGTAAAAGAACACCTTTTATGAGACAGACATCATCTGGGCAATACCCACAAAGGAATTAGGAAAAAAACCAGAATGAAATTTATAAAATTTTCCTGAGGATTGACACCAACAAGAAATCAAGATAAAGTAAAAAATCATCACCTGCTCATCAACCCTTTCATCAAAAATCTTCTCCTTCATCATATATGAATAATAAAATGTCAAGTTCTTTCCAACACACATTGCTCATATTCTTTTTACTCCTTCACTGCCCCCAGGTGTTGTAGAGAAGCCTCAGCCTATGCCCAGTTTATCCTCAAACCCACACTGGGTCTGGCTGAGCTGGAGCTCATGTTCCCATAGAGCCCTCGCAGTGCTGTGCTTGGTATTAATAGCTGGAAAGGTGTGGATAAAATGTGTTTTGGCTACAGATGAGCAGCAGCATCATGGATGTCTCTCTAACATTCCCACCCCCATCAAGGTGCTGGGAATGGGCAAGACCCTGGGAAGGGGCACAACTAGACCAGCTGACCAAATTAACCACAGGGATATTTCCATACCAGGTGATGTCAGTTCAGATATGAAAGGTAAGGAATGACAAGGTAAGAGATAGTGGTATTTGTTTGTGATGTTGGCCTTCTGGAGCAGCCTTCTGGAGCGTGTGCTGAGGCCCTCATTCCCAGGATGTGGCCCATTACTTGCTGATGGGAAGCAGATAACAGCCCTTTTTTATTTTGTTCTTTGCTTGTGCATGTGCGCTTTCACTTTTGCTTTAGTACACTGCCTCAACTCAGCCTGTGAGTCATTTTCCATCTCATTTCTTCTCTTCTGTCCAGCAGGGAAGGAGTATTTCAGGAAAACTACTTTAAAATCTTACTTTTTGTTTTCTTTTCCTTTATTTAGAGTGTTTCAGAGGGTGTAGACATCTAAATTAGGGACCTGACACTGAATACAGAATAGGTAATATAGGACACCAGCAAGAGGAAAAAAAAGGCATTAATCTAGCTTAAATCAAATTATTGAGAAGGGGAAGTCTGCTTAAAGTGTAATATCCTACAGAGCAATTTGGATGGGAAATTTATACAAGTGCCATAAGTAGTAAGAATTGTAACTTTGCATTTAGCTTTTCTTTTGCCTTTTACATTATATAAATAGCTGTGTGAATTTGATATTGCCATCTGAACTATTACCTCATCATCACTAGTTTGTCTTGATGAGGTTATCAGATCCTTAGATCCAATTTTGTATCTAGAAGACGAGATATTTTTGCAAATTTGAATGTTTGAATTAAAGAATAAGTTTTTCAAAGACAGGGGTTTTTAAAATAATTTAATTTAGCTGAAAGTCAAAATCTTGTGAGTTGCCTTTTAAGAATATCTGTGGCTCTTTATATATGCACACAATTCTGCAATGACATAAAATGGGATTTTAGGAAAGGGTTAGTTTTTTAACACAAATAAGAGAGAACTTCTTTCCCTTGGCTAAGGTACATTAGAATATGATCAAAATTTTGATATATTTTCAAAATACATATTTAATCATAGGGAGATTTGAACAGAATTTGAGGAAAAGATGGGTGGTAAAAAAGAGGTTTGGATAAACACTGTAGTAGGAAATGAACAACTTTATCAAAATATAATAGCAATATTTCCATTTGAGTAAACAGATGATGAATGAGTAACCATTGGCAAAATACTAATTTCCTCTTATTTTAAATGAGTTGAGTAAAACTTTGAGAAGTCAAAAGTTATGCTCATGTTGAATGCTTTAAGAAATCTTCTAGCTATAAGCTTGCCTGCTATTAGGAAAATTACATAAAGGCAAGACAAAGAAAGGTGTCTATATCTCATTGAGTTTATATTTGGTGGAAAATACTGGAATATAGTTTCTGCCTGAGATATTTATGTTAGATGAATGTATGGTCACTAGATATCTTTACTTACCTATGGCTCATATTCTTCAAAACATCTGGGAGAACCTTATTAATCAGTCTTAAGTTTTTGTCAGAACTGGAACAAACCGACACACACAAAATTCCTAGCAAAATAATGATGAATATACCACTTGTAAATCTGCAGTTAGGACTGAATTGAGTGGTACATCAAGGTTTAGGCCGGAAACCCAGCAGTGTTTTCTTTTTCTAAGTTTCATTATTTTTAAAGCATAATGCAAGGCAAAGTATTTTGAATCTTAAATAAAGCTACTGGTGTTTGATTTTCTCTAGAATGAGAAAATGAAAACGTAAGAGAGTTTTAGATAGGAGAGAAAATAATGAGAATTCTTAGCAAATCCCTATTGTATTCAAATGTGTTTTTCAAATGAGTATGCAAAAGATGTCAATTTAAAATACAGACTCAAGCTTGAGGTGAATCTAATATAAACTATTTCATTTTCAGGAGAGCTTTCTGGGATGAAAAAAAATTTATTAATTTTACTTCACTATGAATCAAGGAAAAAGCTCATCATAAATAATTTTCTGATCTATGAACCAGTTTTTGATCTGTGACCTATGAGGAATAATAAAAATATAATCTTTTATGGAAATCAAGAAGCAGTCAAATATTTTAAATGTTAAAATAAATCTTAACAACTCTTTGAGAACTAAGTATTGAAAAGAGACCATGTTTTCATATGTAAAAACAAAGTAGAAAGAGTGTAACTCTTGTAGACTTGGAATCTCTTTTAGAGTACTTTTAGAGACCTAAAGGCAGACGTGCCAATATTCAAACGTTCATCCGTTGTCTGATGTTTCTGATTAAAATTCACTATTTTGTGTAAAATGCTAACACTAGTGTAAGTCTGCTTCAAGACTTCCAAACACATTTCACTTTCTATACTTTCAAGTGCATTTGCTGATAGAAAACTGTACCAGTGCCATGATTCAGGAATTTATAATTCTCTGGGTAGCTGAACTGTGAGTACCTCCCTTGGGTTTCCAGCCACCTTGTTTTCTCTCCCATTCAAAAGAAATATTGGTCCCAGAAATAAGCACATGAGAGTGAACACATAAGGGGGTGTATGCATGTGAGAAACAGGGGAAGAGAGAAAAATATAGAAAGAAAAGGGAGTTGTGAAATGTAAGGCAGTGGGGCGCAGTGGATTAATTTATATCATACAAAGCATGAATATATATTAATAGAAGCATATAAAATTTAATAGGAACATATTATATCTGATTTTTTAAAATCACTGTTTTGCTAAATTATTATTATTATTTATTCATTTGACAAAAATTAGGGGTATGTGTCTGAATCAGGTTCTTGATTGGAGTGTATGTTCTTCTGTGGCAATACACTGATTTACACTGAATGATATCAACTGAGTATCATTCTCACATCACCCTTGGAATGACTACTCATTTTTGAGCCTTTTACTCTCACAGTTCCCATGCATGTTATTCATATATGGTTTTATTCTAGCATTTCAGAATTCAAGAATTGACAGAGACAGTCTTAGAATTGATTTTGATACAAAACCAATGGCACACTTCCAGCAGAGAAATCAGAATTTTAGTCTTGGGCTCTCCAGCTTTAATAGAAAAACAAACCAATGCAGAATGTAGAGTAATCTGGCTTCTAGATTCAGGGAAAAAAATGAGAGATTAATAATTATTTGAATCAATAAAATTGTTTTATCAAGAAC
Organism: Emberiza elegans; assembly: GCA_024865655.1. Lineage (NCBI taxonomy): Eukaryota > Metazoa > Chordata > Aves > Passeriformes > Fringillidae > Emberiza > Emberiza elegans. The sequence goes on from JALJVW010000139.1 coordinate 44,870,132, forward strand.
TTCAAAATTAGAGAATAAAATCAATTTTGTTATCTAATCCTGAAACTATTAGAACCTAGTGAGAAAATGTATCCTTAAACTTAAATGTTTAAAAGATATTCTAAGTTCTTAATAATACCTAACTGATTAACTAACATATATCTGAATCCTCCCATCACATGCTGAACACTTCACTTTTTAGTTTACCTTTTGTAGGCATGAAAAGGGTTTAAAAAGGGTTTACACATAATTAAAAAAAGATTTCTTGATGATCTAACTACTCTTTACTAGTTTATTTTCTTGACCCATTCAACTTTTCCTGCAGTTCTTCATAAGTCTGACTTGTAAGCCATTCATCATTAGTTTTATTCCTTTGTGATTTTTTCCAGTTTATCTGCTTGTTGTTATAAAACAACATCCCACTCTTAGAGTCTTTCTGATTTATAGTCTCATTCTGTACTAATATTACCAATAATGTCATCCTTTATATTATTTCCTTCCTCTCTTTAGAAATATTTTTTATGGAAGCCCATCTTCCTGGCTAAAATTTGCAATTTTAATCTATTGCTATGCTTTTGCTTCACTTTTACATTAATTTGCACAGAATTATTAACTTGATACTTTTTGACAGTTTCACATATATGCCATGTTTCCAAATATTTCTTTCCCTTTAGTCAGATGCATCTTTCACATAGCACAGCCTATGTTCTCTCAGCATTTGTAAAAAAATATATGCTTCATCACTGTCCTCAATAATTTATTGGTAGACTGGATCTATTTATGATGCTTATGCAGCAGGCATTCTCCCTTTGCCAGAAGGCCACATCCTTCAGGTATTAGGTGTCTGATAGATATGGTGCATCAGTCTTTTTGTCTCTTACTATGATGCTATTTTGTTCTATTCCCCTTTTTATCTTTTATGAAGGCTTTTAACAGGTCTGCTTCTCTCTTCTTTCTGAGCTACAGAGAAAGCATGAGTATCTTCATCATACATAAAAAGCCTTATTTTCTGTCTACCTGTCTTTTTATATCTCTGATTTAGGCCATCAGGTCTCTGAGAGGCCAATTAAGTTTTGTTTGTGCATTAAGGTTTCTAGTCATTGTTGTTCTTGATACACTTTGCAGTAGTGCATAGATGTCTAATATATTTGATAAGTTCCCCTACTATTCTCTTTCCTATCAGCTATCTAATAATGTCAAATATATTGTCTTAGCCTGATGCAGCTAAAATTTCATGTATATGGCTCTATCTTTTGCTTTTTGCACTATTTTACTGCAACTTTTAATCATAAATCTCTTTATTTGGATTATGTTACTACAATCCTCTACATACCAGTCTCCTTGAAGCAGGTCTAACTCAAAAATGTTACTTTTTTAGGACAGCAAAATGTATCTGTGATTAACCATTCCTATATTCCTTTTTATATAATTTTCAGAGATATTAATTAGTAGCTTGCATAAATCTTAGTTTTTCTAAGGGTATTTCTTAATTACCTTTTACTCACCCTAATTCCTTTAAGAAAAGGAAATTCCTATTAAGAGAAGGAAAAGGAATTCCTATTAAGAAATATTTACCTATTGAAGAAAGAATATAGTTTCTACTCAGGCCTAAAAATATGTATGACATTCATAAATTTGGGTTTACATATTTGAATATCCCAAATATAACAACCATCTTTCATATCTCAATATGTCCTTTGAACATTTTCTGTTTGCAAGTATTACATTTGTCTGAACTTCTGTCCATATTTTACTTTAAAACTTTCAATTTATATCTTGTTTTTATCATCCTTCATCTCTGCATTGTGTTCTGTGCTTTTGTGTGGACTCTGTACAATTCTGTTTCTTTAGTAAATTTACTCTGAAAAACAAAAATGGGTTTACTTTCATTAGAACAGGGTGAATGCTGAAAAGCTTTTTCTACAGATACTCAATTTTGCATAGAAGTTTTATTTGACTGTACTTTTGGTTGTTCCTCACGAGTATTCCTGGAAAATCTTGGCACTTGTAAAATAATCAATCATAAAACTCAAATATTAACCGAGCATGGGATGAAAAGATTTTATAAAGCAGTAAGAGTGCAGTGGTGTGGTGATGAGATACTGCAGACAACTGAGAACAGTTGAGGTCCCTTATGCCCAGACCCTGAGGGCAGGGAAGGGTCTGACTGCCCTTGCCAGCCCCTGCAGGCCCAGGGCCCTGTGCCATCCAGCCAGAGCCACCAGTCCTGCCCCAGGGATTCCCCAGCAGGGCCTGTCCCCAGCGCAGTGCAGCCCTGCCCTGCCCACCCATGGGGTTTGCTGAGCTGGGCTGTCACTCCATTCTGGCCTCATCCCATCACCATCCGCAGGGACGTGCCCAGTCCTGAGAATGGAGGCTGCTCTTGGTGTCCCCAGATGTTCTGCTCATGGCTGGGCAGGGCTGGGCCTGGGCTGCCTCATGGAGATCCCTCTGGAGGCCCACAATGTCTAAGACTCTGAAGTGGGGCAAATGCTTTCAATTTCAGGATTCAGCCTTTCTGTTGCTCCATCCCTCTGCTGGTACTTATCTGTCTGCATGTACTCTTTGGCAGTGTGATGAACAGAACTACATCTTCCTAAGGCTACAGAAAAAAAATGTGTTCACGTGAAGGAAATTGTTTCAGTCCTCAGGCCCTAAGCATGTTTTTTGAAGAAAACTTTTTTTTCGTGGATTTTCTAAACCACAGCAAGGAGTCCACGCTTATGATTTTCTATCTGGATGAGAGGTTGATGCAGACAGATTTCTGGGCAGCTACAAAAATGCTTCAAGGCTACTTCAATTCTTCTGCACAAGATCTACCTGGCCTGTGGCATCTTAATGTGGCTGTTCTTTTCATTCCAAACACAAGCTGTGAACAGCATCTCTAATGTTCTCTTCTCAAAAGCTGATAAAGCAGACTGTGAAGATTTTTTTCAGCAGCAGACATAAGTTCTGCAGCAGATCCATAGCACTGTTACAGGCCCTGTGCCATCCAGCCAGAGCCACCATCCTGCCCCAGAGATTCCCCAGCAGGGCCTGTCCCCAGTGCAGCCCTGCCCTGCCCACCCATGGGGTTTGCTGAGCTGGGCTGTCACTCCATGCTGGCCTCATCCCATCACCATCCGCAGCGAGGTGCCCAGTCCTGAGAATGGAGGCTGCTCTTGGTGTCCCCAGATGTTCTGCTCATGCCTGGGCAGGGCTGGGCCTGGGCTGCCTCATGGAGATCCCTCTGGAGGCCCACAATGTCTAAGACTCTGAAGTGGGGCAAATGCTTTCAATTTCAGGATTCAGCCTTTCTGTTGCTCCATCCCTCTGCTGGTACTTATCTGTCTGCATGTACTCTTTGGCAGTGTGATGAACAGAACTACATCTTCCTAAGGCTACAGAAAAAAAATGTGTTCACGTGAAGGAAATTGTTTCAGTCCTCAGGCCCTAAGCATGTTTTTTGAAGAAAACTTTTTTTTCGTGGATTTTCTAAACCACAGCAAGGAGTCCACGCTTATGATTTTCTATCTGGATGAGAGGTTGATGCAGACAGATTTCTGGGCAGCTACAAAAATGCTTCAAGGCTACTTCAATTCTTCTGCACAAGATCTACCTGGCCTGTGGCATCTTAATGTGGCTGTTCTTTTCATTCCAAACACAAGCTGTGAACAGCATCTCTAATGTTCTCTTCTCAAAAGCTGATAAAGCAGATTGTGAAGATTTTTTTCAGCAGCAGACATAAGTTCTGCAGCAGATCCATAGCACTGTTACAGGTGATCCTAATTTTGCATGAACAGACTGACCTAAAGCACTTTCTCTTTCGTCAGACCATTGAAAGATTCCTTTCACATTGGATATGAGAGTGAATTTATTTTTCCACCCATTTTTAAAAAAACATAATGAAGATCATGCATATAAAAATTGGACGAGATGGAAGGAGCAAATGAAAGCTTCTGAATGAGTTTTCTTTTTCATGACAACTTTATAGCAGCAAAGATTTTCTATCTTGTCTCTGTCTTGCATATTAAGGAGGAGAGAAAAAAATTGCTGAAGAGGAACTGCACTCAATGCATTCTTCTAACAGAGCAGTTTGGAAGCAAAAGTCAGCAGCATCATAACCAAGAGCTCAGGAGGAGCTGTAGCTGGAGACCTGGGCAGGTCCCAGTATGAAGACCAATTTGCACAGCCAAAGACACGTTTAAATGGAAGGAAGAACATTTAAGCCCACTTGTCAAATTAATAATCTGCTTTTCATTGTCACATGTGCATCCCATTCACCTTGTGCATTCCCACAATGTCTCTTTTATGTTGCGATATTTCTATTGCAAACTGACAGCCTTTCTTGGGATTTAACCATTTACCCACTAATATTTCAGAGTCTCTTGTCACTCTTATTCTCCTTAAGTTTTTGCTGTGATAGAATAACTGCATTTCCTTAATTAACCAGTTACAGTGTCAGCACAGGTTATAGTTGGAAATTTGGTGTATTGTGTGGAGGAAGTGAAACATCCTTCAGAAGTCAATATGAAATTACTTATTCCTCAGAAATAGATAAGGCTTATACTTGTTTTGTGGTTGTTTCCAAGCCTTCCTGCATTCCAGCTGTTGGGGCCCAGAGCTCATCCTGCTTTTAGGAATTCAACTGAAAATCTACAGAGTTCAGCTGTCTGAGTGCGAGTTTGTCTTTGGTGATAGGAGCTCCCACGAGGAAAGCTGAGAACAAGGTCCTGCCCCTGCTTTTCTTTCAGAGCTGCTTGTAAACTGAGACTTAACCCTGCCCCAGCCTGCACGACAATGCAGCTGTGCAGAAGTTCTGTCTGTGCCTGAGCCTGTACCTCTGTGAATCCCACCCAGACTCGCTGGTGTGACTCCTGCCCTGGCCCTGCACCCATGTCCCTGCTGCAGAGTTGCTGGTCGGGCTCTGGACTCCGTTCTGACCCGCACGAGCTGTTGTGCTGTCAGTGAGGTTGCTGCTCTCATCTGTGCTACTGTTGTGCTCAGCTCACGGCTCACCTTCCCCTGCAGTGCAGGATTATAATTTCTACCTTCTAAAGCAGAATTAGGATGAGGATTCCTTCCTGTGACTTCTACATGGGTTTAAATGTATTTCTGAAAGTGAGCTATCAGTTTGCCAAGCAAAATTTCCACTACCTTAAGTTCTTTTCTGTAAAGCAGACATTTAATTAAGAGGTAATAAATCCATTAGAACTCAGAGAAAACAAACCCTCCTGGTAGGTACCTTAATTTTAACAAATGAAAATATTACTGTTATAGGAATATCAGCCTGGAGATGTTCACCCAAGTAATTAATGGGAGCTTAATATTTTAGAAAGGAGCAGGTGCAAGTTAGTGAAAAAAAAAAGAAAATGTTTTCCTTCATATCATAGGCAGTTTAGTTAATGAAAACATATTAATTTTAAGTCTGATCTTGTTTAATATGTTTTCAGTGTCCAGTTTCCCAATATCTAAAGGTCTTTGTTCTACAACAGGAAAGAATTATCCCAAATACTTTCCTGAAATCGAAAAAAATTAGACCTGCCTCATTTCACTTGTCTGGAGAATCCTTTATCTCATCAAATCATCTTATTTGAGGAAGCACCTTATCAGATTTCAGTCCTCCAGAGTGTAGCTCTGCTTGTTCATGAGCTATTAAAAAGACAGCAGTGCTCTTGTACTTCACCCAGTCATGTTTAAGAAATCTTAACCACTTTAGTAATTCTGGGAGATACTATGAAAAAGCAAAGACTCAGAAGTGGAATGAAGAAATCTTACATAGAGGCATGAAAACCAGAAGAGTTTCAACCTTTACAAAGTTGCTACCATTATTCTATTGCAGGATTATGCCATTAAATAACTTCTAGTACAGATTTACTTTATATTTGGTTATCATGAAAGCTAATTTTACTGTTTATTTTGGATTTATTACTACTTGGGAGTGACTTAGTTTGGAAAGTATTTGTCTTATACCTTCAAAATCAGTGATGTTTGAGAAATACAAATTATTTATTTAACTTTTTCTACATGTACTTCAAACATCTTACAGTGTTTTATAGGTTTTCAAAAAAGCTCAAAGTTGGAATTGTCCCAGTGGCCCCAAGAACTGTGTAGGAGAAAACACTTCTCTAAACATTGCTTATTCTGGCCTAAATTGTCCACAATAAAAATGTTAAACCTATCTGTACCATCACTACAGTTTCTGAATTTCAGCTAGGAGTTTTGATTGCTCTCCATCCTTTTGCTTAGCACTGACTAAAATCTCTCCTACATCTGTCATATTAATGTTATTGATCTCTGAACTTTATGGAAAAAGGGTCTATGATCTTTCCTCCGGGGAAATTATCTTTGAGTAAATACAGAATAATAAATAATGAATCTTGTAAGAAGATAGCTTAACAGAGGCAGACAGTCATGTAGGTGCCTGATGAACAGGGTTCTGAGACATGAGAGATCCAGTTATGGCTCCTGGTTGAGCAGCAGATTTCAAATCTGATCTTGTATGAATGGAGTTTCTCATCTGCGAGGTGAAGACAACACAAATTTTCCAGCTCACAGAGGCAGGGAGTTTTGACACATTAAAAAACTTATTATAGTTCTAAGGGTATTATAAGCAAGAAAGATATTAGCCCCTTGCACCTTGTAAATTATTACATATATAGGAACAATCTCAACTGAACTGAGCAATGAAGCCGATTATTACAATCACAACAGTTAAGTCCTTTTTTTTTTTTTTTTCTGTCATTCTCTTTTGCATTACCTACTTTACCCAGAGGTATTTTCATGAGGGCATTGAGAGGAGAGGGCAATAACATCAGTCCAGATGTGCAAAATAATAAATTAGTTATGATTGAAACTGCCTATGGATAACTGAAATTATTGACCAGCAGTGGTTGCCTGACCTGTATCCATCAAAATGTCAAAGCATGTAGAGGTAGACAGCAGGTATGCACCCAAGGAGTGAGGACTGCATAAATCTCTGATGCTGCTCCATGCTGCTTCAGGCAATTTTGACATAGGATAAATTACAATACAGTTCACTCACAAAAAAAAATATGATTAAAATTAGCACCAACACTTGCTTGTTTGCTTTCAAAGTACCTATAATATTAGTTATTAGATAAATTATCCTCCCATTGTATTGAAAATAGCTTTGAGTAAATGAGTTTTTTTGTCATACATTCTTCTGCAAATTCTTATTGAATAGTTCTGAAGAATTTAAAAATAAATAGTACTGAATAATGTTTAACAAACCAAAAAAAAAATTACAGTGACAGCCATATACCAAAATTGTAAAATGGGGAATCTAAATTGAATTTATTTTTCTCTAAAAGCATTTTATAAATTATTCCTCCAATAATATACTAACATTTGTGATGTTATGTTGGTTTAATCTATATGATATTCCCAACATTAGTGTTATTAGCACAAAATATTCATAGCTATAGGTCAGAATGTTAGCTTTCTACCTTCATGAAAAAAATTTTGAAAAAACACTACATAGCTCAGGCTTAACTACTTGCTTGTTGTCTTTTGATATCTCAAAATACAATTGTCAGAGATTATATAAAGTCCTGATTTTCTCAAGATATTTCTTACCTCTGCAATATTAATAGCAGAATTTGTTTCCATCTGCTCTGTAAGTAGCAAACATTCACAAATTCTTTCATCTATCATCTTAGATTACAGAATGTTAAATTTATGAATTTTTGAGAATGTTGCTGAAGTTCCAGTGCCTTATTTAAGAGACCATGATATTCTACAGAAAATTTTCCATTATCTTCAGTGAAGCAGGTCTCACAGTTCTTGTCTTGTTCACTATCATCCCTGACACCCAGGAGAATAAATTTATGTGGAAAGAAAGATAAATTTCATTTGGTTAAGTCTGGAATAAGGGAGTAAAACTATAGGAGATCTATGGGAGTTTTTGAAATGTGAAAAGGAGAACACCATTGAAATTTTAGTTCTGCCTACTTTTGGAGAATGTCCATCTTCTTTAATTTATAAATCTGACTTCAATGGATTAACTGTCCTTGAAAATGAATTTTAAAAGTTATCCAGTTACTGTGTTTTAGCCCCATCAAACAAGTAAAGTACTAGACAACTCTCCTGTCTCCTCTACTACCTCCATCCCTAGAGGGATGAGGAGAAGAGTCAGAAAAATTAAGACCTATGGGTTAAGACAAAAACTTTTTAGCAACAGGAAAAGTAAAATCATGAAAAAGAGAAAGAGGGAGGGGAATAAAACCCAAGGAAAAAAAGTAATGGGCACTACAATTCCCAGCCCATTCCCCAGCAGCAATCAAGTCCTCCTGGGCCAATCCCCCTGGCTTATCTACTGGGCATGATGCTCTTTGGCATGGAAAATCCCTTTGGCCAGTTGCAGTCAGCTGTCCTGGCTGTGCTCTCTCCCAGGTTCTTGTGCACCTGCTGGCTGGCAGAGCATGGGAAACTGAAAAGCCCTTGACTCAGGCTGAGCACTGCACAGCAACAAGTAAACCAGCAGCGTGTTATCAACACTTTTCATCCACTGAATCCAAAACAGCACCTTGCCAGCTACTGAGAAGATAATTAACTCTCTTCCACCTGAAACCAGGACACCAATTCTAAAATATTTGTGCATAGAATATTGATTTAATTCTCTGCATTTATACTTTTAGTTTTATGATTCTACATTTTATATTTTCTACTTTTATATTTGAGCCTGATATTCTTCTATCAATAGAATGGAAAGATGGACAGACACTGAAAAAATAAAAAAAGCTTAAAAAAAGTCTCCACAAAAATAAATATTAAAGTGGCCAGTAGATGTACCAAACTCTATGCAAATTACATTACTGAATTTACTTCCCAGTGCCTTTGCCAGATTTTTAACCATGTTTCTTTAATATCAGTAATTAGAGACTGAAGATAACTGACATAATTTCAGTAACTTAAAAGACATTTTGACAATAAAGTATGATGTGATTGAGAAGGTTGTATTTATTTTTTTGACCTGTCTAGGTCTCTGTCACTCCTTCATGAGTAATTGTAAATCACTCTTGTATTCACAGAGAGTGTATTAAAAGTTTCTCAAATTTTTGCTTGATTTAGCTTGGTATGAAAACCTCATTATATAGCCTTGGTTAGTCCTCTGCTTATAAATTTGTAGTCATCTAGTGAGGATGCAGAAACAGCATTAGGCTTAGGTGATCTGTTACATGCTGTGAATAGCAAATAGCAAACAGTGAATACACAAAGCCAGCAGTTTACAAATAAACTCCAGTGAAAATTATTCCTTCATGTTTCTCAGTGAGTACCTCTGCATGTCAAAGATAATAGAATAAAAAGGCTTCATATCAGCTCATGAATGATGGAATAACATAATTATAATGGAATAAGAAAAATTAATAATGGATAATACTGATATTAAATGCTTCAAACATTCCTAGTTACCTTCTGCCGACCCACAAATCAAAGATGGTTTCAGTCTGTCACCTCCACACTCTCTGACTGTAGTCGTCTATTTCATCCAGTCTGAAGTAAGACTGAAGTAATCAGAATAATATTCTTTCAGTTGGTCCCAGTGACAGAGTACCATACAGGAGAATTTAGTCAATCTCATGGGGATTCTCACTTGTACAGAATTTTTTTCCCCAGGAGTAATGATCAAATAAGTCTTACACTGCATTACTGGGGATGGAGTGGAACAAAGAGAAAAATTTTATGTGAAAAATGACCTAAAGCCCTCTCTAGTAGCCAAAAGAAATGGATGAACCAAGGAATGTATCAAAGGAGGAGCAGGTTCAAGTGAGAAACAGAGAAGAGGACAGATGCCTGTGGGAAGAATCGGGCGGAAATGGATGCAAGAAACAAGGTGAGATGAATTAGGACTAAAGCAGCACTAAAGAGTGCTAGGGAGTGTAGCAAACTAAATTTTTTAATAATGTGGCTGAGCAAAATGAAAAAATTACAAAGGACAATTTAGTATAAAATCTACATGAATTTGTACAAAGTCTTGACCTCTGCAATGACTATACACCCTGGTGTTCAGTTTGTTTCTTAAGAGTCTGCTTATCTTCCAATCTTCAGCTGCTGTTCTCTGATATTTCCTAGTTTCTGTTTCCCATCTATAACAGAGCTTCAATTTATAAAACAGGTTATTAAATGTGGAGTAGTTAAAGGTAAATTACTTGACTTGTGGTATCTGAACTGCCTCTTTAAGTTTGTAAATAAACCATTGCCCCTGCTTTGAAAGGACTTTCTGCTTGAATTAACTGTCTTGTAATCTGTAGGAAAAACACAACTATAATAATCAGGCAAGCAAGTAGAACATATAATATTAATAAACTATTACAGACATCTCACACATTCTTCACACTTGGCTGTCTAAACAAATCAATACAAAGGGAAAGATCTAGTTAAGACTGGTATAAAAATCTAATGCTTTATCTTTAAAGCAAGTCAAAACATAACAATTCAACTTTATTATGTATGGTGTGGTTTGTACAGATTGCATCCCAAAGGCTTTATGGAGGTAGATAATACTCTTCCAGGGTAAGATAACAATATTAACAATGGAAAGAGAGAAATTATATCCACAGTCACATCCCTCTATCGGTGGTGTAAATTGAAACTAGCACTACTAAAATCAATATGCTTCACACTGATACAGAATTGCTCAGAGATTAAAATCAGGCCCTGGTTAGGTAGCAGAGAAACAATTTCTTTTCAGCTGAGAATTGCAATGGAGCGGTAAGTCAATGAAGCAGAGACACAGGACGGTGGTTTTCAGACAGCATGAAACTTAAGTGAGGAAAGGAAACATAAAGATGCAGCAAAGCAATATAGGTGAAGTCTATCAGTGCTTTTAAATTTAGGAGTAAAATGTGGAAGCACTAAATAAAATGATTGTTGGAAGAATATATGTGATTATTCTCACTGTCATGCTGTGGAACTCAATGGGAGTTTTTCACCATCTTCAAATATTAGCTTTGTAAAACAAATTACAGACATATTGCTGGAGTACAGGGAATGCTTTAGGCAGCAGAAACAGAAACAAACAAATGAGATAGAGTGGTTTACTAAGAGACAATACAAAATTCTGGAGGCATATTTCTTCACTGGATAAGAGCAACAGTAAACTTCTCAATTCTGTGGGTTTTCTTCATCAAAAACCAGCAAGCAGCAGGGTAACAAAGAGCAGGGCAATCTTAAAAAGTTGGAGGTTGAAGTAGCATCACATTCTCTTTTAGCAGCTGGAAGATTTCTTGCTAATACCCACATAATCTCATATGCAGCCCTCTATTCTGCTCAGAAGTTATCCATCAGGCCTGATGCCAGATTCTGTTTCACCACATTGTATTTAGGCATCCAAATATAAAACACAAACAAATACCAAGTGTCCTCCCCTGCCACCCTGTCACACACACACAGACACAGAATCCCATCACAAATAAAATCTGTAGTTACTTACAGAAAAATGTCAACTTTGGTAAGTTTGTTCTGTTTCTGGAGATGTGACACTATTGAAATTTGTCTCTCTGACAAGTCAAAGAAGCACCCCTTAAACAGGAGACAGAAATTTCCAGACTTGAGTATATTTGAGATTTTTTTTTCAAGGGTAATTTCTTCTCTGTTTAGACAGCAGCTGGTTTTTAATTCCAGGTTAGTCAATTATTCCTGTAGACATTTACCAAAGAAAGAAAATATTATCAAATTACAATAAAGTTGTTAGTTTTTTTCTTTCAGGAATTTAATGTTATTTTTCCTTGTCATCTTTTAAGTATAGTTTTTTTCCTTGCTCAAGGTGGAAAGGACACTCTAAGAGAATTAAAAGTTAACAATTAACCATTGTACTTTTTGCACAGAATCTGCCATTCTAGCAGTGTGCTAACTCTGTCTCTGATGAGTTTATGATTCTAAAAAGTCTAAGCAGCATTCCCTTAAGAAAGAAAGCATTTGAGAGATCAATACTTTTGCCTGTGGGCCTTGTTGAACAAAGATCAATGCATGTACAAAAATCAGCCCAGCAGATGTGACTGTGAAGACTAGCAGGCCCCAGAGAGAGGAATGCCTGATGGGGACAGCTATCTGTATAGCTCTGAAGTGTGCCATTAAGCCTGCACTTCACTTGGCTCATATAGGCGTTGTGACCCCTCAAGCTGTGCAGTGGTAATCTGCAGTGTGTTGTGTTTCATGCTGCTCATGTGAAGTTAGGGGTACTTTAGCTATTAGATCCTTTATTCCTTGCCCAACATGGGGCATTAGTCAAGTGAAAATGACAGCTATGCCTAGCTCAGAGAATTCTCCTGGCAGGCCCCAGGAGCCCTGTAGAGAAAGCTCTAAGGTATGAAAAACCTTTGCCAACATTTGGCACCTTGAGGTTGCTGCCTGGCCTGTTTTCTTGTGTAGCTGGTATTTGTCAGCTTTCCTGATGGACTTAGAGATGCTATTTAATTTCACTGCATAAGGGAGAAAGAAATCCATTAGCATTTGAGGCCTGTCAATGAAGATTGTGTCACTAGCTAATAGAAACTGCAAATGTGCCAGATTGTTCAGCAGAAACTGAGGGGGCAGGAGACTGCAAGTAATAGGTTGAATGAAATTGAACCTCTTTATTTTTCATAAAAAGTTTTTTCCTTTCAGAAAAACTCACAAAAGGCAAAAATTTCTCCCTAACAATCATTGAATGCAAAGGGAAAGATGATGCTGAAATAGAGCAGAACATAAAATAAAAAGTATAAACAAACTGTATTCTTAAAGGGAATTTAGGCATCAAACTACCATTTTAAAAACCAAATGCCTAACATGTCAAAACCTTGAAAGGGCTACTTCCCACAGTAATGCAGTAGCCCTGCATTTCTGCTGAATTTTATAACAGTTAAGACCCAAATTAAATGGTGTCCTGGAAAAATGTACTAATTAGTTTTGTATAAATGTACAAAAATATGCTGCTACAGTTAAGCTAGTAGTAACACTGAGAGGACATCTGATGGTGTGTGAAGAGCAGTTGGTTTTGCCCAGCTTGTTTTCCTTGATTTTTGAGAGTAAAATTCTAGCTTCTCCATATATGGCACGAAGGAAGGATTTCAGTTGGGCTCTTTCTCTTTATTTTGAGAAATATCTTTAATAATTAAACAGCTGGAATCCTGAACTATATATCTTTTTCTATTTCTTCCCTAGTGAAACAATTCTGCTTTGTGAAAATTTAAGAATTCAACAGACAGTGGTAAAAAGAAAATACCAACTGAATGATTTGGCAGCATTCATGTGGGAGAGTCAGGCTCAGATCCTTTCCCTGGTGATCATTCAGTCTGTTGGAGAAAGCAAAGCAGCTTGAGTGGGATAAAGTTCTTCTCCTAGAACCAACATGAAGAAAGCAAAAGATACAACAAACACATTGTGTGAAAGAATTAGGACACCAGTGTATCTAGTGGTCTAGATACAGCTTACCATTGCAAAGCTGGAATTTATATATTAAAGAAAAAAGGAAGAAAATAACTTTATAGATTTCATTCTGCTTACACAGGGCAATGGGATAATTTTTAAAAAATTAACAGAAATAAGAGTCCTGTCATATTGGAATGAGGTCTAATATGATATTCTCTGTCAGACAAACCACAATACAGTTATTTTCTTTTTGTCAGGGAGAGGAGATCTGCAATGAAAATGTTGGTGGGAGCAGCTGATAATGCAGGAGACTCTTGACCTTGAAACTTTCCCAAATAATTTGCTTTTCACCCTTGGCTGCTCAACATTAGTGCAGTACAATTATGAAGACATAAACATTACAAGGACACCTGGCACACAGCCTGTCACAATGAGTTAAACTTGAGTATTCGATTCCCTGAGCAACCATGGAAGGAGAATGAGCCACCTCATCAGGAATTCAACTGTGTCAGTTTAGGAGGAAGTGAGGATGGGAGGAGTTGATTCATCAAGCTCAGACAAGACCCAGCCAACCTTCTACCTTCATTCAGGCACTAGAAACAGATCATAAAGGGACCTGTCAGGTCCACAGTCAAATGAACTGTAAGAGAGAATGTGGAAGGTACCTTGGCTTGTACCTAAATTCTCTTGAAATACTTTTTTCTTTCCTTCAATGCAAATGCTGCCATCTGCTTGTTTTAAATAGTTGTAAATCACATAAAGAAGCAAATTGGCTAAGGAATGGAGCATTTAATTTTTTTTTTTGTTTCCACACCATTAGCAAATTTGACTTGAGGTATACTTCAATTTAGATAGACCATTAAGCTGCATCCATTCAGGGTCCTTCATTATCATGTTAACCTTTTTTTCCTTTTTCCCAGAAATAAGACTTAAAGATCTTTAACTGAAGGAAGAGTTGCTACTGATTAGTAAATTAAATTTGGAATTTCAGTGATATTTTCATAATATTATCATTTATTAATTTATGAAGAGAGAACTTTGCTGAGTATAATGAAATACTTAGAATCAGTACTAGAGATTTTGAGAAATTCTTTTAGTTTCATTCTTAATTAATTATTAAATATGTTATGTTTCCAAGTACTTGTCAGTAATAGGGCCTTTCTTACTACATTTTGGGAAAATCTAATTCTCATCTCATTTAATGGTTGTGCGATGGCAAGGTAACAGCACTAACTTTATTACAGACTCATTGTTATCAAAATCACCAAAATTATTAAAAACATTAGCAAAATTAGAAAACCTCCTGGGGGGGCGACATATTTTTTTCATCACTATTTTTCCAATGCTTTTCTTCATCCAGATTGTTTTAGCCTAGCATACACACCCTTCTTCTTTCTCTTTCCATTTGTTTCTTTCTCTCTGCACATGTTTTACATATATTTTCATATATATATATATAGCCAGAATATTGCCAACATATGTATATCCTGGATAGCTATAGCTTAAAATTACCATATTGCCTGAGCTATCCAACCCACAAAATAACAATAAATCTTATATAAACATGCCTTTCATATATGCAGTCATATGATAAACTTCTTTGTAAAGTAAGCTTAAATTTTATATTGGATCTACTGTTACAATTGCTCTGATATTTATCTTGACATGTAATTTAAAGTAATATTTTAAACTATAATTATCAAAATTCAGACATAATTTCTGAATAAAAGGATGTTCCTTAGTTTAGTAATTTTCAAGATAATCACATTACTTTTTAAAAATGTTTAGGAAGTGACAAAATGTGACAGCAAAGTTTCTCAAAATAGCAAATAATCACACTTAAGGGCTGTGTTCTCCCATAAATTAACAGGAGTTTTCTTTATTGCAATTATTTGTTCTCTTTGCAACTCAGCTTTGCATCTGCTGCAAGAATGAAAAGGAAGTGATGCTAGTGAGCGTGAATATAGAAAACAATAGAGGTATGAAAAGGAGGAGAGGAGAGGAGAGGAGAGGAGAGGAGAGGAGAGGAGAGGAGAGGAGAGGAGAGGAGAGGAGAGGAGAGGAGAGAGAGGGAGGAGAGGGAGGAGAGGAGAGGAGAGGAGAGGAGAGGAGAGGAGAGGGGAGAGGAGAGAGGAGAGGAGAGATGTCTCAATGCTTAGCTACATTACTAAAAGAAACTAAGAACAGAGAAAAATAAAACTAACAACCTGAATAGTTCTACTTGGGTTTTGATTGACTGACTCACACATAGATGTTCTCTGAAGAAAAAAAAAATATTATTATAGTGAGTTTTGGAAATTGTCTTTTACCCTAGCATTGTTGCTGTAATTAGAATGCATGATTTATTTTCTGTGAAAGTGAATTTTCATGTCAAAAACAACCATGTTGTTTAAAGACACCTTGGGACCACCAAGTTTATGTTCACTGCCAGGTAGGTTTTCAAAGAGACACAGTTTTCCATCCTGGTAGCCCATGCCAAGGGTGTTGTTCTCCATGCTAGGGCACAGTGTTTCTAAGGTCACTGGATGTGGAAGGGAGCTAACAGATATACAGGGGGAGGAAATCAAGGGTCCTTCATGGAGCAAATACATTGAACAAGTTGCCAAATGGGTATAGAGTAAATCGACAGACCACAGAAGGGCTGGGAAATCAGTCTGAGGGGCTCATGAAGCAGCTGTGTGATTTCATGAATGGTGGTAGGAGGAGAGAGCAGGGAAGCAGGGAGTTCTGATGCACAGTGGAATTGGCCTGCCACTTCCAAAGCATGTCAAACAGGATACTGAAGAGAAAATCGGTTTCACCCAAAGCGGTAGAGCCTGGAGAGCCCATTACTGCCTGGGACCTTCCAGTTCTGATGAGCTCATGCAAGTTTTTATCAGCCTTTCTATCCATGAGGAAAATCCATGTGATTTTTATCATTACAGATGAATTATTTTTTAACCTTGATTATTTGCATAGATGTATTTCTTGTATAACACTGATTCATATAGACACGTATAAAAACTAAACTTTTGCTTCTGCATTCTAAGATAATTTTCTAAATATCCTGTCTTTGAGGTATGATGTACTTACAATGAATACTGCCTTTCCTTGTGCTTCACTGCTATGCTGTTATTCTTTTAAACACTTGCTTCAGTACTGCTACCTCCAGCACTTGTCTACCTTGGTGATGAACAGATGAGCACAGTGGAAATATGACAAGCACAGAATTACTAATATATCCTTTTACAGAGCTAGAAGAGGTTGAATCATAATTTACAAATACTTAGTGACACCAAAATTAATTTAATTTTTAGGAAGAGTTTTCTTTATCCCAAACATTGACTGTCTTAGACTTTAAAATATCTCCTTCTTTGGTTTTCTAATGTGAAAATTATGTGTGTTTTTTGTAATTCCTCATCAATGGTGATAGTAAGAACACTCACTGTTTTCTGTCTTCAAGAAATGTGTACAATCACTTCTATTTAATATTTACTTATGTTCAGTGAACTTCTTATTCACAGCCCATAATATGTAATGGGGTGCTAGGCACTATCAGAGCATGCTTTTTACTCTTATTTTAGGCTTATCATCATTTTGTGGTATGCTTTGATGTTTCCCAGCCAAATAATTCTCTATGTGAGTTACATTAAAATTCTTACAAAATCAGTCAGTAAATTACACAAAGAGATTTCACATTAACTGTTACAAAAGTTTACAAAAAATATTGGTTAGAGAAAAATAAACGAGCCTCACTTTGTCTACTTATCTCAAAATAACATACTCAACATGCCCACCTTTTTCTGGATGATTCATCACTGTCCAGCTAAACATATTGACCACAAGTTTGATATACCTCACATCTCACATTCAAAAGGAAGAACAAGGTGGACTACAAATCAGCTTTAACATCCCTTCACATCCTTATCATAACTCTACTTCCTTGCGGTTTAAAATATTTTAAAATTCTTTCTTCCCTATCAGCGTTATCAGCTTTTAACCTATTTGCTGTTCCTTGGGCTTATCCTGTTTATTTTTCTATCCCCTTCATGACTTGTAGCTACATCCCTTTGCCCACTCAAGTGCTGAGGTAAAATATCTCACCTGTGCCATCACTGTGCTGCAGGATAGAGAAATGGGAAATCTTGCCGATAGCTTAGTTTGGGAAATGAAGATGTTGAAGTAGTGATAGCTGTAAAAGGGCATCTCAGTATAATATGGGCTGTGGTGTATAACTAAAAGACAATTAAATCTTTGCTGTGATCACAACTTCTAGGAAATTAAATTTCACTGCCTTTCACAACAGTGACCAACTTATGCATGGAACTTTTTGCAGTTAACATAAAATCAGCCAGAATCAAAACATCTATAAACAGATTATACAGGAGAGTAGGTCATACTGTTCACAGTATGTGTTTGACCCGCTAATTGATAGATATTCCAAAGTAATTGACCATTAGTCACTCCATGCAATTATTCTAATAGTTTATTCAATACCAAGTGTGGAACTTTTACGAAAAGTAAGATATTAAATTGTAAGTAGAAAACATTTCACAAATAAATTAATGGTTTGATTTTCCAGAATGGCTGCATCAGTGAAAACAAGAAGCTATTTTCTGCTTTAAATAAAATGTTCATTTTTTACTCAGAAAACTACTTGAGGGGAAAAATTGATGTATCCAGACTGCTTTAAATGTAACTTTTTAGTTTCAATTTTACCATAATAAACTTGACATTGCAATTTGGAAAAACAGACATCCTTGAACTGTAATTCTGAGACCATTCCACCTCCATTTAAAAAAATCAGTTTGTGTGTTCAGTGTGAGAAAAGAGGGTATGCAGATGTATTGGGTTTTTGTGGCAAGGTTTTGGTAGTGGAGTTCTGCAAACAGGTCTTTGTGATGATGCCACAAGCTTCACCTGTGTACAAGAAAATCAATGCAAGATGACTGATGGATTCACCATCAGCCAAGGCTGAGCTCAGTAATGGTGGTAGAACCTCTAGGATAATATATTTAAGAAGAAAAAAAACAACAAAACCCATAGCTTAGTGACTAGAAGAAAACATCAGCCAGAGAAGAGAAGAGTGAAAATATGTGAGAAGTTAACTGCAGACACAAGGCCAATGCAGAACAAGGGCAGGAGGTGCTCCAGGGGCTGGAGCTGAGAGTCCCCTGCAGCCCATGGTGAAGACCATGGTGAGGCAGCTGTGCCACTGCAGCCCATGGGGTTCCGTGCAGGAACAGAGATCCACCTGGAGTTTGTGGAGGAGCAGGTGGGAGCCTGAAGGTCATTGTGGCACTCTGGGAAGCCTGTGCTTGAGCAGGCTCCTCCCAGGAGCTGTGGCCACAGGGAGAGGATCCCACATTGGAGGGGGCTTGCTGGGACACCTTGTGTGCCCCAGGGGACTCATGCTGCAGCAGTCTGTGCCTGAAAGACTACAAGCCATGGAAGAGACTAGACTGGAGCAGTTTGCAAAGAACAGTAGCCTGTGGGAAGGACTCATGTTGGAGAAGTTGATAGAGCCATAGAATCATTAAGGTTGGAAAAGACTTTCAAGATCAGGTTCAACCATTGATCAAATACCGTTATACCAACTAAACCTTAGCACACATTTGCTTATTGAGCACATCCATAGATTGTGACTTGACCACCCCCTGAGCAGCCTCTTCCAATGCTTGACAGTCCTTTCAGTGAAAATTTTTCCTGATATCCACGCTGAACTCGCCTGGCTCAGCTTGAGGCTATGTTCTCTCTCATCCTGTCACTAGTTGTCTGGCA
Source organism: Emberiza elegans (assembly GCA_024865655.1). Lineage (NCBI taxonomy): Eukaryota > Metazoa > Chordata > Aves > Passeriformes > Fringillidae > Emberiza > Emberiza elegans. The sequence continues at coordinate 44,889,221 of JALJVW010000139.1, forward strand.
TTAGAGGCCAATCTCCATCCTGCTTTCTTTCTGAGGGGACCAGAACTGAACACAGAATTCAAGGCAAGGCCTCACCAATGCCAAGCACAGGGAGATCATCCCTTCCCTGGTCCTGCTGGTCACACTGCTGCTGAGACAGGCCAGGATGCCATTGACCTTTTTGGCCATTTGGGTATGTGCTGGATCATGTTTGTTAACCAACATCCTCAAATCCTTTTCTGCTGAGACACTTTCCATCACTCTTCCCCAAGCTTGACTTGTAACATTGCATGGGGTTGTTGTGACCCAAGTGCAGACTTTACACTTTGCCTTATTGAAACTCACACAACTGACCTTGACCCATGGATGGATCCTGCCCAGATCCCTCTGTAGGGCCCTGCTACTCTCCAGCAGATCAACACTCCTGCCTAACATAATGCTGGCTGTGAACTGTCTGAGGGAACACTTGGTCCCTTTGTCCAAATCATTGATAAGGGTATTAAACATGACTGGCCCCAATACTGAGCGTTGGGGAACCCCACTCCACACTGGAGCAGGGCAGTAAGGTGAGGAGGAAGCAGCGGCAGACACGAATGATAAACTGACCAGAACCCTCATTCTTCATTTCCCATTCACCTGTACCACTGGAGAGAAGGAGATAGAAAAACTGGGAATCAAGCTGAGCCAAGAATGAAAGGGAAGGGTAGGGGGAAGGTGTTATTAAGATCTGGTTTTATTTCTCAGTATCCTACTCTGCTTTGATAGCTATGGTAATAAATTAAATTCTTTTATCCTGGGTCAAGTCTGTTTAGCCCACAACTGTAATGTCAACCCACAATTCTTTCATTGTATTTCTCTCCTCTGGCAAGCTGAGAATGGGAAAGTGATAGAGCAGCTTTGGTGGGCACTTGGCCTACAGCCAGGGTCAAACCACTACAAAAGCATAGAAAAAAATCCCTCTATAATATATTAATATAATGTATTAAATTCAATTTATAAGCTGGTTTAAGTGTCTCAGTTTTGGGCCATTCTAGAGGACCAGACACAAGCAATGCTTTTTTAATAACTTTCTTCTTTCAAATATATCCTCTATATTTCAACTTTTATGCTTATTTTTTACATTTCTCACCTCCTTCCTGCATGCCAAATGGAGCAAAAAGTACCCTTAAGGTATATCAGAAACCACAAAAACATATTTAGTCTTGAAGTAATTTGAAAAAAATCCTTGCATGGTTCCAACAGAGCAGTTCTTAAGCCAAAGCTTGAATAGTATGTATTTAACTGACCTAATAAAATATACAGTGGTCATATTATTTTTACTGAAATAATTGTGCCCTGCTCAATTCCATTGCCTCTCTGGCATATCCATTCTGCTTCATGTATAAAAGCTGTTGATATAGAGTCTGCTAATGTCTATTTATTCATAATTCACCAATTTTGACCCCTCCCTTCTATTTCCAACCAAAAACTCTAAAATTAACTCAAACCAGTCATGTCATCTTTTAATCATAAAGAGCCTGTTCCTGATAAGGTGGTTGGTGAAAGGTCAAAACCTCTATGCCAGTTAAAATAAACATGTAATTAGAGCAAAGGTGGTATTATTTTGAGGTTCTGACTGCTTTGGTATTATCTCATGAAGTCTTTATTTTACCCTCAGTGAAAAGAATCAAAGGGAAGAACTTTTGTATTTCATAGGGCAGGTAACACTTGGTCTGGATACTGTCGCAGTGGAGTGACAGCTCTTGCCCTGCAGCTGCCAGGATCTAATTACACCTAGGCTCAAAAAAGGAATTGTGCAGCTGTGTGGAATTAGGAAGACTCAACTTGTACCCCATATAGACCTGAAGGCTTGTGGGAGTATCAAGGAGTGATTATTGTAATTTTCTAATGGCATTGGAGCAGGAATAAGGTAAGGGGTGTGTGTCTGAATGTGGTTATTTTAACTGACTTCAGAAGTTACAAATCAGGATGTGCCTAAACTGCCCTGGTGGGAGTTGACCTGATCCAGGTTAGACTGGAGGCCAAAGCAGCTTGCAGTGTTCCCAAGTCATGTTTCCAAAGGGAAGCATTTGTACACTGACATTGTATTGGAAAGTATATGGAGCATGCAGTGTCAAGGATCAGAGTTAGAGTCCATGCTTTACAGAGGTATCGCTGAGCTGCAGGATGTAGTAAGATTCCTTATTCTTCATTTTCTCCCTGGCCTTCCCACACTGCACAGGCTGAAACAGAGAAATGATGAGGCCTTTCATACTTTTGGTTTCAATTGGGTAGGCAGAGCACACTTTTCTTTAAAACTGAAATCATGGATACAAGCTCCAGAGGTTAAGAACTTTTTTCTCATTTGTTGGATCAATACATGTATGCTAACCAGCAGGAGGCAAAAGATCACCTCCTTTTAGAAGGACTCATCAGCCTGGACCTCACTGTGCATTAATGCTGCTGTATGGCTTTGAGATTGAAACTGGTGTCATGTCTAATCAGCTTGAAATGAAGGTAGGGAGTTTGCATCAAGATGCTTGCATATCCTAGTGCTAAACAGAAGAGATTGAATCCAGATAGCCATCTCTTGGCTAAGAAGAGGGGAAAAAAGTACATGCCTTTTTTTTCTTGAAGTAAAGTTATGCAAGTATAGTGTATAAAATCTTTTCTGTGTATAATTTCTTACACTTAGAAAAAAAATGCTTTGTAGTCCAGGTGGACTTCCAGGTAGAAGCTACAATTTTTCAGTTTAAACTTCATTAATTTTGAACTTTATCAGAATTTAAAAAAAACCTGCCTCCAAGCTGAATTTTTTCTTTCAGTTTTCTTTCCTCTACAATTGAGTGTTACAGTTTTCTTGATAAGAAAGCATTGCCATGTAAATTACTTTAATAGCCCCCCATTACTTGATTAAATGTTTAATTTGTAAGGGCTTTGTGTACTTAGGCACCATACAATGTAGGAGCAAATGGCCTATATAGAGTTTCTGGATCGGTTACAAATATTTTGTTATCTGAAAGTTTTTTACCCTTTTGCCAGGAAGCTCTTCCTCTCCACTTATCTTTATTTAAGGGTTAACACCAAAACCTAGAGAGGTTAATGCTTTCCCAAAATAGATTCCCGCTCTTAGCTTTTTATTCCGAGGAATGTTCCCAGGAAGAATACATGTTTCCAGGAAGAAAGCACATAAGAACTCTAAGTTTGTTACTGCAAAAGCATTTTAAATATTACCGACTCTTGCCCAGTTTCTGCAGTCAGGTTATTTCATGCAATGAAGGCTGTCTTGCTCTTTAAATACAGTCAGATGCAAACAGAATTGCCAAATGAGCTATTGCATAAATCAGTGCTTTGAACTTCCTTCTCTCATTGTTCACTAACAATGCAGCAGTCGCTGAGACCAGATGCTCAAGGAGACAAGTGACAAAGAAGAGCTCATACGTTATTTCAGACTTGATTAGTTAACATTTATCTTCTTGCTAAAATCCTTTGGGCTTTGTCTGTTTATATCTAATTGAAGAAAATGAAATTGACTGAGAGAATGAGGCCTTGGCAGGTGGTTTGGTTTAAAATCATAACTACTGCCAATACTGGCTTCATATTGCTTAGTTAAGATTAATTTGCTTTTCCTGAGGCCATTTACATTACAGGTTTAATTCTGATGTTAATCTTCTCCCAAAACTTGTCTCCAATTTGCAGAAATGACCCTGTTTGTTATTCAAAGTCAAGATGCTTCTTTGTGATTATGATTATGGTTATCTCACTATCAAATTTCATCCAGGTAAAGATGGCAGTTTCAAATCACAAACATCATTCCTCAAGTGTTTGAAATGCCCCATCTATTTAAGAGAATGTCTGGGTAATACTGAAAATATGGTGAAAAACTTTTCTAGCTAAAAGTTTCTGAATTGTTATACAGTTCATCACAGCTTAAATTACAAAAGAAACCATTACTTACCCTGACATCCAAGTACCTTTCTAAGAAATCAGATTGCATATTTGGTTAGAATAGTGTACAATTAATCAATAATTTGAAATAGAATGCTTTACAGAGTAACAAGATTCTGTCTAAAATTCTACACTTCATGAAAAATCTCTTGAATTTACACAGTCATTTTACCTGAAGAACTCTCAGATTACAAAGTTGTTTTTCAAAAAATGAGTTTCAATTTTCTTTATGATTTTCAATTTTTTTCTTATGATTAGGGGGCTAGGTCCAAATTTAGTGAGGATAATTCCCTGATTCCTGATGCCAGGAATTAACCTAACTAAAGGATGTTAATCAGCATCTAAATCAGACTTTGGTCTTCAAATTCAGAAATTGGGAAGTATTTAATAGGTAGTCTAATGTCTTTGGTTGTTATCACTCAATGATTGATCAATGGGATGAGTGATCAGTAGTACAAAGCAGTAGCAGTAATATGAATGCTTGTAGTTACATTTTTGTAAAATATGCATTTTCTTTTTTGAGTATGATGTTTTCAAAAAGGGACCTGCTGAGAAAGCAATTCTGTGCAGTAAATTACAGTTTCTGCAAGCAGAAAATCCTTTATATACAAAACTGAGTAATAATCAGTAATAGGTGAAGAGACTATGTCATAATTCCATCCTGCTATGAATTATAACTGAAATAACTTCTTAAGATGTAATATCTGAGTGTAATAATGAGATTTTCTACATCAGAACCATTAGTGAACCTGGTTTTGTCAATTCAGCCTTTTAACAATGGAAAACCATTCAATAGTATCTGGGAGATAGAATCCAAATGTTACATTGAATTTTATTTACCTTAGTATTTCACATTATCTCTAGTAACATTTTTCTCTATTCATATCCTCAAAAATTTTTGAAATATTATATTTATTTATATAAATAAATGGGGGTTATTTAGATAAATAAGTGGGGGTTTTATACAGAGAAATTTTAGTTCAGGAGTAACATAGGACACTCCTAAAGGAGCCAGAATTAGAACAGAGGGTTTGACTGGAAGGCAAAAGGAATAAAATTTAAACAACAAGCTGTAAAATCAGAAGGAGTCTGGATAGCAGAAATGTATAGCAGCATTGGGTATGCACACCCAAGGCTAAAGAAAAATGACCAAGAAGTGTGAGGAAAGCAGCTTTAGCAAAGGGATACTATACTTCCACAGGTCTCAAACTTTAATATGTTACCAAAGCATGGAAAAGAATTTTTAGTAAATGGCTTTAAATTTTCTCATATTCTTGCTAGACAAATGTTTACATAAAATCACAGACTTTGATGTAGACTTCTGATTGTTTCCACATTCTCTCTGCTTTCTGAAGGGGTAGAAATAAAAAAAAAATTAAAAATTCTTCCCCCCCCATTTCTTTATCTATAGCCTCCCAGCAATTCATCCTAATGTATTCAGCAAGGTCTCAGTGATAAACCATGTGCTAAATAACATGTATCATTTTAGCTTTGAAGGCTTGGGAAAGATTTGTTTGGTTTTTTGTTGGATTGATTTGGTTTAGTTTGGAGGTTTTTGTTAGCTGGTGTGCTGTTTTTCAAATAAAAACACTTTCTGTATCATGGACCTTTTCCTCTCTCAACTATTTTAAACTGTCTCAGTGAAAATCATCAAGGGATGGCAGAGTAATTTCAAATCCTAACTCTGCAGAAGTTTGGAAAAAATACTTTTGTCTATATATTTGAATTTTAAATCATTGGGTCAATTCAATTGTTTTCTTATCACAAATGAAAAGGCTTGTGTTGGTAAAGGTCCTCTGGTTTACATCTGTACATCAGGGAAAGTCTGTTTGAAATGACGTATCAGGTTTCTGGGGCCACTTGAGTTGCCTTAGGACAAAAAGTTTCTGCAATCCAAACAATCTCTAAAAAGGTAGTGTTATGAACATACTAAATAATGGATTACTCCAGATTTGACATCAGTATGACAAACCATTATTTGGAGTGCTCTGAGGCGTGCCAAATTTCCTTTCATTTACTGTTAGTCTTCATAATGTAACATTTCTCTTCACAGGATTAACACTTCTAAAGTCATAGTTTTAAAGCATCTTGTCAGGTAGCATGTGAAAGGACATGAGTCCTGCAGAGAAGAACAACTCTCTTTTCTGCATTTCCAATACATTTGCATAAATATCCTTCCTTCTATCTCAGTTCATCAACTGCATTTAAGTCATCTCCCCACTATAAATGCAGTTACATAATTATTATTGTTGTCATCCTCTGCCATCTCCTAATTTAGGATTAAAATTCCTAGCTCTAAATGCAGTGGTTTCAGGGATACCAGCAGGGTGAAAGTTAGAATAAAACAAAATAAAGAACCCTGCAAGATTCAATTAGTTTTCTCCCAGATGCTGCAGTGCATCTCCCACACTGTTAAAAATCTTCTCAGCTCATTGAGTTTGGCTGGCACTGGCTTGTTGAAGGTGAGATGTGGTTTGCAGAAACTGTATGCTCTGCTACACGGGATTGCACGGCTCATTCTGGATCCATGTGCACTCCTTCAGCAGCTGGGGAAAGTATGGAGGAATGGACTGGACAAGGTACAGCCTAGGAGGACAGAATGTTTAAAATGGAGATTGTTTTCAAAAGAAAGGAGAGGAGATTGTTTTTTTTTAATAGAAAGGAGAGGAAAAAAAGAAGATCAAGTTTCAACCTGTGGGAGCCAGCAACTCCAAGTACCTCCCTTAAATAAAAGAGAGAGGCCAAAGCAATTTTTGTTTCATTGATTGGAGACACAGCTAAGCCATAGTGCTGGTATTGATTTCTTTAGGAAATACCACTCAAATCTGTCTATAAGTGGTATGATATCTTCTTTTCCACCAACTATGGAACAGCTGGAGAGGTCTGCAAAGTTGCATAGCTTTCTCTAGAAGATCACAAAATTAATGGGCTCAATGTGTGTGTATTCATGTGTGCCTCAATGAGATAACTACAAGAAACTTTATTCTAAAGGAGGGTAAGGGTCTAAAGACCATTTAAAATTCCTAAAGTCTTGTAGAGTATTGAACGAATCTGAAAAAATAACCTTTCCCACTTGGCTAATAAATCTTCGACTTTTGAAATACGTCTAGCTAATAGGTTTCTTTAAAAGGACTGCAGATCTTTTTTTTCATCTGGTGATTCTGATGAGTTAAAAAATGCATGGTTTTATCACACGGTTCATGTCCCGGTAAGATTTTATCAAAAATAAAATAAAATGTATTTAAAATAAAATCAAGTGTTTAAAGCCCTAGCTGTCTGCTAGAATGTGTGACCCCTGATCTGAAAACAAGCAAGGTTACAAATAAATATTTTTTAACAAATGTTAAAAACACAGATAATGAACTTTTTGGTAGGAAATTTATCTTCAAACCAATAACACACTGAGTTCATACATCTGAACAAAAGCAAGCACTGACACTTTGGCAACTCATGAGCACAGGGGAGACAAGGAGGGTTTCAAACTCCTCCAGAGCTGTGCTGCCTATGTGTACTGAGAAGCTTGCTGAGGAGAATATATCCTCCTGGACACATATACATAATCTCACTTTGATGGTATCAAGCATGACTGTTTTGGATTGCTTAAAATAAGTTTCTGCCAACATTGTGTTTACAAATATCTCAAATGTAAGAAGGGTTTAAAGATGTGAGGGCTTAAATTTGTTCTGTAGTCTGAAATCAGAGCCAGAACCCAAATGCCATGACTTAGAGAGCTTTTTTATCTAGCTACAATTAATCACAGACAGATGCTTGTGTCCTGCTGAAATCTATATTTATACACCCTTAAAGAGGACCTGTAAGAAAGCTGCCTCCCACTTACTTTCCATCTGCAGAACCATAATGCAGATACTGAAAGCTGTCTCCCACGAGACCCATTGACATTACTTGCAGCCATGGCACTTAAAAAATCAGTAATAACTTTGGCTATTCCTGTTTGGTTTGACATGATGGCCAAGTATGCTGCTGTTTTGATACACATCAATTATTTGAGGGAAAAGCACCACAAACCCATATACTATGAAGACACCAGCTAAAATTTCACAAGCAGAATGAGTCTGGTTACTGGGAGACCATAAGATCGGAAACAGAGATTTTCCAGCAGACTACTAAGTCCTGAGAATTCAAAGACTGCATAGAACCTATGTAGCAGATGGAGAAAGACTGTTGCTTGCTTCTCCTTACCCTATATAGGAAGAGAGGAATTGCTACTAGACAACTGCTGGGAACCATCACTGACTTTTTTGGAAGAATAGCCACACAGTAGCTGAAATTAAAAAACAAACAAACAAACAAAAAAAACTGCCTTCTTTATCAATCTGCCTAGAATGATAAAATGATAAAAGATGATTCTAACTTCATTAGAATGCAGGTCACTGTGCTTACTAAATGTCAGTGCTTGGCAATGCCATGAGTAAGAAATTTTAAAAAGAGGGAAGCCATATGAGGAGCTATTGAGGCAACTTGGTTTTTTGAGCCTAAAGAAGAGGAGACTTAGGGGACATCTCATCACAGAATCACAGAATAAGCTGAGTTGGAAGGGACCCACAAGGATCACTGAGTCCAACTCTTCCTGCACAGAAGAGTCCCAAGAATCACACCATGTGCTTGAGGGCCTTGTCCAAATGTTTCTTGAACTCTCTCAGGTTTGGTGCTGTGACGATTTCCCTGGGGAGCCTGTTCCAGTGCCCAACCACCCTCTGGGTGAAAAACCTTTTTCTAATAGCCTAAACTTTCCCTGACACAACTCCAGGCCATTTCCTTGGGTCCTGCAACTCTTCACCAGAGAGAAGAGATCAGTGCCTCCCACTCTGCTTCCCTTCATGAGGAAGCTGTGGGAGTCCAGAGAAGTCCCAGCTGACTGGAAGCTGGAGAACATTGTCCCCATTTTCAAGAAGGTTGAGAAGGAGGACCCTGGAAACTACAGGCCAGTTCAGCTCATTCAGCTCCTGGTAAAGTTATCCCTTACAAATGAGGACATTCTATCATTCTATAAAATAACATATTACATTTTAAATTAAGATAAATTCTGAAAAATATTCTAAAGAAAGACCAGGGATGTTCTCATGAATACTAACATTTGGTCCACAGCTTAATGGGAAACATAGGGTTTAGTCATATATTTTCTGTATAATTGCCAGTATAATATCATATCTTAATATCTTTTCAGTTGTGCTATTTCTCATCTGATCTGTTTAAAGTATATGTCAGCATATATTTCCATCTTCAGTGCTAGTTAGAACTAACATATTTTCCTTGCTTTCAAAACAGGTTTTTCTTATAAACAATTTTGTTCGTTAGCTTGAAGGAAGTCCTAGGCTTCATAGACGTGTAAAGCTGACATTGTCATGATAAGGCAGGAAGTCAGTTTTATAATTTTTAATGATTAGTTTTCAACCTAGTAAGCTCAATTTCCTGTTCTAAGCAACTCTGCATTTATTGAGTGCTCATGGATGAAACATTGTAAACAAAGTAGGATAGGTTCAGGATTTTGTTTTCAACAACCTGTGGTGGAAAGTTTGCCTTTTTGAAGTTTAGCTTGAGCAAACTAACTAACCTTTTTACAAGTCCTGCCTAAATCCCTGCTACTAAATTCCTGTCTGAATCTACCAGATTTTCTAGTAAGGCCATACCTGGAGATTATTCTTATTTCTGTTTTAAAATAGTTTTTAGGATCACTGGTAATGGGTAAAACCTTTCTGCATTTGTGTTTAGACAAACAGAAAAACAGTCAATTCTTCTATGTCCTAGCAAACGTATGCCTCTACATATGTGTCCTTATATTGATCACTGCCTGATTTTCTGGTTCTCCCTAGTCAAAAAAAAACCCAAAAAAACTCTTCAGTGTGGAAAGGAGCAGTTAAGAAGGGAATATATTTCTAATTCATACAGATCCATACTTTCCTTTTGAATAAAATAACTAGGGAGTAATGAAAGTAAAAATTGATGGTGTGAAAAAGACAAAATGAGGTGTGATATATAGAGTTAGTCTTTGACTGATACAAGAATTTGTGGTGGATAAAAGTTTCAAAAAAAATCTAGATATATATGCTACATCATCGCATATGTAGAGTGAAATACCACATTTGCTAGCATCATGCACAGATGAGTAGAGGTGTCATAGTTTGCTGTTCAGGTAGATAGACAGACCAAGAGAGTTCTAGTTTCCAACTGTCTAGAAGATCATGGGAAAAAGAAATATCTGCTCGGCAGTGCAGTTCCTACATCCATAGTGTCACTATATCCAGACAAAGCAGCATCTCACTGCAACTAAAGTGTTGAAGGGTTTATTTTTCCTCTCAATATTAGACCAATATCACTTAAATTTGGTCATATTACTATGAAAAGCAGACTAGGCTTTAAGACACACTGTTATTACTGATATTGTTATCTCTCAGCTAGTCCTATGGTTATACTAGATTTCTCATACAGATCTAGAGAAGAGATAACTTGGAAGGAAGCCATGCCTACACTGACACACTTACAGTTGCCTTCTCCTTGTATATATAGCCTATATACATATGCACATATACATATAAATATACATTTATATAACAAATATATATATATATACATACATACATACATATATATATACACACACACATACATACATATATATATACACACACATACATAGCATATATATATATATATATATATATATATATAGCCAATTGTAGCTGATTCAATTGTGCCCGGATTAGAGATTAACTGCTTTACCTGCCTGCAGGTGTATATGCTAAACACCTCTGAAATTTATGAAGTTTTCTTAGCATAAGGATAATTAAAATTGTTTTTTATCTTTTACAGACCTGTGTTAAGTGGGAGCAATTCACAATATATTCTATAACAGAAATAAAATGTGAGTTTCATTCAGATACATATTAAGGAGCCATATTCTTAAGTAAATTTTTTCAAGTTAATCTCCACAAAGAATGCATGTAACATTGTAAAGACCTTATCACTCAGCTCTTTCTCATAGTCAGTACAACATATACTTATCTATACATGTGTTATATCACAGGAATTTTTCAGAATAATGAACTATTTTAGGTATTTGATTTATGAAATTGGAATAGTTTTTTCTAGCACTGAGAGACTCAATGTGTTAAAATCAAGCCATATGTTTCAAATAAAATTATTTTGGTAACTAGAACATTTGTAATGGCACCTATATAGCCATGAATATTTGCATTTGTCATGTCTTTTCACACAGATGCACTGAAATAATTTAAATCAGAGAGCTTGGTTCTTTTCTGCAGTTTAAAAAGCTTGATTTTGGAGGTAGAAAGCGATCAGGGAGTACAGATTCTAATATCCTGTCAAAATTGTATATTTCCACATAAAATTAATATACATTATATAAATAAATAAAAATTAAATTGGCACACGACTTAGTGGTAACCCTTTTAAATTCATGCACAGCAGTGTTAGTGAGTTTCTTGTGGCCTGTTGGTTTGCAGAAATGGAAGGGTTTTCCAAATATGACTGCATTTGTTCCACCTATTTGCAGTAATATTGCCTCATAGCATAACAAAGATAATTAACCACATGGGAAAAGTAAAGCCAAAAGGAAAAGTGTTTCTGTGTTTGCCTGTATGTTATCCTCTGAGGACGAGCTCAGTTGCATGTACATCAGTATATCCATCAACATACAGCAGAATAGTCATAAATACTCAGCCAAGAATAATAATGTTCTAAGCAGGAAGGAAACATGAAATTCCAAAAGAAAGACTTTTTTTCCCCAGACCTGTATTCATTTTTGGCACTGACTAAATTTATTTATGGCCCTTCGGGCCATGTTACTCCTGCATTAGTATCTTAAAAGCCTTGCCATTTGTGTTATCATAGCATTTGATGTGGCTAATATGATATAAAAATGTCCTGTAATGATTTACAGATCTGGAAGATTCTGTCCAGCCAAAATATGAAGAAAAAAACCAAACAAAGAGATTAATATGAACCCTCCCTTTGTGGCCTCAACACTGTCCTGTTTTAAAAGATATTTTAACTTTTTCCATACTTTAAAAAAAGTTTGTTTGAAATTATTGTTAAGATCTAAATAAGAAGAAATCCCTAATGAGTGTATGTAATTTTTGGCAGAATCTTCTACTTTATGTTATAAAAACAAGTTCAGGAGTTGAGTTTTTGGGTTTGGTTTTTTTGCAGGTTTGGGTTTTTTAACTACTTTGGAGTTCTGAGAAGGAGTTAAATGATTTAAGAGAAAAGGATAGGCATTTGAACCCTAAAAAACCCATAAAAACCCAGGTTAGACCTCATTTTGTCTCATATTCCTGCTCTACAAGTAAATTTGAGTGAAAGAAGGCACTGTATAGGGATGCAAGGAAAAATGTGAATGATACTGTTGATTCTCTAAACAACAAAGGCAAAATATTGTTTGACTCTGACTGGGAAATAAATATTATCTTGTCTTTGAATTTTGAAACTAAAACTACCAGTCCAGACTAGACCTCCTACCCTTCTGATGATATTCCAGCAATAAAACTCATTCAGAATTAGTCTGGCAGTGCAGAAATTTTACTCTAATGTAAACCTTGGCAGAATTAGCTCAGGCACCATCAGACAATCTTTTCCCTGGTCACAATGGAGGAAAAATGACATATATGAAGTATAAGCTCACAAGTGACTAAATGTAAGTTAAAAGTATATGACAGTATTGATATCTCATTGCTTGAAAAGTTGCACCACTGACAGTGCAAGACCTATAGATGAGCTAAATTTTGTTAAAGACACTAACATGCTTGAATGGGTATGATTATGAATCATAAAATTCAGTATGCTTGGATTTTAACAAAATAGTCTTATAGCAGTCAGATATTATACCTGTTCTGATGAATATCTTGTATGTAGAGATGGAGGTTCATATGTATGTCTATAAATGCATGTAACCATTCATATAAAACATTTAAGAAAAAAAAATATTCAGCATGGTGAAAGGAGATGGAACTACATTATGCATTACCAAATGTGTGGCAAAATGCACGGGCAAGCGTTAGAGCTGAATTGAAGCTGCTGGATAGCTAGACTTCACTATACTTCTGTCTCACAAACTGTACACTTAGCTGTATTTTTTCAATAAATGAAACTGTCAGATTGATTTTGGTGTGAAGCATAGCTACTGGCTTTGGAGTCTAGGTTGCCTGTATTACGAAGCAGAAAATCTTATGAAAGGTACAAATATATTCAGTAATGGGTAAGAAAACAGCATGGGATTAATATGGTTGTCCCTCCCACACATTTTATTCTCCAACGTAAAGTCTGTGCACTTAGCACTCATAATTCACTCCAGAACTTAGAGAATCATGTCATATGGAAGGAACTTCCAGAGACATCCAGTCCAACCTCGTACTAAAACAGTGTCAGTTAACAGAGGTTGATCATGTTCTCGTCCATATGAGTTCTGAATATCTCCAAAGAAGGAGATTTGACTTCTTCCAAAGTTTGAAGAGGGAGAGGAGGAAATCCTCATATCTACTCAGAATTTTGCTTCTTGTAACTTCTGTCCCTTGCTTCTCATGTTATCACTGCTTACTTCTAAAAACTTTAGCTTTGCCTTCTTTACAGTCTTCTGTTGAATAGTTCTAGTCAGCAGCAAGACCTCCCCTAACCTTAAGTTGGTAAGAAGACAATTTCCTTGGCCTCCCCTTCTATGTCATGAGCTTCAGGCCCCTGACCATCCTTACTGTCATGCTGCAGTAATGTTTACTATCTGCTTTTCAAGACTTGGTATATCTTGTAGAGTTTGGGAATATTATCTGGCTGGATAGGTTCTCTGGCAACACCATTTTAAAACATGAAGATGAGACAGAGGCATAACTTCAGCTCTCCCTTCCTCTATCTGCAGAACCTGGATGAAGGTCAGAAAATTACTGTGATTTGGCAGGATGGTATTTTGGGTTCCATGATGAAGAACATCTGCACCAAAACCTAGAAGTACTTGGCTCAATTAAATTTTTGATGTATGCTGTTTTTTTTGTCAAGACAATTTCTGAAGTTTAAATTTTCTTCTCTTAACTATGATATTTGCATAATACTAATGCCCAAAGCACATATCTAATTTAAGAATGTGGGCTTTTTTCATCAATGTTGTCACCATTAATGGTGTTTTCTGTGACTGGCACTGAAAACTTGAAGGTCTATCAATTCAGAACTTCAGGATTTACCCAAAGCATGCTGAACTAGTATTTGAACCATAATTGAGAAACTAATCTCTGCTTGTTGAAGTGTCCTAAGTATTTTAGTGAGAAAAAGAAAAACAAAAACCAAAAATACCCATGGTCATTGTTAGGAGTTCATAAGACTTATGTACAGATGAGATGAGATGAGATGAGAGAAAAGAATGATAAACAATCCTTATCTTTACTTGCTTCACCCATTGCTGTGAATATGTGGAATGCGTTATGGAGATTTGTTTACCAAAGGGTAGTTTCTTAATTGGCCAATGTTGACGGTGGTTAGACTGAAGAACCAATTGGGTTTACCTGTGTCATGACTGTCTGTAAGGGCAATGGGTTTCTTAATAAGTATAGGATTATAAAGTGATTGATCAGCTTTCTGAGAATCATGGAGTCAATGCCAATTATTATTCAGCTGGGGGCCTGTAGTGGGAGATGTCTTCAGAAGATTCTTTTGGTTTGGATGCGTGAGCAGCTTAAGTACTTCCTAGATTTAAGGTTTAAGATTTCTGTTATCAGGTATCATGATTAAGATCCGACCTGGATTCCATGGTAGCACGGGTAGATCTGATAGCCTGGGGCAATAAAGACCAGTGCCATAAGATGTAAGCTTTGGAACCTTTCCAGTCATCTCTAAGACACTTCTCAGTTTTAAAGAAGCAAGAGCCATAGTTTGTTTTTCTGTTTCCAAACCCGTTTTGCCTATCTTTGGTAAGTGGGAAAGCCCCAAAAACCAGGACAATTCAGCAATGTGAACCACGTACTGGTCACATGTAATAGAGTAGTGAATAAATTCTCAATGAGATTTAGATGGCTGCAAATCATGGCAGGAACTCTGCAGGATAATGTTTCTTGCACTACGTTATTTTTTTTTTTTTTTTTTTTAATATATAACTCCATATTTCTGGAAGTCTCTTGGGACATTGACAAATACTGCAAGAGTGGAGTTCTATACCTATTGTATCAATCAGTATAGATATTTAATTTACTGATTGAATTCACAATCAGGAGTATTTCCTGGGAAAATAAATCACAAACTTGGATTACTGATCTAAGAGTTTATGCACAGAACCAGAAGGTATACAAATGTTTAGTCACCACTTTCCCCTTTACCTGTCATCTTCCTAAAAGAACTATATTATTGCCACCTTCTGGCCACTCCACAAGATATTCTTGACTGATATGAAGAGATTATTCCTATCTGGAGACAGGATCATGTTGTGACATAAAACCTTCAGACAGGTGTTAAATCAAGGATATTGGAAGCATGCCACAGGATATTCCTCAAAATTTAGGAAGAGGAAAGATATTTTAAAAAATGTTTCAATTGCAAGGAAGCCTTTAGAGCAGATGAATAATTCATACTTCACAGGCTGTTTAAAGGTGGAGCTTTTACTGGTAAATGTATATGTATTAATGAAATTTTTATATATTAATGAAATTTAAAACTGCATGAAAAGGGTTGATGTGGAAAAATTCTCTTTGTGTGTCTGGTCTGCCAAAAAATATCTATATTTATGTGCAAATGTTTGTGTATGGGCTACTCCCACTCTCCTCCACATATATAAAATTTAATTTTACCATTTGGCCACTTTTCCCAGAGAAACAGGACCCACTGTAGATTAAACATCCAGGAAATCAGGAAAAGTTAACAGCAACTGAATACTAGCATTCCTCTTCCTCATGTAATTGCCAATAGTGCTAGTTAAGTAAATCTGAAGGTGAGCTCAAGATTCATAAAAATACAAATGACATTCAAATGAAGGAAGTAAAGAATTTCTTGGAAAAAAAAATTTCAGACATATATAACATAAAACCACAAAAAACCCCAATGATTTGGAAGACTTTTAACAGAATATGGAATGATGCAGAAATTCCTTTGTATAACTAACAATGTAATCACATATATGAATCTAAAATTCTCCAAGTCTTTAAAGAATTATCTCAATAGCACTATTCTTGTAAAATATATATATATATATATGCACAATCCTGTCAAATGGGAATTTGAATGGGAAAGTTTATCATCATGTGAAGCAACTTTCTAAGCTCTTTCTAGAAATGGGTCATACTTTATTTTCTTTCACTGCAACGTCAGCCTTGGCAATTTGATTTAAATTTTCCTTATTTCCAGCTATGAGCTGAATAGGATCACTGAAGATGGGAAACCAGGTAAAGAACACTCACCAAGGGGTGAAGAATAAGTACTGTGCCATAGATACAAAACTAATTCTTCAAATTCCCATATTATTCAAGTGCATGGTTTAGGATACTTACAATAACATAAAAGCAGGATTGTTCAGGGAATTACTCTGATGTAGTAGAATGTGCACCACAGTGAAGCTGTCCAGAAAAATCTACTTATCCTCAGACTAGGATGCACAAAGGTATGTACACTTTTGAAATTCCAAATCATCTCACTTGTCATATCTCTGCTTTTTTCCTAACACATAGAAGATGTGACATAATGCAGTTTCATTTTTCCTCCAGGGGACATAAGTCATATATTTTTAAACTATGTATGGCTATTCATTCCCACCTGGCTTATTTTCCCTTCTACTTATCTTAGACTCTTGCTGTCAAGTTCCAGAGGTGTGACTCTGTCATTCTATCAGAAGACTGATTCTGTGTGCTATATAAATCATATGTAGCAACCTTGGTCCAAGGTCTTTCCACCATAAATTGAATAACATCTTAGCATTCGATACTTATATGAGCTGAATAGGATCACTGAAGATGGGAAACCAGGTAAAGAACACTCACCAAGGGGTGAAGAATAAGTACTGTGCCATAGATACAAAACTAATTCTTCAAATTCCCATATTATTCAAGTGCATGGTTTAGGATACTTACAATAACATAAAAGCAAGATTGTTCAGGGAATTACTCTGATGTAGTAGAATGTGCACCACAGTGAAGCTGTCCAGAAAAATCTACTTATCCTCAGAGTAGGATGCACAAAGGTATGTACACTTTTGAAATTCCAAATCATCTCACTTGTCGTATCTCTGCTTTTTTCCTAACACATAGAAGATGTGACATAATGCAGTTTCATTTTTCCTCCAGGGGACATAAGTCATATATTTTTAAACTATGTATGGCTATTCATTCCCACCTGGCTTATTTTCCCTTCTACTTATCTTAGACTCTTGCTGTCAAGTTCCAGAGGTGTGACTCTGTCATTCTATCAGAAGACTGATTCTGTGTGCTATATAAATCATATGTAGCAACCTTGGTCCAAGGTCTTTCCACCATAAATTGAATAACATCTTAGCATTCGATACTTAGTCCTAAATTGGACATCTGGTTGCCTGAGGTTCTGTTCAGTAGGAAGAGGCACATTCAGAGCATGATTCAGATTTCATGCGCTTTAAAGAAACATCTGAAACAGCTCATTTCTCTCCATTAGCAACACAGACAGCCTACAGCAATCATGCTCTTAATTTAGTCATGTACATTAAAGCAGTTAAGTAGAATGAATCTAGGCCAAGCTGTCTGTGTGCACATAGTACTGGAGTCACAGTCATTTGTACATGGTATCCTGCATATTTCATTAATGCTCTATTCATCAGGGAACATTTGCAATTTCACCCTTAAAATAGTATTTATCGTTAAAAAACTAAGAGAATATCACTCTTTTATGAACATGGAACTTTTAAGCACAAAAATTCATAGCAAATAGATCTAATGTAAAAGAAGAACAAGCATATCATTGTATGATTACACTTGAGGGTACAACAAAAGAAAATGAATATAGCTACTCTCTTTTGTGCTCAAAGGACATCTAAACTTGTACAGAATTTTTTAAGTCTTATTAGGGAAAAACATAGACCTCTTCCTTGCTAACATGAGCTCTAGTTTGTTTGCAACTGATCAAGTAGAATCAAGAACCAAACCCCAGTATTTATATAATGTGTACTTGACAGCTTCATAGTCTATGGACTAAAATATTTCTGTTGGCTTAACACATACATGAGGCGTGCAGAGATGGTGCAAAGTCAAAGTAGCACAAAATGTGGGTTATATGCCTCTTTATCACAATATGTCATAACAGAAGCTGGGTATTAGTAATACTTGTTTTGAGTTTATAATCATTGATCCATATGCCAATGAGACACACAAATCAATCATCAATGAGTTTATAAGGCTGTATAAATGCATGCAAAGAGAATGCCTGCTGCTCCTTGTCTGGTGTCTCTCTGAATATGCCAATGGATTAATCAGTTAGTTCTGCATCTAGCAACAGCCTTATTGCAATTATCCTAAGTGTCATGCTAGGGTAAAGTGAAAAATCTTACAAATCAAGCCAAGCAGCATTTCTGATTGTCAGGAAAGTGTAGGATTTTAAAAAAAAAATACCTTGATATTCTGTCAATATTTCCTCCTGTATGTTAACATTTAGCTAAATATTCCACAGGGGCTGACCTGGTTGTGTATGTGGTCTTGTTTAGGTCTTCATTCAATCACATAGAATATGGAAGATTTATTTCTGGGTACTGTTTTGTATTGAGTGTGTAGAGTATCCATACCTTCAGAGTATCCATACATTCAGGTGATGCAAACACACATATGATAACATATCACAGTCATCCTAATTTCCTAGAATTGTCCCAGGAGATAGCTAATTACAGAGTCTCTTGGTCAGTCTGGCCTGATTTAATAATTCCTTAAGTTTATAGTAAACTAGATACTGTGGGTGTTTTCAATTTTGATCACAATGAGGGAAAATGAAAGATCCAAGTTCTAAAAGACACTCTGTAAAAACATTTGACAACTGTGTTAATTTGTCTCCCTAGACAATGCTCCTTTCTCATGTCTCCCTCCACTACAAACACAAACACATCATAACTCACTTTCATTGCCAAGTCCCTGCAATCCAGATTCCAGCTATCTTGAGTGTAACATAATTTTTCCATTGTCTTCCATCATGCCTCAAATCCTTACACCCTGAGATCCATACATTCTATCTGCAGCTGCTGATAGACACTGTGCCTTCATTGCCTTCTCCATAGGCAGTGATCCCTAAACCTTCTACAGTCCATGTGCATTGACATTGCTGTTCCAACATCTTCAAATGCATTAACTGAGGACACTGCTGTCTGTTCAGCAAATCTGATCTTCAAGTGAATCCACAAAAATTTATTCCATAAAAATTCACTTGGATTATTATTATATACAGAAAGGGGTAGTCAGATGGAGGAAAACTTAGCTGATGGCCACAGTACATGAACTATGAACTGCAGGCAAACTTTGGCCCCATTCACCTCCTTGTCCACCCATTCCTTTTCTGTGGTTCATAATAAATGCTGCATTTTTCATGAGGTTGCCCTGGAGGAGAATGGGGAGAAAAAGGCTGGTTGGAGTTCTTATTCTGCTTCCCACACTTTCTCCCACTCAGCGTAGATTTCTGACCCTCTCCTACTTCCTCATCCTATTTTTAGAACTGGTACAGACCCACATTTGAACTACTAAAATGCCTTTGCAGTCATAGGAAAGATATTTCACATACCTTTATGCCTGTTTTCCTTCTCCATGCTTCATGCTCTTAGCACTTTAGACAGATGATATTCTTTAGAAAGACTTGGCTTATGCTGTTTTTAGAACAAGAGGACTTGGGTCCCATACTGCAAGTTAAGTGAAATGCAAATAATAATTGATCACACTATTAGATGATCTAATCACAGATGAACAAGAAAAGGGTTTTTTGCTGTTGTCTCACTTTTTTCTTAGGGCTTATATAAACACCAAAAAAGTTGCTTTGCTGTAATCTGGAAAATCAGGGTAAGAGACCTTTCAGAAGTTTTCCAGTTAATCCACTTTCCTTCTTTTCTATGGATGCCACACACCCTTTTGCTCACTACTAGAAAACTGTGAAGGTCATCTTCTTTATGGATGATGAGAAAAGGAAGTGTCTCTTTTGTACTTATAAATACACTTGCAGAGGTGAGCAGACAGTAGCAGCATTTGTAGGTTGGAAATTTCTAGGGAGGCATATGAAGGGGACAAAGACAGCTAGTGCTATCAGCAGCAGGCCCAAAAAGCAGCAGGAGGTTTCCTGTGCATCAGAGCTTACACTGATAACTAGCTAGCTAATGAAGCAGCTGATAATATAATAGTTATTTTTTGTTGTCCTATGAATTTTCTACTTTCTAATTCTATACAGGTGCCAAGCTGAAATGACAGAGGGTTTCCAGTGGCTGAATTGATGTAGGGTGAGAGTGAATATCAAAAGAAAACAAAATTAGAAAAAGAAAATTGAGAAAAAAATCTGATTTTGCTCACACTTACTGAATTGAATATATACAGTGAGTTTCTTAGAGGAATATTAAAGGCAGTGCAGGATCTGTATATGAATGTATCACATTGGTTTTCCCAGGTGAAAACAGCAAAGAAGAGGTGATTACTAACACAAATTTACCTATAACACTTTAGTGAAAACTATGAAGAAAAAAGGCATTATGATTCCTTGATTCTGCCTTACCATGCAGTTCATGCAAATTTTTGATCAGCAAACATGAGATGTCTGGAAAGAGGAACATAATATCTGACTGCCATAAGTGTTTCCTTATAAAGGCAGAAGTTTTGCAATCAGATAGATTCAAAGTCTCATATAAGGAAAATCTATCTAATTTGGCTTCAGGAAATTGGTACATAGAATTTTTGTTATCTAGTAATCTATTTACCTGACTTTTCACTTCTAATGTTAGAAGGAAAGCAGAAGCTTCATTAAAAATACAATTTAAGTTGGTTACATTTCTTGACTATTTATTGACTCCTGATGGTGAAAAGGGCTGCTCTGGTACGTCTGGTCTAGATCTCTGTATGTAAATGCCAATGTACCACATATATTAACCAAAGTCCCATCTGCAGAAGAACTCCATCCCAGACCAGATGTTGCCTCTAAAATGTTGCTCTGGTGCTAGAGTGATTCAAAAGAAAGGTCTAAGTGGTTCAGGTATCCCATAATTCTTAGAATCATAACCCTCATTGCAATATTTGAAGCTGTGCTAATCTGTTGAGAATTTAGACTCTATTTGGATGAATAAAGTATGCAGAGTTACAAAACAGGCAACTCCTAGAGAAATATGAGCAATTTGAAATTAGTTTTTTTGTATTTTGTCTTTTTTTCCAACACAGTCTTCTTGTCTTCCTCATTAATTTGCTTCTTATCTTATTACAGTGTTTTTATCATTAGCTTCCTCATTTTTGTTATTAGCTTTCCTCCTTTCCTAGCACCGTGTGATTTGCACCAGGATCAAGATTTGGCTAAGTTAATTGCTTTAACGATGTGAGGCAAAGTGTGATGGTTTCCTCTAGCAATAGGAAAAGCTTTAAACCTCAGAGTGAAAATGTTCACTCACACAAAATATGCTTTCCCTCCGTTTACTGGCTGGCACAAACTGTCGCCTCTTGCAGGGAATCGCATATTTGTTTCTGCAGTGAATTATGCAGATAAAATGAGAAAGGATGCTTGAAATTCTTCATGCAGCTCATGCAGGCAAGTTCAGTGCTGTTCACATTATTTGGGGCTCGCTCAGAATATTGTCATTGCCCAGGAACAGTTCTCTCTCAGCCAGCAGCAGGTTACATTGCATCGTGTGAACAGGCCTGGCTGGGCCACGGGTCATGAGCCTCAATCCAATGCCAGCTGCATCAGAGGGAATTAACAGTGGCTGAATGTGTAATGCTGAGTAGCCATGGTAATGGGTGATGTCTGGGCCCTTTCCTGGCCAACAAAAACAGGTTGCAGATTCCCTTCTGTCCTCGGGGCACCTCTCATCAGGAGGTCTGGAGGGCAATGGCGGCCATGGTCTCTGAGGCAGCTCCGGAGTGAGCCCAGGCACCTGCAACTCTTGGTGTGCACTGCCACACTGACAGCTGTCCTCGCCGGACAGCCACAGACAGACAGACAGACAGAGTCCCGGACCCCGTGGGACTGTCCCCAGGCAATGCTGCTTGGGATGGACGGCTCCTCTGTAGGTGGCCCCGGCACCAGCTGGGGCCCCTCAGCGTGGCTCCTGCAGGAAATTCTCTGGCCACAGCCCTGAGCCACACAGGGTCACAGAGGGTGTGCAACAGCCCGGAGAGTGGAGGTGACACTGAGAAGGGCTCTGAGGAAAATCTGCAGGAAAATATGAGCCACACAAAGCAAGGGAAGATGGACACTGGGAGCCCCAGTTGTCTGAGCAGTGGAGGGTGCCTGCTGCAGTGGGAAAAGCTGGGAGCTGATTGATGACTTGTAGCAGCAGAAAGAATGTTCCTAATCCACCTTCAAAGCCCACTGCTGTGGAATAGGCTTAGTGTCAGCACTGTGGGACACAAACAAGACCTGTCAGAGCTAGCTGATAATCCTAATATCTACACAAGGTAGAAAAGTTGAATTATAGTTTTAGGAGTCCTAATTCTGCAGAAAAACTGCGTCAAGATCTTCCTTCCTCCCTTCCTCCCTTCCTCCCTTCCTCCCTTCCCTTCCCTTCCCTTCCCTTCCCTTCCCTTCCCTTCCCTTCCCTTCCCTTCCCTTCCCTTCCCTTCCTTCCCTTCCCTTCCCTTCCCTTCCCTTCCCTTCCCTTCCCTTCCCTTCCCTTCCCTTCCCTTCCCTTCCCTTCCCTTCCTTCCCTTCCCTTCCCTTCCTTCCCTTCCCTTCCTTCCCTTCCCCTTCCTTCCCTTCCTTCCCTTCCTTCCTTCCCTTCCCTTCCCTTCCCTTCCCTTCCCTTCCCTTCCCTCCTTTTTGTTCTTCAATTAAAAAATTGGTTACTTATCTCCTGCATATTATACAGCATTTTCAATCTTAAACAAAGCTGGAGCTATCTGCCAGATAAGATTTACACATTTACAAGGATTCAAGCCATGAATCTCTCTTAGATACATTCTGTTAGCAGCTACTAAGAGCCTCTAATTGGCATTTAATCTTGGTAACCTCTGCATTCAGTATCTGTCTATCTCTGTGTTTTGCTTGGAGAGATAAAGTGTTTTAGTGTGCCTTGTGATAATGTCTCTTTTATGTTCAAAAAAGGTGAATCTTCAACCTGTTTTACTGCAGGTTTCTAGGCTCTATATAGAATCACAGCATGTCCCAGAACTTTCAGTACAACTTTTCGATCCACAGATACTTTGAGGTTTATATTTTACATCTATGTGTGAATAGAATCATAGAATGATTCTGTTCTTCAATTGGAAGGTATCTTCAAGATCATCCAGTTCCAATCCCCTTGTCAATGGCAGGAACACCTTCCACTAGACCAGGTTGCTCAAATCCTTATCTAATCTGGCCTTGAACACTTCCAGGGATGGGGCATCTACAACTTCTCTGGGCAACCTGTTCCAGTGTCTCACCACTCTCACAGTAAAGAATTTCCTCCTAACATCTAATCTAAATGTACCGTCTTTCAGTTTGAAGCCTTGTCCTGCCCTTGGAAAAAGTCCCTCTCCATCTCTCTTTATGTACTAGAAGGCTGCCTGAAGGTCCTTCTGGAGTCTGCCCTTCTCCAAGCTCAACAACAGCAGCTGAACCTGAGCCAGAGTGTGCCCAGGTGGCCAAGAAGGCCGATGGCATTCTGGCTTGTACCAGCAATAGTGTGGCCACCAGGGTCAGGGCAGTGACTGTCCCCCTGTACTTGGCACTGGTGAGATCACACATCAAACACTTCTAGGCCTTTCAGTTCAGGAAGAATATTCAGGAGGAGCTGGAGTGAGTCCAGAAGAGGGCAATGAAGCTGGTGAAGGGGCTGGAGCACACTTCTTATGAGGCCTGAGGGAGCAGGGGTTGTTTAGCCTGGAGTGAGGCTTGGTGGGACCTTGTCACTCTCTACATTTACCTGAAAGGAGGTTGTAGACAGGTGGAGTTCAGTCTCTTCTTCCAGGCAACCAGTGATGAGTAAGGGAAAACAGTATCAGATTACCCAAGGGAAAGTTCAGTTTGGATATTAGAAATAGTTTTAGTTTTCCTTCCTATTAGCAATAGTTTTCAGGCATTGGAACACGCTGTCCCGGGAGGTGGTTGAGTCCTGATCCCTGGGGCATTTAAAAGGGTCATAGATGTGGTGCTCAGGGACATAGTTTATTGGTGGACTTGGCAGTCCAAAGGTTGGACCTGATGATATTACAAATCTTTTGAAAATGTAATGATTCTATGATTCTGTGAAGTATTTTTGCTTTCTGCTACAAGTTAGGCTGACTTATCAGCTGATTCAGAAACCTTTGGACAGCGTTTACATCAAGGAACTTTGGCTGCTTATTTGAACAGATAAACATCTAAAGCTTCTAGGATATGTATATAGTTAAGCACATAGTTTTCTTTATGTAAAATAATTAAATTAATAATATTACCAAATGTAATAAAATCGTTTCTCTCTGGCCCCAGAGATTCTGTAAGTTTATCTCAGTTTATTAGGGGAATGTCTGACATTCACCTTTTGATTTGCACATTTTATTAAACTTATTGCATTGAGTTTCAGGAAGTTATTTGGGTCACTGATCTAATGAGTGCATACATCTGTGTCTTTATTTTTTCAAGTCATATAATGTAAGTAATTTTCTCAATGGCAAGATTATTATCATCTCTGCCATAAATATAACACATAAGTTATTCTAACCTAAGTGGGATCTCTGCAAGATCAATAATCAGAAGCTGGGTTCACAAGAAAAGTTCTCCAGTTGTTTTATGTTAAACTTTCAGAATATTGTAGAGCTGAGATCAGTATTTTTGAGGGTCATTAAAACTATTTCCTTCAGTAAACTATATTATTTATGCAAAGAAAACCAAATTCTGTAAGTTCTCTGAGATTTCTGAAAGTACAAAGTGAGAGATAGGGCAGATGATGCCCTATCTAAAATCCCCTTGCTAAAGGGGATCCCCTTGCTAAAATACAGCTAGTTGTACTCTATGGTATACTTCAATTTTTCTGTTTTCTGTGTTGACCCTGGACATCTATGAAACATTATATTAGAAATAAAAAACCCCAAATATTCATAACTTTTTGTGTTTGAATTAGAGAGAAGCTCTAAGAATAACTTATAATACATACTGTCAAAAAATGAGTCTGAAAGTCAAGGAATGTTATATTCATGGACTCTACTCAGAAGAAAGAAAAGATGTACTGTGGACTATGCTATCTCAAATGCTAAATAGGATTCACATTTTTCAATAACAGAGGCTTATGCTTTGACTAAAAGATCAAAGCTAACATATGTCTCTATCATATGAATTACTCTAAATAATTCAGTTAGACCCTAAAGTAAAAATTGGGATCATGAACAGTTAAAAGTAGTACCATGAAGATTCAGGAGTCCTGAAATCCATTCAATCTTTTTTCCACTCTGTGAAAAGTGCCATTGTTGTCCTGTTCTGACGATATGGTGCATGCAGCCCAGCCCATTGCATTAATTCATATCTAGTTATATGTTCCTGCCTAATCAATCTATAAATAGCCATCTGACAGCCCCTGTAATCATATCATGTCATGTCACAGGCTGCCTCTCAAATCCAATATCATCAGTCGCTCTCAGTACTGCTGGTGGTTTGTTCCAAACATGGTTTAAAGTCCTTCATTCTTCTTGTGCTAATAATATCTTCTAGACTTTCTTTTATTCACTCCAACATATTAGACTGCCAAAAGTACAGGTAGAGGAGTAGGAATCATTAGCATACACATGCTGAACTGGCCATGGCAGGCTGAGGTTTGTCTAACTCTGCCTTCTGCATGGTTTCCCATAAAGCCATATGTGTACCTAATTCTGAAAAAGTAAGGAGAATTTATGGCTGAGCAACTAACCAAGGGTAAATAATTTCACAAAATTTGCTACAAATACCATTTAGCTTTTTTATCTTAAAATTATTCCAAGGTGAATTTTAGATATAAATCTCTTGAACAGTTTCAACATGCTCCATTTGCTTGAATTTCATGAGATCTGAAATTCTAGATGGTGTTTGATGATGTTCTCAGCTACAATTACGGTTAAGTAAATATTGGGAATAACTAGACATGTCTGTAGTTTTCTGCTTAGGATTCTTGGATTTAGTAAGTAAGTCTTCCTGACAACAATCTGTACACAATAAACCCTAAAAGAAGTCAGCACATTAATTTCATTTTTTAATGAAAATTCATTAAAAATTTAAACAAGCATTCACAGATAGAATCCTTCTGTAAACATGCAAAACTTCTATAATTATAAGAACTTTATAAATTTATGATTTAGGAGCAGCAGAATGGATGCTAAAGAGGTAGCAACCTGAGAAGGGGTATGATAGGAAAAGGCTGCTAGAACATAAAATATAGGTGGTCAAGCTAATGCTGTGTGTTGTCATTTTGTGTGAGTCCAGGTGCATAGCACATGTAAGAGTTGAGAAAACTGCATTTCCTTCAGAGAGAGAAATTGAGTCTTTGTTCATTCCTGGTGTAAAAAAGTTGCTGTGATTTACCATGACTTTAATAATTGTATAAATAATTTTGATAATACACATGCATTTGTAACTAGTAAATATTTATTGCAAGAAGTTGCTCGAACATTGTATCTACCTGTGTCTGTGGGTACAAGTCTTTGAAGGGTTCATTCTTTCTGCAAAGGGAATGATTCAGTGACCCTGGAACAGAAATATATATGTGATGAGGTGTGCTACTAAAACATTAGTTATGCTATCAGGAAACCACAGCTTTAAGGCTGTTGAGGAAAAACAGAGAATTGTAACAGAGACTCCCTGAAAGTTCAAGTATAGGATAATTGCAGAGGCTTGGAAAGTGCAAGGAAGGAACAATACCAGAGGTGCCAGGTCTATTAACTGAGATCACAAGTGGTCATTTCATGGTCATTAATGAAATTCCATGTTGAAAGCCAAGTGGAACTTTTTTCAGGGATAAAATAGAACAAAGAACAAGTATTACATATATGTGAATCTTACATTACAAAATAAATTTGAAAACACCTAAGTGCTAACCAGTGAGAAAAGAATGGACAAGCACAGTGTTAAGGAATACACCAAAGTTCCCTAGGCAGACCCAGAGTGAGAAGGAATCATCAGCTTCAATGTTTCTCCCACAGAAGAAGTTGATGTACTATCTTAACCCCATGCTGATTCTTCTCAAAGCCTGGTACCCCCATTTTTGAACCCAAAGAGCAGAAAGAGGATGGAGATAATGCCAGAAAGATATGTAAATACTAAAAAGTTTGTGTCTCTCTGTTTCAATGCCATAATTTTGAGGAGTAGACTATAATAGTTGTAAAATTGCAGAAGAGTTTAATTTGGGAAAAGGATGTCGAAAGGGGATCTAGTTGGATTGCCTTATACCATTACAAAGCAGGTGACATTATTCAGGATATCTAGTTTTAAGTATTTTTAGGGATGAGGAATTCATTGCCACTTTGGTCAACCTGTCCTACCAACAAGATTAAACATTTTCTGCTTAGAA
Source organism: Emberiza elegans (assembly GCA_024865655.1). NCBI lineage: Eukaryota > Metazoa > Chordata > Aves > Passeriformes > Fringillidae > Emberiza > Emberiza elegans. The sequence goes on from JALJVW010000139.1 coordinate 44,916,744, forward strand.
TTGTCATGTTGGAAATTGCATGGGTTGCCCTCCCTGTTATTGCTGTACACATTGTCTGTATCAGATTGTGATGAGTGTCTGTCATTCTGTACCATTACAGGGGAAGTTGAGAAGAAACTTCATCTCATCTGAGTCAATGGTTAAGGTGCAATCATGCCTCAGAAATCTGAATGCATTGCTTTCAATTTCTGGAAACGCCATTTTATTCATGCTCTAGGGCAAAGCATCTTCTCATCAGTGCATGCCCAGGAGTCTAAATGAGCCCAGTGGTGTTGAGTAGCTTACCTTCCATCCATAGCTATGATATTTTGTCATCACCACTTGATTTAATTTTCCATTTTACATTAATAATCAGTAGAGCTGAAAAGGTTCAAATTTCATGTGCCACTTCCAACCTGATTCAGCAAATCTTTTGTATCAACAATATTTTAATCGCAGATCTCCTTGAAAAAGTTTTTGGGGTTTATTTGTTTGTGGTTTTCTTATTGTTGTTCTTAATTTTATTTAGAAGGAACATAAGGCATCCTATTCCAGTTCTTGGATAAATATCTAGATTACACTCTTCATGCCTAAAACAAATCCCAAGAAAGGGACCAAATTTTGAGAGTTTTCAGAAAACTGGGAAATTTGCTTAAATTTTAAATTATTTATTAAATATATTTCACAACAACAATCAATAGAATTTCTATTTTTAGGGAAAGCATGGAATAATTTCAAATCACCTCTCTAAGGACAGCAATGTTTGTGTTACTTGCAGCACAGAGAGTGCCTTCAGTTGACAAGACTTGACTTCTAGAAGACTATGAAGCCCCAAGATATTATTTTCCTTCTGAAACTTCTTACAATTTCTGACTGAAGAGGCTGAAAAAGTTGTTTCACACACAATGATCATTGGATGTGGATCAGTGAATTACATGAAAGAGTGCTTTTCAAAATAAACTGTAGGCATACATGTACACTTTACAAAAGTGTCTTAAATGAGAACATTTAAACATTTTCATGGAAACAGAACTATTTTCCATTGGTATGTCTGAAAGCATTCTAATATGCCCAAATTAATTCCATTCCAAAGTTCCATTTAGCAAGGTAAAAGGAGAAATAAAGTGAAATCCCTGCCTAGTGATCCCGCTAATGGCCTTACATGGCATGGAAGTGAGATTGTTTTTCCAGTCCAGAGGTAGGAAAAGATATGTGAGCTCCTCACCTGTGGTCATGTGGTATTTGCATGGACATAAGCAACTTATATTTCAGAAGTAGTTCTGAAATGGGGAAAATCCTAAGGTTTTCACTTTTTCTAAGGACCTACCTCTTTGAGGTACAAAGCACTCATCTCTGGAAGGTTTGGTTTCTTTCCTGGTTCCTATTTGAAGTGACCCCCCAGAAACAATGTAAGGAAGACTGTAGAAAACCTCAGCCTCTTTTTCAATGCTAAAGGAATGCAGACAGGTTGGAACCTACATTTTAAAAGCCAATTGTAATTCGATCATCTGAAAAAAACTGCTTTCCCAAATATAGCACTCCCCAAAAAATATTTCTTAAAAATGAGCTGAGACATAAGTGAGTAAATTAATAAGTAAATAATATTTCTCAATAACAAAAAAAGCTGGGTACCAAAAATACATCTGTGACACAGAAAAGAAGTTTTTATTTCTCTTGCTCTAATAGTTTTGGTGTAACATGGCTGTAAACCAGCAGGCAGCCATAAACACCAATGGAGAGTGTTTAAATCAATATGAAAAAAACCCAGGTTTTCCAACTGCAGCCTTTGTAATCTTAAAAGCAGCATTAAGAGGCAGAAGGAACACACTGAATTCACCATACAGTTTTCTGAGTGTCACAGAGGTTAAGAGGCTCCTTGACCATATCAGCAGGTAAATCCTCCATGTCCAAACCCAGCAGGAACATCAGTAATTTACAACAAGGGATCTGTGCAGTATCTTCTGTTTTTCATCCATGAAGAGCATTTTTGTTGTCTAGGTGCTGTGCATGGTAGAATTTCCTGTCGTTTCTTAACATAGGAAAATTGAATTTGTTGCATAGGAGAACTTTTGATGTGCATACTTGAAATAAATCTCAGGCATCCCAGTTTTATTTCTCAGATGATTTTTCCAACAGTAAGTTTCTTAACTTGTGTCTTTCCTTCTCTTCCCACTTCCCAAATCAATGACAATACAATTAACTCTGGCCTGCTGACAATAGAGACACTTTAGTTAAAAAACGGAGTATATGATGCCATAGCCACCTAATAGATAGATGGCTGATAACTGCAGATAACTGACTGAGTTGCAGAAGCTGCATTCTTCCTCTTCCCAACATAAGTTTTGCAAAATTTTCAGTAAAGTATGAAATAATTTAATTTTTATGGAAGAAAGAAGGGATTTGTGCTCATGAAAAAGTGCTAAGGACCTATTCTCCTGGATTTTATGGTACTGAAAAATACAGCTTCAAAAAGGATGTTGAGGAAATTCCATATACATGTGCTAATTTTGATAAACAGACTCCAACAGCACTCCAACCATCTGAATTCTCAGCCTCTCACATTTCCATGATAACAGATTGACATCTGTAGAAGAGATAGAGTATTTTTTTTACTGTTTTTATGTCAAATTAGGAGATGGGTGCTGTTCGTGATATTTAACTGATTTTTCATAACTTTACTGTTATTCCTAAAAAAGGGTTAATGATGACACTGATGGTCTTCCTTCCAGGAAAGAATTCCAAGATTGAGGTGCATTGCCTACGGTTTTGCAGTTTTCAGAGTTCTGCAGGACTTCAACTTTTAAGAAGGTCTATTTAAAACCTGTTAGCTAATGAAAACTTTTTGACAGTCAGGAGACACTCACATGAGCAGTCATTTGCAGGGTCCATAGCTAAAGGCATACATGGATTCTAATGGCAAATGTTGCTTCCAGGGACAAAAGAGAAACAGTTTTAAAAAGTCTATAAATCATTGAAAACTACAGAAATTCGTTTAAATGACAAAGCTCCTAAACTGTCACAGTACATGAAAAGAAAAACATCAAATTCAAATCTGAATGATTAGGTCAGCCTGCTAATTTAAAGCTTTTATTGTGTCCAGGTTCTTAATACCTGAAAGCAAATTGTTGTGTAATGTAGGACTCGTGATGATGTGTGGCCATAGATGTGTTAATGCTGTGTAACTGCAGAGACAGAGTGTTTCAAGAGCACACACAAAGTCCTGCTCTGCCATGGACTGGAAATGCTAGTTACGTATAAAGCTACCAACATGCTATGTTATCAAGAGTTAAGCTTTTTACTTTGCAAAGTGTCACACTTTGAAAGGTAATTTAATGCTGCTGAAGTTAGAAGCTGTTTTTAGGTTTAAAGTTGCCAACTATACTGCACACCTGCAGCACATAATTTTACAAGGCATTCTGGTCCTTTTTTCTCATTATATCAGACAGTGTGTGTGTATGTGTTAAGGTTTTTTATTCTTATAGCAGAAGGATAAAGTATTCACAGCAGGTTATATACCTTAAAAAGACAAAAAATGTTACTTCATGATATTGAAAGCATGCACAAAATCATCTTGGTAATTTTTTTCTAAAAAGATGTTGTGTGACAAGGTTTGTCTTATATACATCTTAATAGCCATGAACATAGCTGCTATTTTTACAGATTTTCAAAAACATTTGACCCTTCTGCTATATTTTCATTTAAAGTAAATGAAGGTTTTTAAACTACTAAAAGGGGTAATGAAATTTTTTGTCATCTGGCAAGTTATATGAAACTGTGTTCTTTACTCTGAATTTTAGTTATAAGAATGAAAAGTAGAGGAAAATTCCTTACCAGTAATTTCATGTCTTCTACTCCAAACAGAATTATGATAACTTTAATGCTGTGACAGAAAAAATCCAAAGGAAACAAAGCCCATAAATCCCTACTGAGATAAACTTATGCATGTAAATTTACTTTATTTTATTGTGTTGTGTCCCAGAAAGGTTTTCTGTTATTAGCTGACATAAGTGCATCTGCAAGGAAACTTGAAAATGTTGATTTATTTGCGAGAAAATTAAAACAAGTTCTTTTCTGAATCTCTGAACTCACAAGAAATTAAGAGAATCGACTAAGAAATTTATTTGGTGAGATGATCCTTTAAAAGTGCATTTTCAACATTTTCTTCCACAGGATTTCTAATCTGTTATAGGTAAAACTCAGAGTTGGCAAAACACTGTTTCCATGGGCACTGAAAACTGCAAAATTTTTTTTTTTATCCTGGATGTCCTTTACCAAATAGTGGTCAGATAGAATCCTTAGGAAATGTGGCTCTTTTCTAGAGCTCAAAGTCTCTCTTTCCCAAAGGAGGAATAATGACAGTGGGTGCCTTATTGAAATACTTTTTAGGCCATTGAATTCAAAGTCCTGTATCAGAATGCAGTCTTTTGTAGTTTAATTTCAAATCCACTCCAGAATAAAGAATTCATGGCAGGTGAAAATTGAAAACAGTGGCTGAAAGGAATGAGGTTAGTACAGAAACCTTTAAAATGCAAAAAGGTTCAGATTTTGTTCGCTGTGATTTTCAGGGTAATTGCAAATCATTTTTTGACCTATTTAAACCAATTTCCCCATCTTCAGTTATTCTTATTGCTCTTACTGCATGTTTTTTCCTCTTGCTTTTGTACTGACAGTAGCAGATTTTAATTAATGATTCATACATTTTGTTTTTCCTTTTTCATTTATTCAGTTCACAGGACACTTCAGTGGTCTACTGGAAAAGGAATACTATAGAAATTTATAAATTATGTTAAATTTTAAATAGGTAATAATAATGTAGATCTGCAATACGAATGCAATAACTAGGAAATGTTGCATTTACTATTTCTAGTCTTGTAAACATATGCAATTTAAGACACATGACCATTGTAAGAGAGTTGAATTTTAAATTTGTTCCCTCTTCTTTGAAGAAATTGACCAAACCCCCAGTGACAGGAGTATTCAAAACTGTACCTCATATTTTTAATTTCCAGCATAATCCAGAAAGTTTATATTTGTAATACTTTCTAAAAGTGGAAAAATTTTAATCATAGCCCTCATAAGAACAATTCTTTTCTTTTTTAATAGATTAGATTAATTTCACTGTTGTAAGTTGGTACATGAGGAAAAAACCTTCGTACTTAAGGCTGGTAGGTTTTCAGTACAGCTGCCTTGGAGATGGAGGGAATTGAGCTCGCCCTTGTCTCAGGTTTTTTGTCTCAGGGTTTTTTGTCTCAGGGTTTTTTGTCTCAGGGTTGCTGAGGGCTGAAGAACAGAAAGTGCCGATCTCTCCCACAAGGAGCACCATTTGGGACTCCCTGATTCCCTTCCGTACACCCCAAGAGAGCCCAGGAGTGATCAGTAGAACCCAATCACCCTTTAAGGATCCCACACTGGGTGCTAAACAGGATTTGTGGTTTAACCCCAGCTGGCAGCTAAATACCGCTCATCCTGATGCCCCATCCCTGCTGCCCCCAGTGGGGAGGGGAGTTGGATACAGGTAAACCATATGGATGCAGATAAGAACAGTTTAATACCTGAAATAAATTCTTGAACTTCTTGTGCTTGCTGGCAGAGCATGGGTAATCTGAAAAGTCCTCGTGTTAGGGTAAGCATTGCACAGCAACAACTAAACCAGCAAGTGTGTTATCAACATTATTCTCATACTGGGCCCAAGACACAGCCCTGTTCAAGCTACTAGGAAGGAAATGATAGCTGGAGGATGTCTTAGGCACAGCAATTATAAAATTAAAGATTTTTTGACTCTTGGAGATAAGGAGGCGTGCCAGCAGAGATGCCACTTTGGACTTACAAAATAGAGTTTCAGTAGCTATTTTCAGTACTTATTTTCATTATTTCAGGCCCTGTTCCTAATTTCAGTTCCTGTTAAACATAGTCTGAATTCGACAAGTTCATAAATTAATTGAAATATGTAATATTTTAAATTTATAAAATATTATGCTTATAAAATCTGAAATAATTTTAATTTTTTTTAGTGTCCAATCTAGGCATTTTCTAAGTAATCAATTATTTGTGAATGACTTTGCTGTCTTTGTGGTCCTGTTTTTCTCAAGTGTCTCTTCAACTGACTAGCATACCAGCATCCAAAGTATATAATAAATCAGTAAGCAGTATTCACCTCATCATACTCCAGATCACACAGTCTATCATTTCTGAGAATTCCCATTAACTCTTGTGGATTAGTAACCTGCAAATGTGCTTTGTCATTGAAATAAGGGAAGAAAATGCAAGGAGAAAGAACTCTTTTATAGGTTGCAGTTCTCAAAGCAGGATAACCTTGTCCTGAGAGATACTAGTAACATTTCCCTATGGAACTCTTGAATTTCTCTTCACATGCTGATTGTATTTTACAAAGTGTTTGCATTTATTATGTTAAGCATGCATTGAAGCATTATTTATTTTTTAATCTTACTCGATGACAGAGGGGAAGAAGCAGAGGGGAATAACTTGTGTTGGACATTTCTTGGCAGCAGCTGACAGCAGTCACGATCTGGAAATTGATCCTGAACCATGTGAACCACTGTTAAAACACTGTGACCTGTTTTGGTCATTCAGGTAGAATTTCTGTTCCTGAAAACAAGTAAAAATAACTGGAAAAATAGGGAAAAGGGATCATTCTTCAAGAGAGGAGCAGCAGTTTAGGAGAAAGGCATTACCTGACTATTTCCTGTACTCTATTTCCTGTACTCGCCACTAATTCAGGCTAAATGCTTTGGTTTGCCCCTTTTGTGACATGAAAAGTCATTCATTACTCTAAATGCAGTTTCAGGCTTTGTGTCAGCTTGTAATAGTGCAGTTTATCACCACAGCAAGAGGAAAAAGCACAGAAAAATTAGGTTAATCAATAGCACTGCAGTGTGTTTGACATTACATTCAGGGAAGGTTTAGCATGTCATTCCTAACTACAGGCCACAAACTGCCTGAGGTCTGTGCATGCTCTTGATGCGAGTGCTGGCTCCTCATGCGGATCGAGGGCACAACAGAGCTGTGAGCTCCTGCTAATCATGCATCCCCTGCAGACACCAAGCACCTTGGATTGGAAAAAACGTGACATAACCGCTTCCAATTTTCCCTCTCCTGAAAAAAAAATTGTAATGCTTCTAATTGGCAGACCAAAAATTGTTAACCAAATATTCTGTGTAAAACTTATGAACAATTTTTTTTTCCTTAACATTTAAAACCATTCAGTGTTTGGCGTGCAGGGATTTGTTGGAGGTTGGTGTTTGGGGTTTTATGAGCATTTTGGTACTTTTACACTGGATCAAGGTGGGAAATGACAAACCGACAATGGAAAAATATTTGTGCGGTGTTTCAGTAGTAAGGGATAGGATTTATGATAATACACTTACAACCATAGGGAACTTAGGGGGAAAAACCCTCCTACTCTATGTACTGAAAAATCACAGGACTTCCAGATATGTGCAGATTCACATCTATGATTAAAAAGATATATTAATCTCTTATTTGTCAAAATAATATGTGCTCTTATACAGAAGGCATTATTTGAGCAAATGCTGGTGATGACTGTGATGATGCTTTGTGATGACAAGGACAACCTTATGATGCATTTTTATAACACTGGAAGTTACTCCCCATTTCTTTAGACTCAAAACTTCCCAGTCTTGCATATTGCAACTGTTAATTAGGTCGTTTCCACCCTTAATTTATTTTCTAAAAGCCACAAGTCTGTTTGAAGTTTGCTCAGAGCAAGAACTGAGCACTGTGGGTTTTAACATTGTACAAAGCATTGCTATAATTTAAAACATATTTTATATCAGTTATTTTAAATTACATGTTCTTCAAGATATGTCATCATTTTTGTAAACCTCAGTAAAATATTCTTTGTTTTTTAGAAGAGTTACTTGTAAAGTTTATACAATTATGTAGTCTGAGATAAAGTTCAAAGACTCAAGGATGAATATAATTCAAATTTACAGAAGCCTGCAGTCCAGATCCCTGACAGACTTAAAGAGACATTACTTCACTGAAATTAATGGAGCTATACAGACTTGCTCAAACTCAGAAACTGTACTGGAATGTTTATCTAAAGATAATGTAAAAATCTTTCATCTTGAAATTGAGAAGGTAGTTCATAAATATAGGCTTTCCTTCAAGACTTTTGGTATGAGTGTAATTTTCATTTGAATGAGGACAAAAAGGGCTACTCTTAGCATAAATTAGAGATAAAACAGGAACAGGAAAAAAGGACAATTAGAAAGATACACTGACAACTGATAAGACTTGAGTACAAGTGAGATATATTCATTAAATAAACCCTGGGTGGAGTTCTTATGTGCAACTAAAATATCAGGACCTAAGGTTTATTTCTGAATTATTTTTCTACACACATTTTTATATATTAAAACATCCCCTTCACACCTGTAAATGAATTTATTTTAAAGTCAGAATGGGATTATTATGATCACTAATTCTGAACTTTTATATAAGGCCTGACCCATCTTCTGAAGCAAAATAATACAATTTCCTCCTGTATTTTTATGTGGGTTTTTTAAAACACTATTTTAAAAAAAGTGAGATTTGGATTTCACTGGGAGCAATGTCTCACCCTATGATTTAACTGTAGGGCAACCTCAGGCACAAATTCCTGCTATTCTTTTATCTCTATTGTTCGGAGAATGGGTAACATTTTGTGGGATAGGTTTTCCAAAGATTTTCAGTGCTTGCATTTCACATGCCAGACAATTTTTTGTTCCTGTAAACATTTATTTAGAAGTGCTTATAGATTAATTTCTAAAATGGGTCTGAAAGAATTCCACATTTTTATTGGCATATTGAATAAGTAAGTTGTGTCTCTCATAGACTGCTATAATAATTATTAAACATGATTGAATACATATTTCTGAAAATGAGGACAACACTCAGACTTCCAGCTATGAAACGTATGCTGCTTATTAGCCAGTTATTTGTATAATTTTGCTATATCAATGTGCCATTTGACAGAAAAAAGACAGAGGCATATTCCCTACTCAGTTAATCATACATATATATACACACATAAAGATATTTCTCTTAAAGGAACAAGTTCTGTTGACACATTCAGGCCCAAGTAGAATATGTTCATTTTAAAACCAAATTCAAGGAGTCTAGCTTTGATTCTGGATGAAATGATGTGGAGAAATTTTGTATTTGTAAACCACTTGTCAAATTCTGTGCAAATCTAAGAGGATAGTAATATGACCAGGGTGGCAACGAAGGTGCTTTGGACCTCATAGTGAATCAGCTAGTCTGGAGGCCCCTTTAAATGCTGGCAACAGTGCATCTACAGTGAAGCTTGTAGGCAGTCTTTGAGCATTTTATTCTGGCAGCTAATAATAAATCCACTGTGTATTTTATCAGCCCTGATATTCCCTGGATAATGGCCAAAGAGAAAAGCATTTATCTACCATGTGCATCTACTTAAAAGCTGGAACAAATCTTCATTTTTATTAGAAGAGTCACTCACTCATGGCCTTCATTTTTACATAGCAAGTGCACATTATTTTCCGGAGCATTTCTATGGAATTATGCTCTTTCCTGAAAAGTCTACATTAGGAAGGTGATACTTTATTAATATCAAATGAAACCTTGTTAACCACTTAAAAGCTGAAATGGAATAAAATTCTGTACCTGTGCCTTTTGTACCTAGCATATGCATCACTTTTTCATATGCTACATAGCATCTAAGGTAATTTAAACAAATTTTATACTGCCTTATGATGCAATGAAATAAGTGGAAGGATAATCATGGTGATTGTCTAGGTATGAAGACTAGAAAACTGAGACAGGAACCATTTGCTAAATTCTAGGAGACTTTTCATAATAATAATTAATTTACTGAGTTTTAAGTGCTTTATCATCTGTGGAAACGACAAAATTCAGAAATCCCAAGTGAGGAAAAATTGTGCCATTAAACTGAAAACTATTGGAAACCAATGTTGGGCCTATGAAGAGTTATTACCAGAATTGTGTGACATTTTGGGATGGTGTGCTAGGTGTGTATGGATTATTTTGAAAAGCACTGGTTTTAATTTGTAAAGATTCATATACAATTCTAGTTAAACAAGTTTACTCACACCACCTGGAAACTCCATGAACGATGCAGAGCAATTCTCTGTATTTTATTAATACAGTACCTGAACAGATTGGAATATTTATCAGTACTGTTTAATACTGGATTGTTTGACAAACGGGCAGGAAGGCATGACTTCAGGTAAGTATTTCATTATAATTTCTGTGTTTATTTAATATGTTTTGAGCTATTTTAATTAGGCAGATTATACATCAATACCTAGAAATTGAAAGAACAGCATTGGAAAAGAACAGGCTAAAAATATTAGAGTTTCTTACACCACACCAAAAATATTTTGTGATGTTTAAAATGAAGAAAAGCAAACAGCCCTGTTCTCCTGTGCTTGAGATATAAAGTACCAAAGCTTAACTGAGTGTAGATGACTAAAAAGGAGATATAAAGTACCAAAGCTTAACTGAGTGTAGATGACTAAAAAGGAAATGCTAGTCTTTTATATTCATCCTGGTGTTCAGGAACTCTGAATATTTTTAAGCTATAACATTGCTTTAAGCATGAGACTTACTACTGGTGTATGTCCAACTGGCTTCAATCAAACATAAAATGAATTTATATCTGCTTGCAAAAGATTATGTAGATGAGCCATTATAATGTTAATGGTAAACCAGGTCATTAGAGAAGAAAATAAAAAATTACTCACATTCTTAAAATATACTACAATTTTTGAAAATCTTGAAAATAATGTTGTTTCCAGCATCTCACAATAGTAAATCCAAAGGGGATCTCCTGGTAGATGGGAATCTTTGAGCTATGAAATAATTTAGGTTTGCCATTTTCAGGGACCATGAACTTTTATTTGATCTTGATCTTAAGCCTGTACAGACTTTGCCATAGTACTTTTCATGAGGGAGTAATTCATTATCCTTAATAAAGGCACACTGACTGGGAGTCATTTGTTCTTCACTGACTCCATTACAGATATGACTTAATTAAACCTGTCTTTTCATAGCTAAATCGAGATGAGATGAGATGAGATGAGATGAATCCCACTTTTGCTGAGTTTCTCAAAACCTATATCAAAAATTTTCCTGATGGAGCTTATTCTATCTGTATTCCTAAGACAGGAGCTTGAAAATGATAAATGCTGCAGAATAATGACATTTTGATTTTTTTTCCCCTCCTGGACTGCTGTTGAAACATTAACATGAGTTTCTACCTTATAAAGTTTAGCCAGGCAGAGCATGGTAGGATCATTATCTATGCTGAAATATCAGAGATAATATTACTGCCATGGACATAAAAACTGAATATAAAATAAAAAAGTTTCCAAAGCATTGTGAATAGAATATATGTTTTCACCATTTTGCCCTGGCATCAGTTCAGTTTCACCTATATGCCATCAGTGATGTAAATCATTGTTCTACCTCCTCTAAGTAATAAATTATACATGTGTTCATGCATATAAATGTTGTATGTAGGGAGTACTGTATCTATGCATTTCCAAAGAGGAACATGCTATCTTTCATGGAATATCTGTGATTAAATCAAGAGCTTTTAGTTCATTATAACAAAGTTTTAAAGTATTGTATAGATGGGATATATTAATAAAGTACTAAACATCTTCATCTGATCACAGCTGCTCCATTTGGTGTGCAGATGTACTTGCATTTTAATCTGCAAAGCCTCAAGTTTGTGAAAACTTTGGTGAAATTATGAAAAACATATTTCAAGGTTTTATCTTCCCATTGCTTAAGAAATGCTATGAAACATGATGTGAGATGTGGAATGTTCCATCAAGTTGTATAAATAAGTGAAACCATTTGTCCTTCTGATCCCCTTGCATGTAAATGCTGTCAGGATAAAATGGCTGTTAAGAAAATGGAACATAATTAGACCTGACTTATTCTAAATACCCTCAGTATAACTCAAACTAAGGAAGCTTAATATTTAAGAGTAGGCCATTAAGATAGCAGTCGTTTTCCTTAACATTTCTGATCAATATTTTTTTTGCCAAGCAGTTTGAATTGTTTATATTCTGTAGAGCTTCTGAATATAATATGACAGGAAAATCCTGGCATTCAGTGGGGCACTGGTAGTTTAATGTAACTGCTACTACAAGAGAAAAGTCTGTAATAATTCTGCTGCTCCTCTGAAAATAAATCTTTAAACCAACAAAGAACTGAGATTAATTAATTTTGCCTGAGTATGAATAACTAAGACATATAAATTTGGAGTGCACTTGTTGAACCATTGTAAACAGAAAGAGAAATATATTCTTTGATACAAAATTAAACTAAACAAAACCTTTTAAAAAAAATTGAAATTTCCAAATGCATTAACTTTTTTTTTAAATTTAGATTGTAGTCTGCTGAGGTAAAAACTTAATGTAGTGTCTAGAATCTGCAAATGTCTACTATGGAGTCTTCTCTCTGCTACTCCAGTAAAACCAGAAATCTGCTTTTAAGTGAATATTTATTTGTCTTTATGCCACTTAGGATGAAACTGTCAAAATACTGAAAGTAAATTTTATTCCCTTCTTGATTGGACAGGTTATTTTCCTGGGCATTAAATTTTGAAATAAAAAAGATAAACTTGAGAAAACAGCCTATGTATACAGGTCACTTTATCCCAAATTATGAGAGGAAAAATAGAATTAATTTCACCTGCTCTACTGGGGCTTTCAATTGTAGTAATCTGTAAGTGATTATGAAGTAAGAGGATACAATTAATAATATTTTAGATACTGTGTTTAATTGTGGACCTTCTATCTCAATCCTTCCAGCTCATGATATTGTATGATTCTATAATATCTGTGATTAAATCAAGAGCTTTTAGTTCATTATAACAAAGTTTTAAAGTATTGTATAGATGGGATATATTAATAAAGTACTAAACATCTTCATCTGATCACAGCTGCTCCATTTGGTGTGCAGATGTACTTGCATTTTAATCTGCAAAGCCTCAAGTTTGTGAAAACTTTTGGTGAAATTATGAAAAACATATTTCAAGGTTTTATCTTCCCATTGCTTAAGAAATGCTATGAAACATGATGTGAGATGTGGAATGTTCCATCAAGTTGTATAAATAAGTGAAACCATTTGTCCTTCTGATCCCCTTGCATGTAAATGCTGTCAGGATAAAATGGCTGTTAAGAAAATGGAACATAATTAGACCTGACTTATTCTAAATACCCTCAGTATAACTCAAACTAAGGAAGCTTAATATTTAAGAGTAGGCCATTAAGATAACAGTCTTTTTCCTTAACATTTCTCCTCAATATTTTTTTTGCCAAGCAGTTTGAATTGTTTATATTCTGTAGAGCTTCTGAATATAATATGACAGGAAAATCCTGGCATTCAGTGGGGCACTGGTAGTTTAATGTGACTGCTACTACAAGAGAAAGGTCTGTAATAATTCTGCTGCTCCTCTGAAAATAAATCTTTAAACTAACAAAGAACTGAGATTAATTAATTTTGCCTCAGTATGAATAACTAAGACATATAAATTTGGATTGCACTTGTTGAACCATTGTAAACAGAAAGAGAAATACATTCTTTGATACAAAATTAAACTAAACAAAACCTTTAATAAAAATAGAAATTTCCAAATGCATTAACTTTTTTTTTAAATTTAGATTGTAGTCTACTGAGGTAAAAACTTAATGTAGTGTCTAGAATCTGCAAATGTCTACTATGGAGTCTTCTCTCTGCTACTCCAGTAAAACCAGAAATCTGCTTTTAAGTGAATATTTATTTGTCTTTATGCCACTTAGGATGAAACTGTCAAAATACTGAAAGTAAATTTTATTCCCTTCTTGATTGGACAGGTTATTTTCCTGGGCATTAAATTTTGAAATAAAAAAGATAAACTTGAGAAAACAGCCTATGTATACAGGTCACTTTATCCCAAATTATGAGAGGAAAAATAGAATTAATTTCACCTGCTCTACTGGGGCTTTCAATTGTAGTAATCTGTAAGTGATTATGAAGTAAGAGGATACAATTAATAATATTTTAGATACTGTGTTTAATTGTGGACCTTCTATCTCAATCCCTTCCAGCTCATGATATTGTATGATTCTATAATTCCATGAACTGAAATTATGCCTATTCATTGGAAGTCAAACAGTGGTGCAACATGATGATTCTTATAAAAGTTTTGAATTGCTTTAAACATCTGTAAATCAAATCAAACACAAACTGTCTCCTCTGGAGTGGTCCAAATACTTAATCTTGTATCTTTTAGTTACAGTGTAAGTACAGTGTAGTTCTGAAGCTGAACAGAATTTTATTACTGTGAGCATTTTGTGCATTTTTTAATTTCCTGGTTTTGCCATGTCTCAATTTCCTTACTTCAAGCTTTTATTTCATTTACATTTTTTTTACCCCAGCGTCATCTCATTTCTAACTGAAGACATTAGATTCCTTTGTGGATGTAAACATAATATATGAAACAGCAGGAATAACCAGAGTAACCCATCAAATCAGACAGATTTTAAGGTTTAATTATATGTTATATGACAGTCATGACATATATCTTTACTGAATGTTGCTAAGCAAGATAAAACAGTACATGAAATATGAGAGATTCATCAGTGTATTTGTGTATTTTTGTCATTTAGAAAGGCAAATGATGATGAAGAAAACGTTTTTCCAGCTGTGATGGCTAAATTCCTCTATGATGATAAAAGAATTCTTTAAGCTTTCCTATATTGTTTTCGTGGGATTTAGTATAACACGCTAAGAGTGGTGAGGTTAGAGATATACTCACTCTTAAGGTCTTCAACTGAGTGAAAATAAACAGAAAACACAAGAAGAAATGCAAAACTAAGCTTTGCTTGGATGGTTCTGATTAATTCCCTGCCAAACTAGCAAAAACCCCTTTTGCTTCAGCACGATGCATTTGACAAAATACTCACAAAGAATATGAATAGGGGTTTATGCAAACACTAACAAGGGAGGGAGACAGCGGGATCGAAATACTCCCATTTCAGGGTGGGGGCAGTTATACAGAGCTCAGGAATTTAAATTAGTAATTATTAGATGTCAGAAATACATATTGATAAAATCATGACCAAAACATGGATTGTGGATCCTTAGGGCTGCTGCTAGGTAACTGTCCTTGATTTTTTTTAGAAACTCCAGCTTTATAATGCTTGCTAGAGTTCATAGGATAGATATAGTTTCTTTTCCCTGCTAAGTGATTTATGATTCCTACATCACACGCAAGAATCATGAAGATTCACTATAGCTCTCTGTTTAAACTTCCTGCTAGTCCAGGCAGAGAAACTGGGTTGGAATCATTCTTCATCTGCCAGTAGATCTCTCCCTTACAATGAAAGGGGAATGGATAATTCACAAAGAATGATTGATTGGCTGAAATCAGATCATCTTTAATATTCCTGAAAGCTGACATGAATTTTAAAAAGTCTCTTCAGATGTGATTTTTTTTCCTTAAAATGTCTTTTGAATTTTAGAGTTAATACTTCTTGATAGTGTTTTTCAATCTATTACAGTATATTAATTATTTGAGAGATTCGATCAATTAGCTAAGTTTTATAAGGGCTTGGGTTTGTTTGTCTGATATCAAACAAGGTAATTTTGTTTTGAAGGGACAATTTCTTAGTCATAAAAATATTTAAAATATTAAAAATTACTTCTGTTTAAATATACTGTTGATAATATATATTTTTATGAATACTTTTTAACAGAAATTTTAGAGTTCTTCAAATACATGACAAAATATTTCCAAATTTTCTAATACTGTAATTATTTTTGCTTGTTATTAGGTAATTTCTTTAAAAATATTTCACTTTTCAGAGTATTGGAATGTCCTTTTTGTCTCACGTTTTCCTTCTCTGAGGTATTATTTCTGTCTTCCTCTACCTGACTGCATATCCAATAATTTTTCTTGAAGCAACCAATGATCTCAGAACTTTTGGTATTTTGATATGTGTATTGGAAGAAGACATTTAGAATACTGACATGACAATGTACTGCAAATTTAGTTTAGCTAATATTTTCCTCACTTTGAACAATATATGTAATCTAAAAGTAAATAGTTTAAGAGTCTTGTTGAGCAATTTTAATTTTGACAGATTAGTTTTAAAAAATCATGAGTTTTAATTCATAGAAATAAAGAAGTAATCTGAGCTATTATTGCTGGAATTAATTAGGAAACTGAACATCTCCTTGAGAATACTGTATTTTACTTGTCTCACCCTTTTCTGCATTTTTGGCTTGTATCCTCCTAAAGATTGTACCCTGAAATGTCTCAGCCAGACAAGAAACACGACGTGGCAGTGAGGGCACCCCTGCAGGATTTGGAAGGACTGATAGGCCTGAGAGGGTTCAACAAACACCGAGAAACAAAAGAGCTCAAAGACGAGAAGCAGAAGAACCTAAAGAAAACCTGTAGAGGATTTCTTTCTGCAGAGATGGAGGATCTTTATGTCAAAAATATTCAGCAGACTGCTGTTATAAAACTAAAAATGTTAAAAATAAAAAAACAAAACCAAACAATTCATTTATTAGGCATGGTAACATAAAGTATCATGCTTTGGAAATATGTCTTACAGAATCTATCTGCCACAAGAGAAAAAAAAGATTTGTTTCAAAAATAAATTTCTATTAAAGCTGGCAATTTGTCAACCAGGAATTACGTGTGCTTAAAAGACTATTTATTTATTCACAGTACGAGTAGAGACACTGAAGTGCTGTGACCAAGGGTAAATCCAATGTGACCCTTGCACCAGAGGACATATTTCCAGGAGACACTGGCACCAGTGACACTTCACACAGAAACTCATTTATATTGTGTCTGCTATGCTGAAGTACTAAATAAAAACAGTTACTCTTTTTGTTTAATAGGCAGATTTACAAGGCCTATGTTGGTAACTAAAAAGTTGGAAAAATTGTCTTATTAGGGAAAACTGAAGGGCAGAAAATTAAAGTTTATGTGGAAAAATCTTTGCACTTTAAAAAATACATCAATTTGATATGTGCTAGAAAAAAATCTCTGTCTGAAAAAGAATGCTGGTATAGGAAGAAATGGATATAAAGTGGTGATGGGTACAAACATTCAGACTGTAAACTAAAATAATAATTAAAACTAGGGGAAAAGCATCTAAAAAGCAGAAAAAACCCAACCTCTTAGTTTATGTGGTGAGAGGAAAACCTGTCTGTAAAGTGGAGCCTGAATGATGTCTGAAGTCAGCTAAATTGTGTACATGTCATCAACATTGTGGAGACTGGACGTAATGATCCAGGATCCCTCTTATAATGCTGGGTCCCTGGTTTTAAAGGCATCTTCAGGCAATCTAATATATTGCTCTTGTAGCCCACAAACAAGCCTGAATACTTAGAAATGGAGAAATAAAACTGACATCCTTGAGGATAAACATGGGGGACTTCATACAAGGTATGGCAGTGCTGTCATTAAAGACATTGATGTATTGCAGCTTCTCTGTCTCTGAAACTGATGAGTGGTGTGAAATGTCTGCTCAAGACCTATGTGACATTAGTGAAATGAAATTTTTGGAATATAAATCCCTTGGCATTGGCAGAGCACAGAATACCATTCCTCATTTTATTAATTTCTGATTCAGGAAAGGCACTCCACAGTTTTGCTGATCATTCTGAAGTATTAAACTTTCAGTTTTTTGGTTTCTCCAGATAAAAATAATGGCATGGGTCTGTGTCTTGGTTTAAAGACAATTTAAGAGACAGATGCTCCAAAATTCTTTTCCTCCCCTTGAGTTTTAGCCAATGCCTTTCCACCAATAAGGAAGTATGAGTGGATATAAATCCCCTCTATTTATGGAAAAAAACCAAAATAGCAACAGGCAAGAGAAATAATACTAATAATCCCTGGTTACAAAGTTTCTGGAAGCTCATGAGCTCCCTGGGAATTAAAATAAACTCAAAATGCCAAAAAAAAGCTGTCATACTCCACAGACAACTGTGTGTGGGAAGACAAACATGGTGGCAGCCCTTCCTCCTCTCCTGACTATGAATGCAGAGACATAACAAAGAGAGAGGGAGATAAAAAAGCCAACACAACACAATTACAAAAACTCCCCCACACAACAATCAAAAGCAAGGACAAAACAAAAAGAAAAGCCCGGAGTCCAAAAATATATCTATTAGAATACAATAATATTTTCGGTTACCCAGGATAGGCCAATACAGATGAGGAAATCAAGAGGAAAATCCAATACTTCCTATGAGGGATGAATTCTCAGGCTTCTCAAATAAAGCTATAGCATAGGTCACAAGGGTTTATGGGTAGAGGGCAAATCCCAGCGCCAGTGGGACAAAGCAGGGTCTGAACTGCAAGATCAGATGGGAATGCCTGGCAATACTCAGGGAGTTTAGTACTTTGGGGCAGTCTAAGTAGCATCGCTGTGGTGATATGGCCTGGATACAACAGGTAATAAGGGAAGAACCACCTTATTATTAGAGGATTATTATTAGAGGATTTTAGGCAAAATTGATAATGCTGTGAGGAAATCAGCAATGGTGACAATTACTCAAGATGACCATCAACCTGATTAAACTAATGAAATTGCTGACAAAAGCAAAGGGTCAGCTGAAGTACAAAATGAAATATAAAAGAACAAACATTTGTAGAGTGGGAAATTACTTCAGAATGGGAAGATGGAAAGACTAGAAGTTAAACCTGTTTGAATGCTGGCAGAACTTTCTCCACAGCATCGTAACTGCCTTGGCTAGAAAGAGATGAGCAGGGAGTGCCCAGCGCAAGCAGTGATAATGTGGGTTGCAACGAGAAGGAGACCCACAACTGGGGTTTGGTGACCTAGTAGGGGAAGCCTTTTTTCCACTGTGGGCATTGTGAGATATTAGGGATTGTCATGGTTGCGTATAAAGCTGGAGCATCTGCATATTCAACAAGAGATGTGCGTAGAGAGAAACACCCTGGTTCTTTTCAGGTTGAGCAGTTGTCCCCTTTGATATCTGCCTTTTTATTTTTCTGTCTTTAGGTATTGCTACACAGGAGACACTAATAAAACAGACAGACACCCCAAGACCATGCCTTCAAGAAACCCTACCTTTCAGCATCTTCCAACTGAAAATGTTAGAACTTCAAAATAACTTATCCTGACCTGACTTCTGGATGCATTTAAAAGTATCATATCCAGTGCTCCTAGTTTATTATCCCTTGAGAGCAATCATTTTCTTGTCTTTGTAAAGGTTTTAACTTAGCAGTCATTAACCATCTTTCAGCTTTCTCAATGCTCTCCTTATGCCTACCAGGATGGTCAGTGGAGTTTGCAAACAAACTTTTCCTATACATCTTATGAAGGAATTCTTACCAGCTCCTTCTCTGTAACTCCTCATAGAGTTCCAAGCACTTGATGGATTTTCAGCTGAGCCACCTGCTTGAACAGTGTTCTGTAGTCCCAGGGATGCTGGTCTCTAGCTGAGACCCAAGTAGTAGCTCAAATGGTACAGCAGATATTTGCACAACTAAATATTCTCTTCTTCTGATGGACTGTGGGGTCACAGAGCTGAGGGAATCACAGACCAACATGCACTAATTCAGACGTCATCACTTTTTTCTGTGCCGCCTGAAATTATGGATTTCAAAACACTCCACAGCAAATTTCAGAGCAGCTAAAGATGCAATTACAAGTGCTATGTGCAACAGCAGAGCATGAGAATTTAGAAGCATACTTTCAAGCCCTCTGGAAAAGTGGTTGGCCCTGTTTGTAACCCAGTTCCCAGCTGACCCCACACAGAGCTCTTGCAGATCTAGCTATCAGATCCACTGAGAAGTAAAAGATCTTGACCAAGTTAAAGTTCATTAGTTTGATGAGAACTTCTATAAACATTACCTGCCCCCCATGTTTTTAGAGACACAGGGAAAATTAAAATGTACAGGCCTTCTGCCCAGAAGTAAGGGAGAAATGAAAATGTCATATTTCTGAATATCAGAAGCAGCCAAAAGGGTGCAATTAGTTTCTTCTTGTTTAAACCTAGTGCACTTTAGCACTGACATCAGGTCTTTTTCACATTTCCTGAACTAGTTCCACTTAGATTAGGTACTTCATTATTATACTAGTTACTAGTCTACTTATTTTCCTCTCACTTTTGACTTTAAATATGATTCATAGTCAGATAAGCCCTGATAGGTGTTACTTCCCTTAGCCATCTAGCCAAGCCTGGACAAGACTTGAAGTTAAGCCTCAATTTTAACTTCTTGAAGAAATAATTAAATCAGCGTTAGCAGCAGCCCATGTGGAAAGTGTCTGCCTAGTAATTCATTACCACCAGCCTGTCTCTAATTTGCCAGTGTGCATGGCACCCCTACAGAAGTGTGAGAGAAGCAACAGATCATTTATATAAATTAAAATCAATAGGGGGCTGAGTACAGAGCCCAGTAGAATATCCTCTGGGCAAGTGGAAATTTTAAAGACTAAGGACTTAATCTTAGCTGCTTGACTTCTTTCAGCAAAGTATGACTTAAAAAGATTAATTATAATTTATGAAATATTAATACCTGGAAAGCTTTTGAGCACAGATACTGTATTTCAGCAGAGTTGAAATGAAGGCTTTTTCAGGTTTCAAAGTACAGTGTCAACATGGCAAACTTTTACAGCTTTAAAAAGCCTATTGTTTTCAATATCACTAAAGGGGATTTTCTTTCTTTCCCTGAGCAACAGTGGTGTTTTTGAAAAAAAATTTTTGCCATGAAGTATAATTTCTGATGTCTTTGAAATGTATTTCTTGATCCAAAATCAGAAGGGAATTTTTTTTTTTCATTTTCTACTTCTATTACAATATATTTGTCACTTCTTTGTCTGTGAAGTTGCTATCCTTGACTTTAGTAGGCACGCTGGTTACAACTTATTGGCTATAACTTAGAGGAGGTGAGAATCTGGCCCAAAGCCTTCCTGCATATATTTGTAGTGAGAGAATGATGAGATAGATAGATAGATAGATAGATAGATAGATAGATAGATAGATAGATAGATAGATAGATAGATAGATAGATATGGATATTTCTGACATTCAGAACATACAGACATCTGAAAGTCTACAAAACCCTTGTTACTGTAACGGCTGCAGCACTGCATTTCACGGAGCAGTTAATGAGATCTGGATGCATTGAGTGACTTATTTAAAGCAATTCAGCAAGGAAATGGTAGAGTCCCAAAGCCCCTTGCTGTCACCATTAGACAGAAAACACTGCTTCTCTCAGTGGGTTAAAGGCAAAAAAAATAACCCTTTTTTTTAAACACAGAGCAGATAATAACTCACGCTAAAATCTACATTTGTTAGTTTCAGGATATATACATTAGCCACCCACAGAGTTATATTATTATTTCATTTGGTTTTTACTACCCTGTTTTTTCTACCCTGGCATCTTGCACTCTAGTCCTGTTTACAGTTCTGCTTGTTCTCATTCAACCCAGATGGTAAATGCTTTGGTGCAATATCTTTACTGGTACTGTGAAGTGCATTGCTTATCCCCTGTTTGCTATGGGTAATACATAATGAGACAATCTGGGGCTTGTAAGTCTAACCTAAATGGAGTTCTGGGAACCTTGGTATTATCTATTGAATATTTTACATGTCTTGCTTTTTAGCACTTATCGGGAAAATAATTACATGCATATGACCAGTAGGCAATTCCTAACAGATTCTGCCATCTCACATAAAGTGTTTTGCTTTAAATTGAGCACAACTTCTACTTTCTGCACTTTGTTTCTAAGGCTACAGTCATGAACAGGGAACATTTTCCTCAGGAGCTCATCTGTTCCTGCTGCTTTTCCCTCACCTGAAGTCATAATCTTTGGTTTGTGGCTATAATCAGCACTGTGGAAACTAATTGTGATGTCACAGGCAGAAGATTATGACTTCAGGGGCAGAACAAACAGCAGGAGCAGGTGACCTCTAAAACACAAGACGTCTCTTTTCATGTTCCAATGAAAAATGGGACAGAAATGTGCCTATCTTTGAGAAGAAAATGTTTGTTCAGGTTTATAAAAGCATTAATTGGATTGCAAGAGTTAATTTGAAGTGAAATTCTCTGTGATTATATCAAGAAGAGATAATATATTCAGTAGCAGCTGAATTACTAAGTTTAGCTTCTAATTTCTCATTTGATTAAATGACAAACACAACTACTGATGCAATCAGCAACTTATCTATCTTTTCACATAAAACTGGAACCATGTAAAAACTCATTTCCTCTTAGCTGACTTTTGCTGTGAACTCAGCTGTAAAATGGGTCAAATTTTTAAAGGTTTCTGCTTTTTTTTTCCCTTTCATTTCATGTAGTGAACTGATCAGAGGAACTTTTTCTGATAGCTTTCTAAGGGAATGTTTGTGTGATTTAACACCTTGTTTTATGACAGCATTAAAGAATCAGAGTTGATTTGTGTGGGTTTGGTTTTTTTTTCACTTTGTGTAATAGTCAGAAGTTTGGTAGGGGAATATTACTCATACCAACCAGTTTCTTCTTCAGTCCTATTCTGAGAAAATGTAACTGATCATTTTAAACAACATCTTAAACAGGATCTTTTATAGGGAAACATTTTTGAGATAATTTCCCACTTAAATCCCTACTTATTGCATGTTATCATTGAGATTTGAACTACAAATGTGGTTTAATCACCATGCAGATTCATCTGCAGGTGATGGATCTGTGCTCCATGTGAAAGCATGGGGGTCTGGATACCAGCGTATCGTGGGGCTGAGTGGGAACAGACATTTATTTCAGGTTGGATTCCTACTCTTTTTTGTGTCTGTCACATTTCGTTCTAGAGAAATGTATTTTGGTCCAGGTAATTGATACTTGGAGAATATATATTTTTTAAAACTTTAGGATAAGATTTTGTTTCAAATGGAGAATTTTCTTCTTACTAAGATAGTAATTTACCCTGAAGTGCTATTTGTGAACAGCTTCACATCTGCATCAGAGGTGTGAACTTAGATGACTGGCTTCTTTAAAATATAAAGGGGCTGTTGCCCAATACTGAATGCTTATTGAACTGTGATTTTCTCTTGAATTTTGTGCTTAGGGATGCTAGCCACCAAAAAATTACAGGTGAATTTGTAAGTCTGCTCTGCGTGCTCAGATAAACCATTTTGTGTCAGTTTTGTAATCTGTACATTGGAAGCACTTTTTTTTTTGCATCACTGGCTACAAAAGTTCCAACACATAGTACTAGGGAGCATATCAGTTTTGGAAAGTGCACTCTTGTAACTTATTTTCCAATTACATTAATCAGTTGAGTGATTGAATGTGTAATTTGTGTATGAAATCATAATCACTGCCCCAAAAATGTAAGTCTATATCTGATGAGAAAATACTGTATTCATATTTTCTGAGGAAAAACCCCAACAAACACAAGCAAAAAAACCCAACTCCATAATATCAAACTAACAAAACACACCCCCACAAAACTTATCTCCCCTATAAGCATCTGTACATGATGAATTTACCCCATTGATGTTAGTAAACAATTAAAAAGAACTTGCATTTTTTAAAGGAACATGGAAGAAAAAAGTTTTTTATAATGTATAGGATTAAATTGTGCAAAACTATCATCCTATCATTACATAATTTTTCCCAGATAGTAGTAAAATACAGGAAAGCATGAGAAAGCAGTAAGTAATTTAAAGAAACCTTACTTTGTCATTCATAGCCATTGTAAGTGTCAACTGCTATTAGAGTATGCTTGAATGGAAAATTTAATAAAAGCCCATGTTCCTCAATGACATTTAACTACTGCCTTTTTACAGATTCAACATGCAAATCTATTTCATTTGATAAATGTTTTCATTTTTTCCCCCTAGAATGTCCAGTCTATTTTGTACATTGGTGGAGGGTAAAATTCTCCCAACCTTTCTCCTGACATTTTGCAAGTTCAAAGATCACTGATAACAAGAATTTGTTTCCAATTTAATCTCACCAATTATGGTTATTCTAGGGCAGAGCACTAGTAGTGCCAGACATAATGCTTATTGACATAATAGCACAGATGAGCTGAATGAGAAAGCATCTAACAACATTACATGGAATCAAGCTGCATCTCTTCATGTCCTATTTTTATATGCAAAGAAAAACAACACCGTAAGGATTTTAAGGTTTTAAAGTTTTTATCTTTATGTACACAGTTAATGCTTTTATGGAAAATCTTTTTAAACAAATTCCAGGCTTCAAGGAGGAAATAAAACCATAAATTATTTCCCTATTATACCTGCTCTTATACAACTTCATCTGAGTGATGTTTTTACCTTACAGTAAAACCTCATAGTTTCATATATCACTAAAAATGGTACCTTTGAAATGGTTAGGAGTTTCTACTACGAGACCAGTAAAAATTTGAATCCAAAGGAAACAGATATTTAATTTATTTTTGATCATATCTAGTTCTTAATGTGGGTCCTTTAACTACTTGAGATAATAAAAAATATTTTTATCAATGAACACAACAGATATGTCCTACCTTCTATGCCATTTGAAGAGTTACTTACTGACTTTGGAAAAAATATTAGAATTTTCAATACAAATATTGTTTATGGACTTCTTTATGTCACGAAAAAAACTGCCCCAGAGTGAAAGACACAACACAGCATCAGAATAACCAATGAAAAAAAAATTAAAACTTCCTACTTTATTCTTGCTGTTCTAATGTATGCTTCACCTTAGTTAGTAGCTCCTTGCAAGGTTTAGGGAATTATTAAAAGTGGGTTTTACTTGTTGGAGTAAATAAAGTTGTGGTGCATTATCTTCTGTTGCATTTCTGTTTCACTAATTCTCAGATTTAGTAAGTTGCAGTAGGTTTCACGGCTGTTTAGTATGATCTGGTCAGTGTTTTATATGTTCAAGATTATTTTAGGTGCACTTCTCTGTAACATACCTAAACATAGCTTTAAGAGATCTTCTAATTTAGGTTTTAAAATATAACTGGGGATTCCACCATAGATTTATTTTGCTAATGAATGAGCCATAAAATAATTTCCTGTTCTTTTTAGTAGTCTTTAATCAAAAATAGGTTTTCTCCTTCGCTTAACATTTGATATTTAGAGCAAAAATTCATAATCAAATTAAGGCAAAGAAACAAAACTTCAGTGAGGATTATGGGCATATTGAGATTACAGAGCAGCTGCTCACACCCATTCTAGAACAGGGACATCTGTAAATTCCCAGTAGCCTAATAGTCTGATTCTTGGAAAGATGATGGAAATTGCCTACCTGTTATCATGTACTGGAGTAACATTCTTCTAATTAACAAAAGGTGCTTGTTCTTCAATTTAGATCAGATTTAGACTTACAAATTAATATATGATCCCTTCCAGTCTGTTATAGCCTGTACAAAATTAGGTTCAGAGAATTAGTAGCAAAATAACTGGAACAATGTGTAGTTTTTATTGCATAAAATAAATTTTAATAACTTCTCAAATTATTTTTTTTTTAAATGTAGCTGCACAAAAAAAATCTGTTCCTTTTTAACCACTCTGTTGCTATAGATACACTTGAAAAATTCCTCTAAGGTAGAAAATAAAAACAATCCAAATATTTCTCCATGTAAAATATACAAATGTACAGGCATAGCATTCAGTGTGACAGAGTAAAAGGCATCTCCACTCCTGGTTAAGTCTCATACTCTTTGGATGGACGACCTCAAAAATATTCTATACTTATTATTTCAAATTTAGAATTTGGGGAATCTTATTTTTCATGTATTCGGCCAGCAGAACAGTCAACTTTATTCACTGATGGGGTTTGCTACTTTATACCTTCTAATTAGCATTGTATGGCAAGACTCTATTGGTCCTACCTAATATCTTAATATAATTATGGCCCTTGAGTTTAGAACCTCTAACTAATACTTTATTCTGTTTGGAAATCTCCAGTTCATTTTGTTCTTTGATTTGCAATTGCCATTAGAATATGAGGAATATCAGTCCATACAGCCAGAGGTGATAAAATTGGAAATTGCCTTTGACTAATTTTGTCTTAAGTAAATAAGTCAAGAAATTTGCCCAAGAGATTCACTTTTTTGTACTTTAAATGCTTTCATTTCCAAACATGCTGTCAATATTCACCTATCTCAGAGGTCTGAAAGCAAAACTGAATTTTAGTTTGAAATCCAGTGCTTAGTAAGAAAAATGAGATCAAAGTTAAGTCTTTTTATTTGCTAACAATATCCTAGTAGGATATCTGAAGGAAAAGGCTGATTTTAATTGTTGTTACTGAAATATGATATTAATAACATGACATAAAAATATGTAAATGTTAATATTGATGAAAAATCTAAGTCATAATCTGAGAGTTTCCTTTCCCAAATTTGAAATGCTTTACTTATATTACTTTCCTTCTCTAAAGATGTTTTGTTACTTGAATAGTAGACGTCTCCTGCTGACACAGTTTCTGTATAAACCCAAAACTTACATGGATTAGTGTGCCGTAAGAAACACAGGGGGATCATTCCAACCCATTACAATTTGAACTTAATTTTCAGTATGTTATATTCAGAATTAAATTCAATCCTATTTTCATTTAAGCAGTTTCTGACTTATGCATTAGATAATATTATCAACAAGTTTGTGTTGGATAAGTTTTATGCTAATAAAAATTAGAAAATCCTGGGGAAAAAATTTGATTTAAAAAAATTTCTCACAAAGTTTTGGAACACAGAGCACTAGCCCAGCATTTTGTCATCTGTTACATTTCAAATTCCTTGCCTAAATACCTTAATGTATGGAATTTATTTTTATTTAAGGCACTTTGATTGGTGAGCCAGAGCACAGTAAATGGCTCTAATGTACACATTCATTTTTCTTTTTTGACATATGAAATACAAAGCAGGTCACTCTAATTAATCAAACTTTTAGGATACTGGGTGGGGTTTTGTTGTTTTTGTTTTAAATGTTTTACTTCTCTCCTTTCTAACTAACTTCTCCTGATGTTCACCATTCAGGCAGTATTGAGTGCAATTTACATTCTTTGAATTAGAAAACTGATTAGAAAATCATATTAGTCATCTTTTGAAAGAGACTGAAACTCTGAAAACTTTATAAAGTACAGTCTAAAACGTTTGGGTTTGCCTTGATTAACTAAGGAGATTGGTGATACATCTTGAATTGCAGCCACATTTAATAATGACTGTGGACTGAATTCTGCTGATTCACGGACATGTATTTATCCACCTAATAAAACTACTCATTTGATAAAGTTATTGAAATTTTAAAACAACTAACGTGGTCTCTAGAGATTATATTATAATAACCTGATACAGTGACAACAGAAAAAAGGAAACATACACACTAATTAATACAAACATAAAATTAGTTTTAATGACAGTTATTTCTGTATCCACCAGAGAAAAGCCCAATGGATATTAAACTGCACCACATTGACAAATAAAAGAAAGGGCTTTTAGGGAAGAATGGGATCAGCTTGTCCAGTGTGACTTTATTTTCTAGTAAACAGCCTTAACTCTGTGGAAACTCAGCCATCTGCTTTTACGTGTCTGGTTTCTCACATGCAGTTCAGCCTTTTTGTGACAGTATTGGTAGCAAAAAAGGATACAAAAATCTTGTCCTTGTTTTATTGGCGCTGCAAAACCCACACAGTGTCTTATGCCTTCCATATTCTTTTCCTGATAAAAGGTATGATCCATTCATAATAAAGACAAGACCATAGGGAGAAATATTTTGGCAATGTAGTTTATCTTAACATAGACTGCAACACAGTTGCAGTCCAAAAGGCTGCATTTTCCCTTCCAGCTACTGCAGTTTATTTAAATTTGCAGTAATCTGAGAAAAATCCACTAGTACTTTGCAATAAATTCAATTGTTATTACATCATTAAACTTTGCATTATTTTCTTAATGTATGGCAATTACAGGAAATTCTATTCTAAATAACACAATTTAATGCGCTGTGAACATTGAGAGTTCAATAGTCCTAAAAGTTTCCAGAAACACATTTTTGTGTTTTTTTAATATAACTGGAACTTAAAACTAAGCAACTCAACAAAAAGAAACAAAAACCACAGAATATCCAGAACAAGGAAGAATACCTCATTATATATATATATATATATATATTTTTATATATATATTTATCATTGCTTTATGTTTTTTGTAAATATTTAAAATTGTTTATAGCTTTCAATTGCCAGATACTTCTGGTTTTCTATAACATATCATTTAGAACCAAGAGTTTACCACATAGTCAGTCCTGATCCAGGTGTAATTATCCTTCTTTGCTCTGTTTTCTGTGAAAGTCAGTATGAGATCTTTGACAATGATTTTCATGTTACTTAAAATCCTAACCTCTAAGAGCTTTTACTTTACAATTGTGTTCTTCAGAAGTGTTCGTGTATTTTTGTGCAAATTGTCATTTATATATTTGTGGGTTTTTTTTCAGGCTCCTATGTTTTTGGTGGTGACA
The DNA here is from genome assembly GCA_024865655.1 of Emberiza elegans. NCBI lineage: Eukaryota > Metazoa > Chordata > Aves > Passeriformes > Fringillidae > Emberiza > Emberiza elegans. Next base: position 44,945,220 of record JALJVW010000139.1, read on the forward strand.
CCTATGGGGGTACTAGACAAAGCTCTTGAAGCAATGTTGTAAATTCCCTGGATTTCCCACTTCAGCGTGTTGGACTTTTAGCTACAGTGCTCAGCAAGGTGGTGCAGAATCACATCACACACAGAAGACTTCCAGAGATAATTTTGTGACTCCAGTACCATATCTACTGTTCTAGCCAGACAGAAGCTAGTGTGCCTCTTTGTTATTTGGTCAGCTAGGGATGAAATAAAGTGAGCAGCTCGTCAGCTTGCCGGGCGCCAGGGCTGAACCTCCCTGGGGAGTGGGGATGCTTGCAGGAATTAAGGCAGGGAGAGCCGGCAGGTGCTGCCCGAGGCTGCAGAGCCGGGGCTGTGGCTGTGCGGGACGCACTCACCCTGCCCAGCTCCAGCCCTTCCCGCACCCCAGCGTGCTGCACATGCCGCAGCTGGTGCCCCGGCATTCCCAAACCACTTGTCTTCCTGCAGATGGATCTCAACTAAAAATCTGATCAAATTAGAGTTCGAAACACCTTCATTTTCATCCAGGTCTGCACCTTGGAGGCTTATGTAGCATTTGGCATTAGTCAGTTGCTAATACCAAATCTTAGAGGTGCCCAGGAACCAGCCAAGTGCATAGTCCTGCTGCCCCAAAGTTTTCTGTTCTTCAGCTATTTGTGACCCAGTGACTTTGAAAGCCAGATATAATATCAGTTGTTTCATATGCTAACTGAGGAGAAAGTGTGACAGGTGTGCAGATTGCTTGGACATACAATCAATGTAAACCTTAAGAGAGCAGTATCCGACCCAATTGTCGTTTTTATTTACAGCAAAACATAAGATGTTCTGGTTTTAATTTAAGAGTGATTTGGCTCACATGCCCTTTTTGTGGTCACAGCAACTGACCGCTGCTTGGCTGGGTCCCCTAGCACTGAGAGCTCATCCCTGCAGCTACATACCATTTATTCTCTCTGTCTCCTCCTCCTCTCCCCAGCCTTTTTCTCTCTTTGAATGGGTAATGGCACCTGCTTATCAATCCTTACAGGGGTTGACATTTAACCTGAAATAACCCACCCCTTTACCATCTACCCTTTTGTTTGTATGTCTTTTTGTATGCTTGGTGTTCTTGAGCTATTTGTTTTCCTTTGTGAGAGTTGGAGTTTTTATAGTACAATTTTTATTTTTTTTTTGAAAATGGCATTACCACCAAACTACTAAACTACTAAGCTTAAACAGTCAGAGTCAAGTGACATTCTTGGATATAGGAGTTTTTTTGGGGGTGCTTGTTTGTTTGTTTTTAAGTTTTGTTGTCTTGTTTGGGTTTACTTCTTTATTTAGCCCTTTGAGTAGGTACACATTTATTGTCATTATTAACAAGGAATGATTTCTGTGACAGTGATCACACAGCCCTGCCTCTGATGACATACCTTGAAAACATAATTTGTTAAGGGAAGACTGTCAGTATGAACAGAGTGAATAAGCAGGGAAATTGGCACTACCAGGAAAAGTTGATATGGGCTAATGAATTTCAGGACTTGGGAAGTCCTGTGTCTCTTGTCATTTAATACTAGTACAAGCAATCTTGTTTCAAGTCATTTTTTGAAGTTTTGTTAGAAGGGCTGAAAGTTCCTGAAGTCTAAGATAGGTATCTCAACATAGTTATTAAAATGATAGGACATAAATTTTCCAGTATACAGTAAGGCTGCAGACAAACCTCTGCTTGCATCTTGGATATGAGAAAAACACAGAATTATATATGGTAGATTACTAATTTCTAGTGTTCTTATGTTAAATGAAGGAATATAGTACCTCACGTGGTATGTAAAAGGGGTTTCTCTCAAACTCCTGAATAAAGTCTATTTTTCACACACCACAGGACTAGCCAATGACATACATTACTATTTAATGCTGAAGTTAAGATCTGTGCTATATCCAGCAAGTCAATATGCATATATATGGAGATAAGAAGAGTTATAATTAGAAAGCACTGAAGAACAAGATTTGCAAGGGAAATAAAAATCTCATGAGCATGACATGAGATTTGGCAAAGGTTTCACTAAGGAGGATGATCCTCTGCCCTTTGCAATATCTTTTTAACATTCCCAAGAAGCATCTAGTATTCTCAGCTGTGAAAATGCCTGTCTGCATGCTTCAGGAATAATAGTTTTGACTGAGACGGGCAAGTCTTATTAAAAGCAAAATAAGGAGGTTTATATAAAGCGGAGAGATAAATGTGAAAAAGACAAGATCCCAGGTGAGACTCTGTAATTTAAATGAAAATGCTATCTGTTACTTCTCCAGTGATAAGGAGGACAATATCATTACACAATTTATTTTCATTTGCATTTCATGGAAAAGTTAATCAGAGTATAAACTTATTAAAGTGTTTTCTAATCTGGTTTAAGGTACATCAGTGTGAAGTCACCTTCAGTAATAGAAACATCAGCTAAGGACATAAATAGTCATCTTTTTTACTGCGCTTTAGTCACATGTTATAGATGCTTATTTCTTTGATGTTGATAGAGAACATCTTGATTTTTTTCTCTCTGATTAAAATGTATAAAAATTCAATTTTTTAAAATTAATATGAATATGGAGAACTATCCAGTTTGATTGTGGGAGATTTTAATTCTTTTTTCTTTTGCACTCAATTCACAACTCCAGAAAGGAATATGATCTCCAAAGCTGTAAATAATTTTTCTTCTCATTGCAAAAGCAGGATCACTTATTTCAGACCCTACTGTAGTATAGGAAAACAGGATGGTTGCAGGCAAACCTGTATATTGTAAACTACACCAATTTTTTTCTATTCCAGCTAAACTTTCAGTCATCCACTTTTCTGGAAATGCAGAAACAGGGGCTTCTGAAATGGCAGGAGGCAGCTATAAATTTTTATAAACCTACATGACTGTAGCATAAGTTTAGAAATCTACTTTATACATAGTTACAAAGAGGAATTATAGATTATATACATGATTTAAACGGAGCTGGATCTCTTCCTTTGCTTGTGATAACCTTCACCCTTCTAATTAGCTTAAATATTATTTGAGCCATATATTTCCATAGTCTCTTAGTAACTTTATTACTTTGACATTGTGTATGCTTTCATCTTTATTATATTGATTTTTCAAGTCCACATAAAAACATTTCTGAAATTTGTCATCCTCTTGTTGTGAAATGAATATAATATTCTAAAACAATGTCAGCAGCAGTTAAAAAAATTCTTCACTGACTTGAATATGACTACTGCAATTCCTCCAAGCCCATATATAATTGTATATTATGAAGAAGACTACTCAGGAAAATGTGACTTATAAACCATATTTATCCCTGTACTGATAGACTATTTGTCTATATTACTGAAAATGAATTTTGCTGCCAGCAAGGTGTCTTTAACATGTTATCAATTAGTTCTTAATAACTAAATTCTGTAGCAAAGATGTTAAAGAATGTAATTTTCTGTAAAAAAAAGACATAAGAAATAATAATAAGAAAAAATGATAAAAATTTGATATAGTAAAGATGTTAGTAGAAAAAATTAATCCAAGTCCATTGGAGTATAAATAACTGAAAAAAACTTAGTTTCATTGGCTTATTGTGAAAGAGAAGTACTGAGATAAGTACCTCTTTTCATAGTGGCATTCTGTCCCTTGTGTAGAACTAAAAATAAGATATTTTCTTAAGCGCCTACCTGAAGCCCAAACCATGCTGCTGCAGTGTAGAGCAATATTACAGACACCTAACAAGGATGTTATGTGGACATGACAGAGAGCAAAACCTGGAAATAGTAGCTCAAGCCCCAAAAGCATAAGAGATCTACTATTTCCACTTTTGGACCTCATTTGAAAGATGCAGTGATCCAAGGGCTCCTCTATATGATTTAGGCATATTGTGAATGGTATTCTGAACTGAGTCTGGAGAACAGTTTTTTTCAGCATCTCAGCTTCTCCATCTGTTCAAATTTTGATCATGATATTAATATATGACTCAAACGTTGTTGAGAGACCTAGATCACTGAAGTGTAAAACACATAAAAAACTGTACATAAGATTGCCATATAATTTTATGGTAATTCCAAGAAAAATTGATTTACTATTATAAAGTCGTAGAATAGTGAGGCAAATAAAGGTAGGCATATGAAAGTTGCTTTGATATTATTAGACAATTAAAAAAAATTTGAAAGCATCCATGCTTTGATAGTCAAGATCACTTCTACCTTAATTAAAAATGTTTGCAGGCAGTTAAAAAGTTCAAGGCAATATTCAGCTCCATTTGGATGTTTCCATCTCTTTATATTTACTATCTCTCTTTTCACAGCAGTTTGGACATTTGTAAAAATCACATTGTATTCAGCATCTTCACATGGAAAACTCATGGTAGGAGTGTTGTAGGGTTTTGAAAGAGAATGGAAAGAGCACCATTGACATAACACTTCAGGATAGCTTTTTTCATGGAAAGTGAAAAGACTCACCTACAACTTTTAAGTGATGTCTTTGGGGACTTGTTAACATTCACTGTGAAAATAGTCAAAGCAGATTGGAAAACCATATAGGAGTGAAGGGAACAAAGCCCATGCAGAAGTGCACCTGTGAGTGAATAAGCATATGGCTTCAGACTGGGGTGTGACTGAGATGGATCAACCAGCAGCAGAGGTGACAATCCAGGACTGCTCAGAAATGCAGGATTGTGCAGACACAGAGACATCAGGTATTGGCATCAATCAAGAGCACAAACCATTATAAATGCTGGAGTTAAGCATTCTAACACTGCACAAATGTGTCAAGAGTAGAAGAATCAGGCAGGTCATTGCACTCAGTGCCCCACAATCAGTAAAAGTTTTTAGTTCAGGTAAGCCTAAAGAACTTTTGAGTCATCTGAAGATCAGACACGTCTCTTGAGACCCTTGCTGTTGTATGACTAGGTTTTTGTGTCTCTCGGCTTCTAATTTTCAGTGAAAGGTTGTTTTATTCTGATTAGTTCCCCAGCCTAGACAGGGGCCACCTATGGTTACTGTACTGATAAAAGGAATGGATGTAGCCAGAGATACCCTGTCATAAAACCTATTTTCCTGCAAGTTGATCCTTTAAGAGAGGTGATGGAACCTCTGACACTTGAGATATTTAAAATCACAGTGAGCAACACACAAAGGAGAATATTTAAAAGAACAGTACTATCCTAATAGATAAATTGAGCAGGTGATCTATTACATCTCTTTAACCTTCCCTGCCATTTGATAGATTTCTTGAAGAAAATTTGGTCCCTCCAGGTTCCAGCTGGAAGATATGTATTAGAAAAGGTCTCTTATATTACTGAATCTATTTTCCTGCTCCTACAGGCAACAAAGTGAAACCCATCAATTGCTCTCTATCATAGGATAAATGTTAACACATCTAGGAAGACTTGCCACATTTCTATCTTGCCTGAGACTAGTGGTATTTATGAAAGAAATATTTTAGAATAAGTTTGTGAAATCAATCTCACAAGTATTAGATCTTGGAAACCTTCATAAAAAGCTTTATCAGTGTTCATTAGTGCCTACTTTTACTATGCTATATGGAGGAAGCAAAAATATGGCTGGAAAAATACAGATAATGGATTCTGCTGAGATTTCACCATCCAAATTTCATCCATGGTGACAACAACCATTATTGGGTAAATATAGGAAATTGTTTAAGTTCATGGAAGAACACATGCTTTCTTTCACACATGGAATGTACTGAGCAGCACTTTAAAATGGTAACCAGATTATCTGCACTTGCTGAGAGCGACCTTGCTAAGGAGATATTGGTACCTAACTCTCAGGGAGCATATCAGCAGTATATCACTAAATATTTAAACCTGAATGGTTATGCTCATTGTTTTAAAGTAGATATTATTATAACTTATTCTTTTCCACCGTAGAGGAACCGAGGCTCTCACTGTCTTTGAAGTCAAGAATGATGAGACAGAATTTAAACCCATGCTGCCTGCTCTTTGCTCACAGCCTGTTAGGGGCCCCAGTGGGTCTCAAACAAAAATCAAATGTGTGCCACTTCATCTCGAATTTTGATCTCTCTACAGGCATACAAAGAGGTGGGTAAAACCCAAGCAATCCATATTATCATGAAGGAGATTATTATATGTAAGAAATCTGCATATTTATTATATCTTGTAAGCTAAATAGTACTTCCTACTTATTAAAAATAAAGTTCTGACAATATTATTTTGATTAAGTCTGAATATTTTTCCACAAGCAAACTGATTTTAATTCATTAGACTGTAAGTAAAACTAGAAAACTTTATTGATTCCATCATTTTTCTTGCTTACGAAGTCAGTCCTTAGCAGTAAAATGAATACTACCATTGACACTAAGTTAAAATTTCAATGATATCTATGGATAAAAAGCTATAAAAACAATATTCCATGTATGTTGATTGTTTTCTTGTTTTTACATTCTTAGCATCATGTGTTCAAGCCAAAAATTGCCATCACTGTTTTGTTGCCATCACACATTATTCATGCTCAATATGCTAACTCAAAAATGCTTTTTTGCTTTTATTCTGGCAGCCACAGTACACTGACATATCTGCCACATTCTAATCTGCTCCATATCTCAAAGTGCATATGTATTTTTTTACAAAATAAAGCACTATTTATTCTAATTTATTTGAAATCACAATAATGAGTAAATGTCAATTGTGAAACATTTCAGTTTGACTGTGACCTAAGTCACAGACCAAATCTATAAATATTTTAGTCCAAGCCTGATACTGTGACACTTGAAGAAAAAAAAAATATCTTGGCTTAATTGAGCTGGAAGTGTCTGAAAAGAATACAGTAACTTTCATCATGTACTTTTAAATTTTCTGATAAAATAGCTTATTGAGAAAATCTAGCTTGAAACACATTTACTGTTTCACTTGGTGGATTTAAAGGATGAATAAATATGTTTTGGGTTTTTTTTTAATAACATCTCTTTATTTTAGTATGGCTTTTTTTTCTTATTTTTCTTTCACACTGTACTTATTATTGCTATTTCCACTAGAGCCAAAGGCAACAGATATTCATGCATTAGTTATTACACTTATTAAAAAATAATGTCTCCTAAGCACATACATTTTGACAGATTTCCTTGTACACTCAACTCATCATTATGGGATCATTTATGTCCTATGAATTTTGAATCTGCCCTGGGTCATTCTATCAGCAGTTTTGAGTTTGTGATACTACTCCATAGGATAGAATTATCATGAATCAAACGAAAAAAAATCAAGGAGTTAAAATATATTGGGTTCAGAAACCTATTGAAAATATCTTATGGATTAAACACATAGTTGGGTGTTAAATGGTGCTAAAAAATACCTCAGCAATAACCTGGTTACTTTTTAGTATCTCAGTATTGTCACACAGTAGACTAGGCTAAACAGTGAAGAAATACAATGTCTAATAGATTTCAGAAAGATTTTCAATCCATTAATTCTTGCTACAATTAGTGATATTATTCCAACAAATATCTCAAATTTAAAGTAACATGAAAAAACATGGATAGTGAAAAGATGTATGAGGAGACAAGAGGCAGGTATTTTTTATCCTTTAACCATACTATAGTTCAGAAGTGAGATCATAATCTCTGAGTCTTTCTTTTTTCCTTAAAACTTCATCCAAACAGAGCGCACAACCACTGAGAAATAAAACAGCCATAAAACAAGTTTTTAAAGACAAACTTTAAACCTTACTTTGGGTAAGATGATGCAGGTGAGACTCACCGCATATCTTTTTCATGGGATTTGTATCTTTTCAGAGATTAAAAGAAAAGCGTTCTGGCCTGTTTACTGGTTCTTCAAAACTTGATAAAAAGTATTCAGAAGAAGGATTTACCATACATTTTAATGAGACAAGGCTGAAGCAATATGGATTTTGGAAAGCAAACCTCTTTTTATCGGTAACCTACAAGGCGTGTCTTTTAGCCTGTTTCATTTGTGTGGAAAGCAGTGTCTAGGGAGAGAAGGAAATTATCTTGCCCTACTAGTACCTTGGGTTTTTAAGTTCCCATAATTGTCTTTGTATTTATGCAGTTTTTATTCTACTATTCTTTATTTGAAAAAAAAAAAGAAATTATAGAGAGACTGTCAAAGTTTTTATCATCTTTTCATGTATTTTTTCCATCATTGTGAATCAGCTTTCCTAAAAGGTGAATATAATGACATTTTTATGAAATTGCTTTAAAATTATGATTGATATTTTATGACCAGCATAAATCAAAACAACATTCTGTGAGGCCAACTTGTTCTTTTCTTTGCTTGATTGCTTAATTTGGATAGAAAGCACAATTTTATAAAGAAATTCAAAGCTGCATTACATGTGCATACTGAAATATGAAGAAAATATAGAGTGAAAAATTAAGCCTAAAGAGAGCAGATAAGAATAAAACTAGTGAATTTAAATAAAGCCATTTCAAGTCTTGGTGATTACTGATATGTTCTTGCCATATCAGGACATCTAAAGAGCAATCGGTAGAACCAGAATAATCAAATAATTCCCCTGATATTTATGGTCATTTCAAAGACACCATGTAAGTAACTTAGTTGCCCCACTTTATTTATTTGTGTTTCATCTTTATAGCTTAGATTTTTAGGCAATTTTGACAATTTTATTGAATGAAATACCTAAACTCTTATCTTTATCTTGAGTGATTCTTATGCAAGAGAACCTACATGAATCTGAGGAAGGGAGTAAATACCCTTTAAAGGTGCTTAGGGTAGAGGGTTCAAGAACCTCAGCTATGGAATTCAGATGCCTGAGTAATTGCTAGAATCTAACACTTCCTTGGATATGGATGCTCTGGTGCCAGCAATGATACAAGATATAGTGCAGGCGAATATTATGCAAGACCACACACCACCACACAAAACTTCTTAATCTACCTTGCCCATGCTCCAAGGTTGTGTTCATTCATGGCTGCAAAACAAAACCTCTGAATTATGTCAGAATGATTTGCAGCTGGTAGAGAGGCACGATCATTGCTGGCTGAAGGCACCAAATGAATTTTCACTTCTGTGAAAGTACATATTGCACTGAGAAAGTAAAACTCAGTATACTACATCGGTGCATATTCAATGCCCTTTCTTTGGCTCTCAAGTGAATAGTTTATAAACACATACCAGAAACAAATTTTTAGGTTCAAAACTTGACATTCAGCATTTGGTTTGAAAAAATCCCCAAACAACTAAAAGGTTGAACTGAGTGTGATTTTGGTGTGCAGAGTTTTTAATTATTCAGCAAATTACCTGGGACATAAATTCTGAATTGTCATTTCTAGTGGAGTTTCAAGAAATTTTCTGGATGGGCTATGAAGTCAGAAATACAAAGACAAACATCTATAGCTGCAGTTCTGTATACAATCAGAAGAAAAAGAGATCTTATTACAAATTTATTTTCCTGTGCCCTTACATTAAAACTTGTTATAGCCTGATAAAATCATAGGTAGTTAATCACAGTTAAACACACAGAGGGGTGTATAAAGAATAATCTGGGTTTGTGAACTCAGGTTTTACTTATCAGTATAAAATAAAAAGAATATTCCATAGTTCTATTGTGATCCATGATGGTGGATCAGCTACTGTTGCTAATCACAATAAATGTCTATGAGGCTTCCACAAATATTTAGAGAGAAACATGAGTCCTCATGAGGAAAGAGTCAAAGGCCTGCCTTGAGCGTGATTTTCGCTCGCAACTTTATGGTGCTTTCTCAGCTACCGAGTTTAATGTTTGTCTTCATTGGTGTAACTGAATACAAGAGCTGATATTATTTCTAACTGCTTACCCTATGATGGAAATGTGAATAAAATGCTGGACTGCAGAAGTGGCCTAGTTGTAAATATTCTAAATGGAAGACCAGAGGCAGTCAATAGAGACTGGGAATCCAACTTTCTAAAACAAAAGTCATAGGGGTGAAATTTTGACCTCTATGAACATAAAAGTTCAAGGAAATTCAATGAAACCAGGATTCATGGGAAATCTCAGAACAGAGTTACCCAAGATGGAAAGTGCCCAAACTAAGAGGTCCCTTTGGAAAAGCGGCATTTGAATGACACACTAGAATTCACAAAAGGAGTCATTGTCAGAACTGAGATGAACTCATGATTTCCTGGCTCTCGCTGATTGAAATTACTTCTTAGAACTTGCTAGAATAGCAATAAAAGCAAATTTTTCACTGCAGTCATTTCTGATACTGTACTCAACTTTATAAAATATGTTCCTTGGGGGTGAAATAATGAGCAACACATAAAGACTGGTTATTCACACCTTATGCAGCTGCACTTACAAGAGGATTGGGAAGGATGAAATCCAGCCTCAATTCAAGGCCATGATGTGCTGTGGCCAAAATTCAGGGGCTTGTGGCTTTCATTTAACCTTATAGGCTGGAATAATATCTGCCAAATTTCTGTGTGTTCTTCATAAGGATTCTAAGTGACTTGATCTTGATCTGACATTTGCAGCTCTTTTCCAAACCTATTCCTAATTACTTTGCCACAATTCATTTGATGCATAATCAGGCCTTCTTCCCTGGCTTTCAGACAGAGGGAATGCATTCCTTCTTCCCATAAATTCTTTATCAAGGGTTTCTGTGTAGGATTTACTTATTGCACTTCTGTGAGATAAATTACTTCAGGGAAATTATGAAAAAGCCCACAGAAAATGGCTTTAAAAGACTCCTCTGGCATTATCTATGTAGCATAGATAATAAAGAATTTTCATACAGTGTGTATCTTATCACTGACATTAGCATACCTAAGTCTTATCAGATAAATGTGACCTGTAGAGAAAAATCAAGTACAAAGGAAGAGTAGTATACAGAGGTAGTTACAGATGTTGCCATCTTTCTTATGAAAGATGCACAAAATTCTATTAGTCAGGCATCTTCTGTGGTCTAACTAGCAATTTTATTGCATCAAAATTTCTTATAAAAGTCAAAAGGATTTGACTGCAGAAAGACTAGAAATTAACTACAGATCCTGGCAGTACACCAGAATCACTGGATTGTATACTCACTAAGGTGCAATAGCACTTGTAAAAACCTGCTTTAAATTTAAATTTTCCTATGCTAATCTGAAATGAAGTCCTCTCTTACTCACAAGTCACATTCTGTGTATTTCTAAGTAGCCTTCTCTGATCATATCTGTGGCAGATTTCCTGTGGGGTGAGATAGCATTTATAGCAAATCTAAATGATATTTTGCTGTTAGCTTGATGTTGTATAAACAGGGATACCCCATTTCTAAGACCAGGAAAAATGTTTGTTAGCTTGTCTCCAACACTACTACAACACTTCAGTACTACAGTAATTGCAGTAATTGCATGACTTGTGGTACAAGAGTATTTTGGAATGGAAAGTAGAATGTGGTCATGTCAGCACACTGGGGAAGACATGACAAGTGGTATTAATTAGGGTGGGAGATCCTATTCTTCTTAATGCTGTAGATGAAGATAAGGAAATATTTTTTAACAGAGGAAGCTGAGAATCCCAAGCTTGTCAGAAATGAGAACTATACAGGATATGATTAATAAGAAATTATTATTAAGGTAATAGGTTTAATGTCTTGATCTTGAAGACAATATCACCATATTTTCTTATTATCCTATTGCAGACTCCTTATGTAAACTCCTAATAATATTTAAAGGTAATACAAACATTCCTTGAGTGTAATTTTGTTTCCAAAGAAAAACATCTTGATAATGACAGATGTAGAAATATAGTTCCAGAAAAAAATATTTGCTTCAAGTCAAAAATGGGGATGACTTCTTAAAAATTCCCCCTTGGACTACCCCACCTACTGTGCTTATTAGCAGGCTTCTATGATAATAGAAAAAAGACAAACTATTAAGGACTTCCTATTTTAACTATATTGCAAAATAATGACTGTGCAGTTAAGCATGTCCTTTAAGCATGTACCCTCATTGTTTCATTAGAAAGATTAATTTGTTCTTTCTGTGTATTTTCATTACTTATTTGTAGCAAACATAAACAACTCTCCTCAAAATTTGTTAAAGGTAGCCCTTTAAAAACCACCAGACTGAAAAATGAAATGCCTGAAAACATAGAAGACACCTGCTTGAAGAGATGGTTTAGACCTTTTCTAATTGTCAACTTCTATAAAAAATAGGTGAAATCATTTTCCTTCTTTTTTGACAAATCTTTTGTAATACATATCCCTTTAAGTTTTATTCAGCAGGTATATTCAGCTTTGGACCACTACCGCTTATATCATGGCATTGATTTTGGAAGGTATATGTCCTATCCAGTGTCAAGGAGCACAGGTGAAAAGGAATCAAAAGAATTTACTATTATATTTATACAATTTTAGTGTATCTAGAAAGTTCTGTAGGTGTGGATTCTTTTGGTAACTGTTCTTTCTTATCAATACTTAATTTAATGAAAAATTAAACCGTTCATCTTAACATGTCAGATTTTGTTGCAGAACTGAGCTCTTCCTAGAATAGAATAAAATTGACAAGTTCTTTTGAATCATTTTCTTGTTTGAAATGGTGACTCTCTTCTCTATTTTGAAGATATGAAAAGGATCAGATTCTTTTGATTACTTCTGAACATAATTATGTTTTCTTCCTGGCAACATGAATACAGTGAACTAAAATAAGAAGTCTTAAAACTAATTTATTGTTTTCATGGGAGAAGGACAACTCTTTCAAGAGGTTGCTATACTATGTGACCTTTTTGCATCTCACAAGTTTTCAATTAGATTTTGACTCTGAGCAGATCTTAAAAGAGAATGATTGATTAAAAAAGGTCTTGTAAGCAGAGAAATAAGGCTGAGGTCTCACATGGTCTCATATCCAAAGGTTTTATTCATGTAAGTGCATAAAGAAAATAGATTTGAAAGTGTTCGAGATTGAAAAACAGAGAACAATTTATCTAATGGTGTTGTACTTTTATATATTTATTGATTATATTGATTTTTTTGTCATCAGCTGTGAAATAAACCTTGTTCATGAATCAGCTTCCTCAGCAATAATGCACACAAAATAACACTTGCATTAAAGTAAGTATTTCCAACAAAGAGAATTCTTGTAGCATACTCTGCTTCTATTAGCCACAGTTTGGAGATGACTATGTCTTATATTTCTCCTGACAGTGAAAATTGTCTAATGATAATAATTCAAGCTATTAAAAAGTAGAATATGAATGCTCTTTTCTTTCCTTCCCTGCCTCCCTAGCAGACAGAAAAGAAGATATCTCAAGCTGTTGAGATCCAATCCTATTTTTGTTGACTGTAAAGTCTTCTACCTTCTGACGAGTCAGTTGGACTTGACAGAGTACAAGTATGAAACAGATTTAGATTTGAGATTATAAACTTCTCTCTGTAAGGACTCCTAATGTACAAATTTCATGAGAGGACCCGCATCACAGTGGAGACTGTTACAGCACTAATGGTAGTCTGAACAGCTGCAAGTACAACGCGTTATTATTTTTGTTTGTAACATACCACTACAACTTGATGGCTTTGATGCTTTTGAACATAAAATGTCTGCAATTCTAACTTGCTGATTCCCATAATAATCTAATAGAGTAAGACTGGCCATCCTTTTCTTCATAATAATTTTTGTGGGTATCTATTTAGCTATTTTTCCAGGTGTTTCCTAGGTTACTGTGTTTTCCACAGTAGTCTCTGGTTTCTGCAGAACTTCTGTGTTGCTTGGACGACTGTCATGTCATGCCCAAGCAGACTCTATAACATGAATTCAGAAGATTGTTTACAGGAATCTCTTAAAGGTTTGAAATCTCCTATGGTTGCTCTTAATGTAAGAATGTAGGCAGTTCTTAAGAAATGTCTTTTAGATAATTATTACTAGTCAAAACTACCACATGGTTAAATCAGTCTATTTCTATTATATATTTGAATTTACTGAGGTTAACCAAACACATGTTTATACTCTGTGCTGCACGTAAACCCTTAGCATTTCAAAACCTGCATTTTCATTCCAAAACATGAGACTTCTTTAGCTTCTTTAGCATGTGGCTTCAAAATTAATATTTGAATTTATGAATCAGTTATGTTTTTTGTAACACTATTATTCTGTTTACATCCTTTTGCTAAAGAGGTTTTCTTTGCAATTTTATTTTTTATATACAAACATAAATTAGAGGTGACAGGGAATCTATAAAAAGAATATGCTATTTATCATGATAGTCAACATTTTAACAAAATAAATGTCTTATAAAAGTTCATCCATTATTATCAGATATTATGAATACACTAAATTCAGTATATTTTCAATTAAATAGAGATATTTTGGTATTTAAAATATAAACTGCAAGATATTTAGTGACTTTTTCAGATAAAATTGAATATTTTTCATTTCAATCAGGCTCCACAGGATAATCAATTGTTCTTTGCCTTTTATGTTTCTACTGTTCAAATGCTTACACAAGGTAATCATATATCCATGGTTGTTATTTATCCAAGGTTATCATATAACCACTGTTATTTGTTTAGGTTGCACAAGCCCAACTTCAGTTCTTTTTCATGTTTTCTTTTGTCATAAGCCTGCTTTCTCATCATCTCACTCATTCTTTTTGCTAAACTCTTAGTTGCTTCTAATGTTTTTCTTACTCTTTAATAAAGTTGAAATGAAACAACAAATGAAAGCTACAATTTAACAGAAATATATAGAAATGGACTATAAACCTTCAGAATATTTAATCAGGAGGGGACAAAAATATTTCTTGCCAACATTCAGGATTCCACTGCATTACAGACAGTGTAATCATGTAAAAACCTAGTTTTCTGATTTACTGCATATATGTCCTTTACTGGATTTAATAAAAGAATCTCCTTTAATCATTAATGCCATACAGCCTAATACAGGCCATTTAGTGTCCTTGATCCATTGCTACAAGGTCTGGCGGAAGATTAAAATGTTTCAAGCAAATGTCAAGGTGCTCATGAAAATACAACAGCTTTCCCAGTAATAGTAGGATAAAATAGGGTAATTGTTGTTAGCCTTCTCTGAGAACAGCTCTTAATTATGTTCTTAATTGCCCAGAAACAAATCTTGCCATTTTTCAACTAAAAGTAAACTATATAATAATAGAAAGCTGGAAAATGACTCTTCAGTTTCACTGAGCTAGAACTTGAGTGCAAATAGGTGTAGCTTTGTTTAATAGAGTTAACTTCAGTAAACTGGGACTCTGACCCATATGTGCTTATTTCAAACAGATAAGCAAAAAAAAGTTTGAGTATCGGATGTCTTAGAAATTGCTAAAAGGTAGCATTTAGGATTAAATTCAATTTCTGAACTTAATTTCTAAAGTATGTTAACTAAAGAAAGATTGTTTGGACAGAATGAGTAGGGAAGGATGACATTTACTCTTTTATTAAAGGTCAGCTGTGGGAAGTAGGTTTTTTACTCCTGAAAATAGTATTCAGGTGAGGATTAGCTAGTTCTTGGAAGAAAAGTGCCAATTCCAAAGTGGATCACAGGAACATATTTCTTAGATTACAGACACAAATGAAAAATCAAGGGTTTGTCCTCATTTACAGAAATGTGATCCTGGAAGGAGTCAGGTATATGTCCAAAAATGAAGTTGTAACTAGAGAAGGTTGACTTTAACTTTGTGCTAGTCTGTTCAACCTACATTATTTTTTATGAATATTTGTGACTGGTCAGACACATGGCTTTGTGGGGACCAAGTACTCCATATACAGATAGCAGCCTTTCCATATCAGATGTGTACTTCATTTAGGAAACACAAGCATGTCTTGCTCACTGTGAAATGTAGAACACATCAGCAAGTGAAAAATGTACTGCTGAGAAAATGGAAACATTGCTGAATTGGGACTGGGCAATAGCATTAATAGATTTGGCATAGGAAATATAACACATGATGTTTATTATGCCTCAATAATCATTCTATTGTCTAATTTTAGTGTGGACAATTGTTCAAACCTCTGACATGAAAAGAAGAGAAAAATAACTAGCCACACAGCATTTGTAGTTTCAATGCCACTGTACATATTTCGATGTATTATTTCCTAGCTCTTGTTTTTCACAGTCAGTTTGTGTTTAGAACATCCCTACACTCTGTCCCAGGGACAGATGCACTTCAGAAATTCCTTACTTCATGCATAACTCCCTACCTAGTTTAAAACCCTGTCTGCAGCCGTGGACATTATATATGAAGAACAAAAGGAACATTTCCACTTATTAAATGATTCACAAGCATTTTGGAGCATTTAAAGTGCACATCAGAAATGTCTGCACTTTGGAAGTCCAAGGTAGATGCTTTCTTATTTTCATTTCCTAGAAGGTACTTGTGTTTTGCAAAGTTTACTAGCCCAGCATGTCCCTTGCCTGTATCTCCCTGTTTGGGAACTCCTTTCCTAGAGATGAATCATGAACTATTTCACCAGAAGCTCCTCCCTGAACTTTTCTGCTAATGGCTACTTTGCACAGCACTGTATGGTAAGTAATTAAGAAGAGGGTGGTATTTTTGAGAGTAGTACTCTTGAAATACTCCTCACCTTTACAATTTTACTCACCTTTTGCAAAATCTGGATAACATCTGACAGAAACTGACAGACTACTTTGTGATATTAAATCTGTTGCATTAAGAGACACGGGTCCTGGCAAGAAACAATGCACAAACAAGAAGTAGAAAGTCTTGTTTTAAATGATAGGCGCATATATGTTCTCAAAAACAGCCACCAAAAAAGATTGTGTTACTTAACACACAATTTCACTCAAAACTCACTCAAGGATTTGTCTCAACTTTTTTGCAAATGCTTTCTGCACCTCTCCTAGTGAATGTTGCCATTCCTGAGTACTATTGGACCGGGATCCTTTGGTGATTTATATACTATGCCAAAAATACATTTATTGCTTTGCTTCTTCGTTTCACTGGCAGGTTATTCTTGCAGTAAAAGAAAAATCATCAGGACTGTTTAGTAAAAATCCTGACATGAAATTTAGTAATATATCACCCTGGCTGGAGGAACAACCTAGTTTGAGACAATTTGGGTCAGCGTATAGAAACAATTTTGTCACTGGAATAACACTGATACCAAGCTCCTCATATCATCTTCCTCTTTCTCTCACCCCTCTCACACACATTTAAAATTTGATCTTTATCTCTTTCCATAAATTCAGACTACTATTTTATGTAGAAAATAGATTAACATTATTTTTTTCTAAATTTGAAGCTCAGATTGTATGATGACATAGTGAACTCTGCCATTTATACATTACAAGAGAAAAAAATGATATTTATTTTTAGATTTGTTGTTTTTCAATTAATCCCATGTTCTGTTTTCATCTGTTACGGGAAAAAGGGAAAAATTAAAACATCAATTTCTTTAAATACTGGCTTTCCTTGCCCTTGTCTTATTTATCTGCTCACTAAATCTGGCTTGTGGTTTTCTGAGCTTTTTCTTCCCCAGTGATTAGTTTTCCCATCAGTCTCTCTTTGACTGCATTATCATTAAAATGGTGCAGCTCTCAATATTCAGTCACAATCATTTTCCCCCAAAGCTCAAAAGTGAGGGAGCAACATTCTTCTTCAAGTTTTTGTGTTTTCATTAGACCACATCCCTTCTCCTTTCAAATCTGTCAAGGCTTCAGGTAATGGACTCATGACCTGTACATAAAGTAATATTCACACCTATATTGCAGTCCTGAAAACAAATGTGGTCTGTCAGAGAAAGGCAATTGGATCATCAGTTCTTTCATTCGCAGGTAGAAAATATCTTCTATTATCTGGCAACTGGCAGTGAAATGGGCTCTTATTGTGCTTTATGTCTTATCAAGACTGCTAATTCAGTTTTAGGAAAAAAAGGATAAAAGTGTCTTTAATTGGGAGGCAAGGATGCAACTACTACAATATACTTTATAACCTTTGCAACAACAGAGAAAACATTCAAGAATAGGTTACACTTGGAGGACAGTCCCATGAAAAGAAATAATTGTTTGTTGACATACATTAATAAGAGTCGAAGAGACATTGATTTATTAAATGATGGGTCATTAGTAGGTGGAGCAAAGGCTAAACAAGCTTGCATGGAGAGAGTTACTCTAAAAGATGACACTGTAGCTTTCTTATTTTTACAAGGATATGTAAATCAATTTAAACTGATTTACTGAAAGTTTGACCATTTTAAGATACAGCATTTTATACATTACCTTTAACATTAATGTGTGTATAATTAGTATCAGTTGGCATAGTTCCAGTTGTTCTAACAGAAATCTATTGACTTACTACACCTTAAGATGTTGTTCATTAGCAGCAGTTATCCTCAATTTGCTATGACAATATTAATATATGCCTGTTAGAACATTTTTTAAAAAGACAAATATTTAGAGAGTCACTGATACCTTGATTCTCATAATGCCTATGGAAATGTAGGTTGTCTAGATGTAATGTGTCTTGAAAATGAGAGTAATTTTCCAGCTGCTTGGAAATTCCAGTGGGTAGTAATACCTTCTATTTGTCCAAAAATATTTTAAAAAATCAAAATATGATGTTAAGAGAACATTCATTTAGAAAATGTCAACAAATAGGTTATATCTTGAACATATTAATTTTTATTCATATTATTTGCTTTCATAAAATTTCATTTGCCATATTTTTATTTGTGTCTTGCTATCATCTATCTAGAGGGTAAATTAGGTCCATCTTCAGGTATAAGGAGGTGTTATTTTTCAGCAGTACCATTTTCCATAAGGAAAATAAGCCTATTCTGTTAAGGAACATGGTATCAAGATAAAATAGAAGAGGAACAAAGCCCGAGGAGGAAAGCCAACTGCTGTTTTTTCAGGTTTACACATACATAGGCATATAAAATTCATTCCTGCTATGTGGATCAGTTTTATTGTTCTTAAAACAGGCCATATTATTCTATGGATGGAGCAGTTACTAATATTGAATTGATAATACTGGAATATAAATACTGTAGTAACTATTTTAACTGATTATTAGAAAGACAAGTAAAAAATTATCTAGAATTAGAGTTATAACTTATATAACAAGAAATATAAAAAGGCTGTATAGACAACAGAGTTTTGGTAAAAACCCCAAAACATTCTGCAGTGTTGTTTGATCTTCTGACATCAGTTTTTTTCAGTCCCTTTTGGAAAGCAAAGGCTTTTTAATATTTCTCCCCCTGTTTATACATTAATGTAATGTTCCTTCTTCATGCTGGTAAGCTACATCTGGGGAGAACACATATATGTAAGTCATAAAAAGAATGGGTTTGAAAAGCACAACCATTTTTTATTTAGATACTGGCTGCACACTTAATTGATCTATTATGAAAACGTCACTGATTTAGTGCTCCAAAAGATTAAAGCAATACTTAATAAAAGAAAATGCATTCAAGTATGTTTAAAACACTTATTGTAGCAGTTGATTGTACTTAAAATAGATCTTTAAGTCAGTGGGAACATTAAAAATTTTAAAGGGTAAAAATATGTTATTTCTTTGCCAGGAACTCTACATCAGAGAGCAGCACAGCAGCTCACCATAGTGTGTGCAGAAGGAATTTCAAATGAAAGAAGGAGGTGAGGAGGTATCAGCAGTTGGTTATGCTGTGCAGTGAAACCTCCAACAACTATTACTCAGAGCATTTACATTTCAGTCAGGGGTATGCTGCTGTGTTTGAACAGAGTCCATTTTTGTCTGGAATGTTATTTAGGAAATGATAATGACAAAAGGGAGTCTGATACATTATGTTTTTTATGATTTCTACATCCCTCTTCCTCCCTGCCAAACCTGACGGATCATCTGACATCAGAGCATCAGAGCACTGAGGTTTGTTTTCTCATGCAAAGGCACAAGGGGTCCTTCACAATTAGTGGTGCTGTACTGGGTCCCACAGCAGAGGTAATCAGCAGAGATCCATCACAGCTGTCACATCTGGCCTTGTGCTATACTTTTCAGTATATTTTGGACATTTTAGTGTATGCTTTAGGCCTCAAAATAAATAAAACTTTGAATTTTATTAATGGATTTAACTAATGGATGTAACTAATTAACCCAAAATATTAAAACATTACAAAGGCACAAATAAGTATTCAGAACAAATTAGGTCACCTTGCAAGTGAATGTAGCAATAGTTTATTTCCATTTATACTGCTTTTATTGTATACTTTTGACATGCTATCTACAGTAGTAGATAGCAAATACATTTAGTATTTCTAAATGTATTTTGGCCTGAATCTTGCTTCAACAAAGTTGCTAAAGATAGCATGAAAAATGTCTTTGTTGTATCTTAGTTTTTGTTGGCTCTGCTAGGCACAGAATGAAAGCAGAAAGTATTTGGCTCTGTGTATATAACTTGTCATTTGGAAATTTCAAGTTTTTGCTTCTTCCCTGCGTGCTGAGGTTTAATTTAAACCATGTCACCCACCCTGAGCAATGATGTCATATCCCTCTGTGATAGCTCTCTGAAGTTCTCTGAAGTTGCCAGTGAGTTAATGCCATTCTCTCCTCTCATAAATGTTGAACAAGTGCAATAAAGAAAATCTAGCACTTGTTCATGGAGAAAACTTTGTAATTTTTAGGACAAATGCCAGAGTCAATGTTTAATTCTCCATTAACATAGAATGAAAAATAATTAAAAAGTTTTCCAGAATTTAATTTTAGCTCAATTTAGTTAAATAATCATTATGGTTGTTCTGGCTTCAGGCTTTCACTTACATTTTGAGGAAACTGCATGTCTTGCTTTACAATAGCAGTTATTGTGGTTCCTCACACTGCCCTTCAAGGCTGTCAGAGATGAAGTGAAAGAAAAGACTTTCCATGTTATTTTATCCTTTTCCCTTTCTAGAACAGGATTATGCCTTTATAATGGAAACTGCAGAACTATATTCAATATAATTTAAAATGGCTGATCAAATGGCTTCCATCACCACTTACTATCAACAGATCTAATGACATATGCAAACACTGATTTTCAAATGCCATAGAAATTGTATTCTGAATTTTAACTTGAAGGACCCATTATTACTGAAAACCAAACAAAGAGATCATTCTGTGTCTACTTGATACCTCATTCCTGTATTACAGGAATCATTCTGATATATAATCTGATACAGATGAGATAATGAGGCAGAAGAAAGGGTGGAGACAGACTGCGAAGGTAGAGTAGGGACTTGGAAGATCATCTTGTCCAAATGCATGTGCAAGCAGGGTCACTGAGAGCAGGCTGCCCAGAAATGTGTCCAGAGAGCTTGTGAATATCTCCAGGGATGGAGATACCACAACCTATCCTGACAGTCAGTGCCAGTGTTCAACCACCCTCACAGGGAAATAGTGTTTCCTAATGCTCTGACAGAAAAAAGACATTCAATGAGAGCATGTCTAGCATATAACTATGCAGTTCAGGGCCCTCTGGGAGCCAAGTAATCTTCCTATGACAATTATAATTTAGTATTAATATAGACACATACATATATATATATATATATATAAAATCCCACAAAACCATGCTGAGACCATATCCTGAAGTTTGAAGGCACCAGGACTGCCTGAACAGTTCTGGAAAGCATTATAAGGTGGGGGAAACCAAATCTGGCACTTTGTTATTCCTTATTGTTTACCAGGAACAGCATCTGCATCTGTCCCTGAAATCTCCCCCATATTTTGATTTAGCAGAAACTATTTTCTTTGTTCCAAGACAAAGCTCAGGAGCTAGATAATCTGCAGAGCACTGTTCAAGATGAAAGCCTTTCAGTGTTTACAAATACCCAGAGTATCTGGGGAGCACTGGCTTTGAAATCCAAGTTTTATCAACTCTGTTGTTCATGAAATGACTTATTTCAATGCCTTTTTTTATCCTAGTAATATAATACTTATTGCTTTTTGTGATGTTTAAATTAATGTTCACAAATATTATCAGATGAAGGGGAATAAACAAGGAGAAAATATTTTTGCTCTTAGATGGTAGCATGCAGAAGTAAAATATCAATCTGTCAACTATGCTTTAATATACATCTTTATTTTCCATATTAATTTGTTTACATCCAAATGTAGACTATCTATAACTTAAGTGAGTTCCCTTTTCTCTGCTGGTAATCTTTTTTACTTCATCATGTAAATGGAAATGTTTTCATATCCTCCTCCAAATATTTTATTCTGCATGCATGGCAGGATATTGATTCTGTATAATATATCTCCCAGAACAGTGTAACAGGCTCTGCGTGGAAATATGTGTGTGCCCAGTATGCCATGAAAAATAATAAAGATCTCAGAGAGCAAAGATTTCCCTAATTGTTTTACTGGGGACAGTGAAAATGCTATTAGAGAGACATAAAACTTATTAACAAACAACACTTGTGGAAATGTAAAAACATTTATTTTCTGTATTGGTAGCCATTCTTCATCATATTTTTAATTGTATTTCTGAAAAAACAATTAGAGAAAAAAACCTGCTTCTATCAGATCATCTATATTCTAATAAATAAGAGTTTGTATAAGTCATGAATTATATCAGCAAATGTTGTCAACTGTAATGAAGAAGGTACATGTACATTCCACATACTTAAAAAGAATAACTGTCAAAGGAAGCCTTTCTTGTCCTACAAATATTAACAGATACAATTATGCTAATCTTTGTAAAGAATTTATTGACTATATTTAGATAAAATAAGAGGAAAAACAAAGAAAAGAGGAACAGAGTATCTTCTAGCTTTATAGTCTAAACAGCAGGATACCTTTGAGAACAAAGAGATTTAGTTGTCAGTGAAGACAGTTTCTAGCAAAATGAGGCATTTGTCCAAACTGCACAGCAGCTTTCTTTGCCACTTTGTTTCTTTCTCATTTCTGTCTCGTTTGTGTTCCTTATTTGTTTGCTTTTACTGCTTAAGTGAGAATACATACCAGTCTGCACAATTTGCACATCGGGGATGGGATATGCTGTACCAACACACCATGACAATCAAGGAAATAACAGCACCTCTCATGGTGTAATCTAGACATCAGAACTGAAAGGAAACCTTCAGTGCTCTTCTTCTCTGCCTTCCTTCTGTGCAATCCAAAATCCCTTTTAACAGACTCCAAAAGGTCACTCAACCAGATGACACAGGAGATTGAAATCTAGAAAACCAGGTAATGCTTCTTTTTCATGGATCTCTAGATGAGTAGAGGACTTAAAAAGAAAAAGGTATTCTTGGTCCTGTATTTAACATTTGAATGTTAAGTGAAAAACTGCTGTGTCTTTTATTCAGTACCTCTGGCTTCAAACTACAGATTTAATTTTTTTATGGGTAAATCTGTAACACTAATATTCTAATGTACCCCAAGCCCTTTAGTTTCACATAAGAACTGATTATCATGCTGTCCCAGTCATTTTTGAATGAGCTGTGTGACATGAGCTGGGTTGGGCAGTAGAGGAACAGAACAAGTGGGTCTCCATGAAGATGAGCAGTGAAAAGTGCAGACAGAACAAATGCATGCACCTGTATGGGAAAAAATAATCTCACAGGCAGGTTTCTGGGAGCCTCTGTGGATAAGATGAATGTGTCTGTCCAGTGTATTCTTGCAGTTATCAAGGTTAACCACACTGCCAGGGCTACATTAATGTGGTGGGTTGGCTCTAAATGGACACCAGCTACCCACCAAAGCTGCTCTGCCACTTCCTGCCTCAACTGGACAGGGGATAGAAAATATAACAAAAGGTTTATGAGTCTTGACAAGGATGGGGAGAGATCACTCAACAGTTACCATAACAGGCAAAAATCCCCTAAGTGAAATTAATTTAATTTCCTTCCAATTCAATCCAAATCATATTATGAAAAATAAAATGAAACCTTAAAAACACCTTTCCCCCACTTCTCCCTTCTTGCTAGGCTTCACTTTTTTCCTGAGTCGTCCACCTTCTCCCCTCCAGCAGTGCAGGGGAGCAGGGAATAGGGGTGGCGGTCTATTCATCACAAGTACTCTCTGTCATGTCTTCTTTCTCAGGGTAAGGACTCCTCCAACTCTTCCCCTGCTCCAGAGGAGGGTACCTCCAGCAGTATTTAGCAGTTTAAAACTGAAATTTTAGAAAACATGGAACCACACTTGGTTTTGGTCCATAGTACAAGGACGGAGTGCAGTGGTCACAAGTGGCAGCGCAACAAAGCACAATTTGGCATAAGGAAAAAATTCCTTCCCTTGTCAGTTATTAGCTTTGAAACAGCTCTCCTAGAGCAGCTGGAGGATCACAAGCCTGAAAACTTTCAGTGTTAAGCTGTGGAAGGCTTTTTAGTGTCTGGTCTAATTTTGAAGCTGGCCGAGCTCTGAGAAATTTGAAGCAGGTGACTTCCAGAAGTCTCTTCTAATCTAAGTCTTTCTTTGATCCTGTTTTCACGAGTTTAAAACTTTATTTTGTAAGACACTTGTTGAGTGTTTTTTTTTTCCCCTTGCAACTGTCAACATGATCCAGAATTACCTTGTCTTTCCTTTAAAAAATGAGCTCACAAAAACTTGGGATAAGGATAGAGCTTCAGAATGTCAGAATGTCTAATTTTTAGCCAATATCTGATATCAGCGACACTGTCCTGCATTTCCACAATCACTCCAAATAATTCCAACACTGAAAATTTAGCAATGATCTCCTGCTTGATTAGAGAGGATAAACAGGAAATAATTACTCTGCCCTGAAGAAAACATTATATAACTTGATTAGATATTTTCATGGATTGTTTCCATCAGTATTACCACTTCAGTATCTCACAGTCAGAACAGAAGATTTACTGATCACAGGAAATGCTTTGCTCAGGAGGGCCAAAAAGAAGAATAATTCTCTGTATTTTCCATATTCATATGACTCTCTGCACTTTCTCTAATTCCTGTCTCCCATCTTTTTCCATAACTCCTTTTTCATGGTCCTGTGTCTTTTGTCTGTACATTGTCCGGGGTAGAACTGCACAATTCTCCTAACCATTGTTTAACAAAATGGCATATTAATTACTGACTGAGCACAGGCATCTTCTGTCTTTTAGAGATTTTGAGATTGCAAAATATAAATGAGATATTTCTTTAGCAAAAATAACATTTATTTGAAATTGGTAGGAGAAAGCAAAGAAATAAAATGCGAAAGTCTATGAGAATGTCTATCACAGTAATGTGAGAAGTCTGAACTTTTTGAGTCATATGTGAAGGAAGGCATCAGTCATCCTCAGGTTGTGTTCAGTTATTTTAGAGGTATAACAAGTTCTTCTTTGGCCTATCTTCATTAACTGAACAACTGTTCCTTCTGGGCTATTCCTTCCCTCCTTATGTGTCTCATCATAATCACAGAGCTTCCATTTAAAATAACCCAATATATACTGATACAGAAGGTGTCTGTGTTACAAAATATATAGTGCATATAAGCTGCTATTAGCAACTTCCAATTTCTCTCACAGGCTGTCCATAAGTGGTTCTCTCCTGGGACCAAGAGGAAACCATGATAAAAGAGCAAGTTTTCAGAATCATCATGCCCAGAGCTGCTCCAATTTGTACACCACCTTCTGCCTGGGGCTGTTTTAAGCTTTATTAGCTAATGTCTGCAGGGCAAACAAATGCTGAGGTCAGTTCAGAAAATTTTCCAAACTTTTTAATTCTTACTGGGTTAACCATGAATTGATAAACTGCAGGGATGTACACAGCTGTAGGTTTCCAACAGCTGTAGGTTTCAAATATCAGGGAGATGAAATGTTCCCTGTCAAAATGAAAGGAAAACTACATCAGGATTTAAGAGAACTAATAATTTCTATTTTCTCCCCTTTGCGGTGGCAGTTATTGAACTAAACCTGTGTGATATTTGCATAAAAACCACTTTAAGTGATTTGACAATAAATAAAAGGGAAAAATTTCAGAACCTGAAGAGGTCTGAGAATACTTCAAGAATGTTACTGGAAATTATGTATTCCTCATAAAACCTTTTGCCTCATTGTGTTCATTTAATAAGACTTATGAAGGTGGAATGGTTAACAATGAGATAATCCAAGTGACTTATATGTCAAATTAATGGTCAAGAAAGCCAAGATGAAACTATTCCAAGACAGATATTTGGGCTGCTACCACTGCAAATAGCAATTTTTTAAAGAAATGCTTGTCCTTAAGGTAACTTACTGTCTTCATTCTTACTTTGAGTAACTTTTTTTCCCCACAATCTACAGTTTTTATCACACTCATTAGCCCATTTATTTTATGCAGACCTGTTTATTGTATGAACTAGGTGTTATGTCTGTCTCTATATTGTATGCAACATGCATATATTACACATTATTTTATGTGAGATTGTTCTTGTATTGTTCAATGGTATTGCCCATAAGGTATTTTGTGTTACTTAATTTTCAAAGATATTGTATTAAATACATAGTATACTGGAGTAAGCTGCCATAAGGAAAGGCCTAAATAATCTTTTTTTCTGATAATTCTTTGTCATGTCTTTCAGTAGTCTTGATAAATCAGTTTTATTTTTCTCATTATGACAGTCTATAGTTCAAAGAGTATATTTTTTTAAATTTATTTGAAATTTATATGACGTTGATTAGTTGCACAGAAAGGTCTCAAGAGGTCTGAAGTGATCTAAGCTATGCTATCTGCATGAGGATCAACCATTTGGAAAATTCTGACATTTGGTTCATCACTTTTTTGTTCAGATCTTAGTCAATAATGGCTTTCACCCCCAAAAGAGAGGAAACCACTTTTTCCTCTTCATTTTAACTCATAAGTATCTTTAGATATATGCAACTGTGTCTCAGTTTGACACTTCCTCTTGCTCTAGTTTTGTCTTTCATAAAATACTGTATGAAACAAGAAGACAGTTGCACGAAAATTGGTCTAAATAGAACAGTTATGGTATGAATAAATGACTGCACTCTAAAGGCTTGAATTCTTTTCATGCATTTATTTAAACAGCTGGCATTGGTTTCCACTGATCACTTGTCCTGGGAGCTTCTTTTTAAAATGTAGCAAATAAAAAAATTCTTCCATGAACCAGTGTGATCTTATCTCCCAATTCATTCTGTTTTCTATTGTTCTAGTCTTTTCAGTTTTGTTCTGTTCTGTTTAATTTTGTGAATACCTCAAAGACTATTAGTTCTATAAAACTATTCAAATTTTCTCTTATTTCTTCTAAAAATTTTCCTTTAAATTCTAGAAGCATATACTTCTATAATTCTCTGGTGTCAAGAATGTGAAAAGTTTTTTTCTCAATCTTGAATGAAAAAAATCTTATTTTATGGTGAAAAAGGTAACAGTAAATATTCTCATTCATAATTCAATAGCTGTTGAATAGATGAGATCTTTGTGATTGTCATCCAATCAGCTCCTGATGCTCAAAAAAAGCAGTTAAAGAAACCTGGTTAATATTCTTCACTGGTGATTAATACCCCCCTCCCCTTCACTACCCCTCCCAAAAAACAAATAAATGAACTAACTAACTAACTAAAAAAAGAAAGTATATTAGAAATAATATATTAGAAAGAAATAGGGAAGCTAAATATTTTAATGAGGGATAAAGTATCCTGTTTGTTCGCAGATAATGCAGGATCTCTGTGAGAGGATTTATAATGCATAAGAAGACACGTGATGATGAGAAGATAGAGGATGATGAACAAAAAGAGAGGCTGTATTGTACTACTCCCTATTTGTGCCCTTCTAAACTTGTTTTTTATATGAGTTTTACAAGGTGAAGCAGGCTGTCTTCTATTAGATGTTAAATGTTTATTTATTGAGCTTAGAAGTTTAATTATCGGATCATAGAAGGGTGCAATGAAGCTCCTATTTCAAAAAGCCTTGTTTTTATAAGCCGGTCAACTGGTCTAAAAAAAGTACCTGTAGCTTTTCTATAGATTTTTCCTTCATTTTCCTTTCTAGATTTTCATTGGTGCAGTAAGCTTTAGAAACCACAAGCATTTGATATATTTTATTTAAAAAGCAATTGCTTACTCTATCAGAGATGCTGTGAGAAATTAGTAGACTCAGAATGCTTGGGCCTTGATTTTAATTTATCTTTAAACCCCTTGATTTGCTCTGGCTATGTAAAATGGCTTTAAAATTGTTCTTACCATGCCTTAAAGTTCCCAATCCATACCACTGCCGAGAAAAGGGCCTTGGTGTAAATGAGAATCAGGCCTCCAAAAGAGTCCATGCCCAGTGGGTTGTCACTAAGGTTATTTAGCTGCAGTTGCTTCTGCAATAGTCACATTTAGAAACTTCACTGTTAAATGAAATTTCACCTCCCATGTTCCTTTACCACTTAGCACTAACACTATTTATAATAACACTATAATGGTGCAACACAAAACTATAATGGTGCAACACCTTGTGGATTTTCAGGAAATATAATGTATTCAAGTAACCTATGATTTTTCCTGGATGTGGTCCTCTTCCTAGTTAACAAGCCATCAAAAGTATAATCTAAACAAAAAAGTGTGTTTTAATGCTTTTAAATAACTCACCAGTGGCAAGAATTGATTTCTGTTATCATGTTCTAGAAATGTCTAATTTATGCTCAATACCACACTTGAGGACAACTACAATCAGAGATAGATTTCAGTGACTTCTATAAGTAAGTAGAAAACTATAGTTTAGGCTTTTTGTGGAATAAAAAATATAAAAGGAAAAAAAAAAAAAAAAGAAGTCCAAAACCTTGTGTAATTTTATTGCAATATTTATTGTCTTATACATACAGAAAATTTTAGAAAACTCCAAGCAGCTCCTTCCTATTGCACAGGTCACATATTCTTCTGTGTATTCTTGAATCAAATATCTGTTGACAAGCTTAAAATAGATTTGTTTGTAAAGGAAGTGCACAGTCCTCAGCAGGAGGACACATAAGTAGTGTCTAACTCTTTTCACAGAAGATACAGTTCTGAATCTGGTAGGTTTGTATTTTGAAAATTAAATAACTCTTTGTAGGTAACTAACAGCCAGGCAACAGCATTTATTCTAGCAGAAAAAAGTAGTATTCTATCCAGAAAAACAGTAAATTCTCTGCGAGTTGAAAGAAGAGAAAGGTCGTTGAAAATTAGATTAATACATGTTGCAGCAAAGTCATGTTTACATTTTTGTGTTATCATTCAAACTTCTATTATTAGAATATTTTTATATCAGTATATACTAGCTTTGCAGTATACATTTCTGAAGTTGTTCTGTTTTCTCAATGCTTTTTGCTTTATATTTTCTTCTGTCTCATTTCCTTTCCATGATGTACTATTTACTGCTTATATTCTTTCATCATTGAAGATAAGTTCATATTTTACAGGAAAAATGTTGACATCTAAATTTCAAGCTCTTCTACTCTTTTGGTAGGGGGAAAGAACAAACACAGCTAATTGCTTACAAAAAAAATTTCCCCTTGTTTGATTTTTTGAAGGTTCTAACAGTTCACAAACATCTGTGGAATAATTTTTCCTTGAAGAATTTTCATGGAGTTTTTCAAGCTACTCCCAGCAGCAAATAGCAAAATGCCTATCTGGCACTTTGTCATGCCAAACTGTTGGGAATGACAAAATTTCGTGTGAGCTTCCAGGCTGCTCTGCACACAGTCTGATCTTACAGATGTCTGATCCTAGTACAAGCTTACTGGATTAACCTACATGTCCCAGGTAACATCATAGCCCTGGAACTGTCATCATCATTTCAAACATTTGTGGCAGATAGTTTTCTTCCTTAAAGCAAAAATTATTCAAGTAGCTGCTTTATAGATATCAGAAGAATAACCTATGTGAATCTAATATTTCAGTTTTTCCAAATTACTTTTCCCAATCTATTAGCATAAAAATTTGAATATATTGTTATGCATTTGAACCTTTCACGAGATCTAGCTGCCCTTCTTGCTACTTTTCTATAGGTTTTAATGCCTTTTCATTATTAGTTGCAATAGACATTCAATTAAATTTCTGAAGTCACCTTTCTCAGATTTTTATGCCCCTATTTTCCTAGGCCTAAGTAATTATTTTTTAAAATATTATGAAGTCACTATTTTTTTACTGTCCCATAACCTGTGGATATATGCTTGCATGTTTATAAGATCTGTTTCTACAAATTATATTTCATTTCATTTCCTTATCTTTCTGTTTTCATATGCTTAACAAAGCTGAAGCTATTCTGGATGATTAAAACATCCTGTCCACCATTTAACCAAAAACCCCCAAAAATTGAAATAAATCTGAACAGGCTTTTGATTTAAACCTTTAATTAGAATAGCAGAAATATTACAAATGAACTAAAATGAGAAATGGATGAGTGGCACCCTTGAGCATTCAGTAGAACACGGAACATTCTACTCCAGCTCTGGTTTATTCCCAACACAGACCTGTAGCATCCATACTTAAAATCAAGTGGATGTTTATAACTTGTCATAACAGACGTGGTTTCCAAACAAAGGGGAAACATGGCTAAATAAAAGAAAAAATAAAACATGGTACAAAACACCATATATGCATTGGAACATAAGAATCTTATTTTTAAATTTTGTCCCTCACTCCTGTTTATTTTTGCTGCATCCATACACTGGGAAGCTGGTCACTGCGATTTTTCCATCTGCTATCAGTTGCTCACTGGCACTTTGAATCAAACCCACTGAATGGATCACCAAATGTTACAGTAGAATTTTATCAAACATTTTCATAGGACAAAAATTTCAATATTTTCAAAAGATTTTACAAAACATGAATCAATTTACTCCCTCTAGCTGTTGAAAATCATGTAATGACGAAATAAAATTTTGTATTCTGTTGATATTTAAAATGCATATGTTGGATTTTTCATTTGCTTTCCCACTTTGAGATAGAAAATTGATTACAGAATGATTTTATTTTATGACAGTGTTTTGGAGAAATGTGAGAAGAGAAAGTCGAGTGAATAACTAATGTACAACTGAATTCATTTTTAAAAAAGAGGAAAAAAAATTAAACATTAATTTCAATAGGAATGATTATCAAGAAGAGTTATCCTGATTTTATTAATTTCCGGAGCCAATCTTATTCATCACCTGAACTCTGTTAGTTTCATTTCAGTACTTGAAATGTGAAATGCCTTATATATTTTGCAAGTTGCAGTAACTCTGACTTTAGTACCAAATTGGGCTAATTGAGGCTGTTGGCCTTGTTTAAGTGATTATCTATGCAAAGTCCATATGATATAACACACTTATGGAATCCATTTTGAACATTTGCATCCACTAGTGCAAACTGCAATCTAAGCAGAATGAAAACACATCCATTTTTAATGCAGGAAAATATGTTGTTTTCTTTTTAAAACCCAGGTATGTGAGGTTGTCTCCCTATGGAAATCAGAGTTACACCACAAGTTCTGATGGGGAACACATTCTGGCTGATATTACAAATTTGTTGTTAACCACGTATGCAAGATTTGATTTTGCAAAAAAAAAGAAGGTAAAAATTGTCAAATGCAATAGTTTAGTCACATTTAATTGTAGAACAAGCTTATGTAATTTTACCATATTCTGATCAAGGATCACAAATTTTGGAGAAACCCTTTGGATTTCCTTTTTCAGAAACTGCTATTTAGTATTCAGAAGGTTGCTAAATGATACTGCTTTTTTTTGTGCATATAGCTGCACCTTGCTGATATTTCATCTGGGGTTGTGAGAGCTTCCTCCAAAAAATAAAAAAACATAAAGAAATGTAAATCTGTGGAATCTGTAAGTGATTTTTCAATAGTGTCTGTTCCAGTAGAAGAAACTTCTTTTGCTTTTACAATCAATGTAAAAATTAGCAGTTATAATAAGATATTGGACTATGCAGACTGCACGTCACCGTGAAAACACAAAATTACTTAGAGAGATGGGAGAATTGCACTACAGTGTTTGTAAACTCTCTGCAGTGACAAGCACCTCATCTTGTTCAGGCTTTATAGGCACATTGGACCCTCCTAAGAAGAATGACAGCTAGAACCAATTTTACTGGAGCTTGTTGAAATTTATCTTTTGTCATGACTGGCTCTTTGTTTTAGTCACAGTTTATCTGTATGTAAAGTGCACAAAAGATCAAGGGTAGTATATGGCTTCCTACCAGGCAAAGCTAAAATTGCAATGTAGAAGTGCAAATGGGGCTCATAAAAGCTGTCATGGAACTACAAACAATGCATCCAAACAAAAAAGGTGTTATAATCCAAAAAAATAATTCAAGGTCCTCATGAAATTCCATACCTGAAATGAAAGGGAACTGCAAAAGTAGTCCCAGCCTTCAGCTTCCTGATGTTAACTTCGAAAGTAATAAGCATGAATAATCAAACAGCCAATTAACAGTCACTTCACTATAAGTATTCCAGTATGAGACTGTTCTTCTCTCCTCAAGAACCTGTTACAGATTCTAAGACGGTTAAAAACTTAAGAAACACAAATTTCTGAAAAGCAAGGGAAGTGAGAGATCACTTAGTAAATAATGTTGCACCAATGTATTTCACCAGCTGAAGTATTTCAAATTTTCAGCTATTTGTGCTAACTGTATATATTACACGTACAGTTTAATTGAAGATTAGGACATAGATAAAAGAAATTTTAGATAACATGGGTGTATTTGGCTGCATCATTTCTGTAACAGCATCAATAACATGAAGTAGTGAGGCAGCAGGGTTCCCTGAGGTACACTGCTGTGCTCACATACTAGGAACTATTTAGGACACATACATAGCTTAGATAGCAGCAAGAAAGCACCTCAGACAATTTCTGCTTTTACTGCGTCCTTTGTGATATGACATAAGATACTCTGTAGAGTTTGGAATGAAAATTTAATCTAGTAGATTTCAAATTAGTATACAAAAATTAGGTAGAATATTTTTTCTGGTTTTCAGATGTGAAAAGGGAAAATTGAAAGGTCAAGTACCTTGGTGAATGCAAAGAGTCAAGATTTCAGTTTTTTAGGTATATATTAATCAATGAAGATGATGTGCAACTTCAGACTCAGGGAGACCCAACCTCCATTTTCTTTCTAGATAGCTGAATATTTTATAAAGTTTTATGACAAATGTTAGCTTAAACTTCCTAGTCACTTTCAGACTTTTGCTTTCATCTGAATCATATTTGAAAGGGAAAAGAAAATAGAGGAATTGATTGATCTTGTGTTTGACATCAAGCTGAAAATATCAAGTAGGATAAAAATTTATGAGAAACCTGGTCTATGAAGGCTGAGTAATTTTGACTCAGGTCCTGCTGTTCCTGCCTTATCAGAATAATTTTCTTCTTACCATGTCATCAAACAGGATCACACATTCTGCTTTGCTTCAGCAAGGACTTCTGAAATATGATGCTTATCTTATATGCTTGTAGAAAGTTAGTTGAAATTGCTTAAATGCTTGAAAAACTCTGTACATAAAATCTGCAGGTATACTTTTACTGGCTGATTCTGATCAGCTTAGCCAACTGAATCCATGAGTGGAAAGGCTGCAATGGAAAGTGAATGCACTGATAACCAGCTTGGTGCTACAGGTAAGTGCAGTTTGAAATATGCTCTTCCTTTAAAGCTTAAACGAGGAAGAAAGTAAAAAGGCTAAAACCAATATGAACATGTTTTACTTTTCTTTTCATTTTCTTTCTTTCTTCTTTTGGTCCCATGTCTTCTTTTCTAGTATTATTGAAAGTAATCCCAAAGGAAAAATAAAATATAAAAACCTTTAATAAAATAAGATTTTTGGAGTTTACAAGATCAAATCTTTGGTGTTTAGCTATGATAGCAGAAACATTTGTTCTCCCTGAAAGGGCCAATTATTTACTTGATAATTCTTTTTTAGGTGTTTATTTCATAATTGCTTGTTTCCTATTCTCTTCCCTCTGTCTTCCTAGCAATGCCACAATAAAGCTTACTATACAATTGCACATTAAATTTATTTAGAAATTTTTCAGATTAGAGAAGTATTCAGAGCAATAAGGACAGTTTTCTAAACAAGTCATCAATTAATTTTCAGTAACGGAGCACAATTCTACGTCATCTACTTCTGTAATTATATTACAGCAGGAGATGTACCCAGGAGTTCAACTGCTCTCATTCCTGAGAACTAACTATTGATCAGACACACTTCCTCTGCAGACCATGTAATACCATATAAAGGTCAGCATGGACAGCACAAATTGCTTTTATTGAACAGTATAGTGAAGTGGCATTTAAGGTAAAAAAGCACCTTTATGGTTTTTTGGCAGGCAGTTGATTGTGACTGTGTAGTTCATAGTCGTGAAATCTGAAATTGTAACACTCTGGCTTGCCTGAGTAAGACTATTTACTTTGGGAGTTGAGTATCTCCCAAATGAATCAGGCTGAGCAATTTGTTTGGACAGAACAATAAAAGATTGAAAGACTAATGAAATGCACTTGCAACATATTTTTTGAACACCCACACAGGTGAAGGGAATCACTCTTTAAAAGGAAAACATACATTTGAGTGTGTCAGAAACTTAAATTCCTATTTTGTCTTTTCATTCATAATAACTGGTATATCTTTCTTCAAAACTAGGGATTTAATTAAAATGGTATTTATAAATGAGTGTACCATAAAAAAACAAAACCCAAAACAAGCTGACATTAAAATCTCCAACCAAAAATCTCCAATTTATATTGGATAAATTAAATATTTTGATCCTTCTGAAGGTAAGTTGAATTTCATTCCATTTTTTCTTTTGGATGGAAAAGATATTCCATTAAATTGAAAATTGTGCCTGTACAGTATTCAGATTGTACAGAAAAGATAACATTCTATTTAAAAACTCCCAACAGCATTGATCAAATTTGAAGAGGAGGTAATGTGCAGCTTATTATAAGGAGATAATGTTCAGTCCCACGTTCTACCACTGCTATTGACAGTGGCCCACCAGTCTTAATGAGCCTGTGAATCTTGCTCTATGTGTGAAGTCAGTGCCATGTTCTTCTAGCCCAGCTTCATTATTTTAATATCTGGTAGAGAATAAATCAGCAGGGAGATTCCTGATAGAAAATTTACTGCCTAAAGACCAACATGTGATTCATGCACACTGGGGACAGGAATCAAATGGAGAAGATCCTGAAAAATTGATTTAAAAACACTAAAAAGTGAGCCCCATTCAGAAGAGACGTGGAAGGTTTTTTCTACTCACAGGCAAAATCAGCTGAAGAAATATTGGAATAAACAGGTCTGCAAGAGTTGTCAGAAGTTAGGAGATATTCTGTTAAAGAGAAATGACAATTGTCAAAAATCAAGAAAACTCAATATAGGGGAAAATCTATGAGTTTGGTTCATAAGAAAGGCAACAGAGAGCTATTTTGTAATACCCTTCTTCTACCTATTTTGGATAAATATAAGCCTGCTGCAAAGAAGAAACAAACATGTTTTCTATCTCACTAAATCATGGGACAGAAATCTTTAGTTTTAGCAGTTACTGTGTTGTTATTATTATTAATATTATTTCAAATGAAATATTTATATAAAGTTTTCAAATCTGAAAGTTATTAAGCACCAGCCTCTGGAGGCTGTAGAACATCCAGCCTTGAAAACTGTTGATGACAGGCTAGTACAGTAACAGGAACAGTCAGTGGAACCATCACCAGGCTCTTGGCCAGGGCAGTTCACTTTTTCAAGATCTCCAGGCTTCTGTGCTTTTCTCGTGGCTCATTTCTGTCACACTGTTTCCAGATTTTGTTTGAGCAGTGTCTAGTCCCAGTCTCTATTACTTCAGAAACCAATTTGAGACAGCAATTACAATGGTAGCTCAGAGTTCATGCATGACGATGGCTATTGCTATAACTAAAACAGCAGGTTTTGTCAGTTTTTGTCCCTAAAACCAAGTTGTATTACCATCTGAGAAACAAAAAGGATTTTTCTAAAAAATTTCAAAAGGCATATTTAGGTTCTTTATGGGGGTTTATTGCCTTTCTCATGTGGCACTGGTTGCTCAAGCAATAGGGTAATATATTAAATAGTGCCAGAGTATTCTGTTCTTGTGCCACACTGTCTGTGCTGCTAAATGATGCACAGAGAGACTTCCCCAAGTCACAAGATGAAAATATATATCCTTCAGAGAGGAAATGACCAGGGTTTTTTAATTGTGAAGTATAACACTAAATTCTTGAAGAGGATTGAATCTCCTGTATCATATTCATCATTTAGGCATCCTTGAGACCATGGAAAACCCAAAGTACTGTATAAGGAGGGCCTTTCCAGACACAAATGAAGATGGAATATATCTGTGCCCAGTGATGGCTACTGTGGCTTATCCAAATGAAAAGGATAGTGAAGATGTGTAGAAACACCCACAAAGAAGGGAAATGAAGCAAAACAGACATTTGAAGGTAATAACTGAGGGAGCTGCAGAGAGATTAAATAGCTGAGTTGTTGCTTAGGGAATAAAACACCAGCCCCAAATCACTGCGCTGGAAATCAGCTGACAAACCTGCCTAAATCATTCTGTCACTCAAAAACAAAAGCAAAAAGAGGAGTGTGACTTTCCAGCTCTGCTTTGTTGTCTAGCATATAAAAAATGAAATGTGGAGACTCATGGAGATGTACATTGCATTTTAGCAGCTAATTGATGCTATCTGCATCCAAGTGCAAACCTTCCCTCAAGTATAAATTGATCTGGTACTTATCTGGCTGTTTTTAAGACTGTTCCACCTATACATGGTAAACTTGAATGAGTTTATTTTCATATTTACCCTCAGTTATAACTCTCCAAAGGTGAGCAGCATTTGTATTTCAGAAAGAATTTAACCCAAACATCATAACCTGCAAAATTAACATAGTAATCAAACATCACAGCTGGAAATCTGTATGCTCTGACCTATCTTCAGATAGACTAAAACAGTTTTCTTTCACATTGTTGAAGATATTTTAGTTTCGGTCAATAGTTTTTCTAAATTAGATGAAAATCAAGCCTAGGTTTAACACTTTTAATATTTTATTTTCTTCTTTCTCTTCTTGGGAGAGGTACGAAAAAACAAAAAAAAACCCCACTTTGAATAATAAGAAATCTCTAAAGTCCAGAGTTCTCCCTCCTATGATGATCACCAAGCTGCCAAACTTTAGCAATATCATTCTCTTTATGAATACTTGTAATTTAAAACTTCCTAAAGCAGCAAAAGTTTGGAAAAAAATCAATCAAAAATGTATATCAAAGCTTCTAATTTATACCACCTGAAATTAAAAAAAAAAAAAAAAAACATTCAATAAAACCAGTTGTTTTTCAGCCAAGGTTCTCCTTTAAGAAACAGTTAAAGGAAAAAATAGATATATAATAATTAGATTTTGAATCACTCAGTTAGTGAAAAATAAACCTAATGTCCTTGATACTGGGTTTGGTATTGATTTCCCTATTTTTAGCCACAGAAAATCAAATACTCTGTTTCACTATGGTATGATTGCAAAGTTTAAACTTCTGAGTAAATGTGAAGAAAATCTGTTTATAACACATCATTGCCTAAAATTCCCAAAGAATAATTTTTGTTACCCAGCATCTGGAAGAAATACTACTCTAGGTAAGACTGAAAGAGCTACTTGAGAGTGGAGAGTTTGTTAAGTAGCCCAAATCATGAATATTTTCATATATTTTATGCCCACTCTTTCCACATAAAAACCTACAATTCAGAGTAAATAGCAAAGACTAATTTTCTGATAGTATTAAATAAATGCTTGTAGAAAAAGTTGGCAGCTTCATTGTTTAAAGAATTTCAGTGCTAAAATAAATCATAGCAACAGCTCAATGCTGGCCTTAAAGACCTTATTTTTATTCTCCTTTCCACAAAGCTACTTTCTGTGCTTGCTGCAACTGAATTCTCTTTCTAGCTAGAAAACAGCAGAGAAAGAAAAATCTATCTCAAGAAAAGTTTTGATATTCCAAGATTTGCTTTTATTTTTCATTCAGACAAATGCCATGTTTATCATCCACTTGTGAAAAAAGAAAGAAGCGTGAGAGGTGGCAGTTCATGTAGCTTAATAACTGTAGGGTGATAATCTGAAATAATGAAATGTACTGTTGGATTCAAGTTGCAGGATGTGTTCCATCCTCAAATTAAGATGTGGGATTCAATGTAAATGCATGGATGTGTGATGCCATTTGAACTATCTGCTGCTGCCTTCCAGCTGTTGTTCCACAGTGACATAGGACTCCCATTAATCTTTTGTCCCCTCTGCCAATTGCATGCAGATTTTTGGATTTGGATGCTTTGGGGCATGTCAAACACTATTGTCCATGTATGTAATAGCAATTAATCAAATCCATTGAGAGGGATTGTCATAGTTTTACCCCAGATTGCAAATAAACCCTACACAGCCACTCATCCACTCAGTGGGATAGGAAGAGAATTGGAAGAATAAAAGCCAGAAAACTCATGGGCTGAAAGAGAGACGTTTGAGAAGGAGAGCAAAAGCCAACCAACAACAAAAGCAAAAATAACTAATTCACTGTTTCCCACAAACAGGCAGGTGTTCAGCCATCCCTAGGAAACCATGGCTCCATTGCACATAACGGTGACTTGGAAAGAAAAACATCATCACTGCAAGTATGGGTCCCCTTCCTCTTTCTTTCCCCCACCTTATACACTGACTATGACATCATATCATCTGGAATGTCCCTTTGGTCATTTGGGGTCACCTGTGCTGGCTGTGTCCCGCTCCCAACCCCTTGTGCACCCCTGATCTCCTCACTGGTGGGTTGGGGCTCTGTTAAACACTGCTCAGTGATGTGAAATCATCCCTGTGCTATCAACACTGCTTTCAGCACAAATCCAAAACAGCCTCAAACTAGATAGTAGGAAGAAAGCAAACTTTATCCCAGAAAAAAACCCAAAAAACCCAAACCAAACCAAAACAAAAAACCCCACACCCCAAAAACCCAAGCAGCACAGGGATAATTTTGAAGTTAGATACTGAAATTTCAGTGTTTCCATGCAAATCAGACATACAAACTGGGACAGTTGTCCATGGGGTGGAAGTCAGTGCAGCCAAGGATGTGCAGAATACTTGTCAGCTCACTCCAAAGTAGATTGTGCTGAACTGAGACTCTGGTCTTTACAGAGCACTGGTTACCTTCGAGGAGCTATCTAAATTCACATTTTAATAGGAAGAGATCATGACAATACAGTCAATGGAGCAGAGAAAGGAATCCATCTTATTTTTAAAGCAAATGGCTGTGTATTTTAGGCTCCACTGCCTGTATTGACTTCCATTTACTAAAATGGATATCCACAATCCTGTGTTACAAGTAGATGGCCAGCCCTTACATGAAATGTTAGTGGGAGGGATCCAACATCTGCTTTTAACTCTTAGCTCAGGAAATATTTTTTATTCATATCAGTCTCTATAGAAACACCTGAATGCAAGTTTCTTCATGTTGCAGACCTGCTGGAACATGCGCGGAATTTCCTATTCACATATAATAACTTTTTATAAGGAAAGTTTGGAAGAAATAATGCTCAGTCAAGAACTTTGTACAGACAAAATGATTTTGCAATTAGAGTAATTTTGGGTGAACATATTTTACTTAGGCCTATTATATTATTCATCTCTTCTGGAGTCTAAGTAAGTCTTGTACAGAATGTGCCTAATTAATTTTCTTTCTAACTATTTCAACAAAAATATATTACTTATGAAATTCAGAGTTTCAAGGAATTTCCTTGCAGATATCAATCCTAAAATCACTGAAGTTTTCAAGAATTTTAGTTACCAAAACTCTAAAACCAGTGTTTTTATTTAGGAAATAGTAATGAGTATTTAATTTCAATTTAGGAAAGAGTAATCTGGAGGATAAACTATTTCTCTGCATGATCATGCACTAGCTAAAAATTATGAAGGCTTTGTTATCTACCTCTAAATTTAAAACTATTGACTCTAAATTGTACTAGAGCTGACTTTTTTTCTGATCAAAACATCATGCAAAATTGACACTTTTCCTATTTGTAGGAATCTATGAAATGTCATATGAAATGTCAAGTAATTACTTAAAGAAATGTTATACACCAGAGTGTAGCAGGAGACCTTGTCAATGGATTTATTAGATAATTCTAAATAGACTGGGACTGTAGAAAAAAATTTGGAATTAAATGTACACAAAATAAATTACCTAATACAACAGACCTACTCTTACTTTACAAAACTTGATATTGATTGAATTGTCTCTCAATTGATTTATTTCTTTTTGAGAGCTAAATTTGGAGATTAGTATAATGGCCCCATCCTAGCAAAAACAAACTTATAGTCATTCACACTCCTTATCTTCCTTCCATCAATGTTTCATTGAAGGAAAATCCTTCTGCATGTGAAAGTTGCTTGACACTTGTTGCAGCTGTCCAGTCAAAGGTACCTCCAGTAAAGATAACATCAACAAGAAGGAATGAATGGGTGTATTAGAGATATTTTCTCCATCAGATTTTGAAAACTTTTATAAACTTAAAATGAATTTCAAATTAGGATTTAAAAATGTCCTTTCTTTTAGAGAAAACCTCAGGTTCTTTTTAAAAGTGTGGGTGATTTTTTGTAGGGACTGGTGACTTCGCAAAGTCTTTCCCTGAGTTTCTCTTCTGTAATACAGTGTTAACTAAAAGTATTTTGGCTGCCTAGGACCAAGGTGCCTACAGGCAGAGTGAGCAAATGGGTGGTAACAAGCATTTCATAATTCCTTCAACAGGAAAAAAAGTGTGTGATAGTGATAAGGAAGGTTGCAGTGATGTACACATAAAAAGCACACATCCTTCTTATATATGCCCCAAAGAATATTCAGTAATTAAAAGGAAATTGATCATACTAAAATGATTACAATGGTAATTCAAAACACAGTAAACAACACTGTGCTTCAGAATCTGTCAGGTATTTACAGAGTCAAAACTCAATAACTCT
The DNA here is from genome assembly GCA_024865655.1 of Emberiza elegans. Lineage (NCBI taxonomy): Eukaryota > Metazoa > Chordata > Aves > Passeriformes > Fringillidae > Emberiza > Emberiza elegans. The sequence goes on from JALJVW010000139.1 coordinate 44,985,978, forward strand.
ATCAATTAGGCCAGTTAGTTAACTTTAAATTTAAAACATGGATAACTTATGAATTGTGTTTATTTATAGCTTTGGGTTTTTGCTCTCATGACAGAATCATATAATCATTTTGGCTGGAAAAGACCTCTAAAATCAGCTATTCCAACCTCCAACCTTTGGCGGATCACAGCCCTGCTGTATTACATGACAGGAATTAAAGAAATTGAATTTACAGCAACTGCAATAATTCTGAATAATATGGTTCCTGCAGTTTTGACCTATCTTGATGGACTGAAGGAAGGGTGAGGAAAACTGCAGTTTTAATAAATCTCCTGCAGCTAAAGATTTAAAATTCACACTGTTTCAAATTAGTGAGGGACAAGAATATTTATTTGCTGTTGAATTCCAGGCAGCATGACATTTCAGCAGGGAACATTTTATAAGAATTCAACTTATGACCACAGAAGTTGCAAACAAATACTTGTGCCATATGCAAATAACAGGTTTCATATTAAACCAAAAGACAAGTGAAATTGATTGCTATTTGCATCTTTGATCTTTCCAGAATCAGAAAACTACATGGAAAGGAAAGCTAATACAGAGCAAGGAAGCTTGGGAAGGACCAGAAATAAAGACAACACACTCATTGTTGTCCCTGCATGCTCAGGAACAATTGAACAGCATAACAGTCTATCAGATCCAGTGCTTTCAAGGTGGTTTTCTCTGTAAAATAACAACTATGAAGATACAGATCCAGCTGACATTTTGTTTGTTCGTTTGTTTGCTTGTTTTCTTCTTCAAAGGAAAGTTGGATGGCTGGCTAGCCGCAGGAAATGGACAGTAAAGCTCAAAGCAAAGGAAGCAGTTACAGATAACTTAGCCACAACAAAGGATCCAAGACCATCACAACTTTTGCCACTAGATTTTTTTTTTCCAAAACCCAGACTGATCCTATTCTGAAGCTGCTTTACAAATCCAATGTATTTTCAGCCTGGTTTTCCCTCATTTCCTGCTGTTTAGTTGCACATTGAAGCTAATCTGTGCTTTCAAAAGTGGTTATATGAATGACCCAAATAATTGTCAGCCTATCTCAGCACCACCAATTGTTTCAATTGCTTCTGAAATCACTTTGAAAAGAGTGGCTCTCAAGTCTGCTCAAGAGATTATAACTTTTTTTTCTCCATATTGAATGGGTTCTGTAGTTAAATGAGATGCCTTGGTTGTCAGAGTCTCATATTTATACAGACTTCACCTCTGAGAAAGTGAATGAGAGAAATAAATGTTATAATGATTTTCATCACCCCAGTGTTGTAATGGATTTGAAAAGTATTTGAAAAGTTAATGAGGATTTGATGGGGACAAAAAGAAACAAGTGGGGTCATCAATGAATTTCCAGAGTTGTAGGAGAGGCGCTTGTGTACAGGTGAACAGCAGCAGTTTCTACCTTTTCTTGACTACAAAGTAACAGGGAGCATGCAGACACCTTTACTTACATATGGAGCTGCATAATTTAGGAAGTTTGGAATTAGAATAGGAATCTTGAATGAAAAAGGTGAATTAGTGTTACAAAAGGCAAAATATTATTGCCTTTAAATCTATATGATCCAGTAATGTAGGGTCAGTGACAATCCAGGAAGATATTTGCAGTCACTCATATTAACTGGTGTTGTTAAGCAAGTTAAAATGGTGTAAATATGGCTTATATGAACAAGAATTAATCAGAAGATTTCCAAATCAACAATTTTTGAAGAAAAATAGTCACAGGAATATGCTAAAAGCTGAACACTTTTGGCAACATTTATAATAATATAAAAAAAGAAACATTTCAACACTTTTTGATTACAGTACTTTCCTTTTCATGCAAATATTCCTTTGATGCAAGAAAAGGAGAAAAAATTACAAAATAAACCTTTTCAGTAGGCTGAAAATAATGAAAGGCCTAACCCTAAACAATCATAATTTCATATTGTGAAACATTTCTGCAGAAATGTTATGTTCTTTTGGAAGAAAAACAACAAGAAAACAAATCTTTGTGAGACTCACAAAATGCAAAACCAGCTCAGACCTGTCATGGAAATGAATTAATAGCACAGGTTATCGTCCTTTGGATGACACACACACCAACCTTAGTGTGCTGGCCATCTTCCAAAAAGGGTAATTACATTCTGCTTACCTGTTATCCTCCTGCTGTTTTTCTTGTAAGATGTATTTTTTGCTACCTTCTGTTCCAAAATCTTGTTAATGATGCTGTCTTCACAATGATAGTTTTTTTCTTTGTTCTTAACCATTAAAAATACACTTTCTGTGGAATACATGTAACTGATAAGTTATGACCCCTAAAAATTGCTAATTCTATAGCACCAAATCTGTCTCTTCTTGAGCATTCAGCAATATGAAATAAACTTTGTAAAAATCTCCACAGCTGCTGTCATGCAAGATAACTCTCCATTCAACAGAACACCCAAGAGCAAAAAGGAAATCTAGAGAATATTTTTAACTGATGCAAATAGTATAAAGATGATTAAAAATTGAATTGTATATTTACCTACTACAACATATTTAATTCCTGTGTGAGCTTTCTTCTCTAGGATCTCAAGTATTTGAAATATCAAGGGTATTATGTAATTATATCAACAAATAGAAATTTACTCTACTGATTAGTTCTGCCACCTACTCCTGATCAGTATCTATTAACAAAATTAAAATGTATGGGTGTAAACTTTTACATGTATTACCTCTTTTCAAAGTTTGGAATTCTACTGTGAGAGCAGTTCCCTATAGTACTAATTCAAAATATGCTTTCACTGTTAAAATTCTAGGAGCAACCAGATTCCATGTACATGTATTTTCATCACTAGAAATTCTGTTCGACTGGTTTCCATCTTCCAGGCAAGGCTTTCAAGTGTGTCCAAGTATCTTTGCTGGTACGCTACCTTCTTCTGGAAGACTCAGGACTTTTGTGCCATTCTGATACTTTGCAGCAATTGGGATCTCAGCTATTCATAATATCCCAATTTTTAAATTCTAATAAATAAAGGAGTAATACTTTATTGCTACACTTCAGAGTTTATGCATGTTCAAATTTTATTCCTTTTTAACCACAAATTTTAAAAACCCTGGATATTGGGAATTACCAAATAAATACATGGAAATAAATACACAGGCTGTTCTCTGGACAATGAGCAGGAGTCCTTCTATAGAAAGTAATAGTAAGTGGTGGTTTGATTTTAAAGGAAAGAGAACTTGAACAATGATGCCCTTCCTTCCCCTTCCCTTCCCTTCCCTTCCCTTCCTTCCTTCCCTTCCCCTTCCTTCCTTCCCTTCCCCCTTCCTTCCTTCCCTTCCCTTCCCTTCCTTCCCTTCCCTTCCCTTCCCTTCCCTTCCCTTCCCTTCCCTTCCCTTCCCTTCCCTTCCCTCCCCCTTGTTATCAGCAGCTATGGCTGTCAGAGCTTATCAAATGAGCTGTTATAAAGACAGAGGTTCAACCACTGTTTTAATACATGATTCCTAAATTTTGGCATATGCCCTCAGGAAAGGTGTACCTTCTTCCAGTAGACTTTTTGAAACTGGTATTTAATTTTCATTTTACTGTCTGTTTAGAGCAATGTGTTCTCCAAAGCTTTGGCTTGCCTGGCTTTCATATGATAATCAGAACTGCCATATGTTAAAGAGCTTTATTTCTCACTTAACTGCTTTAACTTGCTGAAATAATCAGCATGACTCAAAGCCAAATTCAATAGCTTGATGAAAAGAACACTCACGAAGCAACTGTCCATCACTTTTTCATACTGTGACAAAATGGTTTTCATTTTTCTGCAATAATTTTGAGCAGTTGTTGTGTGTTCACAGCATTCTCTTTCAAACCTCCTTTTGAGGACAGAGCTGAGTTAATTTCAATGAAATAGCTCTTGTAGTTATATATAAATTACTCACTAATTCATGGACATGATAAAAAACCTGAAGCTGCTATGGACCAAAATACTAATTTAGCACTTAAAAAAACATATACAAACAAATTAGAAATAAAATAGTAGCTGTCCCCAATCACAATGTTATGAGACTTGTATTTGTGCCATAAATGAAAAGCTGGTGTAGAAATGTTTTGCTGACCGGGAGGTTCTCACCAAAACAGATGAAGCTTTCTTAGGTTTCTGCTTGAGTATTGGTTCAAATGCAAGCAGTGAAAAGAAAAGATGGATTATCTCCTGGACATGATTTACATACACTAAGGCAGACATTTAGTGCCTTCACTAGAAAAACTTGTTTTAGGATTTGCATAACACAAAAGTTACTGAATCAGTACCATAACTACAGTAAACCCTAAAAGATCTTCACTTGCTGATACATCTTAACAAAATAAAAACTTGTGATTTACTCTAAGAGGTAACTTCATTTCTTATCCTGTTCCCACACAAATAGTGAGAAGGGAAGGCAACAAAGTTAACTAGTAAATATATTTGTATTAATCCTATGATTGTACATAAATATTTTAATTTGACTTGTTAATATTGTAAAGTCTGAATATTATTAATCAGCTGTACTCATAAACTCTATTTAGTGTTTTCTATTTAGTGTTTTCTGCCTGGAAGTAAACCTACATTATTTATTCATTAGCTCAAAAAAGACTATGCTATGTCACATCTTTCTTTTTACCCCATTTTATCAGTATCTTCATTTGCACATTCATATTTCCTCTTGTAGAAGAAAAAATGTCGATATTCTCAGCTAACTATGTTATCACAAAATTATACTTATATTGTAGATTTGTATTAAGACCAATATAGAAATACCAGAAAAATATCAAGAGAGAAAACAATAACTAAGAACTGTGTAAGTTTTCTGGTAAAATAAACTAAAATATATATTTTATAAATCTCTAACTTAACTACAAAAAGTACTTCTAAAAATATTTTTTCTCTAGGAATTCAATACATTAATATCTGATTTGTTTTTTATAACAATTTCAGTGATTAGGCTTGACTTTCTTTTTATGGATAAATGTTGAGAGTTTTTTGCAGATTGAGGAGTTTTTGTTAGACAATGGCCGTACTCAGCCGATGCACAATCCAGCCTGCTGGTGCTAATGGACAATGGACACGTACACAAGCAATGAATAATGGACATATTCAGAAATGGGGTCGGCATATCCTTGAAAGCGATGCAAGAAGAAGAATCATCAGGACTCAGTTTGTCAGCAAGTTTGGGAAAGTCAGAAAAAAGTGAGTCATGGGTGGGCCAGACGACCACAGCAAGACTCGTGAAAAATTAGGTGATCCAATCAGCATTCTAATTTAGACTCGTGAACTGCTAGAATTAACCAATCATATATTAGCTAGAGACGTGTTGACAGTAGAGATTTATTATAAATATAGTCTTTTTAGGGATAATAAATTTGGCTTCACTGGATCATGTTGGTCATGGAGTGATGTCCCTGAACCTCTGCGCCCCACAGATATATGTTAGCAAGGAGGTAAGTTTACTTCCTTGTATGTTAGTATCCTTGTAGCTCTTAAGTAGGGATAAAAATAAAACAGCATCAGTTTAATTATTTTGCATTGGTGCTATCTTTTATTATTTCTATATTGTCAGAAACTAGGTAGATTGCTACATAGGATATGTTCATATAGCATTTTAGATACAGCTATGTAGCTTGTGGTTTGCTTTGCTTATTTTGGTGCACTTTCAAAATGGAATGTTGGAGGATACAAGAAGAGCACAGGGAACTAATTAATACAAGAGCAAATCACAGTCAATTTACTGAGTAAGACTGATCAAACCATAATTACTTTTAAATGTTAGGTGCTATCAAGATTTACAGTCACATAAGAGTTCAGGAAAGGAGGTATGGGTAAAATGTGACAGGTCCTAATATTAACATCAAAGGTTGCCATGTCTTAGAAGCAGCATGAATGTTACTTAAGCAAATGATAATACCTTTGCAGGAAAGGCAATATAATTATCTCACATTTTCCTAGCTCAGTTTTTTCACACCTTCCACTAAAGCTGCCAGTGTTAAAGGCTTTGGCAAACCTTGAACTCTTTAAGCAACTTTGCAGCCCCGTTATATGGTATTGCCATTGCTAGCATCAGGTCATAGTGCTTGTAGCTTTGTTTTACTTGCTTTAGCTGCAATAATAATTTCTCTGATTGACCAGTTGTCTGTGTCAAATTCTTTTAATTCTGCTTATCTTCATATCATGCAACTAGAATTTTACACAACAGTAACAAGCAGATCTTCCAAGTAGAATGAGGTATCCCTCCTTTTTTCCCACTGGCAGTAAATCATAACCATCTGACTGTGGAAACATTCCCACACTCATGGAGACCCCCCTGCTTTTGCAGGGATCATGTGTTGTGTACTTATTTATACCTTTATCTGTAAGGATCTAACTTCCAGTAAAACCAGAGTTTGGCTGGACAAAGGAAAGGTTGGAAAGGTTGGAAAGGTTGGAAAGGTTGAGCACCTTCCTGAATATGAACCTAGAAGAACAAAGTCACTTTGTTTAAGTGTGATCTGCTTGCTGTGGAGTACACAGGTGCCTCCAAACCTCAGGTAGTTCCCAGGAGTGCTCAGTGACTCAGAAGGAGGATAATGGAAGATTGTACACTCAGCAGGATGTTGCTTAATGCCAGGTGAGGAGCTTGCTCTTTCCAACTGATTGCAATGTATAGCTGTCCACTCAGGTTTGGTACTAAAAATAACATGTAATCATTTCTTACCTATGTTCAATCAACAAAATTGCAGTTAATTTGTATAATTTCCTAAACATTTCTTAACTACTTTTTTTATTTAATCTAGATAATTTTGCTTCATTGGATGAATGTTGTGCTTATGGCCTCAGTTATGCTGACAAATGTGGGAAAAGCAAAGTGAAGGACAACCAGGAATTCAAGACATGTCTCCAAATAAAGCTCTCCCTTTTGCCTAGAAGCAGAATCATTTTTTTGAAAAAGGCAGGATATGTTTATAAGTACATTGGCTATAAAGATTTCAAGACAGAAAAAGACTTGTTTGAGAGTCTGTGTGGTTTTGGAGCAAGTTAGATTCTTGGAAGCATCTTAGCTGAGCAGATTCAATCTCAGTTTCGTCGATGTTGATGTAACACTCAGCAAGTTCGGAGAATTTCCCAGGAAAAATTAATGCATGAATCCACTCCAGATCAAAGTGCCTGTGTCTTTACTGACAGCAGTTCTAAGAGCCTTTTGGAGTTCTAGTTCCATAATTCACCTGCAGATTTGCATACATCAATGCTTTAAAAACATTATCTTGATTTTCTGCAAATAAAACAAAGTCAACAGGAGAAGAAGATATGTGGAAAGCCAGAATTAATTGGATACATGGTACATTTCTTAAACACATTTCTCCCTATTTATTTCTTAATTTCTATTCTTCCCCAGATAAAAATTAATCTAATGTAGAATTATTCCACAGTTATATAAGATAAACTCCAATCCGTTTTCCTGAGAAGTCACGACCAAAGAAATAAAGATTATTGTAAAACTAGGTTTAGTTTTTCCAGCTGTGTATGAGATTAGACTTTAAAAAAGAAAAGGATAATAAAGAAAACAGTAGAGATATGGCTGAAATAGGAGGAGAGATTATAAATCCTGAGTACATTAAGCCCTGTAGAGCTCAGGCTGTATTAAAATTCCTGGACTAAGTTGTGCTGAGATACTTCCCTGGAACATTGGGAACACCATAAGTGCAAGAACCAGGGAAGTGGTGGAGATCTGGTGGGCAACTCCCCATTACCTGGCCCATGGCTGAAGTTTGTTTTCCACATACAGTGAGAACCTTAACAACCGTTTTCTCACTATTTAAAAAGACCAAAAAATCTTTTAGAGTAATTTATCTTATTAAGGGAGAGTTCATTTCTCTATCTTTATCTTTGATACTTACATTACCTCTTCCATTTTATGTACTTTTCCCTTTATCTACACCTCATCTTATCAAAATTGTTGTGTCTGGGTTACCTAGAGGCTAACACTGTGACTAAGATATCATCTTGAGGTGCTTGACTTTTTTTCTTTAGCTAGCAGCTTGCTTACCAGAAAGAACAAAGAAATGAGCATTGCCTTTAGCTCATCCCAGGTTCCTGGATATGCTAAAAGTCATGCTCTAAACCTGACTTCCTTTCAGTCTAATATCTTGTGTCTAATATCAATCTAACATCTAATATCTCATGTCTAATATTAAGAAAAGTACTATCAGAGGTTTGGACTGGATAATTTATTTAGGACACTGGTGCTTAGAGCAGTGACTTTCACCAAAGTTTATGATGTTGGTTTTGATGTTCTCTTAACTCTAATTTTAGTGGCATAAAATTACAGTGCAACTTTAAAGGAGGAAGGCACTAGTGGTATCATGTGTGCTTTACAGGATACAAAATGTCATGCTCCACTATTTTTTTAAAAATAAGGTTGATTATTAATTTTATGCCAACATCTCTTCCACACCAAATCATGAAGAATTGTTGTACTACAGAATATATTTAATATAATAGTAAAGATACATTCATCCAAATATGTTGACTAGAATCTCACTGCCAGATTCCAGTAGCAGATTTTGTCCCATTCTTTTTATGTAAAACACTGAGTTTTAGACAGTAGTTTGAATGACATTACCTTGGTATTTGCCAGAAGAATACAGCAGTAACACAATCTGGATTGTCAGTATAGTTAAGTGTAAATACAACCGTGAAAATATTGCTTCTATGTATGTAATATAAGAATTTCCTGTTGATGTGTTTGAATACATGTTTGTCAAGCAAATGTGCAAATATCACAGGAGCTGCTGAGAAGACATTTTAGCTATTTCATACGAAATAGCATTGACGTAACTTCTGCCTTGGAGACAGATGTATCTCTGCACCCGGTTAGTTGGTCTTAATTACACATTTCATTGACAGATTTGTTTTTTCTTGAGAATGCAGATTTGATATTTTTCCTCCTCCTGCTACACCCCAAAATCATAATCTGAGTTCTTAGATGCAATGAATGGCTGATGCTCATTGTCTACCACCCAGCACATTGCATAGATGCACATTTTACAGCAAAGGCCATTATTTCATTGCAGCAACTGAGATATTTTTAGGCATAAGTGCTTTGTTACACAAAGTTCTTGTATCTGTGGACAGTTTTTCCCCCTTATTCTGTCTTAATTTTCTAATTCTGTTTATTTTTTTTTATGGCCTTTAACTTTCACCTGGCCTTTGCAGAGTCCAAAGTGCATTTTCTCTCATAGTTTGATATGTCATTGACTGATAAAAAAGAGAAAAATAAACAAGGTGTTCTCAAATATCTGAAAGAGTGCAGCCACTCCACAAACATATATCTTGAGGTCCTGTTTAACTTTTTTATGAGATGGGTAGCAAAAAAAATAAATAAAAACCCAAAAGAAGTAGAAAGAAAGAAAATGTAAAGCACTGAGTCTCATGAAATATGATAAAATGGTGTTAATCAAGGACATAGTCTGATTGGTGGTTGAAAAATTATCAAAAGGTAAATAAATTGCTATGTGGCATTCTCAGCTTTGTAAATTTATAAATAAAACTTTTTAACCTACCAGGCCCCAAAGATGTCCCAGATTTCTTGATGGAAAATGCACTGCACAGAACAAAATTTAAAGGACAAGTCTCTAAAATACATCCCTGAATTCATCTCTAGTGTGTTTTCATTACAAATACATAAACTGCTTATTTTATTATAAAATAAAAAGAAAAAAATGAACATTAAAAAATGAAAATATGAGCTTTGCATAAAAATATTTGGTTTGTCCTATGCACAATTTTAATCCACAGAGATAAATTTTAAAGCTGAATAAATAAGAAAGTGCTGTTTTGAATAGATAACATTAAAGGTTTGAATGCTGCAAAGTAATTAAAGGATATAATACCCCATTATAAAAGATCAATATGCACTTGAGATCAGGGCAGGATCTATTTCTGAAATGATATAGCACACACTGATTTCTATCACATTTTCAGTATTGATCTGGTGTGAACCTTGTTGATTTGACTTCTCAGCTTGTTTGTCGAGGTTTTAAGACTGCCTGCGCCTCCAGAGTGAAATTAAAGTCAAGGCTGTTTGCATGTCTACATGAAGTGCTGCTAGCAGGTCTCAGTCAGACACTCTTCAGTAAACAAGCTGTGCATTCCTTTGAAATGATCAGTTCCAGCTCTGCTTTGACAATTTCTTCGAAACTGATTTTCATGAGAAATTCTTTGATGAGAATGGTGAGTGCAAGAAGCACAAAGCTATAGCCTATTGCTTTCTTTTACGTTTTTGTTCTTTTATGCATGAAGAAGCTCTTTACAGCATTCTGATCAGAAAAAGGCTAGTGAGGAAATTTTTGCAATGATTCTTAATTGGCTTTACCTTTATGCAGTTTATATCAGAAATTGCTTGAATAAAAATTAATAAAAGAAGGGAATTATATTTCAGCATTTTTTAGTAACAAGACAGCCAGCTGAATGGGACAATGTCATTTTTCTTGGTTTATTAAAATTGGAAACTCCAGAAAGGCAACTATAGACTTTATTTACGCATGGGTCTGAGATATCTTTTTCTTTTCATCCCATGAAATAAGAGAAGAAGTCCTTTGGACAGTGGCTTTTGGCACTTACAGTCATTGGCAGGGTTAGAGGCTGGACCCAAAGACTCCAATTCTCAAAACTACTTTGAAATTTCCACACAACCTTTCAAGCCCACAGATTTGGGTTGGCAGGAGTTAAATTTTTTTCTAACACCAGGGAAATTATAAAGCTTTCTTTTGAAATCTGACTGGGAGAGATTGATCATACTGAATAATGTGCATAAAACATATTGGGACTTATAAGACAGAAGTTGTGTCACTTATTTGGCTAAGTTTCTATATGCAAATTTGTTATATAAAAGAGGAATAGAAGAGAACATATTTCTCTCTTCTCCCCATGTACCTGGCATTTCAAAGGTTATATGGCAATTTGAAAAACCTGGGTTTAAGTATGACTTTTGTATTTGCGATCTTCTGATCATCATTACCATGAGGTTAAGCTGTTTTGAAATGTCATCCACCATTCTTCTCAAGGGCTCTGGATCCACTGGGTCAAACTCGCTGGCTTGAGTGCTGATTGTGGTTGGAGATATGAAATAATAAACTGTGAAATACATTCACACCCTCTCAGAGGAAATGAGGTGTGTGGGAGGCAAGATGGGGGGTAAGCTCTCACAGGCACGGTGAATCTATGCCTCTGACACAAAACAAAAGCTTTATAACAAGCGGCTGGAAGTGAGAGTGCTCCTCCACAACAAATGCCTTCAGCCTGTGATCAGGGCACTCATGTGGGAGGGCAAGATGTGGGGCTTGGTGCCCAGGACTCTCACCTCCTATAGGAGGTCTCTGATGCTCCAGTATGAAATGACAGGGTCACAGTAACAGACCCTCCTCCAGCTCCCTCCTGTAAAAAGCAGTGACTCATTTTCCATTTAGATGCTATACACCAAGAGGGCCTGGTGAACAGAAGTACATCTCAGTAGCACAGAGTTCATAATTTAGCACAACTACTGCTCTTCTGAGTTTTTCTGTAGGCTGCTTTAGGTAGCTTCCCACTAAATAAATTGTTCTATAATTTTGGGCCCTATTATAAACTGCCTTATTTTCTTTAGATTGAGCAGAAGTCCAAAGTATTTTGGTTAGTGAGTGTAGATTCTGTTTGCAGGATCACAGTCCTCAGGACCTTTTTCTACCTGAGGCTGTAACTCTTACAAATTTTAAAAATTTCTCTATTATTTTTTCCACAAAGGAGAAATGGAAGTTCTTAATTTTGGAGTAAAACCCAAAACAAAACTTTAAAGGGAAAACACCTTGTGCTTTTCTACAAAGAATCATTCACTTCTTTGATGAGCTAGAACCAGTAACAGTATTTTACACATTACTAGAGACTGTCATGTTATATTTCCATAAATTCTTTTTGGTCAGTATGAAATTGCACAAGAACTCTTCCATCTAGAATCAGAAAAAAATAAAAGCTGTCTCAAAGAGGGTAATGTTTGTTTGTTTTGTAAGTCTCTCTAGCTTAAATTTGCATTTGCCTTGACTTCCAGGTAGATCTGATTTTAGTTTGGTTGTATTGATTTCCTTATTCTAACGGTAAGATAAAACTTTCCATGCAAGGGTAGCTTCTTAGATTAGGTAAATCAATGTAATTCAATTGATTTTAGTTTTATGATGATCTCCGCAAACTGAGAATCTGGCCCCAAGCTAAACATTTTATTACCTGGAACCTTTTTATTTTAAATTGATAAACATTTATTTATATTCTGTTTAGATTTGTAATTATGCAAAATAGCTGACAACCAGTGACGATCAGTATATACTACAGCAAAACAAAAGATTTGTAATTTATCCCCATGCCTCCCTGAATCTGAAGTCTACAAGATTAAATGCTTAAATGTTGCAGTCTCTGCAGTAGCTTAACATTCAAGGAGCATTTACTCTGTTAAATCATTTAAGTGGCTTGAGGAGTATAATGAAAACACAGAAGAGCCTCAAGCTTCCTAAGTAGAAGCTGGAGGATGATTTTCAAAAGCAAAAAATTACAAGATCTTAGATATTTCAAGAGGGCAGTGTAAAGATCCTTTACCTGAACCATTTCATAATAAATGAGAAAAATAAATATTATCACCCTGGTTTAGAGTTTGGATTTGTTTATTAACAGAAATTTCTGTAAATGGTGAGGTTATTTCTTTTTCTGGGTGGTAAATTAAATAAGATACACAGCATATAATGTAACACACAGAGACACATTACTAAAATAAAAATTTCCTTCCTGCTTATGTAGGTCCATAACCAAGAATGAAGTGACCACCACAGTATTTCAGAAAGACAATTGAGGAGGTTTTTCTTGACACCTGCTCAGTTTGAGAGACAGTGACTTGGAGTCAGCCTCCCTGCTGGAATCCCAGCTGTACTGCAACTATGAATTTTCCTTGGGAAAATGTGAATCTCTGCCTTAACTACACTTTTACAGCAAATTTATTCAAACTATCTCCCTGTTCTTCAGTAAACCTGAAGGTGTAAACTTGCAAGCACGATGAAGGAATAAAAATTTTGCTAAATAGCAGTGGGATTTTTTTCTCCTTTAAGAAATATTCTAATTCTTGGTATCTTTTGCTTCCAGGCTGAAAATGTCCTGTCATCATATTTATATGCAATCTAAAATATTCGTACACCAATGTCTGGAACACCGTGGTATTTCTTTTTTTACTCATGTTTTCATATATGTAATGTGTGGTCATAAAATGAACATCACCTATGCACCACAAAAATGAAATAAATTTAATAATTTCTTAGATGTTGAAGAAATCATCTATTAAGAAATAGTAAGAAACCAGAATTTGTCTAGAAGAGTTTTTTGACTGTGCATTTAGTTCGGTTTTAACTAACATCATATGATAAAATGATAGATTTTTAGGTTAGGATTAAATGTTCTGTTGTAAAAATACAGACAAAATGTCATCCGATTTTCTGCAAAATGATTTTGAACTATTCCTCTTTACATATATTACAATAATTTTTTTTTAGATAAATCAGCAGAAAATAAATTATCTCTATATATTTATTGGTCAAAACATTTCTGATGTTATCACTTTTGCCAAAACTTACCATATGTATATCCATATACATATGCATATATGTAATATTATATACACATATAATTTAATAATTTAATTATTTTTATATATGTAATTCATTAAATTGAAAGTATTATGAAGTCCTTTGGAAAACTGGTTGTCTATTTTTTTTTTTGAGGGGAGTGTTCCAACTTTGCTACATATTCTAACTAGACCAACTTGGTTTCTCACTAATACTCTTTCTTCAGGTGAAATTCCCTCATTTTGTAAATCTTATTAATGCTGTAGGCAGAAACTAAGCAGGCTACTCACCTGTAACTACTTTAAAAATACTTAAGTAAGCATTTGCCATTTCAGGGTCAGTTTGCATTCTGGATGAATGCTCAGATCTGCTTTTTTCATACTTGCTGATTTACCCAGGCTGCCAATTACTACCTGCTTGGCATCCAGAATCACATCTCATATCTCACTATTTGTGCGGATGTTGTATGTCATCACTTCACTCTAATAAACATCTGAGGGCTCAGCTTCTCTCAATTCTTAGCAACTGTGTAAACAAAAACCCAAAGGATAATCTTGGAAAGAAGAAAAAAAAATAGAGGGGAAATAAACTCTTTCACCTGTGAAACCTCAGTCTGGGCTGGCAGAAAGAAATGGGTTTAGCTTGGCTCCTATTCATTTCTTAACTTACATCCCAAAATTGTCATGCATAATTTGATCCAAATGGATCACCTCGGTTTCAGGAGGGGAAACAGCTCAAGTAACAGAAAATAGTGAATCACCTGTAAGTTATTGAGAAGTCAGACTGCCACTTGGATCAAGGTTAGGGTAATTAGCTGGTCAGCCTGAACTGCAATTTGCCTGAGGAAAAAAAAATTAATTTGGTTTCCACATTTTCAGCATGACCCTTGTTGCATTCTTCCTGGATCCAACGACCTCTTCTTTATGCATGACTGAAAAATATCTTTCCCACTGCAAAAATATTAATGTTACTAATTTCTTGCCAGTCTACCTCAGTTTTCACACTTTTTATCATTGACATTGCAGACCAAGTCAGCTGTAACTAGATTATGCATGATTTTCATGCATGTTTCTCAGTAAATTTATTTTCAGTTCACCGTTTGTGATACTTGTCTCTTTTCAATTTTTTTCCTATTGTATTTTAAAATCTTAGATATAGCTATATATATATATGTGTAAAAATGTCCCATTTGGAAACAGAGTTGCCTTTGTTGACAACAGAAGCTTTCACTGACCTCCTTATTTCACCTCAGTTAGAATCACACCAAAATTAATTTGGTTTCCACATTTTCATTTTTTGCATTCTTCCTGGATCCAACGACCTCTTCTTTATGCATGACTGAAAAATATCTTTCCCACTGCAAAAATATTAATGTTTCTAATTTCTTGCCAGTCTACCTCAGTTTTCACACTTTTTATCATTGACATTGCAGACCAAGTCAGCTGTAACTAGATTATGCATGCCTTTTATTTTTCAGTTCCCCATAAGTTTCTCAGTAAATACAGAAATCTGAGTTATTTGCTGCAGCTCACTGCCTGAGCTCCTGTAATACAAGCACATTCGTTTGTGATACTTGTCTCTTTCTCAATTTTTTTTCCTATTGTATTTTAAAATCTTAGATATTTCTTGTAGCTATATATATATATGTGTAAAAATGTCCCATTTGGAAACAGAGTTGCCTCTGTTAAAGACAACAGAATCTTTCAGCTGACCTCCTTATTTCACCTTAGGCAGTGTCTAGAATGTTCACACCAAAGGATTAAGTTCAGTCTAAACAGTTCTACTTGGCACAATAGACTACCAGGAAAATTCAAATTATGATTATTTCCGTATGTGATACTTTAGTCAGAATCTTCTTTGCATATATACATGTGCATGTGGGTATACACAGCCTTTAAAGTGTGAGGAAGCAGTGAAAAAGAAGATTAAGATTGTACCTGCTCTGGTCTGGAGCTTGGCGCAGATCCTTTCCAGACATTCTTCCCAACCCAAATTATTCTAAAATTTTCAGGTAGTAATGGCTTCTGCTGACAGTTTCTGGCAACAATTTCTCTGCTAACTTATGAAAATCTCTATTAGAAAGATGTTCATGCATTAGATATGGTAAAAAAGCTTCTCAAGTATTTAAGGGTATTATTCCTATTAATAGAATAGAGATATTCTGCTATGTGTTGTATGAACTCATATGCAAAGGCAGCCTTAACTAATTCTGAGGGTCTGTTTGTGAAACAGTGAGACTTTGGCTCACATGGCATTTTTGCCAAAGGAGTGCAACTGTGATATTAAAGAATAAATAGAAAATTTACAACAACATGTGGGACTGACTGTCACTGCCCACAGATGGACTGTGGAGAACAAAACCTATTGAATAAAGCTGTCAAAATCATGTTGTCTATCTAAACTAGACTAGCACAAAACTTGGGTGACACAGCTTTTTGTCTACATTTAAATGGGCAAGTAAGAATTGACATTTTTCAAAGGGAAAAATAAATTAGGTCATGCAAAGTAGGACTGGTAGTCTAGTAGAGAAATTAAAAAACTAGTTTGGAAAGCCCAGCATCCAGCAGGTGCTGTTTTCCCCTATGAAGAACCACACTGCATCATTACTACCACCTTGACTCCCAGCCCTTATACAATAACACAGGGTTGAGGAAAATATCCATAATGGACTTGCAGGATTTACTTCTCTTTAAAAAGGAAAGTAAATCCACAAAATAAATTTGTGCATGTGGGACAAATGGTCAGTTTGGGAGGAAAAGTTATTTAGACCTTCTGTAGAGAAAGATATCTGTTTCCCTATTAATCAGGCAGTACCCTGAAGTCAGGTCTAACCTTTCCATATCATGCCCTGTGGTTAGCACTGAACTGGTTGTTTATTTGCACAGTTCACTTCATTAAGATATGATACTGCGAGCTACCTTGAACTTTTACAAAGCAAGGGGCTTGTATGTCAACAAATCTCTGTCATTTCCAGCCCAGCATAAATGTATCTTGTTTCTGTTTGCTTTCTTCTAGTAAACAATCTGTCCTTTTTCATTTCACATTTCCCTGCCAAAAAATATATCACAGTTGCTCAAATTATGTTTAGGCAGAACTGCAGGGTGAATTCCTTTCTTTCCCCCTGGGGAAAAACCTGTGAACACACAAATACATATATGCACATGCTATCAGCTGCAGCCTGAGGTTTAGCAGCAGCCAGTTTAGATTGCTTCAGGACAGATTTTTCTGTAGAACATTGCTATGCTATTTTTTTTATTGGTGACTTGTGGTAAAACAATGTTTCTTTGACTCAATCTTTAATTTTTAAATTATTCACTAAAGGCCTGAAAAACTGTCCAATTTATCTGGCTCTAAATATTTTAATGTTGCCACTGAATTTGGAAAAAACAATTCTGAGTTTGAAAGAAAATCGAGGAAAGCTAGTATGATTATATTGTGATTATCAAAGCAAATTTAATACACATTTATGTTCCATGCCAGCCCATTCAGAAACATTTCAGCTTATTGACAAATTTGCATTAGGCTACATTTAGACCTCATCTACAAGCCATTCAATCTAAGATTCAGCACTTAGCTTTGGGATAGGATGCATTAGAACAACATAATCTTAGTGATATTTATATGCCACATAAAGCACACCAGCCATTTCAGAGATCAGGATAAATATGAAATTTTATTCCAAAGGAATTTGGTGTCACAGGCAACCTGTCTGGTACGAAGATGTCTTTCCTAAACCTCCTGGTTTTGGTGAAGAGTTTAGGCTTTTTAGCTCAGCCTACCACAATGAGCAATGTTTTTCATGCCCAAATGGGAGGGCCACCCCAAAACAGAGACTGAACTACCAGTCCCTGGCTGCCTTGTCTCGCAAGATCATGATTGATGCCATCATCAGCCTAATGAGCCTGCTCTAGGTGATTCTGCTCCAGCAGGAGAGTCAGACCACACGACCTCCAGAGGTGATTTCCAGCCTCAAGTAGTGCTCCTGCTCTGCATGGCATGTACTTGTCGTGCAGATTGGGTCAATATTTTAATTAAGGAAATGAATGAAGCAATAGTAGGTGAGTACAGGAAATTGTACAGGACATCAAACTCAAAAGAAATGCAAGGAAAGTAAAAACCAGGATTAGACTCCAGCATGATCTTGAGAAACTGGAGAAATAACTGGAGCTGCTATCAATGAGATAAATTTAAATGGATAATTCACTACACTTTTTTTTAAAGGTAAAAAAAAGTTATACCCAGTTTACAATTGACAAATAACTGGCAAATAATTGACTTGAGAGCAACCCTACAGGAAAATGATTGACATACAGTAGGCAGCAAGCTAGTTGTGAAAAAAAAAGGTATTTCTAATTGTTAGTATGAGTCTCATTGAAGCACAGAAAGCAGCTGAGTTTTTCTATTTAACATTAGTGCAGCTTAAGCCTAGTGCTACCTGCTGTAAGCTGCTATTTATAAGTTGGATAAACATAAAATGGAGAGAAGCTGAAAGAATTGTACTGGTTTAATACATAAAGGTGAAGGTTAAACATGGAATATTAGAGTAGCCATGTCTATGTCTTATATAAGAAACTAAGTATCAGAACCAAGACGAATTTAGATTAACAATGTATGTAGTTGCAAAAGAGTACCACAGTCTGGAACAAGCATCCGATGGAATTTTGGGAATCTTTGTGATAAATCAGTTTGGAGGCCATTTTTTGGTGTTGAGCTTTTCCTCAGACCTTAGATTATTGTTTCTTAGCAGTAGAATGAAGGACTAGATGTTGTAGGTCCTCAATAAGAGTGTGTTCTAAATTATATTTACAAGTTTACTTTCTTTCCTGCCGTTCAATTTTTTAAAAAACATAATTAATTTCTTGTGAGTTTAGACCTCCAAAAATTTAGCTTTATTTATTGTTTTTTAAGGAAGAGTAAAGAATTAGTTTGAGAGAAAATGTTTTCACTTCCAACAGGGATCTTATTTAAGAATGAGTGATTTGCAGAGTATGTTTGTCTTTTTTGTTTAGTAACTGAAGACAGAGAAAACTACATTTACATTACAAATAACTGGAAATTCATTGATGACTTACAATTTTCAGTTCCTTCCCTCTAATTATGTTCACTTAAAGGAGTACCAAGTCTATGACCTCAATTCTGAATAATGAACACATATATGTTTGAATCCATCCATATGGATGGGGAAAAAAGTGAAAGCTGTTTTCAAAAGGTGAGTGTAAGAAACTTAAGCACATCTGTATTTTTACAGCATGCATTTGTACATTTACATATCTGCGAGAGACTTCTGTTGATTAAAGGTTTGTAAACTGTATGTAAATGCATGTTTCTATAGCAGATTTCTCCCTTTATATTTTTAGTCAAAATCTGCTCCAGTATAGAACTTTTAAGACTGAAATATGTCAAATAAAAAAAATGATAAAGTGAGCGAGTTGTAAGGATAAAATAAAGTGAGCTATAAGGATAATGATTACAATGGGTCAGAGTAGGTTCCTGTGACACTGATGGATACAGAAGCATTGCTGGAGATGTCAATACAGAGGTAAACAAATCTGACAAGGAGACAGATTCTGCTGCTAACAAGAGATAAAAACGGCCTTCCATTTGTTATCTGCTTGCTGTGGTTAACACCACCAGCACAACACTACTGATTCTCTCAGATTAATTAATCTAGTGGGAAGGCTCTCATAAAATACATTTGTTCAAAGTAAAATCTGTTTTAGGTTACTTGCTCTGTCCTCTGTTTAGTTTCTTGTAAATTTCTTTTATTTCATTTTTTGTGAGCATTTGACTTAGTTTACTTAGACAATAAAGATGTCATGTTCCTATATTTGTTGAGTGAAGGTCTTTTCCAGAGGTCAGTTCTCTTATTATCTGCATTGTGCACTCTATTGTTTTATAAAAATGTACTGAGTGGCAGGCAATATGTTTCCTAAACATATGAATTTTTTTCTGCCCTTGATATGGATAAATAATGTTTGTGAATTGTTTATGTGATTCTTGCTTTTCCCTCACTAATTGATGAATACGTTTGTTCACTAATGGAATGTGTTCATTATTTGACTACATTGCAGATGGTTGAATAATATTAAGAAAGATCTGCAATATTTTCTGCTTTTAACTTTTAATCATTGCTAACTCTCTTATCTCGCCTTATTTGACATAAATTTTTACCCATCAGCTGATCCACATTCATTTCTCTTCAATATGAATCACACAACCATTAAAAAAAGAAAAAAAAGGACATTCAAACTTTTCCAGATCACAGCAGGCTTTCATATTACAGCTCCCAGGGCTTTCTTTAGTATTTCTAATGGTGTGTTAGGAACCACAAAACTCCTCCAAAAGTATGCCCACTGCCATTCCTGCCTCAGGTTCACCAGGAGCAGCATCTCCAGAGCACAATGCACACAATACCCTTGGCACAGCTCCAGGAATGCTGGACCAGGTGATCCTCAGAGAGTTTGGTAGTTTTTGGCTGTGTACATGTATGATGGGCCAGGAGAGAACCACAGTGTCTCCTGACTTTATTGCATGGAATCTTTTGAAGTATGGATGTATATTTAAGAGTATTCCAGCTGTAGCCAGAGCTTACTAGTGTTCATAAGTTGTGATGTCCAAACAGAACAAATATCTGGGTACATAGCTAAAAGCCCTTTTCCATAAAAGTTTATATTTAAGAAAACAACAGGTTTAATGGACTGTGTCCTGAAAAATCTAACTTGAGCTCCTGTGTTCACTTCTAATGTTTTTTCTAAACATTAGAAAAAGAGCCTGGTGATTTGTGTCAGCTGTTTTGTCAATGTTCAATTCTTGCCTAGAGACTTTGGTTCAATAGTCAGGATGTGCATGTTTTCTTTCTCACTTCAGAACTCTTCTCACATTCCACTTCATGTCTCTTGCATTGTGTGCTCCCCTTGTGTAATGTAGGAATAAAGCTTATGTAATTTCTTGTAATAAATAATTTGTATTTATAATTTTAGATCATATACTGACTGTTCTGTAAAGTGCCATTGCTATTACAAGTATTAAACCAGCAATATGGGACTTCAGCTTCAGTTGGGTTCTTGGCTCTACAAAAGAGATTGATAATAAATATTAATAATGAAACAAAATTATATTTGTTAGAAGATGGGAAATTTGTAGGTTTGGAGCATATTGTAATCATCATGACAGAATCTTACGTCTTATGTACTGTTTGATTTAAGTAGAATAGGTAAAACTCTTCTACTGTAAAACTATGCTTATAAAAGTGAAGCAGTATAAAATAATAATTTAACCCCAGACAGTGAGAAACTCCTTTAAGTTCATGCTTTATTTCACTTCTGAAATTCAGTCTGGGTATTTTTAACAGTATGCTGTGACCTAGCTGTCTTTCAAGAAAGAAAGGTATATTCTAGCCAAACTTTAATTCCTTTACTTTGAAACAATAATGAAGCAGATTTAAACTGATGTCCTCTGGAAGCTGGGAGATTATTGCACTGTGATCCCCTTGTTCTAGCTGTCTTATGTGTACAGAATAATCTGTAAGCAGACAGCACACTATATTTAATGTAGAAATTTCAGTTTTGAACTTGGCTACGAGAGCGATGCAAGAGAAGACACAAGTCAATGCATACTTGTGTTATACTAAGATGATGGCTTGACCTAGAGATGCAAGAGATTGTATGAACTGGTGTTTCTGTCCTTTAGGTTCTTTGTCTGAAAAGCATCGCTAGTGGTGCATTATAAAGTAGAATTTGTGTCATAGACTTCTACTTTTTAAAAAATGTGCATAAATAAAACAGTACATTGGTACATTTTCAGTAGACTCTCAGATGTCCTTTGAAGGAAGTAGGTCAGATTACAAAATAAAGTCTGTAGCCTCTTATTTATTAAGAACAGTGTCAGAAGACGGCCTTTCTGAGCTCAATTTTTTATCTTTAGTGTTCAAACCATTCATGCTCCCACATTTTTTTTGAGTCCTCTAATGAAATTATGGCAATAAAATTTACAGCTCAGTGAAATCTTAACTATGTGGGCCACCCTCAGTACTCTCCAGTAAAAAGAAACTCCTCATGTCCAAGCATAGGGATAAAGCAGTAACATAATAATATCTATCTTTTTTTTCCTCTAAAAAATATCTATTTCATTCTAAATGGGTTACACTATTTCCTCCCAAAATTTCCCTAAACCAAGACACTGTTTTATACTACATTCTCTAGCGTTTCTATGTTCATGTCTTGACTTGGTTTCATTATAAGAATATTTGACGATTCTATTGATCACAAAAGCTTGAAAAAGAGGATGGATAGACCTTCCTTTCAAAATTGCTACCTCCAGTTTACTAGCGAGAGGGACATGACTGTTTGTTTTATTGTTTTATCTCTAATATTTAAACTGTTCTCCCATTTTCCCCCTTAGGAAAGCATTGCCTTTCATTGATGGAGATTTTGAAGGACTTAGGAGTCAGTCCAACTGCCTTGGCTAAAGGGGTCAGGAAAGATTTCTTCATTCTCAGGTAAAAACAGCATGATGGATTTGCTCAGATTCCTCAAAGTCAAGACAAAAAAGGATTTACACTTTTGGAGAGGATTCAGGAATTTCTATTAGTCATCTGTAAGAATATTGTGCCCAGTGTGGATAAAGATCAAATAACCAATTTTACTAAGTAAGGAAATCCTGGAATTTCATCAGTGGACCTTGAAAGAAGAATAGAGATGAATCAGTCTTCACAAACTAATATCTTCATTTGAGTTCCTTTCACCCAGTGCACAGCTGTGTAAGATGCTAGGCTAAAGAAGACTAATGAGAATAGCTTTTGGAGCAGCTTGAAGAAAACACTATCTCTGTAATGTATTATACGATGTAAGTCTTGTAACTTGACCATTTTAAGAACTGCAAAATTAAGTCAATATACTGAATCCTGCTTCTTAAATTGCTCCTGGTATTTCAATTACCTCTATATTCAATTACTTATTGAATTTTATTTTGATCAATCGGCTTTGGCTTGGGACTGTCTGTCATCACTGTGCTAGTTCTAAGCATTTTTAGCCTACACTGGTGGGATGCATGTTTGTTTTTATGAAGGCTCCTCAGTTTCAAAAGAATTCAATGTAATTTTTGTAGGGTTTCAGAGAAACTGCATGAAAAATTTTCAGCCTTGGATTCTGAAATCTTTTGAATTAGCAAGGTGAAATGGAAATGAAGAACAGTAGCTCAGCCAGTAGAGGAAAGTCTTACACAGTCAAAAGGCAGGAATATAAGGTAGTACCTTAGAGATGTAAATATGCATTGATGTGTTCATTGCAAAAATCCAACCGTAGTTTTTAGCTTATTTGTACATATCAATTGAGTTTTGTATTTTTATCCAACTGCAATTTATTGCAGTGAAAGTATAATCATGCTAAATACAAGACTGGAACAGTTCAAAAGTAATTTTGCAAAACTTAGTGAATATTTAGGGGAAGAATAGGGAGCATCTATTCTGATGGCTCTTTTTATTAAAACCTGAAATTTGTCTTTGAGAGTGGCAAAGCAACTTTGCCATTTCCTGGAACATTTCAGTTAGAGAATTTTTTTTCCACAGAATGCAATTGCTTCCCTTAGAAATTCTTCATGTTTTTACCATGTGACTTAATTAAAGTATTTTTCTCCCTATGCAGAAAACAAATATTGCTGACTAAAGCAACTATCCTTATGTTGGCCTCCTGGACTAGATTTACAGCAATGTTTAGCATCTCCCTTGCAGAAAGAGACATCTAGATTTCTGTAAGTGGGTTTAGGCATTAGGTATTTCAAAAAATGCTTTCAGCAAACAATAAAGATTTGTGTCCCCATATCCCTGTTGTGTTTTGTCTAGATCCGTGGTTTGTTTGCTGCTACCAACTCTATTTATAACTCTAATACTCCATTTTCTAAGCCTTTGTTAATCAACTGAGTGATGACTGTTTTTCATCATCTAATCAACTCAACTAGGACTTATTTATTAAGAGTTTGCAAGATCGCTTAATTTTCATTGAATAAAATATCTTTTTCTGTTTCTATTTGATATTGATGTCAGACTTTTATGAAAGGCATCTAGTAATAGATGAGCCCTTAGAATCAGGCATATTGCCATCTCTATTTCTGCAACCCACTCCTGTTTGGCAAACATAGTGTTTACTTTTTCTTTCTCACAGCACTTCATAAGATTTCTTGCTGTTATGAGCATTGCATCATTGCTGACCTTCTACAGAAGATTATTCTCCTTCTTTCCATGGCCCTAACCAATTATTTTTGTTAAGTTTTACTCTAACCTCTCGTATTTCCTTTCTCCCTGGTTTTGGTAGGTTCTGCACATTTTTTGACTGGTAGTCTTGACCTGTTTGCTGATGATTATGAATGTATGTCAAAGGTTTTTTGAGTCCTTTGTTGCGTCCTTCTTCCATCTATGGCAGCAGAACAAGGGCAGTACACAGTAGACAGGATTATGTTTTCTCAGTGCTGTAAATTCAGGGTAACATCTCTGAGGACATATATTCATCTAGTGCTCAGTGAACATACACTTTTTCTTAGCACTTTCTCCTTTCCTAAAGAAAGGCAGCATGTTCCCATACCAACGGGTTGTGATGGACATTTTGACGTGTAAATAAGTGATCTTTTTTTTATCCTGCTCATGTCGCTCAATCACTAAGGCTGCTAATTATCTTTTTCAATGTTTCCATGGAGTTCAAAGAGCTCTTTTCATGAAAGGAAGCTGAAAACCCAGTATTCAGGTCTGTCCTTTTCTTACAATGAATTTTGTGATTTTAGAACCTGTTCTGTATGGAACCCCTCCTGTTTTATGTTTTCTCACGTGGAACATTTTGTTACATATTTCCCAACTTTATTTGTTAACACCTCAGACTCTTTGGTCCCATAAGGGCAGAGGTACCATAAATGACTTTAGATCTGCTGCTTGTAGTATCAACAGAAACATCCCAGCCCAGGCAGTATTGTGACCCCATTTTCTCAGTGCTGCATCCACAGTAATCGCCTCTTCCAAACACGTAGTTCCCATTAGCCTACCAGAAGGTGGTCTGCAATTTCCAAACTTGATTTAGGCACCATTTAGGATTACCACATGGACATGTCAGATCTGATGTCTGCTAGTCTAGACATCTATGTTGACACATACACCATTCTATCATCAGTGAAAGTATGCTTAAACCAAAACTTGAATAAATTGTAGCAGAGATCATCATAATTTGCATTGAGGAAGAGAGTTTAAAAAATGGCTAAATGCAGTGTTTGTACATTAATAATGAAAATCCACTCTTTTCACTTATATGTAAAGAATAGAAAAGCAAATATCACTGCAGGCAGTCTGGCAAAGTCAGTTCTATCCTTCATGTGACAGGGTTCTTTGTGGTCCTCACAGTGTATCTTTGGAAGCTGGTTAAAGGGAAACAAAAGGGAAATTATATCAAAAGTAGCACAGTGGGAAAGAGCTGGGAAATAATGGAAATCACACCACATTCCCCCAGCAGCCCCCCTCTAGTGTATCAGATCAAAGCCTTTCTATTTTTGAATCAAAGCTTCTTTATATTAAATACCAAGAAAGTATGTTTAGATAACATTAAGAGACTGACTTAAACCATAAAAGTCAGGAAACTCAGAATTAAGGCTGACACTCAGTTCTTAAATCACAGACAGGAGAAAGGCAGGGGTGGGGATGGGAAGGTGAACTCAGGCACAGAAGCGTAAGGTGAGGAAGGGAAGTGAGACCTATCTTGGCATCTTTCTACCTGTGTCACTGGAAAACTAAAGATTGCGTTTTAGGGGTTTATTAATGGCCACTATGCCAATGCTTTTTTTTGGTTTTTTTTTCCCCTGACAGACTGGCCAAGTAAATGTATAAAATATATTTGATCATCTCAGATGAGCTATGCTTTCTGTAGCTATCCTATCCAGCCAGGAAAAGAAAAGGTTTTGTGATTGGTCAGCTTTGTTTTCTTTTCCTTCTGAGATTCTTGCTTCTCTTAACCCCACTAGTATTAAGTTATAACTACCCTGCTCTGAAAGCTAGCTTTATGCCTTTTTGTCTTTTTTTGCTTTTTAAAATTTAAATCCCAGTTATCCTTATAGGTTTTTCTATGCAACTTCACCAGGATATGGTTTTTCTCTTATTTTTTTAACAGATTGTTTTTTAAAAAGCTGAATATTTACACCCAGAATGTAACCAAATTACTAAAAATTTCCTTCTATATAGTCACATACAGACTGTATAAACACAGTTTGCTTTGTGGGGATTATTCACAACAAACCAAAAGAGAATAATTTAAATGGCACAGTGTTTATTCTGTATGAGCAAAAATTTATTATTTTACATCATTGAGAACAAAGTCATCAATTTTAATTTAAAATATACATTAATATGTGCTTGGTAACATTTCACCAATTTGTAAGAATAAAAGTGACAACTCTGAAAAGTCTGTTGTTGTTAGAATTTATTTGCCTTGTGGTTTAACTTCTACTCAAGATTTTTGGATATTTACTGCTGGTGTGCTAGTGCTATATGCTGGCTGTCAGAAACCACAATTCCCCACAATTTTTATTTTATTTTTTAAGATTAGAGAGAACACAGATTGTAATGACTTTAACTACTAAAACACTGAGGTACTTCTTCAGTATACATATTTCTATAATAAACTATTAAAAATAAAATAGCAATACATGTTCCACCTACTTAATCAAAGTAAATATATTGAAACATAAAATGTAAAAATAATCTGAAAGCTACATATCCTATTTTTCCATTTAGACTTCATAATCATAAAGAAATTAAATAAATAATGAATCATAAATAAAATCATAAATCATTAAATAAAATATGATGTGACACACCACTCATTGCACTTTATTTTCGTTTGCTGGAATAGGAACTGAGTGTTTCTAAGTCGTTTCACAGAAAACCTTGGCTCCTAAATGTGTTGTCTTATTCCAAAAGTGCTGAACAATCCCAGAATTGTTCATCTATATTTTGAAATGAAATGTTCATTGTTGTATTTGATCTTTACATTGTTCACAATGAATTAGCACTGGGATTGTTTTGGGAAGAAGTTGGTGCATCTGAACACTAATCAGAAAAACTATAATCGTGAGCAAGTAGGAGAAGCATAAACGTATCTGTACAGGAAACCTGATTTAAGAGAAAATATATCTAAGCAGAGTTACAATACAGAACACATGAGCAGACTTTCATGAGCATGACTGTGTGCAAAGGATGATATTTGTATGGTACATCAATATCTGAGGTAAATATATAAACATTTTCACTTTTTCAATTTAGAGAAAAATTGATACCAACAATATTTTGCAAACTGTATTACTTTAATGCTTTTCTGCTGATTTTCTCATCAGATTTGTAATGTCATAATATGAATTTAAAAGAATAACTGGGTTGCATTTCAAATAAAAAAATTGTTTAAAGCATGAAGAAATCATAAAATTATTCTTATTTCCATTTAAACATGTGAAAGTGAAATGTGTCTTAAATTTCTAAAACTGCACTTGATTCTTCTTTCAATTTTTTTCTGCTTCATTAAAAAGTATCACTTTCCTTTTGTATGGAATACAGTTTTAAATTTCAGTGTGTAGCAGGGAAACAAAAATAGATGCGAAGCTTCTGGCTGGTTGTGCGTGGAAAAAGAGTGAAATTTTATTTCACAAAAAAAACTGTAGCCAATATACCAT
This sequence comes from Emberiza elegans, assembly GCA_024865655.1. Taxonomy (NCBI): domain Eukaryota; kingdom Metazoa; phylum Chordata; class Aves; order Passeriformes; family Fringillidae; genus Emberiza; species Emberiza elegans. The sequence goes on from JALJVW010000139.1 coordinate 45,013,285, forward strand.
TGGTTCTTATAATTTTTTTTTTGTTCAGTTTCCATTCCATCCAATAAAAATATTTTGTATATAAAACTTGGATTATACAATACAATTTATGGGTCTCAAAGTCTTTATAGGTTTCAATTCCTATAAAGTTCTAAGCACAAAAATATTTGAAAGACATCATTATTTTTACTGGAGACCATCAATAAACAGGTTTATGTGTTTATATGATATTGCACAAGTATCAGCTTTAAATCTACTGAATATTAGGAGAGCTTTCATGCAGTTACATAAAAAATTACTATATTTAGAATTGTTTTTCAAAATTCTGTCCACATGGGTTTTTTTTCTACTGAAGGTCTATTAAAGTATTTGGTAAAATTAATTAAACTGCATTATATACATGTTATATATTTCACAATAAGTATCTTATCTGCTTTGCAAGGATGTGTATTTAAGTGTAAAGAAATAATGAGTGCACTGATATAAGGAAGTGTCATGTAGGCTTATATGAAGACAGAGATATATAAACTGGTTAGGATTCAAAAATCAGGTACTATTTGTAAGACCAATCTATTTCAGCAATGTGGCTGCTGACCTGGGTTTTTCTGTGGTTTTTTTTTTTTTTTTTGTGTTGTCATTTGGATTTATATTTTTTTAAAATTTTTTTATTACACTTTTAAATGGGCCAGGTCTGATGCAGCTCTGCATTGTGCCAGGCAGACAAAACATAAGTGATATTTTGGAGCCCGGGCAGAATTCAACTTCTGTTTCTTTTGGAAGAAGGAATGGCATGTAGAGAGAAGCAGATGTGCACTAGCAAATAGGCGTGTACAAAACTAAACATATTAGCACTGGAATGATGCTGGCTTCTCCAAATGATATCTGACTGCCATTGTTTAGTGCTATCCTAGTAAACTTGGACACTGCAGAGGAGATAAATACACAAATCACACAGATCAAAGACATTTTTAGCATAATCTGAAAATTCTGTTTATACTGCTTTATTCTGATTAAAAGTTAAATCTGGTCTTACATAGAAGAAAAAATAATCAATAAAGTGGCCATAAGGTTATCTTTGTTATATTTCACATAAAAGTGTATAGTTTTTGGTTAAATTCTGGCGCCTGTCCAGATGCTGCTGTTACCATTTTGGGATCTGCAGCTTAGAGTTTTCCAGAGTAATTTTTTTTACCTTTAAATAGGCCAAAGATTTCCATCCTACATATGAGAAATCTTGATGCTTAATTCCAGTTTCAGATAATTCAAAATGCAAAAAATGTAAAGTTCTTAAGATAAAGATTATTGTGGAAATGCTGAAAAACTTTTATCTGCTACTGAAAGAAGGATTCCACAATCAGAATTAGGTTAACTATGCTTTATCCTTCCTTATTATTATTGGCTTCCTCAAGTTGAGACAATAAAATGAAGCTACCAGCATATATGCAATTGATCTTCACTGCTTTAATGTAGTTAGCTCTTAATTCTCTTACTAGGTCATCTGGATTTGCTTAAATTTTTAAAGTGATTCAAAAAGATGCCTTTATTATTACTGCATACAGTTTAATGCATGCTCCAAGGAATCTCAGCAGAACACCTACTAGCTCCCCTCTCTGTCTCTTTTCTTTGTGTCTTTATTCAATTTCCATGTTTCTAACAAACAAGCACGCAGCCTCAACAGCCTCCCAAAGCAGGTCTGCAATCACTGTGTATAGAACATGTACCCTATAAAGAGCAATCACTGCTCTACTGCAGCTTGCATACGTCCTGCACTCAGCATTTGGCTCATTTATATGAAACACACTTTTTGTTTTGGTCTCTTTTTATGTCTTGGTGTATAAAATTGACAATATCTTTCTGATAAATGCTCTGTCTTATGTCTTTGTAATGGATTTGATCCCACATGCCTTAGTAACACTCTTTTCCACACATGCTTCTATTAGAAATGAAGAATCAAGAGACCTCGTGAGCACATTACTGAACAAATCAGTTTTGACTAAAAAAACTTGTCCAATATTTGGTAACATCGTATATAGTATATGCATCACAGCAGTCAACATCTGGAGAAGCTCCTATTTTTTAGCTGGATTTTGTTGTCACCTTATCGATCCTGCAAATTAAAAATACATCCATTGTATCAAACTAGCTGTGTTTTCCCTGGACTTAAGAGTTTTCAGTACTTAGAACTGTACCTGTTGTATGCAGACGTTGTCTATTATTAGAGTAAGAAAAGACATGGCTGCTGTTTGGACTGGTAAAGGACTAAGATATATTAGTGCATGCATTCACTGAAAAACAGGAAGAGGATAAAAAAACCAAGAAAAACAAAATGGAAGATTTCAGAGAAAAATTGTCTCAAATACTTAATCAGAACAAAAGAGGGCTACAACGATACAGTAATTGCACACTTTTATTAAATCTCTTCTCCCTGTAAATATCTAGTCAGGGCAGCTAAAATATGTAAAGTGACAAGCCAGCCTTGTTATGAATCTAGAGTTGGAAGTAGGAGGCTCCTGGGGACCACGTGCTCCACACGGGCAGCAGAGCTTTCCTGAAGTCACACACTCCACAATGTTGTTCTTCCAATGTCCTACCTGCTGAAATGTCATGCAACCATGCAGCTTCCCAAAGCCATATTTCAGAGATGTTCACAAAACTGGCAGTGCTTTTCATGAGAAAAAAATTCTTTTTGACAGGAATTTTTTTTCATTAAAAAAAAAATATATATTATGCTTTTTTCCTGCAATTTCCTGATGAACATCTACCAATAGATAGAGTGAAAAAAACCTTGTCTTCTATTAATATCAAAGCATCAAGTTTTAGTGGCCTTTTTTTTTTTCCTGCAGTGTATTTTTCAAATATAAATGTTGCTCAGAATTTCCCAAGGACTGAAGAATTACCATGGATCTATCTTGTGCCTTCCCATATACCCAGCAGGGACCAAGACCACATCCTTCAGCAGAACACCACAAATGATAGCTGTTAGTTATGCTTACATCTAGCCAAATTCTACAATGTTCATTAAGGTTAAGTCTGATAACTGAAGACCATTAATATCTGTACACGCATCCAATCAAATCTAATAACTGTCATGACTTCTGTTGTTTCCTGGGAAGAGGCAACAAAACAAACTCACATTTTGAGTGAAAATTATTTCTTTTAGAGACTTTGAATTTTACTCTTTTTAATTTTAGTGTGACCTGGTGTTATTGTATCACAAGCTATTGATTTCAGCAGCATCTGAAACAGCTCTGTAAACTCTATGCCTAATTCTTTTTTTTTATAGTACATAAAGTAAATTTGGGATTTACTTGAAATTATAAAAAGAGAACTACAGAAGTTTGCATGTCTTTCCTCAAAGAAATTCCTCTTCCATTTTGAAAGTGATAATAATTATTCTCAATATGTTGGCACATGTCACCTCACGTCACAGGGAAACATCATCTTTAGTTTGAGTAGCTTGGTATAAAACCGCCAGGAAAATAAAACCATATGATTCTACAAAGCTACAAAACAATGGTTCAGAGAATGAAACCTAAATCACCTGGTCTAATTCAATGTTTATACTTTCATCAATGATGCTAAACTAGACCAAAATGCTATTAGTTCCTATAGAAATCACATTCTCATGCGTGAATTCTTAATAGCAACCATTGTCATGCACGTTCAGAAGAACTTTGAAGAGATCTGGTTTAGCAGTGAGCCCTCTGGTAGTTACAGTAACAAATAAAGAGGTCATATAGTGAACACTAGAATATCTACAGCAAATGAATCTATTAAAATAGATATATTTTATAAAATGGGCTATTCCGAGGTAAAATAAAGAAAAAACGTAAAATAGAAGAATAAGGAAAAGATTGTAAAACTATATTGGGAGCATAAAAAACAGAGTCAATATTATAAAAATGTTTTAAGGGGTGATTTTCATTCATTTCAGAGCATTTCCAATTAAATTTTTACTGTAAAGAAAATCCTTGGCATTAATAACTTCCTCTAAATGAAAGACAATCTCCAATAATTAAAGAGTTTGAATTAATCCTTTTTAAAGGCAGAACATCCACCTTGTTCACATTAAATTACTCTTTTGAACACTTTTTGAAAGGAAATTTTTTCAATAGGTACATTTTCTGTTGAAAATCATTAAATGAAGGAATTTACAAATTAGATTTTCTTTGCAATGGCTTGAAATATGCTCTATCAGATTATCTTTATTGTTATCTACCATAACATACGGTGTAAAAAGACTGTATTTATACTCATGGCTACTGTAAAATTGCTGGGCAATTGTGTTGGCACTTAAGAATATCAGTTTTCAAGTATTTAAATAATGTCAGTATATAAAATGTCATATAGGAGATGCAATCTCTGTTTTAGATCAATACCACAGGAGGTTAATAAATTTTTTTTCAGTAAATCTTTGCTCTTCACTTTTCAGATGCCACCTTTTCAATACTGTGAACTTGCCTCAGTGCAAAATGCAGGAAATGAAACTGAAATTGTGGAAAACTCTGAGTTGCACAATTAAAAATTATTTTTCTGGTATACTTCCAGCATTGAATTCATGTCTTCCTGTTCCCTGTCAGAAGCTACCATATACAGCAACTCTTAAGTCAGATGCTAAGTTTAAAGATAAGATATAAAAAAATTAGAAATACAGCTGTTATAAGCATGTGTGCTTTCTGGTGAAAAATAATTTGAATAAATGCACTTGAACAGTAAAATGCCAGGTCATGCCTTGAAAATAATTAGAAAGATGATGAGCTGGGTAATTGCTGGACACAGATTCTGTATTTTCTTTGCAGATTTTCACAAATCAGTGAAACACTAGCAGAGAGTAAGCAAATGCATGCATCATCAAATTCGTCTTTGTAAAAAACCTGTAAGGATGAATATTAACATTGGGAAAGTCGATAATGCTGAGGATGATCAGACACCCCTTCCAGACAGGAAACAGATGTTTCTTGTCAAAAATAATTGTCATTATTAGATTCTAAAATGACTGGAACAATAGAAGATTTGGTGACATTATAGCCTTAAAAGGATGGGAAGGGTCAGATATTTGAAATTTAGGATGGAAGATATTATCACTCTATTTTGAAAAAAAATAGTGATTTGTGCAAAGCTGGTATGTTTTTTTTACTATGTGCGGGGGTTCTCTTTCTTTCTTTCTTTCTTTCTTTCTTTCTTTCTTTCTTTCTTTCTTTCTTTCTTTCTTTCTTTCTTTCTTTCTTTCTTTCTTTCTTTCTTTCTTTCTTTCTTTCTTTCTTTCTTTCTTTCTTTCTTTCTTTCTTTCCTTTTCTTTCTTTCTTTCCTTTTCTTTTTTCCTTCTTTTCCATAGTCTTTTAGTTTTTGGAGTATCTAAATTAGTCTAATTATCTAATTAATCTAATCACTATGTGAGAATGGCCACAGTTTCAAGCTGAAGAAACACTTCACTAGGCTTTGGATTGGGTGCCATCACAATTCCTATTACATTAGATTTAAATGACACAATGAACAGGTCAAAAAGTAAACTTAGCCCATCCCTCTATGTGCATCTTGCTTCAGAATACATCCCACTGATTTCATTTGAATTCATCATGGGACTTTAGTGGTCCAGTCTGAATGTGCATCAGTTAGGAAGATAAAATCCTGGTTCCCAGAACCCTCCTTTCATATGTTATATATTCATTACACAATCTTTCTTGCCTCCTCTTTCAGCACAGAATATTACCTATGCTCACAGGCCAACTCTAAACTCTAAATAGTCCCACTGGAAAGCAGAAGTATCTTGGGGAAACTAGTCTCCTTTTCTTTGCCTTCTGAAAATTAAAACAGCAGAGTGTGAAAGCTCCTTAATTCAAGGGTCAAATAGCAGGTCCTGCATTTAAAACATGGCTTGTTTCTTCATCTTTCTTTCTGATTTCTGTGTCCTTTCCTGGCAGACATTAATCTCCCCCTCTTTAATATAGAATGCTGAAGGAAGGAAGGAAGAGGCACCAATTAAGCCTCTGTTATCTCAGTAAAGACAGGCAATTTCTTCACTAATTGAATTAAAGATTGTAGAGGGCAGTCATTTGCCTTTAATCCAAATTTGTTTCTGTAATTAATAAAACATGTCTCTGATGCTGAAAAGTTACAATCATAAACTTAACTAATATTTGACCTCAAGGAAAGATCATTCTTCCTAACACAGGGAAAAATGTGTTTTCAAAAAGTATGTTCAGCAATATCAGCAGCCATAGGCTTGAGATTTGCTTATGTGTAAGACAATATTTTATTAAAAAGAAAGAAGATTACACTAGATGGTGGTATAAACCCTCCTAAATGGATAACTTTCTCACTGAGACAAACAGCAAATGTAATGCCTAAAGGACACCACTGGATAAATAATATAGTGTATAAATACAGTGTATAAAAACTGAACCTACGTCTTGATACAAACTTTACACTGTATTTGGATGCTGGCACGTATGAGGAATTTGAGTGTATAGTTTTGTTCTATGTTACAGCCATATAAAAATGCAAATAAAAATATTTCTTTTTTTTATTGTTCTACTTTTTCTTTGCATTTTGTTACAAAACTGAGCATGTTCTCTAGCATCCCAAGCCTCCTACACATTTTTAGTTGCCCATATGGAGGCGTCAGATATAATCTGAAAAATGGGATTAGTATCAGGGTTCGCAGTTATTACTCTTGTGGCAACCATCTCACAGAAAAGACAGCACGCTTCACTGTGTACCAGTGTGTTATTATCACAGGAGGTGCAGAAATGAGTGTGTTTAAGCAGCTTCTAAAGTGATACTTTAACTGTGGGATAGAGTCACCAGCAGTGTTTAAGGAATAAAATAGTCTCCAACCCAGTTAGATAGCCTGTTTTCTTATTATTTTATCAATTTTTAAATCTATTTCCAGAGATCCAAAACATTTTCCAATAAACCTATAGAGAAACATGATGCAGTCTTTCTCAGAAACAGTCTTCTATGAAACATCTCTTTTCACTTCTCATTTCTTTTGGCTCCAAGTTAACAAGATTCTTAATTTTATGCCCAAGATTCTTAACTTTAATATGGCAACTTGATGATTTAGATTTAACACAGAGTATGAAAGATCATAACTCATTTTTGTGAAAACATTAGAATAGAGAGCACATGATGCACATTTATTTCAGTGGGCACTGGATGGAACTTCGAGTGATGAATTTTTACCAACATTATTTTAGAAATACCAATTCATTTTATATTTAATTAAATGAGGAACACATATTTAAAAATAAGTCTAAGACTTCAAACGAAAACTCTACAGATTAGCACTGAATGTTCATACTCTAAATTTTCTTCATGAATATTCAATTAAATGGCACAAACTCCACAAGCTCACAGTTTTCTTGCTTTGCAAAGATCTCTAAAAATAAAGACCTAATTTGTTAAAATAATAGTTAGAGATTTATGCTGGAATAATATTATGGATGCCAAGAGTATTACACTGGTATTTTATTGGGGTAAAGTCATGGTGATTTAGGCCTGAAAAATTTTAAAGCCTATTGAATTTGTTTTATTAATCAAAAGGTCCAAAAATCTGAAGAAATAACTCCAATACCACAATACATGCAGAGAAACACACCCAAGCCCTGACAGCTTGCTTGGAAGCCTCTTGCTATGTAGTACACCGCTCTTCCTTTTCATGAAAGAATATAGGACAAAACTAGCACTGCAATTAATGAAAATGCAATGTCCAGCATTTTCAGTATAAAAAGTTTATCCAAAGAAAGGAAAAATGAATTCAGAAACAGAAACTAAAGGGTGAGAAAAAGAAAAATAAAATTAAAAAAAAATTATGCACAAAATACAGTTACTGGAAAAGAGGAGTTTAATTTCTTGGCCAGTATAAATCAACACAGCTTCCCTGGCACAAACAGATCATTGCCAGTAAACCCAAGAGTTGGGAAAAAAGACAAAAAGGTTATTATGGAGGAAATGAAAGGATTAGAACAATAGAAGATTCCGAAACATCCTTTGTTTTATTGCATACACATCTGTGCTTCTTAAATATATGGGTGTTCATTTGAAACCAGATGTAAAATTTAGATTTAGAATTTTTTTTCATTTTTATTGTTTGGATAACTTAAAAACACATGGTGAAAGTGGAGAACTATCAGTGTTTTTAAAAACGTGGAAAATTCTTGAAGAACTTACTTTCTTCTCAGAAAAAGGCAAAGTGAAATAAAAGTGCTGTAAAAAATATCCACCTCTGCACTGACTAAATAAATAAATCAAAACTTGATCATATGTTGGCAGGAATAGCACTGTCATATCATTTCCAACTGTTGCATACTTGATCAGAATTCTGGTCAGAAAGCCACAGTAGGCTGCTGTTCTGCCAAAGTATGCCCATTATGTGTCTCAGTGTTCAACAGGAAACTATGATAAGCATCAAAGATCAAAGAATTGAGGAGGGCATGAAATAAAGGGTTTCCTACTGTGAAATGTTTACCATTCTCATTGCAGGGAAGACAACTTGGATAAAATAGGAAAGCCACTATTGTGTGATTAATAAATATAATATCACATTACATCCACTCATTCTGGAACCAATTTTTATTTCTTTCTCAGATGTGATAAAGAACCTTGTCTCTGGCTGAAGAACCTTTTCCTAATACCAGCCTAAGCATACACTGACAAAACCTCAGGCCATTAGCTCGGATCAGTGGAGAGAAGAGGTCAGTGCCGGCCCCTGCTCTTCCCCATCCCGTGAGGAAGTAGAACTGCGATGGGATGTCTCCTCAGTCTCCTTTTCTCCCAACTGAGCCGACCAAGGACCTCATCGCTCCTCATATGACTTCCTCTCTAGGTCCTTCACCACCTTCACCATCTTCCCAATCACCTCCTTTGGATGCTTTTAATTGGGTTTACATCTTACATTGCAGTGAGCCTGAACCACACACAGGATCAGAGGCCGCAGAACCGAAGGGGACAATCCCCTCCCTTGCCTGGCTGGCAGTGCTGTGTCTGGTGCCCCCCAGGACACCCCTGGCCCTCCTGGCTGTCAGGACACTGCAAGCTCAGGCTCAACTTGACCCTCAAAGGGACCCCCAGGTCCCTTTTCACAGCACTGCCCTCCAGCCTCTCATTCCCCAGTCTGCCCATGCGTCCAGGGTTGCCCCATCCCAGGTGCAGAATCTGTCACTTTGCTAAGCTTCTTACAGCTGGTGATTGCCCACACCTATGATTTGTCTGTCTCTCTGTCTTCTAAAGAGTCAACAGCTTTTCCAAATTTACTATGATCTGTACACTTAGTAACACCTCAAGTGTTTCATCCAGATTGTTAAATGAAGGTGTTGAAGAGAACTAGCCCTGAGATGGAGCTCTGCATAACCCCACTAGTGACAAGTGCCAGCCTGATGTAACCCCATTTATTTTAACCCTTTGTGCCAGCTGTTCACCCATTACATTATGTACTTATCCAAGAAATGCCTGTTTTCTCAAGCATGTGCATCCAGTATAGGTAACAAATCAAAAAGATATAAGAAGTCTCTCAATTTGACTGCAGTGCCCCTTACACTCTTAAGTGATCTGTTCCCAATTATTACACCTATACTTAAATCTCTCATTTAGTTAGAAATCAGTATTCTTCATTTTCATGCAAAAAATGTATGCAGAGATGTTAATCTTCAGTATTCTGTCTTCTCTGGAATTACTGAAGTACATTTGGCATGACAGCCTTGTAGTGTCTGTGTGTTGGTGGTACCAGCAATAACAGCATTCATGAATATAGATACTTCTGTTCTCTGCATCTTCAGGATGTGCTTGTTAGGAAGTAATTGCAGACCTTGCACAGGTTTTACTGTGCTCTTATTTATTCTCACACAAACTATCGGTATTGAAACATTTGCTGTTCTTTTTTTTTTTTTCTGTACAATTCTTGTCTGAAAATACTTACAAGTTTTATCTGTCTTATCTGTGATAATCCCAGGAGGAATGCAGAAACTCAGAGCAAGTGTCTCCCTGCTGGTCTTCGACATCCTCATGAGGGGATGTGGAGGGACAAGTATGACCTCTTTACTCTCATGACCACTGACACAGCTTGAGGAAATGCACGAGGCTGAGCCATGGGAGGTATGGATTGGATATCAGGAAAAAGTGTTTCACCCAGGGGGAGGCTGAGCACAAGAACAGGGTCCCCGGGGAAGTGGCCACAGCACCAATGCTGACAGAGTTCAAGAAGAGTTTGGACAATTCTCTCAGGCCCATGGTGTGACTCTTGGGTGTCCTGAACAGGGACAGAATTTGCACTCGGTGATCCTGATGGGTCTCTTCCAACTCAGTATATTCTATGATTCTGCATGCCATGCTCAGTGTTACATCACTCTTTTTGGCCCTTGGCTCCACCATTCTTGGATCCAGATTGACTCAGATACAAAAAAAAAGATGTAAAATGTCCTCATTCAGCCTGTGGACAAGCAGTTAAATTTTTTTCTCAGTAAGTGAAAGAAGGGGGCTCAAAGACTCTTGGCAAATGGAAAAAAATACTAAGACAAGAATCTCGTCTGCAGAGAGAATATTTTATCAAATATATTGAAATGCATCTATTGTGAGGCTGTAGTTGTGAATTGTATTGAGTTGTGATGCACTGTACTGGATTCAGAATATAGATCTTCAGAAGACTTATAAGGATATTAAGAAGGTAAAGTTAATTTCATGGTGACAATAAACAAAACTGCTAAAGTGGAAGATTTATTCCTGGCTGGTATTAGCACCTGGTGCTCAACCCCTAAGGCTAGTCTACCTTTTAAATATAGGTACTGTAGATGAATCTCTTAGTATTAAGCCATAGAATTCCACCAAAATCCTATTTTAGGAAAACAAAGTAGGAATTCTGCACATAATTTCTATTGCCTGTTCATCCAGTGATGTGCTAAGTTGGTCTCTGCTATCTTTACATTTTTTTTTACATACTGCAGACAGTTTAAAAAAATGATTCAGTGCTCTTTTCTGTAAAACATCCTGTTTAAATTATTTTCAACCTTGATGCTACTGTGATAAAATTCTTTGTTGCTTTTTTGTGGTTTTTGCTTAGAACATGATGCTCCCACATTTGGTGAGGCTTTGCCAAAGCCACATGTGTCTGTTGGCATGTTGGATGGTAGGAAATAGAAAGATACATCAATCAAAAGAATTGAGAAAAGTGACTTATGCTGAAGATTTTCAGTTTGTTTCCATTTTCATTTTGATCTAAGCTAGACCACTTAGTGTAGTGTTCTGGCCCACTGGATGCTGTTTGATCACTTGGACGGCATTCAAAACATTCTTGTGTGTGCTTGGAGTTCTGCTTGTTTGCCAAATGCATCAGTACTGCCTATTAGACCTTGAGCTCTTGCTGGGCACAGCAACGTGGCCTGACAGTGCTGTTGATGAGTGCATTGCACGTGCTGCACATTGCATCAAACTTAGGTACTTACTATTTATTCACCCTTACTTTTCTTCCCCTAATGCATTTGTTACATCATGCAGTGCAGTGGAAGCATACGTCCCACTTGTAGCAGCAGTTACAAGAAATCAAGTGATGCCAGACTCTATTTTTAAATAATGAAGGATACAATAACTACATTATAAACACATTACACAAAGTATTTCAGCAGTATCTCAAATACATCATTCTCTATGACTTTTATGTCTGAAGGCAGTTATGAAGCTGCTTGTATTTGTCACACTTTTATTACCTTTGTTGTGTCTTTTTATTATCACAACCCCAATTAACTTAATTAGGAACATTTTTTTTTTTCTAAATGAAGAAAAATCTGGAAGGAAAAATATTTTCAGTATTAAGACAATGAAAGTGTTTGTTTATAGCTATAAAGAAAGGAATAACTAAAAATTCACTAGCAATGGCTGTGAAAACATATGTGAGCAAAGCTGAAATTCATCCCTTTGTAAATTCATACATTTTCCACTTTTACACAGCCAGAGATACCAAAGATCTAATGCAATCTACTGAAAGAATAATACTCTTTCATGTCAAACAAAAAGCAAAGCTGAGTTTTACTTTCATGCAACTGTAATCCAAGTTGCAAAACATTTCAAACACAGGGATAAAAGACAATTCCTGTCGTGATTAACTTATTTCTTATGCATAAAACTAGTCATAAGAGGAAGATAAATAAAAAAAAATCTCTGAACAATATTTTCTAAATCAATATGCATAGGAATGAATACATCACCAAATGGATACCAATATTTTTCACAAGAATCATGATGTAGAATTTTAAGGGGAGAGAAGAAAGATGGTATCAGTTAGCTGCTCTGAAAATATTTCTGAGAAACTCCTCCCACATCTGAGAGGTAGCATGAAGCTTAATTTGAAAATATAAATAGTGATGCATCCATCTGAGGTATGAGGTGACATTTTATCATAAATAAGATATGATAGCTGGGTATTTCAAGGTTTTTAAGGTCCTTGAAAAGGAAGAAAACTGGATTATGCTTAATTGTAAAGAGATTATGAAGTAGAAGTAGCTGATGGAAAAATTTTAAAAGGGAGGGCAAAAGCCAAGAAAAACTAAATGGATAATGATAAGTAGGTCAGGACTTATCAGTGGGTGTCAAAACAGGGAGAAAACATTGTTTTGACTGAAAAGCATATATAAGTACATAGACAAGGTCTTCAGCTCTATAATTTGCAAAAAGCTACACCCTAAACAAGTGCAAACAGAAAAAAAAAAAAGGGCTCTGAAGAGCCAGAGTGATATCAAAGACAAAAAATGGCACTTGAAAGCAGCTGCTGTCATGGCACTGTATTAGCAGCTCTTCAGAGCCCCTGCTGGGATTGTTACCAAGGGAGGATGTAATGGGAGTGACTTTCATTTGTCAGGTGAGAAAGCTCTACTGAAACAATGAGCAGGGAAAGGCTAATTTGACTGTGAATTGTTATTGTGCATCACATTTTCTGTGGAAAAAGGCCCTGGAAGAACAAAAATAAGGAATTGGAAATGGAGGATGGAAGGAAAAGGAGCACTTGCTGCTCTTTGAAAGACTAACTCTTCTACACAGGTGAAGAGTGACCAGGAAAGGCAAGAGTCAAGAGATGAAAATCATGCAAGTTTTCAGGAAGATCTCGTATAATAGCACTGAAGGAAGTTGATCAGTCCTGGAGCACAAAAGGGGCACAACTGGGATGAATTTAGCTGGGTTTCAAAATTGTAGGAAGAATATCCTTGTGTCAACTTAATAACTGATTACATAGCTTTATTCCCTCTTAAATTATATGGCTCTTACTGTTTTTAGTAATACATCTTGAATGCAGAACTGAAAGGAAATATGGTTGCCAGACAGTTTTTAGAAGTTTAATATTAAAGTTATGTTTTAGTTAACTTTCTAATTCTAAACCCATTCCTCTTTCAATATAATTAATTATCACATGATAACCTCACAATAAAGCCAGAATTTTTCTTGCATCTTTTTTAATAAGAATTTGAATTTGGGTCTCTTGATTTCAGAAAAATATAGTTCATTTGGACTTAATTGGTTTTTTGCACTTTAATTGTTCTATAATTTTATAAAATTTGTATTTTAATATTTTAGAATAATATCCAAAAATTATAAAAAGAGACAGAAAACCCTTTCTGATGCCTTTTGGAGTAGTGGGTCTGCAGCAGGCCCACTAATGATGCTACCTCTTTCTTTTAAGTTAACAAAATCTCTGGAGGATTGACCTATAACTGACTATTACCTATAGCTAAGTGACTATTCAAGAAGACTATCTGAAACATAAAATGAAATTTTTCAGCAGAAATTTTTAGGAAAAGGCAGTCTTTTGGACAAGAAGATCCAACAGAAAAATATATTTCCCTGGCTATATCAGATTTTATTTCATATGCAATTCAATAAGCATCCGGAAATAGGCAGAAATCTTTGGAAGCAAAACAAAACAAAATAAAAATAAAACAAAACAAAATAAAGCAATAGAACTTTAATGTACTGCTGAAGTACCAGAAATGCAGAGGTATTTTTATAGTAGCAGCTCCTAGGGTTTTCCTGGGGGTATTTTTGCATTACCAGCAAAACAAAAAGTCATTGTACAAATTTCTGCAGATTTTTACGTGCCTAGAGTGTAATTTTAGCAGAATTTTCATTAGGACTGATGAACCTCAATTCAACAGTAGTCTGACATTTGAGCTACTGAAGTATCTCTATTAATTATCTTCAGAAATCTGGTCCAAGGTATTTTCCTTGGTTACAGATTTCATAACTGCTGTGTTTGTTATCTCAAAAACCAAAATAGTGTAATTTTTCATGCATCTTTCATTTCTGTATTTCAATGCTAATTCAGTGTACAATTTTTATTTTTTTTTTAAAACCAACTCTGTGATTCTGCATCTTTTGCCTTTTCATTTCCAGATAAAAATGATTATGAGGCATGTAAATGTTTGACTACTAGGTGTGTTGACATTCATCCCTCTCAGACATTGTACGAGTAAAAATTGTTCTTTTAATTTTCCCTTTGGATCCTCTGGTCCAGTGGAAAGTGATTTGGCCCTTGGCGGGAGAGTTAGAACTAGGTGATCTTTAAGGTCCTTTCCAACCCACCCCATTCTATGAATTTATTAAAATTCCACTGTAAAATGGCCAGTATTGACCAATTCTATATTTCTTTTTCTATAGAAATGTTTCCCCCCCTTAAAGAAAAACAGATTGGGAGCAACAGTTCTTCATGTGTCACTTTATCTTTCAGCTGTCCCTCCAGCTGGCACTGACTTCTTTTCTGTGCCACTTTGAAGTGCAAATTTTTGATGCTAAAAAGCAACTACAAACGTGCTTCTCAAATGGCAGCTGTTATCTTCTGAGATAAAGTTTGATCCTAGGCAGGATGTCATGTTCAATTCCAAAACAAAAATCACACTTCTTGAGAAGAAATGCTAAATCTATTAATTGCAGCTAAATACTTGCTGAATGCCAACTCTATTAAACAGTTTCAATAAACTTCAGGCAGTATTTAGCTGAGTAAAAATCAAGTGCAACAGCATGGATATAACTTTTTAAGGTGGCAATTGCAGGTGAGTTTCCAGAGAGATGTTGCAGAGCGAATGTTGGATACAACTAGATGAACTTCACTGACTGGTAGAGGTATTGAATCCATTATATTAGAGCTATAAAATGTTTGCAAGAACATAAAATATTGTATTAAATTAGAAAAAAGGACCCTAGGTAAACTTCTAGAAGGAAATATGGGGAAAAAAACCCCACCAAACAGAAACAAACCACTGATTTTTAAGCTCTAAAACAGTTCTAGGAAGTGCAAACAAACATGACAATTCCATCTGCATTTCCAGAGATTCTTTCATATGTATTATTCTTATTTTGTCAAATGCTTTGTCAGGTTCAGTTTGAGGTTCTAATAACATCTAGTCAATGTGTGATGTTTTTCCTTTTTCCTGTGTTAGTTGCTCTGGACTGGAACAATTGCACTGAAGTGCCTAAGGAACAGAAGAAATGGAAGATTTCCAGATTCCCTGACAGTCTGCTTTTTTTTTTTTTAATTATCATTGTTTTAAAACATTGTTTCTTAATAGACTATGGCAGTTGGACTAAATGGAAATACAATATGGAGAAAAAGGCCAGCAACAAGCTTCACTCAAAGAGAAGTTTCAAATGTGATTTATCTGAACAGCAAATATCATGGCTCAATGCACCACCTGCAATGCTAGTGCAACTCTGTGGATCATTAAATATAGACTACATTTGTGTCTATTGTTTTAGTCTTCATTCTTTTTGAGAAACTCTGTAATAGTGCTCTCACACTGTGATTAACCCTTTCTCCTGCTTGTGCCCTTTCCTGCACTCTAAATATTCCATGGAGAGATAATCAGTGTCCTGATTAGAAGATAAACAGATATATGTATAAGAGTGGGACCAATGTCAGCAGCAATTAAGAAAACTGCAAATTGCCATCTCATTTAAAATTTTCAATTGTACTTGTTATCTGAAAATTACTCTCCTCAAATAGTCTTTAAATATCACAGAATCACATAATAGTTGGGGTTGGAAAGGATGTCTGGTGATTATCTATTTCAACTCCTCTGCTGAAGCAGGTTCACCTAGACTAGGTGGCACAGGATCATGACCAAGCAGCTTTTTAATGTCTTCAGAGAAAAATTAGTTTCCATAGTTCTAAAATTTGACCCAAGTGAATTCACTTTATCTGTCTGTCTATCTGTCTGTCTATCTATCTATCTATCTATCTATCTATCTATCTATCTATCTATCTATCTATCTATCTATCTATCTATCTAATCTCTCTGATATTTGTGAAATTTTAGACTAGCTTCTTTGACATTTTGAAGTCTGAACAACTTTAGTCCTGCAAGGAGCATTTTAATAATGTTGATTGAGAGTCAGCCACAGATGAAGGCTCAGTTCAGAACTGTGTTACTGTAGTGAGAGGTTAGTCCAGTCCCAGCCTTTATCAATTTTCTCTCAAAGGATAGTTATGCACTTTCATAAACCTGGAAAAGAGACAAAACTCTTGTAAAAGATACATGCAAAGGGAATACCATGCATTTTCCCTTTGGTTCACTGGTATTTACTTGTGATATTTTCTTCTGCTAGAAGAATAAAGAATTAAATAAAATTCATTGTGAGATTTTTCTAATGATTTTACCTTAATTTTGAGACATTTACCTTGAGAAAGGTTAAAAATGATGCACATTGTATTACAATCCTCTGCATATTTTTCCCATTTGTTTTTTTATGCACCTTAAATAAGACATAAAAAAGGGAAAGACAAAGAAAAATGAAAAGAAGAAGGAATCTATATATCTCTATATAAAGATAAATATACAAGGGGGTATAATAGTAATAGTGGTACTTGGAAGAAGTGAGAGTAATGCTGGAATGTTATGAAAATATGGAAGTAAAGGAAGGTCAAAGGAACTGTTTCAGTCTTAGATGGAGTAAAGCCATAGCAAGAGTCATAGCAAAGATCTTTTTTCTGCAGTTGGGGTCTATTTTATCTCACTGCACTATGTGTATTTTAATGCTAAAACATTGTCTCAGATGGCTCAGGAATATAAATCCTAAAATTATTCTTTCTGTGATAAAGTGTTGCCAATGATATTATGTGCCTATATGTTGAAGCCTGGTCAAATGTTTCACCACCAGGGATGTCTTTTTCCCATCAGGATTTAAGTAATATTAATAGAGTAAGATAAGTATGTCAATGTCCTATAACATGCTCTGGTGAAACTATTCAGGCTGCCAAACCAATGCTGAATATGTGGGAAATGTGTGCTTTTGAAAGCAACACACAAAAGTAATCAAAACAAAGAATGTCTTTAGTTATGTGCAGCTGGGGAGTGTGCTCGGAATAAGCATGAACAATCTGCAAGACCAAGGAGAAGTCCTTGTGTTTCTTCTTCCATCTCATTGGCTGGGGAGGCTCTGCTCCAGATTGTCAGATTGCATCAAACATTACAGCTTCAATAATGGCAAAGTTCATTAGAAGGATATTTCATCAGACTAATAAATGAGCCCCTTCTTCAGCAGAATTTTTCTTTGCTGATCAAGAAAAATGGATGCCCCCATAGAACAACTTTCAGGGATTAACCTGATTGGCAAAGGGAAGGAGTGTGGAAGAGTCAGGATATGTCTGATTATTTATTAATAGCAGTAGACAGCAGGAATTTTTGTTTGCAGGACACATTCTCATTCTAAGAAAAGATTTTTTGGCAAATACATTTTTCTTTTAAAATATATATTGACATTCTTGTTCTTATAAAATAAAGAAAGATGCCAACAATGCTTTTCAAAACACTTGTCTGGAATATGTTTGAAGTTAAGATAATAGCTGCTTTGCAGGGCTCAGCTAAAGCAAATATTGCATTTTTTATTAAGTTTATTCCCTGTGTATATTTATGCATTCATATAGAAGCTAAAAATTTAGTACATCATAAATACCTGAGCTAGAAATAGTAAAGTTTGGAATTAAATCAATGCATGTTCATTTTGATCCCACAGGTAAATAATTAGTTAACTTCAGGAGAGTATTAAATAATTTTATGTCATAAAAAAACCAAAAAATATTTATATTTCATATAAAAAAACTACACATTTTGTAAATGTTGTAAAAAAATCTCATAATCTCATCTATGTTATCAGGTATATGGATGTGGAAATTACACCTACTTGCTATTATGAACAAAAGTGTGGCAATAAAGATCCAGTTTAGCTTTTAAGTGGATGAACATTATCAGAATAAAGCCTATTACATTATGCTTGATGCTGATGAAATATTCTTTGATGTTCACATCTTCTGCATTTATCTAAGGATTGTATACTCAGTATAAAACTAAGTTCACAGCAAAGTAAGGTGCGAGTACTTTTGCAACAGGGAAGCATTTGAACACTTTACCTCTCTGCTGGAACTCCTTAAAATTTTCTAAGATCAAGATTTTGCCTAAAAATATAAACATTTTGATGAAAAGGGTAAACAAGACAGAGATAAAAAAAGTCTTGGGGGAAGGAGAGGGAGGAATGAGACTGTAATAATGACACCAGCCCTTTTGAGAAATATGATGTCTAGAAATCACATCTTCATATTATTCTCTTAAAGGTGGGAAAACACTTGCCATTATATTAGAAGGTCAGATTCTTCAATGGGTAGGTCAGATTTTCATTGATCTTCCTTAAATATTTAAGGACAATCCATGCAAACATCTATCTGTGTATGCAAACCCACAGATTTGTGTTATAGAAATAATTTCATGAGCATGAATTTTTTGGGAGTATGTGTGGTAAACCACTGCACATCAGTCCATGTCTAAGAACCAGATTATATTTTCCTCGAGGATAACTGCTCAGCCAACTACCAACTCCTTAAAACATCGCACCTCTTTATTTTGCCATCTTTCCTGTCAAAAGTGCATTTATCTGAGTAATTGTCATAAAGACATACATGCATACATACATATATATGTGTGTAACCATAGAATATTTTAGGAAGCTATAGGTATTTCATATCAGTATTTTAAAACATTGCTTTCATAACAGCAGGAAGATCCCAAATCAAAAACATCTGACTAGATCTGTAAACAATTTAGTTGTCTGGAAATTTTCAATGTTTTCAATTTGTAGTATTCAGTAATAGTGTCTATTTTATGTAACACATATAAAAAAAGTTTAGAAAAAGAAATTCAAAGTCAACAGTTACATTTAAAAATTATAATAAGTTGGAAGAATTTTTCAATATGAGGGAAAATGCAGCAATACATCAAATAAACTAGAATAAATAGGGATCATGGCCTAAAATATCATAAAATGAGACTGATCCTAGAAAAAGTTCAGCTCATACAAAATCTGGAATGCAATTATCTGAAAAACAGATAATATCTAATGATATAAGTACTGGAAAACAGTCATACAGGAACAAAACCATGATTTAAATGTAAGGTCAAATGTACAGAAGTTTATAACGAGATACATTTTCAGTGAGGAAAAACAAAACAAAACAACACACAATAAGAATGTTACATTCAAAAGTGTGAGAGAACTGCTAAGTGAAAATGCTGTGCAAGTCAAAAAGGGGGAAATTCTTGTACTAGTAAGTATTGATGAAAATGAAGCAGCACCAAGGTAAATATAACTTTTGATTTTGAATATAACATCAGGATTTGTGCCACCAGGCTTATAGTACAGTTGAAGAATATATCTTTCTGAGAAACTATAATAGAAGGTCTGCTAGTATATAAGAAAATGCATTTGTCAAATATATCTTTCTGGACAGTCTTCATGTTAGAGAATTTAAAAGGTACACAGTAAAAGTTATACTTAAACATTAAAAATTGATAATAAAAAGAGGAAAGGAAAAAAAGGAGAAGATTCAAAAATGTATTCTTTTGTATTTGATGAAGATTTTAGCCTGCTAAAATGTTTTCTAAGTTTGTGTGGTCAGAATGTTTTCTTTGGAAATGAAAAAGGGCTCTCTGAATTTAAATGACACAACTGCATTGCTTCTGTAATAGACACAGAAGCTTCAGAGCTTACATTTTGCAGTCCATTAGAAATGTTGAAATATTTCACCTTGAAACGTCTGTATTAATTCTCTTCCTCCACTCCCCCTTCTTCCCAAATGCATTAAAAATTCAAGAAGTTTGAAAGCAGTATTCTTGTGGCTGTGCAAAAGCTTTTATTGGCAGCTTTTGTATTTTCTATTTAGCAAATGGATTTTTAAAATCTTAATGAACACTGGATTTGTGACCCACCGCATTATTTCTGCTAAAGAAACAAACCATCTGGACAACACTTCTGTGGGTTTATTTGTATTTATTTAAATTAACAGCAGTGTATGTAATTTTCAACCATAACAAACTCTTTCCATTCAGGTGAATTCTCTGAAGTCTTTAAATTTTATGGCTTGAAGCATTAAAGCTATAGTGAGCACGTTGAAACAATTACACTGGAGTAAAGATGATCATAAAACCAAGACTGTGTGCCTCTCCTGTGAAAAGCACTCCTGGAAAGAGAAGAAGAAAGAAGGAAAAGAAAGAGGAGAAGAGAGAAAGAGGAAAGAGGGAAGACAAAGAGGAAGAGGAAAGAGGAAAGAGAAAGAGAAAGAGAAAGAGAAAGAGAAAGAGAAAGAGAAAGAGAAAGAGAAAGAGAAAGAGAAAGAGAAAGAGAAAGAGAAAAAGAGAAAGAGAAAGAGAAAGAGAAAGAGAAAGAGAAAGAGAAAGAAAAGATGCTAGCCAAGGCAGATGGAGACCAAAATGTGCTACTATATGCACCTGGGAGGAACACAATTTGGGAATATTTTGATGACTTTTTGCTTAGAATGAGGGCACTGACACTGAGTTAAGAACTTGTAACGTAGTGCTGTGGGTACTTCTGCCCTTTATTTAATCTTCAGTTTGGCCACATTCTGAAAGTTTTCCATATGTTAAGCACAGGGATTTAGTACCCCCTTCCATGTTGTCTTGGTTTAAAAGGCAAATGTCTGCCATGGAAGGTGGAAACCTTCCTGGGGTGAAAATACAACAGCTCTCTCCAAATTATCATGACTTCAAAAACTGCAGGGCTTCCAGGAAAAAAAATATGGGAAAAAGAAAAAGCATTTCTTTACTAGACTATATATATCTATGTAACAAGACAAAACAAACAACAAAACAAGCTAACAACAATAAAATTAAAAAAAAAAACAAACAAAACAAAAAAACCACACTAAAAACTGGAAGTTTCCTGCCCGTTAAGCCGTCCCCAGCTGGCAGGAGGCGCTGTTGGCTCAGGAGAGGCAGGGACGCGGCTGTGATTCCCTCCCTGTTTCAGGAATAGTCATTCTTAAAAGGGAGCAGGAAAGTACAGCACCTACCAATTTAGCCTCGTGGTAGGGTTAAGCTCCACTCTTGTGTAGATGAGCAGCAGCCAAATGAACACGGTGGCATTAGTTCTCAGAGTCTGAGTTTGGCTCCAAGACACTAGTTTGTTGAGGCAGGCTACAGAAAATTCAAATTGCTACAGCCAGAATATCACTCAATTCTTCTGTTTCCAAGCCTCTTCTGTAATCCAAGCCTCTGAACATTGAAAAATTCACCTATCGCTCATCAAGTCACTTTTCCAAAATAGATAGGATTCAAATGTTGATCTGTTTTCACAGTTTAAATTATTTCCTGGGCTTTCTGATATATTTTGTGTCTTGATTTCACCATCAAAGGCCATTATAAAAAACCAAACTGACTTAAATGGCAGACACAACAAGTTTCTTTAAAAAATTAGTATTTAGGTACTGAGATTCCTGCATTTCTGAAGGCAAGGTTTGCTCAACAGATTGGTCTCTATTCTCAGTCCTGCATTTTGCTGGTTACTTTGCAGGTAAACAACAGTTGCTGAAAATGCCCATAAGTCTGCATTTTGAAAAAGATTAAAATAATCTACCTCTTCTAGTTCAACAAAAAATGGACCATTCGAAATCCTTTTTGCTCTACAGAAGGTGAATTAATCACAGAAAAAGAATAATTAGATGCTTTGAAACATCTTCCTGACATCTTTCATTGTCTTTGTAGTCTCCATCCAATAATTAGAAGGAAATCCTTCTTTTGCTAGAAAGGTGGTAGATTAGAAAGACCAGTTCAAGTCTATGCATTCCTGGCATTGGAAGGCTGCTTTCTTTGAGCTTGCAGTGGGATATCACATCTTCTCACAGAATTTGCAGTATATGTTCATATGTTTCTATGTTGCTTTTTAGAGCCATCTGCTAGCCAGATCAGATGTAAGGAGAATATTTTGAATTTCTACCCTTGGTGTTCATATCTCCTTGCAGCATAGGTTAAAACTATGAATTTTCTAGATACCGAGAAATTAGGCACTGACTTTGACAGTGATTTTTTAGTTTTTCTCTTTTTTCCTCTGCAGCAGTCCTATTTAATATTCAACAAATAAAAATAAAGATTTTTGGCAGAAGTGCTTTGTTAGTTTGGTAATGAAAATAACAATTTCTTCAGAATTACTAAATATATATGATTCATTTATACAAATAAATGAAATCGCTATACGCATAAAGCATAAAGCTAATATTTCTTGCTGTGTTCCCTAGTGTAGTCACTACTTTGTGCTTCAAATTAACAACCTTTCACACAGTTACTGCCAATATTCTCAGGGGTTTAAAATTAAATGATTTTTATAAACATGGAAACCAGCAGAAATGCAGTCTTGAGTTAACAACAAGTTTAAAAAATTAATACACTGAATCCTAATTTCATGTCCATGGCTGCCTTGTTTTTTTTTGGTTTTAATTAGTTGATTTGACTTTGGTTGATATTGTCTTTGCACTGAGAATAATACAATATATTAAAATAACATAATATAAATAAAGTTTGAAGGCTGGACTGATTTTTTGCTATCCATAACCTAGTCTGCTTTCCCACAGGCATCTCACTTAGGACTTTAGGTCTTGGCCATAAATCCATGATCTGTTTCGCCTTTATAAAAATATGTATTCTAATGATGGGAAGATTTCCTATCCCACATGAATTCATATTAGAAGTCTTTCTCCAGGGAAGATGGGATGCTGAGTGATCTTCAAGCTGAAATGGATGAACTGCAAATGTTGAGGAAGGCATGCCAACCTTTTAAGACTACAGCAAGATTTGGAAGGAACAGAGTGAGACTTACTCAAAAAAAGCAATCTGAGACTTTGGACATTTAGAATCTTCCTTTAGGGAGAAGCCATCATAGACTTACAAAATGTTAGTGTGTGTGAGTAAGAAATACAAACCCTGTTATAGTCAAATTAAGTTGCTTATCCTTATAAATTCCTGAATCATCTTTACTACTCAAATTCAGACTCTGTTTGAGCTCAAAGCTCAAAACTTTTACAACATTTCTGATACTTGAAACAGTCTTGAATGTAAAATAATTACTTGGTGTAATCAATGATTATTTTTCTGTGTTTTTTCTGACTTGAGAATGGATGAGGAAGTGCACTGAAGCTACTGCTTCATATACCTTGTTGCAATATTGTATGATTTCAGAAATAAACACCAGTGTATTATTTGAATGTCATCAGATTTTGGTACAGGATCAGAACATACAGAGTCTTGCTCTCCTTGTTACTCAAGAAGGGACTTTCAACAGGGCATGCCTCATCCCTGGAATCATCATGCCTTTGCCCCACCCTGGCAGTGTTAAAGGCCAAGTTGGACAGGACATTGGGTAATATGGTCCCGTGAGAAGTGTCCCTGCCCATGGCAGGAGGGTTTGCAACAAGGTGATCTTTCAGATCCCTTCCAATCCAGCCACTGTGGGATTCTTTGGCTCACGGTAAGACTCTGAGGGTAGGTGTGGTTCCTGGCTCTACCTATGGTTCTCAACTAATGAGCTTTCAGAAGAAAGTACACTTTTTCTTTAATTAACCCAAAGTAGATATGGGTTGAAGTGGCTGTAAAACAGCATCACAGAAAACTAACAATGCTGAGCTTGCCTACAATCCATATGATCCTTAGCTATAGTTCTAAATTGAAATAGGAATTAGAGAGGAGAAACAAGAGTTCTGACATATAATCAATCATTTTATTCATGGTTTTCAAATGTGTATACATGTTACATTATATTGCATCATAAAAACCCCCTATCTTTAGTAAGAAAAACATTTGCTGTTCAAATGAAGAAACCATCATGCTTCTCGGCTAAGATATTGGGCTACAACTACAGCAGATCAAAAATAAAGTTTCAAAAAATGAAAACTCTTGGTTTCTATCTCTTACTGTTCTTCTCAGATAAAAACTGCCGATTAAGAGTTTGACCTAACCCTTCTCACCCATGTGTAAGAAATGAGTATTTCAAGACAAAGACTCCTCAGGTAACAGGTGCTACAAATTGCCTGGGTCACCAAGCACCTTGTGTCAAATGCAATCATATTCAGACATGAAGATAGACCTTTAAAGACTCTATGTCCTGAGCATTCTACCCTTTTGGCATGATGGTGAGGTTGTCAGCAAGCTAAAACCCAGCACACTCACTCAGGTGTCTGTGTTCTGCTCTTTCTCCATTTCTGACTTCCATCAGCTGAAACATCAAATGCTTGCCCAGAATACTGCAACAGTTATGTAAAGCTTTTCAGGAAACATCACTTCACACAGATGTTTAATCCCCAAGCCCTGAAGGGATAGCTCTGCCAGTTGCCAGGCTTGTCAATTAATTTTACATTGACAATCATGCTAATATAGTTTGACACAGACAGGTTTTGCAGCCAGCCAGCCAGATAAACAAGGTAGATGACTCCAGTTCACTGCAAGATACATCTGAACACATAGCACACCACAGCATATGTCTCATAAGTAGCACTGCCCAGTTTCATATCAAACTACCATCCAGATGATCATAACTACTAGTAAAATAATTTCTTTGCTCACCTGAGCACTCTTCCCATTTCTTTTGTCATCATATCACCACAAATGTGTTCAGGAAATATGAATATGAAATATATATATATATATATATATATATATATATGAATACTTGGCTTACAATATGAACTGCCAAGCAAGAAAAGAACTGCTGAGATGTCCCTGAAATAAGTTTATTGAACCTGAGGCACCTCATTCAAATTCTGTCAGCAAACTGGAAGTAACTTCGAAAAAAACCCCAAATATTTAGGGTTTGGAAGGAATTATTTACAAAAATACCTTAAACAGGCTGGATATGTGCAACTGGGCACACTAATGAGAAAGGTGTGATGAGGATATTATAATTGGCTAGAATTACCTAAAAAAAAAAGTAAATACAACAGTAGTTACAACATGAGAGAATGAAAGTAGATATTATGATAAAGTAAGAAAAGAAACTGTGGACCAGTTGGCCCAAGATAAATAAATTGATACCAACTAGAATATTTAGACAAAGACTGAATACAACTTCAATCTGGAATCAAGCATATATTGGTCAATGAGTACCTTTAAAGGCGTATGTCCTTATCTCTACCATCAAATTCTGTGAAAATTACTGAGAATTATTGGTTTTGGGTTTGAATAAGATTGAAAACTGCAGGGTAAAAAGAACTCTTGGAGGTTTCTGTCTTCCTGTTTTCTCCTTTCTCTTGCCTTATGAAACTGAATTAATTCTAACCAAAATTATAATTTTCAGAAAATGTTTGAGCATATATAAAGGTTTAATTTCCCTTAAGATGTTAAATAACTATGAGTGTGGGGAAATGAGAAATACTTTCATTTTGTGAGACTGCAGAAAAAAATCTGAAATTTTAAAACTGAATATTATGATGAATATAAATGAGCCTAGTGTAAAAGTTATGAATTAAAACATTAGTCCTTGATGCTTCCAAACGCTAGTATACCTTTATGAATTTGACTGACATCCTGATTTTGTCCTAGTTTTTCATGGTCATGTAGTGCAGCTGAGGGTGTAAGCTACAGTATCTTTGTATCTATATACTGATCATTATGGAAAAAAAAAAAAAGGTAGCAGAAAGCCTGGGCTGGTATTGTGTGTTCTGCATGCAAGAAAAGCTTTTTTATCTCTGCCTGGGCAGACTGCTGCAATCCTTAACCATAGGGACAATCACTCCACAAGTGTCTTGAAACATCTGTATTTCATGCTGTAAAACAGAAACATGACTTTTTAAAAAGTAATTTTACAGCACATAGGAAAGTCAGACTTGTAATGTAAGCAAGTGGCCCTTTGGCCAGTGGTCAAACAATTGAGGATTGCATCAGTACCAGACGCACATTGACGATCGTAACAACTAGGAACAGGCAGTAATTTACAAAAAGAAGATACTGTAACAAAACCATAGATGTTCCTAATGAAAATACTGGTTATATGTGCAAATATCTTGTTTCTGCCCCATCTTATTTTAGAACATAGACTCCCAAGACAGAGATTGTAGTTGTGTTCAACTCTTATGCACAGTTTAATCCAGGGGACAAGGTCTTTTGTAGCCTGCTGTCAACAATGTTGAGCGACTAAAAAACTGCCAAAGCGCTTACAGTCTCCATAGTTCCCAGCTGTGATAATGACAGCCCCAACTTTAACTTTTCAATTACCCAAGACAATGAATGATGTCAAAGCCCCATCTACAACATGTTCCTGAGCTGCAGGTTGGGGCCATTTATTTTCACAATACAGTTCTAGTCTTTATCTCATTCATTATAATGATGATGATAACAACAACAAAAAACCCAACAAATTTAAAATAAGCATTCATTTTGTTATTCTATTTTTGAAGAGCATTTGTCTTAGTAAAATTATTCTGCATATTTGGAGAATAACTCATTGTCTGAGAATTGTTTGCAAACCATTATGTATAAATAATATTGTTTTTCACTATGTTTGTGCCAAGCAGTGCTAAAAATAAGGGAGAAAAATTGACAAATTCACAAGCAAAAATTAAAATTTTAGTCTTAGGAAATGATGCAATGAACTTTTCTGAAAAAGTGACAGTGATGTTTGGAGAAAATCAATTAGTCACTATTTTAATATAGATGGAGAGGGACAAGTGTGATTGTGTTGTAGACATTAAGAGACATAGATATCCCAGCCACACAAGGGCAAGAACAGAAGTTTGCTGATCAGCAGTGATGAATGGGTTTGGAGAAGATATAATGTAATTGTTTTGTGACAGATCATTTAGAAGAGTAGAAGAATGGAGAAATCAAAATTTTCTGGAAAATAATAGACGGTCAGAGGTGAGGTTGGAGTTAAGGTGATATAGGTCAGAGATTACAACCTGTGCACCTGAAAAGAAAAGAAAATAGCAGTCACTATGAGATACAATCAATTTTTTCATTGGTCAATGAAATAAAAATTTATTATATAACTAGGTACTACTTTTTCTGCTCAATGAATTGTTTGGTTATATTCGTATACAGTTGGAGAGATTGGGCTTTCATCTACTTTGATATTTAAAAAGCAAAATAAACTATAAAGGCATTTAAGAACCTGCATTTTTGTTGATCAGTTGTGCAACTTTCAACATTTGTGGTCAAACACATTATTCGAGAATATTCTTTCAGCTACAATGTATTAGACAGTATAGTTTTGTAATGTGAACACATAAAAATTTATAAGCAGTCTATTAAAATAAATACATTTGGCATATAGATGCACCATTGGATGTTACTTCCTCCTCAAGACTCTCCCAGCTATCCATTTGTCAGTCCATTATAATATTCAGTCTTCTCTCCTGGCTAAGAAAAAAAAGCTGCCTATTTGTAGTTCAGACCATCAGACAACACATAGGATTTCCATGCACTAACTGGTAGTGAGCTCTGAGGAGCATTAAAGAATCCTCTGTCCCTTCTAAAGAAAGGCAGAATTTGTTGCACACTTGTGGATTTCTGCCATCTTTTTTCAGGGAAGAGAGAAGCTAGGAATGAATTGATGAGAAGGAAGTAATAAAAGTGAAATGTTTGTTAAGGAAGCTTGGTTTTCCTTTTGTGCTTCTGTTTTTAGGAGCAAGCTTCCTACCATGTCTAAGAAACTAAACATTAGAATCAAAACTTTCCCTCCTGGGGTCACTTTCCTTCTCTCTTTTATTCTTTTCCTCGTACTGGCAATGAATTTGAAAACCTCTGCCAGACAGATCTTTAAAACTCTCATCATTCTTATAAAGAAATCCAGTGTTGGCAAGTTCTGACGCTGGACAAACATGTCAACAAACACTGAGAGAGTGCTGCCTCCGAGCAGCAGAGCACACTAGGGCAGTGTTTACTCAAGCTTGTCGCTACCAGGCTTCATTAAGAGTGATGACATTTTTAAACACCATCTCTGTGGTACTATGTGATACAAATCAAACCTAGCAGGCACACAAAGGCCTTTGTCTCTGTTCAAGACTTGTACCAACTTCTGCTCTTAAGGATATGACAACATTTTCTGGCTCAAGGTAAAAGACTGTAAGGAACTGGTCCTAAACTGAACCAAGTGAATAGAAAACTTCTCTTTTCATACTGGTGGGGTTGGATTTAAGTGATGTACTTCTCTCCCTGCCCGCACATAGAAAAATCTGAAGTTGATATACAGAAGGCACAGGGAGACATTTAATTCTAGAGTATAAATGGGACCAGTAAAATGATTGCATTTCTCCTACTGTTAACCAGAAGGGTATTTACTGAATCTGAGCCTTCCTTTTCAAAACAAAGAAACCCATCTTTCTCCTGCAACACCATTTGCCACCTTCTTGTTCAGCACAAGCACTGCTTTACATGTTTTTCCTGTTATCTCATTGAAAGAAATTCTTACATATTAAGATAGACATGAAGGTCATGATTATTTCCATTCAACTTTAAGCACATATATGCCCAGTATTATGATATTTAAATGTTTAAAATGTGCATATATGTTGAGCAGCAAATTGATAGATTCATCCACTAAATGCACACTCAAAGAGACACATTCAAAGATGGAACTATATTGTAAGAGGATGGAGATGACTCACTTTTTCTCTGGAGAAGGGGCGAAGGTGAAATGAATACAATTCCACAAAGAATAGAATAGAATAGAATAGAATAGAATAGAATAGAATAGAATAGAATAGAATAGAATAGAATAGAATAGAATAGAATAGAATAGAATAGAATAGAATAGAATAGAATAGTTTCAGGGATTCAGTTTGCAGGGACCTATAAGAATCATCTAATTCATCTGCCTGACCAATTCAGAGCCGATCAAAAGTTAAAGAACTGTTGAGGGCCTTGGCCAAATACCTCTTAAGCACTGACAGGCCTTGCTCATCATTCTAGGAAGTGTTTGACCCCTGTTGCAGTGTTTGACTTCTAAATGTCCAGTCTCAACATCCTGTGAAACTGCTTTGAACCATTCATACAAGTCTTATCACTGGATGCCGGAGAGAAGAGGTCAGCACCTCCCTCCTCACTTCCCTCCTCACAAAGCTGTAGAGAGCAATGAGGTCACCCCTCAGCCTCCTTTTTTCCAAACTACACCAATCCAAAGTCATTAACTGCTGCTTAAAGGACATTCCTTCCAGCCCTGTCACCAGATTTTTTGTCCTCCTCTGGACAGATACAAAGAGTTTCACATCCTTCTTAAATTGTGAGGCCAGAATGGCACACAGGAGTCAAGGTGAGGCCCACCACTGCTGAGCCCAGTGGGATAACCATCTCTATTGAGGAGCTGTTTGTGCTTTTGGTTTGATGTACCCCAGGATGGAGTTCACCCTCCTGGCTGCCTGGGCACACAGCTGGCCCACACCAAGCTGCTGCCAGCCAGCACCCCAGATCCCTCTCTGCTGGGCTGATCTCCAGCCACTCTTTTCCCAATTCATACTTATGTCCAGCTTAACATAACAGATAATATAATAATTATTACTGTATAATGTTTAAAATATAAAATATGCTATTCATAATGTATAAAAATTTATTAAATATGTGTATCTACACTGTGTGTGCACTTCTACCTGTTACTGCATTATCTGCAAGGAACCAACATGCAGCCTTCCATTTACTGGGCTTTGTGAGTAGAATTCTTAAAAAATATAGAGGTCTTTTTTTGAGCAGCTTTATTACTAGCAGTTCAAAAAATTTTTTCAAGTGAGAGTTTTAAAATAGCTGGAAAAGTTGGAAAAACACATTCTAAAAGTGAATTACAGAATTTATTACAAGCCCAGAGAAAACAAGTGCATTTACAATGTGGAAATTACATAGGCTGGTGTTTTCACACATATGTGCCTCTGGATAAGAGCTTTAATTCCTATTTAGGCACTAAACCAGAACAAGCATGTTTTCAATAGAAGCAAATTATAGCAAGGCAATTATATTGGAAAACACACCAAGATAAAACTCTCCAGCAAACATACATTACATAAAATAAAAATAACAATCAACAGCATCTAGATTGATATGTACTGGTTCCCTTTGAAAATGTAAAGACAAATCTAAATCCCTAACTTCAAAATTCAGGTATGACACTGAGAAACGCCTTTAACTTGACACATATATTTGACTAGGTCTTTATTCAGAAAAGCATAAACTTACATGCTGCTTATTTTCAAATGTTTATAAGTGTAATGTATATGGTTTGTTACTGACTGATTACCAAAATGCTTAAGCTAAGATACTTGTAATGGAAAATCTATTACCAGTGCATGATTACATGAAATAGCAATTTTCCTATTGGAACGCTTCTTCCAAACCGTGCAGATTGCTTGCTAACAGTTAAGAAAGAATTTAAAAACCTTATGAAATTTTTGCAGAGAATTTGGCTTTGCCCAGCTTTCAGTGGGACCAGTGTTTGAATTTTGATGTTGCATGAAACATCATCTATCAATGTTGGTGATTTTTGCCAAGCTGATGAAATAAAACTTTATCTACTCTTTGGCAGTTATGTCCTTACTTTGCAAGGGCCTTTTGGCATTGTTGGCTTTTGAGTTTTTTGTTGTTTGTGGGAGGGGGATGTGTTTGGTCTTGTTTTTTTTTCCGAAATACGCAGGATTTAGTTTGGTAAATCGTCATTCCTTGGTGGGATTTACTCCATCAGAAGTTGGCAGTTGATTGTTTCATTGTTTTTTCTTTCTATGTGAAATCGAGAGTAGTCAAATGTACCTATTTCTAAAAATGCATTGGAGAGAAACAGCAGGGAGAGGAAAGAAAATCTACAGATATTTAGGGACCCAGTAACAGAGTAACAACCAGCAACAATGGAAACTTTATGGGGCTGCACTTTATTAACTCTGTCCATTTCAAGCTACTAATAATTAGCTGAGCTCAAAATGATTGCTTAGCATTCAGCAGGGAAGGTAGCATTTCTCCAGAAGGGACTTTGTTATTGGAGACTGTTTTTATAAATGCATAGTTTCCTTAATTCCAGTATAATGATCTTTCCTGACTTAGTTATTGTTGTTTTAAGTGGCTAAAATAAGCACTCTTGTTCATATATTTTCAAATGAAAACATGAGTGTTCATGGCTTTATATTACTGAAGCTTTACCTTATTGCTCCTACACACCCCCTTTTCCTTCAGACTGCAGTCTCTAGGTACTTTGATAGTTTATACTTTCTTCTCAGAGTGAGGTGTTGTAGTAAAAAAGCTCCTTTGGCAGCTACCAAAACATGTCACACTGACTGTAACCTTTAAAAAAGGAAATGCTCCATGGGGCTTTGATTGTGTAAACAGCATGTGCTGTCCTGAAAATGGGGACACTGTCAAAGGAGAAATTATATATAAGAATGTATATATTTTTTACTGCTTTTTACTTTATTTTGATACTTAGAGGTGTCTCTTTAAGAATCCTGTGCACTCATATTGCTAAGATAAATTACCACTTTTTTCCATGTGTAATGTTGTTGTGAGCAGAAGTGTAAGAGACACTGGTTATTGTTTTGAACTTTATTGTTTCCTATGTTGGCTGAAGTCAGAGCAGAAGAGCTATCCTACAGGGGCTGCAGGGAAATGGAGTTCTGTGCAAACACACCATTGTCATTGATGAGGACAGGGAATCTGAACAGAATGGAGTGAGACACACAAGTAGCTATTAGTTATATTCAGTGTTTGCTAAGATTTGGTTTACATCTATGAAAAACACTGGAAACATATCCAAGAGATTACCAAGCTGTGAAAATCCTTCACAGAGAGATATGTCTCAAGTATTCCTGCTAATGCTGCAGCTGAAATCTTGCAATACAGATCTTGGATCAAACTTGTGTGGGTAAGAATTTTGTTAAATTACAGAGTGGTTTAATTTAAGAAGAGAAAAATGGACACACTGTCCTTAGCTGCTTTCAGCTTTGCAAGATGAATGAGAATTCAAAGAAAAGTTCAGATTTCACCATGTGAAAATTATTTCATTTAGAATCAGCTAGGCTGAACCATGAAGAGCTACAAGTAATACTAATGGACCTCCATCACCTTCAAAGAAACAGTTTATTTACTACAAAAACAACTAAAATGTGACAATCTCTTGCAGTCTTCTTGTTCCTGACTGAATATTTCTTCTGAATTTTATAATGGGCATTATTAGCCACAGACTTCACAGTAGCTGGATTATTATCTACACTCAGAGGTGGAAAAGACAGACTGTAGATTTTATCGTATCTGGTACCTGGCACACAAAATCTGTGTGTTCAATACTGCCTTCAGGGTATTATCAAGTCATAAAATGATCAAGTTATTAAAAACAATCAAGTCAGTCCTGTAATTAGTGACTGGATTCCCAGACCAACTATTTTTAAATGGAATGGACTGGTGAACAACTAAGCATGTTAGGAAATTAATTAAAGTACAAAAAAAATTATAAAATAATTTAGACTGGAAGTGACCCCTGAAGACCATCTATTCCAAGCCTCCACACAAAGCAGAACCAGCTTCAGTGTTACCTTAGGCTGGTCAGGGTCTTTGTTCACTTGGGTATCCACATGGATATTCCATGACTCCTCTTAGAAACCTTTCCCAATGACCACTCTCATTAGAAAGATTTTGTTCCCTTATATTCATAAAACCTATACGATCATACTGGGATTGAGAAAATTTAGAATATAGTGGTATAAAAAGCTGAACAATTGGGAAAATGAAGGAGAAAGAATACTACACTTGCTGAAGTAAAATTTCATTAGCATTACATTTAAATAGATATATTTAAAAAGAAATTCTAAATTAAATAAATAATTAGATATACACATCTTCAATTGTTTTTCAATTGAACTAGAAAACATATACAACAGATTTATGACCAGAACTATTAGCACTTAGCAAGAAAGCAAAAGAAGCAAAGAGAACTTGCATAATTTATGTTAACAAAACTTTTCTGTCTCACCATCTAGGAGGCTCTGGCAGTCCTAGCTGCACCACCTGAGCAAGAACCAAAGCCCCTTTGCAGAGCCCGGCTCCAGTCCTCTAATGGGTCTTATTTGACTCCCTACACACCTCACACTCACCCAGTCAGATGAGGTTTCCTTGCTTAGCCCCAGTTTTCCCATGGCAGAATCTTGCACATCTCAATCCTTCAAATCATTTCATCATGGTGCAAAAAACTAACAAAATAAGAGCATGACTTGGATGCCTCTGAGGAAGGACCCTGAACAAAGGAAACCCTGTGCTTTGGTACTTTTACTGTCTTAAGCACATGCTGGGATCTTGGCTCCTCTCGTGTCCCTGAGTTTGCCCCTCACCCGGCTGAACCACAGGTCCCTGGGCCTTCTGTTATCCAAAGGTCTGCAGTCCGTGGGCTCTTGCCTTGGGTTCCCCTCACCCAGAGCTCAGCCTGCAGCTGTACCCCACGCTATCTTCACGGAATGGATTCCACAAAATTTCATCACTGTCATTTAGAGGCCATGGCACAATCTACATTTTTAAATTAACCATTCTGACATTGTGAGCTATGTCTGTTTTGCAGTTTTAAAGACAGCAACTAAAATTATGCCATTCAATAATGAATCAGTTCAAACTGAGGATACGTCTTAGTCATTACTTCTGCAGAATTGTAGTTTGGTGGCAAATAATTGAAAATTAGAGGATGTGAGAGAGAAAAATATCCATCTTGGAAAAGATTTTTAAATGCTTTAATTTCTATAGAGTAGTGGCATAAGGAGAAGGGAAGAATCAATTCATATTTTTCAGTTATATGTGATGTCATTTTTTTCTACACCATAGTACTCTGCCACTTCACTGTGACAGTAGCAGGTTACTGACTTTCTTTCTTTTTTTTTTTTCATTTTTAATTGATGGTAACACAAAGAAGCAAAATCAGAGTACTTTCTAGAAAAACAAAGGTCAGGTTTGACCAGGTGCTTCAGAAATTTTAATCCAATATATTGTCAGGCATAACTTTTCCACTTTGCATATGATATTCGGTTTAAAATGGATCATCTCAAAATCTGAATTTGGATTGGATTTCATTTTGAAATTAGGAGCTCTATCCACAGCTTACAATCCTATAAACCATTAGACTAAAATCCACTTCTTACTAATACATTCCAAGCCTGCAGCCTTATCTTCTTTTTCTGTAATATATACAGTAAGTCAGCTGCCATTTAACCCACTTCCAGTATGTTAGTTTTCCTGTCATCTCCTTTGTTGTCTTCAGAACTGACACCCATTCACTATTTGCCAAACATGATTTACAGTTTCCAGCAGTTCTCTACCTTTATCATCAATTTTTTATCACTGGATCACAGCTGAACCCAAGGGAGGAAGTTGTTATATGCAACTGAAATAGATACTAGCTCTGCATTTCCAAAGAACAATGTTGCACAAATGAAAGTTCTGCCCTGCAAATAATGACTAAAAAACCCAAACAGCCCAAACCAACCGAAAAACAAATCAAAAACTAACACTCATACAGGAAAAGTCTATACAATTCAGAAGGGATCTGAACTGTTGTGCGTAGTTAACCTGTGTAAAGCACACCATTAGCAGCACATTTTCTTAATCAACACAGTGTGTTTGGTTTCAGAATGTAGGAATTGTTATTATTTCCAACACAGAAAGTCACTCCTTGAGGTTTTTCCTAATAGTGTCAGTGACCTTAAGATGTATTCATCTGAATAAGATATGCACATGCATAATATATGATTTCATTTTCTTTATATTGCTTAAAAGATTTCCCAAACGCCAGGTAAATGAGTATATATATTTTGAAAAGCATATACCAACAATTATAGCTGATTCTCTCACTTCTATTAACTGAGTTCTCCAAACAGTTTTTATGTATTAATTAATTAATACTCATACATAGTCTGACATTAGGAGTGTTATTAGTTCTGGTTTATATCAAGGATCTGACGCTCAAGGCAAAGGAAGAATAGGAAAAGTAATTTTTTAGTAACAAATACTACATTAAAACAAGAAATTACCTGAAAAGGATTATACCATTTCCTTTCCACTTTGACTTTATAATAAGCAATCCATCCATTGTATATAATTTGCTAAGCTCTATATTCGTGGGTGTTTTAAGAAAGAAAAGAATGCAATTGTCTAGGTGAAAGGCCTGACCTGCTGGAATCGGGGGAAGGGGAGAATGGCTGTCATCTGTGACTGTGATCTGTGACTATGGTCTGTGATCCAAAAATAGAAAACAGTTACTCCTAGTAAAGTATGGGAGAAAAAGAATTCAGCCCCCATCTTCCTCTTACTATTTAAATTCATCCTGTCTGGAGCAGGCTGTGAGACCGAAAGGCTGGAGAGGAGCTATTTGCAGAAATTCATTGCTATTTCATGCCCTTCACTTTTCAAAGCAGGAAGAACATGGAAGATACAAAGAATGTGAAAAGCTGTTGAATTTTAGGAACTTAATATGCTTTTTTGATATTTCTGGCTCAAATGTAATGACAAATTTTAGAATAATTTTTTTTTCCCCACTTTTCTCAAAATTATTCATAGATTCCAGAAAGGATACACCTCTTTCTCAGAAACTTTTAATGTTTAATTAAACTTTTTTGAAAAGTAAGGAGGGTGGTTAGCAGAACTGCTACCTTGGGCTTATTTAGGGACCTTGAGAGACTCTTTGGCAGGCAGTCCTGAAGGGCAAAGGAGTCCAGGAAGGCTTTCAGAAGGAAATCTTAAAGGTTCAGAAGTAGGCTGCACTCTTAAGTGAAAAGATGAGCCGATGGGGAAGAAGACCAGCCTGACTGAACAAGGAGTTTTGCACAGAACCCAGGAGAAGAGAGTTTATGGCATTTGGAAGAAGGAACAGGAAACTCAGAGGACTACAGCAATGTTATGAGGTTGTTCAGGGAGAAAATTAGAAGGGCTAAAGCCTAGCTGGAATTTAATCTGGCTACTGCCACAAAAGACAATAAACATGTTTCTATACATTAACAAAAGGAAGGCTAAGGAGAATCCAATCTATAAGAAGGGTGGAAGGAGGATCTGGGGAACTACATGCCTGCCAATCTGACCTGCCAGGGTCATGGAACAAGTCATCTTGAGTTCATCACAGCACAAACAGGAGATTATACCCAGCTAGGATGGGTTTATGAAAGGCAGGTCCTGCTTGACCAACCTGATCTCCTTCTGTGACAAGGTGACCTGCTTAGCGGATGAGGGAAAGGCTGTGGATGCTGTTTACCCACAGATCGGTAAAGCCTTTGACACTGTTTCCTGCAGCATTCTCCTGCATAAACTGGCTGCTCCTGGCCTGGATTGGTGCACTCATTGCTGGTAGAAAACTGGCAGGAGGGCTGAGCCCAGAGAGTGCCGGTGGCTGGAGTCACACCCAGCTGGCAGACGGTCCTGGCTGAACACGAGCCAGGGCACAGGTGGCCCAGAAAGCCAAGGGCACCCGGGCCTGTGCCAGCAACAGTGTGGCCAGCAGGAGCAGGGCAGGGACTGTCCCCCTGCACCTGGCACTGGTGAGGCCACACCTCACATCCTGTGCTCAGTTCTGGGCCCCGTAGGACAAGACAGACATTGAGGTGCCAGAGTGTGTCCAGAGAAGGGCAACAGAGATGAGGAAGAGTCTGGAGCACAAGTGTGATGAGGGGCAGCTGAGGGAGCTGGGGGTGTTTAGCCTGGCATAAAGGGAGGCTCAGGGGGGACCTTAATGCTCTCTACAACTGCCTGATAGGGGGCCTGTGGCCAGGTGGGGGTCGGTCTCTTCTCCCAAGTAACAAGAAACAGGACAAAAGAAATTGGCCCTAAGTTGCACCCAGGGAGGTTTAGATTGGACAGGACAAAAGAAATTGGCCCTAAGTTGCACTCAGGGAGGTTTAGATTGGATATTAGGAAAAATTTCTTCACTGATAGAATAGTCAGACATTGAAATAGGCTGCCAAGGGAAGTGGTTGAATCACTGTCCCTGGGAATAGTTAAAAGACAGGTAGAAGAAACAGCTAGGGACATGGTTTAGTGGTAGTTTAAATCATGAATAAGGTTAAATGTTTGGACTTGGTGACCTTACAGGTCTTTCCTGGCCGATGATTTGGTGATTATCAGGTCAAGGAGTTCACAGTGAAATTATCTAAATGCACTAAAACGCAGAATCTAAGTTCTTTTTGAATTTTACCACTGCAGTAGGATTTTAGTAACATATATTTATCTACTACCCTGGAAATTCCATCTAGTGCCTGCATATATATATATATATATAGTTTTTTTTTTCCTTGTTGCTTTCCAGATGTAAGAGCAAGCAGTTTAAAATATATTTCTTTGTCCTAAGTTCCCTAGAACATTTTTTTCAGACTTCAGCAGTTCCAGTTCAGGAAATATGGGATTAAGAGTTTCTGGGGTGCTCCTGTCCCCTAATTTCTGTGCTTCCTTCCCCCTGCAACCCTGTCTACAGCTAATCTATAATAAAGGTTAATTTTGAAAAGCGAGCTCCATAGTATTTACACAATGAAGTCAAACTCTGAATGAAACACACTTGTAAAAACAACAGCAGCCTTTTCCTTGTGCAATATAGGATGTGGTCAATCATTTGGCAATTCGGTTTTGGCACATCATGAACTATTTATTTGTTAAGGCAAGTTCTTGAGATTACAGAAACTCTGGGAGGTTTTTTCCTTTCTTTTCTTCTTTTTTGGTCCTTTTTATTTCCGCCACTGGAAACTATTAAATTTTCAGAGCCTGATGTTTATTTCACGCCGAAATGTGCACTATTGTATCGATAAATATTTAATGGTGCTGGAGTTCAGTGGATGTAGCCTCATATGTTTCTTTTAAAAGGTGTTTTATAACCTGGTGAATGCACTGTGGTCAACTGAGTAAGGAAAAACAAACTCAAACCAAAAACTTTCCACTAAAAGATGACACAGGGTTCAGTTTCAGTTTGAAGAGGGTGTGGAGGAAACAAGTAACCATATATTTTTCTGAGTCTCTCAGTCCTGGCAGTGCTCAGACAATTCCATTTGAGATAAACATCAGGGGCATTACAGAGATCATAAAAGCATTTGAGCTGAGAATGACAAGTGCTAGAAAAGATAGAGTTCTAAAAATGAGCTTTCTCCAACAAACCTCAAAAAAAGAGACAGGTAAATCCATTTTGCCCTGAACTGCTGCACCTTCCATGATAGATTTGCTGTGACATGTTCATGCTCAGTCTGTAAGACTGGTTTAAATGCTCATTCAAAGTGTTTTCAAATATTTCTGGACAAACATTTGTTGACATTAAATTTTAAATATGATGTTAAATTATTTAAACATATCTGTCAAACTGTTAGCATGCACTTTACCTAATGTTGCACTTGAAACTACCTGAAATCACTTTGGCAGGTTAGGACCAAGCTATAGCACAGCAAAAAACCCTCAGTGACAGGTAATAACAAAAATTACATTATTTGTATTCTCTCCCTTTCATTTGGCTCCTATTCTGAACATCTACCACTCCACTAAATACCTGAACAGACTTGGAAACTAAATTTTACCTTATCCAGTTTTAAGTGATAACTTAAAATGTCCAAGTAGAATATAATTTCCAGTAAAAACATTGAAAATTTCTTAATCGATTATCTATTTCTAAACTAATCTGCAAATCATAGTGAGGTCTATTTTGATAAATATGAAAAGCTGTTCATATTTTTAAAGGAAATCTCATGAATTTGTAAGTAAACACCACCTACAGTGAATTAGGGCAAAATGCATCAAAAAGCTTGTAATTTGTAAATTACATCAGAAATCTCTATCAAATACAAAGAATAAGATCAATTAATCAGTATCTTGTAAGTAGTGTTCTCTCATTTATGGTTAAAACTCAGCAGCTGTCAAACTTACTCAATATGTCAGTTATAAACTAAATATTTTAAGACTAATCCAGGAATCTTTGAGGATATTACCTCAGCCTCAGTGGAATTGATCAGCAAAGAATCATATACTACTGTTGTCTGAAAGATGATTTGTTTGGCTTGTGTAGAAAGAATAAAAATAACAAAAGGTCAAATAACCTGTTATCCTGATGGGAAATGATAGAGGTGAAAAATGAAGGCTAGGTATGAATAATAAAAAATTTGTTCCAAACCATGGTATCACTATAAAAGAAAAACCTATCTCCTTGATCTACTTGTCTTCTGATAAATCTTCTGAGGTCTTGTCTTCTTTACATCATGGAGTTTTAAATATAGGACAACAAAAATTGTCTAAACTCAGGTTTCTACTGCCCAATCAAAGAGCACATTTGTGTGTCAGTAAGTACGAATCACAAATATAAAGAAAAAGCACTCATTTACAGTTAGGACCAGTGTTCTCTCAATAACAAATACATACCAAGAATACTGTCATACATCAGGAAAATCACAATCACATGCAAGTATTGAGTCTAACATATCTGAGTTCCCATGTCTTTAGAGATTTTAGTTATGCACTTGACATAATTTGGGTGTCGAAAGTTGTAGATTGTTTTGAAATGCTTTGAGCTGAATGAGTTACAGAGCTTAGGGCATTAAAGTCTTTCTGGACACTAGAAATATGGTCCAGAAAATGACCTCTTCATAAAAGAATTGGTTTCCCTATGTTTACGTTTATACTTTCCTCAAATACTCTACTCATCATCACAGACAAAAGATCTGTTTTTTTCTCCCAGCATTACTGAAGTGCAAACTTAAATTTGGAAACCAAGCGATGTGGAGTAATTTGCAGTGATTGATAGTGTCTTGTGGGGAAAAAAAGAAGCTACCAAAACTTGTACATACCTGCACTTCTTGTTTTACCTGTAATTTCAGGTCTTCCTTGACATATTTTTAGTGGTTCATTCAGTTTTATTGTAGAAATCTGCTTTATCTTGTTATCATCAGGAAACAGTAACTGGTTTAATCTTTAAGTCGTAATACAAATGATCTTCCTAAAAAAATACTTGAATATTGCTTTGTCTCCCTTCTACTTTATTTCCAAGAATGGAATCAGGGTCCACTGTGATTGTACAAAACTCTATGGAAGAAGCCCAAACATGGTTGTTAAACACCAGTCAACATCTGTGTGTGTTGTATGGAAATGAAGCTAAAAAAATGAGTTGCCATTACTCTTTGTAGACTGAAATTATTGAATTAAACATTGAGGTACTTTTCCCTGATATGAGAAGAAGTTATTTGCAATATTCATTGAAAAGTACACTTTCAAGAAGGCTGAGAACTGGGGCCCATGAAAAAAGACCATTTTGTTCCAGAATGAGTTGTTTTATCACAAAAAATTTAGCATTTCAGTTTCCATTCAAAACAAAGTCTTTAAGTAATTTGACACAGAGAACATTTTGCCTGGCTGTAATGGAGTTTTACCTTCTTTAATTTGCAATGTTTGCAGTTGAAAATCAGACAAAATAACTTTGAGTTCTTTGGTTCCCACTGACTACACTGAGGGAATTATGTTATATCTCACAGGAAGCCATCAGATCCAGTACCTCACACGACTGAACTCCATGACTTTTATGGTTTTCACAGAGAGATTTATCCAGTTTTTCTGGCTTTGGTTTTAGCTGAAAGCAAATGCTGGTGTCTTCAGTGGATTTCTGAACAGAATGGAAATGAGAAATACTGTAAATCGTTCAAGGCAACTTTTACCCACAGGATTGCTAGAAACTTTAAACCAGAAGCTTGTGTTTGTTTTTGTAAGCATCTGCACTGAGTCTCTAAACATTTGAAGATTAACCTGTTGCAATGAAGGTTGTGTGTGACTTTTCACATGATAGTAAAATGTCTGCCTCACAGAGCACATTAGGTACCTATGACCTTCTTTTGAGAAAGATACCCAGTAGAGGAAATGTTAAAATAACAAAACTTTGAAGCTCTGCAAGCAGAAAACTAGTTCTAGTTCTGTGTGCATTCAAAGTTATTTCTGATGTCTATATTAATTTTCTTGTTTGACTGCAACAAAGTATTTGTTATTGTCATTAAAGTTAGCCCTGATTGATTTTTGGCACATTTTTCATTAGCAGGTGCTTTAGAATGTAGCCGATAAGCAACAAGGTAGGAAGAACATCTACAGTGGTGGTGTTAGGATATCTCTTCATGGACTGGGAGCCTTGAAAACATGTAAATTTAGTGAAGACTGTTGCTTGGACTTTTCCAATGCAATCGAAGCATGGAGTGATTTTATTAAAAATAGAAATTAGAAAATAGAAATGTGGATCTGGAAATTATATGAAGGCAAAAACAGTGCTGAGACTTCAACATGTGTCTGCTTATATATATATATCAGTATATATTGACTCAGAAAGGAGCTCAGCAAAATGTATGAGCATTCTATTTCACTCATATCTGATAGAAAAATGTGAGTATAGCAATCCCACAGTGGTGAAAGATTGTTTTTTTCATTCTGGTGAGAAGGCCACATCAGTGTCTCTATTCTCTAATTACATGACACTTGGGTTCATGCATTTGTATTTTTACTCTCAATTGAATTTCTACAAACCCCTTTCTCAAGTTAGCTCTCTTCAGCTCTCTCACAATCAGTGAAAGTACAACATACAGCTGCTGCATTTTTCTGTCTCCCTCTTGGCCTGGTGAATAAATCATTAATTCTTGATGCTCAATGCTTCTCTCCCATGTCATACTTGCTTTGCAAAATTTGAGTTTGAACTTGAAGTCCTTTCCACGGTTTTTGCCCTTGGATCCATCTTGATCTAATTACCCTTGTTTTCTTTTGTTCCTATTTTTTAGCTGTCATTTCCATAAACAAAAATTTAGGTTGAGAGATACATAAATATTACAGCAAATGACGAAAACATAAATTACCAGAACTGTTTCTGAGATATCCAGAATTTTATTGGATGGGGTAAGGTTCTGCCAAACAATTCTTCCTTCAGCCAAAATTGGTTTGAAATCAAAAGAGATACAAAGGGCTGAGAAGACCTCATTTAAGTCATATCATGATACAATAAGAGCAGGATTTCTTCAGTGCTTGCTGTTTCAACCTAATTGGATTCTGCGTGGGGAAAAGGAAAGCAACATTCCAGGGGGGTGAGGAGAAAGAAACAACTGGAAGGAATAGGCATTTCCAAAGCCATATGTAAGTTAAGGTCTTGTTATAGTTAAAATTAAAAGAAATCTCTCACTTTTAATAGACATCACCAGATAGTCATGGACTTAAACAGTGGGGGAGATTTCTTCAGCTTTTTGTAACAGTACATTTAAAGGAAAGAAAATATTGGAAAATGATCTGGCATAAAGCCAAAGTTGTTTTGCAGACTCTAACAGACTCTTTTGCAGACTCTTACACAGAAAGACACATTAAATTAGAAACTTTTATGTCTCAATTTGAAACTGTTATCAATCTCTTTAATTTCATTGAGAATCAGAGTTATCTTTTTTTGGTTTGGTTTTGTTGTTTTGATATTGAGAATTTGGCTTAAGTCAGTTGTGCCAATATGGTCCTAGACTTTGATCCACCAGCTGACATAATGCAAATTAGCAGCCATATGTGCTGGCTATCAGTACAGTGATGAATAATTTCCAGTCAAATGAGGTTTTAAAAAATAGTTTGCATTAAAAAACTTGGTAAAATAAATTACATAAACTGCTTAATCTGCACAAGAATGAAGCATTTTAGATACCCTGATTATTTCTATTATAAAAGAATTTGTCTTTTATATTACCCAGTTCTATTGATTCTTTGGTATAAGAATATATATGTTTGGGAGAAAGTACTTAGAGGTGAACAGCAGCTTGTTTCTTCTCAGTGTTAGATATAATTGGTCACTGCATGTGTGTGAAATTGTCTAGAATTTCTGGCATATGGCAGATCTTACATTACTGTGATGATGATAATGATGATGATCCCCAGCATCTGGAATCCCAAGCCTCTCCCTGGCTCTGGAGATACTCCCCTGGAAAGCAAAGGTTTTCAGATCTCATGCTGCATAACTACATGACAGATGATTCTATTATTACATTGCTTGGGTTTATATGAGTGGAATGGGGAGAGGGCAGGGGAAGGGTTAAAATGAGTGAAAAATGGGCCTGTTCCTTCAGATAGCTGCATAAATCTCAAACAGGCCGTGGAGCTGCCTGTGTCTTCTTGATCTTATTAGAAAGAATGTGTGTGGGCAGGAAGAGATGAGACTGGGATTTCTTACAACAGTGCTCCCTGGAGGATCACAAATCTGGTCATTTAAAACTGATTTATTTGGGTTTATTGCACTAGTATTCTACAGTTCCAATTTGTCTTTGCTCCTTTCATATTATTCTTGACCCCTCGATGAATGAAATAAGTCCAGATAGTTCTCTTTAAGAATTCAAGTAAACCTTCGTTATTCATTTAAGAATTTTGTTGTTTTTTTT
This sequence comes from Emberiza elegans, assembly GCA_024865655.1. NCBI lineage: Eukaryota > Metazoa > Chordata > Aves > Passeriformes > Fringillidae > Emberiza > Emberiza elegans. The sequence continues at coordinate 45,056,879 of JALJVW010000139.1, forward strand.
TTTTTTTTTTTTTTTTTTTACCTTTTTTCCCCAATGTTTATTCTCCTAGAACTTTTTCTCATACTCTTTCCCTTTCAGCTATTGATTTATAATATCTCCAGAGACATCAATAATTATGGAAGAAATTACGCTGTCACTTTGAAGAGGAATATTTTACATTTTGTTTTGGGTCCCAAAGTACTTTTCTAACAAATGATCTAAGCATTATAGTTTCCCTATGCATCCAGGAAATATTACTATCTTCATTGTACAGATAAAGCAGAGACAGAAAGTGACGTATCTAGGGTAACACTACAAGCCAGAGAAAACATTTTAAATATTAGCAAAAAATCCAGACAGTTGGTCTCAGAAGCTAGCCAGGAGACCATATCCTTTTAATTTAAATTTCCACATCACTGTGGCAAAACATTGTAGCAGAAGCAGTCATTTATTGTTTTACTTATGAGAGAAAAGGGAAGGGAAGGGAAGGGAAGGGAAGGGAAGGGAAGGGAAGGGAAGGGAAGGGAAGGGAAGGGAAGGGAAGGGAAGGGAAGGGAAGGGAAGGGAAGGGAAGGGAAGGGAAGGGAAGGGAAGGGAAGGGAAGGGAAGGGAAGGGAAACAGTGATAGAATAAACAGTGAAAAAAACTCATTATTTAATTTGAAGCCAAAAGAGGGATTGGGAGCAAATACTGAGGCTATGCAATTCTTACTGTGAATTCTTTCATTTATGTTTTCTCATTGTTGGTAAGGAAGGTAGTGCTTTATCATGCTTTCAAAGCAGGCATATAAATTGTACCTCTGAATTATTGGTACCTGTGGAAATGCCATCTTTGCAGATGTAGATTTACCCACAGTGGGGTTTAGCCCTTGCCTCCCTTTAGAACCAGCAGCTGCAGCGTTGCTGCCATGCTGTCACAGATGGTGCAGCTCAGCTCTCTTGTTTCCTCTCTCCACCCCTTGTTTGTATGAATGGTGAGCCAGCCAGGTACGTCAAGCTTAAGAGACAAAGGGAAATGGACTGAATTATGCAGTGGTTATGATTTGTCCTCTTTGTTAGGAAACTTTCTTAGAACTTGCTGTCCTAGTTAGACATCAAAATCTTTCTATGTAGACCCTTCAGCAGGACCACAATTCTGCTAAAAGTGACAAGGAGAGATGGAAAAAATTGTGGTGTTGAGAAACAAGCCTAAGAGATAGAAAGAAAAAAATTGCACAGCTCTGTGAAGGAAGAGGCCAATCAAGGAAGAAAACAGATATGAAGTATTATAAATATGGTCAGCCCACCACTTTCCTAGTCAGAAGAAGACATTGCCTTGTCCTTTGATGTTAAAAGTTAATGTTTGCATTTGATTTATGGCCAAAACTCTATTCATTTTAGGTAGGCATCAGTTGCCAAAGGATTCCCACTCTATATATTTTACTTCTGGCTCCGAAATGCATTTTAGTAGTCCATAAATTAGACTTGTGAAAGGTCTTCAAGCTTCAAATTCACTGGGGGTGGTGGGAAGGGTAGAAATTTTCGGCTGGATCACAAAATTTATTGCCACTATGATTAAGAATGCTGCTGCCACTTACAAAGAGTAAGAAATGGGAAAAGCCTTACATTTCCCTCCAATTTTAGTAGCACAGCTGGATTTTGTAAAAAAATCAACAATCTTTAGAAATACAAATATAAACAGTTTGAAAGAATTACCAGATTCGGTGAGCAAGACTTGAGAGTCTTGCTATACTTTCTACTCTTTCCTTAAGATAACATGATTCTTTAAGTATTCAAAATCTGATCTTTCATTAAAAAAATCAGAATGTTCTTGTCTTTTTCTCTGTTCTCTTTTCTAGTGTGTATTTTTAATCAGCTTTTCATTTTATCCTTTTAAAAAAATAACTTTTTGCAAGCTTTAGTTCACAACAATGTTGGCTTGGAAACAAGCCACTTTTAAAACAAAGGGTTTGACTACCATTGAATCATCCTGAGAATTTTGCAAAAAATAATGTGTCCATATGTAAATAAGGTGACAAGTTTGACTACCATTGAATCAAGCTGAGAATTTTGCAAAAAAAAGTGTCCATATGTAAATAAGGTCACAAACATTACACAAGAAATCTGAGATAGTTGGGGCATAAGCTCCCAACCTATTATCTAAGAAAAACCTTTGGTGCAACTTGGCTCACTCTGATCTTTAGTTGCCCAGGCTTTTTGCATGTCTAGGCTGCAAATATCAAGCACATAATTGTGTTAGATCAACACAGCCTGTCATGTTGTAGTTTTCAATGCTTAGATTACAAGCTTTTGCAAATCATTTTCCATTTTTCCTTGGTGCACCAGAGGATGCCACTGCAGCTTTGGTGCAGCACCACTTGTGCCAGTGGTGTTTGGCAATTCCCCCAGCAGGAGCTGGAATGTCGAGCCAGACCCAGGGGAACAGGCACATTTAATCTCATTGCCATCTAGTGGCAGGCACACTGGACTCCTCTGACTGCAGCCTCCAAAGTCTATTTTTGTAGTTGCCATTTGACTCCTGTGAAACCTATCATTGCTAACAGAGGAAAACAACCCAGGTAATTAGGCTGAGTTAGAGCTGTGGTCTGACTCATTCCAGCTGACTTCCTTTACTAAATTACCTTTTGACTACGTTTCTGTAGAGTGTGTAATGTTGGTTCCAGTGGTTCCTGAAACCATTTCAAGTATACTTTATGAAACAGATAAAAAATAATACAGGACACAAGCACCACTGGTAAAAACAAAACTTTGGAATTCAGTGACTGGTTCTCTTCCTGCCAAGATTAATAATATGATCTTGGTAAATCATACAAATATTTTGATTCCTTTCTAAAATTTGGCTCGGTTTACTTATTAGTTTAGGAGTCATTTCGGAGGTTTAATTAAAGAATGCCATGCTAAGCACTTTTAAAAACTGAAAATTAAAGAAGCTATGGAAATATGGAGTATTGCTATCTGTAGCATTATTTGTTTGCAGCTATGAAGCATTTCCCAATTTATTGATGGACTGTAATTGCACACCTCCTTCAGATACTACCCAGAATAAATCTTTCCAACATAACAGAAAGCTACATGGAGAATTTGTTTTCTGTTCATGAAACTTCTTCCATTGCAACAAAGTCAGGACATTCATTTCTTAGTTCTCTCAGTTCCTGAGGGTATTTTATGCTGTTAGCTCATTTTCTTCTCTGTCAAAGACCTGTCTTCTCATGACTGTCAAACATTTGGAGAAGTCTTTTTTTTTAATATATTTTTCTCAGGTCAAAAAAGTTCCAAATGACATAGATTTATCCCTTCTTATATAAAATTCTTTATTTACTTGCCTTTAGACCAGTGAGATCACCTGCAGCAGTGGCAGTGCTAGGTGCCATTAGCCTAAACCTCACCTTTGTGACGGGATGTCAGATTTGACCTTGTGATCAGAACTGGAGTACTTTTGTTGACTCATGGATTCTTGCTGGAATACATTCCAGCTCATGACTGAAATCAGTGGCAGAGGGAGGAGACTGCCTCACAAACAGAAGAGTAAGGGATTAACATCTCTCTCTAAGAAGTAGGAATATAATCATCACAGAATTGCTAGGCAGAATAAGGACTTAGGAGAGACATTCAATTCTAAAAAATTACAAGAAAAGCCAAAGATTTTTGCCATTGGGAAGAGTTTGGAATGAGAAAAACACATCTGAAGTTAGAAAAAACTGCTAGGCAAGGTTTAAGGGGTAAAGCAGGAAAATTTGAAACAAGACTTATGTCAACTATAAAAAAACCCCAAAGAAACAACTGTGAGTTCTGACAGTTTGGGATTGATTTTTACATTATTTTATCACATTTAGCCAGTCTTTTGATCATTTAAGAGACATTTATTCTATAACATGGCATGGACCATTCTTCCAACCTGCCACCCTGTATATCATGAAGTGAAATAGATGATTTTTAAAGTTGACCTAATGATGATGACAGTGTTGCTTTATGTCATGCTGAGATTTTCTAAAGCTATGATCTTTCTTTACTTGCTGCATACATTAAATTGTATCTAGGTAATAAGAAGAATCCCTGTAATATAAGTGGATGACACTTGGATTTGGGATTATGGTGCACAGTCCAAAAGTCCAAATCAGATATCTATAGTTTTAATTTGATGTTTCTGTGGGTAGAATGTAGATGCCTCAAAGTGGAAGTGCAGAAAGCCTACAAAGATCATACAATCTAATAACAAGCAAAATGAATACAGAAGAGTGTTGATAACAGCATTTGCCAGAGCCTGGGTAAAGTTTCATGATGAAAGAGCTCTATAAAGACCTGAGAATCTACAAACATTTTCTAGAGAACAGATATTTGCACACCTACAACTCCAGGTGACAAAATCAGGTTGCCTTTTTTCCTTTCCCCTTAATATTCCATATTTCTGAACTAACACAGTCTAAAAGGAGAGAGAAGATTGCAGAGAAGATTTCCTGCAAGCTAGCATTATGTGTATTTTCCTGAAAGGTAAGTCTCATTTCCTCAAGCTAACAAGACCAATGGATATTCCATCCAAGAGAAGTGCAAGATACAGGCTTGAAAACTACCACCAGATTTAAGTAGGTGGATACATATCCATGTATAATGGATATTATTCTTCTTATTATTATTCTTAGTCAACAGCTTAGAAGATTCTTCTGCCCCAAAGAACTTGGTAAAATTTTCTATGGCCTAGGTCTTGACATCAGTAATCTCTAAATTGATAGTTCTAAAGGAGTTTCCTCTAAAGAGAAAGAATTTCTTTATGCACATAAAAGCTCTTTCAGTTCTTGAAAGATGGAAAATTACTAATTTCTGTGTTTTAGTAAGCTATTACATTAATTTGTGGCTTTTCCATTCTCTGAGATGTCTTCCTAAACCACTACCCACCAAGGCTTTGTGATTGCAAAGTACAAATGAGCTGCAGGTGCTTAGATATTGTGATTACTCTGACTTATTCAGGATCAACCAGGAACCCATAAATTTAGGCCCAGCTACCATCTCCTCCTGTGCCCCTGATTTATTTTTCAAAGCTATTTTTACATTCCCACACACATGCAAAAAAAAAAAAAATTTCTCACAGTCTAAATCAGGGTAATACTATTAAATGAGGGCAAGTAGGATAGGAATCAACATTTCTTATGAATAGGAAATTTAGAAGCTGTTCAGAACTAATCTCAGAAAATTACTAAATGCTTAGAGCTTTGGGCTATGTGCAGTAGAAGAGCTATTAGGATTCTCTTGGTTTTGCTAGAAAGGCATTTGTGTAAAAAATATACATAATCTTCCCAAGGTAAAAGGACTCATTCAATCCTCAAGGGCAAGATTTAAAGCCAGCATTTGTCTCTGTGATTGCCCACTGGCTCTGTTCCTACTGGCAGCACAGCTTCACTTGAGCAGCGCTGCCAATGTGACTATTCAGTATTGTTTGATTTGAGTCACGTTGATTTCTGGCTGGAGTTTTTATGTGCAAATCCAGAATTCCTGGAAGGCTTGGAGGCCAGCAGCGATAGCAAGCATCACCTGATATGTTGTGATGCCAGCTCCACATTTTCACCACAAGCAGTTAGTTTCTAAGGCTGCTAATGAGTATAACGAGCAATTGGTGGAAAGTATTTCTTTTTCAGCACAATAGCAAATCAAATTTATTTTTAAATGAACTGACATTATCTCAAAACACAATCAGAAATTAGACATTTTAAATGTCTAGAGATTCTGTTTTGTTTGTCCTTTCTGTAGGCTGGCTGAGACTAAAGCAATCCTGAGCATCCCATTCCATTGCGTATTCTTTTGCTTGGATTTTCTGGTCATAGCTTCCCATAGCTCTCAGATATGCCACAGCCTTGAGGAATTATGGTCATTTAATCAGCACTGAGCATTTTCATGTTCAGCTCTCAAGTAATGATGCCTCACTCCTATTTACAAGTGACAGCTGAATTCACTTTTTCTATTACTTTCTGTATAACGGTACTTTACAAATGAGCTAGTTCATCTTTCTCAACAAAGCAGATTTTATCAGTCCAATGACCTTCTAGATGCTTTTTTGGTTTTGTTTGTTTTTTGGTTTTTGTATATCAGTTTATAACAAACGATTCAATATCAGTGTAAACCTGAAGATCAAAAGAGAATAACAAAGGAGTCAACCGGGAGCTGAGATACAGTTCGCAGAAAATAGTTGCCTCTAAAATGCTTGAAGAAGACAATCTGTGATCAGCCTGCAGATATTCTGTATTCTGCACAACTTCAGAAAATACTTAGCTATCTGGCCATCAGCAGAATATGACATTTCCAAAGAAAGCTAAAATGCAAGTTTCAATTCCTCTGTGCTATGTTTGCTGGTGACTTTTCTCCAAACTTCTTCATGGCTTATCTTAATTCCTTTCAAAAATGGAGTGGAAAAGTGCTCCTAATATGAAATAATTGGGTGCATCTACACTGCTGTTTAAAACCAGTGTTTCAGACAGGGCTGGAGGTCTAAGCACCTCACACAAAAGGAAAGATGACTGGTCACTGCGCAGAGATTTATGTGGGAGATCTACACGGAGGTTTTTTTCAGATGCTGTTATGCTTACAGAATATTCCAGACCAGCCTTCACACCATGTTATATAACACGACCATCTCCACCTACTTATTCCCTTTGGAAATATTTAATGATCAACAGAAATTATGGCATTACTAGACCCGGAGACAACTGACCCTTAAATTACACCTGGTTTTGGTCTACCTACATGGCTGGATATTTATAAATCTGGTTCTTATGAGTATCCCTTGTTTTATAGACATTGCATCCCAAAGTTCTCATAAAGATAAATCTAGGCAGTGTTTAAGTGTGTCGGGGCAAGAGAAAAAGAAGGGCATTCATTTCCAGGAGCTATGCTTCAAAATCCATGCTCTGGTGTTGTCTAATACAGAAAAATCATGAAATCAGTTGTTAAATTAAGGCCCAAAATAGAGTGAAAATAAATAAGATGGTGACTGAGTTGGCAAAGCATAGGATTTTAATCAATGGTTTTAGGACAAATGTCATATTTAACAAATGGAATTTAAAAAGAAATCTAGTGGAGCATAGCATGAACTTCACCTTTAAGGGTTCAAATGAAACAGTTCGTGCAAGGAAATGTTTCATTATAAACTCTATAAATATAAAAGAAATGTAAAGCTTTACTTCAAGTGGGATTTTGAGAGGGGTAAAGCATGTCTTGTGTTTTGCTTTACGCTTTTTACCTCTCTGGGGAAAACAAAAAAGTAATTCTGAGAATAGATAAAAAGTGAAACAGACTAGTAGCTATTTGGAAAAGGTAGGTTTTTCACTTTGTTTTGATTTATTCCAGTCCCAGAGATTTGTTTTACGTTATATCTGAAACAAAATCATTGGGCAAAAAAAAAATAGAGAGCATTTTTGCATCAGTTATGCCATTGGCACTTGGGAAAGGGGAGATTTACATGTATATCTCCTTATTGACAATAATGGTAGCTTTGTGTGTAAAAATAAATATCAAAAAGGAAAATAGAACTCTTTGTGCATCATAAAACTTTCCATGGAATTTGTATAAGGAATATGCATGTATGCACTGAAAATAATTTAGCAAAAATTTAAGTTGGTTTATCAATACACAGTTAGATTGTTTTACAAAAGTACAGGTAAAAGACAACAACAACAACAACAAAACAAACAAACAAACAAGCAAAAAGAACAACAGGAGAGTGTGATTATAATTAAGATACTTTTCTGGACTTCAGGCAAGTTGAGATCAGTTCACTTTGTCATGAAAGCAACCAGTCTCATTTCATGCAATCTCTTGGTACCTCATTCATGTAGCAGTAGATATAATAACCTTTCCTTTGCTCTCACTCTATCTTTCTTGACATTTGATATTTTAATCTCTTTGGGATTTGAATATGTTTTAACACATGTAAAAGCCAATATATTTGCAGTCAAATGTAAAGTAATCTAAATTAGGTATAATGCATCTGTGAAATTTAGTAATTTCACGTTGTCAAAAGAACATTGAGACTATTTCTCTGAAGCAAGACTTTTTTCTTTAATGTCTGTATTTTGGAATTTTGTTTTGCTAGAGTTCCTACCAGAAATATTAATTTACGTTTGCAACATTTGTCTTACCAAACTGTATCAGTGGATCATTATGTCTTTTGTATGGTCTTCAGAAATTATTCCCAAAATATTATACTGGGCAGAATATTTTACCAGTTTTTACCACATGACCCACTTATCTCAAACACAAGGATTTGTGTTTATGTCTGATCTCTGATCCAGGAAAAAAAGCAAACCTGAATTATATATTTTGTCGGTACAGTGAGATTCCTTGTCCAACACAATTCTATACAACAAAGACTGACAGGAAAACCCAGAGAAGAGAATGTTGCTATTTCCAATGTTTGTTCCATTTCACTCAATTCAACAGGAAACAAGCAGAGAGTATGTGTATAAAATTATGCGCAGAAACATTGACACAGCATATGGAAAAACAATAAGGAAACCCAAGTGCTTGTGATGCCACTCTTGGAAACTTTCAAAACATCTATACTTATGTTTTGTAGGAGAGGTGATAAATTTAAACTGTTGAATTTTTTTTCCTTTTATTTTTTTTTTTTTTGAGAACTGCAACAGAAAAAAAAGATCTACCACATTCTCAGTTTACAGAATTACGTACCAGCCTGATGGTACTCAGCAGAGAATGGTGGCCAGCAGAAAAAAATTTCTTAATGATTCAAGTGCAGTAGCAATATTAAATGAGAGAAAAAAATAATGGTCTATTAATAAGTCTAGAGATTTTTTTTCTTGAAAATAATTCATAATAAAAAAGGGATATTGACTCTTTTTTGAAGTTCTATAGTTAGGACTGAATTCCCATTATAATGTGATTTATAAACCTTAGGTAAAATCAACAACTATGTTATAATGAGATTATATTGACTGTATATGAACAAATTACATTATTACCTTACATAACATACCTTTAAATGTGTTAAATCCATTTGAATGGGCTGATATCAACAACGCTAGTAACAAAAATCTTAAATGTAAAGGATTTTCTTGAAATCCTGAATTCCAAGAGACTTTATGTGCATTTGATCAGGGAATGTATCTGCAAAGCTAGCATCAGCTTTAGATAAAAGAGACCTTAAGGTGACCACTTTAACAATTATGTAACTATAGCTGAGTTTCTGTATTGCTCTGACAGACAGAGAATGACAAAAAAACCTTATGCTTTTACAAGAACACCAGAGGTTGTGCCCAGATTGCCATTTCTATGTCAGTTTTAGTCCCAGTTCTTCCTGTCCTAGGTCAGGATCAATGGTGCTAGTTTGAAGTAATATAAATTTTGCATAAGCTATTGTTAGCACCAGTGCTTGTGACCCAGATCAACGTGTGGTGACCCAGAGGGATTTGAGGTCTTCTATAAATATCATATATTGAAAGAGTAAACATACAAAACTCCTGACTCCAAAACGACTGTAAAAAACCCCTCATGCTTTTTGTTCTAAATAATACCTTGTAGGTTCTTCTCAGTACAGTGGACATAGAGTAATCAAATTGCTTTAAGGTTTTTTTAACGCATTTGGATATGTAAAGTTTACATAAAGAAACATTTTATATACATTTGAGTAACTCCAGAATTTAGTTTAAAATCTGTCATGATACTCAAAATGAAATCATGAGTTACTCTGCCAACATTACCAGCCTTGTTAGCATTTTCATGCACTAGTACTTATTCCAAGAATTTTTTGGGGGGGGAAAAACAAGGTCATAATACACAGTTCAAGACAGGCTTTCAGAGTGCTTTGCAAAAAGGTTGGCTCACTTACATAAAAGGAAAAATAAGAGGTTTAAAAAAAACTTTTAAAACCTCAGGTTAGGACACTGGATTATAGACTAAGGTCCAAAACAAATTAATATTTAATATAACCCTTCCTTCTCTTATAGACACACTCTTTACCAAACTTCTGGTTGGTAAGAAAACTTTTATATCCAGTCAGTAATAGAATTACTGATGCTATACATAAAATATTGAAAACTTCCTGCCTGTGTTGGACAGGCCCCATTTCCCCTATCTGTACTGCAGTTGAACATATCAGAAGTCGGCTGCCCCTTCATCTTAAAGATGGATGCCTTCCATCATGTTCCTTTTATTTTATTTATGACTTACTCTTGTTAATGTAGCACTAGCTAACATTTCATATAATTTTGGAAGGTCTGATGCTTTCTGTTTACTACTGGGGCACAAGACATAAATTAGAAGGTACTATATGTGTTAAACTCTTGTAGAAGGACGCAGGTGAGGGCTGGGTAAGTACCAACTAGCCATTCTGTTTAATAAACTGCACAAGAGTCTGTACTCTTAATTTTAGAGGGTTTAGCTACGTCAAACACATCAGAAGACCTGAATCTGTATATCTGAACTGAACTCATATGTATAATGAATATGGACATCAGAGGTTCTAGTACTGACTGCAGCACTTAGTCATGCAGAAAATGACTACTGTAGATTAGAGAATGTTATTGATCTTTGTTTCCATCATCCTTTGTAATTCTTTTTTTTTTTTTTTTTTTTTTGTTTATTTAGCATGAGAATGCTATTCAGAGATTAATTTCCAATTTCTTTTATTTGGAATGGCCTTTCAAATTTAACAATATTAAAATAATCATTTTCAGAGATGGATACATGGATAAGAAAAACAGTAAACCAAGAATTTCTTCATATGTCTGTATTGATAGAGTCCCATAGCAAAATTGACAAAATAACACTTTCTCAACTGTCTGCTAGCCCGCAGGGTCTTGGTTGTAGAATGACCAAAATTTAACCTCAGGCAGCAGAGCGATATTGTACACATATATAATGCACTAAAAGTGAAACGGCAGAGTGGCAGCTCTAATACGTGCTGCAGGGCAACATCCTACAGTCTGAATGGAATTGCTCTCCATCTGGAATTTCAGGGAAATCAAAAAGCTTGCTGTTATGTGGCTGTGAAAATCTTATAACTTCTATTGCTTTCCAGTCTATCCCTTGCACATATTTTATTAAAAATTATTTAAGCTCATCCTTGAGTAGTCACAAACCACTTAGGCTCTAGATCCAGGCAGAAAGCTATTGACAGATCAGTACAGTACTCTTATAATTAAAGATGGCTATTATGGTGCTATTGCATTGCTGTGCCTCCTAAGTATTTCCCTTCCTTTTTTTTGCTTTCCTATATGTTCTGTAACTGCATTTAAATGTTAATCTTGCTCCTGCAAGTGGGCTACATTGGAGAAAAATATTCCAAGAAAAAGACAAATCTTTTGCAAGATTAATACTTGGACAATAGTAATGACAATCCTCAGTTAACTGGGATGGAGAAAGGATGTTCCAAATTTAATTTATGATTTCCTCTTGGAGCAGTTATTTTGAAATTTCATGATTACAGGCACAGCACTGTAAAGCACATCAAAGAAAAATTTTCCTTTCAAAGCAAACACTTAAGGTAGCAGCTATAAACTTTTTTTCATTCTGAAATGTTTTTGTCAGATTTTTTTATGATGTCTTCAGGTCTAAAAGGATAATAGCCTATATATAAAATGAAAGCAAATAGGGAGATTATGAAGAAAGAATCATAGAACAAGTTATGGTGGAAGACCCTTATAAAAACCATCTAGTTCAAACCCTCTGAAATGAGTAGGAACATCTGCAACTAGATCAGGTTTCTCAGAGCTCCATCCAATCTGATCTTGAACGTTTCCAGCGATGGAGCATCTACCACCTTTCTAGGCAACCTGTGCAAAAGCTTCACCTAGTAAAAAAATTCTCAGTGTAAAAAATGTCTTTGTTATACCGTCTCTTTTAGTTCAATAATGCTTGTCCAAAGGGTGAGAGAAAGGGTGCAGAGCAGCATAGTTAGTTTCAAGTGTTACTTTGCTTAGGCCAGTTTCATGCTCCTTCATTAAGTGTGAGTGGACAGTGAGTCCTGCCTGTCAACTTCACTGTAAGAGAAATCAGAACCAAAATGTAACTTGATCTGAAAACTTTCAATTGCAAGGTGATGGATTCTTCTGTTTTCTTCACTTATCTTTAAACAAAATATCAAACATGATTGCTTAAAAACCCCAAACAAACAAACAAGCAAACAAACAAACAAATTGCTTCACTCTGCTAAGACATGGAGTGCCGCAGGGGAGGCTTGTTCTGGGATTCTAACTTTCTGGAAAACAGAAATTCAAAGTTCCAAATTTATTTTCAGTGAACCTCCATTTTTAAGAGACTGCTAATGTGTTTCTGAGAACTTAAATATTCAGAAAAAAAAAATTAATTCTTTGATGCTTGTTTGGAACATGATTACTTGATTCTATGTCAACCTGTATGGCTGTTAATCTCTGTGGGCTAAATTCAACATAGCATATGTAGGTCATCAGACAAAACCTCCCCTGAAATCAATAGCAGAAATAAATTACTCTGGTATAGCATGTCACTCTGCATTTGATTTGCTGATACATGATTACTCTGAACTGTTAGCTTCATTTACTTTTATTGATTGTTACTGTGAAATGCTTACTAATTGCACATCAGATTTTTAAAGGTGCTTAATTGCATATTTTAGACTAGTGGTAAATTCCATACATTGATTATCTGTGAATTATGTTCCAGGGAGCTCCATATGTGCCATGCCTGTTTTCTGTAATATTATGGGCCATATCATTAGCTCAATCAAAGTCAATTCTAGAATTACAGTAACAGAGGTGGAGGAGAAGAGAAGCTAGCTCCATATTCAGGGTTTGAATACTAGAGGCAAGATCAAAATTTTTGAAAAATGAGTGCTCCAGATCCCGTCTTTGAATAATAACCAGTCCAAGCAGTCCGTGTCTCTGAGTTAAGCAAAGATTTTCCACTATGTCTAACACCTCAGTATTTAACCTGTATGTGGGTCCTCAAGCCTCAGAGCAGAAGCAAGAACTCAGTCAGAGCCCTTAGATACCAACCTAAGTTAGAATTCATTTTCCACACCTGCCTTCTTCTGGGAAGTGGGAGATATCCACTCTCAGGCAGCTCAGGGAGGAAAACTTCACTGGAAGGGCTCTGGTTACAAAAGTACTCTGTGACAGTCAGATGCTGCCATCAACATTCAGTGGCAATGGATGGGTGATTCCAAATTCATTGACAAAAAAAATGAATGGGATTTGCTCACACAATTAAAAAATTTATTTCTGACCCCCCGTACCATCCACAGCCCAGTCAGGTCTAGGGGAAGGACATGTCTGGTTAGGGTGAAATGTCCAAACCTGTAGTTGTCAACCAAAGTTTAGTAGTGGGTATTGTACAGGTATTCTGTCTTCTTAACGGCAATTTATGTGCATTACAATTTGATTCCCTTTTTAGGTTTTCCAAATTTCTCTCTTGGTGTCCCTATTTGTGTTTGAACTTTGAAAAGTCATCTACAAATAGGAAAAAAATGTATAGAAAGGTTTAATGTCTATGCCCAGCATATTTATGGATGCTCTCTTTGCAAAATATTTTAAGTTCAAGCCACTCTGTACCCAAATTTTTTCAAATAATATTCCACTGAAGTGGAAGGAGACCTGTAAGACTTCTAAGTATGAATAAAATGACAATGAGAAAGAGCCAATAAAATTACTGGAAATTTAACTAACCAGTTTCAAATCTGAAAACAAAGTTTGAACTAAAAGCCAGTTCTTATTTGATTCAAGTCACTTTGTTAATGCCTGTAAAAGTATAAATCATGTTTTGCTAATGCGCTCTGTCTGGAGACTGTTAAATCATTCTGCAATCATATTGTCTTAGGTAACTTTGTGAGCAATGTGAGTTTGTAAGGGTCTGATAGTCAAGAATTATCTGAAATGTGTCCAGTAGGCACAGAAATAAGATATAATTAAGGCAAACACTGGAGTAATCTGTTAAAGCTGCCAGGCTTCCCATTATACCAGGTAAAAATTCTCACTTGGGGTAGGCTGGCGTAAGAGTTCTCAGGTCTGAGAGAAAATAAGGCATCAACGTGTTCAACATTTTTTGAGAGACAAGAAGATACAAAAAAGCAATTACTGTTTTGTCTGCCTCTGCAAATTAAGAAAAAAAGTGTTTAATTTATTAAAAATAACATTTTGGTAGTAAAAAGTCTTAGGCAACTGAATTTCTGGTCTTGTTGAGGCCTTTGAGGTATGAAGTTAGATCAGCAGTGATGAGGAAAATCTGATATTTCAGTTCAGACCTATTAAATATTTGAGAGCACATGCTGTCCATTTATCGTTGCATAACAAACTTTACTGGCAGCTTTTTCTTTGCTGTCTGGGTTTTTTAATACTGGAAGCAGAAACATTTTAGGAAGAAGAGAACTCTTACAGCCATGAGGTCACTGGTTCGCTGTGTACTTTAGGTACTGCTAACCAGTGACCTCTCCTTGCCCTCCAAGCTGGAAACTGTGGGTTGTTCTGGTTCTCTGCCCAGGTCTTTAGGTGGAAAGTGGCCATGTCCTTTCATACTTCTCAAGTGTGCCAAACACTGTAGCAGGGTGCAAAACAATCCTTCTGGTCTGAGCAATGCTGCTTTTAAACCCTTTAACTGCTCCTTGCTACTGAGATGAGTAATGACACAATCCACTCCTGGGAAAGCACAGAGGGCCGTAGTATATTGCACCTAGTGTTAAAAGACAAAGTGTAAACCACAAACCACAAATCATGCTCATGATTTGGAAACAGGTAAATATTTTTTCTGCCAGATTCCCAGACAATCGTAAAAGAGGTAGGAGTACCCAGGTGACAAAGTTCTCTATGCTCAGTCAAGAGTCATCCAGATTAAAAGCAGAAATATAAAGTAAACTTCAGTTCCCCCTCTTGAAACAGGAGACATACTTGGCAGCTTGTTTTGCCACTAATGTGGAACTGTGAACATTTGGCTCCAAGCCAATTCTGGGAAGAAAATTGCTGAAAGAATATTTTTTGATATGGTACTTCTCTGACATTGGAAGTAGAAAATGTTGTAAACTTTATGAGGAAAAATATTTTGTGGTTGCTTATACCCCAGACATGAAGGCCTATGTATTGAAGACAGCCTTTGGGTATTTATTGACTGTGTGAGAAGCTGGGGCTTGATTCCCAGCCACCCTGATTTTGCATCTATCCTCTGGGATAAAGGTGAGAGAAGATTGCCAAAATGGGAAGCACACCAACAATCTTCACCACCTGCCACAACAAGATGTTGTGACTCTATCTAAGACTTCTCTAATTTATATTCACAGACAAATCAGTGCTTTGCAATGTAGGGAATGGAGGAACCTACTTTTACCCAAGCAGAAGGAAGAGGATCAGTTCCCCAATCTCTGAATTACTCACAGTTCACTTGTTTTTGTACAAATTTTATGCACCAGCTGATCAGCTTCTATTAATTAAAGGAAAGCATTACTAATACTAAATACATTGCTTTTATTTTCTTTGAAGTATTTCTGATTCCTTGTGCTCAAAAACTCTCATTTTGGAATTATCAGGGTAAAGTACAGGGAAATTTATAAGACCAGAACAAAAGCTGCCAGCAAAGGCTAAAGAATGGGAGATTTATGTTCATAACTATGTGGAGGGAATCAGAGAACACCAGTGATTTACAAAAGCTATTGAAGTACAAGAAGAAAAGGTTATAAAATATCCCTGCAAACATTTATGGGAGATATCAGGAAAACATTGTCAGAGAGATCTGGCTATGAGAGTCACTACACAGAAGAAGTAGGAGGAGAAATGCTAATAATTTGAATGCAATAATTTGAAAGCAAAAATCCCTCTGATATTTATGACTATTTTTTAAAACAAAAACATACTAGAGTATAAAAAAATTTAAAGAACCCTCATTATTAACTAAGATGGTAGAAAGTGGAAACTGTTTTCCTCTTCAAATGTTGATGACCAGTAGGATCTTCTAGAAGTGAAGTGACAAAAAACCACTTTGAGTTACTAAGAAAGATTGCCCTTCAGTGAAAGCTGCAATGCCAAATTTGCAGCAAGTTTTGAAATGCGGAATTTGGCAGCTTTCGGCCGTGGAAGCAATGGAGGATGGGGGCTGCAGACGCAGTGCAGGAGGAGCTGCCACTGCCTCTTCACATCACCACTGTGCTGCCTTCCAGGGCTCTGCTGGCTCCCACTGCAGCCACACAAGGGTGACAACTCCTAAATCCAAGAGAGTCCCTCACTATCCAACCTGCTGACAGTCAGCACGGATTGCAGGATACTGCAAAAACACATTCTGCACTATTTGTAATTTGCCAAAAGAGAGCCAGGGCAGTGGTCTGAGCAGCATTCAATGCAGCTAACTAATCTTCAAGACTTATTGGGGATGTTTGAAGTAAACAGTTGCAAACTGAGCTGGTTGAGAACTTTCAGATGCATTTTTATGTAGATGTACATACTTTACATAACGCTGAATATATTCACAATAAGCTGCTTGTTGTCCTCCTTCTCTTTTTTTTTTCTTTTTTCTATTCACCAATTCCTGCCCAAAAAAGGAAAAGCAGAGAATAGAAAGGGTAACTGAAAAAACTAAAGGTTAAATAAATTAAAATTATCAAATCAAAACAGGAAATGTTTGCAAAATAAGAGCAGATTAAGGCAAACATTCAACAAAAATTAATGAAAGAACATTGATAACATTAAAAATATTTTTTATAGTCTGTGTCTTTATACAACTTTAGGAAAGTCTAAACAAAAAGTTCTCCAAAAGCAAAATCAAAACACCCTCACCCAAAATTAGAAAAAAAAAAAATTAAAAAAAAAACAAAACCCAAAAGAAAGCCCAAAAGAAAAGCCTGAAAAAAACAACCCCCGAAAAACCTCAAGCAGAAAAAATGTTCATTTTTTTGCTAATGCCTATATAAAAACACCTAAACGTAATGCCTGCATAAACACTTAAGATAGTTTAGGTACTGGACAAATCAAGTATTAATTTTCCAGGTAAGGTTATAATGGTCTTTATAAAATGAATTTCATTCTGTCACTGAACAAATATTCAGATTGCTTTGGAATCCAATCTAAGAAGGAAACTCAGTGATGAAATAAATGTAGGTGACTTGGCTGCAAATAAAAATTTCCTAAGCCATGGGGCTATCTCATTTCACAGTTTGAGTAGTAGTTTCTTTTTCTTGGTTTTATTGTAATACAATCCTTTATGTATAGGCCTATTGTTTTGTTTTCCATTAATGTCTTTTTTGATCAATTAGAGGATCAAGCTATACTACATTTCTCACTGTCCCTTCCCTCTCCCTATTTCTTCTTTCTTTTTTTAATCAAGGGACAGAACGACTTTTTGGTAAAGACAGAAATTGGGGCTTGCTTTGTACTTCATAAAACCCACACTGCTCTGGAGTGGATAGTAGATCTTACAGCAGCTTGGTAAGAAAAGGGTATGAAAAAGATTTTAAAATTTTATTTATATGTGTTAAATGAATATAAATGAATATAATATTGTTAATTGAATATAAATCACAGAATATTCTGTGATTTTGTGGACTAAAATAATAACTGATAAATTTCACTATTCATTCATCTGCTTTCAGGTGAATCTCCATAACCCTGAAAATCTAGAAAGCTGGAAATTTATTAGAAAGCTCCTTTAAATTATAAAAAGGATGTCTTGCCCTACACATCTGTAAAATCTAAAGTGAGTACAATTTGTATACTTAAAATAAAAAAGTTAAAATTGAGTGAAATGTACCATGGTTTTCAATTGCTTTCAATTACCATTAAACCTTTTTGAGAGCAATTTGCATAATGTTTCATAAACATGTAGGCAGATTAACCTTTTTAGTTAATTTATTCATTAGCAGTAAAAATTCAAAGCATCTCTTATGAGAAAATAATGTCTTGCTGTTAAATTACATGGAAACAAAGCAATTGGGACTGAGTTGCCTCAGTTCTCCCTGTGTCAAAGCACAAACCAGGGGAGAGACTAAAGCTTTGCCTGTTAGCGGAGTGTTGATTAAATCGCCTGTTTGAGAACAATTAACAGTATTACAACAAGATTAGGTGAAGTATTAATTAGAGATAGGCTGGAAGAGTCCTGCCTGGAGCAGGTACCTGCAAATGGGGGGGATGGAAGAACAAAAAAGTATGAGAAAAGACAGAGGGTTTGACTCTTTCCTGTCTTGTATTCCATAATCTCATACATTCTGTCAGTGGAAAGTGTGGTAGTTCAACGCTGTTTTTCTGTCATTATGATTCCTTTACATGTCTCTAGCTGTTTCTTGAGATAGAAAGGAGTGGTGGCATTCCTTTCTGCCCTAGTGTGGTCTCCAGCCTTTATTTTCCCTCTGAATGAATTGGGGCTACGTCATTATCCATAAGTGAGAATCTAAAAAGTGGTTGAAATTTGGACATTTATGCAGTATTTTATTAGCCAGGTTCTTAGGGTGTTTTCAACAACAGGAGATTAAATTCTTCTCATGAGCTGGAATTGAACCATTTCCAGATTGATCTTAGGGCATTGACATTATCAGTTTGGGTAAGGTTATACAGTGTTGGATGATACAGGCCAAAACCAGCACGTACAGAGCAGTTGCTTTGCTGGTGGAGATAGAGCCTGAATGAATAATTTGATAGTTCACACTAGTTTTAGACCTATCCTTAGACCTCTTCATTAGAGAAATAAAATTAAGCTCTATCATTAGTCGTAATGCTATCCATTGTCTTTAGAGTGTATCTAGAAAAAATATAATATTGCCAGGAGTGGCCTTGTCATTAACCTATTTACTCAGGTATATGTGAGGGTATTTAGATTGGGGCATCTGTTATACAATATAACTCTATTAAATTTATAATTCTGAATTTAAATGTCAGGACAATCAGCTTGAAAATTTTACACTTTCCCAAATCTTTTTATGGGTTTACATCTGGAAGAGATGTACTGATCAAGATTTCAAAGGTAAGGAAATTCCTCACTCCCTTCTGGTTATCCAAATAGCCAGATTAGACAGGTGACATAAGAATGTTGAAATCACTAAGTGCACATTTATGCAGAAGCATTAAATTATCCAATATTAAGTATTATTCATGATCTCCTTGCATTGCTGTCACGTGCTGCTTAGTGGAATGTTGTTGACCTAACTGATGTAAGTCAGTCACAAAATCTGTGAAAATCTCTAAAAAGTCTGTGGGAAAAGTTAAAAAAATAAACAGATTCTCTACAGAAATTTAAAAGAGAGTAAAAGTTTAAGGATGATTTCTTATCTTTTAAGATACTTGCCAATTTTCTAGTAGAATTATGTATTAAAAAGCTCTACTGTCTTCCAACTAAAAAACAAACAAACAAAAATCCTAAAAAACACTCAATGTGTTCACAAATAAAGGGGTCTAAACATGCAGAGGAAACCACAGTGATTTTTCTTAGAAAGGACTCATGTGATCTTAACATTACATTTTCTGCAGGATTTTTTTTAACCTATCTTACTAACCACTAGAGAAGCATGCAAATTCCATTATTAACACACTTATATAGAAATCCACCAGAAAAACAGATGTTTTTGAAAGGCAATATCTTCTAGGAATGACTATCAGAGTCTTGCTCCATTATTAAGAATTAGCAACCAGTGAAGCTAAAAACAGGAATAATCTGCCATGTACAAAAGTCAGTGTGTTACCATTCTATAAGAATGACAATGTGGGATTTGCTTGTGGTGAAAATGCCAAGCACTTCACATAAGCACCTACAAAAGCTGTCAAACACCCTCTCTATTCCAAATTGATGTTTCACTGGAAGGTTCCACCACATAATAGATCTGTGTTCTTTTTATATCTGTATTAGACACATCATTCCCTACAAAGTGCCTGAAGCAGCTGAAGCAATCACCTAAAACATGATAATAAATTTCAGTAATATGAACTCTGAACATTTAAAGTTGGAATGCTTTTGTATAAAGTGTGTTTCAGGAACACTTTGCTTTGACTTTCATCAAGAAATCAGATTGTAAGACCATAAAGGGTTGAAGACAACTTCAGATAGTGTTGTAATCTTCCTGACAGAATCCTAAATACAATTGTATTGTGAAAACCCTCTAAGGAACAAAACCCCCCAAGGAGCAATTAATATTATGATTGTGACACTTTTGGTTATTTTGGGGAAAGGAACTGGAGTCAAATGGAAAGCAAAGCTCACTCTTGTTAATAAAAAGGTTAAATGCTAAGTCAAATGGCAGAAAATTGGCTTAAAACACTGTGGATAAAAACAGAAATCTATTTTAATTTTGAGGTGTCTGCCCTGAACAATTGCATATTCACCGTGACAGGAAAAGCTTCTCCTAATGTCTCCTCTTGGAGTAGCTTCCATTATTCTCCGTAAATCATAGGAAATTAGATATATTTTAAGGATAGTAAGCTCATTTCCCTGTTACAACAAGTATAGTTTAAAGTGTTTGGATGTAATATAAATTAGTGTCTATTTAACTAAATTGCGTTTTATAATCATTGCATGCATCTCTTTATTTCAATGTCCAATTCCATATGAAGACTCCTACTGTTTCAGAAGAAAACAGAAACTCAAATGAATGTCTGGGAAGGAGAAAACAGTGTTTGAAAAAAGAGATTTAAAAAAATGAAAAAACATAATGAAAAAACAGGGAAAGATAGGATTCTGTTATCAGAGATGAAAGAGGTTGGACCGCTATATTCTAAGTCAACTTTATTTTTTCAGACATAATAACTTGCTAAGTTTCAGTAAATTTGGCATATTTGGACTAAAAAAGAGGGTTGTATTTTATGTGACACAGTTCAGTAGTACCTTAACTAGCAGAGCATATGAAAGATTAGTATCCAGTCACTTTACTGGCTAAATTAACTGAGAACCTGGGTAGGAATCTCTTCCTGACCTCCAAAATGCTCTCACTCCTTATTTATTCTGGATTGGCATCATACCCATTGGAATCACTCCATGAAATATAGATAGATATTCATGACTAAATATTCAGAATGGAAAAAAATTAAAATTGTCCTTCATATCTTTAATGAGCTTTCCTGCCACTGAATCACAAAGTAATTTTTGTCCTACTAGTCATCTTCCAGCAGAGAGCCCGGGTTTTGTTGCAGTCTGGTGGTACAGAATGCTCCTGGTTCATGCCAGTGAAAACTCAAATAAGCTCAAATAGGACTTTAGCCAGACCTTCACTGAACTTGGTAACTATTACCTGAACGGACATTCCAGTTTTTACGTATCCAAGGGAAGGGCTGATGCAGGCACCTGTCTCACGGAAGAGTGCAGAGCTGGGGAAGACACTCACCTCTGCTTCAGTAAAGTGAAACCTTTTCAGAAATCCTCAGAAACCTTTTCAGAACCCTCTGCAGAAACCCTTGTTTGTTCACCACTTTCATGAAGTCAGGCAATGCCAGGACTTTCTAGGGTGCCTAATTCTCCTCATGGGCAAGACACAGACATGTTGCTACTTTAAAATCTCAAAGTGTACTGTATAAAACAGCATCTTGCCTTGACATAATAATTCACTGACTAGCAATTAGTCTAGATTTTGCAATTGTTTCTGTTAAATTCTGTTGATTATGTAGCTTTTGAATATCAATATAAATATGAAAGCTTAAAATTTCCTAAAATTTTAGCAGACACAATAATTCCCTATGGAAATATATTCATTAATCTGCTGTTTATCCCCATCAGTCTTTCTTATTTTATATATATTGTACCTAGAAATATAAGCATGCTGTTCAGATGCTCACAGAGATGATCTTATAGTTCTTTCTTTATGGCACACAGAGATATAGATTGACAGGACAATCTAATGGTCTACATCATCTTGTTTCAGAATATTTATGAATAATCTTCATTTTGATCTGCAAAGACTGTAAAAAGGAAGCAGAAGCAAAAATCAATTTGTAAATAACCTCCCCCTCAGAAACACAAGGTGCTGAGCTTAGCATGCAGCAGCACATGGCGCATTCAGGGAGTCCACATATTTTAACCAAAGTAGTACAGCTGTAATGCTTGTCTCTCCTCTCCTTCTTATTTTCCCTTCTCATTCTTTCCCCATTCCTCACTTCCTTTTTGTCTCTCCCTCGCTCACATTCACCAGTTCTTCCATTGCCCCATATCTCTTAATTAGCCAGATATCTGAGGTTTTCAGTGTGAGATCTGGAAGAAAATGGGAACCATTTACCTTAAAGGTTTCAAAAGAAGTGGAGAAGAGTGTATACCTAGAAATAGACAGCTTGGAAGATTATAACTTCAAACACTTTCAGGTTTTGGTCTTGATAGAATTTTGATAGGTCTGTATTTATTTGAATTGTTTTAAAAGATGTATTTAGAAGGTCCATTTTGGTAATGGACATCCATGTTCTTATTATAACATAATCAGTGTTTCTTGGTGATAGAGTTTTATTTTACCATCTTCTCTGTGGGTAATTATTGGGTTATTAAGAAACAGTGCAAAATTGCATGCATATGTATGTGCGTGTATGTGCATTTATATGTGTATGTCCACGTGTGTATTTTATCCACTTTTGTAATAGCTCTGAGTGAATTCACCTCTAGGGATTTCTAAAGCGATTTAACATTCCACTTCCTACAATAACAGCATATTTCAACACAAACACTTAATTATTTTAAAAGTTTATTTGATTTTATGCTCTCTTTAGCTGTCATGAAGGTATTTTATTCTCCTTCCACTTAGATGAGTTTAGACTGTGTTTGTTTTAAATCTATGTAAACACAGAATACAGAAAAACAGAATGTAGCCATTAGCTTAGAGTACTGCATCAATTTAAAACTAATGTTTAAATTCCAAGGTTTCCATAAATGAAATAAATGGAATTCAGCACTAGGAGAAGGAGAAAAGACCAAATAGAACAAAGCCACTGGATGCTAAAATTCAAAACAGCTCAAAATTTCAAGGTACAAATACAAAATTAGTACTGCTGAACTCTCAGAGGGAAATGAAAAGGGGCTAATGTTTTATTGTTCCATTACAGGGTGAATATTTACATTATTATTACTAGGCCAACTCAAGCAGTTTATTTTAAAATTTAATCCCTCAGGAAGAAAAAAAAAAATCACACTTTCTGTAATGGGAGTAGAAAGGAATAAAGGGGAAATCATAAAAGTGTAATGCTGAGGATAATAAAAAAAAAAATCAGCTATGTATGAACATTCTTCAGCAGAGTTTGAGATGGGAGCCATTTGTAACCATGAGCTCATAATTGTTAAGGACTACAAGACCAGATTTTGTTTGAAACAGTAAAAACCAGTGCAATACATACAAATAATCATAATATCTGTACTAAATATCTATATTTTGATGTTGATGTTGTGGCCTAGAAGACAGATGAACAGGAGCTAAACTCCATATTTTCCTTATACCATGCATATATTATTTGTTATGACAAATGAATAATATATTCAGCCCTCAGCAAAAGACCTTACACAAACTGCTTGTATTGACCTTAATTCATTATTATGTTGAGTTTTTTTTGTTTTTGAACTTGAAAAATTCCTCCAAAATATTTATTTTTATATCTATGTAGGGATGGGTATTAACTGGAGTTTCTTGTGGCAGGACAAGTAGTATGAACTAATATGTTGTATTGCAGTATGTACAAATACTTGAACTAAACATGCACACTCTGAATTAAAGGCATGATTCTGGTCTTCAAGTATCTGATATTTATTTTTTGAATTTAAATTAGTAGTCTGAGGTCCTCCTAAGTGTTGTGAACACAGTAGACTTGGGGTCCAAACTCACGGATTAATGTTAGTATGTAACAAAACTAAAATGCTCACAAGTTGCTTTCCACCTCAAAAATCCCAAACTGAGTCCAACACAGGCAAGCCTGGTGACATCTGTAACACACTGTGGAATATCAGCTACAGTTTGTAAGACTTTTTTACACTGAGGCATGTTTTGTGAGTCACTCCACCAAAAATAAGAGGAATACTTGTAAAGCAAACACTTTAAGGGGTTGAGCTGCTTCCTCTGTAACATCTGTAACACCTTTCTCTTAAGTGGGTTGCAAGGACTGAAGCAATTCATATACCCTTTGGCACTTCTCTTTTGAGTTACAGAAACACTTCCTTGCATGAAGTGTTTTGATAGTTGAGGCAGGAGCAAGGTTGGTTGATACGATGAATATGCCTGTGTTTCAGGTAGAAGTCTTTTATCAAGGACAAAGTTTTGGCAGTACTCCCTAAATGTAATGAAACACCAGCATTGTTCTGGTACTTTGGAAATTTATTCTACCATCAATTCCACCGAGATGTGCATTATTGGCATGACTCAGTGCTACATATGGTCTATAAGTAAATTAACTCTGTCTTATGCATCCACAGTACTAGAACATAAAACCATGGCTCTGTCTGAAGAGTAAAGCCTCTCCTCCTTCTTATCCTTATTTCATATATCATATTTCTTATTTCTTTGATTCTGTCAGCAAGGGCTTTCTTGTAGGTTCTTGTCTGCAGAATAGGATTCTGAAACTGCCATGACTAAAACAAATAATCTTCAGATCTTTATTTTCCCCCTTTCCCCACCCATCTTCCCACTTTGATCATTTTATTTTTTAGACAGATCAGATGTGGACTTCTGAAATATGTGTGGTAAGACACACAGACTATCTGTCCATATTCATGGAGATCTGTGCAGAGTCTGAGTGACCATATAACCACAGCCTAAATTAGGTTAGTTTTCACTGAGTTCTGGCTGCAGTCAAGAGATTTTCCGTCTCTAACAGGTAGGATCTGTGAACTGCCTTCTGAACCTAAGCTCAGATGCTTAATAGTCCCCTAAGTCTTAATGCTCAGTTTATTTTCATCTTTCATTTCATCTTTCTCATGTTTTAGCCAAAGTTTTATGATTAATCTGGTGTAAAGACATCAGAATCTGGACCAGATTCCCTATGAACTCATGCTGGCAGATTGTAAAGGATGCAATCTGATTCTGAAGTTTCCCCTTCTGCATTAGAGGATATACATATATGGTCTTCAGATATTCAGAAACATCTACAAATTCACTTTTCAGAGTTCAAAGGACCCACAAATACTAATGCAATGACTGCAACATCCATGAAAATATTCATACTACAGTAAAGAACCAAATGGGAGAAACATGCCATGAGCACTATTGTGCACTGTGACTGAAAGTACCCTATATAATGGCAAAGAATTGTAATATGGTTGTCTTTCACCATCACTGTTATCCACTAAAAGTTAGTTCTATTGTATTTTTTTTAATTCTCTCTGTGGGGCAAGGAGGTGTCATATTCCTTGTCTTGGAGAACACTTTTGGCATTTCTGCGCTGTCTCAGGCTATGGGCAAACTGTGAGACCTAGGAGAGTTTCTGGGCTCTCACTCATCCTGTATCCTGACTCTCAGAGCAGAGTAAGGCTTGGACTTGTGCTATTTGTCTCATCCTATGTACCCTGGATTTTGCACAAATGGAACCCAGGTGGGTGGACAGACAGGAGGTTACAAAATGTTTCATGCAGACCCTCAGTGTGGACGGATATTTCAGCATGTGCTAAACCTGCACTCTCAGGTCATATTAAAATATGGTCCCTGTATAATCTATGGTATTTTTTCAACAGATTCTCTGATTTTTTTCTTTTACTAAAGCAAGACAAAATTTGTATTAAATATGCTATTTTCTACCATTAGATTTCAACTCTCAACACTGAACTTAAAAGAATAATCTTTTATTTTAACACATACTACTTAGACTTTTAAAATTAAATTAATTTTGGTCTCAGTACATCTTGGTTTGCTTCTTTCAATTGCAAAAAACCCACAGCCTTATTAAAGGTGCTTAATTCTTTACTTCCAACTTTATAAATCATACAAATGCACTATGAATGGGGTAATTCTGGTAGGCTGTTACTGTATCTTGCTCTGAAGTATGATTGAATTGCACAGTGAAATTTGTCCCTTTCTCCTCACCCTGACTCAGATGCCCAGAGTTATACCACCAACAATATCTCCAACTGCAGAAGTTAGATGTTTCCCTACTTGGATACTCTCTGGAGAAAATGAAATGTAGATGTGGAAATCCCTTCTCATCAGGCCCATGCAGAAGACAGAAGATTTTTTAGGAAGTTAGAGTTTTGTGAATCTAAGGGATAACATGCTTTGAATGTTAGGCATTTTCCAGAGGATATTGTGTTGGCTTGATGCCTGTTATCAAGGAATTGTACAGGATGTATATTCAAAAGTTTCCTGATGGGAAAAGCAGAGTGTTTTGGCTTGTCTGAGCAGATTTGGGTCGTTTCGAAGTCAGGGTAACATCTCAACCATTAGGGAAGAAAGACATGAAAAGTTAGATTTTACCTCCTGGGAGATAAAGGAAAATTTTGTTAAAAGACTAAATTCCAGTAGCTTTGATTGTCCTCTTAGCTGATAGAAAACAAAACAAACTTCTATTAGAGAGGGATGAGAAAAGATCAGGGGGAAAAAAAGAAAAATATATGAAAAGGAAAAATGTTCTGGCAGCCAGGAGATTCAACCATGTCCTGGGGTGAATCAGGCACAGCATCACCAGCCAGGGGAAGGAGAGGATTTTCCCTCTGTTCTCTGCATTGCTGTGGCTTCACCTTGAGACCTGTGTGCAGTTTTGGGCACCATAATATCAAAAAGACATTATATTATTAGCAATTGTCCAAGGGAGGAAAATGAGGATGGTGAAAGCTTTGGAGAAGAAGCTGTATGAGGAGCAACTGAGATCACTTGGTTTGTTCAGCCTGGAGGAGACCGAAGCGAGTTCTTATTGCAGTTACAACTTCCTTCTAAGGGGAAGCAGAGGGGCAGGCACTGATCTCTTCAATCTGATTACCAGGAACAGGACCCAAGGAAATGGCCTGATGTTGGGTCAGGGGAGGTTTAGGTTGAATATCAGGAAAAGGTTCTTCAACCCAGAGGGATGTTGGGCCCAGGAACAGACTCCCAGGGAAGTGGTCACAGCACCAAACATGACACAAGAAGCATTTGTATGATATTCTTTGTTACATGGCAGTTCTTGGGGTGTCCTGTGCAAAGCTGAGGGTTGGACTCGATGATCCTGATGGGTCCCTTCCAACTCAGCATAATCTGTTCAATGATTCTATTTGATTCTGTGCTTCCGAGAGTGCATGTACCTAACAAACTTTAATTTGGATGACATTGTAGAAATATGTCCATTTTAAAAAGAAAGAAGCAAATTAGTCTGGTCAATGTAACAGCCTTCTTTTGACTAAATAAAGAAAAATCATTATAAATTTTTATATAATGACTGATACAACAGAAACTATTACTAAAATGAGATAACACTGCAACAAAACTAAAGACTTAAAGTATGTGGACTGCTGAGTTTTCCAGGGCTTAAAATGCAAAAGCAAGATCCTTATTTATTTTATTGTGTTGCCATATGTTTCCATTAATGAAAATGATGAAGCGGAGAAGGCTGCTGAAAGCCAAAGAGATAACAGGAGAAATGTTGCTAAGGTATCTTTGAGGGAAAATTAAAATAATTTTTTTTTGAGCAGATGGAGACTTAGAGAATCCAATATATCTCCTAACACATATCATCAAACATTTTCATTGGAATATTACCAACCTCTTCTATTAGAGTCTGGAATTGTAAGGATTTTGAAGTTGTTGGTTCTGCTGGATTTCAAACTCTCTCTGATACTAAAAAATTTTATTGAGAATGGAAAATGTAGTGGGAAACATAAGCAGAAAGTTCAGATATATTTCATAAAAATAAAAAAAGAAACTATTTTCATGGGAGTGTTTTTTTGTACAAATAAAGTGGAAAAAAAAAAAAAAATTAGTGTCAAGATATATGAGTATAATTTCCACTAAATAGTATATCAGGCAATGTTTCTGTCAATAAACATTCCAAAATCAATGTGAGAATCTTAAAACTCTTTTCTATATTATCTAATAGACAAGAAAAATCTTGTAACAAGTCCGCTTCTGTCAAGAGACACACTAATAATTCTGTCTATTTTGTTCATGAACTCAGTAATAGCCAAAGAAATGGAGCTGATAATAAACCACTAGGTAACTGCAGATTTGTAATTGGCACAAATATGTATCTAATTAAGTAAAGACTATCATGTGAAGACAAATTCAACAAGAAAATTAAATTCATGTTTGATGGCTGATAGGTCCTTTGAGTTTCTCATTGCTTAATCTGTGGTGTGGTGTGCTGGAGTGATGCTTTCCCAGACTTGGAGGGAAAGGTGGCAGCACCAAATGAAATTGTGGCTTGTCCTGCCCTCTGAGCTTCAGGCAGCTCAACTGAACCCTTCTGTAAGGAGGAAAAATTTGGACCTTTCTGGGCAATAAGACTATGGAGCTGCAACTACCATTTAAATTGAGGTAAGCATGAGGAAAGCAGTAAGCTTGCAGCAGAAGTTCAGGCTGATATATATATATATATATATATATATATATATATGTATTCCTGGTCTGGTTTTAGGCATCTGGGGTGTGCATAGAGCCTTATGAGCTCTGTACCCTCATCTTTCTTTAAAATAAACTGAGTAAAACAGACTGTCTTTAGAGATGATGTATTATTCTTACCACATATAGATGAATCACATCTATAAGGACATGAATCACACTGTAAAACACTTAGATGCCTCCACTGTAAAAAAGACAGCTGAAGGGGAGGTGGGTACTTAGATCTGGATGGATCAGCTCCAACCTGACAGGGTCCTTCTTACTCATAGCAACAAATAAATCTAACACCAATTCTCAAAAGTGATGAAAAGAAAATGCTTTTCCAGCCACCTAGATAGTGCTGTGAGGCTTGTGTAAGGCAGAACTAAACACTGTCAACTGCAAAGTGGATGAAAAAAAGAGGACCTATCTTGTGGGGACAAGGAAGACTTATGTTCAGAACTTTATTTACTCTGGCTCACTGAACAGCTGAAGGTTTATGCTGCTTCAAGTGCTGCTTTCCTGTTCCCATATATATATATGCTTGTGACTTCCAAAATACACACCCTTATAAAATGCAGACTTTTGAAGCCTACTGGTGTCTTTACTTAAAAAAACAAAATAAAATATGCAGAGTAGATTCACATAACGTTTTTGATTACTTGGGATCTGGTCACACCAAATTACCTTCTACACAGATGTGGCTCTAGGAAAGGCTCTTTCTGTGTATGAGGAGCTTAGTGACCCTAAGCTACCGTAAAGATATATTTGCTGTATCAAACCTGAGTCAAATAAGCTTTTTTAAAGATACAATAAGATCCAGAAAAAATTTGTTCTATCTGTTGTAGGTGATTCTTGTAAGAATTTCATCAGTGAAAACTAAGTGAAAATTTCACAAAAGTCTTTCAGACCTCATGGTTATTGTAGAAACTTAGAGATTCACAGCTGGCTCCTCATGATTCTGACATTCAGTACTTCAAACTCTTAGGTATGGCTACAGTATTTCTACTTTCTGTCTTTTCTACATAGATCAAAATTTTTGGGCCATGAAACTATGCCTTATGAACATCTAAATATTTCAACAACAATAGTAAACAAATATTAATTACCTATACACAGAACATGGTGTTGTAAAGAAGAACTAACTTGTCTGCTAGTGAGATTTTAGTTTCATTGGGTTTATGTAGTCAGATCTTGGTACCAAGGGAGCTGGAAGGGTCTCTCCTGGCTTGTGTGGAAGCTAAATGTGCACATATAATTTTATAATTATTTTCTTTTTAAATATGTTTGGCTAGAAGGGAAATAGTTGTATTTTTTCTGCAGGGTTTCTGGAATCAGAGAACAGTTGAGGAAGGTAGGTAGCTCTGGAGAGTACCCTGTCCAACTCTTCTGTTCAAAAAACATTGCTCAGGACCTTCCTTTCAGCACAAACTATTATTTCAAAATATAAATTTATTTGCAGATAATTTAAATGATTTTAATAATTAATAATTTTTAGTATCTTCTTCATAAATTTAGAAGGAAATTATATAAGGAAATTTGTATTTCAAACTTTTTTCCAACATTCAAAATACCTTAATTTTTTTTTAATTACTTCTGGCTTTTATAAATTATTTCTGCCAATCAAACCAGATTTTCTTGGATTATTAAGTTATATAGATATAAAAAAAATCTAGTATAACACATGAAATGTTGCTTTGATTGATTTGAAACTCCATTAATTATTTGACCAGTTCTTAGATTAGAATCCGTAGTCGAAATTTATGCTTACTTATACGTGATTTTGGAGGTGTGTTAAAGAACAGTTCTGCACTTCTCAAGTCACATGTGATTTGTTGGGAGACATTTTCAAGAGGTTGCACTCATAAGATGTCTTGTCAGCTCCTTCTTCTTTTCAAGAGTTTTTGTAATATTCTCAATATGGTACAAAATAAGGAAACATCAGATTTAGCTTCAGTGTTTAAAATACTTCATTAGCTGCTTTTTAGGGTGCAGCTGTACCAGCTGTAGAGGAATACAAATTTTACCTTTAGTCTGTTTCAGTTTCTGACCAATTATTAGGCACAATGCAAGTAAAATCAGTGAAAACTGTAAGTTTAGTTTTGACATATTGCACCACATTTGTGGAGATCAGAATAAATCTATCAAAATGCATACAACATATATCAAATCATACTAAAAGCTTTAAATTCATTACTTAGCTCATAAGATGCTTATAAAATATTTCATTTTTAAATGTGGTCATTATAATTTGAAATAAAAAATAATTCTGGAATTCAGACTCTGCACTCTGACATAGACAAGAAAAATCTTGTAACAAGTCCGCTTCTGTCAAGAGACACACTAATAATTCTGTCTATTTTGTTCATGAACTCAGTAATAGCCAAAGAAATGGAGCTGATAATAAACCACTAGGTAACTGCAGATTTGTAATTGGCACAAATATGTATCTAATTAAGTAAAGACTATCATGTGATGACAAATTCAACAAGAAAATTAAATTCATGTTTGATGGCTGATAGGTCCTTTGAGTTTCTCATTGCTTAATCTGTGGTGTGGTGTGCTGGAGTGATGCTTTCCCAGACTTGGAGGGAAAGGTGGCAGCACCAAATGAAATTGTGGCTTGTCCTGCCCTCTGAGCTTCAGGCAGCTCAACTGAACCCTTCTGTAAGGAGGAAAAATTTGGACCTTTCTGGGCAATAAGACTATGGAGCTGCAACTACCATTTAAATTGAGGTAAGCATGAGGAAAGCAGTAAGCTTGCAGCAGAAGTTCAGGCTGATATATATATATATATATATATATATATATATGTATTCCTGGTCTGGTTTTAGGCATCTGGGGTGTGCATAGAGCCTTATGAGCTCTGTACCCTCATCTTTCTTTAAAATAAACTGAGTAAAACAGACTGTCTTTAGAGATGGTGTATTATTCTTACCACATATAGATGAATCACATCTCTAAGGACATGAATCACACTGTAAAACACTTAGATGCCTCCACTGTAAAAAAGACAGCTGAAGGGGAGGTGGGTACTTAGATCTGGATGGATCAGCTCCAACCTGACAGGGTCCTTCTTACTCATAGCAACAAATAAATCTAACACCAATTCTCAAAAGTGATGAAAAGAAAATGCTTTTCCAGCCACCTAGATAGTGCTGTGAGGCTTGTGTAAGGCAGAACTAAACACTGTCAACTGCAAAGTGGATGAAAAAAAGAGGACCTATCTTGTGGGGACAAGGAAGACTTATGTTCAGAACTTTATTTACTCTGGCTCACTGAACAGCTGAAGGTTTATGCTGCTTCAAGTGCTGCCTTCCTGTTCCCATATATATATGCTTGTGACGTCCAAAATACACACCCTTATAAAATGCAGACTTTTGAAGCCTACTGGTGTCTTTACTTAAAAAAACTAAATAAAATATGCAGAGTAGATTCACATAACGTTTTTGATTACTTAGGATCTGGTCACACCAAATTACCTTCTACACAGATGTGGCTCTAGGAAAGGCTCTTTCTGTGTATGAGGAGCTTAGTGACCCTAAGCTACCGTAAAGATATATTTGCTGTATCAAACCTGAGTCAAATAAGCTTTTTTAAAGATACAATAAGATCCAGAAAAAAATTGTTCTATCTGTTGTAGGTGATTCTTGTAAGAATTTCATCACTGAAAACGAAGTGAAAATTTCACAAAAGTCTTTCAGACCTCATGGTTATTGTAGAAACTTAGAGATTCATGGCTGGCTCCTCATGATTCTGACATTCAGCACTTCAAACTCTTAGGTATGGCTACAGTATTTCTACTTTCTGTCTTTTCTACATAGATCACAATTTTTGGGCCATGAAACTATGCCTTATGAACATCTAAATATTTCCACAACAATAGTAAACAAATATTAATTACCTATACACAGAACATGGTGCTGTAAAGAAGAACTAACTTGTCTGCTAGTGAGATTTTAGTTTCATTGGGTTTATGTAGTCAGATCTTGGTACCAAGGGAGCTGGAAGGGTTTCTCCTGGCTTCTGTGGAAGCTAAATGTGCACATATAATTTTATAATTATTTTCTTTTTAAATATGTTTGGCTAGAAGGGAAATGGTTGTATTTTTTTCTGCAGGGTTTATGGAATCAGAGAACAGTTGAGGAAGGCAGGTAGCTCTGGAGACTACCCTGTCCAACTCTTCTGTTCAAAAAACATTGCTCAGGACCTTCCTTTCAGCACAAACTATTATTTCAAAATATAAATTTATTTGCAGATAATTTAAATGATTTTAATAATTAATAATTTTTTAGTATCTTCTTCATCAATTTAGAAGGAAATTATATAAGGAAATTAGTATTTCAAACTTTTTTCCAACATTCAAAATACCTTAATTTTTTTAAATTACTTCTGGCTTTTATAAATTATTTCTGCCAATCAAACCAGATTTTCTTGGATTATTAAGTTATATAGATATAAAAAAATTCTAGTATAACACATGAAATGTTGCTTTGATTGATTTGAAACTCCATTAATTATTTGACCAGTTCTTAGATTAGAATCCGTAGTCGAAATTTATGCTTACTTATACGTGATTTTGGAGGTGTGTTAAAGAACAGTTCTGTGCTTCTCATGTCACATGTGATTTGTTGGGAGACATTTTCAAGAGGTTGCACTCATAAGATGTCTTGTCAGCTCCTTCTTCTTTTCAAGAGTTTTTGTAATATTCTCAATATGGTACAAAATAAGGAAACATCAGATTTAGCTTCAGTGTTTAAAATACTTCATTAGCTGCTTTTTAGGGTGCAGCTGTACCAGCTGTAGAGGAATACAAATTTTACCTTTAGTCTGTTTCAGTTTCTGATCAATTATTAGGCACAATGCAAGTAAAATCAGTGAAAACTGTAAGTTTAGTTTTGACATATTGCACCACATTTGTGAAGATCAGAATAAATCTATCAAAATGCATACAACATATATCAAATCATACTAAAAACTTTAAATTCATTACTTAGCTCATAAGATGCTTATAAAATATTTCATTTTTAAGTGTGGTCATTATAATTTGAAATAAAAATAATTCTGGAATTCAGACTCTGCACTCTGACATTAATTTATTAAGTATTTTGCAGTTACCATTTAAACTGCAGTGAATAGTTCTGATTGCTTGCCTAAATCACTTTATTAATTCTAGCTCAAGTATAAATTGATAAACAGGTTCATACTATGCAATCTTTCAGAGCATAATTTGAAAGATCATTTTAGGAAAACTAAGATAGTTAATCCTATATTCTTAGGGGTTTTTAGGATTTTTAAATTTGAATTAATGACTTTTCAGATAGAAAAGCTTCCCTTCACAATCTCGGTTATCCTTTTTGATACTATTTTTTCAGGATT
This sequence comes from Emberiza elegans, assembly GCA_024865655.1. Taxonomy (NCBI): domain Eukaryota; kingdom Metazoa; phylum Chordata; class Aves; order Passeriformes; family Fringillidae; genus Emberiza; species Emberiza elegans. Next base: position 45,090,623 of record JALJVW010000139.1, read on the forward strand.
AATTTATATAATGCTTTGAAATGTGGACATTTCTCAGGTGGAAATGAGTTGCTATTGGACAATGCTCACAAGTAATATTAACATGTACAGACTACAACAAAGAAATTCTGATTTATTGCCCAGAACCTACCTCCGTTCAGTAAGAGCTGAAGACTAAATTTAAGAAGAATCAAGATGACAAAAATCTTAGTTTACAGAATCTAAGCTTAGCAACCATCTTGGATGGCACATATAGGTTTGCACATGCATTTATCAAGATTTCCTGATGAGATTATTTTCAAGGGGCAGAATCAACATTTGCTTTCTAAATTTCAGAAAGTCAACCAGTTCCATACCAGCTATTTAGATTTCCTTCCTTATTGTTTTACCCTATATCCCAGCTCTTCTAGAATCTTACTATGTTCATGGAGTTCTTTGCATTAGAAAATCACTTGTAATCAAGAGGAAATAAATTTAGCAAACAAGAAATTGAGGTTCTGAAAGAAAGTGAATTTGTAGTAATTTAGTAATCTTCCTGTATAGTGCTATTACTCTTTAGAAGGTGCAACAGTCCTTAAAAAAGGATTAGATCAGAGGTGAGCTAAATAACTAGAAGTCTGCCAGTCCAGCCTTCAGAGGCGTTAGACAGGCCAGGGGAGCAATGAGAGCATATATTTCTTCTGGATGTAAAAAGAAAATGCTAAATAATGACAATGAGATAAAATCCATAAGTGCATACAAGACATTTTCAATACCATTACTTCTGTACAAATACCTCGAAAACACTCTAACAAATAGTGAGTGGGATAGATCTAGTATTGATTAATCAACAGTCAAATTAAATTAGTAATTTAAACCTGCAAAAGAGAAAGGAAAGCCAGTGGATGCATCCCTCTTAAAATGAGACATTTCAACTTGAACATGGACTGAAATAGTTTATACTGAATATTTTAGGGGATTAATGTAATTTCCTCCATATTTTCTCACAAGGCAGGAGAGAAAAACAGCATTTTCATTTTTTGCAATGGTCAAGCATTCAGCAGTTTCCAATATAATTAAAATGACAGGAGGTATTTTCACTTACTGTTTAAATCATGGAGCTGTTCTCATTCTGTTTCATAACAATAGGCATAAAGGAAGAGGCAGAATATAAAACAAAACTATTCTGACTTCTGCACCCCAGCCATTATAGTTCTTGTTCTGTTTCATTTTAAGCTAGAAAGTCTCTTCCCTACTTCACCCCCTAACAAAAAACAACAACAACAACAACAACACACCTAACCAAGAAAAGCCTGAGATATATTCCTGTGAATTATTGAGGGAATAAAAATGTGTCACTGGGAAAAGCATACACACTTCAGAGTACCAATATTTTTCAATGGCACAGTAACATAGCATCAGAAACTGACTCCATCTTGTAATTTTACTGTGTTCTCAAAGGATGCTTGTGTTCTTCAGTCATTTCTGAATTCTAGTTGTAGATTGTGTAAATATATTTAAATTTAGCCTTAAATTTGTCCTAAATTAGCTGAAGTTTTCCTTAAAAAACAAAATCCCCACATGTGAAGTGCAGAGCTGCAACAGGATTGTCTGCTTTCCAAAGTACACGGTCTGGAGCTTTGGCCTGGAGCCAGACCAGTGACCAGGGTCAGCAAGTGAGCTGCACTAAAATTTTAAACACTCTCAAAATTCGACAGCTTGGCTCAGCAATGCTTTTAGCTTAATATTAAAATATTTCTGTGTTGCATGATATTTGGACCAAATACTAAGATCACTGTTTTCTTTGGGATTTTGATTTGGAGTTTTCTTCCAGGATGTGGAAGATTTTTGTGGAGTAGTGAGGTAGGGATACCTTTCTGAAGAGGCATCTTTGGAGGTTGTCTTCTATTATGGGTCATTTATTCTCTTTGGGAAAGGGAACAGCTGGGAATCATTACAGAGAAAGACTCAGTAGCCATGTAAAGTTCTAGAATACTTCCATTTGTTCCTCTCCAATGCCTGGAAATTGCATGCCAATCATCTACACATATGACCTCAGATTTTGAAAGGGCTATCCTTCATGTACTTGTGCCATGATTATCTCAAAGCTACATGCCAATATGCACATTCAAGCAAACAAATCACAAATGTTATCCCATTATGTCACAGGCTGTACTTGTTAGGTGTTCCAAAGTACTTGACTCTATTGCAAATGCTCAGGCTGCCAGTGCCCATACATATGGTGTAGTCTCATAAATTAAGAATAATTTGTGTCCAAGGTTTCTCTGTGTTAATTCTGCTGTGAAGGATCTGAACCAGTATTTTTGTTGAATGCGGTTCCTTTTCATGTTCTCCTCAGGTCTATGACGTTTTTGGCTAACTTAAATTAACCAACAATATTTCTGGTTTGAAGAAAAATGCTTATCATTTTTTAATGAAAGATAATTTCTAGCTGTAGTTCTTGCTTTTTTCACTGCCAAAACACAATCCAAAACCAACTGTGTGACTTATGCAGAAAGCCTTGCCCTGGTTCTTTTTCAGGCCCACCCTTTACTGTCTGAATAATAATGTCTACAGCAGTGAAACATTAGAAAAAATTTATTTATTCTATCTTTTTTTATAAAAACATATTTATTCTAAAATCTTAACAAACAAAACATTTCTAAACTGAATTCACGTATATAATAGATCTGTTTAGTTTATGCTAGAGTTGGCTGACTGTTAAAGCAGAAATGCTATTCTGTTAAGGCCAGCCTGGAATGACTATTCTTTGAATTGGAGCAATAAAGACCATGCACTATATACTAGCTGCATTTTTTTAAAGAAGAGAACAAATTTGCTATGATTTATTAATTTATAATCCTCCTTTGCATGGCCAGAAGTGAATCCATTAACATAATAGATCATTCTTTAAGTTAATAAATGCTTTCTTTAATGTACTTCACTCTGGTGTCTAACTGGGCATATGATTAAATACAGACATACCCATGATGATGGGACATATCTTTCTGACCAAATGACCTCATGATCAATTGACAGGGAAGTCACAGTGAAGTTCTTTTTAAAGGGATCCTGTAAAAGCTGTAAGACAGAAGCATTAACCTCTAACAAGTGTACATGGACAAGTTGTCATTCACTTTTGAGAATCTGGGTTTGCATTTTTTGCCATCTTACCATTACAAATTGTTAGTTCTGTTTTTAACTACAGCATAACTTGTTATAAAATTCCCAGACACTGTTCTTATGTTTTCTTGTTTGGGTTTTTTTTTCCCCCTAGAGTTCTGTTACATCTGCATCTGCTCATTTTAGATTTTATCACCTATGAATAAGAACTGTATAAATTCCTACAAACACCACAGGAAACTTTGTTAGGAATCCAAAATTCTTGAGGAAGATAGAACCAATCAAACAGGCCTTACTGTCAAAGCATGGCTTTCCTAGTGTATTGTTCACTGCAGCAGTCACATTTCAGCCTACACTTAACTTGGAAAAACCATGATATATCTGTTCAATCATGAGAGAGGTATGGATATATATTGCCCCAAAATTTGGCCCAGAACTGTCTTAATGAAATCATACTTCATAACAATGTCTTCCTTCTTCCAGTCTCCTGGAATATAATTATTATTTGCACTTAAAACCGTTTAAGTATGGTGCTTTGTAGTACCATGACACAGAGTAAAACATTTTTAGATTACAATGAGAAGAAATACCTTTTTGCAGAAAAAAACCCATATACAAAGTATTTTCCAAATGGATCTGTTCTTGACTCTGCTACAGAATTCCTTCTGGGCAAGAAATTTAATATTTCTTTGCCTCAGCTTTCTTCCTGAAAAATGGCAATAGCAGTATTTTCTAAATGCTTTCTATCAATCTTGTCTGATTAAAATATGGTTTCTACTGTGCAGCAATAGGAAGTACATTTTACTGCATAACTATTTTCCAAACACAGTGAAAATTTTCATAGAAATTAGCCAAAAAGAAGACATTGGGCCAAATGAACGGCTTTTTCTTATTTTTGAAACATTGATGAAAATAGTGTAGTGGGATTCAGCTCAGTTTTTCAATTTTTTCCTGAAGATAATCAATGAGCAATTTCAATCAGAAACCAGCATACATTTATGAGATCCATGGAAGAGAATAGACAGAGGAAAATTTCTAGTGGCCCTTTGACTCATCTGTGCAAAACAGTAAGGCACAGGTTTCTGTCCATTCCCTTTGCTGATAAGTTAAATTCACTTCTTCCAACAAAGAGTACAGTGAAGCAATAAATCTATGTCTGTTCTTTATGCATAGACAGAAACAGGGGAGAATATGTTGGAATGAGATGTTAACTTGAACATTAAGCTGTCATGTTAATAGATCTACTGCTTTCTGTACCAGAGAAAGCCATGCTTCAATTTTCTCCCTTGACTGGATTTTTTTCATTAACTCTTCATGGTGCAGTATTTAAGGGGACTGTTGCAATTGCTTTACACATCCAAGTAAAAGAGTTTGTTCTTTATACTATTTCTCTCTTCATCTGATGTGTTGGGGTACATCAATCAATCGATAAGATTAAATAATGTTGCTTTCACAAAATTCTGGATACTTCAATATGGATCTTCTGAAATTAACTTTTCAACTAACTGTGTTTCACTGCATTTTTCTTCCTCTACAGATTATGTAGATTTCAGACCAATAGAGTTTTACTGACAGAAGTTATTTAATTGAGGCACTTCTCATTCCACCAGATGTCTGTTCATAACTGAATTTATTCACTTTTCATTAATTATCCCTCAACTGCAAGAAAGAATACTGGAGACAAAATGTTAAATAAAACACCAGACACACACTAATATCCCTAGGTGGATAACCAAGACACACGCAAATTTTCAGCTAATGTTCATGGGAGTCAATGGCAGTCTGTTGAATTTGGACAAATTCTCTTTTCTGACCACTAGTCCTCCTCTGGGGTTTCATTCTCCAGTTCACTGTAAGGCTATACATGCAAGCAAAGTCTTGGACATTGCAGAGTTGGATTTAGGGCAGTTGCTTCAGAATTCTATTTGAATTTTTAAAGCCAGGGAACTGAAGGGCAACTCATTCATCAGGCAGAATTTAAGTGTGTTCAGAAATCACCTCAGATCTCTCCACAGCCAAGACCACTGTTCATTAAGTATTGACCATTGATGCGTTTTTCTACATTTAAGTTGAAACTTGAGCTTTCAGTCAATATGATCCAACCATGATAAGAAGTGGTATTTTTCATCTCTCTTTCTGAAATAAATTTCAAAATTAGAAATTTCATTCTACAAATATTTCACAGAATAGATGACTCTTGGGATTATCTCTTCCAATTTCATGCTTAAACTGCAAGAATCTATAAATTCCAAGAATACATAATTAATAAATTATTAAACAGAAAGACCAAACTATGTCAAATATATTCACTATGTGTGGCTAAAATATATGTTATATTAACACAAAATAATACAAGTGAGAATGGCTGCCTACAATGAGCCCTTTCTGCTGGAAATGCAAGCTACGTGTGGCAGACCTATACCCAAATGACTACTGATTTACACATTGGCTAGACTGATGAGAAGATTTTTTTTTTAAAATCCTCTCAAACAGTTCTGTTAAATCATTACAAACTTGTCCTATTTTATCTTTTTTCCTACTTTTTGCATGAACTTAAGCTGTAAGAAAGATTTTGATTTGCATTCATGTTCTTGAGCCAAGTTTATAGTGGAATACAACATAATCCAGTTCATGGGAAACATTCACTCGTGAATCACTGAAGTGCATTCTGGAGTCAAATTTGTCAGCTATTCTAATAGGAGACAGCAGAGATACATAGCAGTTTAGAACAAGAAGTCAAGAGAAACCTCATGTAAGTGGTCTGAGGATTTACTTTGGAAAAAAACTTTGTAACATGTAAAGGAGAGTAGGAAATTCTAATAAGTAGAATTTGTGAGAATTAATCTAGCTAGAAAGTACAAAAAAAACTTTTGTGGTTTAGACCATTTCTAAAAATAAGACCAGTGAACATATTTTAACCTAATTATTAAATACTATAAATACACGAAAATTACTCCTTCCTGTATCTTGGATTTTCAGGCTGATAGTAACTGCGGCAGGAAACCTTGTAACTCAAACCCTTCCTTTTTTTTTTTTTTTGCCAAAATTGAAAAAAAAATCTTGACGTGACACAGATGCAGATCAGAGGAGTGGTTTCTTTCAAGTGAGAAGGATTAATGCTTCACAATATACTGTGGCATGAAAACCTACAGTCTGCAAAAGCTAACCTTCTTATCTTTCCATAGGATACTGCTGTCGCACTGTAATGCAAAGCAGCTTCAGCATCGTGATGAAAGTTGGCACACAGACAAGAGTTCATGAGTACAACACTGGGATCCAGATATATTTAAATTTATTAAAGGTTGACAAAGCATTGCTGCTATTTTCCAAGTCAATACATCATATCACCTAACAATGACTTGTTAGGTTAGAAGTGAAAAATTAGATCTCTGAAATGTTTATTTCAAATAATAGATTAGTTACGATATGAAGTATCCCAAGAGTACATTCTTAGGGTCTATCCATTGATAGAGAAGTCCGTGGAGATTTGATTGAGGATTAAAAAAAAACAGTGTAGCATTCTCTCTTTACATGAGAAGGTAAGCCAACACGCCAAATTGAGGACTATATGGAAACAAAACAGACATGAAGAAGGCCAACAAAAATATAACTACAATTGGTCTAGAAATATCAACACAATTTATGAAGAACAGAATGAGCAGTGTTGGCCAGGAAGAACTCAAACTCCCATTTCACATTCTGCTTGAGTGTGGGAATTGGAGAGAAAATTTCCTCACATGGAGTCTCATTTCAAGCAGCCAGAAGGATGGAGCAGAATTCATGAACATCCCAAGAGTAATGTACCACAGGGTGTTTGAAATTGCACAGATTTACTGATATCAAGAAAAAAAAAAAAACAGAGTAAGAACAACAAATTCTGTTCAGGAAAGTGTCCAGGTGCCTTCCCAGAGTCCAAGTATTTACTGCAAGAATTTAAATTGAGATAATTAAACATAAAATAATGAATGGTGGCACTCATGTTGAAAGTGAAGAAATATAAAATAATTTTAAAAACAGAGCAGTCTATTTAGGTTTTTTCTCCTTCTCTACCATATGCAGTGAGATATCATAGTGAAGAGACACAAAAATTCCTGGAAGAGTAGATTTCATATTACAGCAAAATTTATCTATTGAAAATACAGGACACTGTATTTCAAATTGCATGTAGTAACAAACTAGTGCCATTTCTTCTGAGCAGTACTATGAAAAAGGATTATAGTAAAGTGTGTTACAAAAGTGTAAGTATTTGGAATTAAATGTTTGAAAGTTTCTGAGGATTGCTTAAGGATATCCATCCCTGGCACTCTGTAGCACAGAAAATCTTCAAGCCTTAAGTTCTCTGCATTGAAATTAATCCTCAGCCTTTCAAACCGTGGTATAAGAAAAATGAAAATATAAATCTAGAAGACTTTTTGAGATGCCTGTAGACCAAGAAGCTGTCCTTTTCTGCTTATTGTGGAAACTAAATGGGCTAAAAGCTGGGGCTGAAATTCACAGGGAACTCTTTGTCAAAGAGGGTGGACCTGCTTAACAAGAGGAGAGCGTGGTACGACATAAGAAGCCGAAGGGTGGGAGGGCTGATGTGAAACCCAGAGGCTTCTCTGAAAGATGCTATGAAACTCACAGTTTCCCGTAAATTTTTCAGTTTTAATGAGTGTAAAAATTTCCATGAAAATAATTTTTTTCTAAGGAAACTAGGCAAAAAATTTGAGAATTAGCTATTAAGAGGTATTCACTAACATTCTGCCTCTAGGATGCCTTCAGATAAACATGAAAAATGTAATTATAAAACTGTCAGCTCAGGTACTGGAAACTCTCTCCCTCTCTGCACTAGTACCAAACTTCCTCTATAATTTTTTGCTGCAAAGGGAGACTGTTACCTGAACTTTTTTTAGTTTAGTTATCTACATTATATGGATGTTCTTCTATATCTTTGAAAAATGTTTAAAGACTCCATTTCATGTTTGTTTTTGTTTTTTTCCATACATAATTTATTCTGTCTTTTCTTTATCCGAGGAATTCTTAAACTTAATTTGATCATAATATGAATGTTAGGAAATTCTGAGATAAGTGTTGTGAAATACAGTAACAAAAATGTGCTTTATTATTCTGGTATTTATGTATTCTTAGAATATTTCAAATGTAGAATATATATTCTAAGAATATTTTTTAAATTATCAGAAAGTATTGATTTACAAATGGAATAGGAGGGAATAGTATGTGATAAACAAAAAATGGTCTGAGTTCAACTTGTGAATAACTCCTCCTACTTTAGTGTCATACATAAAGAATTTCTTTGACCCACTGTACTCAGAGCACAAAGAAGTTACAGCTACATGTTTTTGAGGATATGTAGGTGAAAAACAGCCAGAAAAGGGCTTTACAGTCACCAGAATAAAGTTTTGTAGATTCACAGTTAATCAAACATACCCATATCTGAAGTAATCTGTGAGAATGTAGCAATTTTTTTCCTTCTAAATGCTGCCATATTAAAAAACTTTTCGCGGATTTTGTCTCCGTTTTTCCTTTACTATTGTTCCTACTCGTTACTGCATTTTCCAAGCAATGTGAGGAGTGCTTTCTGCTCACTGCACAGTCACTCAGCCAAAGAGAGTGTCTGCCTAAGGGCCTTTATAAATGGACAAATGATAGAAGGAGAAACAGGACACAAGGAAAGAAGAGACTTACAATTACTAATCAAATTCAACTTTCCATTATTTCAGGTCAGTGCTACTTCTTATCTTAAAATATTTCATTTCAAAAGGGTCAAGATCTCTTCAATAAATTCAATTGTGAGCAATGTTTAATGAAACATTATAGCAACATCATAAGCAATAGATAAAAGCTGAGAGAAATCCAACTGCTGTTTGCCAATCTGAATCAGAAAGTTGTGATTCAGGTATGATTCACCTTACTCTGGGATCTAGAGCAAAATTATTTGTTAGCAGTTGCTTTTCTGTGTGGTTAACATAAGGTTTAATTCTCATAGCTTACTCTGAGAAACTTAAGACAATCAAAATTTAAATGATCCAATAATACAATGGTGATAGATCAGAATGCAGGAGATTGATTTTTATCTCTTCAAAAAAAATAATGTTTGGGTAACAGAAATAGTTAAAGTATCTCTTAAAACCTTTGCCCCTTTAACCTCTAAAAGCCAAGGAGAGCATTACTTCTAGCTCATGATCAGGATCACCACAAGCAGAAATCTTTTCTGCACATGATGACTTCGTCACATGTGTGTTGATTATTTGGTCCATTATTAGATCATTGGCAGGTCAAATTCACAGCACACTTACGATATTTCATCACTGTCCTGAAGCATTGCATTGGCTTAAGAGAAAAAAGTTTTGAACCTTATCAAGTCTTTTGAGTAGTGGACTTCAGCCACATGGATCCCTCTTATAACCACCAGCAAAAAGGGAAACATTAGAATTCTTCCAAAATACATACTGTGTTGGGCACACAAGGAAAAATGTCTGTCAAACTGTGGAAGGAAAGTTTGGAACATGGCTTACCATCCTGCTTCAAACTTTGAGGGACAAATTTTCTTCTTGCAGTTTCCCTGCTCCCAACACATTTTTATGTGTCTTTCTCTTCCTCTGTAAACTCCCAACATATTTTTATTAAATCCTGTCGATTTCCTACAGAAATTAGGGAAAATTAGTCCATCTTAGACTTGCAAGAGTCTCAATTTTCAGTGAAGCTCTCATGACAATTTACTTGTGACTATCCATTGGGAAAAAAGCCTCCAGTTCATTTTGCAGAGGCATATATGCCATGAGAATTTGTATACTGTGAGGAAGTGTCAGGCTTTCAAGCAAGAGATAAAGAACTGGAAAATCTATTATACTGCTACCCTGGTCTGAAAGTCACAAGTGGGAAGACAAGAAACAGCTGAGGGCTGGGCAAAAATGAAAGAACCAATGAACACGCATATAAATGTATATACATTGATTCACTGATGGCTGTAAAAATATTATGGTTTTTAAATAAATAATTTATCACATAAAAATATTTATGTAATTTTCTTCAAGGATATGTTTTGCTTATTTCATCCTATCAGGAGGCAGTAACAGATTCTGGACCTTAAGTGACCCGTGGCAATAGAGAGACAACAAAAAGTAGCCAGTTAGAAAAAATGAACCGTTAAAAAAATGCTTCTGTAATATTCTTACTATGATGTTTTGGGCAATAGATGACAGTTTTTAGTAATTTTTTGGTAATCATCAGTTATGAGTCACCTGCATTCTTCAGGCACAGGAACAAACAGAAAGAACAATCCTTTCAAAGGTATCGATTAATGTCTGACCTTCCTAGATAGGAAAAAAAATTGGAAAGATGACCCACTATCTCAGAAAGGCACAGACACAAATATGCAAATAAAATTAATAATAATAAAAAGTTATATATTTAGTTTCAAAAATGTATCAATTTTAATGGTATTTCCTGATTTCTGGGTTTCTGGTTTTATCATGCTTTATGCAGGGTATGTTCCTTTTTGAGAAAATAGTAACAATATGGCTAATCATTAATTAAATTTCAAAATGTCAACTTTTAAGAATGTGACAATATATAAATGGGATCTTCAAAATCAATAACATTTCTTCAATATAATACATATTTAGATGAAAGCACAAAAGTATTGTACAAAAGCATATTGTGATAATCCTCATAAAGGGACTTCCAAGATTCTAGTAAATGAGAAAAAAAAAATGAAAACTTAAAATATATTTCAGAGAAAACCTTTCAAACAAAAAACTGAGAAAATAGAATTTGGGGAAGCACCTCAGTTAACAAAACAGTGCTTCAAAATCAGAAGATATCATTGTGTATATAAGGACTGGTAATTTTATCTCCTATAATGTAATGTGTTGCTGGATGAACTATGTGGTAAACATCAGCCTGTTGTTGATATAAATGATCTAATCTTTCACAAAAGCCAAAAGATGAGACTTTGCCTGAAGCACTCAAAGTATCCTTTGTCAGCACTGTTTCTTTTGAAAGGAATTCAGCCTTCACGCTGTAGTTAATCCTTGACCTGCCATCCTCGCCTGCCAAGGAAACTGACACTTAATGTCAATTAGAGTGATCTCTGTTGTGACTTGGACACAGCTCCACTGGGACCTGGATTGCAATCAGCAACAAATTACATGAAGGACTTAGAACAGGTCAGATCATATAGTCATGAAATTGAAGCCATCAGACATGGCTTAGCCAAATTTGAACCAGCAATTGATAAGCTGGTGGCTCTATATTACCACTTCTGTTATTCTACTGACAATTTGCTGAGCTATCCAAAATATGTCCGGGGTCATATGTTTCCAAAGACATGCACCAGGGTGTGCCAGATTGTTTCTATTGCATAGATGAGTATTTTCAATCCATTGCAGTCAATGTGCCTTCTGTTTATCAATCCAGATAATCTAAATATAGAATCAAAGCCAGCCAGAAAAATGTCACAGTAAAGGGCTACATATTTCAAATGCATTACATAATATTTACCACCCTACCTACTAACATTTTGTATCAATTACTTTTCAGCTGTTGCTCAACACAGGAGCACTGGGACTCTATGTACTGGTTTAGTCTTCCTTATAGATTTATCACAGACCTTAGCATGAGTTAAGTAGAATTAGGCCTCAACTACTATATATACAATCAGAAATTTTATAGGCATTATCAGCAGGCATAAAGCATCTATAAGTTTAGCTCATGGTAATCTGGTATAACAAATGTTACTGTTAAAATTGAAGAGAAAGATGTATATTTATAAATAAGATATCACTGGACAAATGGGATCATTTTGCAAAAAAAGGAATTTTTTTAAAGAGTTAGAAACAGAAGGAACCATATGAGAAGAATTTGCCAACAGAGCATTAAAACAACACTGTAGAGTGCCAGAAAATCTGGAAAATCATTTGAGGCGATAGGAAATATAGTAGAGTATTGTATATGAATAAGACAGGAGGAGCAGTTCCAGAAATAACTTCTGCTTACCTGTAGGAAAGACTGGATTAAGCATAAGGCTAAATAGATTCCCACTCCAGCTCTGAAGGTCCATTATGCTTACAAAAAAAATACAGTATAAAGTATGAAAAATAAAAATGTATCCATAAATCTGAAATATAAATGTTTACACATTTTTACTTGGAATAAGGATTAGAACACATACCTAATAAAAGTGGAGCTGTCCTTTTTAATATGCAGAAATATGTGAACTATGCTTAATTAATCTCGGGGACAGAAGATCTCCAACTTTAATTTGCGGGAATAAATGATTAATGGTTGCTACTTCTTTCCAGGGTTTTTTTTTTTCCTATAACAAGGGCTGCAAATAAGATGATTCCTGGGAAGCTGTGACCACTACCAGACACCTTTCCATTGTAATACACAACATTCATCTTTGTGCTGGCAAGAGTCAGGAAATAGCCAAAATTTCAGGATTTTAGGTCAGGAGAAAACCTGAGCTGGGCTGACTGTAGTCCACAAAGGGGAAAGGACTTTGTGGGTGGCATCATTACTGACCTGGGGACTCAGCTGGGCACACACAAAAAAATCCACTAAATCTTTTCCCGAACAGAGAATAACAAGAATATTTCAAGAAAAACCATACCATAAATATTTGTGGGAAGCAGACATTCTTTTATTTAATGAAACATGGAACTGAATGAATGAATGATCTTTTCAGCGATCACATACTTTTAGCTCCAATTCAGAAGCTGATTACTTAAAATATTGACACTCTTTTGATGTAATGCTTATTTTGTATCGGTTAAAGTCCACTGAAATCTGTAGAATTATTCTTAATTTATGTTGGCATAAACAATTTTAAAACCCATAAAAATCTCAGATTCTCCTCAGGTCTGAGCTTTTTGGTTATGTTTCTTGGGTGGGTTTTTGTCTACTAGCTGACTTTCAGTTATGCAGTTATAACTGCATTTCATTTAAGCAGTTTTAAACTTGGTAAAAAAGTATGAAAGACCAGCAGTTACTGAATATTCAATACAAAAACATCCCAGTATACCTAGAAAATAAATTAAATCAGTACTTACCAAAGAGAATCTTTCCTAAAGGAAACTAAAACCCCAAATTTTATATAAGTTTAAGTCAGGCTATGTTTAATAACTTTCATTGTTTTGCACATATGGTGACAAGAGGACAATTAAGGTTGTTACAACTGTTGCATTATCAACTTCCAAAATTGTTGTAGGAGATGGGAAACCAAAGTGCTATTGACAGCCTGCTGTCGCTCTTTGAATCTCTTCTTGTTATTTTAAGAAAGCCTGGCAATAAACAGCAAGGCATGAAAACTGAAGTTTAGCAGTACCATTGGTAAAGCAGGTAGAAGAGCTTTCAATCTGTGTATTGGACACTTCAATATCACATGTAAAATTGCTTGATTTTTTTTCCCCTAAGTGTTATGATAATAAATGGAAATCAAAAGGGGGCACGCACTGTGACCTTTTAGATTCTCAGATTGTTTTTGATGACTCTGGTGAGCTCAGTGATCATGGAGCATTGTCTGTTTCAGATGGAAAAAAGTCCGAAATTCTTCTTATTGAGGCTGTGGCATGGAATAGACAAAGGCCTTTCTTGAGAAACAATCTCTAGGACTACTTATTTTAAATGAGGCTGAAAATTCTTAATTCAACAAGTATTCCAACTCACTTTTATAGGATTGGTTTCTTAGGGTGGGGAGGGGGTTTGAAAGTTGAATGAATCATTGCTAAATCTATTGTCCTTGGCCACAGCCAAGGAATGAATGAATGGAATGAATTTCATTTATGCACAGATTAATTAATACAAATTTCTTCTGTTAAACTGAATGAAAGGTTATACTGAAGTTTATACTATGTTCTGCTTTGTAGCACATAAAAGAGACATGTCTGAGAGATGCAGTTTTAATGATACAATGCATTAGAAATCATTATTCTCTTAAAGATCTGTGTGTTCTGTTAGGCATACAGAGAAATTCATACATGGGTAGAGCAGACACTGTCAAATGAAAGAAAAATAAATTACTTTGTTGTCAGGGCAAAATCCCCCATCCTTATCTTTATGCTTTGCATGGCAAACACAATGTTGAATTATTACCTTTTCTGTAGACATAAAAGCCTAGGTCCACACAGAATACATGCTGATTATAAAAAATGGCAGCATTTCTCTGGACCTACTGCATCCCAACTCCACAGTATTATTAGACACAGTAAAGTCAGCTCCACAGGAAGCTCATTAAAGTGACTCGTGGACTATAGGAATGCTTAAAAGGTTGATCTAGAGGATCTTTGATCTAGAGAATCTATCTCAGATTTCAGTAGAATCAGTATCTACAAGTTTTTTCATAGCAAGTGTAATTAGGGGTATGTGAACACTGTTTAGACATAGCAAATTCTTTGAAATGGCCTTCCTCTTTTTGTTTCCAACAAGTAAGAAACTGCTTCAAATTAGTAACTATTAGCTGTAGTAAGCAACAATTTCCAGTTATGAACCTATTTCTTTAAAAAAAAAAGTAGAAAATTAAATAAAACAAATTAAGAGTGTTAACTTATTAAATATTATTCATTTGTTTATTTTACATTTTACAGCATCAGTGGGTTAATGATATGTGACAAACAAAAGTGTTTCTTGGGCTGGATGTGCACGTGATGTTTTTTCCATATTGAGACATAGAACAATGATTGCAAAGACAACTCAGTGCAAAATGGCTGAAAACCCACAGAGCTGCAGTTACCAGATAGCCTACTCTTCTGCCTTAGCAGATTTAGATATTAACAGAATATACAATATCTTCTTAATGGGACATTATCAAGTGTTTGCATATAAGTGTATGGATGTGCATTTTCCTTTAGTTTTAAAAGCCTCTTAGACGCCTTTTCCTTGTCAGAATGGATTCTCTTCATTGGGCAAATGGACTTATTTCATTCTCGGCACAAGACAGTTTGACCTATTGAACATAAAACTGGCTTTGCTGCTTTAATCCAAACCCACAGCCATTGAACAGTTGACACTATTATATTCTATAGGCCTGATTAAATCTGTCATAGGCACCCATGTGGTAAGGGAAAAAATAAGGTAGCAATAAAGGTCCCCTGACATATAGAAAAATATATCAAGAAAAGAGCAAGGTTTTTGTCGGTGACATTTTTGTGTAAAGCATATGTGTGTCTGTAACTTAGTCCTCAGTGGAGTTTCCCTCCAGGCATCCCACATCCAAGGTGGGATTCACAGCCAGGCTCAAGGTGCTTTGGCTCAGTGCTGGAATCTGCAGGGTAGGATATCTCTCTGAATCAAAACCTGCTTCCTAACAGAGCAGCAGTGTGGGTGGTAACAAAAAGAAAGGGTTTGGAGGAGGAGACACGAATTCTGTCTAAGTATATGGGTCTTGCATTGGTCCTGCAGATTGTTGAATAGGTTTATAGGTTAGCCACTAGCTGAGTTTTCAGGTAATCTCTATCCAACACATAAATCAGGATTCAGTGGCTTTCTCTTCTGCTGTCATTTGTCATGGGAAAGAAAAGACAAGCATCCAGTTATTTCTCTTCATCCATTCTGGTTTGCCACATTTAGCTAGTTTCTAATTTTTTCGGACTAATTAGCATTGCTTAAGGGAGAACAGAGAAGGGAGAATAAGCTCAGAAATTATTAGGTAGTAGCATCTAATTTTGGCACATACTGCTGCCTATAACTTTTACTAGCACTAGGACAAGGAAAATTCCAGAACTTAAAAAAATGCCCAATCATAAACAAACAAAAAAAGGGACATTTTGCTGCAGTGACTACTATTGATCTGCAAGCAGCAGTTCAGCACACAGCGCTGTGGTGTTGTGACAATATGCGTAAATTTCTATTATAATGCAAAAGCAGTTAATGTTGACCAATTCCATAACTGGCTCAATCCTTTTCCATTGTTTTTCACTGATAGTCAATATACTTTTATTTAAAGTGAAACTTAAAAATAATAGAGGTATAATTATAGTCACATTTAAATCAATTATTTTTACACAACATTAAAATTACCTGTAACTTTCTAAGGTTGAAGGCTATATCGACTTTATCTAAATATTTTTTAAAATAATGCTCTCCAGTTTTAAATGGAAGTCATTGGTGAGCAGGAGGGATAATGAAGTGTGGGAAAAAGATGCAGTCATGATTTAAATTGCTAAATTTTATGGAAAGACACAAATAGAAAGAGCTCATTTGATATCTTTGTGTGCATTTTTATTTCCCTACGCAAGTTAAGGCTGAGAAATGTTTTTCAAATGAGTTCTATTTTGTTCACATTGAAATATTGTATTTTAGGAACTAGAATATTAGCATAACTGCTGCAAATATTTTTTTTACTAGTGTCTTCTTTTACAAATATACACAATCTTCATATATAAGCATATTATCAATCTTCCCAAATGTGCCATCAGAATCAAATTATGTGGGCTTGAGGATCTTTACTGTTATTGAAAGACTATTCTACACACAATGGTCCACAAAAAGTAATTACAAACCAGTTAATTATTTTATTTATTTCTGAACTAGGTCTTGTTGCTTCTCATTGCACCTGGAAAATATCCAGAGAAATATAGATTTTAGCTAAGTTGAGTAACAGTTGTTCTTTAGAATTTGCAGGGTTTGTTTGCTTTCATGTTGTTCTTATAAGAAAATTCTGTTGGAACTTATTTCTTGGGTAGTTGGGTTATACTGAAGAGTTGTACTAAAACCTCATTCCTTTAGATATGACAATTGTGCAGTCTCTGTACTACAGCGTATTAAAAAGTTGCATGCAACATCAAAATTTTTTCCCATTTTTCCTGCAAACAGAAATTAATTGATAAAAATTACATAGCTGTCAGTAGGAGTAGGCAGGTCTGAGCTTCATCCCTGGCTTTCAGCTGACTAGCCTGGCTCACCTGTCTCCAAGACATGACTTAAAAGATCACTATTAATGACACCTAAATATCAGGAATGCTAAAAAACTAAAACTGGACAGGGCAAATCTGAAACATAAAAACATGCACAGACTGTTTCAATTGTCTGTTACTGCAATGCATATTTTAATCCAGTAAATGTGGAACATTTTTGGAGATATTAATTCAATCCCATGTGCCATGAAATCACAAAATCTTGATAACACACCTTTGACTTCTTAACTATGCATCCACAGAGATTTTGAGATAAAACTACTCTTTTCCTTGACAACATCTATTTACATATATATACTCAAACGCATAATATCCTGAAAGTTTAAATAACTTTTCTCTAGTCTGGATGGATAATTAATCAGTCAATCATTAATGACAGTTAGCTATAAGCAGAAAGCCACAAAGCTGAGCTTTCCAAAGACAAGTATGTATATCTAAGAAGCAAGACAGTAAATTGATATCCTGTTTGTGACTTATTGGAAGGAGACTGAAAGTCCCAAGTCATTTAGCTTGCAAAATCATTTTCACTTCCATAGCCCTTTTCCTTTTGAGTACATAATTTCCTCAGCTGGGATAAATCTTTTTTTTTTAAGACATGTACACACAATCCAGAGTGAGGTTACAACCCTTAAAAGTAGCAAGACACGGGAGACAACCAGATGTAATAGATCAGTAATTCAACAGCACTGAGAATGCTCATGGGGGAAGTTCCTATGTTTCTTACTGAAATAATTGGATTTCTAAATATTTCTATGTAATATTTCTAAA
Source organism: Emberiza elegans (assembly GCA_024865655.1). Lineage (NCBI taxonomy): Eukaryota > Metazoa > Chordata > Aves > Passeriformes > Fringillidae > Emberiza > Emberiza elegans. Next base: position 45,108,388 of record JALJVW010000139.1, read on the forward strand.
TATTATGCTTTCAGATAAAACTTTGGAAACAGCAAATCTAAAACAAGGTTCATTTTTTATATTATCTTGCTGTTCTCAAGCCAAACTGGTAATGGAATGACACAGGATTGTTGCAGGTGTTGTTATGAACTGAGTCAAGGAGAAATTAAAAGCTAAAGACAAAAAAAGTACCAGCTTAGAGATTTCTTTCTCCTCTCTTTGGGCTGGTAAGAATGATGCTTCTCAAGAAGGTGACTATAATAGTGGGACTTAGCACATTCCATGAATTGGATTCAGCTGACCTCTTGATCATCAGTTCCCTCTGAAAATTAAGTTGGTAAAAATTAAGGTATTTTATTGCACCTTTGAGTGAATTAAAAATCCAAGAATTTAAAAATTAACACAAATTTAAGAAACTTAATTCAAATAAGTTTTTTTCTATATTTAAAGAGAAAATTGTAGCATTTAAATTATTACATATTTATCTACTTATTAGCAATTATGATTGAAAGTACAAAGATGACTTTGAAATTTGGTTGATATATTATATCCCATAGTGAAACCTATTACAATACAGCTGACATTATATTCACATTTTAGCTTATAAGAAAATTCTAACCATCTTCATCCTTCTGTCTTGTGGGGGAGGTCCACGTGTGTGTTGCAAAGGTATAATTTTCCTGGTTCTACTGGAGATTCACTTGTTTAGAGGAAAATTTAAACTGATGCTCTTAACTGTCATGCTACCTATGCTGTCAAATATTGATAAATAATATCCTTGATGAAAGCTGAGAATTGTACTATCTACTTCACCTGCTTTAAATACTTAGCTGGGGAACGATTTGGGGATGTTGGTCAGTAACTCCACATGACCTAGCAATGTGCACTTGCAGCTGAGAAAACCTCCAAAATGCATCAAAAGGAGTGTGACCAACAGGCCAAGGGAGGGGCTTCTCTCCCTCTGCTTCACTGTTGTGAGACCCCAATGGAGTGCGGCATCCTCGTCTGGGGCCCCCAACATAAGAAGTACTTAGACCTGTTGCAGCGAGTCCAGAAGGGGTCATGAAGAGGATCAGAGATCCTACAAGGCTGGAGGCCTACCAGAAAGACAGAGAGGGACTATTTACAAGGGCAGGGAGTGACAGGAGATGGGAATAGGCTTCAAACTGAGAGACTAGGCTTAGATTGGATGTTAAGAAGAAATTCTTTACTGTGAGGGTAGTGAGGCAGTGGCACAGGTTTCCCAGAGAAGCCATAAATGCCCCATCTCTCGAGGTGTTCCAGGCCAGGTTGGATGGGGCGTTGAGCTACCTGATATAGTGGAAGGTGTCCCTTCCTATGGCAGGGAGGTTGGAACCAGATCATCTTTTTGGCCCCTTCCAACACAGGCCATTCTATGATTCTATGATTATGCTTCCATGACTACCACAAGTTTCATTGGTACGGTTGTGACCGGGGGGCTTATGATAGCTAAGGAAGCCCATGTAGTTTTTCTTCTTGGTGGTTTTTTAATTTATTCTTATGTTATTGATGAACCTCTTACACTTAACTGGAAACAGCATTCTCTAAATCCTTGCAAAGTGTTTCAAATCTGCCTCAACTGGTAGTAATGGCTAGGCCCAGAATTGCACGGCACTATTTAAATCAGTATAGCCACAGGGGTTTGAATATTTCTGTTGTAATTTCTTTATTTTTTTCTGGAATTAAAATCACTGTCTAACTCGATATGTAGAGAATATTTTCTCACTTTTTGAATATATTTTTCCATTTCTTCTTCTAAATAGAAATGTATTTTCTGGATAAAACTGGAAATCGTGTCACACTAGAGCAAATGAAGGACCATAATTCAAGATGCATCAGCTTAATCTTCCTGTATACAAAAGCTTTTCAGTACAGATGATCTGTGAAGCATGCCAAGCCTCCAAGACAGAATTCAAATAACAGGCAAGTCAACAATAAATTCTTATAATAAAATTAACTATGCTTGTATAGAAAACAAAAGCACCATGCAGTGTCTCTGCAAAGAGAAGCAATGTGCTTACAGCCTTTGTTGCCACAAGTACAAGGGCTATACAACATTCAAGAGCATTTTTGAACTGCAAGAATGACACCAAAGATTCAGTCTTGCTGAGTCTTTGATGAATGTGGCACACTTTTTGAGAATATACCTCTATGCTGCTAGAATAACATCAGTCATTTCATGTTTTAGATGTGAATACACAAACAAGTCACTGTGGGGCAGTCTCTTGTGTACAGATCTCCTCCCCAGCCCTCATGCACAATCAAACATCTATGACACAAACCCTTCTTCAAGAAAATAGTAAATGCAATGAAATATCCCTCTTTCATTTTGTGAAGGTCCTTTTTTTGGCAGCCACAGTATTTCACAGACTTAGTGGAATAGAGAAGCACTACTGTACAATAAATCAAGTTACTTTTGAATTATGCCTACCTGACTTTTGCTCATGTGTTGACAGGCTGATTCTAATAGCAGACATTGTGTTTTCTATGAATACTACATTTTGTTTATGCAGCACATCAGGCTTGTTGCCAGAGACTTTAGATGTAACCTCAAAACCAACATTATAATAACAAGGATATTTTACACCACATTGCACTTAGCCTTAGCAATCACCTAATTCCCTTTAATGGCAATTGCCAGTTACAAGACTGAGACAGCATGGAGTGAGCTCATGTTAGGAGATCATTAACACAGCTACTTGCCAAAAACTGCAGCTCTGTCAAGTATCAGGTTCTAGAGAAATCCTGCAAAATGGAATGCCTCTGCTTCTGTCAACATCACCATGACCTGACTGAAATCTAAAAATTCACAGTCCTTAAATTGAACTTAAGGATTGTCCTTTTCTGCAGCTTTCATTTATATCTTCCTCCTATAGGGATTCTCTGGTATCTTACAATGGCATTAATTAGCAGAATGATCCCATCAGTGAGGCAGTGTTTCTTCTTTTACACGTTTGTCTCTTTTTCACTAAATGGGTAAGGACTTAATTTCCTTGTGAATCTGTTGTTTGTCAGTAAGATACAGTGAAGGACAGATAGACAGAAAGATAGTATTACTAAGCAAAGTGCATTTTCTAGATTAAAAATAACTCAAAATCTTTCAAAAAATGCTAATTAAAATACCCAAAAATAATTTTAACAAAAATTCATTGTCAGGGTGCTAGAGCATCAGATAGAATAGCAAACCTCCTGTCCTTACCTCTGACCAAAGCTGGATTTGGTTTTCAGCCAGTCTGAGGAGCTCTACAGCAAACATCCATGCTGTTTACATTGCAAGAGTGTCTGTGGCACCTGCATTTCTCCTCATCAAATCAGGTGCTCCGTGCCCTGAGTGCAGCCCTGCTGCAGGGTCCTGCAGTGGTGTGGGTCACACAGGGCTCCACTGCTGACAGTGCAGTCCCCAGCACCCATCTCAGGGGTGGGCGATGCCGTGGCCAAGCACCAAGGCCTCTTTCTGTTCCAGCAGAAATGAGAGTGACTCATGCAGTTACAGGGGGGGAAACCATAGCAAGAATCATCTGGGGACCTGTGTGGTATTCACATTCTCTACACAGAGAGAGACATAATTCTCTCTCCCAGGATTTTTCCTGGGGATGGCAGTCAGAAAGCGCTGAGAGAGAAGAGAAAACAATTCTTATCTCTATTCAGTGCTCTTGTTGTTTGGCACATGTGGAATGTGTTAGAGATTCTTTACCAAAAGGGATTTGTTAATTGGACTCTGCTGATGGTTGTTTGGACTGATTGACCAATTCGGTCAAAACTGTGTCATGACTGGAAAGGGTCACGGGGTTTTCTTTAGTTTTATATAGTTTTAGTATAAAGTATAGTATGTAGGGTAATATAATGTAGCTTAGTAAAGCATTTGTTCAGCCTTCTGAATCATGGAGTCAGAGCACGTTATTCCCTGGCTGAGGGCTCCCTGCATCAATAGACATGAGTTTGCCACTCACAAAGTGGTATTCTTACCTCTCCTTATAGGACGAGGCAACCTCTTTGAAGAGTGATACAGTCCTTATGCTATGCTCATAGTTTTTAACCTCCCTCTGCACCTACCCAAAAATCTTTCTATTGTCTGTTGTACCAAGATCCTAAGAATTTTGTTGTCCATTTGTTTTCCAGCTCTCTTTGACAACATTCATGTTGTAAGCCTGATAGAGAGTAGTCACAACTGCACCAACAACTTCACTCCCCTCACAGCCCAGACTGGACTGTGCCTTTGTTAGTGGCTCCCTCGGTGTCAGTAGAGGCTTCCCAAGGGACCAGCAGCTGAAGCAATCAAGTGCTGAACATTTTCTGTTTGGAGAAGATAAGCTACTGTGAGGCAGTGTGCAATATTTATGAGTCTCTTACCACCTCAACAGCTATATTTTTTAATTCTAGAAATAGATTTCTGGAATTATGTATGCAATTCTGGAAATATATGCACTGCACTGAGGGATTCAGATCTTTCTCTAAAATATTTTCAGTAACGAGGTCTGTTGAAGTAAGTTCTACACCTTAATATCTTTTCTGTTGAAAATTATCACATGCTCTACATTTAAGATCCTGTGGCTTACAAAGAAATCTATGTTCAAGAGTTCAGCTTTTTTGTTAAATTAGCTGTATTTATTAAATAAGTATAATTCCAATTATAAGATGGTGTAGGACGACAATTGTTAAATAACTTCTGAGCACAGGTTGTAACATGTGCCAAGACTCTACATATGGTGAAACTTTAAACAAATACTTAGTAGGATAATAACTCACAAGGGAGTTAATTGTCCTGGTTGTACATTTGTCTCCTTGCACAAACTGTTAAAGGTTCTGGCCCTTTTTGTTTTCATATGAGCACGTCATTTTGCTAATGGATTTAACACCACCATTTGCCCCAATTTCCTCAGGTCTACTTCAATCAGCACACAAAGCACTACACAGAAAGAAATGCATATGGATTCATCTCCTTCATTTCAGAGCCCTCAAAGAGGAAATCTGTTATTCCTTTTCCTTTGAAAAACTGCGTTTAGTAATGGGTTAAGAGATTGAGGTACAGTAGCAGTGAGACCTTCCCCAGAGCAGAGGTGACTTCAGAACCATTGAGATAAATGCTGTTTCCATACATATTACAGAAAAATACATTGATTTTTCCTAGTTTTTAATTGTCATCACGGTTTTGTCTTTGTTGCTATTTACTTTCTTGTTTCTTTGAAATGTCTTTACTTTCTTTCCTTAGATCATAAATTTAATTCTCACTCTCACAGTCTTTTGACTATCTCCATTTGCCTTAATTGAGACCTGATTCTGGGAATTGCTCTTTTGAATGCAAGATGTTTATTGGTTCTTGTTTGTTATTTTTCTCCTTTTTTGGAATCCTCTCAGAGCAGATAAGCGAGTAGTGTAATGCTCCATATAACAAATCTGATTAGAAAAACGTAATCAAAGCTGACTAACTTTCAAGCCTCACCTTTTTTTTAAAAATGTCTTTTTCATGCACAATTCAAGGCTTTATCACCTACAAAAGGTGCTAGCATGCCACAAAAGTCTAATGGCCTACCTAGTCTTTTAATTATAATATCTGAAACATAAAAGATTTTTTTTCTGTTTTAGTGTAGAGCTACATTTTTAGGCACTATAACATTAAACAAACAAACAAACAAACAAAAAAAAACCCAACAAAATCAACCAAACAAAAATACATTGTAAAATGATTAAAATAAGAAATCATGAAGGAAAATACTAAGAACTGGAGTTATTTGGAACAATATATTTTCTGCCAGAAATTAGTGATTACTCTTTTTGTTTCTCTTGAGATTTGTCTGTATGTTAATAAGGGGAAATAATTGAACTTAAATGACATTATTAGTGATTTTTCACTTCTTGATGGCCATGGAATATGTCAATATTTCCTTATTTTCCTTTTCTAGATGACTGCTTTCAAAAATCTAGGATTTCTAGAGTCAGTGGAAATCTGATTTATTGCAAAAATATGTAGTAGAATTCATTATTCCCTTCTTCTGAGACATTTCCTCTGTGAATTCTACAGTTAGAATAGAGGTGTTAAAATTTTTCTGTCTCCTGTTTTGCTATATTAACATTGAAGGCAACAAGCACCTTCGTGGCCTACACAATTCATTATTTTTATATAGTTTTTACTACTCAAAAGAGGTTTTAATGTAGTTTTCTCAATGATACTTTCACCCACTTGACTTGCATTTTCTCCTGAATTTGAATTTTACTGGCTGTAATGCTTCTGGAAAGCAGCATCCAGATCCCTGTCTGGGACTCACTGCAGAAACCAAGTAGTGACACTGATGATGCTTTTTGATTTATCCACTCACAGAACAGAAACAACACCATATGACTCCTCTGGCTATTCTCAGGTTATTAAAGTCTGAATACTGGCAATATCTACAAAAATGTTGATAAGAAAACTGCATTCTTCTTAGTTGACAGAATATTCAAAAAAGAATGATGAGGAAGAAATTAACTTTTCATAAATAAGAGGAGAAGACACTAATAATAACATACTGCTATTTTAACATGTTTCACTGAATGAATGCTTATTCCGTTTGTTAAAAACCATTTTTCTTAAATTTTTGATTTTGCATTCAGTTTTATGTTTTATGCTTTTTTTAAATATATATCACTCACTCATTGTTTGAAATGAAGAGAGGAAAAGCTGATCATTATACAATTTTCATATGCTGATACCAGCATGATTTGTCCCAAGAACTGTCCTGCCAGACTAGGCCTATGAAATGCACTCTTTCATGAACATCCAGTATTTGAACTGAAACGATTTTATATTTTTATGACAGACAGAGAAATTATCTGTGATACTTTTCATTGTTATTCCTAGCCTCTAATTTCTCATACCTCTTCACCTTGTTATGTATCAGTGAAAATAAAATAAATATTTCCTAGATTAAAAACAAAACATAAAAAAAAAACCCCAAAAAAAAAAAACCCCAACAACCATGAGTGTGACCTGTGGCAAAGAAGGTCTAAAGGGATGGTTTGTAGACTGTTCACACATCATTTCTGTGTCAAGACAAACTTTGATGGGCAACATTACTAACTTGAGGCTGTTGCATGGTCAATTTAAGCTGATTGATGACCCCATTTCTATTCATTCTAAATGGCTTGGACATCACAAGAGTACTTTGGCATCCTTAGGAAAGGTTAGGAGTTTAACAAACTGTACTGTTATACTACTTTGTCACTGGTGGAGGTGACAAGACCTGGATTTATCAAGACAGTTAAGGGGGCATTAACCTCGTATGCTGCAGTCTAATTATGGTGTGTACGGTCTCAATCATGTAACAGCAACAGCCTATTTGGTATAATCATCCCATCCATGGTGGCCTCTGTCGAGCTATTCACCTAAGGGAAGCTAATAAATATTTGTTGCAATGTTTTCTCTTGAAATAGATTGCAGATACAAGACAGATTTCTTTCCACAAAAACATTTCAAGGCACTTAGAAATGTTTTTTTCCTAGTAAAAAGGAGGGAAGAGTGCATCTTATTGGCCCCATGGGAAAGAACTCTGCAGCCAAAGTTAGAAAGTGAAAAATTGAATAACACTAGCTCTTAATACATTTAGGCTGAAACCCATGAATTTCTAACTGCGTCTATTGTGAGGTTTTGTGCAGTTGTCTACTCGATAAATTATCTAAAAAAGTAAACTATTTTCTAGATCAAATTTATTTCACATGAGAACTTGCAGGTGTCCTGAATTTGTTGTCCTATATGTGATCCTAACTCTGTATCATTTGAGTAGAAGATTGGCAGCCGGGAACTTAAATTTTCATCTAATATTATATTTTACTCCCCTAGTCACTGTTGGTTTTGCCTTTCCCTAATCACAGGCATAATCTTACAGCACTGGGATGATCTTTATCTACCTTTGATCAGAGCGAGTTCTTTCATTGTTTATAAATTCATGTCAAAACTTTATGAAAATAAATTTCAACTTCTGCTTGGTTCATGAATGATTTAAATATTGCTCAAGGTAACTCACTGTTTGAACAGAGAATTCTGTCACCCCAGTGATATGTTTTTGCTCTATGACTAGATGAACGCCTAGCAAAAAAATTCTATTTTATGTAGCAAATATTTTTGAAATTAACATTTCTGTAAATATTTTCCAGATGAAAGTGAATAAATGTTTTCAAGTAGATGAAAGTTTTATTCAAGGTAATGCTTGTGAAAACTTTTACATACTTGCTAAAATCTAGGCTTTAGCTGCTGTCGGATGATAATATTTTGTGCAGTTTTTGATCAATCTCCTGTAGTCTAATTCAGGTCTTTTTTAAATTTTATTTTTGTTGGTGTTGTCTTTCCTTTGCAATGTGATATAAAGGACTGAAATATCCTTATTTCATGTTATACAACACCTTTATTTTAATTAGACTTGGGAATTTTTTTTGAAATGTGCAAAATTTGAAGTAGCAAGAAAAGTATGAGGGAAAAAAAATAAATATCAATATCTCTGTGGACAAAGAACTCTCTTTCAGCAGACAAGTATCTTTCCATATGGCTAAGTAGTGAAAATTTAGATTAGAAATTACATGGGAGCATTATCTGCATATTGATGTTTTACAGACAGGATAATGAACCCTTTGGAAAGAGTTGTTCCTTATCCTAACCCTTTGGAAACAGTTTAGACCACTTGCTTTTCCTCTGCTTCTAGACAGGTCAAATGCCACAGGAGTCAGAGTAAAAATATACTGACATTTATGCCAAAGAAATGGGTGATTCCCTTTTTTATTGAAGGAAAATTTTTAATAAGTTTTCACATATATACATATAAAATCAGTAAAAAGTTACAGCAGTCTGTTCTCTTTATTTTTAATTTGTACTTGTGTATCATTGCTTGTCCTCTGCCAAACTCAGACAAACTAATCTGCTTTTTTGCTTCAAGTATCATAAAAAATCTAAATCATAAAAAGCACATAAAGAATAAAATTGAAAGTCTTAATATTTGAACCTTCAGCCTTGCCTTTTTGGAGATGGAGTTTCTGTCTCCCAAGTTCACCACCCATAAGGAGGAAAAGAAGGTAAAGCCTGGTCTTGAACCAGAGAGGAAATTTGGAAGTGTTCTGCAATCAATGACTGCCTCTATGGAATTTATAGTTGGGATGCAAAACTCTCCTTGGTGAACTAAAGGACAGATTTTAGCACATGTTTTCATAGGTAGAACCCATGGATTTTGTTGACTGGTGTCCTCTTCATTACTTTTCCCCAAAAGAAAGTCTTCTTTGTTATAATAGCTGGTTTGAAAGTCCACAGAACTGTCATGGCAGGTAGATTCCTGCTAGCAGCGGATGTGGGATGTTAGCATCTGTCTCGCAGGAATTTAATTATCTGCTTCTAGACAGGTCAAATGCCACAGGAGTCAGAGGACATTTATGCCAAAGAAATGGGTGATTCCTTTTTATTGAAGGAAAATTTTTTAATAAGTTTTCACATATATACATATAAAATCAGTAAAAAGTTACAGCAGTCTGTTCTCTTTATTTTTAATTTGTACTTGTGTATCATTGCTTGTCCTCTGCCAAACTCAGACAAACTAATCTGCTTTTTTGCTTCAAGTATCATAAAAAATCTAAATCATAAAAAGCACATAAAGAATACAATTGAAAGTCTTAATATTTGAACCTTCAGCCTTGCCTTTTTGGAGATGGAGTTTCTGTCTCCCAAGTTCACCACCCATAAGGAGGAAAAGAAGGTAAAGCCTGGTCTTGAACCAGAGAGGAAATTTGGAAGTGTTCTGCAATCAATGACTGCCTCTATGGAATTTATAGTTGGGATGCAAAACTCTCCTTGGTGAACTAAAGGACAGATTTTAGCACATGTTTTCATAGGTAGAACCCATGGATTTTGTTGACTGGTGTCCTCTTCATTACTTTTCCCCAGAAGAAAGTCTTCTTTGTTATAATAGCTGGTTTGAAAGTCCACAGAACTGTCATGGCAGCACATGGGGTGCGAGATTCCTGCTAGCAGCGGATGTGGGATGTTAGCATCTGTCTCGCAGGAATTTAATTAGTATCTAGTTTGGTTTTAGGTAAGGAATTACTTTAAAATTTGATTGCGTATTTTACAGCTGTCTAAGAAAATAAACCCATCTAATTTTTAACTGACAATGGATAAATAAATTATGTGTCTGAGGGAACTTCACATTTTAGAATCCTTTGAATCAAATCTGAATTGGTAGGAAACAGAACACTGATGTCACTTAATGTTGTTTGTTAGAATATGAGCTGCCAGTCTCTGTTCAAAATCAACAGCTGTCTCGACCTCCACATCCACAGTTTTAAGTAGTATTATTCATGCAGAGATAGGAAATATCACATTTATCATACATAAAGAGTTCTAAAAGATGTTATGACTATAGATGCTGAATTCCTGTTTCAATTTTAGAGAAAAGTGCTTTTAAAATCTGAAAGAAAAGAGTATAGAAAATTTGCCCTGTCATTTTTCATGCTTTTCATGGGTGAAAGGTGTTCAGTCTTCCTGAATAAAAACCTTTCTTTATAACTTTAGCTATCTAAAGTTTCAGTGTCTAGTCTAAGAAAATAAATTTTCCTTTCCTGCATTAAGTACTGTTGAAAGTTATGCATCTAAAGGGCAATTAATTTAATTTTATAAACAAGTGAGAATTAAGCGAGATGAGCTGCTCTTTGAGCATTTTTTTCTGTTCCATTCTCTAATTAGGACACCTATGCTCCTAGACCAGAAAAGGAATCAAATTTGTACATAGAAAGGGTGAAGAGGGAGAAATAGTAATACAAGGCTGTTAAGCCTATATCTTTTGACTGAAACTTAATTTCAATTTCCTCTCCCTCTGTAATCTCCTTCATTTTTCTTTTATTGTTGTGGAAATAAAATTTGGTTTGCAAAGAAAGTGTACTTTATTAAAGTTAGCAAATAGAAGAAAAATTGTATAAATTCATAAAAAACCACCACCAAGACTGAGCTGAACAATGTCAGTCTGCTTCTAGTGGGAGTTGTACACATGGACTTGTCTAAGCAATCTAACCTAAGGCCTCTATCTTATTCACATTACAGCCTGAAGCAAAACGAGAAAGATGAATAGTGTAGACCAACTGGTGTTTTAAGTCTCCATAATAAGCTGTGTGTAATTTAAATCCTTGTTTCCTTCAGTAATTATAGCAATAAGGACAAAAATCAGAGCTTGGACTGAAATATATGTTACCAAGTTGGTAATCTGCCATCCTCACATTCTCCTGTAAAAAAATAAAGTTGTGAGTCAACAGAAACAGAAGACATCATCCCAGAATAACTATCTGGAGATGGACCAACTATTATCTCATCAGAAGTTAATGCAACTATATTTAAAATTAAAAGCCAGAAAAAACAACAGACGGAAGGAGCGCAGTCAGCAGCAAAAAAGCATTGCTGTTTAACTGTAATTTTGATCCTGAACCTTTCCCCAGGGTCCTCTTCCATCTTGCACTGTATCAGGCAGTTGGCTCACGGGGTGCTCTGCACACGATGGAGATAAGCTGCACATGCTGCTCTGTGTGTTTGGCACTCAGTGGCTCACACTGCTCCGCTCTGGGGGAGCTTGGCCTTGCTCTCAGGACTTTGCATCTCCCCCACACCGTTTTAAGTTTCCCTTGCCATGCCTTCAACAGCCTTCATGCTGTTTAATTTCAAACAGAATATCTTCTGAATATAGAAAGCAGAGAACATAGTTCGTTTGAGCAGTTTTCTAAATTATTATAAAAGCAACAGTAATATGATTATTTAGTCCTTGTGAATTTGATTCATTAACTGGAAGGGAGAATGAGATGGTGGCTGTTCCATTGTTTTTTAGGGAGAGAAAAATGCTAAAGAAATGGTAATATCTTTTATTAGACCACTTTATAAGTGAAGGAAATGCAGAATTTTGTACATGCAGCTCTCTCCTCAAAGAAAAACAGAACAACAAACACTTTTATGTTTTCCAAAATTACAGCATTACATGGTTGATGGTAAAAGAAGGTTGGGATGTTTTTCTAGAAAATCTGAAGTTGAAATATGCTCAGTGGCATAGGAAGAGAGATATAAATTCACTGGGGAATTGGGTTTTTTGTTGGTTTTGTTTGTGTGACTTTATTGTTTGGTTGTTTTTTTTTTTTTAAGTAAAACTTCAGACTCAAATAAAACTTATTTTAAACTTCTAAATAGTTTTGACAAAAACTCTAAAGTTGTCATATGCCTTGACTGCTTTGAGGTTTTTTTCCATGTCTTTTCCAATATGAAAGATTAAAGATCAGAAATGTCTGAAACATATCTACATATCTAAATTAGGAGAATGCCCAGGATTTGGACTGTAGAATCTGTGTGAAAGCAAACAATCTCACAAAATTTCTTTATCTTTTAAGCTAGGAAACTACAAGAACAGCATATGAAATTTTGTTCTTGACATTCATCTCATTCCCTGGCCTACTTCTTACTGACACTTTATTTGGAATGGCTCTTCCTTGTCCCACTAATTCATAATTAGTCATCTCTTATAGAAAACAAAAAAAAAGAAAATGGTGATTACACTAAAAGATAAGGAAAAAATGTGCTCACTTATAACCCCAGAAAAGCTACAATTAGGTACAGATTTTATATCTCATTGCTGTTTATCAGAGACATTCAGAAAGAATGACTATTATTTGCTCTTGTAAGACCTTGTTGAGAAACACAAAAAGATGCAAGAAACTAATAAGTTAAAGTCTATTGCCCACTGAGAAAAAAATGAGACTGACAAATGCACTATGAAACACAAACCAAAATTTATTAAAAGGTGAAAAGATTACTAAAAATACTGATTTTGCAGGAGTTATGACAACATGGACGATAAGTTGGCAGGAGAGTATTCAATCTACACTCTGTGCTACAGATGGGGAGGACTAAAGCCCCCATCAGTGTGATTGTCTTTCATTCTGGCCCTTGGGTACTCTTCCTGCCCATGCATTTAATCCATGGAGTAATCAGGGCTATGAGCAAGTAAAGGTGAGGACAAAGGCACTTGTAGAGTTAATGGCAACCTTTTTAAATGTGTGTCTAAGGTGTGTGGATCTCTATCTATAGTGAAGACTATAGATCTCAAACAAAATATGGAAATGTGGGTGACAGGTTTAATAAAAAGATTAGCCTCACCATTCAAAAATGAATAAGTGATTAAAAAACTTAATGATGCATATTTTTCACCTGCCTTTTTCAGAATTCAAACTGTGTACATACTTAATTTGTAATGCAGAAACTGGAACACACAGACACACACATATACTTAATAACAAGGAATGTTAAAATGCTGCAATGAACAAGTTGGCACAGCCAACAGAAACCCCATTAGCAAAAATGTGCATTTAATTAACATAGTTAAAAGGATTGTCAAACTTCTTTCTACCCCACTACAAACCAAATTCAAAATTAAAACCATGCATGAATCTTAAAAGGAAATTTCCTGTTTTAGTCAATGTGTAGTATTATTAAGGTTTTTGTGTCTTTGTTCTTTTTTTTTTACAGGCATCACTTTAAATGTGCAATGTGCTCTAATGTGTGTTTCTATATATTTGGCACAGATCTCAGATTGGTAATGATGAATTTTCCTGGCAGACAAATACTTGGTTCTATCAGATCATGAAAATAAGCTCTTTTGGACTGAGGTCTGCATGGAATTGTACCAGTATGTGTGCACTGACCTCAAGTTGAAAACATTTCATTTCAACAATTTTAATGGAAACTGATTGTTTCTGTTGTTTTCAGAAGACTTAAAAAAAAATTATTATTTTTGTTTTGCCTTAAAAGAGCTCAAGGGACATCACAATGCTTTTGCCAAAGAGAAAATCAAGAGGGGAAAAGTGCAAGTACTGGTTTAGTTTATTTAACAGTATTAAATAAAAATGCAAGTGATGCGGTGGGTTTTACCCTGGTATCTTCTAGCACTAAAATTTCTTGACTTCACATGGCAAAGCAAGTCACATGAAAAAATAATTCTGAAGATGCATAGCACAAAAAAATCCACAAAACACAACTACAATAGCAACAACAAGAACAACAAAACACAACAAAACAAACAAAAACAAACAAAAAAAACCCAAAAAACCAAACCAGAACAAAACAAAACAAAAAAACCAAAAACAAAACAAAAAACCCCAAAAAACAAAACAAAACAAAACAAAAACAAACCCAAAGCCAACCTAACCAAACCTGTGGAAATTTATTATATTATATTTTGTAGCTGATATATTTTTAACTTATTTCATGCTGGAGATCTTGCTGTCCCTCCTCAAATTTATAGCAACATGCAGGTGTTCCTGACCGGGTTTGGTAGGCTTCTGTGAGAAACTGCTAGAAGCTTGCCCTATGTCCAAAAGAGCCAATGCCACCTGGATCCAAGACAGACCTGCTGCTGGGCACAGCCAAGCCAGTTGGTGACAGTGGTAGCACCTCTGCATTTAAAAAGAATAAAAATGTCCCGCACGTCTTCAGCGGGAGAGGGGAGTGAGCATGTGGAGAGACACAAATGCCCCTGCACAGCCAGCCCAGCTGGGCAGTGAATGCAGCTGGGAGCAGCCATGGCAGCTGTGCCCCTGCAGCCAGCCATGCAGCTGTGCCCCTGCAGCCCAGGGCAGCTGTGCCCCTGCAGCCATGCACGACCATGCAGCTGTGCCCCTGCAGCCAGCCATGCAGCTGTGCCCCTGCAGCCAGCCATGCAGCTGTGCCCCTGCAGCCATGCACAGCCATGCAGCTGTGCCCCTGCAGCCAGCCATGCAGCTGTGCCCCTGCAGCCAGCCATGCAGCTGTGCCCCTGCAGCCAGCCATGCAGCTGTGCCCCTGCAGCCATGCACGACCATGCAGCTGTGCCCCTGCAGCTGTGCCATGCCATGAGCCAGCTGTGCCCTGCAGCCAGCCGACCATGCAGCAGCCAGCCATGCAGCTGTGCCCCTGCAGTGACCCCTGTGCCCTGCAGCCATGCAGCTGTGCCCCTGCAGCCAGCCATGCAGCTGTGCCCCTGCAGCCATGCACGACCATGCAGCTGTGCCCCTGCAGCCATGCAGCTGTGCCCCTGCAGCCATGCACGACCATGCAGCTGTGCCCCTGCAGCCAGCCATGCAGCTGTGCCCCTGGCCACTTGCAGCAGTGCAGAAGGCCACGCTGGGTGGACGTTCCTGAAGGAGGCTGATTCCCCGTGGGAAGCCTGTGCTGGAGCAGGCTCCTGGCAGGACTGAGCAGAGAGGGGCTCCCACTGGAACAGGTTTGCTGGCCAGGTTTGCGGCCCAGGGGGACCCACCTAGGCAGTAAGTTTTTCACTGTATCTAACATTAGTCTGGATTTAGCAAAGAAGAAATAGTGGCAGACAAAACAAAAAGTATGTTAATAACTTAAATAATTATTAAATTTCATATTTGCTGTTTGCAGATGAAAAATGGTTTACCTACTGCTGTTTCTTCTGAGACATTTGTCTTTCAATTTCAGCTTTCAAGATGAAGAACATTTTCTTCTATTATGCAGAATGCTGGCTAGACAAACTTTGCCTTCTCTGTTTTTAGAACAAGTCTTTACCTCCTGTACATTAAAAAGCTATGACCCATATTCTGCATATCTTTTCGTAGGGGTAACACTTCTAGCAGTACAAGCAATACCATTCTGTCAGGCTGCTCCAGGGGCTGAACCTGCTGTGAGACTGAAGCAGAATACCACTGGCAGGGGAAAACTGTGACCAACAGCAACTCTGCTTCTACCTAAATGAGGTCAGCTCACACCCTTGGTACTCTTAGATAAAGCAAATCTAATTTAATGAGAAACTATGAGCTGAATTAACCAAAGAGGAAGTTAATTTTATTTCTAAAAGTAATGATAATTACTGAATTTTTATATTGGCAAATAGAGGTACCTTGTATAAGTGGATAATACAATTTCTGGTGTCTGTATGAGTTCTGTGACATTGTTTTCACAGAAATAATATTCATAAGGCTAGATTTAGACAAATTTTCCACCAGTTTTGCTTGTTTAGATTTATGATAAGGGTCCATCTGAAAGAAAAAGGTTATCCTTTTCAACAAGCAATAAAAAGGCCTTTCACAGTTTTTAGGCGACTGAGGAATGAGGGTTAGGAAAATAAAAGCTAAAGTATGTCACTACTGCATAGTTATATGTTTGTGGTATAATTAACAAACCTGAAAATGCCTTTTTCACAATGGAAATGAGGTGCAAAAATGACTAGCCTGTAGATTGTTTTATGCTGCCTATTATTTTGAGCTTGATGTGAGTCTGATATTTTTTCTTAAATATTCTCTTTTGGATCCTGTGACACAATGCATTTCACAGTTCTTTGTACATTCTTTAGCAAAGAAATAAAAGCTAAAAAGTAGGATTTTTAAAGGCTCAAAATACCAGAAAGGAAAAAAAAAAAAGGAAAAAGGTTGCCATAAGCTAAAATTGTGAATTGTGGAGACCTTGTTTATTTCATGACCTTCTAAGGAATAATCCTGTAAAATAATTTTCTCTGCTAGAACAATTAGTAGCACATACTATAATAAAAACTTGGTTATTTCCCTCAGAAACAAAACAAGGTATGTTTTTTGCCTTCCTTAAATGTCAGAAAATTGTAATACATTAGCAGAGAGAGTCACTGTTAGTTCTATCACCTTATCTGACATTACAAAAAATTCTTCTTACAATAAACACATGAACTAAAATCAGATGTCCACTAAAGCATTAATAATTTTATGAAGTGTTATTTAATTTAGATTTTCCCCAGTTCTGTCTAATGAGATTTGCTGCTTGTGGATTAACAGGTTGAGCAATTAGTCTACTCTTTAGTGTAATTATTCCTTCCTATCCATCTGCCCCGAATCATAAAAGTTCCTTAAAATCTATTTAATTTCAGCAGATTTTTGTTTTCTCTCCTGCAAAGGCATGCTTTGAAGACAGCATTTGTGCTTCTTACTCACTGTGCTGTCCTCCTTGTGTCTCTGGGGGAATAGGAACACAAAGTGTGTGAGTAACTATGATCCTCATGAAGTCTTAGCTGCTACTGAGGTGCCAGGTAGAGGCCATGAGAGCATGTATCTGCTGAACATCCTTTCCTCAGAAGCAGAAGAGCCTCCTTCCCCTTTCCCTGTCCTAGTTCAAAGCATGGTTCTGTCACTGTTGCTTCACACAGTTTCACCAGTCATGGCTCTTGGCGGTTCTTCAGGGCAATATCTGAATTTTCTGCCCAGCAGCAAACAAAGCAGTTGTTATAGTGTGACCAGGGAACTCCTGCGGGAGGTATCACAGCTCCCAGAGCCTCACGGGTTACGCTGCAGTCACTGTGCAATACTCCTATCAGTGCCTGCGGGCCCTCAGGAGTTCTTTTTGCAAGGGATCCATCCCTACTGGAACCATCCTCACCACGATGCCATTTGGCCTCGCAGGTGCAGCCAGTTCACAGGTGGGGCCATGTAGCCCATCCTCCTCACTCTGAGTTTGTGAACTCTAAAATATGGACAAAATTTTCATCTTGAACTTCACCATCAGTAGATTGTTGAATTTGTTGAATTTACAAATGGGGAATATTTGCCTCTTGAGTAACACTGCTTTTTGAGTGTTATAATCATGGATAAAATTGAATTATGCCTCTAAGATCACCTTTGGAGAGGCAGGGTCACCCAAGGAGGCATCATCTGCTGACACCATCGCAACAACACCAACAGGGAGGTTGGGGCAGCCTGCCTCAGGGGTCCTGAATCATAATTGGCACATTCTAAAATGCAGATATTCTGTCTGGCTTCATATTTATTTGCTGCATATAAGCTAGAAAATTTGATAAGTCACTGTTTAGGAAGCTTCATCTATGAATTGTTTAAGACAACCTTCAGGCTCTTGCAAATACATAACTTCTTTATTTCATCAAAAATTTAAATAAATGAATGATTTAGATTCCCAGTCCTAGTATATGAGAAACTCTAGGGACATTTTGAGAATATTTTAATTATTTAAAATCTTATAACCAGTAGATAAGTTTGAGATAACTTTCCTTGCTACATTTTCAATACTCAGCTCAAAAATAAACACTTGGAGACAGGCCTGCATCAAGTGGCAAGATATAGAATCAACATTCCATGTAAAATGGAATATAACACCCATTAAAAAAATAATATTTGAAAGTAGAGAAAAAATCACATGGGTAAGATGGGATTTTCAAAAGCATGAAGTGTAGGTTTCTGATTGCCCTGAAATCAGTACTGAGACATTCAGTGACTTCTATGGGAGCAGATCAAGTACAATGCTCTTCACATTTTTAACTCCTACTCATAACTAACTTTTATATATCTGAAAATAGGGAAACATACTCTGGTAATGAATATTCAGTTACTTCAGAATATTCTTAGCTTTCGTTTGAAAAGTATTTGAGTACATATGGCTACAAAATGTGTGCGCATCCAATCTATTTTCCCAGTGCTTGATAGCCCCAGTCTGTAATTGAAGCACTGGGAAAATTGATAATTGAACCTTTCAAATAGCTGAGGTGCTTTTTAATAGATTTCTCTTCTGCTTGAAAAATACATTTTTAATAAAATGTTTCTAGCTTTAAAATCCTTCAAAATCTTTTAGGAGTAAATATTGTTGAATTACACAGTGATTTTCTAGTGCAGAGAGGCAGGCAGATATGCTTATATATCCCTTCCTGACAAAACTGTAATGACTTTTCAAGTGCAAAAAAGCCCATTTAAAGTAGCAATTACAGAAGAACTGCCAGAAAACACATAATCAAAAACTGCAGATGAATCTGTGCAGATCTGTACATTTTGGGCTGCATCACCTGCAGCATGGAAAACTGTCTACAGAATGCTTATTGCATAGCTGCAGGTCAGCTTTAATAATAGTGATACCTTCCACAATGTAGTTGTTCAAAATGTATTAGTTAATTACATGTATGGGCATGAGTATAGATAGAACCCTTGAGAATATAGTTCTCATTATATTGAATGGCAATCTGAGATTTAACAGAGCAAAATAGGAAACTGTGTAGTCTGTAAATGATGTAAGGAGACTGGGAAGTACCACCAGAAGAATGAGGATGCTTTTCAGGAAAAGAAGTGAATGATGCAGGTGGTTATCTTCTGCCTCCATGCAACAGAGATGATGTGGAAATATACTGCACATTCTATCCAAAATGCCTGTACATTAAACTTGCATTACACCAAGTTAATTAATCACATGTGAGAATAATTTATCTTATAATATGAAGTACAGAAATAAATTAGCAGGCGTGCAAACCATTGTAGTTCCAACTTATAACTGTGGAATATGGATCACAAAACCAATCACTTCCTGGGTAGAGAAAATTACAATCATAAATAATAATCCATTCAATGCCCTTCAGTCAGGAGATACAAAACTCTCAGAGAACATCAATAAACTAATTGAGTTTGAACAAAACCAGGGTGAAATTTCAACAGAAAACTGAAGTCAAAATTAGACAAGATCTAATTATATGGTTTTAATGGGAATATGAATCTGATTAACTACATTGCAAAAAAATATTAGACACAAAGTATCAGCTATAATTGCCTTCTGAAACTATTTTTCTGATTGGGAAGTTAGAGAGAAAACAAGGAGAAATTTAATTAAAAGAAAAAAAGACGGACAGAAATCAAAACAGAACAAAAGAATCATTACATTGGTCTAAACTGACACTTCACCTATATCCCTAACCTGTCCCTAAAGCATGCATAGACCAATCCTATGTTTTTCTCAGATCTAATTTTGGTGTGCAGACCAACACTACACAGAAAATTAGAACTTTTTAAATGAATAAAAAGATGCATAGACAAAGCATTAGGACAAGCTAGCCATGCAGTTTGGTCAATACCTGACAAAGTAATCAGCTTTCACTTTTTTGTCTCAATCATACTTTTGAAATAAATAATAAGGTCCATTACAAAAATAATTTTAAGACCCTTATAGTTTCCAATAATGGATTTTTCTAAAAGTGGTAGCACACTAAAAAAGGTTTACACTCTTATAAATCCACTAGAACTATATAAAAATATAGCTTTTATTTTACTATTAAATATGACACATAGACAATAAAAAAGACCAAAACAAAACAGATATAAACCCGCTCTCTGTAGGTTTAATTGATTTTAATTATATCAATATAAAATTTGCAATATAATCACATGGACTTACTGTGCTATTTTCACAGATTTCTTTAATCAATGAAAATTTGTTTCTATAAAATATTGAATATGAGAAGACTGAAAGCATCTATGTTCAACTGAAACCATATCAAATTATTTGATATTTAGTGTCCAACTTTTATATCAATAGTGAACAAAGTAATTTTGTACTGTACTCTCTTGTTACCATGCTGTGTTGATAAGAAAAGCAAACATTTGCTTCATGTACTATTTTTACAAAATTAGGCAACAATTTAAAATAAAAATTTAAAAATAAAATCTGGTATTCCTAGTAGCAGTTCTGGTTGTATCTTCCCCACATTTCAGATTGAATCACAATCACATTTTTTAATATAAGAGATTACTTTTTAAACTCTTGTTCAATAATTACATAGAGTTGTTTACCACTGTATGGTTGTTGTGTTTCATTGATAGATGAGGATCTTTCTCTTTATCACCTTGGAAAGTGTTTTGAGAAAAAGGGTGTTGAATAAAGATATTATTGATATATCTAGCTTTAAAGGCCAGGTAATGAAGCTTCATAAAGTCACATATATTTGTGGTGAATAACTATTAGGTCATCTGATTTAGTTCAGCCACAAATAACTCAAATTAGTTTTGCATTATTTGTATCAGGCCCCCTGGGAAATTTTTCCGCAGACATAAATATCAATTATAGTAATTGTATCCTGATACTCAAACTAAATTTTCCTTCACTCAATTTCACCTCACTCTCCTCTCTCATATTCTTGGAATCAACCAAGGCTGTAATTGTCCTTTTGCAGAATAATAAACACTTAATTATCTTTTTCTTCTTTATTACCAAAAGACAAAGGTAAGACAGGAACCTTTCTTAGTAAGGATGAAAAATGGATAAAGAAAGGGATATAACCAATTCACCAAAGACCTCTGCCATAGTTTTGAAAAGAAGGCATAATCTTCATGAAACACTAAGCAGAGTGAAATTAGACAATATTAAAAGGCAGGGCCAAGTTTTGTTGAGTCAGTGGCACCACCAGGCATGTCTAGTAGGACCTTGATCTATATTTCCAGAAGCCAGTTATGAAGACATTAGAATATGAGGAATGAGAAGATATCCATATTTTTTCTATTTTCCAATCATTGTTTAACAAGGCTGCTTGCAGCTAAAGCATCTTAGGTAAACTGTCATGATTTTCTAATTTAACAGTTGCTTAATTTGTTACTTAATTCAGTTAAGTAGTGTCTTTGAGGTCAATGGTCATATTTTCAAAAAAACTCAGGTCTCATAGGCATCAACATGAATTCTCTAGATTTTTCAAAGTACTCAATGAGACATAGTTTGCAATGATCGTCAGTGAAACTTGATGCTTTTCATAACCATGTCTTAACCACAATTTTTTAAATCATGATGTTTTTTACAATGATGATTTGGAATATTTCCTGTTCCCTATTCTGTTTTGTCTTGATATATATGTGCAACAACACAAAAGTTAGTCTTGAACCATGAGTTTTATTTCCTTTTTCAAGTATGATACTACTGTGCTAAACAAAATCTAACTCTTAATTTAGTCACTAGTCTTCTTAACTTTATGGATTATTACTTTGTCTTTAATTTTGGTTATAGTGTTATGGCTTGTATTGAATTCAAGGCTAGACCAGCTCTGTCTTGTTGACTGTATGCCCTTTTTCATTTTAACACATCTAATTCCAACTACTTTTGCAGTTTCCTATATATTCTCCTTTCCGTAATGCTCAGCAAGTATTAAATTAGCATTTATAACAGTCACCCAAAGGAAGCACCAAGAGCTGGCAGAGACAAAAGTCCATCTCAGGATGCACCTGATCCTAATTATGTTATTTTATATCAAATAAAGGAATTCAATAAGACTGGATCCAGGTCTTGGCATGGTTAATTTGTCTCACATGATTATTTGCACAATACTTCTTTTTAAAAATCAGTTATGGATAATTATCATTTAGGAAATAGAGGCAATGGCTTTTGGATTTAAAGAAATAAAACACTTTGTTGATAAACCTCACCATGAACTTTGTGCTGATCTCTCATTTTTTTATTCTACAGGCTTTTCTTTAGCCAAGTGATTTTAGGTAATAAAGCAACAAAAGATTAAACAACCCTAATCAAGTTTGGACAGTGAAAGGGCTTGAATTCAGATAGTTCAGCTTCAGTGAAGCCAAAGATTTACTGTCATGTAACAGTGGAACAAAATACAGCAACTTCATTACTTGAATGTCACTAAGTAGTTACAAAAAATGTCATTGAAATCAAAGTGCTCAGGAGTCAAAGAATTTGGGATTTGTTATCTACCAAACCCCCTCTGCAGCACAGAAGTCAAAACAAAGGAACATGCCCATCAAAACATGGAAACTGTGTTTACAGATCTAGATTTTTCAGAATTGTGTTTGGCCAGCAGAGATTCTCCAAGTAACAATAATTTGGGGGGGAAAGGGAGGGGAACAGGGGAGGGGGTAGAAATTCAGTACAATTTGTCATAGTTCACTGCTTAATTATTTTCAATTTCAAAATAAGCAAAACAATTATCCTAGCCTCTTGTATAATGCTGTGACACATTATTTACCAAAGTGCAGTGCAGCTCCAGGTAACATAGATTCCCAGTTTACAGCCCTACCATTGAAAAATACTTTCACTTGAGTCTAAGCCTTGATCTATACTTGTATTACAAATTATGTCCAGTTTGTCTATCTGCAAATAGATGTCATATTATTTGAGCTGAGACATCAAAGATAGTAAGAAAAGGAAGAAAGCGACATGGCTCTCTTGTCTGCTTTTTGTAAAAGAACCTAGGATGCTATATGGCTTTCTAAACACTGATGAGCGTTGAACATGTACGTTCTTGTAGACAGTATCTTCAAGAGGCTGAAAATATTCTATTCTTTGGTATTATATGGTAACATAATACTATCCTGTAAACTAGTTAAATAACATCATCCTCTTTTTTTTTTTTTAGCTGAGGAACCTAAGAACTTGATAAACAAACAGATTATTGACTCATGTAAAAAAAATCACAGATTTCAAATTGTAGAGAATGTGTATATTGTGCCTACATTCCTATTATTCAATATGTTCAAAATCATCATGATAGTGACATTTTTCCCATCATTCACAGATTTTCCCTAGTCTGCTGAACATGAATTCAAGCAAGGTCTCAAAATCAGAATCAAAGTGCATGAGAAGCAGAGGATATCTGACAAATTAAATCTACTGTGTATTTATTTGACCTTGGTAGTAACTCTGGCCATTAGAGTGACTTAAATTTCAAGGCAAAAGTAATATGCCTTGACTGGTTATAGCTATGGATGTATAAAGGGTTAACTTAGAAATGTAAGAAATTGTGACAATCCTTCATTGTGATGTTAAATAATACAGCATAATAGAATCAATAAATATCAATATATTATAATGCACTTTTATAGTGAAATCATTAATTTTTCTTCTAGCAGGGACAATTACATTTTGGCAAGACAGTCAAGAATATTCAGAAGAATATATGAAAAGGATAACCAGTCAAGGCAGTGACATTTTATTATTTTCCTCCCCCACCTAACTTAGTGCATCTGCATGCAAAATTTGTCAGTCTTTGGCATTGCTCAAATCCCAGGATGTTGTGTGTAGTGACTTTGAGCAGATACCCTCTAGTGGTTACACTTTCAATACAAAATGGGTATCATTTGCTCCTCAGAATGGAGTATTTACTTAGGAACTAAAAAACACTCTGTCTTTTAGTTTGCCCCTGTATCAGCAAAGGAAAATTACCTTGGGTTTCTCTGCTCTCAGACAAGTTAATTTCATTCCTTCTTTTATCAATTCAACTATAACACTGGAAGGCTTCATGGTCTCTTGTCCCTGTTTTAGAGAGATATGAAAAATATTAATCTCCTGAAATAGATGTACAATTGCTTTTTGGCCTATTTTCAGTTAAAAAATACTTATGTCTTAATTTCCTGCAATGTCAAAGCAGAATGGAATGAATATCAATTATTGCAGAAATATTTTCTACCACGGGAGCAAAGAACATTGAACCAGGATTTTGCTTCCAGGTCTGTAACTGAGCTTTACCTTCAACTTGGCAGCTGCACATTGCATAACCCAGTATGAAATAGGTATAAAATTGCTGCTTCACTTAAGCATTTAGCAAAGCATTAAATATGTATTTGTTAACTCTTTGGGCAGCAAAGAATACAGATAGATCCTCTTCCTACAGTGTCCTTTCAGAAAGGAGGCTTAATGATGAAATATAATCAGGGACATTTTCAGGATTTGACAGAAAAACAAGTACCAAAAATGTTCTGGTACTTTTATGGAGCAACATGCCCTCAAAGATTTTGGTTCCTGTAAGTCTTTCTAAACTTTCACAAAAATCTGTAATTTAACAATTTTGAAATAAAAACTCTGACTGGGTAGATCAGCGTTTCTACTGCATGAGAAACATACCCATTCATACTATTGCTGAGATGTGCCTGGAAAAAAACAATATAAAAATTTAATTAATTGCATATATTAAAGGTCATTAATGTATGATGACCACCAGCATTAATAAAAATCAACATATGGATTATTAAACCCAAAGAGAAAATAATTAGTAACACTTTCAAGGTGTTGTTAAAATTAAATCAAATAAAATTAATAAATATCACATTTTATCAGAAAGGCCATTCTTGTCCCTCGTGACAGAAGAAAGACCTACAGAACTTAATGTGGTACCTTGAAATTTGAATTATGAAGTGATAAAGAAAAGTTACTTCATAAATTTCAGTCCTTGCAGTTGCTCACCATATGTCCTTCAATGCTTCATGAAAGTAACACTCTTTTTCCATGGCTATTATGAAGCTTCTCTTATTCCCAGAAAGAGTTATGAGTTTTGGGAAAATTTTCAGTTCTTTCCATTGATCTTTTTTCCCACATGAAAGTGTTGATAGAAGACATTAATATGGCAGTAGTACGGGAAATAGCAGAAGCATTATCAACGTCTGTGTGTTAAGAAACTCAGAATTGCTGATTATTACCTTTATTAAAATTAATCTCCTCCTTTTCCTACTGCCTTGAAAATTTCACGTCTTCTTGCCGAATTTTTGCCATTTCTTTTAATGGAAATAAGCTGTTAGCCATATATGGGTGATTTCACTTATTGTTGATTCTCAGTAGGAGTCTCATACACTTAATCTGTGAGTGGTCTTACATGTCAAAATATGAGGTTTTTTGGTATAGAAAAGATTTCCAAAGAAACATAATCCTCAAACACATTGGCCCTGATTCTGGTTTACCTAAAGACCCCTTTACAGATTCTGGCAGCACAGAGGAACCCTAAAGGGTATTTAAATAAAATTTATGCCCACTCTAAGATTTTTGTATGCTGCCAGAACTGTGTAAAAGAAAATCAGGTCCATTATATCTGAGGTGATTTGTTCTTTCAACTGTTACACTGTATATATGAAAAGGCATTTCTTTATAACTTCTACAATGACAACAACACAAATTTCGAGGCAAAAAGGAAACTAATTTGTGGAGTTAGACAGAGAAGAAAAGTTAGGATTAGTCTGTTTTAAAAATAATAAAAAATAGATTGATTTTATGAAAAGCGATCAATTGAAAATTCCTTTCTTGATTTTTCTTTTATTATTCTGAGAAGCTGTGATGGGACATACTAAATATCAGAAATATTGGGTTTGGACCAGGTTTCAAAACAGATTGACTGAAAGATGGCTTGCAGAAAATCAAGCCTGTGACTGTTCTTAACCATAGAGCAGTTATTACTGTTTCACAATGATAAAATAAAAACCAGAAAGAATCATATGAAATGGCATGTATAGGATTGTTCTTCACTTATCTTGAAGAAAATGTGTTATGGAGGCAAATTTTTAAGAGCTCTTTTAGATTGACCATGAAAAGACATTTGAAACTATGTTGAAGGGACATATCCACTGAATTTTTTAAAAACTGTAGTACCTCTGGCCTTACAAGTTAATTGCAGACAAAAAAAAGACATTCCTGTTTGATTACAGCCCATTTCCTGGGCAAGTTGAACACAGCCCAAGGTCAGGAATTCACATTGTTTCCTTGAATGTCCTTTCTTTAGACCTCTTACCTGCAGTTCTGGCCTTGGCCTTGCTCCATTTAAAATTTGTTTTTCCTTACATTTATGCCAAGATTCCAATGGATTCCAGCCTTTCCCTGTGCAGTAAAACCCTCTTATTTTTGCTCCCAGTGGAATGTGAAAGCATGGAAAACAGAAGACAGCTTGCACATTTAAAAAAATATTTTTTTCTACATTAATTTGTCACTAAATGCATTATGTTCCCTGTCCATATTGACCTGAAATTTCCCTGTTATTTTTTGAAGCCTAGAGAAACTGAAAATCTTTAGTGCTCCTTGGCAACATTCTCATACTTTGGGATTACCTCAGTGAGCTCCACCAGCATTGGCAGTAAAACGGGATCCTGTTGGTAACCGTGATTTGTACACCTGTTGGAAAGGATTCAGAACTCTTACTCTGCCCTTTCTCCCTTTTTATCTGCTTTTCCTGTCTTTAACTTTTGTTTTCCCCTGATCACTCATTACTCCTAAGAACCTGTACTCAGCTAACAGGCAGTCTGCTCTGGCAACAATTGTTTTGGGACAACTAGTTCCTCATTAACCTCAGCCAAATTTGAATAAAAATCAAAGTTTTTTACAATCCCTGAAGTGGAAGACACAGTTTCCTGGGTTCAGGTATAATAAAAGAGAGTATCTGGGCTTTTTAACCTGTTGTTGTTTTGTGTTCATCTATTTCATCAAGACACAGTAAAATGTAGATGCTTGAACATATTGTCCTTCTTGGATTTTCTTTTGATGTTATTATTACAGGTCTCACAACACTGAGTGAAAAATAGGTGCTGCCTATTATCATGAAAAGAACATGAAACTTTGCCTCCTAGTATAAATTATTTTATCTTCACTGACACACAGAGAAAAAATGCTGAAATATCTTGGAGGAAAGCCAAAGGGCAGTGTGAGGTGGAACAAAATGATTATTAGTTAGACGAAGAGCAAAATATTAGGGTACAGTTATAAAAATGAGGTAGCTTTTATACATGTAAATAAAGTAGCTAAAATATAGAATCTTGTTATTGTATGAGATTTCACTATACTTTGCTTAATATAAATCTACTTTTTTTCCTGTCTCCCTTTGATTACTTGTACAACATATGTCTTTACTCAACTTGACTTCTATATATTTCTCTAGTTTGTTGGACTTTATTCCATTTTATTTACCAATATGATAATAACTCAAAAGACATATGACATATAATTCACAAATGAATGAATAGTTTTCAGATGCTGGTTAAAAGTTCACAAGCCACAGCCACCATTGCAATTCTCCCATTATCTGACAGAATTGTTCCTTAACATTCAAACAAGAAAACAGAAATAACCAACAGACCTACCAGAGTGATGTTTACATGACTGAGAATTTCTTCTGTTTCATTGATATTATAGATGTCACAGCTGATACAGAATGAGATAGGGAGGTCTGAATATATCAGCAGAGTGAGAATCAGAGTACTGAAGACTGAATGTGAACCTAAAGCATCCTGCTTATCTTCATAATTTCTTATCATTAGTCATTTTGTAGGTAGATATTGAAAACAAAGAACTAAAGAAAAGATACATTGTACTATGTCCACTGCATAACCTCAGGGCTGCAAGCACTATATAAAGCACGCAAACAAATAAAACACACCAAATACACCTAAAAACTTCAAAGACACGGGGGTGAGAGGTACAAAAGTTTCCCCTTTCTTAGCACAATTTGTGAACTCAGCCAAAATCATACCATAGTTTTTTCCAGGTTACCTTGCTGCAGTGTGTTTGTTTTGATACCAAACCTGAGTCATCATCACTTTGAAGAAACAGTTAATCTTCCTTGAATGTATGCATAGAGGGAAAGTACAGCAATATCTCTTCCTTGCCATTAAAAGACAATAAGGACTGTATGAAATTATGAAATTACAGAAGGTTTCACTTGTAAAGGTAAAATAACAAGGATTTTATCTGAATTAAACAGAACTGGATAGAGAAACCACATAGCAGTTTAGGCTCTAAGTCCCTCACTGTTTTTGCAGCTACATCTGTCTAGCTCTTTTCATGGCAATCTTGCCTACATAGGTAGCACTTCCAGAAGGGGGGACTTGGGAATTCAGACAGGCAGGAGATGGATGAGGAGAAGTCTTCTGCATGTAGGATCAAGGTTGCTAATCTGGCTTGCTGTCCAAACTGCTCAAACTCTGATGGATTCAGAGCCCTTTCAATATGCTTTTGGAGACCTGAATGCTCATTAACTCCTACTACAAATGTACCATTTTACTAAGGCAAAGATCTTTTGTGATGTTGAGCAGAACCAGAAATCAGATCCCTTATGACAATGTTTATATATTTCCTACAAGGTTTGTTTCCCCTTGTAAAATGTACATCTCATATGCCTTGATGTATGACATCACAGACCTCCATAAACATCTTTCTTTTACTGTAGTCCAGGTGTAGTCATTCACCTGAGTCAATATATCCAACACAATTAATTGCAATAAATCTATAAATCTTGAACAGCTGCAGCTTTTGGAGAAAAAAAATGCTTTATGAACACAGATCTATTGTCACCCCCCGCACAGTCACATTTTCACCTGCACACATAAACACACAGACACTCATCGTGTATGACTCTGCAGCAATTCTCAATAGCATTCATTCCACTTTATACCACCTGTCAAAACAGCAATTTAATTAGGTTAAGCTGTCTGGCTTTGTGAAAAGGTTTTACTGTACTCTGTTGTCTTTGCCATAAAATTAATAGTTTGACCAACTTCTGAGGGGACAGGTTTTTGCACTTGTGAAAGTCAAATTAAAGCCACCTTTGCCAAACAGAATAATAATAATAATATAAAAAATAAAATCTCAGTGTCTGAAACTTTGAAAGCAACACTTCATTTATAATCTTTTCCTAGTGCCAAAGTACAAATTATGTAACAAAATAGAACTGCAGCTGCAAAGAAACCAAGACTGTAACCTGGAGCACATGTTATCCCTGCAGTTTTTGGGGCAGTTGCAAGACAATGAAGCTACCAAAGGACTTATACTTTGCTCTGCACAACATATTTGCTGTCCAGTTCACTGAGGAAGAGGGTGTCTCTTCATTTTACTGTCATCTCTCTTACACCTATGTAAGTCTCATTCCTGCGACCATCAAGGTAACTTTGTGCTGGCCATGTGAATCACAAGGTCCCTGAATACCAACTTAGCTGATGATTGAAAGCAGTCTGGTGGTACTGATCTATCAGAATGATCTTTTTTGTCAAGGGTCATCTCTCAAAGTGGATGTCTAAGCAAAAAGGAGCATTGTTAGGCATTGTTAGCCATCCTGGCACTTGCTAAGGAGCACAGCCTCCTGCTGGCTGAGTCTGACTTCAGTGCGAGTAAAAATGTCCAAATTCCCATTATTGTTTCTACCTTCATTTGCCTGGGGTTTTTTCAGGATTGTGAGGTTCTAAAATATAATTCAAGAGAAGCTTCCATTTTTTATGGTAATTAATACTGGTGTCACTTGCTAATACAAGTGACAGTACTATGGTGAAGGTCTATTTAGTATGCAGGACATGTTCTTTAAATTTATAAAAAAATTAATATGATCCCTGAGGCTCATGCAATCTAATTAAGATACAGTTATGAAGGAGATGATCAATTAAAGTTTACCTGACAAGGCATATGCAGGTTTTAAAATTTTATTTCAGTTTTGAGCTAACTGGTTACTTATATGCATTGACAACTAAGATTTTGGCTAATTTGTTTGTATTGTAACAAATGAAATTTGTTTTATCAGAATGACAGCACCTTCAGTAAGTTGCAAATCAAATAAAGAAAATGACAAAGAAAAAATATAAAGCAATTTTAATTAATAATTAACACTTTATCTTCTGCTAGTTATCCATGGTTGGTTTTTTTTCCTTTTCCTTGGAAAAAAATCTTATTTTAACTGTTAGTTTGGTTAGATTGCCTACTCACAGGGGAGTGGACCACTTGGGATAAGATGAAATAACTAGGTTTTATCAATAGCATTTTAAAAATACACTGCTCTCAATTACTCAAGTCTGCACACAGACAAAGGTGCACCTATCCTACAGCTACAGCAAAATACAACTCAGGTGAGATTTCACATATACCTAAAAAGCTTAATATATGAAAGCTTGAAGTGTAGCTTCTATTTCAGTGTAAGTAAGGCCCATCCTCTACACAGCTGTGAAATAAGCTACTGCTGTTCATACTTCTCCTTGTTCTCCAGATGCACTTTCACAGACACACAGTATAAGCTGAATTGGACGGGACTCACAAGGACCCTCCAGTCTCACTCCCAGCCCTGCACAGCACCATCCCCAAAAAGTAATAACATATGCTGAGAGCATTGCCCAAATGCTTCTTAAAAACTGTCAGGCTGGTGCTGTGAGCAGTTCCCTCACAGAGACTCTGATGATTTTTTATTAATAAGCCAGCCTCAATCAGCAGTTTGCAATCTACCTTCCAAAGTCAACAGAAACTGGTTTTGAACAAGCCAGCAAGCTACGTATTTATTCTTTCTTAAAAAAAAAACCAAAAACAATTACCATGCAATGCTTTTTTATTTCTGCTAGCTTTTCATCCAGACTTCTTTTTCTTTATTTTTTCTCTGCTCTTGCTGTTTTCTGTAAATCTGTATGAGATGAGTGAAGTAGGACTTTGTTTTCCAGGCTCATATTACACTTCCATGTGTGGTTTTCCTGGAGTATTTCTGTTTCTCCAATGTTGCTCTAGCTGAGCAGAAGCTGTGGTTTACCAAGAATGTTCCCTGGAATGTGCAACCGGTGGCAACTGCAGTTTCCATAAACCTAGGAGTTTTTTTTCTGATAACTAGAAAATGTCATGCAAATAATTACATATTTTCATGCGTAATTCTGCTTAGCCAATACCAATTTTCTGGATTCAAGTGGAACTTTTCTGCACCAAGTAGGTCACATTGCTTTTAGTTTGTTTCAAAATGGCTGAACCATTTCTGCTTTGCAAAGTATTTATAGTAGACTGCTATAGAGAAGTTATTCTGTTTGTTTCTAAGATTTTAACTTTATGTTGTTTGATGCAATACCTAATAAATACATTCAGGAAAAAAGCCTCCTTCTCATACTCCTAAGCACATAGTACTGCAGTTTTCCTTTTTGCTAGGTTTGTTACCATACAGCTACAAGGCACGATGGTTTGTTAAGCTGATTTGACAGAAAAAGAAGTATCAAAAATGTTGTGGTACTTCTGTGGAGCAACATGCGCTCAATGGCTTTGGTTCCTGTAAGTCTTTCTAAACTTTTACAAAAGTCTGCATAGCTTTTGTGTCAAAGAGATTTCCTGCAGATTTTCCTGCAGCATCATTTCCTGACAGCACAGTGAAGGTGTCAGCTGTGGTTCTGCTGGTCCTGACTTGTCAGCATGATGTATTCTGAAAATACTGGCCACAGTGGAGATGTCTTACAGCTGGTCAGCCTTTCTGCCTTGTTCTTTACAATCACTGTGTGCAGCATCCAAGATTTCAGTCCAAGACCCTCAAATTGCTATGCTTGAAAATATATTTGCAAATATTGTGGGTTCACGAGTTTTTGGACTCCCATTCTTAGGTCATATATCTCTTTTTTTTGCAGTCAAAGTCATTAAAACCAGCTAAACTATTTGCCTGGGGTTTTTCAGGATTGTGAGGTTCTAAAATATAATTCAAGAGAAGCTTCCATTTTTTATGGTAATTAATACTGGTGTCACTTGCTAATACAAGTGACAGTACTATGGTGAAGGTCTATTTAGTATGCAGGACATGTTCTTTAAATTTATAAAAAAATTAATATGATCCCTGAGGCTCATGCAATCTAATTAAGATACAGTTATGAAGGAGATGATCAATTAAAGTTTACCTGACAAGGCATATGCAGGTTTTAAAAATTTATTTCAGTTTTGAGCTAACTGGTTACTTATATGCATTGACAACTAAGATTTTGGCCAATTTGTTTGTATTGTAACTACAGGTATGAAATTTGTTTTATCAGAATGACAGCACCTTCAGTAAGTTGAAAATCAAATAAAGGAAATGACAAAGAAAAAATATAAAGCAATTTTAATTAATAATTAACACTTTATCTTCTGCTAGTTATCCATGGTTGGTTTTTTTCCTTTTCCTTGGAAAAAAATCTTATTTTAACTGTTTGTTTTGTTAGATTGCCTACTCACAGGGGAGTGGACCACTTGGGATAAGATGAAATAACTCGGTTTTATCAATAGCATTTTAAAAATACACTGCTCTCAATTACTCAAGTCTGCACACAGACAAAGGTGCACCTATCCTACAGCTACAGCAAAATACAACTCAGGTGAGATTCCACATATACCTAAAAAGCTTAATATATGAAAGCTTGAAGTGTAGCTTCTCTTTCAGTGTAAGTATTGCCCATCCTCTACACAGCTGTGAAATAAGCTACTGCTGTTCATACTTCTCCTTGTTCTCCAGATGCACTTTCACAGACACACAGTATAAGCTGAATTGGACGGGACTCACAAGGACCCTCCAGTCTAACTCCCAGCCCTGCACAGCACCATCCCCAAAAAGTAATAACATATGCTGAGAGCATTGCCCAAATGCTTCTTAAAAACTGTCAGGCTGGTGCTGTGAGCAGTTCCCTCACAGAGACTCTGATGATTTTTTATTAATAAGCCAGCCTCACTCAGCAGTTTGCAATCTACCTTCCAAAGTCAACAGAAACTGGTTTTGAACAAGCCAGCAAGCTACGTATTTATTCTTTCTTAAAAAAAACCCAAACAACTAGCATGCAATGCTTTTTTATTTCTGCTAGCTTTTCATCCAAACTTCTTTTTCTTTATTTTTTTCTCTGCTCTTGCTGTTTTCTGTAAATCTGTATGAGATGAGTGAAGTAGGACTTTGTTTTCCAGGCTCATATTACACTTCCATGTGTGGTTTTCCTGAAGTATTTCTGTTTCTCCAATGTTGCTCTAGCTGAGCAGAAGCTGTGGTTTACCAAGAATGTTCCCTGGAATGTGCAACCGGTGGCAACTGCAGTTTCCATAAACCTAGGAGTTCTTTTTCTGATAACTAGAAAATGTCATGCAAATAATTACATATTTTCATGCGTAATTCTGCTTAGCCAATACCAATTTTCTGGATTCAAGTGGAACTTTTCTGCACCAAGTAGGTCACATTGCTTTTAGTTTGTTTCACAATGGCTGAACCATTTCTGCTTTGCAAAGTATTTATAGTAGACTGCTACAGAGAAGTTATTCTGTTTGTTTCTAAGATTTTAACTTTATGTTGTTTGATGCAATACCTAATAAAGACATTCAGGAAAAAAACCTCCTTCTCATACTCCTAAGCATATAGTACTGCAGTTTTCCTTTTTGCTAGGTTTATTACCATACAGCTACAAGGCACGATGGTTTGTTAAGCTGATTTGACAGAAAAAGAAGTATCAAAAATGTTGTGGTACTTCTGTGGAGCAACATGCCCTCAATGGCTTTGGTTCCTGTAAGTCTTTCTAAACTTTTACAAAAGTCTGCATAGCTTTTGTGTCAAAGAGATTTCCTGCAGATTTTCCTGCAGCATCATTTCCTGACAGCACAGTGAAGGTGTCAGCTGTGGTTCTGCTGGTCCTGACTTGTCAGCATGATGTAAACTGAAAACACTGGCCACAGTGGAGATGTCTTACAGCTGGTCAGCCTTTCTGCCTTGTTCTTTACAGTCACTGTGTGCAGCATCCAAGATTTCAGTCCAAGACCCTCAAATTGCTATGCTTGAAAATATATTTGCAAATATTGTGGGTTCACAGAGAGTTTTTGGACTCCCATTCTTAGGTCATATATCTCTTTTTTTGCAGTCAAAGTCATTAAAAACCAGCTAAACTTCTCTTTCCTCGCTACTCTTTTGGTGCCAGCCTGGTTTCAGTGGGAGCAGTGTATTTCTAACATTGTCTCACATAAGAGGTTTAATTAGTCCTTCTTTCAGTTAGATAAATGTTGTCTTTTTGTTACACTACCCTCAAAAACTGAGAACAGTGATGGAAAAGTAAACAAGGCATGGATTTGTTAGGACACTTTTCTAATATACTCTGTTCTCAGCAGCTCTACTCATTGCAAAAAGTGAACGTCCAAGAAGTTGTGTCCTGGAGCATTTACTGCTCTGGGTTCTGATGGGGTCAGTGCAATACTCACCCAACGGTGCATGAATCTGAGTTAGCAGTTAGATTTAATATAGCTGAATTTATGAGAGCGAGCAATTTAGCCTGTGCCTGAGCTACCGACTGAAGCTCATTTTCCTTGCATTCCCTCTTTGCTTGCACGAACAATCAGCCCAGTGGTTCATAACTTCTTTCATTTTGTAAAATTTCTGTGCTGGGTGGTATGATAATATCTTATGATTTTCTTATATCCTGGCAGCTGTGACACTACTGCCGCTAAAGTTTTAATTTTTTACTGGATCGTGGTGTGATTGTTAATGTTCGTTCTTCATAAAAAGCAAAATGAATGGGAACAGTAATTGCATAGAGTTAAAAGAGGTTAATTGGACACGCAATTTTCTCTGCAGGTTATCTGCTTGGCTGTAAAATCCAGTGACACTGTAAAAAAACATCACCTCATATGAAAATATGATGTCTCTATATAACATACAAAGCACACTGACAGAATTTTGACAGTGCACTATGCTAAGCCATTATTAGTGCCATGAATAAATTTATATAAATATTTATATAAGTTCTGAATTCATTTTGTTAGAGGTTCTATTACTGCAGTTTAAAAAAGAAAAAAATACTTTCAGAGCATATATATAATTTATAATCCAGTAAATGCAATTAAAAAGAAAAAGTAACCCACATGTCTCTAAGTGTGCATATGAAAAAAATGGGGGAAGAAGGACAGAGACAGAGTTCTTATGAATTTGTTTGATTATCTGCAGATTCCTTTCTGCTTCACATTTCATTCACGCCATTTTCACTTTATTACTTTGCAGGAAACAATGATCAGTGTCTAAAAATCATAAGGCCCTGAGCAAGCACTAGGCACAATTCTGTATGTATTTGTATATCCAGGTAGCTGCTGCTGCTACTCTATTCAGCCTCTAAAGGCTCCATGTACTGATGATTCTAAAGGATTGCAACACTTGGCAGAGACAGATGCCAACAGTTGTTATCTCAGTGCAAAAATTTCATCCTGCAAAAGCAGCTGACATTAATGGACTTTCCGTGGCAACCCCATGAGTGAACAACTCTGCAGTGAGAGCAGAAAAACTCAGATTCTGACTGAAAATATATGCTAAAATAAAGTCCCACCTTCAGTGCCTCTCAGAAAGAAACCAAAAAAGTGATGATGCTTAAGAGTTGGGGTGACTTTAAGGGATAAAAATACTTCCCCTTTTTAGTTGTACAAGAAGTATGTTCATTTTGTTAAGGTTAGAAACAATGCTACATGTGGCTCTTTGGGACAGGAGGGATAGGACAGGTTTCTGTACACATAAGTGTAAGTAACTGAGTAGCTTGTTTATTCAGATATTCATTGTCCCACCTGACGGCCAACCTGAGGAAAAAGTACAGATAATATCCACAATACCTGCACATATAGTGTTACTGAAGACAAGGGATGAATACAGAAGACAAGACTATATGCTCTATTTGTGTTTCAAAGGCTGTTAAATACAGTTACCAAAACTCATTTTGCTCAATAATTTTATACTAGAGTAATTTAACTACTCACTTCAATCTTCTACTGTTTGATAATCTTCAGAGGGCCAAAATATGTTGATTATACCTGTTGGGTTTACCGCATTTTTAACCATGTGTTCTTATAAAAGTGCCCATCTCTGTTTTGATAGCACATTTGCAGAAAGGATTTGAACCAAAATATTCACATTGACAAAGTTTTGCTGATGCAAATTTCATTGCTATGAGCAAAGCCTTAGTAAATTGGGATATTTAGTTACATGTAAGGGAAAAAAAATCAGTCAATGAGATTTTCAAAACACATTTTAGAATATTTTGAAATTAAAAAAATGCTTAATACATTAATATTAAATGCAATACATATTTTTTTTTCTTAAGTAATTCACCAAAAAAAAAAAAATAAGCAAGCAAGGCTTTTTTCTTTCCAAGAAGCCTTTCTTGCTTCACTGTGTGCTAGATTTTACACTAGTAAGATTAGGTATATGAATCAGCAGGGAGATAGAATTCATAATAGCAGCCAGGGTGATTTTTACACACTTCCTTTAAGGCAGTACTTTCTCAATACTTTAAAAATTATGATTAAAGCTCACATCCTCACTGGATTTATAATAAAGTATTGCCTATAGATATAAATATGAACAGAATTATGTTTTAGAAAAGAGTCCTCTCTCTCAAGCCCTGCTGTAAATAAGACATGCCAAGGTAACTTTGAAGAAATCTTTCAACAGTCCTACTGGGCACGGTAGTTATTGTATTAGAGATGCAACCAATGGTTAATAAAGCAGTTTATAAATCTGCAGTCTATTATCTGGCTGTAGGAATGATGCAGCTCCTTAAAAGTCCATAGAATGGGGTTGTATTGAAT
This sequence comes from Emberiza elegans, assembly GCA_024865655.1. Classification (NCBI taxonomy): domain Eukaryota; kingdom Metazoa; phylum Chordata; class Aves; order Passeriformes; family Fringillidae; genus Emberiza; species Emberiza elegans. The sequence goes on from JALJVW010000139.1 coordinate 45,145,178, forward strand.
GAAATTAAAGGGACACGGTCAACCTGATATCTAACCAATTACTATATATGAGCTAAAAGTGCTTCTACAGACATTTCAAAAAACACTGCCTGCTTCCTAGAATTTGCAGGGGGATTATTTCTAGGTAAATCACATATTTCTGGCTGATTGCTGGCGGGTCATAATCCCAAATTTTTTCTACTCTGATTGCTTTGAGTTTCAAAGATCTTAGAAATAGAAGCTTTCATTCCCTACAGAGAATAACCACTCCATACAGACACACACAAGCTTTAACAGAGTAAAAAGATTCCTTGTGTGTTCCTCCCAAGCTGCAAACAAATATAAAGAGCTGCTACTGCATGTCTGCAGGTAAGTACTGTGCTTGGAAGAACAAGGAAAATATAAAAAGGTTTTAAAAATGTTTTCTGTTCACCTATCAGAAAAACACTGCAGGGCTGGTCCCTTGACAATACAAATCATAGAGTCTTCATTAGTGGTGTTGAGCATAAATAGACACATTGTACCCGTCTGAATAGGGAAGATGAGCTTCTAGAGTGGGGGAAAAAATTCTCAAATAATTTATGGGGTTTGGACTGATAGTGTAAGGAAAGCAAGACACCAAAAATCCTCCATGGAAGTCAGGTTAGGATTACAAAGGAAACAATTATTTAGCAAAGTGTTTTAATGCTCAGGGTATAGTGACACCGAGAAGATGTAATTCTCACCAAAGTCTTCATTATGCTGGATCTCCTCTTTTTTATGATGTGGTGCCCAAAACTGCACACCTCATTCGAGGTGAGGCCCCACCAAAGCAGAGCAGAGGAGGACAGTCCCCTCCCTTGCCTGGCTTGTGATGCTGTGTCTGATGCCCCCGAGGGCACACCTGGCCCCCTGGCTGCCAGGATACACTGATGGCTCAGGCTCAACTTGCCATCGACCAGGACCCCTGGGTCCCTTTTCACAGTGCTGCTCTCCAGCCTCTCATTCCCCAGTCTAGGCACACAACAAGGGTTGCCTGGTCTCAGGTGCACAATCCAGCACTTGCTCATGCTGAACCCCATGGTGAACTATTTTTGGTAATTGCCCATCTCTCTGATTTGTCAAGGTCTCTGCAAGGCCTCTCTGCCCTCAGGAAGGAAATCAGCAAATCCTCCTTATTTAGTGTCCTGGGCTTACTTAGTGTTCCTTTGAGTCCTGCATCTGTGTTGATTATGAAGATGTCGAAGAGAGCTGGACTGAGGATGGAGCCTTGTCCAATACCACCATGACTGGCTGCCAGCCTGATGGATGCCACTCCTGCATGACAATTCTTTGTGCCCAGCCTGTGAGCAGTTTTTCACCCGCTGTACAGTGCATTTATCCAGCTGTGTGCTGGGCACTTTGTCCAGAACGATACTGTGAGAGATGGTATCAAGGTAGCAAAAGGTCTAAAAAGCAGAGAGTCAGAATAGAAGTAAAGTTAAAGCTCTCATTATTTGCATTTGAGAAAGATTACAAAACAATGATATACAGAACAAAAATTCCTGGAGTTATTCTGTGCAATATGCAGAAATAATCAAGCTTCAGCTGTAAAATGCTGTCACTAATGCATAAATGCCTGTGTCATGCTGTTCCTGAACCTCTGCCTCAGGTATCAGGTCACAACACATCTGTCCACATCATTCTGTAATGGAGAAATCCTAGCATTTTGTGCTAATTGTGAATACTAATAATTTTTTTCACCTGGACTTAGAGGACAGCATCTTGCTTTGTGTTTGTGTGAGCCTTATTTCCAGTATCCAGTAGAGTTGCAAAGCCCTTCAGAGCCAGGGATAATGGCTCAGTGTGACATTTAAGCAAACTCTGTACCATGCTTACTTGTAGTCTGAATGGCCAGAGACTAATGCCATTTACACCTTCTGGGTCACTTTTTTCTGCCTTTGAAACCAGTGTCCATAAAATGAAAGATTAATGAGCTCATCTGCAGCCATCCCTCACACAAATAGCATTCATCCCCTCATCACTCTGCCTCGACAGAAATGACAGACCTGCTTCACAAAATACTCAGATATCAGAGGTTGTGCAGGGTCACTTCCCCAAACCTCTCTTCTAAAACTCATGTGCCTGCACAAACCAAGATATCCATTAAGCTTTTAAACACATCTTTCAGTACAGCCATGACAGCTCAACTAAATAATTGCTGTAAGCAAAGCAAGTTTCCAAATTTTTTTCTTACTTTTTACTGAAAAATGATGCAAAAATTAATTTCTACATTGGGAATAAAAAAAGGTTTTGCAGAATAAATAGGGAAGGAAGGAAGGAAGGAAGGAAGGAAGGAAGGAAGGAAGGAAGGAAGGAAGGAAGGAAGGAAGGAAGGAAGGAAGGAAGGAAGGAAGGAAGGAAGGAAGGAAGGAAGGAAGGAAGGAAGGAAGGAAGGAAGGAAGGAAGGAAGGAAGGAAGGAAGGAAGGAAGGAAGGAAGGAAGGAAGGAAGGAAAGGAACTATATAAAAAAAAAAAAGGAAAGAGAGGGAATAGGAGCTGTCTAACTTGCATCTGCACACAAAATACATTCTCTAAAATGCAAGAAACTAAATACCACATACCTAGTGAATGCATGTTTTAAGTGATTTATGTTAAAGAAAAAGTTGTATCCCACTCTATATTTTCATAAACTGTTTGTTTTGGTTACAAAGGAAACTACAAATCTGCAACTGATAACTGATATTGCTTCTTTTTCCATAATCAACTATTTAACTAAAAACCATCTGTTAGCCTTCCATATGCATTCAGCTAATTTGTCAGGTTTTCATTTAAAATTATTTCTCATGATATCCAAAAGACCCTTGCTAAAGGGGGAAAGGAAATTAATCCATTTTCCATTGTTTCTTGCTGCATGAAACTGAATCCTGTGCTTCTTCCTCCTTCCTTTGGGAATTCCTGTGGGGCAGTACAAAGCATGCATTAAAGAAGAGATGTTTTAGAGGATCATTAAATCTCTCATTGGAGCCTTCAGCCAAAGAAATATTTTGCTGTGGTCACACTGATAAGCACAAAATATATTAATGGATATGAGACACATAATTTTATATCCAAATTTTTCTTTGCTTCCACAAAGTCCAATGCAGAGAATCTTGAAAGAGACTAGCAAAAGGGGCCTGATATTTAGAGCTTTCTCTTTTGTCAAGGACAGCAGGAAACTCAAGTTCCAGTCTTAATTCAAGCCATAAAAGTGACTTTGGATCCTTTCTTATTGCCAGATATTCTACATAACTGTTCTCTGTTTTTTGTGGATGTTTGCCCTCTTTCTCCCCTCTTTTCTCAGTTCTTTGAAAAACTGAGCAAACAAAAATTGTACTAATAAATAACTTGCAATATTCCATAACAGCTATTTTCATACAACAGTAAAGTTCCATGTCATCCATGCTACCCATATGAACCCCATCATTAGTACCAACACACTGGATCACTATCACCACTGAACTGAGGTAGAGAAAGGTAAAACCCCATAATATTTAGCATACCAGACATGAGGCCACCTTGACTAAAGTATTTAGGAAAGAACAGGAGTCAAAACCATCTTGACTCAATGTCCTGGGAACTAATGTTCTCGACAAATGATAACTCTAGTTAAAATAAAGTAGGGGATTAAAATAATCCCATTTGTGTCTTCCTTTATTTCTAAACAGAATTTTTAGGTATTTTGTACACTGAGTGCAGGGCATTAACACAGTAGCTTTTGGCAAATCTGCAGTGCTCTGTCTTCTTGCTTCCTCTCATATGCTTCTCTGCCCTTTGTGAAGGAGTCATGTTGACAAGCTGAATCAAATAAAACTCCATACATAGCCTTTCTAGGCAAAACGGACAAGAGAAGACAGGAGGGAAGACAATAATAAATAGAAAAACAGCCTAAATCTGAGAGTATCTGAAACCTTATTTCTCTGTCTGCATGTACATGTGACAAACAAAAAGCAAATATAAAGAAGGGAGAAAATAGACTGCAAAATTGTGAGTCAGGAGGCTGGATATTAGAGTAGAACAAAAATAATGACAAAGCTTTGGGTGGGGCAGTGTTATCATTAAAGACTCTCACCTCTTTCATCTCAGCTCTTGTGATAAAACCCAATGAAATGGACTTTGGAAACTGTAAAGCTGATTGGTAAAGCTGAATTGGTTTTGGGAAGATGAATACTGTGGCTATTGCTACTGCCTCTGACTCTCCCATATTCTGTCTTGCTCATTTTACTGAGTCTGTTTTTGGAACAAAAGAAAAACATTTCTCAGCCAGCATGACATTATATTTTTTACCACTGTCTGACACTTTCATGGCCTATGATCACAGTGGAATTTTCTCCATAAAGTGATATCATCTCCACATGGCTAAGCTAGAGTTGAAAATCAAGTTGAGGAGGAAAACAAGCTAAACATACCTGACCACAGCCTTGTATCAGGAAGGAAGGAGACCTGGGACTGACAAGCAAGGGGAACAGGTGGAAGAGGAAAAGGTTCCCAAGGGGAGTATAAATTACCTTGCTCATGTTCTTTTAAATAGTTTGTGTGACCTCTAGTGGCCTTTGCTGCCTGCTGTGTCCCCATGACTTCAATTTGTGGAAGCCACCTGGATGTACTGATGCAGCAGCAAATTCACATAGAGGTTAGATACTTCTAGATTTCTGCTGGAAGCACAATTCAGAGGGGGGTTAGGTATAGATATTTCCACACTTTTTCTTTAAATAAACAAAGGGGAAAATATTTTTAATTGAAATAAACATGTGAACTTCCCTTTTCTCCCCAGAAAACCCCTCCCAAGGTAGAATACAGAATGGTTGAAGTTGGCTTACTCCAAACCCCTGTTCAAAACAGAGTCACCTAGGACAGGTTGTTTACATCTGTGCCCAGTTGGATTTTGAATTATCTCAAAGAATGGAGACTCCACAGCCTCTCTGGGAAATCTCTTCCAGTGCTCAGCCACACTCATTGAAAAGAAAACAAACAAACACTCTCTTTTTTTTATGTTTAAAGGGAATTTTTTGCATTTCAGTTTATAACAGTTGCTTCTTGTTCTCTCACTAGATTCCAATGACAAGACCTAATGCATATTTTTGTCAGAGAATGTGAATAACATATGATACTCACAGGAGAGAGATTAAAATAAGAAATTTAAAAACTACACACAGAGACACACACATATTTTTGCAGAGTGGCTTTTTCTTCCTTTCTTTCTCTTACCTCAGAAATTTCCAGGGCCTCTGACCTGTAGCACACTACACACAGTTCTCACTCTGTGCTTTGTTTGACTTGGCTATGTATTTGCTCCCTACTGCTCTCAGGAGCCTCCTCTTCTCTGTTCCTTCTGGATGTTCCCAGACCACCCTTTTTATTCCATCCCTGCTGACTCTTCACGTTCTCTGTGGCATCCCTCGCTTCTGTAGACATTCCAGCTCATGAAAAAGAATAAATTCTCCCTCAATCTCCAAAAGGGAGACAGAATTTTGCTCCAAAGAGAATTCAAACAGGTGATCTTCTTCTATGCTTTTCAGTCATGTTTGCTAATGGGTCACAATATAAGCAATGCACTGTAGGAGAAGAACAAATAAACCAGATACCTTCCATCATTGCCGGATTTGCTGACCCTTACGTATAGATGAGAAACATTACTGCTATTTTCCCAGTATACTGATGTACTTAGATTAAGATGGACATTTTCCCAAAACTCCCAGTGTAAAAGATACATTAATCCAAAGGGGAACAGTTTCTTTTAAGGGTTAGTATTGCATTATGCTGTGAGCTGCAGATGGTGGGAGTACTTGTGTAGTAAGGTATACGCAGACAGATGATGTAATGAAGGTATTCAGTGCTTGAATCATTTTATGCTATAAATTATATGTTAATAGATTTATCTTTGTAGATCTTTTTGCACTGCATATCACTGTCTTGTCCCTATTCTACAGAAAAGGAATTGAGTCAAAGGCAATAATAAAGATCATTAAACATTATCACATCAATACATTATGAACATTAATGGATCCTAGATTACATACTACAGTAATGGTTTGAATCACTTGGCTAAACCAACACAGGAAATGTGTAGGAGAAAAGGATGATGTTCCAGCATTTTGAACTTATTGTTCTTATGTGTTAGGTTTTTTTTAACCACAATGTCTCCCCGTTCTAATGAAAAAATCTAGATATTTAATCCCCCAATATATCACCATGTCACCAACCTTGATTAACTTTAAATAATGAGAATGACAGTGAAAATAGTATCACATTAAAACATCATCAAAAAACTCAGGCGAATTTGGTTTTCTCATATGATATGATGTTCCAGCAGCATATCTGAAAGTAGGAAGCCTTTTTCAATCAGAGAAAAGTTATATCAAAGCAATCAAAGAAAAGAAAGAAAAAACAAAACAAAACAAAATGCAAGCAACCAACCAACCAAACAAAAAAAAACAAAACCAAAAACCAACCAACTCAACATTCATACTAATCATCAAAATATATTTCAAGTCACCAGAATTTGATCTAGCCTGGACATTTTCAAACTCAAGGAATATTTTTTTACGTTTTTGGCCTTCTGATTTAAAAATTTACAGTACACTTGAATTATAAATTATGTCCAGAGAGATGGCAGGTGCTGATCTGGTATTGCTCAGGCTGAGCAGATCCTGTTGTTCTAGGAAGAAGAAGCTGATGTGTTTCTTCCTAGTTATGTTTGCACTGTATTGCAATTAAATAAACATGGCAAATATACACACCTTGTTTTGTAGGTGTGATTTTTAGTTTTTAGTGATTATTTCTTCCTAAAGAAACAGCTGACTCCTCACCTCTTTTTGAGAGATAGGATACAATGTACTGCTGACATTGAGTTTTTATTTCTGCTCAGCTATAAAGATGGTTTATAAATATTATCTCTGCCAAAAGGTAAACAAAGATAATAGACCTGATTTGTACACAGCATATGGGCCTTTGTATCCAATTTATTTCCTATTTTATTTCTTGGATTTGCCTAAGGCCTGTCTTATGTTTGTAAAGGATTTCATCCAAAAATGAATCCTAAAAACATCTCTTCGAAACATGCATTGCCTTTTTAATTAACAAACTGTAATTCAGACATCTGCTAAACTGTCCCCCAATACAACCATATGAAAGACAAAGCTAACACAGCTCTAGCCAATTATTGTGTAAATTCTACATTGTTGAAGTTTAGCATCTGCATTTAATGGAAATACATTATTTTGAAAAATACACAATTTGAAAACAGCTTCTGAAATTTAATCACTTATCTAGAGCAAAATTCTGTTACTATATAAGCATTAAGCATGAGTTTTAGATCAAGCTGAGTGTTTTAAATGGTAGTCTTTTTAAGACAAAAGAATCAAGTTTTAATTAGTATAGTTCAAAGAATCTATGAAATAGCTTAGTGGGTCCACTTCAGGCCTAATGTCTGTGAGGCTTGCCAACATTCAAACCTGTGATTCCAAAACCTTCACCAAGGTGTTTCTAGTCCTGGAAAAACCAAAACTCACAGAAAGGAGTCAGTGGTTTTGGATGTTAGAATGCAATCTATGACACTGCTGCTCCTTAAAGAAAAGAATTAGATCTTAGTTTGTGTTTCAAGGAACTTTGACATATGGATCAGAATTTTCAAATGGATTCATTTCTGTGGAGGATTTAAGTCCTAACATGACCAAAAAAAAAAAATCTTTTCTTACTGTTTTAACTGCTTGCTACTCCATCTATAACAACGGCTTTAGATGCTGTAATCATGGCACACATGGCTATTTTATATTGTGTCCTCAATGGAGGGTAAAAGTGAGTGATGGTAACAGATGATGTGTCTGCTTGAATCCTCTCTCAGACTAAATCATAATGAGTTAAATTAAACTTTCCATGATTATTCCTTATTTAAGTAACTTTGCCTTTGAAATGAACAAAACAAATTCATAGAATCTAGCAGAAAGTTAAGTTCCAGAATTTTGTTTTCTTTATGGAATCTTAGTTTTGCTATAGTCCATTGTTAACATAAAATTTCTTTGTAAGAAATCCTCATTAACTTCCACAGGGTGAGGATTTCACCTCAACATTTTACAGTGTCAGAATTTACCAGACAAATAAAACCTATATTGTTTCCCTTTTTTTTTTCTTTTTTCACTGTGAAATAAGCTTACTTCTTGCTTGCACACTTCCTATCTGGAACTGCTCCAGAAACCAAAGCCAGAGTGCAGACTGTGATTGATAGTTCTTGCCACAAATAAGAAAACACATCACCAATATGATGCTTTTTCTCCCTTATGATCAGGAGAGTTTGAATGGCAACCCCATCTTCCAGGACTATAGAAATATTAGAAAGGCCTCTTATAAATAGAGGGTCTGTTTTTATACTCTGCCTGGGGGAAATTTTGCTCTTTTGTTTTTAGGTCCCAGGCGACTCAGTGAAATCAACTACAGAACTGGATTCTGTAAAAATATTTTCTCAGAATCTTGAAAATTTTAATTGTATCTAGTTCCACAAAGCAGTGAGTGAAAAACAGAATGCCATTTTCCATGCCCATTTCTAGTGAGTGCTCTAAAGAAGATCTATTCCATTAACTCATTAGAAGACTTAAAAAGAGACAGCTGAAGGCGCACAGGGTGCTCCCATCCCATCTGGTCTTTGTCTCCAGAGACAGTACTTCCACTCTGGTACACATTTCCTGCAGGTAGCTCAGAGAAAAGGGCTATGCAGTTTTACTTAAGGCCCCCTCCATCCCAAACCATTCTGGAATTCTGTGAACTTACAAAGCACAATCAGGAGGGAAGTGGCAGGATGCAACAAGTCCATATTCATATTCAAGGCACATTGACAAGAACACAATTTAGAAGATTAAGAACATGTGAGCTCAGAAACTTCTTAAATATCACAGAACTTTTTTGACCTGAGCATCGAACTGAGTTTTTAAAATAAACAGATAAAATTGCCATTAATAAATAGCCAAGCTATGCAATATTATCTTTTGAGTCCTACAGAGACTCAGAAATTAAATTTCTGAAAGGTAGTAGAAAATGTAATAATTTTGAAAGACATTTCACAGAAATAACTGCAAATAATTTAAAAAGTGCTTCTAGGGATGTACACAGCTAAGGACCAACATGTCTAACTTACTTGAAAACAAAGTATAAAAGTAAATAGAATTAATAGAGAATATAATGTACATGGGGAGGTCAGTATAAATAAATAAAATTTTGTGTCTCACAGAGTCACCAGAAGTCTTTCAAGGACCACTTAACATATGGATAAAACATGATGAGAGAATGCTCTTACAAGCTGAACAGGAATCAATTTTTCATTGCTACGTTGTGAAAGAGATAATGCCAAACTTGAGCAACAGCTGTAAGAACAACATAACTCTGGTTTCCTTAGTACTGGCTGCATCTCAATCTTATGTGTAGTTTTGTTGTAATGCACTCCAAAGGAAAAAAAAAAATATCAAACAAGCTGCTTGGACGTATTCATCAGGAAAGAAAAGATCTTAGAGGCACGAACAGCAACGATTGAAAAAATCTGACCTTGCTTAGTCAAGACATGACAGAGGTTAGAAATACAGTAGTTAGTACAATCAAAGAGATCATGTAGAAACAACTGTAAATGCTGTTTCATTGTACATGTCCAGGGCTGCTAGGGTAAGTAATAATATGTTTAAGTTTCAGCAAGGGCTAGACAAGGTAACTAAACTCCAAATGCAATTCCCTGGAACATGATATTTTTTCACTAAATATCAAGCACTGGATGGATACCTACCTGGAATTTCATCACACAGAAGAGAGGGAAGGACTACAGGACCTAGAATATAGTTCCCAGATTAATTTTTTATGATTCAATAATTATAGCCACACATTTCAAGTGTATTTCAGGAATTTTGATCTAAGCACTAAACCTCGATAATTGCAATAATTTGGTTGTGACTTTAAATGTTTATATTTCCAACAAAATATCTCTGTTTTCTCACTGAAAAGCACAGTTCCAGTGTTTCCCAAGCCACCATCATTTCAAAGGGTTGATTAATATCATGTATGGTCTCAGTCAAGAGTTGGTAATGAATGACAGGCATTTTTTCCAACTGTAACCCTGAATTAGGTATGTTTTTCAAATTGCAGGTTGGTTTCAGATTTAAGGCTTAAATTTTATGTGGAGATGTTTTACATTGGAAAATACATTACACATTTAGTAAGCAGATGGGGAAGCGAGATTTACTACTAAAAGAATTCAAGATATGTAAATAGGCAATTGTAGAACAGGTGGCTTTTCATTTCCAAAAAAATCTAAATAAAACCAGAGTACCTCTGTAATTTAATAGGAAAAATGTCAAAACTATCTCTGTGCACTTACAGCTGAATAAGCTTTGGGAAAAAAAATATTTTGGAAGGAAAGACAGGGAATCCCAAAATATTATGGGCTTGAACAGTTCCTAGGAGAAGATTTACACTAACAAAACCAAAACAAACAAGCAAAGTTCAGTGTGTCTTAAAAAGAACATAATATTGTCCAGGAAAGAAGCCTTCAAAAAGTAATTATGCTCTAAAATGGAGACCCATCTTGAATGAGAGAGTCTTCAGCTAAATACTAGCAATAGAAAAATCTGATGTTAGCATAATTCAATAAAGCAGTGTTCATTTGTTTTACAAGGGTCCATAACATTTTTGTTTATTTAAAGACATAAATAGTTTTTATTTACATTTTACCATAGTCTCATTCATATTGTGGGCATTAAAATACATAGAGTTTACAGAAAGCTATTTTAAATCAACAGATGTGGTGATCCTTGAAATTGAATTTTTATCAAATTCATAGCTTCTCTAAATATTGATGCAAGAAATTAAAAAGGTAAGAAACCTATTCTTTAAGCTGCATGGATAAGAGGCTATACCAGGAGATTAAGAAAGAAATAAGTATTTCTCGGTAGTAAGAGTGTGTCACTACAGTGAACAGGACAACTAAAATCTGATGGTCCCAAAGGAACTGTTCAAAAGTGCTGCAGCCAAGGTATTTTCTGTTCCTACTGCCCAACCACCTGAATCTTAGTTTATTAAACAAGCATGAATAGGAGTTTTGAAGGTACTATCAAGGAGAGATGCTCACTTTACTGAACAAGCAAGAGAAAAAGATGAACGTTCACCCAGTATGCTTCTGCAGGGAGCAGGGACAGAACAGGGAATTCACAAAATAAAAAATCCTCTGCATGACTAAGAAATGCTCTACCCAAGAGAATGGTCACAGCTAGAGTTGTAGCTGCACAGAGAGAATAAACTGGTTGCTTTTGATGACAGCTAACCAAGACATAATATGTCTATTGAGAACATAGACATAGAAGATAGGACTATGAGGAAGAATAAAATGCTAGAAAAGACAAAAGCTGTTATGGTCCAGGAACACATGATGAGGAATGGAGAGTGTTATTAAGATAATACAATTGGAGGAATTGGCTGGGGAAAAAAAAAAAAAAATTATCTTTGAGTCAGAAGTGTGCAGGGACTCTCGCTAGTGGGAGTTATTGGCAAGCACCTGTCTGAAATTATGACCTCTGTTCCATAATAAATGTTGAATGGCTAAAACCAGAGGAGTTGTGGATGACAGCACAGATAGAGCTGCTATTGCCAGCAAGCCAAGAAAAGCTAGGGACTACGATCCACTCACTGACACAAATACTGGAAGGTCAGAATAGTTATGGTGTGGAGGTCAAAGACCATAGGGCAGCCTTGAGGAGAGAGGTGAGGCACCAGCACACACCACAAGAAGCTTTTATGTCTCAGAAAAGAAATTCTTGTCTTAATGTGCTATTGCAGGCATAAAATAGAAATGCCTCATGGAAAATGAGCAGAGAGATATACAGAGAGGTACTCCAAAGATGAGGGGCTTCATCAGAGAGGGATCTGTAGATTCTAGGACACATTATACTTTTACAGCTATCACATTATGATACTCATTTTAAAAAGTTATTCTTTTTCATGCTAGCAGGCATGGTGAAGTAGAGCACTGCTGCAGCTTCTGTAACCAGACTCAAAATCTGAAAAGAATATTTGCTTCCAGGATAATTCCACTAAGCTACTCTCTCAGATGGTCCAGGCATTTTGATAGTCTCCATCATCATTTTGAGTGCCCATATGCATCAGGCTAGATGGAGGAAAATGCTCTGTCTCTAAACCTGGCAAGAAATTTTGCTGTCTAACATCTTAAAGCAAGTTCTTTGCCCTTTCAGATAACAATGGAAAACCAACAATTTTTATGGTCCATTAAAGAATTCTAAAATGATGACATTTGTCTCCTGTTTTATCCAGAAATAAATTATTTAAGAGACGTTTTCACTAAAAGTGCTTAAGGCTAATTGAAATATATACAACCAAAAAGATTACAATGGCAGCATGGTATTACCTCATTTGCTCTGGCTGCTACAAGGTACTTAAGGAATCTCTGCAGTTCATGAATTTATACACCCACACAGAGAGATAAAACATAAACCTTCAGATCTCTGGATACTTTTTGTGAAGCAGCAGTAGATTCTATATTTGAGTGTTATGTAATATTTGAAATGCACATTATATTTGACAAAATAATATATGAACAAAGGCCAAAGGGCCTGGAAAATGTGGTACAACCAGAATTGTTTCAAGCATTCATTTGAAGTGGAGGTCTTAATGCTACCCTCAATCCTTGAAAACTTCTTTAAGATGCAAACTTCTTGGGAGAGAAGCCTTTGAGGAAATGAAGAGGTTAATGAATCCAGTTACAATGACAGGAAGTGACACAATCAGGCTGCACCACAAGTAATGCACAGTAATAATTTGAAAGTCTATTACAGATGTAAAGAGGTTACAAATAGGATATGTAGGAAAGAGGATGCTCCCCTAAGCCCTTTTCTGTCAGATACTCAACAACAATGAAAGGAAGCTCTTTAAAGAACATAATTCTGCTTTGGGAGGTGCCTCTTTCAACAAAGGCACATTTTGCATAATCAATAGAAAAATATTTCTAATAAAATTGCAGGCCATCATGAAGATACTGTCAGACAAAGTTGCAGACACTAATATGAAATCAGGGATTTTAAACATTATAAATAAGAACTAAGGCAAATAAGGTAATCCTTGAACATAGTAAGAATATTTTCAAAATGCATTTTTCCATATGACTTGGCAATGGATGAGCAGAATGGAACTTTTCATCTATTTTATTTTTTCAAGAAAAATAATCTGCTGGTAACTTTGAGCTGACTCACCTATATCAACTAAACTTTCATTTGGTTTGATAAGTTTATATTGTCAGGCTCTGTCCAAAATGTTCAAATCTGCATTCACTACAGACGATTTGTCTGTTCAGTGCCAAATTTATGTTTCAGAATCCAACTCGGTAGATGCCATGATTATCTTGGGACCAGTCATTTACAGAAGCAGCTACAAAGAGTACATGAAGCTGGATGGGCTCTTTGAAAAGCTAGGAGCTGGTTGTTAGAAGAACATCTGATGCATTCAGAGTTAATCACTTGGGCCACCACACCAAATGCCTTTCTACTCCCCAGGCAAAAGGCACAGTGGACTGGGAAAAAAATGAAAGGTGAACATCAATGACTAAGAAATTTTTTTGACTGTGAAACCGTGCTGAGAAGTGTGAATATTGGAGGCATGTCATAGGAACCTATTCATGTTATTAATTGTCTTTTTAGAACTTTAATGCAAATATATTTTTAGTCAAAATAACTATAATATTCACCTTACTAACTGTAGGAACTTATAAATAAAACTGTGAAAGTAGGACGTTGAAGTAAGGTCAGAATCAAAAGATGTTGTTGTGGGATTGATTTTTTTTTTAATATTTCTTAGATATTTCTGTGGATTGATGTAAATTAAAAGTTCCAGCATTCCATTTAATTTAAGATGCATCAAAGTACTGAAATTCATATATGTCCTTTGAGATCAGAATTTACTTTTTCTCCACATTTCTAGGCTTTCCTTCAGTGGAATGAGTTCTGATTTAAAAGGAAAACAGTATTGTATTCTCTTCTGAAAATTGTTTGGGTTTTTAATTCTTTTGATTTTATTACCAGTGGCATAACTGATGATATTGGTGTTTTGCTGTCTTTTAAAATTAGAATCAAGCAAAATTATATAATTAGCCTAATTATTTTTTTCAAATTTAGAATGGTGCAAAAAGTTTTAGAAATATGTCTGATTACAAAATATCCCACATCAGAATAAATAAAAGGACAAAATGTATACTTTTAAAATTTTTATTATCTTAATACTAAAGTCTGAGATTTGGTGTCTTGATTCATAGATTTTTTGTTTATAGACTTCGCAATGTTTCACCAAATCAACTCATTTCATCCCAGATCAAGGTGCTCCAAGCCTCTTAATGTGCTTCAACAAATATAAACTGCCATTTAGTTCCTAAGAAAGTCTAAGAATTTAGCATAGTTAATTGTCTGTATTTTTTAGAAGTGCTGTTATTAGTTTGAAGTTTAACTGAATTAGAAAACACAAAAGTAACCATATTCTGAGGTGCAGAAAATGGGCTTGCTTTCAGTGCTTTAATACACAATATAGTATAATAAACAGGCTTAGAGTAAAACCTCAAATCAAACCTCTGCTGAGAGGTCTCTCAACACACAGGTTAATTAAAATCTACATTTAAATCTTTCCATTTGGGACACATCTGTTTAGCTTAACATATGCCAAATTATAGTCTATAAAAATTTGTTGCAAACACATCTTTTTAAATTCAAAGAAGCTTTCACATATGCCGTCCATTCGTTAATGTTTTAACAGAAAAACAAAGTGATGCACTGGGTGAATTACATCCTCTTATTCTTCTCTTATTCTCCTTTCCTTTCTAGTGTTTAAATTTTCAGACTCTTTCCCTAAGTGAGGCTTATGCAATTACCCTGATTTTTTCTAATATGTGGCACTGCTGTAAACACAACTCTAGATGTAATTTGTTTGATTTTCTTGCTCTTTTATCATAGCAATACCCAGTTATTCCCTACTCAGCTGGTCTAGTGTAATTCCTTAGATGATTTTCTTGCAGCATCACTTAGCCATTTTTGATTGCTTTATGTAGAACACAGACATTTTATGTGCCATGTCTCCCTGTCAGATTGCCTGTCACACCTGTTCTTTTCTTTTCTTTTTTCTTTTCTTTTTTCTTTTCTTTTCTTTTCTTTTCTTTTCTTTTCTTTTCTTTTCTTTTCTTTTCTTTTCTTTTCTTTTCTTTTCTTTTCTTTTCTTTTCTTTTCTTTTCTTTTCTTTTCTTTTCTTTTTTTTTCTTTTCTTTTTTCTTTTCTTTTCTTTTCTTTTCTTTTTTTTCTTTTCTTTTTTTTTTTTCTTTTCTTTTTTTTTTTCTTTTCTTTTCTTTTCTTTTTCTTTTCTTTTTCTTTCTTTTCTTTTCTTTTCTTTCCTCTCCTTTTCTCCTTTCTTTTCCTCTTTCTTTTCTTCCTCTTTTTCCTCTCCTCTCCTCTCCTCTCCTCTCTCTCCTCTCTTCTCTCTCTCTCTCTCTCTCTCTCCTCTCTCTCTCTTCTCTTCTCTCCTCTCCTCTCTTCTCTTCCCTTTGTTTGAATGGTTTTGATTGTTTTAAGAACATAATAAAATAAGAGGCATCACAAACAGCCAGATTGCTTTAAAATGTGTGAAAATTGATGGCGAGGTAGATTACAAAGACTCTGTAAATGTCCATTCTCAGGGAAAGAACTCAACCAGGTGGTCAGTCCATGGCCATGCACTGCTTATCCCTGTGTCATTTCATCACTACTTTCTGTCAGCCACCAATGACAGCTTTTGCCTGTTAACCAGCTGGACTCATGTTCACATGGTGGTAAATAACACAGAAAGAGCTAGAAGAGCTGTTTAGGCACAGCAGAGATGTTTCACTAGTAGTGGCACTGAAATAAATGTAGGGACAAAGCAGAAGTGAACATGAAAAAAGAGGGGATAGAAGAGTGGAGAAGAATATGGGGCATAGTAACAATTCATAGCATGTTGGTTTCATCACTTGTTCATGCAAGGATTTTGTTGTGGAGGGAGAGCACTGCCTGGGAACTTGTGCTTTTCAGCAAGTTGTGATACATTTTGGGAAAGAATTCTGTGATATGTTCACTTACAGATTCTACAGAGTTGCAATCAATTACAAGTAGTGACAAAACAAAGGGTAAAAGGAATAAATAGGGTAAAAAGAGATACAGATATAGACTTCTAATACTTCTCTGGACTTCTAATACTACGTCTTCTACCTATTAACAGTGTAAACACTAAGCATAAGGGAAATTATGGAAGTATCAAGAGGAAAAGTTTCCTAATAAACAGACTTTTTCATTAGGAAAAGCAAAACAGCTAAATTAGCTAACATTTAGATTCAGAAAAATAGTTGAGGAATACTTAGGACTAAGCAAAACTTTGGAAAATAGACCATAAAAAATCTTTGCCAGATAAATTGACAAAGTTTTCTTATGCTGTTTGCAGCCATATTTGGATGGATGAGGAGGGCACAGAAGTGTGACTGGAATACATTCTTCCACTAGCTTAAAACAGACTTGTGCCAGCTTGAATAAACTATTTTTGCATCATATCTGGGATGGAAAAAGAAGTGACATTCAAGAATAAAAAAAGAAATGACATACATAGGACATAGGACATACATGGCTGAGCAATGATCAGAGGCAAAGAAGCATATTCAGGAGTTTGGTTTAGCTATATTAAAAGCCTGTTTTGAAAACAACTTCAAATTGTTTCATGTGATCCTTTGAGGAATGCAAGCAATGTCAGCAGGTTTTCTAATCAATTTATATTGGCTTTTTTTCTCTCTAGCATTTTTTTCATAATTTAATATACAGATATTTACAGCTGAAGTACAGATATGCCTTCAGTAATATTAGCTCTAACAAAACAGTTATTATAGAGGTTTATTCATTTCAGCACTATCTATTCAGTGATGTTTTATTTAACAGCAGAAAGTCTGAGAATGCAAAGCAATAGTGAAATCATAATGGGTTTTTTTTGAGACTGGGTTTTCCTACTTTAAGAGAGAAATATTTTATTTTTGTAAAAGCAAATTGATTTAGCCATCTGATAACTTTTAATTAAATTAAAACAAAGTCTATCATTCTATTACAAATTTACAAATGCATCAAGTAGACACATTATTCTGTAAGACAGACAAGATAAGGACTGCCTTTCAAAAAATAAGAAAATAAGAAATCAGGACAGTTTGGGAAGCCTACTAGGGATTCTATTTAAGTAATAAAAGTATGGAAGATGCCCTATAGAATAGACTAAAACATCTCATTGGAATATGGTATTCCTTTAATAGCTGTCTAGTAATGCATTTAACTTTAAAGCCAGATTTCTGATCCTTATCTCTTTAGATGAACAAGCAATCACTATGTAACATACAACCACATAAATTTATGCTTCTTAGGGAAGTATTGAGGGATATGGAATATTTTTTCACTTCAGATTAAGCAACAATTCTGTACATTTTTAACTTAGAGCGCAATATCTCAATATGAGGTTAATTAATCAATTACTTTAAATGTTGGTGAGGTTAAAGATTCAGAATCTGTTCAGAAAAGAAAAATAAGACAGAGCATGAGAGTAAGACTTTAGGAGAGTCTTAGAAGAATTATAATCTCATTAGAGAAGCCAACCATCACATTGAGAAGGACAGTGTCTTCTAAAGTGGAATTGACAGCTTGTAAAGACTTCTCAGAAACAAATTTTTGCTATCTAAGTTAAGGTTGCAGAATCACTGCAGAAGCTATGACTTACTTTGTCATGGATTTCCACAATATATTCCCTTTCAGTAGGCTTTGTTTAGACTAAACCATAAACCTAAAATAGTAGAGGAATAGTTGTAGAAAAAAAAAAAAAGTCAATTTTTTTTAATCCACACTTTTGTGTTTTGTTTTTAAACTCTTTAAGCAAATGTGTAGGTACTCCTACAGCTCAGATTGTGCTTTCTAATCTTTAGTAGATTTTCTTGCAATTGTGCAGGTACTAATCTCTAAACTAGGGTACAGAGGATGTACAGTGGCTTCATTACAGCATTTTTATCATGTGCACTATGTGTCCTAGGCTGTAGCCTCAGTATTACAGTATTTTTGTTGCTAGAAATGGGCCACAGGATCTGTACTGAGTTTATGAGGCCTCAGGACTATGGCTTGTCAGGCTTATTTTGTACAACTTTTTCTTGATCTGCCTGAAACTTTGCTTTGACCTAGTTTAACTGCAGCAGTGTTTTTGTCTCAAAACTGGATAAACATGTTTAATTTGCTTTAATTGGCTTGTCTTCCTATGGTATAACCAGTTTCACATATACTTGTAAAAAGCAGTTGTTCAATATAAAATTTGTGAGCCTAATGCAGTGAAGCAATGTAGAAAATTACAAGGCTGGTGTGCTGGTGGAGCCCTTGAAAGAGGAAGCAAAGCAAGGAGTAGAGAGGAATAGTGGTGTGGGATAAGAGCAGAGTCACAGCCTGGCACCAGAGACCCCATGGCCATGAACAGCTCATCAACAGTCAGTAAAGAAATGCAGACCTGAACAAAACTGGGGTATGGGGGCAGGACAAGTGCATCATACGCAGTAAATTTGAATGTACCGTGCACTTGCACATCAATGAAGAGAAACAATGTGTGAATGACCATTTAAAAAAGAAACAAATATTATCCCAGCAAATCCTAAAGTGAAGAAGAAAACAACAATTTCATCATAGTCTTCCCTGTGAAATTGTTTGGGTGCTGGTGATTTCTACATGGTGCCATAACTGGTGGAAGGATCCCAAAGGAGAGTGAAAGGTTCAACAAAACCATTAGCAGTTAGCAAGTGTGTGGTACACTTCTAACCATAATGTTATTGAGGGTTGTTTTGCTTTTTTTCATTTTGGTTTGGGTCTTTTTTATTAATGGTGGCGTCCTTTCGTTATGCTCTTTATTTTCTTAATTTTCTGTTATAATTAGATGTTGGCTGGCTTTCTGATTAAACTTTAAAGTTATATTATTAATGAAGTCCTGGCTTTATGTACGCTCATTGTTTGCTTTTTTACCTATTGTGTTTTTAAGCAGAAGTATGGATATCTTGATGATATAATTCCGTTAGATTTTGTATATTGTTATTGGGTTCCTGTGGAGTTTATATATTAAGGAAAAATCTCAAAATGGTAAAGAAGCTTCTTATGTTCTACTAAATAGGCTCTAGGTAAATTTACTGGTTTTCAGCAGAGCTGCACATTGCGAAATAAGAAAAATGCCTACCTTTACCCAGTGCTTATCTCCAGGTTAGTACAGGATGTATCCTTTTTCCCATCATAAGCAAGAATCAACAAGTATGCAGGCTCTGGATCATTAGCATTTTAGTGTTATAATTTATCCTTTCAGTGCACCAGATGACACCGAAGAATAGAAATTTATCTGTGGATCTACAGAAGAAATCATAATTGACCTAGATGGCCTTCTACATAAATTATTCTAATCTGACAGTGGTTTTAAAAGGTGTTTGGCTAAAAAGATATACTTCAGGATTCATTTCAAAATGTGAAACTCTTAGAATAATTCCCTTTGAAGAAGACTGTAACAGGATCCATAGATTATTTCAGTCCTTTTAAATTCCCATGCAATTTACATTCTGTTAATCTTTTTTATAAAGAGATGCATCCAAGTACTCTTTAAGGATGTGGATACCCTATTAAAAATATTAATATAAATTCTTATATAACATGCAAAACTAGATGCTTTAGCATAAACTTTGAATTTGCCATAAGTTACAAAGGCTTTCGCTTTTGTCAGTTTAATTGAAGTTCCTAACACTTTTTCAGGAATGCAGTGCACGTAGCTGGTGAAAGGAAACTGGACAATGTGGATCTCACACTCAGAGCGCGGATCCCGGTCCCCTCTGGGCCATTCATGCTGCTCAACAGGCTCATGAGCACACTGGAGGTCACTCAGCAGGGATCCCTTTGCTGCTGCAGGTGTGTTAGATGGAATGCTGCAGAAGGATGCAGCAGGAGTGATGTGTACGCTGGAGGTCACTCAGCAGGGATCCCTTCGCTGCTGCAGGTGTGTTAGATGGAATGCTGCAGGAGGACGCGGCAGGAGTGATGTGTGGTGCCGAGGAGAGGTGACGGGCACCAGCATGGTCCGGCACACCGCGGTCATCCTCCCTCCCTGCACCTGCAGCCCCTGCTGAGGGCTCTGCGGCTGCTGGGCAGGGGACACTGCGTGGCAATGCCCTCGGGGGTCACCACCGGAGGGCTGAAAGGATCTGTCCCCATTTACCTCCTCCCTCTTGTCCAGCTGTCCTGGGAAAAACAAGCACATGGAAAAATGGCATATGCTGCGTGCGATTGGCTCCAGCCAGGGTAATCAAACAGGAAAAAGGAACAACCCTGCAAGCAAATCCAATAGAGCATTGCTAAGACCTGTCAGGGCTGGAAGCAGTTAAAACACCAGAGTATTCAGCATGGCTAAAAGATCTTTCTGCAGGATGGCTTCTGAAACACAATTTTTTGAATGATTATGAGAAATATCCTGATCAAAAAGTTTTGAAGGTCATAGTGTTCATTAGAAAATACAGCTGCATTTTACAGCAAGCAGTAAATCCTAATTTTTGGAAATTCATGTTACTTCAGTCATATAATCTCTGCCCTAAACTAATGCTGTTAGCGTTTTACTCATAATTTTGTTATTTGCTATGGTTATTTCACTTATTCTTCATCAGCAGTATAAATTGAAATTCAAATGCGTGCATGTCATCTTTTAGAATTAATGCAAAGAAAGCAATAATTCCAATTTCTTAGAATTTCTTTACTACTTCAAATTAACATCGTTCTTTCAAACAGTGTTATTTTTTTTCCCTGAATCCAGATGTTTGCTGGGCTTGAAGAAAAGTTTCTCTAAACAATGTCTTCTATAGCAAGGTGGAGGAAATGTCTACTGTGATTTTTTTTTAAAATGATCAGCATGCAGCTTTCCAAATTCACTGCAACATAGCAGGCACTAGTTAAATTGGGGAAGAAAATGGAAAAAGAAAATGCAGATTTTTAATGGAAAATGTATGAAACAAAAAATTTTTTCAACCCAGGCAAAGATTTTCTAATGGTGTACTTATTTTGTCACTTAAAATAAGCAGCAACCATAATTGAATACTACAAATAGAGAAAAAAATAGAAGAAATTTTTGCATCTTTATATTTACCACAATTGTTTGGTACCCAAGGTCTAAACAGAACTCTTATATTTTGGCCCATATTTATTTAAAAGTCATTTTTATTTGCAAGATTTCTGTCTTTCAAATCTATCTCTCTGTCTCTATCCCTGCTTCAAATACTAAAACAGCTTTGATGTTTAGAGCAGTCCGTTAGTGGAACTTCATAAACTAGAAGGAACTTCACTACTTATATCACTTCATTTACTATTACTGCAAAGTAAAACATTAAAATAATATTACCCACCAAATGTCTAAGGTTTCCTGTAATAGCACACTGGCTGCATGGCTCATCTCAGAAAGATCTTTTTCAAACAGTTAGATTAATGACTTAAGGAGGATGAGTGGCAATGAAAACTCCCTTTGGGCTGCTGCACACAAATGCATTTGCTCATGTATAACAGAAGTGCTCATTTGGGGCATTCCACAAAAATCCTGCAGAAAAATAGGGTTCTTCATGAAGCAGAAAGTGAAGAGTGAATTAAAAGACAGCTCCTATGACAAGGGAAACTGTCAAATACAGGGAAAGAAATATAGACTACAGAGAAAAAAATACACAGAAAGTCAACAGTAATGCTAATGATGTAGAAATATCTGAATTTTCCCTTTCTTGTTCTTACTGGGCTTCAGTTTCATACTGTCTTCTTTCACATTCTCCTCTGTCTACACTTTACTTAGTGACCACACAGAACAGTCCTGCTATAAACTGATTTCTCAAATGTGCTTTGTGCATTCCAAAGTGTACTGCAAAAGGTGCACACTGTCTGTTTCCAGGAGCTGTGATATTCTTCTCTGTAATTTTCAAGTTTTAGTGCATAGGCTGTCAAAGCACATAAATTGTTGAAAAACATGCTTTTACTAATACTGACATTATAGTTCTTAAAAAAAAAAAAGCTACTCTACCTCTTTACTCTCTTGAACAAGCTAAAGTGGAACTAAATTGATGCAAAAATCCAGATCAAAAGATCAGTAAAGGACTCAACATAGATCAATCCATAATTATACTACAGATATGTATTCCATATGTCTATATATTTGTATATTTGAATATACATAAGCGTAAAAGGTATAAATGCAGTGTGATGGTGCATATATTTATGTGTGTGTGTTTCTTATGTGTATGTAAAATGGTGAGAAACCAATAGTGCAGGGGGCAGGTACAAAGTAAATTACTGCTAGAGCAGCCCAAAGATGCAAACAATCAGAAAAAAGTTTAGTTTTTCTTGATTTAATCTTAAATGTAAACGCTAATAAATCAGATAATCACATGAGGCATCAGGCATCTATCTGTCCTGTAAGCCAATCATGCTAGAGAAGGTTAATGCAACATAAAGGAAATGAGGTAAAAGCAACAGAAATTATGAGATTGGTGCCTCTGGATTTTTCATAGTCTGGCTATAAACTGAATTGATATCACAGTAGAAGATGTGACTTCATGAAAAATGGTTCACTGTATTGGCAGCATTTCTGAAGCTTTCCTGGGTGATCATCACAGTTTGCAGGTATAATGGTTTTACAGAAACCTTTTCCTTGTGTTCTGACAAATAAGCAATAGTACAAACTGCTTAGTTTCAGGTATTAAGGAAAGAATTAATTTGACTAGAAATAAGGGAAAAAAAACCCTGAAAGTAGTGTCTGATCTGATGGCTAACGCAATGATCAATCACATCTGCTGTGGATTGGAATCTTGCCTGCAAGGACCTTACTAATATTTGCATTGATAAAGGGAGAGTCATCAAAAATGTGACTTCTCAAACCTGCCTTGTTGCACACTCCTTGAACATTGTGGTGTGGGTGGCACTCTATAACCTACAGGAAAGAGTAATTAAAGATGCACAAAACAAAGTAAAACCCAGATCCTTCCTTGCTTTTATGGGCATGGGTTCTACCTTTTGACACAAGCCCTCCAAGAGCATGGACCTCAGTGAAGGCACCTTATTAGGGTTCTGGACAAACCAGGTATCCTATATAATAATGCAGAACACCTGTAATTTGCTGCATCCCTCATAATATGATTCAGCTCTACTTCTTCCAGCTTCAGTAGTCATCAAAGAGAAATGCCATGACTGTATGAACCTTCCTTCTGTTCTGGCCACCTTGTTTCTTGAGGCAGATCTCTGTGAAGTAGCTGGATTTCCTCCTCGATCTCTACAGAAAGGAATCTGATACTTCAAAGAGGAAGAAACCTTTGTTCCCTTCTCTTTGTGCAGCTGCTAATAATAATCTGTAAAACTGAACCTATGAACCCAAAGTTCCTATGACCACAAACCTGAGTTTGCTCAGTGTTACTCAGTGTTTCTAACTCAAATTCTCACCATGACTATTGTGACTAAATGTTGAAAAATAATTCAACTGATAATTGATATCAAAATTCTTTAAGATAATTTTTCTTAACTCAGTATTCCTAAATTTTGTCTTCTAATAGAAAAACTAAACAGTCTTACTGATGTAATTACAGCAGAAAATAGTTAAAATTTTCGCTACTTAAAATTTGCTTCATTTTTGTAAAGTTAACTTACAAAAAGGAAAGCCAAAACAAAATAAGAAAGCTCTAGACATATACTTGCTACTTGTTTCTCATGCAAGCAAGTATGGCTTGTAAAGTAGTCTATTCCTCAAACTGTTTATGTCTGATAAAACAAATCAGTGTGTGCAAAGACTTCAAATAAATATCATGATCAATTAAAAAAAAAAAAAACTGGCTTCAAAACTAACCTCCAATGAAGATGTAAGTAAAAATCTGTCTAAACTAATTTCTTGTGAATTGGAATGGAATATATCCTCCTAAGGATGGGAAATATGAAAAGATACAATACTTTTAATTAACCTTTTTTTAATTGCCTAAAGTACCTAACTGTATACTATTAAAAGAACTGCAATAATATGGAATGTCTTCCCTTACTCAGGTTTCTACTTTATTTTCCTAAGTAATCTATTCTTGATAACCCGTATGTGCTTTTTGTCAGGTACAATGTTTTCTTCAAAATGAAATAATGTGCGTGCCTTGCTTCTGCAGTCCTCACAAACACATGCTAATGCCCTGCTTGAATAAATATCATTGTTCACGTCAGCGCTTACTGCCGAACTTGACTTCACATCAACTCTCAAATTTCCTTAACATGTTTTCTAAAAGGGGAGAAATTCCTATCATTTGCATTGTTAGTCAGAGAGCAATGAATTATGTATTAGTTCCTGACCTGTGAATGCCCAAAGCAGTTTGTGAAAATATGTGAGGTCGGGATTATAGGACTGTCATTTAAATTGTTTAACTTTCTAGTCAAACCAACATTCTCTCTTCCATTCTTTCTTCTTTTTTTTCTTTCTCAGTATTCATACATGCATTTTTCTGTCACAATTTAGCCATAACATGAGGCTATAATAAAAAAACCACATGTGTTTATGTGAAAGAAGAATATTTTTGCTATGCCCACTGGCCCATTTGTGGCTATAAATGTCCTTGTGTTCCATGTCTTTATATTGGCCAGTGTTGCTCAGAGCATACTTAGCTCCCCTCTCATTTTCTGCACAGTCTTTTTCACAGCTTTCCTAGCTTTTCATAAGAGAGGCATGGGCCTTCTGCCTTACTCAGTTGATGTATTTCATTTAGGGATACATAGTGTGAGGTGCTGTACAATGTTTCATATTGTATGCTTTTAATAATCCTTCCGTTATATATTATTGTGGTTTATAGTTGAAGGCAGTGTGGTCAGGATTTCACCATAAAACTGTGCTAATTTGTTACAGGAATGGCAATTATTCACCAAGTCTCTCTCTGTGTAATGGAAGTGTTTTAGTAATTTTTAGTTTCTGCCTTTGTTGACAGTGGCATTTCAAGTAGAATTAAAATATTTGTTACCTACTTTAATGGTGGAATGCGGTACCATAACTCTTCTTCAATGTGGTACCTTCTCCATGTGGTACCATAACTCTTCTTCAAGGGAAGAACTCTTTTAAAGTGGAATATTTTGACTGAACAATAATGAAAAATACTCCTCCATGAGCTTTCTTTGACAGATCTCTGTAGTTAAATCCTCTACACACAAGAAATTTATACACAACTGCACATGCATGAAAAATTCCAGATAACTGAGCTTAGAAGTATTGAAAATAATGTTTTATCTTTGCTACAATAAATAATTTTAGGTTATTAAAAGATGACCTGATGAAGTCAATGGTTGTAAATTCCTTTTTTTGACAGAAAACATTATCAATTGAAAATGATGATTCTCTCATGGTCAGAAATACATGACTGATGGCAGGCATTTGTCATTCTCGTTATCTCTATTGTCCACCCTCCTGTGGTAAGGCAAGTAGGCTTAGCTATCAAGGTCCAATGTGCTTCACTAGAAACATCAAATGAGGGCAAGCATATTACAGGGGGAAAGAGGCAGGGCTAGGTGAGGATATATCGCACACCAGCCCTAGGTAATTTTACATGATACTATGGGTTAAGAATGAGAGCAAGATGCTTTGTGGGGGAAATGTGACATTCAGAAATATTAAATTTCTAAGCTTTGAAATAAAATAGCACTTAGCATCTTACTTTCTAGTAAAGTAAAAAATTAGTTCTTGTGTATGGAAGTAGAAGAGGGGTAATTTCCATTTCTAAGTAGCTAAACCATCTATTTATATATAGTATATATTACCATATATGTTATGTATAAGATTTGATTTATACAAAAATTTATTAAGGCTTATGTATTAATGTTGTGCATTCTGAAAGTTCAAGAACAATTTTGAAGGGAGAATTGGGAAAAAAAAGTCATATTTCATGTCAAGGAAACAGATTAAATAGATAACAATAGTTAAAAAACAGATTCATGATTGTCATGTCATAAATGTCAAATGCATTTATCAACTGGCTATGCATATAATAAGTCACAGCTTCCACATATATATATATTTGTTATTGGCATGTGTATCTCCTTAAGTGTACCTATTAAATGCAAACACTGGAATACAGTCTGTTCTCATTTTACATTGCTTTTCTATATGCATATTAGAAAAAGATAACTTTTTAAAGATAAGATAAATCTGAAAAGCTGAGGTAAAAAATTATTTAACTCTTTGAGAGACAAATATTATTTGTCTTTTAGAAACTGAAGAGAGGACTGACCAGACAGAAGTTTCAGTAGAACATCTGAAAATATCTCCATGAATGAAAGTACAGAAAATGGATATTTTTTGCCCCTTTGAGATACCCCCATCCTTATTTTAATTAGCTTGCTAATATAGATACAGCAAAGTTGTTGTATTTTTTAAATAACTCTTTACTGAATATGTCAACAAGATAATATATAGTGTATAGTGAGGTTTTGAAGTTAACAATGCGTGCAACATGGCAGATTGCAGAAAACAGGTAACGCAGACTTCAAACCATCTATTTTTCCATGTTAAAGATAGAAAGTATACCAAACACAGAACAGAATCAAGTGTGCATATCTCAGTTTAAATCAATTTTATGAAAGATTATCTTCAGATATTTGGGATCAACTCATGATAACAATTTGTTTAGTAGCTTATCTGTTTCTGAGAGGATCAGAATTCAGCTCTCATGAGGCACATTTCCACAGAGCCCCAGTGTAATAAAAGGTTGCCAAATCTCTTCTGTGCTAGTTTTCCATATGGACTACTAGCCAGCGTCCTTTAAAAGAGTAAAACATTCTCTGCTGTACAAAAGTTTAATGCCAAATGCTTCAATATTGCCTGTAGTATCCTCTGGGATACAAAGTGCCCTGTTCAATAGAGTTCAGGGAAGGAGTGATCATCAGCTTCCTAGGATTATCTCTGTGTTTAGAAGAGAGCATCAGGCAGGATTTGATGAGGTTCAGAACCAGTAACTTTTGGTTTTGGCACTCACTTCTGTTTTGTTTTTCCACTGAGCTGTAAAGATAAGTCATGTGTAAAACCATTATTCTCATGTTCTAAAGAAAAAAAACTTTAATATCTCCATGTTAAATTTAAGGTGAAGAAGTACTATAAATGTAGAATTCAATGGGAATTAACCACTTTACTGTCAAAAGCTGAGACTGAACTTTCACTTCAATGCCTTCAATAAAGTGCCTTATGTAGACCCTTAAAACAATAATATCACTATGCATAAAGTTTTTCTGTTTGCAAAATTTAAATTAATAAATTTTTCAGAGGGAGAAACTTTTCTCATGAAAAAAAGAAAATTCTTCCAAGAAAAATATAGTTTAATTACTCTAGTAGCAAATATCATATACTACTTCATTTTTCTGTTTTTCATGATATTCACTGTAGTCCTTTATTGGGTTACATGGAAAACTGCTAGTATCTTTTCAGATCAAAGTAGCTTATGCCCTAAATATTCTTATAAAGAAACTCAGTAATAATGTTCCAATAAGAACCTGTTAACACAAGGTCCATGCATTAATCTGGTGTTTGTTTCTGCCAGCAAGCCACATGCAAGTAGCACTTATTAAAATGACAGAATCCATGAAAATAAGGACCTGTTTGTAAATATATACGTCTTCAGAAGGAAGCCAAGTAGTGGGAACAGCAGTGTCGTGATACCTCTTTAACACAATTTCACTTAAATGCTTATTTTATTCTACACCAATCTTTCTGCCTGTCTGTGTCAACTATTAGCAGTATATAATGGAAGATTGGTGAGATTTTGAATGAAAAAAAAAATTGTCCCTAGATCCAATGAACTTGATCAAATCAGGACTTAAAAGTGAACATTTTGAGTGAGTTGCCCATATACATATTTGGCACTTGTGTCCTACAGCCTTTAGTTATTACATGTGGTTGGATATCTGCTCTAAGTGAAGATCACCCAAGTTTTTCAAAGCCCAAGGAAAAAGCTACTAGTATTAAACTTTATATTGCTAAAAGATTGTTGTCCATTTTAAACTCTGACTTTTTCTACGTACTTTACCCAGTGAAGTGTGCTTGCTAAGTGCTTATCTAGGTGGGAACTGAAATGAAAACTCAGATGTTTGTGTGGCTGACACTTTGACAAGTCCCAAATTCTGTTGTAGGTTGAAATACATTAACCCTTTTGGAGCTAAGGAACAATTAAATAGCGAGAAACATTCTTCAAATTACAGATATGACCTTTCAGTTGACTACAACTCTGAATTTTTTTAGATAATATTCCCAGCTCTATCCACAAATTTTGGTATAAGGAGCTAGCAATGTTTTTTCAGAAGAGCCTTTAAAGAAACTTTTGTCAGTATCAGATACAAAATGATTTTTTTTTCATACTGAAGACAAGCATAAAGTAGGCTATCTTTGATATCATTGTGACTTTTGACCTAGGTAAGCAAGTCATAGTCTACATATATATCTATACACACACATGTATATGTTTCATCCTTCAAGATCAAAATGACCAGTTTGTGAATGCCTTCTCTTTTCACCCTATTCTACAAGTAACCAGATTTGTTGTCATCAGGTTGGGCTTGTGGATCATTCACCTGCAGTACAGGCCAAACTCCCTGAATATTGCTATAAATAAGGTGCCTATAGTACACTGAGGTCTAGAACAGAAGATTCCTCATGCATCAGTAAATACTAGTCAGCTTGTACTTTCAAAGGAGGCCTTTTGAAACCAAATGTACAACCAGTTATTTCATTGAAGTTAAATACTATGTCCACACCCAATGGGAATCACTGGCTCTGCTTGACTTCAAGCAAACTCCAGCATTCAACAGAAGTGTGCAGAAGCAGAACTATTTGCTGCTTGTCTTTTGAGCTGTGGCATCTAAAATATGTTAAACAAAACAAAACAAATTAAAAAAAAAAAAAAAAAACAAAAAACCACCAAAACAAAAAGCCAAAGCCCAAAAGTATAAACATTATCATCAGTAAATAGATGACAGAAAAAACCCGTCCAATTTGCATAGACATTTCTACCTAGAATTATGCTATTTGAAATCATATGGTAAACTTTTAATCAGCCAAATTTTAGTGACTTAACTATTACAGTAGCCAGATATGTTTCTTAGAATTACTGCTATAGCTGGAGAAAATAGCTAATATATAGAATATAGACTGGAATTTCAAAATGTGATTTTAAAAGGTGTTGCTGGGAGGAAGTGGTTCCTTACAAAATGGTTGTACTTTGCCATCAATCATAAGTGGGTTCATTTTGTCATTGCAGACAATTAGTGTTATCATGTGATCTGAATTACAGAAAATATATGCTCATAGACTGCTGAGTGTCAAGAATGGGTTGAGTGAAATGAGTGAAGGAAAGGAATAAAACCCTCTCTTCCAACATAAGGAGCTTCACAAAGTGAAAAGTCTAAACATTCCACTGTGAAGGTTCTTCAGCCTTACTTCAAATCCACATGCAGCAACTTTCTCTCTATCCCTTGGTGGTCACTGTAAAACTTTCTCTCTTTGGTTCCCTACTACCTCTGGGAAGTTTTGTCTCTATCTCTTTTCTTTTGTTTTTTCCCCAATGTGATGTAGCTTTAGCTTGTCCCCAAACTCAGGAGAAAATTAGCTACATTAAAAAAGCAAACTGAAAAACCCCCAAATAATTAGATTCCACCACAGTTCTTGGCAGTCACTGAGTTTGCAGAGTGGCTGAAATAATACACAATTTTGAGAGCTGCATTGTGGTTTTAATACAAGCATGATATGTTGCATGGTGCATGCAAAGCTCAAAGACTGAGAAGCATCTGAGGGTATAAAAAAACAAATTCTAAACCCAGCTACTGCTTGTGAAGCAGAAATCATTATGGAAAACTCAAAAATGTTTAAGGTAAAAGAAGGGTAATTCAGAGGGACACTGTGTACCTGTGTTCTCAAAATTCCCCAGTCAATCAAATGCTAAGCTAATGTCAGTCTCTGTATACTTTAATTGGGAAGGAAAAAAACAAAACAAACAAACAAACAAACAAAACCCACAAAGATTTGTACATGATTTTCCCCACTGAAGAGATTTCAGTTTGTAATAGCCCTCGAGGTTTTCCCAGTACTAAATAATTTTTTACAATATATTTCTTGTTTGTTTTCTCTTTTTGTCTTTTTTTTTCTCTTATTTCTCCATACTGAACATAACTCAGGCTCTTAAGTCAAACAAGGCTTGAACCATACAAATTATTACCAAAACCTTTGCATTGCCATTATATTTTGCACCACATTTTCAGCAATATGCACTTTTAGATTTCAAATTACATGAACACATACATGAATACTGCAGAGCTGGGAGCACTCAGAATTTCCCTCATTCTGGCCTTACCTGAACATGCTATGTCAACAAATGATGGTCTATTAAGAGGTGCAACTTAATGACAGCTCTCTGTTACGTACTGAGAAGGGTCAGAGAACGCCTAATGCTAATGAAAAGCACAAACAGTTTCTGAGATATAGTATATAGTATTGGGGACAGTTTTGGAGCAACTTTTGCAAATAGGAATCAAGGTCACTTTGAGTTTGACACTGAGTTCTTTCCACGTTTCCTATCCCAAGCAGATTGAAAGAAAACTAATCAAACAAGAGAGTAGCTTTTTTGCCAGCACTCAGAACTCCAGCTTTCAGCTGGAGGTGAGAAGTGCAGACCTGACAAAGGGGAAGGGATATATTTCCAATTGTTTGAAGCTCAACAGCAACTGCTGGGTTCAAGTCAGCAGGGTTGTGCCCATTTTATCTGAATTGCCTTTATCTGTTCCTAGTGACCCTGTTTTAATATGCACTTATTTTCCTGTATTCCAGGACACCTAGAAACTTAACATTCCTCAGACTGCTTCGACAGCAAAGTGGTTAATATTTGAAGAATGAGTCATTCTTTCCTTTGCCATGACATTGGGTTCTTATTGTACAACCCTGTACAGTACTCAGCAATAGTTTTTAAAGATTTAAAAAGCAAAGAGTTACAAAACCATTTGCAATTAACTTGAAATAGAAAAGATAGCACTTTTTTTTTAAATCCCATTATATAGTACACCGTATAAATTACAGAGTATTCAAATGCATAAATGCATCTGTGTAACATTTATCAAATGTAATTTTTTTCATTATTCTTGGGGGGCTTATTTTTTCCAGAGTTTTTTCTCCTTGTCCTAGAGACCCCCATGGTCCCTCACTATCACGTATGACAGTGCTCCAGGTCTGAGACGTTGCTGTTGCAGTATCGCATGTTGTTGGGGATGTGGCAGTCTGTGTAGTTAATGCCCCCGTTTGGGGTATAAATGGGCTGCAGTCTGAAATCTCCTTTAAGGAGCTGATCATTATTTAAGGAGACAATCTGGAAGCTGGTTTCCGTCATCTCCAGGATGGAGTTGTCCTTCTTGGTCCCTGCCTCACAGTAGTCGTCTTTCCGACGGCCCCGGTTATATTTCCACTTCTGGGAGGTGTAACGACCTTTTTTGTGCATGTGCCAGCAAAAAATGCTGAGCAAGACCACGAGGACAAATATCACTGCACCCCCAATCAACCCTGCCAGCAGAAATGGGGAGCCTAGGTTCTGAGAAGTCGTCTGCTCATGGCTGGAAGGGATGTTGCTGCCATTGAAAAAGGAAGCCTTGGTTGTGGCTTCTGAACAGACAGTGTCTTCTCCAGTCCGGTAGTTGTTATAAGTATCCAGTGGAACCAAACAAATCCGGTAAGTGGATTTGGGCTCCAGATTTACCAAGCTTGATTGCTGCTTCTCACCACTAATTATTCGTTCATGAACAATTCCTCCTACCAGACTATGGCCCATTTTAACCCATGTGAGTTTATATGCCATCACAGTAAAAAGTGACATCCAGTTGACTTGGATGCAAGTGTCATTCACAAAGTGGATGGAGAGCTGAATCCAGTCAGACAAAGGAGGTGTCACCCTTTCTCTGTCCTCTCTGTCAGGCACAGTGGGGAGTGTGGCTATGATGGGAGTGAGAGGATTATATTTACTACTTGAGGAAGGAAATGATGGGCTGGGAACTAATGTAGTTGGCATGGTTGTAGCTGGGACTGGGGTGATGATAAGTGGCAGACCAGGGGTGGTGGTGGGGCATGACAACATATTCATATTGAGCTCCCTGACTGCCATACCTCGGACCTGCTCTGGTCCCTGGCACATAAAACCACGTACATTGATGGAAGCAGGAATAAATTTGAGCCATTCAGTGACCCACTTTATGCTGCAGTCACACAACCAGGGATTATTCCTTACAGTGAGTTGTCTCAGGCTATGGAGATTATCAAATACTCCCTTTGCCAACATCCGAAGTTGATTGTTGGAAATATCAAGACGTTCCAGTTTGTGGAGGTTTGAAAAGGCTGTAAGTGGTATATGGGTTATCTGGTTGTCCTGCAAGTAAAGTCTTAGCAGATGTGTACCTGGAAGATCGGGAGGAGGGTGAGTCAGTGAATTCCGAACTATTGAGAATTCCTTGAGCTTGAAGAGGTGGCTAAAAGTGCCTTCAGCTATGCCTTTATTAGTGAGCAGATTGCCATCTAAGATCAGACGCTCCAGACTTGTGAGATTCTGGAAGGCCAGGTCTGAAATGACGGCAATTCGGTTTTCGTCTACACGAAGTTCTTGTAAGTCCAGCGGAAGGCCTACTGGCACACTGCTTAAGTGATTCTTGGACAAGAACAGAAGCTTGAGGCTGATGGCTTCCTGGAATGCCCCATCCTCAACACCAACAGTGGAGATGGAGTTGTCATCCAGGTGCAGTTCTTCCAGCTTCAAAAGCTGAGCAAGAGCAGCACGTGAAATGGTCTGAATGTTGTTTTCCTGCAGGTGGAGAACCCTGACATTCTTGGGCAGGTTCATGGGGAATTCATCCAATTGATTGCCATACAGGTAGACTGTGTGCACAGACTGGACATTGTGCAACTCTGCAGGAAATCCAGCATTATTAATTTGGTTATTATGGAGGTAGAGGACGGTTACACCCTCTGGTATCCCAAGAGGCACTGAGGTCAAGCTTCGTTCATTACAGTAGACAAAGTTTCGGTCACAGCGGCAAACTTTTGGGCAGGCCAGAGTTTTGGAGACCTGTATGTAGAGCCCCAGGGAAAAGATAAGCCATGATTTCATGAGAAGAGCCCAATCTGTGGGCCACATTTTAGTCCACAAACCCATTTCTAATTTAAAGAAATAAAGTACCAAAGTGTTTAAGAACTGATAACAATAATAATGCACAGGTAACAAAATCTCAAGTTATTAAAATTGGCTTCTATTTATGTCCAGTGTTCAGGCCAGAGTTAAAGTCTTGGAGGCTAAGCATAAAATAATCCTTTTATAATTGGCCCGCCTCCTACTTCTGATAAGGAAAACACAGTCTTATTAGCCAGGGTTACAATGTTTGTTGCCTTCCTCCATGTGTGCTGAAAGAACCAGTAGCCATGTCTTTGCAAATGACCCTGCAGGTTACTTTAAAGCTAC
Organism: Emberiza elegans; assembly: GCA_024865655.1. Classification (NCBI taxonomy): domain Eukaryota; kingdom Metazoa; phylum Chordata; class Aves; order Passeriformes; family Fringillidae; genus Emberiza; species Emberiza elegans. Next base: position 45,178,707 of record JALJVW010000139.1, read on the forward strand.
CAAAAGTCTCTGTGCTTGGAGGGTATTTCACTGAAGTCCGTCGGCTTCTGTCAGCTTTCTGAAGTCAGCAAAGTCCTCATATTCACTATCTGCCAGATCTGGTCTGCCTGTAGAAGGAAAGAGAAACGAAAAAGCTGAATAGCATCCAACGTTTAATAGGGAAGATTAAGCCCATTACAAGACTATTCTAAGTCTGAGCTCTTTATGGATTTCAGGGAAAAAAAAAAAAGAAAAAAAGGCATTAATATTAAACATTAGCTTAATATTACTGCTAAACAGTCTTGAAATAGATTTGATACAAAGTCATTGCAATGACTGAAGGACTTTCAGTGACTTCAGTCAAGGCTAGATCTATTACTTTCATTTGCATACTATACCTCCAGTCTTTGTTCTCTCACAGTCTGTTTAAAATTTTAGAACTAAAAACAACCCAAAACCCTAAACCATTTAACTGGAAATTTTTGCTCAGGTAATTATTTTTCTTTTGCAGAACCACTGACTTCAATGACTACTATTCACTGATGCCTGACAGAGTAGACTCTGGGCTGTATTATTTAATCCCATTCTATGTTTCTTTCATTTGCTACCAGACTCTGGAATATTCTGCTTCTATTTCTATAATACCATTACATATATTGTCCAAATTAATGCACACTGCCAGATTATTTTGTCTTGCTCTAATGAATTGGAGACTTATGAGAAGAGTCTTTTAACATATATGGTAGTCCACGAATATAAGATACCCTGCTGTAAGACATGTACTTGCTAAAACTATCATCTTGATATTGGTTCTGATGTGAACTGTGCTGTCAATAGATTCCACAACTTGCTTTCCACTGAATGAAACAGGCTCACATCTGCTAAGTTATTGTTTCAGGAGATCAGCTCAAACTATGGCAGTTTTGCAGAACACTTCCTTTGAAACCATAAAGGTTAGATATGGCTTTTAATTTTGCTACACAGTTATCTGTGAATGGCTACATAAACAAGTGTGTTAACTTTAGTATAGCTGAGTTCCTTAATATGTATTTTCAGCTTGTAAGCATACTTTTTATGTTCACAGCTACTATTTATTATTCAGATCTGTAACCAAACATTCCCACTCTCCAAAGCATGCAATGAAAGCTACTGTGTTGTTTGATGCACTCTTGTCTTGTTATATGTTGTTTCCAATGATTGTCACCCCATCCTCCCCTCCAAATGCATAGTTGGGCCTAATGAAGGATAGCAGCCTTGGCAAGTACAAAGCACGTGCAGATCTCAGGGCCTTCAATTACAGTGACATGAGCATTGTAATTTTCTAGGTTTTGTTTATCCAGATCAAAGCTCAGGCTAGGATTTCAAGAAAATAGAATTTTAGCGAACAAAAATCCTGTTTTTTAATGGCAGTTTTTTTTTTTAAATTTTATTTTTTATTATTTATTTATATTTATTTAAACAAATTAAGAACATCCATGTTGTTCAGAAAGAAACTTACTTTTTGTACATAAAACCTTGTTAGTCTGATACAGCTGTGAAGTTTAAAACATGTCCCTGATGCTACTTTTGGGAATCCTATAGACTGGTAGTGTAGAAAGCATACTTAGGAGTAAAACTGTTATAACCCTTCAACCTTGCACTTGCAGATTACTGTATTTATTTAGGGCATCATCAGGTATCTCACCCAAGGTTAAAACAGCTGGAGATAAAAAAGTGAGACCCTGAAAAATCCTGTTTATCATTATGAATTCAGATTTTAAAGAAATGTAAATGCAATACTGTAACACAACCTATAATGTATTGTCCTTTTATAGAAACAGTAAGATTAGGTACCCCACTGTTCATGGTTTTCTCTCTCACAGGCATACTTCAGTCAAGACTGATTTCTTTTCAATTATGCCAGATGATGTGGTACTGCAGAGAAACTCTTAACAGGATTACATTCTAACATGAGCCCAAGTGTGACAGTTTATCCGCCTTTAATAGGGCCTGGCTCCCATCTGGATCACAGTGCTCTGATCCGTCATGACACTCTTTTAAAATGAGAATGGATATGCAGAGCATCCTCTGAGATGCTCAGGACCACAGAGAGTAATAACAGTTGTTCTCTCACTTTCCTGTCATCGTCAGAGAGGGACAGCCTGTCCCTCCTCACAGATCCAATGCCCTGCACTAAGCTCGCTTCTGGGTCCAAGTCCAGTCACTGATTAAGTTTTATTTCACTCCCGGGTACAATAGAAAGCCCAGCTGAGAACATGCAGCCACAAGCAGCTGCAGTTCCTGGTTTGCTGGGAATGTCCTAAGAAGGGACTGTCATATTAAAACTGATTTATGCATTCACTTCATTCTAGTACTCTGTACAGTGTACTTCTCACCTAAGTAGATGTGGCACCTGAATTAAAGATTTCAGTAATGGTCCAGACATATTAGGTCAAGCACACAGCATTTCTCATTAGATATTACAAGAAAAAGAGCTTTGATTGGACATAACTTAAGCAGATTCTGGAGTTTCTCTCCTTTTTTTGCTACATGGATTTTGCTATTAGAAATCTGTTAAAACTTTCCCGTTTTCTCCCCTCATGATGGAAAGAAAGGTAGTCCTCTTATTAATGCCAGTAGCCTAAACTCTAGATAGCAGTCCTTAATAAAGTGATACAAAAAACCCAGTACAGATTATATGTATTTGGGACTACTGTTGATTGTACTAAGCAAGAGTACAAGGACATATCTAACTAGATATTTATGACCTCACAGTTGACTGTGGTATGGCAGAGGTAAAGAATGAGGAAGCAAGGATAAAACTGAATGTATTTAAATGACTTTTTTGGGAAGGGTTTTCCTTTGGTAGTCTTTTACAACTGCTTAATACTAACTTAAAATAGGGCTCATAGTTGCTGTACTTTTCAGCATATCTCAAGGACCCTAATGCAAAAGTGAGTTCTGTGTGTCAGAAATCTCTACCCCTAAGACATTAAAAAGACTGAAGAGTTGGAAATCTGCTCGATTAAAAAAAAAAAGAAACTTTTTGAAGGTAAACTCCAAAAGGCTAGAAAGGTATAAACCATTTTTTTCTTCAGTAAACTGCCTAAACTGAAGGCAGGTGGAGCCACTCAGCTTCCCCTCTCCCCACCATACCTGGCATGCTGGCTTCCTAAAGTAAGCTCTGTTTTCAATATGACTGCAAATACTAAACTGAGTCTCTCTGCAAATTTACTGATTTTTTTCAGAAGTAGAAATTTGGAAGTGGAGGAATTAAAGGTATTCCTTAGCTATTGTGATTTTAAATCTTGGGATTTGACTGATAAGATATAGGTGGCAATAACTTTGCTTATTTGAAAAGAGAAAGTTCTATAAACCAGTCTAGGTAGAGAAAAAGGCAAGTGTCACAATTGACTTAAAATTTAAGAAATTATCAAGCAAATGCCTCAATAACAACACATCTGTCCATCAACAATTTGGTAATTTTTGTTTCTATTTCCTCCCCTGTACACTTGGTTTCTATTATTTCTCACTATATCCTCCTTAGACACAAGTTGTATCTTCCAAGTGTGTAAGACATTTTCCTGCCTTACTGCAGCCAGGATATTAAATCCCATCAGAATTTAAGGAATGATACAATGAAGTTAAGAAAACTGCTTTGAAATAGATGAAAATATCCCATTTTAGGTGGTCAAGTCTGAAAATTTGGCTTAGGAGTTCCTGCAATCAATGGAAATATTTGTTTTCATAACTCACAATGCATTTCTGATCAGCATTTTTATCTCACTGTCTTTTTTCAAACCTCCCTTGTTTAAATTCCCTTTTGGCTGATGCTAGCTGGAAAAGAAAAATTCTGGCTTTATGTATTGGGTAAAATATAAGGTGTTTTGATTACAGGTATTTTAAAGGTTGAAACATCTGGCTGCAAGTTGGGAAGGTGAAAGTTCTTTATTAGTTGTACCTTTACTGGTCAGAATCCTCCATACAACTTCCAGCCTTTGTCACACTGCATAGCCATGCAATAATTAATATATTACTGAAAGTGATGTTCAATTATAAATTTGTGGCATCTAGGGGAAAAAAATCATCTCACTAGTAGTTTGCTAAAGGAACTTTTTCCTACCTCACTGACTGGTCTACTGCCTCAGTGGCTCTGCCTACGCTGTCTTAAGAATCTCCAAAGCTGCCCTTAGAATCATCTTTCCCATTTTTCATTCTGCAGTCTTCCAAACATGCAGTCAAGGTCCCTGTGGCTACCTGAGAACCTAGTGATATTCAGGGACGATAACAGAGAATAAAGGGAGAAGATTACATGTGGAACCAAGCCTGCATAGGAACATTACCTATGGCAACATTGGTTATCTATACAAGCACAGAGTTCTGAGGAGCTCCTAGAGCCGGGTTGTCTGTCTTCATTAGCCTAATCGTGGTTTACATTAAGGCTACAAATTTTTCAGAGGTAATAAAATTAAGAATGCTTGGCTATTCTTTCCTTCAAGGAATATTGAAAATAATAAAAAATAGTTCAAAGGAATCCAAGGCCTTTTTTTCTCTGACAGCCTAACCAGTTAGCATCACTTTTCCCAGCAGTTCATCTGTTTATCTGGACCTGAGTGCCATGCAACATAAATTGAAAGGCAAGCAAAGCCAAAACCAAACAGTCATATTTACTCTTTTCACTATTACCAGTCAGTGACTCTTACTTAGCACTAAACCATTTGGCATAAATTTTCTTGGCTGTACTGCAGACCAGGGTTATAATCAAGTCATATAATCTTACTCTACATAATTATAATACACAGTAAGTACAAGGCTATTATGTCTGGAATTGAATGACAAACAGAAAACAAATCTAATTCCTTTCATATGAAATATAGTACAGATCCTCTTGTTCTTAAGAAAAATATCCCTGTGTATCTATCAAGTGGTAACAAGAAAAATTACAGAATAACACCTGACATATGTCTTTTTTCTATACAAGTATAGTTCATATCTGTGAGTGCACACATTAGTGAATATCCTGGTGTTTTGGTTTTTGGTTTTTTCACTTTGTTTTTTTTTTAAAAGTTATTAGAAGCCTGTCGTGATAGTTTGCTGTATATATTTCTCTATGAGTTACTTGGGTTTGAACTTTGTGCTCATATTTTAGTAAGAGTCTATAATCTCTGCATCAAAGGCATGGGGAAAATGACCCAAAGGAATCAAAATGCTTTTATAGGAAGCCTTTTTTGCATGCCTGCTGTACTAGCTGCTTCATTGCTATGAGTGTGTATTATGTAAGAAGAAAGGGTATGGAGGAAGAAAAAGAGGCAAAGAAAAAGAGATAGAGAGGAAGAAAATATCCTTGGTGCCCTCTTCTGAAATAAGTATTGATGACAGGATAATGATGAGTAGCTAGTATAGGAAGGAAATCTTATAGTGTATCTGTACATTGTTACAGACAAATGAAGTCTACGTGAACAGATTTTGGCAGAGAAAGGCGTTACTGCCTTTGCAATATTGTCAGCAAAATGATTCAGCAAATGTACACATCTGAACTCTTGTGCTTTCTACTACTCTGATCAGGATGTTTCTGGTTTTACCTGTCAATTTGCATTTATAATTATCCTCAAACCTCAGATCAGGCAGCCTGAGGATGCAAGTGAAATTGATTTGGACCTGCCTTGGTGGAGACAGGAGAAAATTTACAGAGTGGTACATCTTGCAACAACCGGTGTAAAGACATTATTTGCCACCCTTTTCTTTCTGGTTCTTCTGTAATCTTCTGGTCCTCCAAGCCTTTTTGCTCTTTCTAGCTACATTCCTGCAAATTATTATGCGGACACATTGCCCAGAAGGATGCAGGTTTCAGGAAATCCCATTTTAAAAGGCATGCTATTATAGTGAACAAGAGCTTTGTCTTTGGTAATTTGGGTGGTGGACAGGTTTAACAGGACTCTCATACTGCCCAATTCCTGACTGCCAGGAGAGGGAGCTAAGCCAGCAGGAAACTTTCTCTCCCCTGAATAAACAAATAAATAAATAAATGTGGGACTTGTTTTCTTCGCACTTTGTCTGTCCTCACACATTTGCACACACTTCTTCTTCAAATTTGTCTGTGACTGCTGACTTGTTTGATGGCATCTCTGTTACACACCTGACAAACTGAGTTGTATAGGACTTGGTTACAGGGAAAATTAATGTCCATGTATTCTTATAAAAGCACTATTCCCAGCTTCATGGTTCAAGAATTCTTTACTTATGGGTTACTGCAGAGTGAAATTTCTTCATAGGCATGAGGAGGCGTGTAAGAGGGAGGGAGACAAAAGAGAACAAATAATGGAAAGTAGATAGGTTTGGGGGGTAAAAAGCTCAGGTAGAACAGATTTTTTCCTTGCAGTAATAGGAACCAGTAACAGGTCAAGAGAGAGAACCTACTACAAGATGAAATCAGTAGAGTGACTGCTGTACTCAGGAAGCAGAGCTGAAACAGCTACAAGATCAATAGCATTAATGCCCCAGGGGGGGCCATGAATTCAAGGCTGCCAGTCATCCTGCCAGGCACCGTGCTGTACAACACACCCTGCTCAGCTCCTCACACTTCTCCATAAATGGTGTTGAAGTGGCAAAGTTCAGGTGTGGAGACTACCCAGACTAATGTTATCTTAATTCCTGTGTTTAACAGTTACTGAATTGTAATAGAAGGAAGTTATTCTGAAAATCTGACATTGCACAACTTCATCAAGACTACCTCATCTGTGAAAACTAATAAACTTCTGAGCCCAGAAACAACTGTGTTTGCAGCCTATGGCAAAAAAAAAAAAAAAAAGTCCTTGCTCACACACACATAGGTAAATACAAATTTTGTTATTAAATAGTTTTAAAAATAAGACTATTCTTAGTAATAAAACCCATCAATGAAATACTGTAGAAGGTCTAGTGGAAAAGATATCTATCCAAATTCATGTTTTGGTTTCTCAAACCATCCAGTCTTATCTGAATGACTGTCTGCATGAATCAATCTTGTATGGACCTATTTCTATTGATAATTTCATTTTAGGAGTTCTAGAAATGGAAAACTGCCACCAAGAATATCCTGCCTGTGGAGTCCTGAATTCTAATGTAAGAAACATCCAAGCCTAGTATTACAACTAATTGTAGCTGTTAGAGTAAAAGTTAATGGGGATACACATGGCAAATTAAAAAGCAAAATCTTTATTTGCCTATACATGAGCAGACGGGACTCCCTCACAGAACACAAGGAAGAAGAAAAGGTGCAAAATCCCAGGTTTTTAACCAGTGTGAGCTTCTGAGTTGTGTAGGACTTCAAGGCAGCCAAAAGTCATTGACAGCCCAAGCATATTTTTATAGGGAAATATCCCTGCTTTCATTATAAAATTGCTGATTACTGAAAAACTACTCCAGATGGTGACCATCATGATATTTTCACTCCAGTGGGCAAAGAGGAACAGATGATCACCTTCAGGACTCATATTAAATGGAGTATTGCACCTACTAGGAAAAAGTTATTGGTGTCTTTATTAACCTTGCCCCAAGGCCTACTTTAATTTTTCACCAGTCTAATGCTGCAGTGTTCAAAACTTAACAAATTTGTCAAACAGTGAGAATCATCTATTTAGTATGGCAGTAAATTAATTCCCTAGTCTTTCATCCCCAAAAGCTGTTCTCATATCTTAGGTGAAATAGTTTTGATGGATCTCATCTAGGACTCCAAAACTCAGCAATGTACCATGTGATGATGTGAAGTTGGTTTGAGAAAATTGGAAATGGCAGATGAAAAGAATCTCACATGAGGAGCTATCCTGAACGTTTCAACAAAATACATTTTCATTAAAATATATTATTTCACTGAAGCCAAAAACCTACATGTAGATTTGTCAGTTGTGATAATGTTTTCAAAAGGAAATGCGCCTGAGGTCCAATGTTTTCTGGTCCTTTGTGACCAGAGACAGAGAGAGAAAAAACAATAGGAGAAGAATAAAAAATTGATTTTTTTACTCTAAAACATAGGTTTGGACACAATTCTACTTTATAAAAGCATTTGTAAAATAGTGTTTACATTCCACAATATAAAACCGTGAAAATTGTTGTGGAATTATCTGCCTTTGGACAGCAGCACTTAACACAGTGAAAGAAATAGAAAGATAATCTTTCTTTGCCTTCTTGACCATTTTCCAGAGGGCTTACAGCTTTCCTTGATAAAACCGGACATGACTGTTTGAAAAAAACTATTAATACTAAACTAATTTCAAATAATTCCCCTTTTGGAACACACACATTCTGCACTGCGGTTAGCATAATGCATTTTGTACAAAGAAAAGCTGATGGCAACCTGCTGTTTCTTTGCAAACAAATTGGTCCCTACCTATAAATTATTCTACACTGTGAAGCAAACAGTTTGCTTTTATCTAGAGGTATGTGGGCAGCCTGGCAAAACATCTGTGGAGAATTTGAGAAAGCTGCTTTTACTGACCTAAGTGGCGAAGCATTGCTGCTTTGGATACAACATTTTGACACATTTTAAACGTGTTGCATGGTGCTACATCATTGCTGAGATCCTGTACGGCATCACTTCACCTTGTGGGGTAACATTCGTTCAGGATCTCAGACAAATGAGCGTGAGATGTCATATTCTTGTCTTCCATACTTGGAGCATATGGCCTGGAAAGAAAATATGGAAGGAGCTGCCCCTCAACTTCTCAGACACCTCAATATAAATAAAGTTGAAAGTGTCATCATATGTTCATCTTTCCAACAAAGGCAGATGGAGGTCTCTCCTTTTTATTTTAATATTACTTAGCATGCTGCTCCTTCACAGCTCTAAGAACTACTCCATAAACACTTCTTAAGAGCTCTCAAGAAGGATTATTAAAGTTGTTTGCACTCTTAACTTCTGCTTCAGAGAACCTGTCATGTATGGTATAGTCACTTATGGGGGCAGTGAACAAAAGATATTCCCCAGATACAGAAGATATCTTGCTTATATGACAGTCCATGTAACAGGAGAATAGAAGGTTATCAAACAAAATTCTTAAATCATTGCCATCAGATAGCCAGTTATCAGAAAAGGAGAAAGATATTAAGATGATTGATGAAGAATGTACAGCGAAGCCTCTGAAATTCCTGTTCAGCTAAATAGCTGAATTATTTATCAACTGCACAATATCTCAGCATCAACAGTGCCTGACAAGAGCCTGGGAATCTGGATTTGTTATCTTTTCCCAGTGATCCAATTGCACTTTTCTGTATGCACAGGTGGAGAAAGTGCAATAATCTCACTGCACCAGATATGACACAGCACTTCATACAGGAAACAACTTGTGCTCCTACATATCATCAGAAAAAAAAATCAGTTATATTAAACACTGAAGGTATAGCTGCAACTGTAACTTCCTTATAGCAAAACAAAAACATCCACACACTGGTTGTCTGGACACCAGAAAACCCAATGATTTTCTGAGTACAGAGAGGAAAGAAACACCAGAGGCAGTAGGACAGAAGAGTTTACCAAGGGTACAGACCATTAGCAGATTTTTTTACCTCACTTACTTTTTTTTGGTTCTCCTATATATTTTTTGCTAATTGTCATTCAAGATTCCAGTAACTCTATGATAATAACTATTTTCAGTGAGAGAGTCCTGTTGTCTCTTTTTAGTGTTGCTGATCAAGCACATATCCAAAGAATGTATACATCTGAGGATTAGAAGGATTATAGGATTAAAGAATTTCTTTGTAGCAATGGGGATGTGAGTCTTCCCCAGGTCTTGATTCTGACAGAGAACAAACTTTTTTGTCATTTGGCTCTGATTTGGTTCTCATTTAGTGAAAGGCTACACTACTATCTGTCCCCAAGAGCCATTCAGGTGTCTAATTTAACCTTGAAAGTTCTTGAAGAAAAGAAGGCTGCATGGGACAGAATTTAACACAGGGCAGCTTCAGTTTTAGGTACAAGTAGAAATAAGAGCAAGCTAGAAATAGTAAATAGACATTTCTAACCCAAAGATTCTCAGCTGTGAGAGAATCCACAAGAATCTCCTGAGAACTCTTAAGGGATCACAAAATAATACATACAGGCAGTGTTAGCCAGCAAGTGTGCTGTTCCTGCAGGATGAAGGAGAATGGATGATGCGTTTAAACCCTTACTGCCACAGTTTACATCAACCAAGAAACTACTGTCTGCCTTTAATTTCTGGCAGCAGCTCAGTTCCCTGGGGAAGAAGAGACAGAGCAGAAGAAGAAATGGTGTTTACATCTGCAGTTGTGATTGAAGTCACTTTTCAGCCTTCCTTCTGGTGTACTATTTCATTGAAGGAGCAGAGATGCTGCCAACACAGAAGGTGCTCAAAGACAAAGCAGAGCCAAACGGACATCATTTCCAGAAGCTGGATGTGTTACTCCAGCCAATTTTTCTTTTGCCCCATGCTGATGACTGTAGGATCGAATATTCTGTGTGAATAGTTTGACCTGATACACCAAATCACAAATCTTCTGACCATGAACTGAGAAAGCAGGATACAGTAATGGCAATAGGTCTAATTTTGTCCACAATGTAGAGAGTAAATACACAGGAAAGAGTCTGCCATATTTGTGCATCTATGAAGAAGCAGCTCAAAACAGAATAAAGCCCTGCTGTTCTGTCCTGAAGCTTCTATCATTATATTTTCTCAATAACTTTTCGAAAACATTTTTAAAAGAGCTTGACTAGGCTTATCTCAACTGTAAAGTTCAAAGCCTTTATATTGAACAAATCCTGACAAAGATGGAAAAGAACACAGAAAGCAATTCTGCTTTGTTTTTCCACTTCTCCCATTTACCTTTGAGGTCTGTGTGTGGTTGCATCAGTTGATCAAAATTGCCAGGAGGCCCAAAAATTACACACACCAAGAGTAAAGCAAAAACCCGTAGTCTTCTGCCATTAATGATTCATGATGGGTTATTTTTAGCCATGTGTAGACAGCCAACAAGATACTTGCAAACCACTTAAACTCTCTTAGCAACTTTTAAGTGGGTCCTAAGAGGTACAGAAGCCTGGAGTTGGCCTTCAGCTCAAGTGCCAATTCCAACTGACATGCGCCAAATAATTCCAGGCAGCAGAGTCCTTATCAATATGTGTCCTTGTGGTACTTTTCAGCACAGCATTATTGCAAGGAATCACAAAATATTATCAGCATTTTGTGCTTATACAAAAGTGGACCTCTCAAATGAGTTCAGAAAGGCAGAGAGGCAGTGCACAATAAAACCTGAGAGTGAGCTACAGGGAGAAATATAGGAAGAAAAAGTGAGATAGACTTTTAAGCTATTCTGCAGACAGCAAAATATGCCTGCTCAAAAATGCAATTATTGTTTTCTTTTGTTTGCAAGCACTCTATTTTTTTCAGGTCACTGCATGAATCAAATAAGAAGAAGACATTCATGTTTTCTATGCAGACCTCTGGGTACTTTAAATGAGCTACAAATAAAGATCTGCTACATGATTTGGGGATTTGCTGATGGGTTTTTCTTTGTATTAAAAACCGAGGTAGGTCCCTAATACAATTATCTTTGTAAGTATGGGAAATCTTGGATTTTGATTTATGTCTACACCAAAATTTTACATACTAAATGCACAGGTTCTTTACTTACACTTCTGCTAATAAGGCACATAGTTGGCATAACCCATCGATAAGGGTACAAAGACAGTACATGCAACCCATGGTATTTTCAGCAATATTACCTCTGCTCATCTGCTCTGACCTCTACATGTTCCTTTTTTATAGGGGTTACAAATTAAGAGAATTTAAATGCAAATCAACTTTGATGGCCACAGAAATATTGCTGCTGCTACATGCAAAAGAGCAGGCATGGGCTTGCACCTTCCTGTTTCATTGCATACCCTGGATACATATGTGTGTATGTGGAAGCAGAGCAGATGAGGAAAAATGTCAAAATCCTCTGCTTTAGGAAGACTTGAATGGCAGAAGAGCCTATAAACAGCCTGGAAAAAGGATTTTGAGAACTTGTCTAACTGCAGATGTTGCTTTGATTACTCAAAGGAAATTTTCTTTCAGTGCAAATCCCTGTTTACTCCACTTCTGTCTTTGGCTACTGCATCTGTGTTGTGTTATGCAGAATACACAGCTTAGACAAGAAAGGGGCACTGGCAATTAGAATAAATATGAAGGGGGGGAAGTCATCTGAGGCTTCACCCATCACCACCACCACCCCCATACACTTTCAGCTTGGATCTGGCAAGAATTTGTCAGACATTTCACTTCAAATCTATCTAGACATCTCTGACCCATTGCTGAAAATAGCTGACTTTAACTCAAAAAGTAGTATAAAGTAGTAAAGGACAAAAAATAAAACAATTAAAGCTATTCCAATGGATAAGACTTATTGACTCATAAGAGTTCAGCCCACAACAGTTGAGTTTGCCCACTGTAAAGTGTTATTTAAAAAATTCTTTCCTTCCTATTTGAATTAAAATAAACTTAATTTCCTAATACCATACATCCTGAGAGGTGCTGCTACATGTTCTATCCAGACACATGCTCAAACAAACCCAAAAGGCAGCAACTACCTTCAAGGCTTTTAAATCTCTTGGGAGATATTGCCCTCCTCTGCTCCAGTGAAACAGAAAACCACCCTGTATTCAAGAGAAAAAAAAAATCTGTTTCTACATTCACTGAAAATACTTCAAGCATTAGCCCTCTTAAAAAAAAAAATCATTCAAATCCTCTGCTTAGGGCTTATATGAAGGAGGAAATCTTGTCAAAGCAATAGTATTCATTATTATTATGAATAAAAAACTCCTTTTAAAAGCACAGATAAGGACTGACTAAACACAGTCACTGTTTAAACACAGTCACTGTGGCTGTTCTGGTCACTTTCTGAGTTCACTTCCCAGAAATCACTGAGCTGCACTGGAACAAAAGAAAATGTGAGGTGATTTAATAGGTACCTGCAGCAAATTAACTGCAAATACCAGTCTCCACCTGGGAAGCTTCTGACTCACACTGCCTCACAAGAAGCATGGAATTAGGAAAATTCTTGCATAAAAATTATATTTTGAATACTAAGAGAAACTGTGATTCATTAAAATTAGTAAGGTTCCTTTACACAGTACATAGTGAAGTGAAAATTTCTGTGGAAATGGTTCCACAATTTATTGGTCTTTAAACAGGTTCCCTTAAAGAGAAGAGAAAGAGATGTACCCTCTAATACATCTAGTTCCACTATTTCAGGCACTTCTGGATGTGTACAGGGGGGAAACTGGATGGCAAAAAGCAACTGCAACAATTTCTTGTATTTGTTGGAGACAAAACACTGAGATAGATGGACTGCTGGTCTGTCTTAGCTGAGAAATGCTTGTTTTAGTCAGTCATATCTTATGGTCTGAACTAGGGACTGAGCACACCAACAGAAATGCAGCATGCATGGACCTGTCCATTCCATTCCCAGAGTATTTGAGACAGAAATTACATATGGTGGTATCCCACAATGTATCTTAAAGCTTAAAAGTCATTGAAACCGCTCAAATTCCACATTTTGAAATTCTGGACATTTGCTAATGACTAAAAATATAATGCTAAACCTAAACTGACCAAATAATGTATTCTCAGGAGCATTCCAAATGCAACAAGGAGCATGACTTAACTGGTCTATTTTGCTTTTAAGACCATGAGATTTTAAGGCAAGTAAGAAAATGAAATAGTAAAATGATAATGAAAAAACATGCTTTCAGGGCTAAGTTCTGGTTGCCTAAATGGCAATGTTCTGCTTTAGCTTTAGAGGACTGGAAACTGTAAGGAGTGAAGTAGTGACTACAGAAGGAACAGAAACATATCATCATGTTTTATATACTTTTCTTCAATGACCTCTGTACCTTTCCTATATAGAAAAACCCAACCCAAGCCAAAATATCTGCATATAAAATTGCATTGACTTGAAATTTAGACTGTTTTGAACCTAGTGGTTCAGTTAGAACACACCTCTAGTTTTTATTTAGCTAATTTTTGTAGAAATGTTTTTTTCCTATTCCATTTGTATTCTTTGTATTATATAAATGGGATCTTTCTTCTCAGTGAAACTTTGGTGAAAGAGGTCATCCCATCAGCTGCTATATAAACTCCATATGAAGTCTGTGAACTTTCTAGGTTATGTAGTTTCCTTTTTGACTGCTGGGAAGGTTGTCAAACACAATCCTTTGAAGAAAGACTTGCTCACCATCTCACTTCACCTCCTTTGAGGTAGATATTTAGACATATCCTCATCTTCCACTAACATAGAATCCGTAATTTTACTTGTGTTTCAGTGTAAGGACAGTTTAGAAAAAATGTCTCCCTTTCTAAATAATATATTTATCACAAAAAAAAAATTTCAGAATAAATATAGTGATAAAAGAAAGAAAAACAGCGGATAACCACATATTTTCTTCTGATACTGCGTTTGATTCTATTCTTTCACTACCCATAACACATCAACATCCATCCTGATCAATGTCGTTCCCTTTTTTGTGGATGAACTCTTCAAAAACTTCCACTACTCTCAGCCATTGTTAAGCTAAGCAGTAATAATCATAAAATTTAAAGTCTATTTCCTAAACAATCATTAATTTCCTCCTGTTTGCATGTCCTAAAAATAAAGAAATAAAATCCAGACACGGTTTCTTGACAGCTGTGGTACTGGCACTTAGTAAATGCTTGGTAACAGCCAACAAAAATTGTTTATTTTCTTGTCTAAAAAAATGAGGTTAAAAATTTGTGATCCCAGAAGATATATTTCTTTCCATGTTATATTTGCAACCTCTCTCTCAGGGAGTCAGGTCAGCTTTTGCATCAATTACTGCAGGACATAGTAAATATCATCTCAGAATGTTAACACAGCCGTGAGAGTTCAAATACTGCTTTATTCCTAATCCATAATTATATCCCAGGATCTGTTGGGCACAGTCATACTTGTCATTGTACACAGCAGTATTCACCTTTCTCATCATCCTTTCTAATCCAGACTAGGACAGTAGTGCCCAGCCATCAGTCTATAAGTATGGTGAAAAATGAGGTGGCGGCTTAAGGCTATTCCTTAGGAGAAGTGGAGTCCAAAGTGGAGTGAAGAGGAGTCAATGCTTGTGTGATGGTTTCTTATTTCTGATGGCAAACCTTTGATTAAACACTGAGCCAGAAGCAGACAGGCCTCTGAAAGGGGAACTTGGAAAGACTAGTGTCACTCCACTGACAGAAAAAACTCCAGTCTTCAGCCTCTCTTGTTGGTAGGCACTGATTTTTTCTGTGACGAGCTCTTTGAATGAAAACTACCTTACAGTTAGAAGCAGTAGAAAAGACAGGAGGGAAAATGACACCATCCTTCTAATGTTTGGCAAGGAGAATACCCCTGCACCTCTAAATGGTGCTTTTTCATCAATGAAGTAATTAATTTTTCTAAGAAATGCTATGGTGGCCTGGACATCCCTTAGCATTTACATTTGCAATCCTTATCCTCATACCTATAATCACAAAGTTTTGCATCTCAGGGAAGACAAGCTTAAGTACTTCTGGACCCACTGGTTCAAGGAGAAGATGCCATAAAAGACATGACAAGCATATTAAGATTCACAGTGAAATCAGGTTGCAAGTCAGAAGCTATAATCAGACATAACACCAGTAGATGTGTTTCTTAAACCCAGTATGAGCATTAAGTAAAGAAATGATGATTAATTCAATTATCCTACGTAGCTTCCCACTTAAATATTTATGACAACTCTATCTCTCCTGAGCATAATAAAAGGTAAAATGAAGCTAAACACCTGAAAGCAGCATTCTCTATCAAGTTGTGTGGGTAGAATGTCCCAGATATCTCACTAAAATGTAAAAAACAAAAATTCACAGGATTAAGTGTTCTCTGCTGCTTGTGTTCAACAGGAAAGAAAAGACTTCATTTAGCCAGTATCATGGTAGAAACAAAGGACATTTTCCTCTTTTGGTTCTTTTTTTGAAACTTTTGAGGTTTTGGATTTCCCTCCTCAAAATAAGGAATTAAGAGGTCAGGCCTCATATGGTTATGTGCTGGCTTTGTGAAGTAGTTTTTTGCTAATACCACTTACAGTCAATTATATTCACCCTAG
Source organism: Emberiza elegans (assembly GCA_024865655.1). NCBI lineage: Eukaryota > Metazoa > Chordata > Aves > Passeriformes > Fringillidae > Emberiza > Emberiza elegans. The sequence continues at coordinate 45,194,764 of JALJVW010000139.1, forward strand.
CACTAATTTACTCATGTCAGTTTGGGGTTTTATATATAATTTTTCAGATTCTATTCTGCTTTAGGGTGTAAGCCTAGGCTTCATATTAGGGGATAGTAAGCTCTCTTCACAAAGTAGGTAGACAAAATAATTCCTTCTCTAGCTGGGGACCAAGGACAGCCGATCCAAACCTCAGGCCCAAGAGCATAAACAATGGTGCACCAGAGAGAGGAAACAAAAAGGATGGGACTTCATGGGCTAAAGCTGTGATTGGACAATTAGCTCCAATATGATAATGGACCAAAATTTATAAAAGTGTGACACCTCGCGACTGGTCATCCATTTTGTAGCCATTTTGGGTTGTGCTGCCTGAGGTGGATCTATTTGAGGCCTCTTAATAAATATCTACTTTATTCTTCAGCTTCTGTTCTGGGTCAGCCTTCACAAGGCATCAGTCCTGTAACAGCAGCGCTGGCCGTGCTTCTGACCAGATGGCTGTCGGCAGGAGAGGATCAGATGCCCTGGTTCATCCACAGGCTGTGGCAGAGTGGGCCTGGAGCTGACCTCCTGGGTCAGAGCCCAGACTCCTGCTCCCACAGGCAGCCCTGCCACTGGAAGGTAACACCTCGGCCAGGAGCTGATGGATGGTTTGTTCTTCCCACTGTGAACCCCTCCCTGTTTTCTGCAGGGATATATGAGTATGTGCTTCAACTGCTTGTGTTCCCAGGGTTAGCTAAAGATCCCTGAGCCACAGCACGACAAGCATCATTATTCTCCTCCTAGAATTCAAAAAGCACTTTTATTTTCCAGCTTAGATTGAGAAATTGAGACGGGGGCGTGTTCTGGGTTCAGCTGTGAACAGCATACAGCCCTATGGTAAATATACATACTGCAGACACTGTAGTGCACCATTGCACAGCTGGTAGCAAAAGCAGCTCAGACTTTCCCAAGAAATACAGGATAAGACCAGTATATGGGATGTGGGAGAGTAAGGCCAAGGGCTTGAGGATAACAAGTAAGTTTGTGGTGTATTAACATGCCTAAGCACTAGCTCGGGTGGTTACTCTGAGGTACCTTCAGGATGCCTCCTTGCCCCCTTGGAGCAGACCAGAATGAGTACAACCCAAAGTGTGGCCTAAATCTGCCTTGGCCTTTGGGAGTGGTGTTGTGACTCCACAAAAGACAATTCTAGATCTTCTGCAGAGTTGAATAAACTTGCTTAAGGGTTGCAAAGTGAGACGGGAGCACAAGTAAAATTAAAAGTTACAAGTTCCTGTCTCTCGGTCTGCATTCAATCAATGAAACCACATGTCCTCTCTGCTTAGACATACAGCTTTGAAGACATGGCCCTTAATGGCCTGAGGTTTGACTGTTCCAGCTTTGTTATTTTGGTTTGGTTTTTTCCTTTTAGCCTTTACTACCAACCTCAGACAGAGTCAAAGCCAGTAGAGGGAAGAAGACCGGTGTTACAGGGAGGAACTCACTTTAATAAGAGCACTCACAGAAATTTTTAGTTTCTTGAAAGCATGCAAATAGACAGTGTGATTTACAAGGATACAGGGAAACAAGTACACAACTTCCCCTGATGTTGTGGTTAAGACAGCTTGGAAACTATCGTGCTGTGCAGAGAACAGCACAAACATGCACTGCAAAAAGCCAAGGCAACTATTCAAATCCATCTTCGTTTTAAGCACCAAATACTAAAGTGACCATTCTGGTTTTACCTTGTTCTCTCTGATAGTAGGTGACAAAAGGCTTTCTAAATCCTAAAAGTTACAAGTCTGCTTTTTCTGAACTGCATAGGGAATTTGTCTTCTTGTCTTTTGAATAGCTATGCAGAGTGAAAGCCGGAAGGAATAGTTGCTCATACTATATCAAATTTGCACAGAAGAAAGAAAAAGAAATATAAACCTGGCATATTGAGACTCATATGGATTAAAGTGCCTAGATTATACAGCATGCAGCTTTTAATGTGGCCTGAATAAGACAGGTAGAATTCATGGCAATTATTTTATTACATGAGCAAAAAAAATTAACCTCATGTTGCAAATGCTGCATATTACCCCAAATCCTTGATTCATCTATATCATGTGGACAACTTTGTGAAAAAGTTAAATAATTTTTCTGTCTTTAACCACTTATTGCCACTCTTTTTGCTATTCATTGAATGAGCAATCTTGGACCTCAGATGGAGACAAAAAATTGCAATTGTGAAAAAAGAATAACCTTTTATTCTGTTCCTGGAGTACTCTTGAATCAAATATTATGATTTTCTGAAATATATGTATGATTTTGGATTGCACAATAAAGTCTTCTGCAAATTGCAGCTATGAGATGGCTTATTATTGAAAGTGTCATTAATTGCAGTTGGTCACATTAGTCACCTGAAGAGTTTTTGGGTTCATGCTCAATGCTCAGAATTTCTGGGATTGATTTTTCTGGTGGAAATGCACATAGAAAGCTGTGTAAAACAAACTCAACACAACAGTTTACAATTCACTGTTAAGGCTCTTCCCAAGACTCATATAAATGTGCCCAAAAAGCAAGGGAAAAGGAATGCAAATATATCATTCCCATTTTCAGGAATTTCTGCTTCCAGGGCCAAATTCTCCTGTGAAGAAAATGACCATTTTATTGTGCTTGTCTGGCTGAGAACATACTGCATAATATTTTGACACTTCAAATTGAAGTCTGACTAAGCTACGGCATGTACATTTGAAGAAATCAGAAAAGGATGTTTTCAAACAAATGTTGTTTGTTTGGTTTTTTTCTTTTGTTTTCAGGTATATTTCTAAACATATCTGAGATTTGTGGATAAATATTTATTTTTTAAAACAGACACCACAATGTGATAATGAAGTTTGAGAATGTGAATGTTCTTTCTCTTTAAAAAACCAAACCAAACCAAAACAAACAAAAAAAAAAAAAAAAAAAAAAAAAAAAAAAAAAAAAAAAAACCAAACCAAACACTCAGTATTGTAACTTTCTTCCCAATGTCATATGCTAATCTGTCATCATAACATCTGTCATGCTTTCTCAACAAAATTAATATTGATGTTTTTAGTCAAGTGTTAAAAAGACTTTACTGTGAGTTATTTTATTGCTTAATTTTGAATATTCAAGTACTATAATGCTCTATTTCTCATATTTTTTATTTTTGAAGTAGGTTTTATTTGCACTAGGTTGCAAGACTATGTTCTTTAATTCAAGAGAAGCCAGAAATTAATAAAATTGGTAAAAGAAGGTGGTCCATAGGAAATGTATAGTTTTGAGAAACTACTATAGAATCATAGTCATGGATTCCTTTCCCATGTTTGAAGCTTCATGGCTCTGATTCTATTCTACTGCCTTTGAAGGAAATGGAAAATTTCCCATTAGTTTCAGTAGGCCCTTTGTTTTATTTTCAGAAGCATTTTTTAAAGTTTTCCATTTTGAAGTTCCCATGATTTAACCTTGGGTGTGACCTTGAGAGAATTTTTATGCCCATGAACAGAGAGAATTACTGAAGCCAATGAGCCTGAAGGGCTGGACCAAATATCATCACTTATAGTGCTATATTCCGTTAACTGCATAGAATGCCAATATCTTGCCTTGACTTCTCCATCCCACTTTATAATTCGAGATCTGTAGCTGTGCAGCTTATGCAATAGTTATACTGCTAACAATGGCAGCTCAGTAGAAAAACACAGTTAATACTTTGTGGAATGACAAGGACATAAAACTGCAAGGGAGTAGTTTCAATGTGTTAGGGAAAAACAGCAAAAAGGCAATTTTCTCCAAGTTTCCTGGGACTATTCTGAACAACATTTAGTGTAATAGTCTTGAAAGAAATATTTCCAACAAAGTAGCTGAAACTTTGTTTTACATAAATTCAGTTGATTCAGAAAAGCAATTATTGCTGCATCAAGGGATTTTTTAAAGACCCGAATAATAAACAAGATAATGGGCTCTATCAGTTTCATGGGATATTTAAGGGTGTAATTCACTTTTCAAAACAAAAATTTATCCTAAAGTTTTATCTGGTGAAGCAGTGCACCATCCTGGACCGTGTAAAATCTCACTGCCATGGTTTGATTTCATTGGAAGCAGAGATAAAAACACCACCGTGTATTAAGAGCAGTCTCACTAATTAATGTCAGCCAAAACTTTAACTCATTCCACACATTGTTCCATTTTACTTTTACACGTATCTTTCTAAAAAAATCAATGCCCCCTCCACCTGAGGAAGCTCTCATTGGTACCAGCATGATGCCAAGGAAGAACCCAACTGGAACTCAGTACTGGATGTTCTTTTCCCTATTCTGTAACAATGACCTCAGTTCACACACACACGTCTGTATTTCCACCTTTTCATTCCCTTTTTCTCCACTGCAGATTTGTTCCACATTCTTCCTCCCTCATCTCTGCACCCCCAACATGAAGCACAATCCACCCCAGGAGGTTTCTGTGGATTTCAGCAAGCGTGGACTGGCTTCTGACTGATATTCTCTCCCTCCCGTGACTTACATAAACTAAATGGCATTTGGATTTCTGAAAGAACTGTATTTGGTTGCAAAGTGAATACTTCTTTTATTCTTAATTTTTCGAAACAGAATTTCTATGGTTTTTTTTTATCCCTCTTAAATATCAAAGTAATTTTTTCTCAGCAGCTCCAAGCTCCCCTTAGATTTGTGAGCTGAACATTTTGTTTCCTTTAGTGTGCTGATATCTTTCCAAAACAGCACCAATGAAAAGAAATAAATCCATCTTTCTTGAATGACGTCTCTGCTAAATAAATGGATTTAAGGATGTCCTGGCTCTACCCATAGGAGATAGCAAGAACATTTAACACTTACAGTAAATGTACTTCTGTGCTAATTTACTTTTCACCTCTCAAGTATAGCAGAAATATTAGGTTTCTACTATAGGATGCTCCAGTCCAAATGAAGACCAGCAAATGCATAATCAAGAAGAAATGAACATTAGAAAACCTATAAAATCCCTGACATGCAACTAGGCCAGTTCATTAGGTTTGGTCTGACTTGATTTCTTCTGTAAGTACAACAGTATCTAGCAGACACTTCCCTGATGAAGGCCAAATGTGCAAAGGTTCTCTTGACCTACTGATTTTAATAAAACATGTGTTTGAATGTTTCTTTAAAATTAAACGTCAAAGTCTGGGGAGGCTATGTGTCAAAGGAGTACTGGATACCTGGAAGTAAGCACTAAATATTTGCTTGCAATGAGTTGAACAAAAACATCACTAAATTTACAATTAAACATTGTAAGTAATAATTTACTGGAAAAGTATTGCAGATGGTGAGTTCAGGAATCAGGAATGAAAAAGTAGTGAAGGACTCAAAAAGTATGGAAAGAGCAGCATATCATGTGACATTTTTTATGGTTACAAGTGAAATATCTTCAGGTAGACTTCTCTTCTGTAATTGGGACAAATGCAAAAATGCATAAAACAGAAAAGAAAAATTGTACATCAATAAGGTCTCAAAAAAGAATAGTCAAATTCTACAGAAAAACAGGATAGACTTGTGATAAGAATCCTGATTATCTAGTATGTTACTATCTACAGTGGTTTGAAAGCATTAAATCTCTTGATTGTGTTATATTTGTTTCAAAGACTGACGGTCTCCTATTGTATATATTTGATCTTCTGTTGAGATGAAAAATTCTGGGTTTGGGAGATTTTCTACTGTTAACTGCTGGACAATAGTTGTGAAGAGGAGAAGGAATGGATGCACCTTCTCTTTTACTGAGCACTCTTCTGTGTTCCTTGGAGCAGCACAGTCTCTTAAGTGCACACTCAACAAGGATGAAAAAAAAATGCTTTCAGTTAAATCTATTGTCAGATCTGGGTTTTAACCCATTTTCTCACCTCATTTATATTTGGAGAGAAGGCATTATTTTCCTTCTTAGTGTGGGTAGTATTCTACTTCCTATACCCACACAGGGGACCACGTGGAGAGTTTCCTTTAATAAATTTACAAGTAAGAAGTGGCTCTTACTTGTGAACCCCACATTACTAGTGCTGCCAGAAATGTTTTGATTTTTCATCTTAAATGTTTTTCATCTTAAACTGGGCTTTAGAACAAATTTTCTAGCCTGTAGCTAGTAGTAGTAGGCAAAACAACCAATGTGGATGGTTGCAACAAAGCTCCTTCAGGTATTTTTCTATCAATGCTAAAAATACCAATGCAGAATCAATACTCTCCTCACACCTCTACTGAACATCATGCTGCCACAAAGGCTTTGTAAATCCCTGGGCCCACATGACCTAAACTCTGATTGCTCTACTACAACACCTGACCTGCTGGTTTAAGGTAACTCTGGTACTTGCAAAATTTAGAGGCACTGGAATTTTCTCTGCCAGAGAAAAGCTGGACTGCAAGAGAAGCTCAGAACCTCTACAGGGGAAACAATATGTTCAGGAAAAATCATTGAGGCATTGTTAGAGCCACGCAGGAATTCCTACCTCACTGACAGTGTGAGCAGAACAGGATGTGGATGTATGTCAGGTGGTGGAGTTTATGGAGAGAGATCCAGGGTGTCCCCAGTCTCAGTGATGGGTGCTCAGCACAACTGTCTCTTCTTGGATTAATGGGGAGGAAAGCACGTGTACATGTGGAGGCTCTGGCCTTCATCCCCACCTCAGCTACTATAACCACTGTCAAAGAGAAGAATGTTCTCAAAACCTCACCAGCAGCTTCAGACAGATTTAAAACCGTATGTACTGACTGATTTATAAAAGAGGACAGAAAATACAAGGTTTAACACTTTGTATTACAACCAAATCAGAAATTGAATTGTTTGGGAAAAAAAAACCACAGGGTTATCTCTCAACTAATATCAGATTTCTGCTGTAAATAAGACAGATATGGAAGTTTCTGAAAGAAGAGCTCACTGAAATCCTTTGTAAAGAAATTCCTAGCCAACTTAAATATAGAATTTGCAATTAGCTACTACCATAATTATTGAGTCAAAACCCTGATGGGAATACCAGAAATGAAAAATCAAATTTTGTAGGTATATTGATTAAAAATACAGATATAACTAATGCTAGGACTACATTTGAATATTTGTTTGAATATTTTAATCACATTCCCCATTTTCAAGCATATAATCCTAATAATGTTCACATGTGTTTTCTAAATGGCAAATTATTATACCTACCATTTAGACCCCATGATTACCCAAAGAAAGTAAGATCTTAACCCATGAAGAACTGTCAAAATTAATGAAGCTTGGAGGTATGGCAGGCAAGCTCTGAGAGTGAACAGGGAGTTTTTCAGACCAAGAGCTGTTAGCAGTGCATGCACAACAGTAACACTTGATTTACATGCCTTTTACATTTAAAAGCACGTTGTGAGCATGAACAATTCACCCAACATTTCTGTAGGCTAGATTAATACTATAGAACAACTAGCTGGAGCAGAAAAGTGAATAGCTGTAGTTTTGAAGATTTTGAGCAACCCCAAGATTTGTAATAGGATTTTAGATGTTTAGCGCTTGATTGGTATGTACTTTTCATCTGTGCATATTTTCTGGTGAAAAGTTCTGAATCAATGACATTAAAAAGCTTTGTACTACACTGCTATAATTAAATTTTTAATTGCAATTTGGATTTAAGCACTATTTAGACATGGCTGGTATTTCCAGTGTTCCTGCAAACCAGTGTCCCCCTACTACTGATCTGGGACTGGTGAACTCTGAGGGCTGATTTCAATCAGTCTCACAGTTTTTCACAGAGAGAACAGATACTGAACCACTGCACCTCTGCTTGGCCAAGTTCCACCAACCACCCTGGCTCCTTGGAGCCAGGAAAGTAGTAAAGGTGGATCTGGATTTACACAGATGTGGATTAATATACATTCTGGGCCTATATTCTGAAATAAAAAAAAAAAAAAAAAAAAGGTGCCATGGTCATTTTCACATTGCTTATTTCAGGTCTCATAGTAACCAATAGCTTTAAGTATCTGGTAAATCTGGAAAAAAATTATTAAAGCTGAGGTAAGATGCTTTGGAAAATATCAAAAGTTCTATATGTCAATACTATTAGAGAAATAAAAATTATAAAATTCTACATAGTTCTCATTTTCACATGGGATTTTTGAGGTACAAACAGAAAATAATCAGGATTTAGAGGTAGGATAGTTTAGATTCACCCCAAAGCAGTAAGGGTCAAATGCAATTAGCCCTAGTTTCCACATCAAAGTCAGACAGATCTATAAGAGTTTCTGCATGACCTGTTCCTAGCTTCAGCCTATAAAAGTTTAGATTGGAAAGAATGTCCAGAAAAAAGCACAGACTGTAGACATGTTATTAGATTAATATATGAGGAAATATTTGGTTGAAAACTTTGAAAATAGACTACAAAATCCCTCAAACTTTGGCATGGTATTTCAAATTAATCTCAACTGGACCTGACAACTGTTACCAGCTGATGGCAGTTCTGTGTGAAATAAGAAATCAGATTCCACTGCAGCTACCACTGGCTACAGCCAAAACCACAATCCCATTTGGAGTAACAGTGCCCTTGTGACACCAAAAACCCCCAAACAGCAAAGGAGATGAAACTATCCAGTTATTCCCTAGAAGATCCCTCTGAGATAAGGTGAGGGACAGAATCAGATTGTGTGTATGTGTGAAAGGAGGATGAAAGCATGGCTCATACTTCCATAGCACCTCTGCTGTATTTCTTCTTTGAAGAGAGACATTCATTGTTTGAGAATTTCAGTGTGATAAACCAGCACTAAACAATTAATAATTGAAAAAGTTGAAACTAAATCTTTTCTACTCACTGAAATGACAAGACGGGAAAATACGGTACAATTTATGAGCATGTTAGTATATTTTCTACTCTGTATCAAAATAAGAAGTCATTTAAATGCCTTTATTCTTAACCTTTTTAATACGATATCAAAGGAAAAATGATCACACTCATATCACCCTTCACCAAAAAAATGAAGGGAAAAATTTTCTCTATGCTGAACATGGATTTATGTATGACCTCCATTAACATTAATGAGAGCCTTTAGCTAAATCCCTAAGCCCTGCAGCAGAAACCTACTCTTAATTATTTAGTCAAGAACTAGAAAGATGGTTGAATAAGACATAACAAATAGAAAAAAAAATCCAGCAGAAATCTAACAGTAACAGGAATTCCAACATGGGACAGCAAAAGCACTGCAGAAATTCACAGTTTGCAGGGGAATAGGGTTTGTTGATTCAGGGTCCTGGAGAGGTAAAAATAGAGCTGGTATGAAGAAGAGTGACAGAAGTCCAGGAAGCTTAGGAAGCTCACGAGCCTATCATCACCTCCAGAAATAGTGGCATATGCCTCTGTGATGGTGCAGGTTGGAAGATACGGTATTATTTTCCAGTGATGAATCAAAGTGATACTTTCTGTTTGTGTACTGTTTTGTTAGTGGGTAATTAGCTTCACGGGAAGAAATTCATCTGTCCTTGCTTCAGCAAAGGCAACAAGGAAGAAGATATACATGAACAACTCTATGCTTTTCCAAGCAAAAAACCTCAAAGTAATACTTTAAACCAGATGAGCTCTTGTTATAGCTGCCTGTATATTAAACACAATTTTGCAGCATAAAAGTTCATTCTTTCAGGTTTCCTACGTCTCTACACACTGTAAGGGCTCAATGGAAAAAAAAAAAAGTACACTGCATGGAAAAAAAAAGAGACACATTCAGGGATGAATATGTCAATTTTGACAATCAAAGCTGTTTTACCTTTTAAACAACTTCTGTATTCTCTTATCCCACATCTTTTAAGTTAAATCCCACATCAATTCAGACCCCCTACAAACTAGTAGAATTTGATGGAAACAGAAAGCTAGATTTAAAGGAATTATACCAAGAATACTTTTGGGCCAAGTTCTATATAACAGAATTTCTGCCAGTGAAGGTCATCACAGGAGCAAAAAATCTAATAAACTTTTTTATTCTGTTATTACCTTTTATTTAACTTCAGACAAACAAATGTCAGAATTTTTCATTTTCATGCCATGAGGGGTTGAAAAGATATATATGTTTTAAATTAAATAGATATTTGAAAGGCAGAAAAGAAGTTGAATTTAAAGCAGTCTGATCCAGTGTATCTGGGAATCTCTAGTATGTGGTGTGAGAAAGTATTTCTTACACCTGGAAGAGTTTTGCTGCAGAACAGGGTCCTTATGCAAGGCAAGAAAAATGAACAAAGATTTCATCTACCATGTGTCCTAGGAAAAGGCCAACTTCTTAAGGAGCTAAACAGGAAAAATTAAATTTGGGCATTAATTTAAAATATAAGAGACTTCTCCAAATTGAAATTTGCACTGTGATTCTATTAAGAAACTCAGATTTGCTTAGTATTTGTGTGATTGGGTCAGCCTGTTTCCAAAAATGTTCAAAACCCTTCTGCACTTATCCAAATCACTAATCACATTTTATTTCTACTTCAGTTTCTCTGTAGTGAAGTTCAGAAATTTACCTACAACTTGTAAATTGACATTGCAAATGCTTTTCCCCTCTTGCAGATCAAGAAACCTCCGTTTACTTGGGTGTCCATTTTGTCTTTTTTTTGCATTCAGTCATATCTATAGTTAGATTACTTCTTTATGAATAATGAGTCATCAGAGCAAAATGTCTACAAAAAAAATCCCAAAGACCATGTTTCACAGTAACAGATGTAATCTAAAAGTTGCATAGCATTAAACAGAGAAGAACTGTGATTTGTGATTGATATATTGAAAGGACTCACAGTCACCAAAACAAAATGAACACCATTGGAAGCAGCTGAGTGCTTCTTCCTCTTCCCCCTTTCTCACTCTTCTGTTATTGAAATTAATACATTTATGTTGACAGAGTTTATCAGGAATTTCTGAAGGACAACATTTTAAATATACAGAATCTCATTTTTCTTTCACACTTATAAATTAAAGAGCCATCATCATTAATGCCATCATTTTGAAAAAGCAGTGAGAGCTCTAAAGAAAATCTAAACTCTATTTTCTGAAATTTGTCAAGAGGAAATACATTTTACGGGTGTATGTATATATATGTGTATGTTTTCCTGTAAAGATTCTTCTCTTCCTTATAAATATGATAAAGACTTATCCAGAGAAACGGTTTCAAAAGGGTTAAAGTTATAATATTAATGCTGTATTACACTGATGTCAGCAATTTACAGCAGGATGGTGGGTTCCAGTGCCAGAAGCTATGGCACAGGAGAGAATGTTATTTTAACAGCATGATTCTCTATGAAAGCCTGTCATCTTCTGTTCTTGAACCCTTGCTAATGTACTGAGGCGACATGCCCAGATAGAAAAGGAATGTTTTTCAGCTGTTATGTGGTGGCTATTAATATAAATACTGCTATACAATAAATATGATGCCACTGCTTGCCATCATTTTAAATTGACAAAGACATAGCAATCTCCTGGGACACTGTGTTTCTGAAGGGCCACAACCTTCATTCCTTATTCAGATGAAACTCTTAATAACCTATCTCACAAGAAACTTTCCTTTTAAGAATTTTAAGCCCTTGAGACCATCTGGGCACAAATACCATGCTGTGTCAGGCCACATTCACTGTGACTGACAGGGCATAATGCAACACTAGTTTGAATTTTTCTGCATTGCTGCTCTCACACTCCTTAATATTTGCTTAGCATGCCTGACAGTACCACAGTGAGATCCAGCACATGCTCAGTACCAGAGAAGAGCTGAAATTCTGAACATTATGACTGATGAACCATTTTTCTGACTAACAGCCCTCACAACTCAGAGTGGATGAATAAAAAATTTAGCATTTAATTCTTCCTAAAATTTCCTTTTTTTCTGTTATCACTTCCCCAAATCACTCAGCTAGAGTACTACAAAGATATATGTACTTATTTTTCAAAACAAAATAAAAGGCAAAGAGCAACTTTCTGTCTGCTGAGGAACTGTTTTATGTATTGCACTTTACCAGTTGCTTATCATTTTCTTTTGGCTAACAAGCTCTTGCAACATCATAGCTAATGACTATAGAGGCAATTTTCAAAGACTTATACACATGCCCTTCTAGGCAAATAATTAACAATGCATTAAAAAAAGTTCTTGAAAAGATAATTCTGTCTATTCAACTCATCAGAAAGGAATGTGAGTAACCAAGATGAGCAGATGCACCTCGGTCACCTGAGCCAATTGGGTCACCCTAAGCAAACGTGGCACTTCAAGGCATCAGGTCACTCACAAAATCAGCTCGGGGATCTGAGAGAGCAAGACATTTCTGTGCAGCTTGTGGAACTTAAAAAAAAACAGAGAAATGCATCTCTATATTTGGATTTCCTATATGTCTGTAAAAAAACCCACTAATGTTAAATCAAAGTAACTCTCAATACTTTTTATACCAACATTAATATGTAACATTCATGTGTATATTTGAAATGCTCATATTTGAAATACAGTGGCATAAACTGGTTGTTTTACCTGTTCACACCTACTCATACGTAATTCCTGCTCAGAAAGTTTACCACCTACCTTTCATGTACTTTTTTGCCTCCACTTAACCTGGTCTGTTTTTCTGCCAAAAACACTGGAAAATGCAGAAGCATAACATTATTTCTCTTTACATTAAAAAAAAAGAGGGGGAAGAAAGTGTGTGGGGAGCAGCAGATCTAAACCCAACTCTCTGACTGCATCACTGCTGGAAACAAAAATCAAAGTTTTACAATATCTCAGCAAAGGAAGTAGCTAATCACAGAAATAGGTGATCTACTAGTCAGAGAACTGTGATTTGTACAAGCATATGCTGCAGAACTGGAGGAGGCATCCTGGGTCAATGAATCCAATTCCCTGCTATCATAAATAATCATGTCATATAATCCCATTCATCTCATTTGAGCTCCATCTTAAAACCCTTTTTATGAATTTGTGGAATAAATGCATTCATAGCTGGTTTATATTAATTTGTTCTTGTGTAACCTTGTCCTTCAGCAAAAATAACTCATCTTCCTCCTGCCCCCATTTATTTATAGAAGCAATCATACTTTTTCTCAGCTATTATTTTGCTAGGCTAAATCCAGCTCTTTCAGTCCCCTCATGTAAAACAGCTTCTTCATTCCTCTAGTTATCAAAGCAGCTGGTCTGTGTACCTGCTCAGTTCAAACATGCTTTTTTTTAATACTCCCTTCAATGCTCCAAATAGTTTTCAGCTAGAGTACTACAAAGATATATGTACTTATTTTTCAAAACAAAATAAAGGCAAAGAGCAACTTTCTGTCTGCTGAGGAACTGTTTTATGTATTGCACTTTACCAGTTGCTTATCATTTTCTTTTGGCTAACAAGCTCTTGCAACATCACAGCTAATGACTATAGAGGTAATTTTCAAAGACTTATACACATGCCCTTCTAGGCAAATTATTAACAATGCATTAAAGAAGTTCTTGCAAAGATAATTCTGTCTATTCAACTCATCAGAAAGGAATGTGAGTAACCAAGATGAGCAGATGCACCTCGGTCACCTGAGCCAATTGGGTCACCCTAAGCAAACGTGGCACTTCAAGGCATCAGGTCACTCACAAAATCAGCTCGGGGATCTGAGAGAGCAAGACATTTCTGTGCAGCTTGTGGAACTTAAAAAAAAACAAACAGAGAAATGCATCTCTATATTTGGATTTACTATATGTCTGTAAAAAAACCCCACTAATGTTAAATCAAAGTAACTCTCAATACTTTTTATACCAACATTAATATGTAACATTCATGTGTATATTTGAAATGCTCATATTTGAAATACAGTGGCATAAACTGGTTGTTTTACCTGTTCACACCTACTCATACGTAATTCCTGCTCAGAAAGTTTACCACCTACCTTTCATGTACTTTTTTGCCTCCACTTAACCTGGTCTGTTTTTCTGCCAAAAACACTGGAAAATGCAGAAGCATAACATTATTTCTCTTTACATTAAAAAAAAAGAGGGGGAAGAAAGTGTGTGGGGAGCAGCAGATCTAAACCCAACTCTCTGACTGCATCACTGCTGGAAACAAAAATCAAAGTTTTACAATATCTCAGCAAAGGAAGTAGCTAATCACAGAAATAGGTGATCTACTAGTCAGAGAACTGTGATTTGTACAAGCATATGCTGCAGAACTAGAGGAGGCATCCTGGGTCAATGAATCCAATTCCCTGCTATCATAAATAATCATGTCATATAATCCCATTCATCTCATTTGAGCTCCATCTTAAAACCCTTTTTATGAATTTGTGGAATAAATGCATTCATAGCTGGTTTATATTAATTTGTTCTTGTGTAACCTTGTCCTTCAGCAAAAATAACTCATCTTCCTCCTGCCCCCATTTATTTATAGAAGGCAATCATACTTTTTCTCAGCTATTATTTTGCTAGGCTAAATCCAGCTCTTTCAGTCCCCTCATGTAAAACAGCTTCTTCATTCCTCTGGTTATCAAAGCAGCTGGTCTGTGTACCTGCTCAGTTCAAACATGCTTTTTTTTAATACTCCCTTCAATGCTCCAAATAGTTTTAACTCTTCCTATACTAATGATCAAAATTTCATTACCTATTGGAGATACTTCACTTCAAGCCTACTAATCTGTCCTTCCTCCCTCCCTCCCTCCCTCTTTGGCAAAAGCACTCAAGTGGTTTGTCATTGACTCACACATTCAAGTCTCCTTTCCAACAGTTCTCCCACCCTACAAATCAAAACTTTTGATAAGTAACAATATAAATACACCAACAATTAAAATGGTTAAGTATTTTAATATTTTCATCATAATTCTGTCTTAGAACAGGGAAAGAGTTTTCAGGTATTATGTCAGTACTCTCATGAGAGCTCATCTTATATATGTGCCATTGGTTAATTTTATTCTAGTAAACTAAATTTCTATATGAAATTGCTAATAACTGTCAGCACCAAAGATAAGGTCAGAGGAATTCTAATAATAATAATATCTATTCAGATAAGTTACTGCACTTTAAATTCTCTTCCTTTTAGTTGTTTTACACTTAAATTTTTTTTTCCAGTCTCTAAGTCTCTAACTTTCCTTCTCATGCTAAAGAATTTCACCAGATCAGATGTTCTTTTGAAGTCTAAATAGAAAAAGTACATTATCATTTTCTTCAAGAAAACCAGTTATCTTGTTGAACACAGCTATCAGGCTAGCCTAGCATCACTCCCCCTCTATCTCTGGCTGATGCAAATTGTATTCCATCCTGTTTTACACAGACATTTATATTTTTAAACATTTGTCTCAAAATGTGTTTTAAATCTTTGCTTATGAGAAGGGAAAAGAACCTCTAGCCACACTAACAAAGATGATCACTTCCTTCTTTCTCTTCCTTTTCATATTTTCTCCAATTACTGAAGAACACCACAGGACTTACTGCCTCAAATCTCCAAGGTGAAATTTGCACATCCTTAATACTTGCTGCATTCTCAGGTGAAGAAATATTAGTTTTTAAATACATGCTTCCACTAGCTGTTCTCTCTGCCTTTGCATATTTCAGAGTCATCCCCAGTCAAAATTCAGTGACAGAGTTCTAATTCTTAGAATAAGAATTAATTTAACTTATTTGGAATGAGTTATAAAAAATTATCTCATCTGTTTCCCTGCAATAGGGATAATGAAAAACGTCACTCAGAGCAGGCTTGTTCTTCTTTCATTTATATGTCACTTTAGAAACAGACCCCAGTGTTTAAACCCACCATGGTATCTCCAGTGAATGACATTACAATCTCCTTTTCCAAGTGTCCAAATGTACCCTTCTGGGATCCTGGCAAGTTGTTCTGAATGAAAAACCTCCACATTAGGTATTTTCTAGGAGTCCATCTAGATTAAATCATTGCAGTCTATATTTTCACTGGTTTGCCATGATAATAAGTTATTATAATATTACCATTGTTACAGACTAATCCTACATTGTCAAAAATTGCTACTGTTTTATTATAATAATTTCATAATTCATTAAAGGAAATGAGAAGAAGAAAAAGCTGCACAGGCTGAAAATTATAATCAGAAATACAAGCTGCATAGAGAATATTTTGTGTAAAGCATCTTTATAAAACATAGCTTAGTAACATAGCCTGGTATCTTAGATATATGCAGATTAATCACAACTAACCTGGCAAGTGAATGCTGGAAAGGCACACAGTAGAAGACAGAATGGCAGATTAGTGTTAAAAAATACATGAAAAAGAAAATACTATAACTTCTTATGGTACATGGCATGATTCTGAGTAGAAAAATAATTGTTTGATATGGGAAACATATGCTACACATCACATATGGGAGAAAAAGGGCAAGGCAGGCTAGACAAAAGCAGTGGCCATCACCAAAGGCCTCAGAAAGTCCTGAGAACAAAGCACCACAGATCCTGAAGTCTTTTGTTCACATTTGTGAACAGGTCTCTGAGCTTCTGCCCAGCTCCTGAATGATTAACTGCTGTCTTATTCACTCCCATACAAGGACACATACAATCACTTTTTTTTTTTTCCTACCTCAGAATGTCTCGTAATCCAAATAAACAGCTTGTACTTATTCTGATCATAAATTCTGCAGCACTCAGTTCAGCAGGATAGCTCCTAACTATAGAGAATACAATCACTTTAACAAGTAGTTGACTTCCTGATCCTTGATCCAATCTAAGGAAAAAAACCACTTAAGAATATTCTCCTTATCTATCTAGGAGCTTTTGTATTATAATATCATCTCCCCTTTGAGCTAAATACTTCTATTTTGTGAATGTCTCCTTATAATTGCAACAGATTATATTGTGAAAAATGCATGAAAAAAAAGTAATAAAACCAGAAAAATCTCTCTCTTACTGTTGACTTCAATTCTGAAGAATTTGAGATGTTTAGATTTTTATGGGACATTTCATATAAAGATAATCTTTCACAGCATCATCTTTAAGTGTTTAAGAGACCAAAGATGACACAACTTTGAACAAAACTTCTGGGACTGGTCAGAATTTTTAACCAGCTAGGACCAAAGGTTACATTACTTGACCAAGTAAGCTCAGTGAGTCAGCAGCAGAGCCAGAATTAATAAACTCCAAGAGTGAAATTTCATCTTTTTGAGGCCAACATAATTTTCCCAACATTTTCTGCTTAGCCAGGATTTCACTTCAGTTTCTATTATATGCTTCTGCCTCCTCTAATCACTAAAGCACAATGGCTCTAAGTGGCTCTTCAGTTACTAAATTTTTAAACTCTTCAGTTACTAAACTTTTAAATGCTGTTTTGATGGTGTTGCTGGTGATATTTTTGCCCTCTCATGTACTTTATTTCACATGATTTTACTAAAGTGCTCATCAATCATTATTCCAGTAATTTTAGCTTAGGCAAGTATCTTGATTTAAAATTTACTGACACTATAATCCCTTTAAATAGTTCCAGCATAGCATTAACTTATTATAGAGAGTGACAGTATAATGCAAAAATTGAATAAAATAAACGATAAATAAAATTTCTGAAGAAAGATAGATCTCACATCAGGCTATTTGCATCAAAGCACATGATGGCAATGGACCATATTTATGAACTTGATATAGAAACACTTTAGCAACTTTTGTTCACATGTACAGGTCTAACAATGATAACATTTCCTGTCATAAATATTTGGAAACTGAAAAAAATAAAAATAAAATAAATCAGAACTTTTGTATTTTTGAGCAATCTGGAAAACCTTGAATAGCCCACCAGATAAACTTTTTCTTCTTTCAACAGCAAAAAAGCTATTCAGATATTTCCTTAAAATAACTTTTTTTTTAGATCATTACAACACTTGATAAACTCATCGCAAAAATTTGTAAATGCCAAATTGCTTATAGTCTTTTTGCAGCAATACTCAAAAATTAGTAGAAGTTTTGTTTTGACACCTTCAATACTTTCTTGAAAATCCTAATTTGCTGATGATAGTGACTGTCCAGAATTTTGCTCAGTATGCTTGAGAAATATTTAAAATTGAAGAAGTGATTCTTTGATTTAGTAATTATATTTTTAACCAATTCAGATGGGAATATTTTCCGATGCAATTTTACCAATGACATTCAATCTGGACAGCTACAGTTCTCACATTGCTGAGATAATGTTATTGCTATTAATAATCTCAAAGAACCTCTGAGATTGAAGGCATTGCATAGAGCCACAGATGGCTGCATAAAGGTCATTATTTTAATAGCTATAACATTTAAAATACTGGAAATTCCATATACTTGGCTTAGTTGTCCTGTATGTTTACCTTCAAAAAACCAGAAATTATTGTGACAGGAAGAACTGTTGCAGGAAACATAACACTTTATAAATGACACTCTAGTGCAAGCTGACCTTATGGTAATATAAATATTGATGTTATTTATGCCACCTAAAGTATCCACTGAAAGTATCCAAATAGAAATATACCTGCCTGTCTTGCGTGCAATGCAGCAATTTAGGTCAGAAAGGCATTGCTTCTATTGCAATGTTTTATTTTAAACTGATTTATTGCACTGATGTCCGTCAGAAAGAGAAAGGAGATTAAGAAGATGCACAAGGGAGTAAGAGAGGACCAGGAAAAGAAAGAAGACAGAAATGCACTCAATGTTAATAACATGAGTTACAAAGCATCTTTCTACAGATTCCCACAGTGTGATTTCAGCTGTGATTTCAGGTACCTCTCCTGCACGAATGTGGTTTCCTCACGTGAATGGAAATTCAGACATTTTTAGGGGTTCAGCAATTAAGGCCTAAGGACATAATATCTGGAAGATATACATAACAGATCTTATGAATAGGCGCCCAGACAAAAACTCTTCCAGTGTTCGATTGACTCTTACTCTTATATCAGTGCCTTGAGTTCTGAACTACCTAAGGCGCCAATTGAAGACGATGTTGTAGTCAGTTCATTCTCTCTGTCAGAGGGGAAGATATAAATCCTATGGTATGGCTCGACTCTGATCAATCAATTTTGCTATTGCAAATGACCAAACATAGTTAATTAATTTATCTTAAAAAGTGAGAAGGTTTCCTTATGCCAGCTGTGCCTGCTCTGTCACTGCAGACATATTTTCAACACTAATATATCAGTGCTTTGTCAAAGCTAATTCCATTTGTGCCTAGAAATGAGGCTTAAATAATTGATTGGAGACTATGTGCTAATTTTTTGCTTTTAGAATAATATCCTGATGTTCTGCTTATTTGAGACAAAGGCTAAAAGAGTAAATATGTCATTCCAGCTAGCAGGACAAGTATAATGATTTTAGTTTCTGAAAAAAAATGCTCAGCATATCTCCCTCTTTTTCTGAATAATATCTGGATATAAAAATGTTTCAGAAAAGCAGTTCATTAGGTCTGTGACGAATTCAAGCCTGAATATTACAAGTATATATGGAAAATACATACAGACATATTGGATCCTGGTTTTAGAAATTTTCTTTAGATCATTTAGGTTCAAACTAATTTTTACAGGGTTTTGATGAAAAATGCTAAGATGTAGTACTGAGCCTGGATCATACTCAGAATTCCTGTGTACTAGCTTAGATTCTAGGCACTCATACAATAAACTTTTGTCTCCCTTTGTGATGCATTTTCGTCTCAGTGCTCGTGTTCCAATGTGACAAGAAGAAAAGGAATACTTCCTTTTCCAAGTAGGACTTTACAGTAGAGCCAAATCTAGTACTCAAATCACAAGTTAAGCTTTTACATGTGGCCAATTATTGAACGGATGTTCCTCTGCATGAACTCATACACATATTAAGAGTTTTAGTAAATACTCAAGGAAGTGCTTGAATGAAGTCTTAACTAACCATAAGGGACATGGAGAGGGTAGTCAGGAGTTATCCCTTTTCTTTGATGTCGGTGTGAGATATTTCTATTGATTTTGCTGAAGGACAAATCACCACCTAAGTTTTTACCACCAGCAACTTCAGTCACTTATATTAGAACAGAGATATAGCTATATCAGTGCTGTTATGCCACACAAATATGTAAGAATAGATTACAACCAAATTAATTAATTACTTGTCAAAATGGGCTGGTATTAAATTTCAGGGGTTTATGCAGCTCAAATTTGTGTTTGGGACACCAAGTAAGTAATACTGCATCACTTTAGATGCATTGTTTCACCAAATCAAAGTGTTTTATTTGAAATTTATTTAAATATTTCTAAAATTTTCAGCCAATTCTGGACATAATATGGGAAAGAAAACTTATGACTGTATTAAATTTAGGAGGACTGGATTCCTCATTAATATGTTACATTCTCTGTAATTTTTTGTTTTTCTGGAATAATATTCTGTTTATTCTGGAAAGCTAATCAAAACAGATAATATAGTTGATGGTTCATTCTTCTGTTCAAGTCATGAACTAGCATAACTAATCTAAGAAAATTATGTCAGTACAGACCAACTGATGAGCAGAGCTGCATGTTCAGAAAGCAGAGTATGTATTCTAGCATCATCAGATACATTGAATATTGAATCAGTAACTGGATGCCACATTTCAGCCCACTGAAGCTCGGCCAGTATGATATTGCAGTATTTTCTCTTCAGGACATAATTGGCAATGAAAATTTCACATATATATGAGAAATTGCTGTGATAAACTGCATATTGCAAAAATTATTCCAACATTCTTTACTAGGGAAATTATTTTGGGAACTTTTAGCAGAGACAAGTTGTGCAAACCAAGGTTTTGGAGACATGCATAAAAGCTTTCCCTTAAAATAAATCTTAATTCTTCCCATGTCTCTAGAAGGAAACTGGTTTTGACAGACTGTATTTTGCCTCTGTTTCATTTAATTATTCACATCAACATTTACTAAGGGAGATTTGTCTTTGCTCAAATTCTCATTGCATGCCAGACAACCTGCTGCCTATTCTTATTACTTTTACTACTTATTGTTGTTGTATGGTGGACTTTGAAGGCAACACTGTTACAATTTAAATTAAAAAAAAAAGTCACCAGGAGAAAACTTGATCTTCAGAAAGAGCTTTTACTTCAAACTGTCTCAGATTTATATTTTAGGCCATACTACATTTTGAAATTAAATCTTTCTCACTCAAAAAACATAAAAATATAAAGGTGATTCTTCCTGGTCCTTCCAATGGAGATAAGTTGAAAGAAATTTTGAAAGAAATGTGTTTAAGATGTCTTTGCAAAATGGTTCCGTTCAAACTCATTGACTTATACATTTTGAAATTAAATCTTTCTCACTCAAAAAACATAAAAATATAAAGGTGATTCCTCCTGGTCCTTCCAATGGAGATAAGTTGAAAGAAATTTCCCCTGAAAAGAAATGTGTTTAAGTATGTGTGGAGACCTTGCAAAATGGTTATCACGTTCAAAACTCATTGACTTATACTGGGATTGAAAGTATGCAGAATTCTGAAGGACTTGACCTCAGCTGTGACAAGGACACTGCTTCCCAAATTTACTTTTGATCTAACTGGAAACAGAAGGAACCAGCATGAAATAGAGGCCTGCATTTCACAGGAATAATATCTTAGTCACTTTTGGGAGAGAGTGGGAAGGTTGAAGAGAAATCTAAGAATTTTCTATTGCTTTAGCATGAAATGACTGCAGTAGAGCTGCATGACTCTTAAGCTGTGGTGAGGGGTGGGGCGGGAGGGAAAGCAATCACAGCTCCTGCTGAGCAAGTAATGTTTGTAAGTAATTTTTAAACAAGTAACGTGAACTTAATTGTCCCAGTGGCAAAGCCCCTAGAAGTCAGCCATTGCTGCGTGGGGGTATCTGTAAAAAGTGATACATACAAATGGTGCAGTCACAGTCACTTTGTTACAGTATTCTTCAGATTTTTGCTGTACTTTATGGAGAACCTTACAATCTTCTTCACCTATTTACTCCATATTCACTTCGTTATATAGAAAAATCTGATGTTTTGAAGCTGCAGCTCCATTAGGAATCATTTGATTATAGTAGCGTTTTTAATGCTTGTACTTGGGCTGGAAGCAGACAATTGTTTTTCTGGGTTTATTTTTATTATTCTCCCAAGTCCTTCATATAGCAAAGTGGCAATATATACTAAGCACAAGTATGAGTTTCTCTATTGGATGGCATACTAATCATCAAAATAAATCAAGAAGCTCTGTTCAAACTGTGTAAAAATTTTGGTGTTCATGGGGTGCCATTTTTTTAAAGTTTATATTAAAAAACAGAGGATTCTTTTACACCTCCCTATTACTTATTTTTAATAAAAATCTAACATGCTTTTACAAATTAATTTTTTGAACATGCCCTTTTGGACTAAATATTGTTCTTTTGATTCTGTTTTCTGTTTTCAAAAGTGCTGTGTATTTTTGCAATTGCTTTTTAAACTACTATGGATATAAGCAGCATGCACGAATAGGCAGATGACTGTAGCTGCCCATTTGATTTGTCAATGTCGGACATCTATACATTGATTCATAAACCACGAGCAATCTCTACTTAACTTCAGGCATTTCAGGTCTGTACATGCACTGTGTTTCTGATTATTTACAGCTCCAAATATGCTTTGCCATGACACTGTCAATATGTCTGATACAAGGATGTTCACCTTCTTTCTGCTTTATCCTATAGGTAAAGATTTGAAACAAGGAGTAAGCCTCTTCATTTTCATTTATATAGATGTAAGGTAATTCCAGATTTTAGAGGAATGAACCTATATTTATACTGGAGAAATATCTGTGGTGAAAGTGTGACCCTTTAGTTTTTGCTGTTTCAGGTTTTATAATTCATTTTCCCTTATTGGTAATGATACATCATGAGAAGACTTACAGAGTGAAAAAATTATCAGAAAGATCCTTCTCTATTTAAGAGCAGTAATATGAAATATGGTGTTATTTATTTCACTTTTTTTTTATTTGCAGCAAAGCAATGCATGTAAGGGAAAACTTCCCCAAATGACTGTCAGCAATTATAGAATAGGGGTACTTATTTATAACAAGGAGAATCTTCCTCCTGGAAATTGCCTGAAAAGCAAGAAATACACTGGGATCATGAATTCAACCTGTGTAATTACCTGAGAGAAAGGAAGAGGAGATTTGTTTCTTGTCAGATCAGTTCTAATCTTATTTTCCCACAGCCTAAAATGACAGCTTTGTACTTATATCCATTAGTGAACCTGTGGACTCCTTCCTCTGTGATAGGAGATGTTAAAATAGATGGAATCATAGTACCGTGAAAATTCAACCCTTTAATCTTGCTGGGAAGACCTAGGTTTCAGCATGTCTGGGGCTATAAGCATTACAGGTTACAACAGAAGGGCAAAGTGAGGGAGAGGGAGAGAGCAAGAGAGCAGGGGTGAGATAGAAATGCTGTACATAACATTTCTAGAAGAACGATCCATTAGGAATAATTTTTGCAACATTGTTATTTGCAGCTGGAATCTGCAGCACAATGGAGACCATTTTGCTAATTACTTATCTAGATTGTGCATGTGTATCAAGTCAGTGGAGTTATAAACATGATTGGTGTACCCATAAATTATTGCGTGTACAAACCACTGCCCTGAACTTCATGATCAGAAGGAATTTTAAAGATTTTTAATTCTGACTGACCAGGCCTCATGTTGAGTATTAATAATTCTCTGCATTATATAAAGACATCTAACATTATTGAACATTGCAGAACACTTTTGTAATAGCAGCTTTCACTGAAGTTTTTCATATTGGCATTAGGTTAATACAGTGATGAGCAGAATAAGATCACATAGAACAGAATGCAATCTGGCTCATTATTACTCACTTTGTTTTATATCTAGTTGCAAAACATTGTACTAGTTTCTATAAAGGAAACAATGACTAACGAAAGGACACATTTATTATTAGGCATTAACAGCCTCTGGGGTACTACTGAAATTTGTACTGAAAAAAGGCCACTAAATCCTGAATGAAAAAACATCACTGTTAGATAGCAAAGATAGCAAAGTCTTACTTTAAATTCTGGAGATAAATATTCACTGCTACGCAGCAATACTGAATTTTCTCCAGTAACATTGCAGCAGTTGTGTCATGCTGTTCTTATCTTTCTTGGACAACACCACCATCAGAATATGCACAACTATAAGCCTAACTGAAATTTTAAAACAGCAAATTGATAGAGGACCTCTGTCATTATTCTCCCTACTCCTGCAATAGAGGGCTCCTGCAGCAGGAGAAATTACCTAATTCATTAAAACTGGTAAGTTTGAAATTTACTACAAGTTGCAAAAGTCCACTGTTGAATTGATGAAGCCATTATGTCTGTAGTCCTCTAGCAGAAGGAGATGATGGTTAGGCTGGTAAAGTTTTTAGAGCCATATTACCTGCCCAAAATGGCCACATGCTTGTGAAAACCAATCTACATTAGTTGTAGCAATGGTGGAATGCATGAAAAATGTCATGGAAAAGATGTCAGTCACAATGGGCAGAGCGATTGCTGAGACAGATATAAGGATCATAACTGCAATATAAAAGAGATGCCTCTGTAAATTACTCCACAGATGACTCTGAAACTCCAAACTGTGTGGCAAATAACTAGAGAAGTGCTGTTAACCTGACCTTAGGCGATTGCATGCCCAAGCACTTCCAGTTACATCAAGAAAAAAATATTTACTTTGTGTGAGAGATTTGAAGAGCAGGGTCCTCTATTGATTCTGAGGAAGCCAGGGCACAAACAGCAGTGTCAGCTACCAGACTGCAATCCTTTCCCCTTATTATTTAAGAAGGAAGGCTGGCCTACAGTCATAGCTCTAACAATGAGCTCAACAGAGAAGTTTTCGGTTTTATGTTGTAGATAATTCAGCCATAAACTGGTCAAGCCCTGATTTATGCAAGTGCTACTACACATCTAATATCAAGCCACTTGTGCATCAGAATTCATTGATCAAATGCTGTTCTTTACTCTTCCTCCTATCTTATATTTACATTCCCTCTTTTTATGTCAGGAAAAATAGTGTAGAGTTTGTTTCTGATAATGTGCTTTTTATGAGGACTTGTACAGCGTGACTGAGGCTCATGTCTGCTTTGTAAGAAAAGAGGAAGAAGAGCATGTGGAGGGCAAAGAGCAGTTTGTCTTCCTTACTTAACAAATCTTTTCACTTCTGACAGGGACTGGAAAACAAGGATTTGTTAATAGTGGTGGGTTTATCTGAGTCCCCCTTTCATTTCATATAGATCACCAAAGACTATGCCTGGATTTTAAATAGTAATAAAAAGATTTTGTATTCAGCAAGAGAAACCCTGTGTCATTTACTCCCCTTTTAAGCTTTTTAATATTGCACTTTTTTGTTATTTCTTTTAGTCTATTAGGAAAGATGAATCAGAAACCATAACACTGTTTCTGTTGTCAGGAATGAAATGTTGACTCATTTCTTACCCTAGTAAAGGTATTCTAATTTCCACTTGTACTTCATTTGTCTGAATTGTCCAATAAAGTATTTGCTAATCTGACAAAATTTGAGTTTTCTCCAATTTCCTAAAATCAATTACTTAAAAACATGTTTGGTTAAATTTTAGTGCTCATGAAAAGGGAAGGCAGATAGCACAAGTGAATCATCACACACAAGTTCCCCGGCACAGTTCTGCCAAAGCAGTTCAGCCCCACACCTGTCCTGGAACTATTCACAGAGCTAATCTATGCAGTAGTTATTCCCGTGTGGGCAACTATCCATGAGAGGCTTGACTGAGACCAGCCAAATTCATCTGCCTTGTGTTTTATTACTCACAGGAAGCTTGATCTGAAAGAATGAAGGGCTAACATGTTAACTCATACGGTGCCATTTTTCCACTGAGCTTTTTTTTTCTGTTTTGCAGTTACAGTAACTGAATTCTGAGCCAGATTCTTTGTTGGACTTTTTGCAAGATAATAAGTAAGCAAATAACTAGAATTACATGTTGTTCCAAACATTATTGCCACCACAACACTCATGGAGAAGGCTGACACAGTAAAAGAAATTGCATACCCTCCCTAACAAAGCAAGGACATATATCTTTAGCATAGCCTTCACCACAAATCATCTCCTTCCTTCACATTAAGGGCTCAGACCTGGTGCTGATGCTGATTGAGGGCATTTGGTGTGCCTGGGGGAAGAAAAATGCCAACCCTCCCATATGTACATGCACAGGGAGTTTCTGCAGCCATTGCTGGTTTAGTCTGTGCCCTCCTTGTCCCCTGACAAGGGGACAGTGCTGAATCCTGCCCTGAGCTCAGCTGCAAGAGGCAAAAGCAGACTGCAGACCAGAGTATAGAGTTTGATCAATGTTTGACCTAGACAGTGATTTAATCAACAGGACAGCATGAATGCACTGATGATGCAGAGAAAACATCACAGTTCTGAACGTTACAGTGCACAGTGAACATTTCTTTCATCAGGTTTCTTAGGAACAACAGTAATAAAGACCCACTTTGGTGTCATTTGCTCCCTTGGCACATTGCTCCCCTAATTCAGTCTTTTGTTTGTCACATAAGGGATCCCTAATCTCTTTCAGATGGGATGTCTAATAAAAAAAGCTACCAGGATCTATATTATATACTTTAAATAACACACAACAGTAATTATTCCCCTTTGATTTATCCACATGAAGAAATTTTCTGTGAATAAATCCATTCCTGAGAGGAGAATTTAAGACTAGTTTATCACTAATTGCTTTATCCATCCCATCTTTACTCTGTGTCTCTTTTTTCTTATGGTTAAAATGCATCGTTTCTAAAGATACAAAAATGAGAACACAGAATAATATTATTAGGGAATAGGCTAAAGAGCAACAGACTCACAAAACCAGCAAGGGTTCTGTTCTAGAGGTAACACACTCTGAGAGAACATTAACTGTCTGACAATTGAAATGTGCTATGCCCACAACAGAAACAAATAGGGAAATGCAACAGATCCTTTTGTCCCATCTTAGATTGTCCCAGAAGGTGCACTGTCCTACTTCTCCTTCTCATGGCAGTCCTTTTCTTCTCAGACAAATAACAGCTTAGGTGGTTAAAACTCTGATAATTAGGACACTCTGATTTTCTGTTGCATATAAACTTGTTTATTTCTGGACTTTATTAGGTCCTGACAATTTTGATTACTCACTTCCATCCTGTTTTTCAGTTATTTTCTAGTTACTTTCCCTTTCCAGCTTTTATCTTCCCTTTGGCACAATACTTCAATACTTGACCTTCAAAAATTATATGAGAAGTATTTAAATGAAAATAAAAGTTTCTGTGAGCATTATTATTAGTTTTGATAGTATCTTTAGGCTACTTGTCCTCAATGCACCTGACATGACAGACGTAAGAGGATGAACTCCAGCTTAAAAGAAAGATCCTTCTTATCTGAAGAGCTAACTAAAAATTCTGATTCAGCCTATATTGCCACATGTATTTAAAAAACAGAGGCAGTGAAAGAGACAAACAGGAGAGTAGTATGCGGCTACCAGAACACAAACATATGTCAATAAAAGCACCCCAGACCAGGGAAAGGCAAAGTTCATAGCAAGGCTCCAGGTCTTTTTTTAATTTCCTATTGTATTAAAGAGGAGGTAATCTTTTAGCATGGCAGTGAAAGAGTTAAAAAGCATGTCTTTCGACAAGCATTGGCTATCAATCAACACAAGACAATATACAGCACTATATTTAAACACCCCTTCCCAAGATTGCCAAGTATTTTTTCACAAGACTTAAGCAGCCTGTGAACTGACACTGATGTTATCGGAAATTTAAAAGTGTTTATTCTCCTAGAGCTCAAAAAGGATCATCTTTCTGCAGCTGGTTGGCTGTACTAGAGGATGCCTTCCCTGGGTCAGCACACGCACAACCAGACAATCATTCGGCAGCTTGTAAAATGTGATTGCATTTGAGATATTGATGGCCTGAGGGAAGTTCTGAATATCAGAGGTTCATAATTAGAATATCTATGCATTTGATTCAATAGAGTTTCCATCAATGTCACAGAGATGAGTGGTTATGAATTTCAGAGTCATCTCTGCTCATAGGGACTGATTTATGTACTTTCAGTTTTGGACAAATGAAGGGTGAAGAGTTAAAACTCTTCTTCCTGGAGACCTCCTTATCCTTTGAAGGGCTCTAAAATTTATAATTGCCTCCCCTGGTGTCAGGATCAAGCTCCACAGTTGGTAACTCATGACCTATTTATGATCATGCCATCCATCCACTTTCAGCCATTCTGTCCTCTTATCTGTAAATTCACAGTCACACCATGTAGGATGTGTGGATCTGCTGATAAGACATTTTTGCAGGAAAGAGAATCTGGGCAGATCAACAGCTCTGTTGCCAGAACTGCTGGCAGCAACTCTAACATCTCATTTATTCCAGATTTATAAAGATCCACTGTGCTGATCTGAGAATAGAGCTGAGTGTTTGAATTCTGTGATAACAGACAAAATGGTATGTGGTACTAAATATAAAGGTAAATAGATACTGATAAGATTATGCAGTGTGGAACAGAAAACAACCATCTTGCTAGTACTGAGATTTCCACAGCTCCTGAATTGTGGGCTTGGGTGTCCTTTGGTTTGCTTTTCGGCTTGTTTTAGTGGCTTTTGGTTGTTTATTTGGTCTTTACTTAGTTTTCAATTACAGCATTTTACTGGAATTATACACAACTAAAAACTAAGGTTCTAGGTTATCACACGAGAAGGAATACAGTACCCCATATACAGAATTTAAAATTAAACCAATTTTCAACATTTTTCTTAAGACTGTATTGAATGAAGTAGTACCTGTGAAAACTGTTCAGTATTAACTGTAGAGGGAAAGCACTGTAGTAGAAAACCAAACTAGAAAAACCCATGTAACAGTTTCCATTTCAGAATTCTGCAGTATCACTCTTTGCCCCACTACCTAGGTAAATAACAAAAATGGAAGATGCTAACTAAGCTCCAGAAGGAAATATTTGGTTAAATGATCTGTTGTTACTCTAATTATATTGAAAATCATTTTTGGTTTTTTTCTTTTCTGTATTTTGTGTGTGTGTCTCCCCACATGCATGTATTTACATGTTTATCATTTTAAATACATAATGCCACATCAATAAAAAAAATTTAGAAAGGAGATTTTCTGGGGCTCAACATGGATAAAAGAGCTAGAGGAACATTACTGTCAGATGCTTTGCCACAGATGCTTAGGCATCTTTGGGCAATTATAAGGGACTTGACTCTCTCTGTGGCATTCAAAGTGCACTTTCTTAAAGGAATGAGAGGTGTGCATTATGCTTCTTTTTTTCCTAAGTATTTTCAAAGCTATAGTGGTAGGCACTTCTCCCCATGAGTAAAGATTGTAATTCTGCTGCACCACTGATAAATAATAAGATTTTGAAATTAGTTTTGTTGAACAGTGAAAGTAATTTCTCAAATTAAAAAAAATACTTCCACTGGCAAAATGTATTTTACAATTTACAGTTGAACTGTTCAAGAAGCAGCTCTTCAGTGAGCATCATGGCAGAGGGCCAGAATGAGCTATTTCAAAAATCACTGTTAGCCACGTACCGATTTGATACACAGGATTCAGCAACACAGATGAGAATGGCTGTCTGTATGTGACCATGCTCTGTTAAATTTTAGCAGCCCTTCACTGTACACTCATCTTCAACGTGAGGAAATTTGTCCTTAGACAACTAAATCTGTTTTAAAGGAGGAGAAATTTATCAGGCTGGATAACAGCACATTTTATTTGCTTAGTTTACTTATTTTGATTTGGAAATAAATTTTCAATGGACAGTTCAAAGCATAAAATGATGAAGTACTGAAAAAGTTTAAATTAAATTCTGCCTCCACTTTCTCTTCTCCAATTAATAATATGGGGGCTTACAGTAATGGATCTGCACAACATGATGCAATATGCATATAGAACAGTAATATATTTAATTGGAGTCCTACAATCATCAGATCTAAGGTAACGCCAATTCAGGCATCAAAATTATTTGGGTCTTGATTTTTTGTTGCTTTGTTTGGTTGGGGTTTTTTACATAACAAATGAGGAAACTTACGAGCAAGTTATCAACCAATATGGCTCAAGAAATAATGTTCAGTCTTGGAGCATTTGTGACTGACTCCAAAGCTAAGTGGTTAAAGATAAGAATAAGGTTAAACTTGGATGAGCCAATGAGATGGCCTGTGAAACCAGCCTAACAAGACTCTTAAATAGGGTACATTTAGTTGGATGCAAATCTCTCAGTGACACAAGAAGCATCACCTAGGAAAAACTTCCTAGATCACAAATGAAATTATAAGGTATGGCTAACACATACGCCTTCATTTAGAGACACCTGACATGGTTTCAGTTAGCATTTAGGGCATGAAACAGGCTCACTAAAACTCCCCCACCTACCAAAACCATAATTCATTAAATGATATGCACACACAATGTCTTGTCTGCAGATAGTTTCTACAGAAGTATACCTATGTATGCTGTGCCTGTGACAAACAAATACTGCTTCAATCCTTATAAAGACACAATTCTAGTAACTTAAATTACTTTTACCTACATAGCTTGTTTCCTTTACATATGTGAAGAAACTCCTATTGAGAGCATATATACATTAGTATAATGAGACACATGCTGCTGGGGTTGTATCATCTTCAATTACAGCTAAATGACATCACTTTGGGGTATTGAAATCATTACTCACATGAGTATTACCTAATAATGAGAAGAGTGTCTGTGAAATTAACTTGCCAGTGAAAGAGAGAAGGACTGAGTCTGGAATCCAGTACAATAATTCAAAATGCAGTTCCTCAGCTGGGAAGTTGTATTTCACAAGCATAGGTGAGTTTGGGACAGACTCTTTCTGTTGATCTCAGGAGCAATACCCCTTGGGAACACCTCAGCTTTTTTACCCACTATAGAAATTTCCAACACACTGAAGGAAAAGTATACCTTTTTTCTTATTGTTTAATTTGATTTACAGTTCATCAACACAATTAATTTTTAATTAATATTAATTATATATGCTTTGAATGGTCTGAGGGAGACGTCTATGGCTAGACAGTCACAGTCACCTATATATGTAACCCACACAAAAACTGTATATATATGCATATGCATATACATATATATAACCTACATTTCTTTTTCAAAACTGCATAGTAATTCTCATGTTCTGTCAGTATGATATTATTTTTTTTTCTTGGCAGTAGTTCCCAGTGACATTGCAAAGGTCATCCTTTTCTCTGCAGGAAAAACACACAGGACATCTTAAGAGAAAGAAATATTTGTACTCTGAACCTACAGGTCTGCAGCTGACGACCCCATGACTCCAGTTTGACTACGTTTTGATCCTCTGCAACCTGTGTGAGGATTGAATACTGTGTATGAGCATCACCAAATCCCCCCAGCATTCCTAGGACATGCTGCTGGAGCACCTTCCCTCACAGGCAATCCTTTTAAAGATGATGTCTCCTGGCCAGCTCTCATGGAGCAGCTTGGCCAGGTATGAGCTGCTGGTGCAGCTGTGCGGCGCAGCACTGGAAGCACTGTCAGAAAAAGCTCTACTCTTTAGTTTAATTTGGCCAGTTGGTTTTGTGAAGGAATGACAAAATCTGCCAGGGAGAACTGGGAGTAACACTGCAGCACACTGATTTCTGGCTTTGGGAGGCGCTGATGAGGCTTTTCATTCAGAGCTCTCACCTTCTCTCCTCTCAAGAGGTCATGTAGCACTTCCACAGTTTACCGCATTTACTGTGAGAGAAATGTGTAGCATCAGCCTGCCCTGGCTTTCCTGAACCCAGATGTGCATGACAATGAATGTCTAATAAATCAGACATGGAATTTCAAAATCTTTTGCTTGTAATGCTACCAAAAGATCTCGGTTATTAAAAAAATCTTGAAACAGAACTTTTGGAATTGCTTTAGATGAATTCAGTCATCGAGAAGGAAGTAGCTTGATATCTATATGATATTTTTAAAATAATTAGATTAGCAATGACAACCTGGACACAATAAAGAGCAGAACTTGGCCAAAGAGCAGAACTTCTGTCAGTTCACCCAAACATTTTCACTGTGATGTTTTCAAAAATAAATGATGCTAAAAGAAAGTAAGTACTGGAAAGTAAGTAGTGGATTCTGTGGTTCAAGGTGTGTCTCTGCCTGGGTCAGAATTTGCAAAAACACACTGCAGACCCATCACAGTAATCTACTGACCAGGGCCTGTTGGAAGCAAGTCACCTCTCACCTGGGGCCAAAGAAAAGCCATCACTTTGCAGGACCAAATCTGGAATGATCTGATCATGTATATCAAAAGAGGGTTTTTTTCTGAAAGGACTTAAACAGCTTCAAAGACAGTACCTTTGAATGATAAACAATTTTCTGTGTCATATGCCTTTTTAAATACATCTTGCACTACACTAGGCTAGGAAAGATTTATGAAAAAACCTCAAACCAAATAAAGCAGTCATAGCTTGAAGGAAAATATACAGAAGACTGTTTCTAGGTAGAGTTGAAACACAAGACTTCTTTTAAAAAGGGAAACTTTACAGACCTTGTTCTGCATCATTAAGTTTTCAGGAATGCTGAATAGAGCATGATGGATTTAAGTTGCTGCTAGTATTTAATTTTGATACAGTTCAAGGGGCCACATCAGAAGAAGGAATCAAAGACAGAAAAAAACCAAACAAACAACCTGTTAACTGGGAAAACCATCAATTAAAAAAAAGAAAAGGTATAAGAAGGTCCCAACACCTTTCACCAGTGGTTGAAAATATCAGATTAAATTGTAGTATTCCTGAGGCATATTATTTGATGTGATTAGAATATAATTTGTTAAACAGAGCAGAGCTTTTATTTCAAACAATTCTTTCCTGGGTATCGTCGATGGATTAAGGTTTCGGTGTGTTTAAAACAAATGAATAAAACATGCCATCATTTTAATGATGATCTTTTTGTGGTTGTTTTTCTTTAAAATAAGCCAACTACTTGAAATGTGTGGGTTACGCATAGCTGTAGGGAAACTGAGGCTCATATCATCAGTGCATGTCCAATTAGTCTTCTTTTAAAAAAATAACAGCTGTATATTATTCTTTTCTATTTTTTTTTAAGAGAAAAAATAAAAATATTTGTTTAAAAAATAGAAAAGAAAAAAATAGAAAAGAAAAAACAATTTTTACACCTCTGGGGCAAGTTCCAACTCTTTTGGTTTCTTGAGGAAATAAATAAAGAGCTTTGCAGAAAGACTCCTAAAAAAATTGCCCAAGGGGGAGGGAAGGAAACACCTTAAAACATGACATTACCAAATGCTGAGGTAATCAACTACAATCTGAGAAATGTCAAACAGTGGTATTCATCTACTCAAAGATTTTGCTGGTCAAGTTCTTAACTGCCATTTGCAATCACTAACTAAAATATGGAATATAGTTGCGGATATAAACAAGAGGCAAATTAGTATCGGGAAGCTGGGTTTAATAATCCCCTAAAAAAGTCCATCTGTTTTATAAAGACCCCTTTTTGCTTGATCTCTGACATGTATTCCTAATATAGACAGCACTGGATTTTCTTTTTCCTTACATTTTTTAAACAGCCTGCTACCATAAACTCTACTCATAGTATATCTGATCTGAGTGTTTCTCTCAAGTTTCAATTATGTAAGCACTGAGGGGCAATAAAATTTCACACAGGTTCAGCCTGCTTTAGAGTAAGTATTATAACATCAGACAAATATAAATGCAATTCCTGTAGTACTAATGTTCAACAGCACTTGTTACTTCTTGCTTTTCTGATTTTTGCAAATATTTATCATATTCCATATCACTGGAATAGCTGAAACAGATTGAAAGCACTTTCATGTTTGGAACTGGGATTTGTTTTTGTTTTCCTGCTTAAAACAATTGAAAAATCATATTCTTTGCAATGAATACAAGATTGATAACCTAAAAAACTAGGTGATTTGCAGGTATAAAAGACTAAAACAATTTATAGTCTGTGCTTCCTATCCACTATGGAAAAGGGAAAAATACACCATTGACTACACCCTTCTCACAGATAGAGGTCAGTAATGGACTGGATTTGAATGTGCCTAGCGAAAGCCTGAAAGTTACATGAAAGTATCCTAGACAAAAATGAACTCGTTTTGAGATTAAAGAGGTAACAGAAATGATTAAGAAATAAAGCTCTCACCTTCCTGGAAACAGTATTATCTTAAGTGTGCCCTCTTTCTAGTCCTTTAAATAGAAAGTTCAGTACAGGAAAAGCCTGATAGTTGTACTTGTTTTAACTGCTTTTTGTGTTCTTCACTTGGTAAAACTGTGTCTCTTCTCTTTTGGTGTGGGAAGGGTAGGGAAGTCAGACCTAATGACATCCCACGTTTTAGATACTGCTATTTTAAGCACTTGAATGCAAGCACATTCTTGATTCTTGAAGGAAAGCCCAGCCTATGTAATGCAGATTCCAACTGGAAGGGTGTAGGGTTGCGCAAAGGAGATATGTCTACATCCTAAATCAAGCTATCCAGCAGGCCAGGATATAAATGTAACTTGTAACAGTGGCTCAAATTAGATCCAGACTTCCCCAAGCCAAACACAGATAACATCACCTTATACAAAATATAGGGTGTACATGTGTGTGAGGAGCAGCTCTTAAGAACGCTGGGTGCATTCCAGCTCCACTTCTTGCTAAAGCCTTGGACTTTGGAAAACACTGATGACTGTTCTAGTCACAGGTAGTTTTACAGACACTGTATTTGCACAGTGCTCTGACTTGTTTTACCTACAGCACTCCAGGCCTGAACTCTCTTAAACTGCCTCGCTACCATATCAGCACACAGAACAACCATTGAAACAGCTTCTTGAAATCTCTCCTCACATCGTTTTCAGAAACAAGATCAACATTCACATTTTGACATCACTTTTGTCACACAGAAATAATGACTTAAAAATCACATCTGTTATGTCTTTTTTTTATTGTGAAATTTTTAGATCTTTTTCATTATGCAAAGTTTATATCTCAGTGATAACACTGCATATATTGACTTTCAAAGAAGAAAGGAAAGAAAGGTGAATAGAGATATAGGTACAGTACCTTTTAAGAGTTTTGAAAAAAATGCCAGGATGAACTTTTCTCCTTCCAAAAATACATATATCAAAAATTAATCCATTAGCTTTGTCTCAAACTACAAATATGTAAAGGTCTTTCTTTGAGAAAGAAGGTCAGTGAATGCAGCAAGGAATTTAGTCCATGGAAATTTGTGGGGGTTTGTATGGTTAGTTGGGTTTATTAAACCCAAGAACTGATCAATCTCAATCTCTAAACTGGCTTAATTTCCCTGCAAGCACTGTAAAGTTAGTTACAGTAAATAAACCTCTCTTTAACACACACGCTCACTTTCAGAGAGAGAGGTGGGGGGAGAGGGAGAGGGAAGGAATGAGAGAGGGAGAGGGAGGTAGAGAGGGAGAGGTCTGACTTGCTTTTAGTATCTTTTCCTGCTCCTCGTGTAAGGAACCTCTCGCTTTCTATTTGGCTGAACGCTGCATTGCAAAAGGCAGTATCTGAAGAAATACAATCAGTACCTTCCACACGCAGTGCAGGAATTTACACGGATTTGTGCCTTGGATTTATTAGCTTATTGTAAGCCCTAAAACAGATTTCCTCCATTAAAATTAATTAAAAGCTCCTGTTGACTGCTTCCCACTCTGAAAAGAAGGTGGAGAATCTTATTCTCTTAACTTTAATGCTTGTTTATTTATCTTTTATGGGGTTTTATATCATATTCAAGAGAAGTCTTTTCAGCTGCTTGACTTCCTTTTGCCATCTGCTATTTTTTGTTCACACACTATCCCCACGCACCCAGCCCCCCCGTGGTATTTATTCTTATTTTGTCAGATCCCCGTCTAACCCGTCAGGTCTCTG
The DNA here is from genome assembly GCA_024865655.1 of Emberiza elegans. NCBI lineage: Eukaryota > Metazoa > Chordata > Aves > Passeriformes > Fringillidae > Emberiza > Emberiza elegans. The sequence goes on from JALJVW010000139.1 coordinate 45,230,536, forward strand.
AGAGGCTCCTTTGTATTCCGAATCTCGATCCGACTCCCCTAACCTCTCCCCCACCCACTCACCGCCAGCCCCGCTCCGGAGGCTGCTGGTGGGGATCTGATGGATCCTCCTGCCGGGCGCAGCTCCCGACTCTCCCCGTAGATTCCTGAGCACTCGGCAGCCCCGCACTAAGCCGACTGCCTCTCCCAGGCAAGGCTCACCTCCCAGGCAGCGCGGCCGGCGGCGCTCACAGGGGCGCTCTGCCGGTGCCCCTGCCGCAGGGGTAGTCCTCGGCTCTCCCCTCCCCGCGGGGTGGGGGCCAGGCTCGGCACCCTCCCTGCTCGGCGCTGAAAGGCGGCCGGGGACCCGGGACCCGGCTGCAGCTGCCGGCTCCGAGCGCCGCTCCTGAGCCGCACGCCGGCGCAAAGCAGCCCGGGGACCCTGCTCGCACTTGCCGCCGGCCATTCATAAATCCTGCTCGTGCGTGCCCGGCGCCGCGGACACGGGGCTCTAACGTGGCCAAGGCGGTATTTCTGACACAGCCCCATCCCGGCTCCGCAACTTTGCCATCTGGGAGCAGGCAAAGGGCACCGCGGCTTTAGATCGCCCGGGGCTAGAATTAACAGAAAGGAAAAGAGTAAGAAATGAAATCCCAACTGTACCTGGCGGTGTCTGGGAATCCCTCGCCGGCACCGATCGTAATCCCCCTCCGCGCCTCTGGCCCCCCACACCAAAACTTTGCTGCTGCCGCCGCCGCTCCTCGGTGGTGGCCGCCGCCGCCCTCCGCCCGGCGCCGCTCCCGGCCGGCCCCGCGGGCCCGTTCCCCGCCGGCCGCCGCCGCTCCGAGCGACCCCCGCGCCTCCCGCTCCTTCCTCCGCCCTTACGAGGCGGCGGCATCGTCCTACCCCCTGCTCCGCCACCTCCTCCTCCGGCGCGCAGCCCACGGCTCTGGCATTCCCAACGCACTTTCTCTCCTCGATTCGCTCTCTCTTTCCCCCGCCGGTCCTCCTTCTCCGGTAAAAAAAAAAATAAACAAGAGGGGACCGCGGCTACGCTTGGTCTTGGGGTTTCTTTCTTTCTGGATTTTTTGGTTGTTTTTTTTTTTTTTTTTTTGGGTCTCTTTCTGTCCTCTGGGAATGATGAAAAGATCACATGAGGAGTAGGCACGGCGACCCAGGACCCTCGTAAGTCGGAGAAGGCATCGGACACATGTATGTGAGTATATTTGTGAGCGTGTGTCTGGTTCTCTCCAAGTCCTGCGCCTGCCTCCAGCCGGGATTGCAGGATGATCTTAGCAGTAGTGATGCCTCACATCTCACTATTCCCTGCTAATGTAAGTCGTGCCTTTTTTTCCTCCCTGCCTGACACCCCAGGGAGATGTTTACAGTAATGAATTCAGTTGATAGCCATCTCTCTCTCTCTCCTGGAGTCCCTCCCACATTTCTACTTTAAAGAATGCTTGGAAGGCAGGGCTGCAACCTAAAGCTTTCCAAGAGGCAAACTCAGGCTAGATTTTCTCTTTTTCTTCTTTCCTTATTTCCCTCCCCGTCCCCCCCTGTCCCCCCCGGCTGCTTTTAACCCCTATGTTGCTGAGGACAATTTAGCCAGCTACATCTGTTTGGACTCCCCCTCTCCCCCGCTTTCGGCAATGGGAACCAAGCGGGCGGCGCTGCCGGGGGATGTTCGGGCTGCGGAGACGCCGCTCCCGCCCTGCCTCCCCGCCGGGGCCGCGCTGCGGAAGGTGCGCGTACCGCGTCCTTGGCACCGCGGCTGCTCCGGGGACTCTCCGAGTGTATCGGAGCGGATCGGAAGGGAAGCCGGGAAGTGAGCTGAGAAACTCCCCGAGCGGCGGTTCTGGGAGATGCCCTCGCTAGCAATAATTACAGCCGTGCTCTCCACCAACATGGCGATATTTCATGTGCAGCCGCCGCCAAGCCCGCCTCCCCCACCCCCTTCTTTTCCTCTCCTTCCTCCCTTGCGAACTTTTAGATACACAGCACCAGTATTCAACAAACATAACACAGAATAAAAGAATCTCCAGCCCTCAGGGAAGAGACGGACCTCGTCTAGTATTCTGTCTGATTTTCATCATCAGCCATAAAGACTTAAAAACCTCTGGAGAAACCGCCTTTTGCCCTAAAGCGGTAACAACACCCACTGCCCTCCACCCTCCTATTTCTCCTGTACACATTCAGTGTGTGTACAGATGAGTGTGTGTGTGTGTGTCTGTGTGTGTGCCGGGCTGTCTGCGCTTGTTTCGGAGTAACCCTTCCCCCGCCGTCCAGCTCCTTAGTAGGCTACTGCCTTGTCCTGGAAAGTGCACTTAAACACAAAGCTATTTAATACCGAGAAGCACTTGAGCGGTAGGATACAGCCGTCAAGGTAGGACCTGGGCTGTGCGAAGAGAATTTGTCTCAAACTCCTACATTTCTCAGTAAAGAAAACGCACAGCACAGCTTTTGCTGCGAGTTACTTTAAGAAACGGGCTGAGGAGGGATGAAGGAGAGGGAGCTGATCAATGCCATGTGTCGAGGAAACAGAAAAGGGAACCGAAATGCCTCGGGGTTGGCTTCCCCCTCACCCCTGGCTGCTCAGTGGTTCTATTTGCTCGGCCGTACCTCATAAGCTGAATCACTCGCTATTAGCTCCGCGCCTCCTTCGCCCTTCGCTTGGGGGGGCTAAACCACTCCCGACTTCAAAGGCTCAATAGAGCCGTACGAGGAGCCCGGCGAGGGCCAGCCCAGCGCCGTGTGCTCGGCGCAGCTCCTGCCCTCCACCTCCTGCCCCCCGAGGGGGCTCCGAGAGTCCCCGCGAACGGACAGCGCGGAGCCGCGCCGAGCCGAGCCGAGCCGAACCGAGCCGAGCCGAGCCGAGCCGAGCCGAGCCGCGCCGAACCGCGCCGAACCGAGCCGAGCCGAGCCGAGCCGAGCCGAGCAGAGCGCCGCCTGCTCGCTCGGAGAAGGACTTGTGCCCTCACCTACGCGGAGTGATGGGGGTGGGGAGCGAGCACGGACGGGGAGCGCAGGTAGCCAGCATTTCTCAGGGGACCCAGCAAGAGGAAGGGAGTTGAGGACGAGACCCCGGTTCCCTCCCCGCTTTACGCCCCAGGATGGAGGGGAGGCAGCCCGGGACCCTCGGCGGGCCCAGCCGGCCGGGAAGAAGAGGGTGTGACCCCGGTCAGTCCCTCGGTCAGAGCCCGCATCCCCGCCCCGGAGCAGGGCTGCTGCTCTGTGGTCGAAACTGCTCGCAGCTGCCAGCTGGTCCCGAGGGATGAAAGGATCAGGAGTCCTGTAGAGTACAAAGGCTAATGTGCTAGGTGTTTTTTGTTTTTTTTTTTTTTTTTTAAGATTTTTCTTTCTTTCTTTCTTAGCCTCTGCATACTTTTAGAGTTCTTATTTGAGCATGATTTATATCTCCTTCATGAAGCTGATGGACAACCAGTGCATTTTCTGGCGAAAAAAACCCTTTCTCATGTGTAATCCACCTGTCCCTCTGTTTTCCACGTCCCCAATACTAGCAACCAGTCGTCAGCACAGGAGGCAGAGCTGGCCATTGTCGATCACAAGTATTTCTGCCCTCTGTGCCCCTAATGAGGGAGGAAAGTGGGAATGTTAAAAACTTCTGCAAGGCTGCAGGCAGTTGCCCTGCTCCGCAGCCTCAGAGGGATTAGGCGGAATTATTCCCGTTCCTGTCCCTGGACCCTCAACTAGCCTATGCTTCAAATCAGTGAATGATACTCAGGACACGTTTTGTCAAACCAAGGTTGTGTCAGTCCAGAAAGTGACTTAATCAGGCGTTACCTGCTGCTGCGGAAGTGGGTTCCTTCTCGGTAGGTCACCCAAAGCCCACCGGGTCCGGCAGGTTGAAAGGGGACAAGGTGGCAGCACGGCTGGGCTCCAGCATGGTACTGTTTTAAGGGTCACCACCGAGGTCTCTGTTTTCCATAGCTGCCAATGGTCACCAACACCCAAGGTTGCTCTCAAGGAATAGAGGAAAGGAATTATCTTGCCAAACTGCTCTCCAGCCGGTCATTTGACCCCGACACCCACCGATGACACAGAAGAACACCCCGTTGAAGCGGCTAAACGCCTCGCAATTTCCTGTCTTCTCTTCCCGCAGGCGGCCCCGGCGCACCGCCGCCGAGCGATCTTATCGCCGTGCGATCATTATTCACCGGCGACAACCAGAGATGCGGCGCTCCTAAGTGAGGGTGACAGATTTCAAACGCGGGGCTGCAGCGTATCCAGCCTCAGACATATTCTTCCTCAAACTTTGCCTAGCAAGAAAGTCAGCGGCTTAACCCTTTGCAGCTCTTTCTCTCGGCCGGGGACCGAGACCCCAGCACCGGGGAATGCTGGCTGGGGGGGATGCAGGACAACACGGCTACTTGGCTGGGCATTCTTTTTTACGTGCCATTTTATATTCTTGGTTATTTTCACTTGAAACAGATGAGAACCGCCAACTCTGGGGAGCAGATGGAGCGATTTTCTGTGATTAGGGGCTGGAAAAATCCTCTTGGCAAAGCAGATCGCTGGGGACTCACCTGTGGTCCCTCTCTGTCATCGTGTCTGCAAACTCAGCTGCATGGCACGAGTTCCTCTTATATGCACATACACAGAGCTTCTGCACTTTCCCCAGCGTGGTGTGGTTAAAAGCACAATTCCAAAAGTGCCATTTCACTCAGATCTCCAGAATCAGCTCTTTTACAGGTTATTAACTACAACAGAGAAAGGAGCAAGTGAGGAAGAAACATATTTTCAGGAAAGAAAGAAAGGAAAAAAAGCCTTTTTCACACATGCACCTTGTACTCAAAGGAAATATTTGCCACCACCAAACTCCAGCATGTCAGAGCATGTTTCCTCCTAAGCACAAGAAACCTTAAAACTGAGAGAAAAGCATGTGAAATTCAAAGATGAAATGAAGCAATGAAGTGCTTGAATGCTTTCCAAAGTGTGTACCACCAGCCCCAGAGCCCAATGTCAAGGCATCAAGACAACAGGGAAACAAGATTAACAAACTCTCTTGGTTGCCTGGTATTCATTTTATATATATTTTCAGTCCATTATGATATTTCTGTCACCCTCCTCTGCCTCCATTCCCCCCCCAAAAAAAAAAAAAAAAAAAAAAAAAAAAGGAGGGGGAAACACACGACCTCAGACTGCAGCTGGTATTCCGGGAGGTCCTTCCAGAGCCCCTGTGGTCATGCTGGAGGAAGGATGGAGAGGCAGGTAGATGTGTATGAATGGGAATTTCAGTGCTTTCTTCATTAGATGTGTAAGATAAGGCTGGACAAGGGAGGAGATGAATCCTACAGTAAGCAAAAGGACTGGAAAAAAAAAATATTCTCCTCCCATCCACATTTCCAATTTCCGATTTTCAGCACAGCAGGCAAATGAACCTCCTCTGAAGAACAACCCCAGCCACACTCAGGCCCCCCTTCCCAAATGTCGCCCCGAACTGACCCTTTAGCCATGACAAATGTCCCTGTCCAGCCTGTGACAGCAGTGGCGGGGCGGGGCCGTGCGCAGCCCCGGCCGAGGAGGTTTGGCGGGCAGGGGCAGGGGCAGGAGCGCAGCGGGAGCTCCGCGGGCGCGGAGCGGGGCCGCCTGCACGTCCCGCGGCGCGGCCAAGGTGGCAGCAGAGCCCAGCGCTAGCGTGCACGCTCGGCTTAAAGTGCTGCGCGCCCCTTCCCCCTCTCCACCTAATCCTGGTCATCGTCTGATTACTTGGGCTTTAAACAATTTTTGCCCTCACCATCACCAGACTATACGTGTGTCAAGGATGTGTTTATTTATTTATTTGCTAGCAAACCGCTTTGCATGGTTGAAGAGCTGTAAACTAAAAGGAGAATATAGAAATATATTCTCTCTAAATTATCTGTGATCACACAGGAGGGCTAGCCTGGAGTGATGGTCCACTGATCCGTAATACAGCCTCACTTATTTTATAGAAAACGTAAGATGGGATAACATTAAGAAATGTTATAAAAATGAAAGTGCCTTTTTAATATTTTTTTTCTTCCAGCTATATTGTTAGATTGATTTCTGCAGCTTGCAAGAAAGAGGGTAAAAGGCAATGGAAATAATTTTGTAACTGAGAGGTTGGTCTAAATCATACTGAATAATCTCAGTTTTGTCTGTAATGTAAAATTTTACTTCAGGCCTTAAATTCATGCAGCTGACAGAAGGAAAAAAATCACTAAATATATTCTTCATCAAATTTTGGAAAATCAGCTTGTTAAAAAAGGTTTTGAGGAAGGAAAGGGAAAGGAAAGGGGATGGGGAAGAAGGAGAAAGGAAAGGGATGGAAAAAGAAGGAAAGGGGCAGAAAGGAAGGGGAAGGGAACCAGGCAGACATAGTTATAGAATATTGATGTTAATTACCATAGTTTCATGCTGATGACAGTTGCACAAATGTAGATCAATCCAACCAACATTTAGTTGAATTTGATAAAATTAAGGTAATTAAAGTGGCTAAATCATGACATGAGAATCCAGCAGTCATTAAACATTGTTATGGATTGTTTCTTTGTGGTTTCGTTTTTTCTTTCATGCATAGGCAATGCAAGGGAAAATAGAATAACGAGAAAAACTGAAATCAACACCTACATGAAAAAAAAGAATTAATTTATGATTGACCTAACCTACCATGGTGAGTGGAAGGCATAAGTAAAACCTTCTGAATAACATACAAATAACCAACATAAGTATTTACTTTCAAATTTTCTAAGTGTAGTCATTAAGGTCCTTTTCATTGTCATAGCCAGCTTTTAAAATAAAAGAATATCTTCCATCTGTGGTTCTGTCACTGCACCTTTATGTTTCTGGAAAAAATAATTCATACCCTTCTATCAGACAAACTCTATATAAAGCTGAAACACCTCTGTGAAAGTCACACAGCATTCATTAAGTTGCACATCATTCATTCAGTGCTCTTCTTTCATTCTAAGTGGAGAACCCTAGAAGGCAGACTATCAATCTGCTGTAGAGAAAACATCCTTTTCTGATCACAAGGCTGTCCTTCCAATCTCCCAAGGGAGTTCAAGAGCTCACTCATTCTAATTTCCTACTAATTAAAAAAATCAGATTTATTTGTACTTTCTTATCCACAGGTTTGGCAAGCTCAAATCATTCTTTCACTTTTGTCTCTGTCAAGTCAATTTCTGTGAATTTTTTATTTTCTAGAGGATGGTTATAATTATGACAGAGTGCCTCTTAATGATCAAAGAGGAATGTCCTAGGGTGACTTTATGATGCTTGTATGCCCATTTGTCTATTCTGTTTATGCTGGTTATTAGGTTCTGCATCTTTAAGACTGGTTCCAAGAAGCACAGAGTTGGTTTTCAGAAAGTGAACTTCCAGAATTCTTTGCTTGTTAAATAAACTGTTTTTTCCAATTTTCACCAAGGAAATCTTTTCCTGAACCAGTAGGGGGAAGGATCACTTAAATCTGCCTTCTAGAGGGACCTCTTTGGAATTTTCCTCCAAGATTTGCCCTAAACCGGGACAAGGAGCCAGTTTTCTTTCAGCCCAATAAACATGGATGAACATTAGAATAACGAGAATATATAAAAGTTTGACAGGAGAACATTATTTTTAAAAGATTAGCCTGATCAAATGTCTCAATATTATTTAAAGAGAGAACATAAAAATAATGCTACAGTTTATAATATAGACCCCAAGGCTCATGGCATAGCTTTGGCTTTATATTTGCTTGATTTCCATGTGTTACTTTACACAAGGTTAACAAATTTTGATCTACAGTATTTCAAAATATTTCAAGCTCTATCTGACAACTGTTAACACTCTTTCAATTCCAGTATCAGCTAATTATGTGTAATAGGACACAATGGAGAGTGAAAGTTTTCTATTGAAATGTATTGATTTTTGCCTTTTCTGGATTTAGTCCCTAGATTCTGATAAACTGGTAGCATCATTTGGTAAAGCCTTTTCTAGTCTTTTCTGTTTATTTATTTAAGAACACATTGTTGTAAAAAGATTAGGTGAAAAGGAAAATTGGTTTCAATTACCTAAAGAAAAAGCTAGAAAAATGTTACCCTGACCATCAGGGTCAAGAAGCAGAGGCTGCATGATTTCACCTCCAAACTCAGAAATAAATGAGCAATAATCTTGGCATGCTGGTGCACAAGAGGTCCCCTTTCCAGGGACTATTACTAGAGGGCAGAAAAACATGTCACCATGGTACAGACTGATTACCTGAAAGGAAAAAAAAAAAAAGAATACTCGGCAGATGGTATCTGTTTTGAATCCTGATAAATTAGCAGTAAGCTTTCAGGTCTTCAAGAGGATTTTGAGGCAGTGAAAATATCTTGTGAAACCGTTTGTCTTGCTCTTTAGCACTGCAAAGCACCCACATCACAGATTTGTGGACTGAGGGGGATAGGAAGGTTGTCACAACAGTCAACAACTTCAACTCTTTTAAAACATAGGGCACCAGATTAATTTTGTTCAGACCAAAAACATTGTGTTAGAATTTAGTAAAAGAGATTCTATGTCATTTCAGTAATTTCTTTTTGAACAGGAAGGCACTGCCTTTTAGATTTAAGGGGAATGTTGTTAGGAGGAACAGGGATCTCTGATTAGATCTACTGAACCAGTGAAAGGTACCCATCCAGGTAAGCATGGCCTGCTGACAGAAAGAGAAGGGATGTGCACTTATGAGCGACAAGTATTACATTGAAGTAGAAATGCAGTGCTAAAAGTTATGAGGATACTTACTAATGGATATTATGAAGGACATGGTGCCTAGTGCCAGTAGATTTTTTCATTTCATTCCCATAGTATAGCAGAACTGGGAAACTCTAAATTTGCTTCACTGATGGGATGCTGAAGGAACCTTCTGGAGAGAAAACCCATCTGCAGAATTGCTCCAGGATTGCAAGCTTAGGGTGAACTCAGCTAGGAGTCATTGTTAGGCAATTCCATTCTTCTTGTGGAATTCTGTTTTCCATTCATTAGTCTTTGCAATTCTCAAGACCATGAACAATCCCAGAGAAAAAACAATTTTGCCTTTTATATATACCATATACACCCAGCCTCTGAGAGAGTACTGACCATTTGATATAAAACCCCAGCTATATGCAAAGATAACAGCATATGGAAAATTCATTTTCTGAATCATGTGTGTACATATATATTGAACTGTCTTGCAGAATTTATAACTAAGTAATTGAGGTCTGCTGCTTCTTTTCTTTTAACTCAAACAGACACTTCTTCAGTCCATGATGGGTTTTTTATTCAGTTAATTCTGCTTACTTGGTGGTGACAAATTGCACTTGAAATCTACCATGAGATTATTTAGTTAAACATACCACAATTAAAGTGTCCTAGGTGGAGTAGTTATGAAGAAGAGCCAGGAATATACCCCCAGGATAAACTGAACTTTTTACTTACATCATAAAATGATCCTCCTTTCTATGCCTCAGGCAAAAAGAATGCTAAGAAGTTAAGATATTCTTTTTGGTAGGGTTAGAGAAGAGAGTGAAATCCTCCCTGGAGAAAATGAAGCAGCTTGAGTATGTAATCATTAATTGGTGAACTTTAGTAAGTCCAAACAATGAGTTAGGGAGAGAAGAGTTTTCAGGTTTTGACTCTTTCTCTTTTAATTTTGAAGCATGTGCATATTTGTCAGCTCAGAGAAGCTGGGGTTTGACTACAGGAACATCTTTGGTGCTTGTTTGTTGCATTTGTCAAACACAAATAGTCTTAGCAACCATTGAACAAAGTAGGCTAACTATATACTCCTACTGCCTTTGTCCTTGGATTTCTCTGGTCTCAAAGGTTGTTGGCAATTGAACACTGTTATGGCCACTCTTAGCATTCTCATAATTTTCAGCCTATTGCTGGACTTGGTGTAGGGAACAGCAAGAAAAAGGGAGGATGAACTGGAAGTCAAGGGTGCTCCCAGAAAAAGGCAGTGCCCTCAGCCAGTCCTGCAGAAGGGAGACTGGGTGGACAAAAAGGGGGCTTGGTGCAGGGTTCATTAATATCCCCAGGCACGCCAGCAGGGAGATTCAGGTTCAGTGTTCACAGAGGGCTGGAGACAAGACTGGAAAGAAGACTATCATGCCTGTCCAATGTCCATCCAGAAGAGAGGACTGGAGACCTGCTCAGGTCCAGCCGTGACTGCATCTGGGCAAACCCAAGGTGACACAAAGCCCTGCACCAAAGCAGAGTTGGAGAGAAGGAGTGAGGAGGGGGGTTCCCAGAGAAAGATGGATCTGGTCAGGGCCCATGGGTTCCCCCAGGACTCTGGATTTAAGACACTAGCCACCAGTAACTTACTGACAACATGTAATGCTTGATGAATACATAACAGTTCTCTGAAGGGCCAGTTCATAAAGTAACAAACAAGATCAAGCTCTTTCCTCCAAGAATAGTTAGTTTTACCAATCCATACTGGATAGTCTATTGTGCTATGTATTTGAAAGATAGAATATTTCATCTGCATGTAAGAAAGTTGTAAGTTCTTTTCAGATGCTGTCAGTGCTTCTCTTTTCTCAGTCTTTTAGTTTTTGTGCATGAGATTGGACAGTCAGAGAGGAGATACACCATTACCATTTTGAACAGCTGTCTTATAATTCTCTTAACTGATGATAATGTGATGGAGATAATTCCTGATAATACCCCAATAATAGGGTAAGGCTATTTCTTGAGACATGCAGACTTTTACAGTCATCTGATCTGAGGAGGCTCAAGCAATTATTGATCAAAAATTTCTGCTGTGCTCCTGCAAGTACATTTTTCGTAGCAGTTATTACTGAGATGTATTCTTGAACCTCTGCAGATGACAGCAAAATATGTACTAGCACTGACCAGGGTCAATTTCCAGCTTCCTTTTTTTTGCTAGGCTGGAAACTGATAACTATCAGGGATGCTGCCAGTCTAAAAAAGCTCTTCCTGTTGAGGGAAAATGAGGAAAGGGATGGGTGGACAACTGGGGGAGGTAATAACTTTAACCAGTGTTTATCCCCCACTGCAAATGAGTCAATAGTCACAGCTCTAATTTAAAGTTAAAAAAAAAGTCTCCAACTTTCAAGAATGTTAATCCTCAAACTAAAAAAAAGTCAAAAAGCCCCCAAAAAATCAATTAACAAACCAAGACAAAAGAAGTGAATGAGATAATTATTGGAAGAAAGGAATTCCTAGTGAATATTGGGTTAGAATTCCACATGATGACATAGATTGCTGTCATGATTTCCATTTCAAATGTAGGCTTTAAATATCATGATTTTCCATTTTGTAACTTAAGAAAAGATTGGAGTTAACAGTTCTGGTTTTATTTCACTTTTTGTTACTGCTAAAGTGGCATTTATTGGATTGTTTGTTTTGATTTCCCCTCCCTTTTTATTCTATATTTTAAACTGCCCAGAAATGCTGAATAATGTTGTGCCACGTGATACCTGAGCTAAGGAGCGTGTTGCAGTCAGTACCTGTGAACCCTCCATTACCTGCAGCCTCAGGCCATTGTCTGCTGTCACCTACCTTATCCTCTGATAGAATTATTTGACTTAGCTAGGTTTATTTCTTCATGCTTGCAGGGGATGATATTAAATTGATCATTTCCTAGGAAGTATGTTCTCAGAGACATGTGAGTAGATCCTTTGGGAACATCTCTTCTGTAGTTGTACTAAGAGACAGACCATTAAATTGCTTTCCACCCATTTGGTTACGATCACAAATCTGGAATTCTGTACTTGGAGATAAATGGAACAAAAATGTCTCCTGCTGTTGCAGGGCAAACTCTATTGAGTCAGCTGAGTCAGATCACACTGACTGCACAACTTTTGATGCAATGAATCAGAGAATTGGTATAGCTTTGTCAACACCCTGCTACTTCTGGCCATGACGTTATTTGACACTTCAGAGAAACATGCAAAAAATTCATAAACCACCTGGCCAATTGTTAAGTTACATATCTTGATTAAAAAAGTTATGGATGAAGAAGCAGAAGTCAGGGAAACTGATGACCTTTTTCTAGTCGAGTGCTCAGTTAGACACCTTGTATTTAACAGAACATGAAGAAGCTCCCTTTTGTTTCTCAGTTTTTTCTAAATGATCATATTTTACGAAGCATGCACGTACTAATCCAGAGACATAGACAATTGGACTATTAAGATTCATTAAATGCATTGATTTGTCTTTTTCTTTCTGTTTCTTATCTCTTATTAATGATGCACAATGACTTGTCTCTCATTTTTTTCCTCTGTTTTCATCTATATTCCTCATATTTTATCTCGAACAAAGAGTAGTCTTGTGTCACGAAGGCTCATCAAAGTCATAATTGCACTTCATTTATCTGCACTGAGCTGTCTGTCATCCGTTAGCATTTTGAACGCTCTATACATCTTTCTGCACTTGTCTGCATTCTTCCTCATTTACTTCTCCTGGACCATCCATTACTTCTTGCTAGCTGATTTCTGCTTTTAATTGTTTTTAATTAGCAGGTGTTTATGTAATCTTCTGGCAGTTTCAACCCAGAAATTTTGGTAATGCTTTTTTTTTCTGCATTTAGCAAGAGTTTATAGTCAACACTACTATTTATCTACGAGACTAACGTGCCCCAGCAAGGCAGGATAAATCTCAGTATTGAGGACCTGTTATACACCACAACAACCTACACACCTTTTCGTAATCTATCTTTTATGCTCTGGACATTACCCTTGACATAACCTAAAACTCAAAAGCACTTATTGTAAGTAATTTCTGCACAATTGCCAGCTGATAAATATTAGATTGGTGGCCAGAAGGGGATAAGGACTGTTACTGATGATTTTCATTTATTCTTGGTTTTATCATGCATCATGATTTTTTTTTTTTTTAGTTAATTAAAATATTCTTTTTTTTTTCCCCTATCATACAATTGCTTTTGGTTGTCCTTTTTCTCCTAGGTACCTGTCTCATCATCTTTATTATATCTTATTTTAAAAGACCTGGCAAAACTGGGTTATAGAAGGTGTTTTACAAATTAGACAAAGAACTCAGATTTCAGAGGGCTGCTTTGAAAGAAGTAAATGTGGAAACATTAATTTTGGGCTGTTCAGATACTGTGTTCCTTATCTGTAAAATGAGACAAATGAGCAACCTTTCCTTCACAAGGAAATCATTATCATAAGTAGGTGAAGGTTATCAGACAGGTTGCTGTAGAAGGATAAAATAGTATATACTTTATATTTCAGATTCTTAACTGAGGCACATTGGTATAATGGAATCAATTAAACTAGGGTGGTCTATATAAAACGGAAACAAATGTGGATGGGTTTGCTTTGCATTTAGCAGAGACTCAAACAGATTAACAGTGGTATCATTCCCTCATGTAGGCAGGTTTCAGAGGCCTAGGAACTTTATTTAGTTGAGCTCAGGTGAACAAAACACTATTTCATGTTTGGTAATTATTTAGACTAGAAATAATATCAGTTCACAAGAAATCTGCTGAAACTCAGTTTACATTAATATCTCTCTGTAATTATTTTTCTACTTTCACCAAAAGTGAAATTTCTGATAGTGTGTGCAAACTATTAAATAGTTTTAATACAAAGAGCAGAAGCCAGGTCAAAAGGGACAAATACTTCATCAGCCTTCTTAACTTTTCATATGTTGTTTTAATTTCAATTAACTTTATAAATACTAGGAATATTTTATATACACTGTATTATGAAATTAAGCTAAAATTTAACAGGTGTTATTTTTTAAAATTAGCAATGGAATAATCTAAGGGGTCTGTGAAGCATTCATAGACTATGCCTAATTTGATTTTTAAATGTTTTTATTAAGCTAGTAAATTTTAACTGAAAAAGAACACATAGCTTGGAAATATAACGAGATAATCCATCATGATGACTAATTATCTTCAATGCCAATTATACATTTGAGTATGTCTACCTTAAATTTTCAGCTATTGTACCTTACTACAGATTATGACATATGAACCTTTTCATCTCAAACAAAATGGAATAATTTCCTTAACTTCCTTTAGTAACAAAATCTTTTTTCCTCTTCTCCATTCTGTTGTTGGTTACCGGTTCCTTGTCAACTACAGCATCACCCACCCACACATCCCAGCTGCTACTCTCTCATTTTCCTTCCAAAACACCAGAATACATCACCTGTTATCAATGCTGCCATTCATTCCTAAGAAACAATCAAGAAATAGGTACTTATCCAAGGCTCCTGGCAGCCACCCGTGTTTGAAAGATTGAGGAATTCTATTTCTAGTTGATTTCATGATCTTCATGAGCATATAGTACAACATGGCTCTGGAAAAACTTCTGAACTTCAGCTAGAAACAGCTAGTAGCACAATGTGAATAGAATAAGTTTGTGGTTTTTTCCTGAGCAAGTGGTGAAAAAACAAATTCCAGCTGTACCAGATAGAAGGAACTCAATTTTTCTGTCCTTCAGGGCTACAGACAAGACTTTATCTTTGACTTCCCATGTTCTCTGCTTCTCTGGTGTTCTGTGGAAAATTCCTTAATTTTTTTGTTCAGCTTGCTTTTTCCTGCCATATAATTTGTGCAGCTAAATGCTATAGCACAGCCAGGCCTATTGGTTGTCTCTTCTTCATTGCTATTTAATCTCCTTTGCTACCTTACACCTCCTTTCTGCCAATAGATTGGCTGTGCCACTGCTGCCACTTGTGTCACTGAGGCTGTTGTTTTATTCATCTGTGCTGAAGTAAACTGTGGATTAACTATTTCTATTACTTCCCAACTTGGACTTATTTATTGCTTCAAAGGACATAAGTCTTCTCACGTTGACTGATTTTCTCTTCTTGTACTCCTCTTCCCTCCTTCATTCCCCCTTTCATTTCAACCCTTTCCTTTCTTAACCTCCTTTTATCTTAGCACAGAATCTCAAGTCCTAAATCACAAAGTGCAATGTAATAAGCACAAGTGGCTGTGCTGTTATAACTTACAAAAGAAAATGAAAAAGGGTCAGGGAAAATGCCCCCATTAATCTCTGCATTTTATACAGCTGTTTCTGCCCCTGTAGGACAGATTGGAAAAGATTCCAGCTTTAAACTCCATCCCAACCTGCCTATAGGCAGAGGCAATGTGAAGTGGAAGATGAAATGACCCTACCCCATAGACATCTTCTATAAATAATATACACTCGTTTTTGTGGGTTTTTTTTCCTTTTTTCCCCACAAGCTATATCTCTTAAAATGTTCTCCTCATGTGTCACCACCAATGTTTTTTTGCATCTAAACACAGCACATGTTGTACCAGGGAAAACTGCAGTCGTCATTCTCAGGTCTGCTTAGTAATGGCAGGTGAAAGCAAAAATTCTCTTCTCTTGAATATCTGGCAGCATCATTTCGAGCTACTGTCTGCTCAAATGGTTATTGCTCATCCTCTCCACCTAACACTAACTGCTCAAATTCACTGTTTTCTGGCTTTCCTACTCCTGCCACACAACTGCCAGGAAAGTACACGAGTAACAGGCCTGAGAGAGCTGTGAGTTAAAGTATGGAGCCAGAGGGTGATGGCTATATTTGGGATCTTGTGGTACAATTCCTGATCAAGAAGAGGGTCTACTGCTCTATGTAGTGGCCACTGAAAGTCTTCTTCATGAGTTAAATTGGGATGAAAAAAATTTTAACTGGGTCCAGCAGTGTTTCAGGCCACATGTCCAAAGTCCTTCCCTTTTTTGTTGGTAAAGCATAGGTTTCTGCTGTCTCTGAAACTCAGCAGATACCTTCTGGTCATCCGCCAGAGCACAAAAGGATTTTGGAAAAAGAGAAAGTTGTGACTTGTTTTACATTTTGGGAATGCAGTGCCAGGATTTTGGTCATATTTTCAGGAAGGATTATGATGGTCCTCTAAATTAATCACCTCCCACTTCCTTTATCCAAATAATTCATCTGCCTTATGTTGCGTTTTCTATATCTCTGTGACCTTTCACTTCTCATCAGCTCCTCTCTCCAGTGTGAAAGAGTGAAAAGATGGATCATGGCACCATACATGATTTGAAAGATATTTACAAAAAGACCTCCCTATAGAAAAAGATGCAGGGAACAGTATCATTTACACTATTTGTGCAGCCTTCAATGGAAGTGTGAGAAAAAGTCTGAAAAGAAAATAAAAGTTACAAAAACTGAAAATGTGAGGTAGGAATTGAAGCAAGTTTGGGAGCAAGTGGGTATCTAAATGTTGTTTCCTATTAATTTAGATTCAATATGTTGTTAACCAGCAGCCTGCCACTTTTTTTATTTTCACTTGGATGTATTTCTCAAAACATGAAAATCCATGGCAAACAAATCACTTTTCAGTGTTAAATTCAAATTAAGGTTTTTTTGTTTTATTACCTTTTCCAACACAGTATTTTGTGAAAATATTTTTTCCTTAGTTCTTTCCAACACAGAGATTTTCATATATACAGTGTATAATGTACAAGTGCAATGTATACACAAATAAATATATTTACATAGCCAGGGATCTGTCTGTACTGATGCAATCTTTAAGCCAAATTCAACATTTATACAACTTGTCTCTCCGTGTAATTCTAGTGTGTTTGGATTAAACAAGTCTGCAGCTTTCTAATAGTCATGGTTTAACCCCAGCTGCCAACTAAGCAAAACTGGCACACTAATAAAAGATCTGACTCTTCCTTCCAACCCTGCACAGACCGTACATCTGGGAGACGATTTTGGAAGTGTGAAGAAGACAAAACATCACTTCCTGGCGTGTGTTCTACTCCAGATGAACATGTCAGCACGCTCTTTTTGATTGCTTACCTGCTGTTAGTGTTCTGTGAAGGGATCCTGTTTCCCACTCAGGTTAGTGGAAATTGTCAAATTCTGTGTCAGCCTTTTACAAATTCCAAATCTAGTTGGGCAGTAATGAAAGAGCGATGCCCTTCTTAAGCCTGTGTAAGTCACAGAGCATCTACTCTGGATACCTTGTTGGGTGGCTAATCACTGAATTCTGGGTGTGGAAGGAGTCTTTTGGTATTATCAGGACAGAAATTCTTATTCTCCTCTCTTCTCAGAAGATTATAACTAGCTAAAGGTAAACCTCATGGACTCCAGTTTTTCAAAAGGATCCTAACAAGTCATCATGGCTGGCAGTAGGTGTCTTGCTGTGTTGAAACCCCAAAAACTTTGTTTTCTTACAAGGTCTGAACTCTTAAATCATACAAGTAATATCAGTCTGCTTGTTTGCTTTTGACATGTTTTGCTTCTAACTTAAGAGCAGTAGCTATTTTCAGAACAGTTGATGATAACAACTCTTGCAAAATGTTTGATATTTTCTTGGGAATGGTCCTTCACCATTCCACTGTGGATTTCTCACTGATGTAATCCTTGGTTTTGGTTATGCCTATTGCAAAGTAGATGGCAGATTTTCTGCATCCTCCACATCTCAGTAAAGGGTTTACATTGATAGCAGCTGTATTAGTTTTTAGATCTCAGAAAAACATGCAGATGATTTTTGGTACTGGTAAGAGAAAAGTTGAATTATGAGCAAGTTGCTGCAGTGATCTCTGCAGATCCAGTGGTTTGTGTGCCTACTGGATGTTTGTGCACATATCCAGGCTTTTTACCACTTCTTTTCATGCATATTCTGGACTTGTAGCTGACAAGTAAACAGAACTCAAAAACCATTTAAATATATAATGATAGAAAAATATAATTATGTGACTGGATATCTCTTTACACAATGTAGAATAATGGTTCCAGAGCCTATTGGTGAATAAAATGTATTTCTTAAAGCATCCAAAAATACTTTCATAGTATTAAGGGGTAAATGGGATAATTATAATTAAGGACATTTAATGAGTTTCTAGTGTACATTTATGCATGAGACTCGTACTGCTAGATAGGATTTTTCAGCAATTACTAGCTAACCTTTTTAATAGTGTCCCCTTTGATTCTATTGGAAAGGAAACAGGCTGAAGAGTCATAAGTAAGTCTTTAATTTACTTTGCTTACTTATCTAAAGGTAAATAAAAATTTAAGATAACTCCCACTTTAAATGCAACAAAACCAGAGAGAAAGCAGCATATTTAATGTGTATTCACTGAACCATATCTCTTGACACCAGAGATCACAAGTATTTGTGAAATATGTTTCTGATGGAGGGATATATTAAGAAGTGCATGGCCAATATGTACAGATTGACTGGAACAAATGCTTTTGGCATGGTCATTCCAAAATTGCTGGGACTGGAGTATTTTATTTTCCTTGGTGGGAAGTAAGTATGAAAAAGATTTTACTCAGAATGATGTATATCAATTACAGTAGCATCTTGCACCAGTACTAGACAGAGAGATGGTCATTCAGAACAAAATCCTCAACAAGACAACACACAGAATATCTTTTCCAGGGGTTTTCTTCTCACTGTTACTACAGTACTGTTTAATACTGGTTCAAGACATTGCTGAAATTAGGATCAACTCATTGTCAGATGAACCTTATCCTCTCAGAACTTCAAAACTTCCAAGGATGCAGACTGTACTCTTGGCAATCTATTTAGTCTTGACTTCTTTCTCTGGGAAGAAGTTTTTCCGTTATTATGAGAAATCAAGGTGGTCAAGTAAAGCCTATGGTGACTGGAAAAAAGAGAAACACGACTATAATTTTTAAAAAATGTTAAAAAGGTAGACCCTGGGAACTGCTAAATGGTGAGCCTCACCTCCATGCCTGGGAGGCTGGTGATGAGTTGTGTCCTTCAGGGCTCATCTTGGGACCAGTGCTCTCTAATATCTTTGTGAATGACACAGACTGTGAGATTGAGAGCACCCTCAACAAGCTTGCAGATGACAGGAAACTGAGTGGTGGGGGTGACAGAACAAAAGGATGGAAATTCATCCACAGAAACCTGGAAAAGCTTGAGAAGTAGGCCCACAAGAACATATTGAGGTTCAACAAGTTCATGTGCAGGGTGCTGCACCTAGGTTGGGGCAATCCCAAACATGACCACAGACTGGGAGATGAAGTTTTGGAGAACAGCCTGAGGAGGAAAACTTGGGGTTCTGGTGGACATGAGCCTGCAGTGTGTGCTTACAGTCCCAAAAGGCAAACATATCCTGGGCTACATCAAAAGAGGAGTGTCTAGAAGGTTGAAGGAAGTGATTCTTCTCCTCTGCTCTTGTGAGACCCCACCTGCAGTGCTGCATCCATTTTTGGGGTCCTCAGCACCAAAAAGACATGAACCTGTTGGAGCCCGTCCAGAGGAGTGCCACTAAGCTGGTCAGAGGGGCTGAGCATCCCTCCTATGAAGCTCAACTGAGGCAGCTGGGGTTGATTTCCCTGGAGAAAAGGAGTCTGTGGGGAGAACGTAGTGTGGCCTTTAGGTATGCTAAAGTATCCTTCAAGGATGCTCACAAAATAGAGGGGATAGTGTAGGACAAGGAGAAATGGTATTAAACAAAAAGAGGACAGATTTAGGTTAGATGTTTAGAAGAAATTCTTCACTGTGAGGGTGGTGAGGTACAGGAGAAGGCTGTGTTGAGAAGCTGTAGATGCCCCACACCTGGCAGTGCTCAAGGCCAGATTGGATGGAGCCCTGTACACCCTGATATGGTGGGTAGCATCCCTGCTCACGGCAGGACTTGGAACTGGAGATATTCAGGGTCACTTGCAAACCAAGGCATTCTATGACTTGATTATTCTATGATGCTCTTTCTCAATGTCTTTACAGGATGCAGTTGGCTAAAACTGGACAAAGTAGCTTTATAGCATTCTAAAGGGTGACATGTAAATGGGAATAAGGAATTGTCTTGGTTTCCTGAATGTGCTCTCCTCTTGTTCCTGCTGCTCAGAAGGCAGTTAGCCATTTCTGTTGCAGATACACACTGATGGCTTGTGTTCAACTTTTTAACCACTGCAAACTCCAGGAATTTTCCAGCAGAACTACCTGGAACCAATCCATCCCAGCCTATAACACTGCAAAAGGCTCTGCTTCCCACGTATAGGACTTTACATTTGTCCTTTGCTGAATTTGATAAAGATCCTGTTCACCCCATTCCTTCAGCAAGTCTGGGCCCCTCCACCCTCAGCTGTACTGACTGTTCCTCCCTTCCTGGTTGTCACCTGAAAACCTGAAGAAAGAGCACTTAATCTCCTCCTTCAGCTTATTGTTAGAGACACTAAACAAGACAGATACGTAATGCAACATTAGTGTTTCAAGAATTCAAGTAGTTTGTTCTGTCTTTATGGTTCTGACACTCACAAGTCTCCCTCCTAACTGTTCTTAACTCTGACCAGCTGAAACAAGGATAAATTGATGGGCTCTACCCCAGAAAATGTCTTTTATTTCACTGAAAATGTTGTCTGAATGAAGACCAAAAGATTGTGTCATTCATCATACTGGGCATTCTTTCAACAAAAGATTTCAAGAAACTCTCTGCAAATGCATAAAAGAAAGTCTTGATTTTCATAGCTGTACAGTGCAGTACTATGAGGGTAACCTTGGTGTATAATTATCATTTCTAAGAATGAATTGAAATATAAGATCTTTGTGATGAAATATGTACTCTAAAATGTGAGTGTTATATTCTATGGATTATCATTACTTTGAAGTCTTAAAATAAATAAATTTTCCAGAAGCAAACACAGGCTATTTAGATGCCAAATTCTTTTGTTTTCCTAAGTATCCCTTTGAATGTATAGAATCCAGCATTTAGCACTTGGCATCTAATGAACTTGTTATCAGGGAGGAAGTCACAGAGCAATGCCATTCCCCATTCTCATAAATGCCAGAATCTGTTTTAAAACTGTGGAGGCAGAGCACTAATAATAAAAGCTTTCTTAGCTTTAGTCTTTCCCTTCCAGCTCTACACCATACCTTAAAGAAATCCTCCCCCTACCTCAGGGGAAAAAAAGGAAACAAAAAACAAATCCTAAAAAAACCCTCCATAGCAAGATATAACCCTCAGGATTTTCCCTGTTATTAACGTACATTGTTCTTTTATTCTGCTTTGAGAAAACTCGTTCTTAGTACCTTTTTAAGTTAATGGAGATGACATTCTGGGGAAGATGAACTAGGGAGTTTGCATATTTTCTATAACTAGACTTCCAGGAGACCAATTAATTTTAACTGGAATGATGGAAGGACAGATCTGTTATTCACCTTTTCAAAATGCAGAACAGGCTTTGCTTGTATTGAGTAGGCTCATCAAATTTACATCACCATTTAATTAAATGTTTGTAGCAATAATTGACCTCAGGAGTAAGTAATTTGGCAATAAATAGATTCCACTGTTTCTAAATACTATTTTACTGACTCTGAGATGCTATTCATAGCCTCATAGCTTTGCCACAAATCTCATTAGCAATTTACTTAAATGCATATTCCATTGCAGAACTGACAGTGAATCAGAACAAAGTTTAACAATAAAGGTTTCAGAGCACGGTCCAAACAGAAAATAGCATGCATTTCTCTGAGAGATTTTAGGGACAACTCAAAAGTGAGATATGAAAAAACAAACCAAAAAACAAACCACCAACAGAAAGGCAAGGTAAATCCTGATTTATTGTCTTCATGTCTTTCTAGTTTATTTTTACCTGCTCAAATAATTGCTTAAAGAATTTGGTGCATATCTAAATCTGTGTTCAGTAGTGTTTCAAGTAAAAAGGCAGGACCTTTTTTATTAGTTTTGATGAAATACAGTGATAACCTCGAGAAGCCAAAATGGACACACATTTCATGTCCTCCCTCCTCCAAACTATCGATTTATTACTCTGCTTTTGTTTAAAACCTATGAGCTAAGTTCAGAGGTGATGCATAAAATGTGTAATTTAGAGTCCTTTCTGCTCAGTTAGACACCTTAAGACCTACTTACACTCACTTACTAGAGTATAAGTCAGTGAAATGGAGTGTAAATTGATGTGATTTACATGTGGAGGAGCTGGCAGAGTGAGAAGGCATTACCTATAGGAGGGAATAGACTTTGTATGAGCACTTTCTAATGCTCAGCTGGTTTTCTTGCTACACCTCTGTACCCCTGAGTAAAGATGTCTGCATTGGACTGCTGAAGTTTGACTGCTTAATCCTGCACATTCCATGAGACTTGCTGGGCCAAAGGCACTGATGGAGTGGAAGAAGCAAGATAAAAGCTGTGTGCTGAGGAGTGAGTGTGGGGTTTATAAATAAGTAACTAAAGGCTGCACTTCCCATCCCTCTCTGTAGTAAGCTGTAAACCCAGCAGTTCTGTAGTTACTTGTAATGACTGTTTTCATCTATGGCTCTTGCTCTGCTTTCTATCGGAAAGATTTTTACATCCAGTGCACGCTGCGTGCTTTGCCCTGATGCCTTGTTTGACAAGCTGGCAGGTAAGAGGAAAGCTCCACCATATTTTCTGTGGGATAAGAACATGCACCTGGCAGTTACCACGTTGCTGTAATTTCACACTCATACCCTGCGGTAAGCTGCTCTTTTGCCAACTGAGCTATGTAAAACCTTGTCAGCTCCAGAATTGTACCACTTGAAACATGTCTGTTGAAACATTACCAGTACAGAGGCAATTCCTGCAGGATAAAGAACCATAAGCCTATTAATCTCAGTTTCTATTGCCTTAAAACCTCTCCTGATAGTACACCAATTTAATAATTAAAAAACCCCCAAAACCTGACCAAAATATTTAGCCTTAGATCATAATTATAACAAAAGTAAGACTCAAGTTTCAAGTTAATCTGAAGTACAAATAAAACAGTGGGATAAAGCATAAAGAACAAAAGAAGAGGAGTAAAGGAGATATAGTAAAGACTTTGGAAAGACTTTAACCCAGGCTCCTCTGGAAAGTTTTAGGACATATCTAGATAAAGTGTGAAAAAAAAACCAAAACAAAACAAAGAATGTATCCAGCTTTTGCTTTTCTGGCAAAACCAGATGCAATTGTTCTGGCCAAAAAATATTTCATCAAGTGTTGTTCATTTTGCTCAAAAATCTACCACTAGCTTTTCTTTTATTTTCTTTTTATTTTTAAAATTTCTCCTGTTTTCTTTTCTTTTCTTTTCTTTTCTTTTCTTTTCTTTTCTTTTCTTTTCTTTTCTTTTCTTTTCTTTTCTTTTCTTTTCTTTTCTTTTCTTTTCTTTTCTTTTCTTTTCTTTTCTTTTCCTCCACATTTTGATAGAAAGCCTTCATCAACTCATTATTGTATTTATATATTTAATTACAGAAGAGGATAATGGTATTCATATGGGTATGATCTGTATGTAAGCTTTTTGCAGAGTCTATTAGCATTAGATACTGGTAAAGTTAAATTTTATAGACAGAGAGAATTTAGCCATTATATGAGCAATATTTTTTACATATTATATGCTTTTTTAATTCTATTTTGTTTCTTTTACAGCTAAACTGTAAATGGGTACCTAACCACAATAAATAAACCTACTCTAGGATTAAATTGCTATTTCAGTTTGCATTCAAATCTCGATTAATACTAAGAAGATTTTGCAGTGCAGCCAAAAGCTTTTTTGGTGCAGGACTGAATCCAACTAATGCTTTCTGAAACTGGAGTCAAGACAAAGAAAGTAATTTTTTATTACATATTAGAATGATCATGTGTTCTAGTATAATTTGAACTCACTTTCTATACAACTAGCTTCCTTTTGATTGGAATTATCATTTTCATCCTTTTTTTTACTTGTTTCTAAATAAAGTCTTGCAACCAACCTTGAATTAACACATGCACATCTCCAAGGTAGTAATAGTCATTCTAAAATGATGAATGTCACCTAACTCATCTATTAAGTACTTCTTTCAATAATAAAGACATGAAGTCATCAAAAATTTTGCCTAATTGGTGGCTACAGTTATGATCCATTTTCAGCTCATTGTTAAACTACACCCTGCAAAACCCCCAAATATTTACCTAATTAATAATTAAAGGAATATACTACCTGTTTCTGTTTCAAAATAGTTAACATTATACCTTAAAACAAGTGTTTTAAAATAAAAAAAAATATAATTGAGGCTAAATATGGCACTGAGTTTAAAAATAAAAAGAAAAGCTTGGGCGATGCTGTAACTAAAGAGGAAATAAGGTTTTATCACATTGCTCTTTATTGAAAAAGAAATAGGAAGTACAAGGAATAAATTTAGAAGAAAGAGAAAATATGCAAGCTCACTTACATAGTACATCCCCAAAGAGGATAGTGAATTTGAGGCCACTTGGACTTGCTGCTGATGTTCATGTGAACAAATCTTTATTATGAGGGAAACTGACTCAGCAAAGCAGATAGCAGATAGCTACAGCAAATGTCAGTGAGACAATTTTCCATGAGCCAGCAAGGCATCAGAAAGGGTTTTTGTGTGTAAATTCAGTTGAAGGAGCCAGCAGCCTGCCCCCACAGGGGCTCTTTAGGGGCTGTGATCAGCGGGATCTCTGGGGCAGGGTGAGACTGGGGCCAGGTGCAGGGGAGCCCTGGCTGACCTGGGAACTGTCATAGCACAGTCAAATGCGTGCAAGTGTTGATTTGCCAGCACCACCGTGACATTGGAAAAGTGTGGCCGTGGTTTTGGAATGAACTAAAGGGAATATAATTATCTATGATATTTATGTGTCTCCAGTTACTGTGCTATTTTGGTGCCAGCTGTAGAGCTGGGATAATGGCAGTGGCCCAAGGAGATACTTCTCTTGCTATGGTTCTTCTGAGTACAGGACACATTTTTACATTTCTTTGTCTTCCGGCACTTTTGCTTTTTACAGGACACCTGGGGATACCAAATTGTGTCCCTAAGATTCACAATTAACATGAAAAAAAAAAACAGAAAATAAATAAGAATGATGGAATTTATTTCATACAGTCATTGGAAAAATAGATCCACCCAAGCACGTATTAACATAGGAGCTCAGGAGGTAGATTCAGACTATGAACTCTTGTAAGATGAAGCCCTAAGAATACCTAGTAAAGAATTCGTTACCTAGATTTAGTAATTTTTATTTTTCTTTCTTCTCCTTCATTTAATCAATTTTCTAGGGAAGTTTTGACTAAAATTCTGTCTGAATTGTAGGGTGAGGTTTTCTTTCATTTCCATTTGACAGACTTTGACCAGTTAAATTTGAAGATACAATAATTCACCAAACAAAATTAAATGCTGTTTGTGAACACCTTCATCTCCTCACAGTTTTAGTAATCATCTTCAACAGTTTTTTACTAAATTCGTCTGCACTGGTATCAGGCATGGGAAGAATTGTAAACCTGAATAACTGCCTTTAAGCTGTTATGTAATTTGAGAATAACAAAGTTTTGAGTGCATTAACTAATTTTCTGCTTTGTAGAAGCCTTAATAGCCCTTGCATGGGTAAATTAGGCATTTTCCTCAAACATTACCCCTATATTTAAGAAGTTCCTAGGTATGCAAAAACATGTCACATCAGCCAAATCCATCTACTTGTTTCAGCTAGGATTCTTTTTTATAAAGAGATTGCATAGATATTTGTAGGTGTTTATCGCATAGTTGCTTATTGACTGTGATTCTGAATTCTTGAGAACTGTTTTTAAAGAGCAGATTAATTACTACAGTATTTTCAAAGGAACCTCATCTTTCTAAGGTAGTTCTTCACTTTTAGGATTTGAAATATTTTATTAAGTCTGATGCCTGAGGTTTATACATTGACATAATCCCAACCTTTTGTTCTTGTTCTCTGGTTTTAAAGGGCAGACTGGTGTATAAAGTTTTTGTTCAGGGGATACATATTTTAGGGTGAAGAAAAATATACCTTCAAAGGGACAAAGCTATACTGAAATCTAGGACCCACATTCTCTTATCACTGAACTACTGTATCTTCACTGAAGTAAAAAGAGGTGCTCCAGATTGTCATAAGTGTGAAATGAGAACAGGATCCTTCCCTAACATGCATCACTGTGAATTTTAACACCATACATATGTCTAAAATCCATAGAAATTCATATCTTTATTTGGCTTTGGAAGCACATGAAATTTGAGTGAGCAGTTTTCTCAACCAAGAATTAAAAATAGCAGATAGAGGTATCTAATGCAGAACAAAATCAAAAATGGCATATGAATCAGTGAACAATTCACAATACAACCTTGTTGATTGGTTCACAAATAGTTTATATTCTCCCAAACTTTATATTAAGCAGAGTTATTCCTGATTTCATAACGTTACCTGCATTGAAAACAACAGCACCCTGATCATTGACAAGTCTCTTTTGGGTCAAGTCTTTGCTATTTTGATCATCAAATAAATGAATATTTGATTCTATAGAATGAGATAAGGTAATTCACTGTAGCAGTATTAATGTTATACCTCACCACCTATTTTTGGCTTCAGCTCTGCAGGTCACCAGTGGTACTATTAGAATAGAAGTGTATTTATTAGAAGCATGTTTACTTAGGAAATGCCTGGATCACAGTCACAGCAAGCCAGGAAGAGAGGAGCTTTTCTAAGGTCTAGTCTAATTGATTCAAAGTTATTCACTGTCCCACATAAAGGGAGAGCTCATGAACATTTCCCAGAGTAGAAATATTCATTAAGATTTTTAATGAAAAGCAGAAAAAGTCAGTGTTTCAAAGGAAATGGAATAGTCAATGGGTCTGTCATATCCTGAGTTCCCTACTCTCCATCTTCTTCTGTGTCTAAGACTGTGATGGCTGTATTTTGGGGTTTGGGCTCATTCCACTTATGATCTTGCTAAACTTTTTTTCTTTTATCTGATATCTCAAGCAACAAAGGACAACCATACACTACTAAGAAGAACATTATTTTCTCCAGTTCCCTTTTCCTTGTGCCTATAATATTTGCTTGAAAGCTGTGACATGGTTCTCAGGAAAGATTGATTTTCTACATGCATTAGCTAATCCCTTTAAAAACTCCATTGAGTATTTTTCACTTAGGCACACAGAAGAGCAATTTTTCATTGTTTGGAGAGCTCCATCTGTATTGTTTTACTAAACAAAATGAAAAGGAACAATCAAGCTTGATCAAAGCACTTTCAACAAAAGATCTCACATGTATGGAACCACATACAAATCCCCTTTTATGTCAGTCACTGACATCCTACAGGGACACTGATTTCGCAGCAAGAATGGACTGGTGGAGACTCTGGATGTCCATTGAATCCCAAATTGTGGCATGATTCTAAGACCATATTTTGGTTTTATTTGATCCAGGTCATGGTGCTTAGGACTGAAGTTTGGACCTCTCTGTTACCACTGGAAAAAAAAATATAGCCTTAAGAATAATTTCCTTAAATGAATGTAGTAACTTGCATGCTCAGGAATCAGTGTGTTAGTAAATGAAAAGAGTAGGTGACACCAATCTGCAAAGCATAAAATAGAATGCATTACATTTCACCATTAAAACTCACCTTCTAATCCTCAGAATTCCATGTAAAGACACTAGGTGGGCTAGTCAAGTAAATCAGATCTCAAGCCATGGTTGAGAACCTCAGAAACCCCAGAGTTCAGGCTGACTGTTGATGTAGCCTGGTTTCCCACCCTGACAGCACTGCCTGGAAGCCATCCAAATGCTGTCACTGTATTCAGGGTGTTCCCTGGTCATCCACATTAAGGAAGGGGAAGAATAGAATATAAGGAGTTCCTTATTTTCTTTTCTCTTTCCCTTCTTGACTATTTGGATAAGATTAAATGGGATGATGTGACTATCAGTGGTGACATCTTTCCTTGTTTGTCCACTTTGGATAATCATTAGTTCAGAGTTTGGTGTGACTTGGATTTGAACTCTGATTTTTGCCTCTTGGTATGTTTTCAGATGCATCAGAAAGATGACAGGATAAGTGTAAAATTCTCTTACCAAGGACGCAAGCAGACAACAGCTAGCACAAGGCATATGCTGTGACAGGAACAGCCACAGCAGTTTCAGGAGCACTGAAACTCACTTTGAGGTGAAGTTAATGAGAATTAACTTGGAGAAAGAGAAAAGAAAAATTAAAGAGATATTACACTGCTGCAGCAATGATTTTTCCAGTTGTGTTTTATAGACCAAACTGCATTAGCCATTTCACCAGTGTACGCATCTGTGAAAAATGGAGAAATAATTCATGAGTTCCAGGAAGAAGTTAGAAATACATTTATAAATGTGTTAATTAGAATTTTTCCAAAGACAACTTGTAACTCCATTTTGAAGACTTGACACATTTATAAAACTCCTGAAAGGGTAATAATCTCCGTGCCCAGTGTATTTCTCATATTTTTATTTCTGCCTTCTTAGTGCAGTATCTTTGTATTCTTCCTAAATAAACTGTGGTTAAGAATGCAAAGTTTTATTTTGCTGTTTTGTCTTTGAGCAATGCTTAGCATCTCTACATGTTAATTATGAGCACAGTAACACCAGTTTCTGGGTCTAGGGACAATTAAAAAGGGTATCAGTCGTAAGGGACACCACAGATAGACGGAAATAGGGATTCTAGTCACTATTCCTTACCCAGACAATGGCTTTGTTCTCATGTCACGTTCTTGTGACAGTGAGTAAGTACTGAAAGAATGAAATAAGCTCCAAATTTCTGTCCAGCAAAAGCTGTCTCTTGAACTTTGCTCTGAACTTCTGATCCCATAGAGATAATGTTCTTCCTAGCATTGCTGAACTCCTAAGCTATAAGTAATATCCAAAGAACCATCTCTGCACTATCTTTTCTCTAGAGAAAATTTTCTATTTTGTGCCCATGAGTAAAAAAATGGGATCTGAATACTACTTTTAAACAAAGCTTAGAAATCAGCCACTCTGCCTCTCTGCATATCTCTGACTATATTCTGAAGTAAGAAAGAGAAGAAAATTGCCTTAGTACCTTTGAGGATATAGCTATTAGACATTAATGTTGCTCCTTTTGGCACAATGGCATAGATAAAGAGAGACAGGCAGAAAATATCAACTTATCAAGCACCTCAGCAGAGTGAGACAATTATATAAAACATATTTATATAAATTATTTCACCTGCTTGCTTCATTTCCCTATTTAATAGCTCTGGTTACTCTTATCTCCCAGAGAGGGTCTTCTAGGAATCACCCTCATAAACTGTGCTAGCATGCATTCAACATTAGCTCAACATTAGCTCAACATTTAGTAAGTAATAACACTATAATTTTGTAACTGGGATTGAAAAAAGTGGTGAGTTATGGCTCACAAAAGATTTTATAGTTATTAATTAAAAGGTTTGACTTCTGAAAGTTACCTGCTTTTTCGCTGCTGTTCTATCTTTGCATAGTCACAGATTTCCTAGGAAAATACCTGTTGCTCAGAGAGAGGGTTGTGTGATCTCATACTGCAAATATCCCTGCTCTTCAAAGCCAAGAAATTTTAACCAATTTATACCTCAGGGCTTTTGCCTCACTGGACAGCTGGTTGTATGTAGTTATCTCAAGTCAGCATTCTCTTCAATTTCCCTTCAAGTTCTCCCTCTTGGAATGGCTCATTAGTGAAATATTGGACTAGATCTATTAGGTTTTACCACCAGTGGCCCTAATTCTTAACTCAATATGGTCAGAAATAAGGATTGACTTGCATGAAATCAACAGCAACATAAAACCAGGGGTACAGAATGATAAGGTTATGGGCACTTTATGGCATATTTTTAGTCCAGTAGACCATGGACTTTAATGGCAGCAAGATCATGATTTCACATCTTCTGGAGGAAAATTATATTAGTATATACAATCTTAACATTATTTTAGAAAATATGGGTTTACATATCTAATTTATTTTTATTTTGCTATTTTTTCCTTGATTTCTCTTGCAAGGCTTGAGTAAAATATGCATCAGGATCTTTTAAGTGAAGACTGGGGGAGCAGAACTGTGTTAAATAGGTGTGCCACTGGTAGGGAACACTCAATGCTTTGGTGCTCTTGGTCCATGAAACAACAACTTCGAGTAGGAATTAATGAGAATTCATGACTGATTTTTAGCTTGAATATTGTGGCTGTAAGTAGAGTCTTAATAGTGATTGGTAAATTAAGAGACTTCAGCTTCCTGTCTATAGGTTTTTTCTGTAGCCTTTCTAAAAATTTGTGGGCATGTAATCTCCTGGATGCTATATATCCTTGTTTAAGAAACTTAAAGTAGGTTTGGTTAAACATGAAGTGTGAACCACTGCACTGTGGTGTTTCAGCCACCCTTGCTTCCTACTTCCAACATCCAGATCTACAGCCCTCCTTGACAGAGTTATCAAGGTTATTTTCTCTTAAGAAAGTTAATTTATACATATCAGATTTCCTCTAAGGGTGAGGCTTCTAAATAGCACCCTGCTTTTTTACATAACTAGGACTCTGGGAGTGGCTTTCTTCTGTACTCTTTGATACTGGAGTACTGGCTTTCCTGGGCTGCCCTCTAATTTGCCGTGAGTTTTGGTGAGAAGACATTAAGGTCTGTCATGCCAGAGATTTGCATGAGCACTTCTTCATTCCATATACAACACTTCAGTTTAACTTTTGATGGGAAAGTAGAGCTCAGAGTGTCTGACCTATTTATCCCTTTTCTGTTCCTTTTTTTGAGATAAAATTGTCGTATAGATGAATTGCACACAACAGAGTATGTGTGTTTGGTTACTGTGTCACTTTTGGTAAATCAAAGAGAAAAGTCTTTTGTAATCAGCTAGCCTTTAATTTAATAACACTTTTGATAAATTGCTTGTATACAATAGGTTATCAAACCCAAACATTAAAGATTTCAGTTTGACACTGCTGGAATGAATCATACAGATGGAAAAGGCAAAATTCACAGTTCTTTATCTGGAGTAAAGAAAAAAAAATCCTATCAGTTTCAAGACTTGCACTAATGAATGAATAAAGAATTTAAAATCTGGCCTAAGGAAGTTAGAGATATGCTTGAAGCATAACTGTTCATTACAACAGCATTTATAATTCCTTTACCAGATAGTTTTAGCACACTGTGGATCATTGTTCACAGTTTATTTTATACTACCATTAAGAAATCCCTCCTTATATTATTTTTCTTTTTCTCTTTTTCTTTTTCTTTTTCTTTTTCTCTTTCTTTTTCTTTTTCTTTTTCTTTTTCTTTTTCTTTTT
Organism: Emberiza elegans; assembly: GCA_024865655.1. Classification (NCBI taxonomy): domain Eukaryota; kingdom Metazoa; phylum Chordata; class Aves; order Passeriformes; family Fringillidae; genus Emberiza; species Emberiza elegans. Next base: position 45,261,482 of record JALJVW010000139.1, read on the forward strand.
CTTTTTCTTTTTCTTTTTCTTTTTCTTTTTCTTTTTCTTTTTCTTTTTTTTTTTTTTCTTTCTTTTTCTTCTTTTTCTTTTTTCTTTTTTCTTTTTTCTTTTTTCTTTTTTCTTTTTTCTTTTTTTCTTTCTTTTCCTAATTTATGCCCTTTTCTTGTAACTTGTTCAGCTTCCCACATACACAACCCCCATGCTGGATCTGCTGCACTCCAAAGCATGTGAGTGACAACAGGCTTGACAGCCCTTGGGGTGGTGAAAGATCTGGCGAGAGCAAGCCTCCCCAGCACGCTCATCAGGTTAGTGAGGATACTGTCATGGATGGCAGTGCCATGTATTCTTGTCAGCCATAAGTGTTAAGTGATTGCAGCCAAACCTTTCCTCACAACAAAAGGAGAAAAGGCTGAAAAAAACCTTCTTGAGACAGTGAGTTGGAAGATTCTGATGCTTTCTAATAAAAGAAAGTACTTTGCAGGCATACCTGCTTCTTGTTTCTATCACTTGCACACTGTAAAGAGGCCTTACACTGGCTGTAAATATAACCTATTTGAATTTTATAGTCTTTTATGCTGCTGCAACAGCATGCTGAGGCTTTAGGATAAGCACAAACTGAAGCCTGCTTGTTCCATTAAGACCTTGATTCACCTATTTTAGAGATTTCCCTCTCAGAAAGATCTTGGAGGTAAAACATCTTTCCTGGGTAACCCTGACTGTGCAAGGGAAATATCTACTAAGGGAAATAATCTTCTTCAGCCTCCCCAGAGCTCAAACCCAGCCTGTCTCCAGCAACTCTGCGTGTGTGTGTGTGTGGACAACAATGTCATTCCTTTAGGTGGCCAGCAGCAGCAGAGACCCTCTCCAAGGGGATGATAGCAGAGTAGGTGTATCTGGCCCATTCACTGGAAAAAGGCCTGTGCATGCTGGCTGGGATGTGGTGGAAGGAACAGGGAAACAGCTGTCAAACCCAGAGTCAGCACCTCAGCAGCTGGAATCTACCAGCAATTTCAGTTTGTGCTACTATGCTAAAACAAAAATGCAGTCAGTCCCATTTCAGTTTGCATTAAAATGTGCTCTTTACTTGCTGCAGAGGTAATAATCATAATAACTATTGCAAATGAGCATTTGCCATATTTGCTCTCCCTGTCATATCACATCACCATTTGTGACTAAACGTCCTGAGGCTGAGAGAAAACAATAGTACATCTCCATTTCCTTTGCACACCCTCATATTAGCCAGGTAAAACATGACTTCCACAAGCTCCTTTTGATAGAGGTAACAGCAATTGTTGTCTATTTAAATCTAGTGGGTGAAGGATTTAAAGTTAAGTGACATTTTCTAGGTCAGAAAGAGATTCAGCACCTGTATTTTTCAATGGCATCCAGAGCCCTGACTTCTGCCTTGTGCTCCCACAGCTAAATTTTATCTCATAGGGCTGAACACTGGTGATGAATGTGCTGTGGAATTTACTTTGGAAAACAAATATTTAACTTTCTACAGATCACTGAAGACCTGATAAAACTCTTGAGTGTCACCTGCCTAATTTCTCTCTATTTTTAATTGAAAAATCTTCTCATTCTTTTCATCTAAATGTGTGGTTCAAATAAGAATGGAAAGGCGATTTGCAGTTCTTTTCAGATATCACTCATGCAAATAGGATTCACAAAGTCAGAGTATTCAGAGTGAGTCTTTGAAGGAAAAAAAAATCCTTTTAAAAGCATCAGTTATTTCAAAAAGAGGAGTCACATTTATGATTAATCAAGAGGGCCAATGCTTCCTTCTTGCTTTAGGGTGTGGAGAGGCAAATGGCCAGCAAGGCAGGGTTGGGCTGTGTGTGGGGATGATGTGAGCAGCTTCGATATCCCGGGTGATGCTCCCCTGTGCACAGGCTGGGGGTGCAAATTCCACGGTGGGCAAGGGCAGAACAGGAGCCAAGTAAGCACTCCAGAGAGCCAGGCAGGGAGATGGATGGTTTGTTCCCAGCAAAGACATGGGAATGCTGGCACCAGCTAATTAATCTAGCTCCATTCTCCAAAATGGGAGATTGGAGTCCACAAAAGGCTTTTGTTCTTGTTTATTGTTTACAGTAATTTCCTATGGGAACTGAAGGCTTTTTTAGGTTAAGGCAAAAATTTAAACACCTCACAGTTGCTGAAAAATATATCCAAATACAATATTGATAGGAAGAGTCAGCCTGAAAACGCCAGTGTGAGGAAGGGATTCTGCACAGGGCATTTTAGACAGTTTTTTTTCAACTCTTTTCAGTAAATTAACTAAATACAGTGCTTATTTATTGTTTGCATCTATTTAGGTCACTCAGTTTATAGCAAGATTCTAATTTGACAAAATTGTTTTTTTTTTTTCCTCAAGATCTTGTGGATTTAAATTTTAAATATTTTATGTTACACTTTTTTCCCTCATCTCCTCCCTAGAAAACAAAGGAGATCTTTTATAAGTCTTGACATATTTAATCTTGTTAAGTTCTGATATTTTAAAAAAACCAAAAAAAATGTATGTAAATTATTTGAGTGCTAGGAAGTATTAGGATAGGGACTGAGTGTGAAAAGGAAAACATAATTGTATTACCATATTACCATGTTGTTTAAGTCCCAATAGATTCAATATTTAATTAATTTCTGATAATTTTAACCTAAAATGGAATATAGTAAAAATGACAAAGTGTGTTGAAAGGAGAGAAGGCTGATTAGGGAAACAAATTGTTTCTATATTAAGTACATTCAAATAGATTAAGATTATACAAGACAGAAAAACACAAACAAGGGGGGAATTACAGAGATCTGAAGCAGCATTATTTGCCTGGGGAAGACATGTTTATATGCAATGACTATTCACTGCTTCTCTAAATACAGGAAGCAATGGAAATCAAATTATGTTTTCATATAGTAAGCTCAAACCAGACAGCATGTTTTGGTTTTCTCTTCCATAGGAAAAAAGTATTAATCTGTGTAACTTGTTGCTAAAGTATTTGCCAATGCCAAAAATTTACATAAATTTTAAAACTCATTAAGCAGCCTCAAAGAAGAATAATCTTTGAAAGGCTAATAAATATAAGTTAAAACTGGCTACTCAGGAAGACCTTGAACTTCAGATCAGAGGAAGCTGTTAGACTGTACTAGCAAAGTAGGTCTTTAATATATTTTGCTGTGTTTCTATGCTGTTCAGTAGAGGAACTACTCTTCTTGCATTTCCCTTGATCAATCCTGAAAGCAAAACAATGACATGTAAGTTTTATTTTACCCCAAAAAATTGCCTTTTTGCTGGCGTTCAAAAAACCTGAACAAACATCCAAAATTTAGCAAAATTAAATATTTTGGTTGTCAGAAAAATATTGGCAAAGTTTCAGTGAATTAAATTGAAATGAAACAGCAAGAAACCAAGCTACCTATTTACAAAACAGAAAATCTCATTTTCCTCCCACATCTATTCATATCTATTTGCAGTCATTACAGGTAAGAACATACTGCTGGTGAGGATACTTAAACATATAATTGCACAAAAAATATAGCAGGTAAAATAGTAAAACAGGCAGAATAAGATAATACAAAAGTTAGGCTTATTTTATATTGGACCGTGTTTAAAATTTTATAATGAATTTTGGACCAACTCCACTGAAAAAATTAGAGAATCCCTTCCTATTGTTTTTGTGACATTTTGCTACAGGATTATTTTGTTGTTCTCCTTGCCTCAGTCAGTTTACCTAACTTTCATGATCCAGTCATCTAAAAGAACAATTTAAAAGATGTATATTTTACTAAACAAAGTGAGTGAATTTTTCTTATGGTCGGCTCTGAAAAGAAATTGTCTCTTTTGCTCACTCTTTGCAGCTAATTATCTAATCTCCGTCAAATTCTTAGTAAGCATAAGCCTGCCTTTTCTGGTGCTTGATACAGAACTACCCTGATCTATTAAACTAGGGCACACCTAATCCTAATATCACACCAAAAGGAATTGAATAGGAAAAAAAAATTAAAGCACAAATCTTCAGCATGTGAGGAACAAAACTGACTTTATTGCCTCTAAAGATGGTGTTCTAATTCTGCAAATTTGATTCCACATTACATCTAGAAAGTCCTAGCTGCAATAGTTCATATTTATGGTAATATTAATACTTTTGTTTTGAGAAAGATGGATGTTATTTAGGTGTGACCATCCACCCTTAAGGAGAAGCAGTTTTGTTAGACTGTCTGAAGCTAAACCAACTGCAGCTGGAAAAAGCAGACAAGTTCTACACAGAAACTGGGACTTTTTTTTTCTTAAAAAAAATGCCTTTTCCTTTCTGTCTCAGAAATCCAGACTATCATTCATTTCAATGACAAATATTTCCTCTTCCTGTAAAATCTTGATTTTTCCTAGCCTTAAGCAATCATGTCTATGATCACGCTGCTGAAATAAGGAGATTCTGAAAGACAGGCAGACTGAGAGGTGACTCAGAAGCTGGAGCCGTGGCTATTTGTCTAGGTAAGATACCCTTCTGTTAATAGAATAGAGAAGCAGTGATGACCTAGCACAGTTGGATTGGAACTGGATCTGCTTGCTCTGAACAGCTGGGAGAGCAAAGATGAAGCGTCAGCTATTTAGTGTAATTCCGTGTGTTCTAAAATCCAGAGTCACGGGAGTGATGCATCGCCTTGGCTTGTCAGACTGGTCCTTCTGTGGTACAGATTCTGTCTGGGGCTGTCTGAGTTTGCTCAGTGTTTGAGATAAGGAAAGACTTTGAATCTTGTTAAAATCCCTTAAGAAACCAGACACCTGAACTACAAACAGATGACATAAGCAGCAGCAGTCAATAATTTGGAAGTTTATCTCTCACTTGTACAATTCAGTGGGTGTTTAAACATTGATTTTCTTGAAATTAGAATCGGGCTCCCAGGTTCTAAATTAATTTTTAACTAATGTACAGAAGGAAATGCTCCATTAAATTGCTGCTACTGTATTACTTGTCACAACACCAACCCCACCTTCTGCTGTTGCAGAGGCCTCAGTTCAGCAGGCTCTCATCCTCCAAACTGCTTGAAATCAATAACACTCTATTCAGTCTCACAGCAAACAGTGAAAAGTCTGTTAGCCTAGTCTTCACAGAGAAAAAAAGAGATGGAAACTGATGTGCTTGTTATTTATATTTAAGAATAAAATAAGGGTTGAAAAATGCTCAGGTTTTAAGGTTGAAGTATTAAAGTTTTGTTGTTTACCTAGGACTTTGTGTCAGAAATTTCCTTTTTTTTTCATGGGCTCTCTGTGGACTCCAAGATGGGTAAAAAATTCTGACCTGCAGCCTGAGGTCAAAGTATGAACCTCTCCTTCCTGAGGTTTTCAACTTTGCATAGAGCTGCTGGACTAGAATGTATTCATATGATGTTGAGTTGCCCTCATTTTCCTTTCATTAAGGGAAACGTGGACGTTCAGTAACGTTGCCAATCAGATGTGCTTAATATTGGACTAGGTCAGGAAGTGGCAAGTTTTTTAAGTGGCTTCAGTGCAGGAGCGATTAGAACCTGATAGTCTTTTATTTTTCTTGTCACATGGAGGCTTTTAAAAATATAATATGATAGAAACAGCGGGATGATTTTTATTATACCTAGCTCATGTAGCATTGTTGTCAAACTAAGTTATAGTTTCAAGAGGAAATCACCAAATAGCATATTTATGGTTTTGCTATTGTAAATCACACCATCATTAATGAGACAGAAAATCTACAATAATGATACTATCATCTCTATTTTTTCTATAAATTCTGCTATGTATCAATGGGGAGAGGAATAACAGCCGATATATATCCAGTGCACATAAATGAGCTGCTACTTATTCCATTTAAAAGTAAAGCAGCTTTTGTACAATCTGTTGCATGTTCCCACAGCTGTAAATGGTCCTGTGAAAGCAAACACAGTTGCATATCAGCAGGTTGGACCATCAGACTGCACTGACCCTTTGAGGTCAATGAAAAGAATGTTAACGAGTTCAGTGGACTTTTCAGTTAAATTCTGGGTGTTAAGTACCTATTCACCACAGATGTGTACTTCATCTGCAGAAGTAAACAAAAGTATTTACAGCTACAGGTATGGTTAAGTCATCCTTAAGGCATGACTACTTTGCTTTCACTTCCTGACCAAAACTTGCTTGGTTTGGTTCAGGATACTTTTACACAGCTTTACTCTCATGGCTGTAAAACAGAAATAAAAATTCACTGAAAACTTTTTTGCCTCCTTGTATAGTTTCAAAAAGAGTTTGGTGGCTCATGAATGGCTTCAATTAAGTAAAAATATGTTTAATTTGTGTAAGTCAATAATTTGAAACAATCATGTTTAGAGATTTAAATAACATAATGAACAGAAAAAAAATACCTCTTCTAATCTTGATATTGTTTTAGGTTGAATACATTTCATTGTTGACATTTGAATTTGTTACTGGTTGAAGTTTAAATTACAACAATGAAGGCATATTTGTTTCAGGTTTAAATTTCTCTTTGTTTAATGTAGCTGTCAAGTAATGAGAAAAAGTCAAATCATACAAAAAATGTTTTTAAATAGAAAAATATTTTATAAGGTGGTCAAATTTCATTTGACATAGCTTCAAAAAGGAATGGGTTATTTCAAATTTGCAAATCCATGAGCAACAAATTTTGTATCAGATTTGCTTCATTTGTAAAGGCAAGCTGAAGCAAACTATTCCCTGCTGATGCTCACAGTAAGCATATCTCCTGTTTTCCCAAACCATTGGAGAGGATAGGTTCTAAAAGCTAGTTTGAAGTCCATGATGAAGAAAAAGATTTTCTTCTAGTTCTCTGTTTTGCCTGATAACCTTTCTAAATGCTCTGACAAAATGCAACCTTAAATGTAAATTTTGTGTCTATTCACAATGATTCTCTCAAAAGAGCTAAGAAATAGTCCAGGTCAAAAAAATCTTGAGGGGATCATATTTGGCTGAAATTAATGATTCTTCCAAAACTATGTTTCTTATATATGGGATGCAATTTGCAAAATTTCATTTTGAGGGGGAAAAATATCCCCACAATGCTAAAAAATCTCATTTTGCCATTTTCATAACAATTACGTTTTGCTGTTGATTTTACTGCTTACATTTTCAATTTCTATTATAGTTTTTTTCCCACACTCAGTAAATTACAACTCTTTAAAAGTTTAACCAACCACAGGAATTTTATTTCCTTATGTTTCTCTTGTTAAAACTTCCTGGAGGGTTTGGAGTCTGAAAGATCTGTTATACATTGCATTTTTTCCCAAAATGGAACTACCAGCACCTCCACAGCTCTAAGGGTTGATTTGCTAAAAGCTCTTAATTGCTTGATACAGATTTCATATAAAAGGGTGATAATTCTGCAAGGGGCCCTCTCAAAGTGTCCAATGCTTGGTGCACCAGCACTAGAAGTGAACAGAACAACTGAGGAGGTCATAGGTATGGATCTCAGGCAATTCAGTACAGATCTGTCTGTCCAAACTGAAAAGCTTACACTTCCATAGTGATGAATTGGTTCTGTGGGTTATTTTTAAAGTAAAACATGAAATTTGCCCACCTCAGTGTAAAGAGAGTGTGGTTGGACCAGATGACCCCACCATGGTCCCTCCCAGCCTTACCCTTTGTGTGATTCAGAGAAAGCAGCAACGTGATTTTCCCTCCAGGAGGATGCTCAGGGCTGGAGGTGAGATAGGGCAGGTACATGCCACTGGGACACAGGTGTGAGTGACATTTCTGGCACGTTCCTGACACAGAGCCTCCCTCTTGGCTAGTTATTGTCCAGTGATTCCTGAGCCAGGGAACACTGGGAGGTTCTAGCCCCCATGACCGCCTGTTAGCATGCTGCTGTGGGGCTCTGGCTGTCTGAATGCTCCCTGCAAGGGAACCTGTGTGCCCATTGTAAATCCTTTGTAGACACAGGCCTTTGGTGAAAATAAAACTCCAACCGAGTTAGAGGACATTTAGGGCAGGACTATCAAAAATGAAGTTGTTTAACAAAGATAATCTCCTGTTCCCATACCACAGTGCATTATTTTGTAGTGAAACTGTTGAATTTTAATGACTTGAAGGATCTGAAAAAAAATTGCTATTTTGATTTTCAAAGTCTTCTGTATTTATAGTTTCAATTAACTTCACCACTTATATGCTATTGTTTATGTTAAATATACTTCATAGCTATTAAATTTATATTTTTCGCACAGTCTCAGGTTTTTTTCTTTGATGTTCCACAGGGATATATGGTCCCTTTAAGGAAAGAATTAATTTTACATTACTTCACATGGCTCATTGTTCTGACCGTCGCTGTGTATTTCCAACAACATATTCAGGCTTTTTTGAAAGTTTTGCTGTAATCTGACTGCCAGCATCTGAAAGTGCATTTCAGGACTAGTGCTTGAAATGTATATACTTTTTCCAGGCCAGTTGAGTAATGAAAGCATATTTAATTATTTCCATGCTCTTGAATGGTGTACAGTGTAATTAACTATGATGTGGATTTCCAGGCTAATTAGAACAAAGTGTGGTACCAAATTAATTGGACACAAAAGTACCTATGAAGAGCAATGAAATAAGTTTATGACTTGTGTTTCATAAAAGTAACATGAAAGTGGTATGAATGCAGTATATAAAAAAAAAATTAGGAAAACTGTTAAGATGATCTTCAAGACAAGAAAAATTTTTGTCAGCTCATTTAAGAATCAAGTGGGTCTTTTCCTTTTTTGATTCAAGCCTCCTTCCTTTGAAGTGTAGCTGCCCACCAACATGCTGGACCTCATATCACACAACTCCCTATACCATCTTCTCCTTAGGCAGGAAAATCTTTCCCAATAGCTACTTGGATTCTCACGAATCCACTGACACATACTCTCAAGATTTTATGACATCTGCTATTTTTCCCAACAATTTATAGAGTCATACTAAATTTTACTAATTGCAGCTTTCTCAGGAGGGGAAAAGCAGATACAGGAGAAGTCTGAGAATTCTGTCATGTCCTAAAACAGGGAAGGGAAGGGAAGGGAAGGGAAGGGAAGGGAAGGGAAGGGAAGGGAAGGGAAGGGAAGGGAAGGGAAGGGAAGGGAAGGGAAGGGAAGGGAAGGGAAGGGAAGGGAAGGGAAGGGAAGGGAAGGGAAGGGAAGGGAAGGGAAGGGAATTTCCATAGAACTGAAAGGATATTTCTATCTTGTTACTTTTTTCTTCATTGCTCTGTCCCTATTTTTGTTATCTCATTATAAACAGATAATTTTGTGTGAATAAAGGTGATGAAGAATTATCTTTACATTTCCTTCAAACTGCAGCCGAAATCTTTCTCTCTAATTCTGTGAAATATTTTGGGGGTTGACTTCTGAGTCATTGTGCACAGCAGAGGAAAAACTCAGATGGGTTTAATTTTTATAGGCCTGTTAGTCTCACCTCAGTGACTGGTAAAGTTATGGAGAAGATTATTCTGGGGGGTATTGAAAAATGCCTGAAGTCATCAGTCAGCACGGATTCATGAGTGGAAAGTCCTGCTTATCAAACCTGATTTCCTTTTATGACAAGGTAACCCACCCAGCTGACCAAGGGAAGGCAGTTGATGCACTCTTGAATTTCAACACAGTTTTTGATATTGTTTCTCATGATATCCTCCTGGAAAAAATGTCCAGCCTTCAGCTGCACAAAATCATGTGATGGGCGAGCAAGTGTCTCATGGGTCAGGTGCAAAGAGTTACCCTGAATGGGTGCTGCTGCCATCCAGGCACTAGTGGGGTTCTGCTGCCTCCATCTTAGGCCCAGCTCTATTCAATGTCTTCAATACCAAATTGAATGCAGGACTCAAAGGGACACTAAGCAAGTTTGTAGATTATGTAAAATTAGGAGGAGCTGCTTACTTTCTTAAAGAGAGGCCCTGCAAAGAGATTTCAACAAAACAGAGGTCTGGGCAATTGCCAACTGTATGAAGCTTAACAAAGACAAGTGACAGATTCTGCACCTGAAATGGGGCACCCTGCATGTTTGACAGGCTGGGAGGGAGAGGCTGGAGAGCAGCACGGCAGAAAGGGACCTGGTCAATGGAAAGCTGAACATCAGTCTGCAGTGCCCTGGCAGCCAGGAGGGCCAAGAGTGTCCTGGGGGGCACCAGGCACAGCACTGCCAGCCAGGCAAGGGAGGGGATTGTCCCCCTCTGCTCTGCACTGGGGCAGCCTCACCTCGAGTCCTGTGTGCAGTTTTGAGCATCACAATATAAGAAAGACATTGAACTGTTAGAGAGCATTCAGAGCAGAACGAGGCTTTGGAGAAGCCTCATGAGGAGCAGCTGAGGTCACTTGGTCTGTTCAGCCTGGAGAAGAGGAGACCTCACTGCAGTTACAGCTTCCTGGTGAGGGGAAGAGGAGAGACAGACACTGACCTCCTCTCTCTGGTGACCAGTGACAGGATGTGAGGAAATGGGCTGAACTTGTATCAGGGAGGTTCATTTGGATATCAGGAAAAGGTATCTTCACACAGAAGATACCCAAAAGATATTCTCACCCAGATGGTGGCTGGGCACTGAAACAAGTTCCCCAGGGAAGTGGTCACAGCACCAAGACTGACAAAGCTTAAAAAGCATTTGGACAATGTTCACATGGTGTGATTCTTTGGACTGTACCATGAAGAGGTTAGGCTTCACCAATCCTTGTGCATCCCTTTCCAGCTCAGAATATTCAATGATTCTGTGATTCTTTAATGCCAGAATGTAACTGGTTTTAACCGTGGAAGTGAGAAAATGGCAGAAATTTTCTTGTTATTCAAAGAATGGCTACAACAGAAGTGAGTTTTTTTCTTTGGGTATGTCAAAATCCTCAAAGTAAAGGTGGCAAATATAATTTTTGCTTTTTTTCTGCTTTAGCTTTCTTCCAAACAAGAAACTAGTTTTAAAGAGGCGACAGAGGTGCCTGCTACCTCATGGAGGGTGGCAGGCACCTTTACCTTCTCTCCCTGGCAATCATTCTCTCTTACAGACCCATTTCTGGGGATCTGGCACCATTCCGCTGTTTTCCATGAAGAGGAGAACACAGTACTACGCCAAGATCCCTCCTTTAAAAGGCACAATCATTGTATTTGTTCCTTTGATTTCAAATATGGGTTATGGCCAGTATTTCTAATTTGATCTGGGCTATAAATGGAATGTTAGAAGAGGAAAACACATCAAAACCAAAACACACCTGAAATGTCTTTTAAATCTTAGCACCTATGATAAAATTTATCATCTTTACAGTGTGGGGAACTGTCTCATGTTCTACGTGTTCTTCCAAGAATCCCCTGTAACAATGATGGTGCTGGAAAAATTAGTGATGGCCTGAACTCGTGCTTAAAAAACTGAAACTATAGAGTCCATAACTACAGTTAAACTGTAACCTGAGACTGCTCATACCCAGTCAGACATAAAATGAGACTGTAAGTTCCTGAACCCTTGATAACAATGCCATTCCCATTGATGTTATCACCAGTCAAACTATTCTCACCAGAAATTAATTGTCAAAAAATTCAAGTAGAGGAAAAGCTGTTGTGCATGCAGTTGCTATAGAGAGAAATTAAGAAATATTTTCCCCATACATGCCATTGAATCTGCACTTGTATAGACTAAATATAAAAAGTTTTGACTTTTACTTAAAATGTTTCACAGCTAACTAAAGAACACAATTCTGTTAGCTTTGATACACAGATGTTCAAATAATTTAGGTATTAGGGAGATGACCTGCAGGACTATTTTCATCTGAGCTTTTCTTTTTTAAAGGGCTACATCTGTGCTTTTTTTTTTTCTTTTCTCTAAGAGGTATAGACCTTGTGTCCTCAGCAGACAGAAGATGAACAATACAAAACTTTAAGCTTAAGAGGAAACAGACACAGAAATGAGGTTTTTGGGTTTATTTATTGTTGGTTTTTTTTTTCCAAAATCCTTCCCTCACCACTGCAGTAAGAAGCAGCAAGAATATGTTAAGAGTGGCAGAGTGGAAAACATGCTAATAGGCTTTACTGGCCCTGACCTGTCTCCTTTGAGGCACTCACCCCTGAAATGGTCTCATTTAAGCTCAGGTTTGTGAATTTAGTCTTTTCCTGATGTGAACACGTTAGCCTTGTTCCACAACTCGTGTAGGTGTGTTGCGCTGTCTCTAGCCCTCTTTCTGTTCCAAGTGGTTTTTGTCACGGACTGGGCTTTCTCCGTGTCGTACTGGTGGTTCCTGTTGCCAGCGCTGGTTCTGCCTGTTGTGTTGGGCCCCTGCTCCCCTTGGCACTCAGCTGCTAAGGGGACAGTGGTCCTTGCTGCTCCCTGAGGTGCAGTGCATATATGTCATTTGATCCCCATGCAGTGCTCTGGAAGACAGGGACAATCTTGATGCCTTTGCTGCTATGTTCTGGGAAATGTTTTCCTTCAGACCATTGTTTAGTGCACCACTTTTTTTCTCGAGCAGGAAAGAAAGAATGATTTTACTTAAATAATCAAGGATTACAAAATAATTTACAATGCAGTGACCTAATTCTCAAGAAACTCAGCAAAAGCTGTTTCAAGAGTTTCAGGGGCAAATGGGGTTCAGCTCTTCTGCAACTCCACCCCATATATGTTAAGGCTCTGGCCTACCACATGGAAAATTTTCAATAATTCCAGTTTATCTGTTGCTCTCTAGAATGGTTTGTATCTTTTGGAGGCGATTAAAGCCTGGAGTAATTGGGCTGTGATCTTAACCAGTTCCTATAACAGAGGCAAGAAACAGATGATTAAGAGTTATGTTCCATTTATGCAAGCCAGGGGACAATTTTTTTTGCTGGAGGTGCAGGATAGATTGACTTCAATCCAATTTCTGCCGTCACAGCAGTGCAAAGGGGGTGGAGAGAGTATGTATGTCTCAGAACAGGCTAACCTTGTTTGTGTCAGTCATGTTGTGTCTAAATCTCTATTACTACTGAATGAGCATTTGTGTCAATCGCTAGAACACATTGCATCTTAGTGCAGATAAAGCTAGGGATGGATTTAAGTCCTTTGCATTTTTCTGTGGTAGCTTTAATTTATCCACTTGATGCACTTGGTTGAAGTGAAATATGCTATACTAGTCCAACACAGATGAGGAAAATATTTGAGGTTTACTTATTAGTTCAGGTTTAAAACCACTAACAGATGCTAGTTTTCATTTTGCAAAAGCAATTCTGCATGTGAAAGAAGGAGTATCTCAAGTTTTCATAGTTCACAGTGAACCACTTGTTCAGACTGGAATTAGACCGAAGGAAATGGTCTTTTTCTCTGGATTGTCAGCTGATGTTCAATCTCTGCTAACAATGTTTACAAGGAAAAAATCTTTTGTACATTGTTCTCATCTGCCATCTGGGTTTTAACTAAGTCTGTGAAGCAAATAAAATTATCAGGGGGAAACAACTTAAAACAGAATTCCTCTCTGTAATATGGCTCAGTTACATTCCCTTCTCAGGTAAAGTAAGAGATTTATGTTTGAAGGAGCCTTAACATGAACACATACATGTGATGTAAATGCAATGCAGTTCAAGCATTTTTCACAGCTCCTTGATTTTTAGTTTACACATATGGCTGAATACAAGATTAGTATTATTATATCTACTTTGATTCTCATTCATCCCTCACCTCCCCATGTACATTGTGCATCACTCTCTCCTTCATTCATTTGTGCTTAGATTTTTTTCTCCCCTCTTTTAAAAATGTTCTTTTTTTTCCAAACCAAGATTAAATAAACTGATATTACCACTTTTTTGAACAATGGCCTGCATTATATGTGAAATTTTTGATTAAAAACTATTAGGTAAGCGCATAACTGGTAGAAAACATTACACATGTAAAGAGAACATGTAAATGTTGACCAGTTTCCAGAAAATTTTAACTTCTGGTATGTTCTTTTCTAAGTTTTAAGAAGTATAAAGAAGAACATATACTTGATTTGATAAACTAAAAATGTGCGTATAATGAAATTATCTGGCGATGTCTGTCATGGACTGTTACCAAGGTCACAGTCACCAACGGCATTATCAGGTATATAAATACGTACATACCATGTTTAGAAATTATAACATTAAAAGGGACACAAGGCAGTATGGCATCCATACCAACAGACACTTTTGTGTGCTCTGCAAAGGTAAAAATTGAACTGAAATGCTGAAAGTGAAAACTCTAAAAGAGATAAAAGTCATTATTGCTGTGCCTTTTCTTTGTATGGCAAATGACTTGAGTTTTGAAACTTTAACCAAACAAATTTCTTGTGCAATGTTCTGCAGAGATAAACAGCAGGACCAGGCTTTTTAACAGTCAAGACTCTAATTTGGGTAGGCACAGGGGAAAAAAAATAGATTATTTGGGAGAAAAAATAGATTATTATTAAGGTCTTATTGACCTTTAATAATAATCCATTAGTCAATAAAAAAAGAGAGAAGGCTTTTGTTTGATTCTGCCCCTCTGCCTTTTCATTTCTAGGCTGAAGCCTCAACATTTTTCCATGTTTTATTCAGTCTTTTCCTTTGAAATGGTGCTTTGGGTGTGGGATAGAGATGAACTTCTTTATATTTATTGATCATTATGGGGAGATAGTCTGACTGACACTCCGAAATGGTAGACTGAAATCCCAGATCTTGTCAATCTATGGTTATCCCAATCAGCATTTTCCAACAGACTGTGAGAACAAATTGTTTAGGAAAGAGGTAGATTGTATCTTGCTGCTTTCAAGTCAGGTGCATGTTTTCCTGAAACTACATAATTGACATGGGCTCTCTGCAAATGATAAGTAGCTAAAATCCTTAGATTATAGCATGCAGACAATCTAATACTCACCTCTGGCCTTAAAACCTGTTCTCAAGAGTTTTTGACTTGTAGGTCAACTGCTAATCTTTATTAGAGTTTTCAATAGACTATGATTTCACTTTCACTGGTTTTTTTTTCTCTCTCTGTGCACATTATATTGATACATTGCTTTAAAGTATTTTCCTGATTTTAAAATTTGTAATTTCACAGAATGGATATAACTGTTCTTGAGACTTACCCTTGCACTTGGAATCCTTTTCCTATATTGATAACTTGTCTGCATAATTGTGATGGAAGGAGATTGTTTTCTGACCTTTTCTTTGATTTCAGTCCTGTTCATGGATGATTTTTTTTCTGGCATCACAGTAATATCTGCAAGCTGGTAAATATCTTTGAGCTTACTGGTTATAATTAATGCCCTAACAGACATCTTATTGTTTTTGTATTTATATAGTATTAGCATGTTTCTTCCCTTCCACTTCATTAGAGATCATATTTATACAAATGCTGGATGGCTGCCTAGTCTTTTTTTTCTGTATGTACAGAAATAACAGAAAGATCTGTGTAGGTCTTTACAGATGGCAAAGATCAGATCATATGAAATCAATTGGGAAGACCATATTGGAAATCTAAGTCAGGTGATTCTTCTTGCAATGGCAACATTTTGCTTACTAGAAAAGAGCTTCAACTTCACCCTAACAAAAGAGATTTGATTGTTTGGAAGGACTGCAAGAACTGTAGAGGCATTCATAATTATCAGCTGAACTTCAAGTACAGGCTTGAGGTCTGGTGATAGGCAGGAGAAAAGGCTGCAGCAGGCAGTGCATTGCTGATTATGGGATTATGGGAATATTATGTACTACAGAACACCTCACATATTATTTCTTTACCTATTTGTTTATACTTCACTACTAAATACAGCTACGAAGACCACAGACAAAAAAGCAGGCCAGAAGAAAATGGCATTTAAGGTCTCTGTATCCTTCTTTTCTCCCACCCGTTATGCCCTACAATCAGAATGTAGTAAGGCATTTCTCTAGCAAAATAGGATGTCTAAAAAAAAAAAAACAACCTCAAAACACCCAACCAACCCTGTGCAAAATTTCTGTGATCCTTTCTATGTATTTATATCTCAAAGATTTCACTTTCCTATAAAATCTCAAGTTAGCTGTCCTCCCACTCTGCTGGGGAGTGAAGTGTGTCAAGTGAAGCATCTCTGAGCCCCAGAAGAGAAAGCTATCTTTGTAAGCTTCTCTGCAAGACATCCTCCTGATAGGATAGGTCCCTTTCATCCTCTCACTTAGTCTGCAGCAGCTTTCCCACCCAGTCTGCCCCTTTTCATGTTTTATTTTCTCAAGACTTTCCCATTTTCATCCTTAACCTATGAACACTTTTTCCAGATGTGCGGCAAATGCTGCCTTTCAGAACACAGTTTTGAAAACAAAAACATTCCAGTGGCTAATTTCTCTCAGAACATTGATGTCTTTGTGTGAGTAGATACCAGATGAGTTCAGAAGCTTGGGGGAGGCCTCTCCTTTCAGCCTTCCTGGTAATATGAGTCAAAACTCTATATACTCAGCATGAAAAGGAAACCTGCTTCCTCTAGCACCGGATGGGGCAGAAAAATATCTGCAGCTGAGCTGATATTATTCCTTACGGTGGTTTAGTTGTTTATTTTGAGATTTTGCTATTTCTTGATTTGGTAGAGTCATTCTGTAATTATTACAAGGTGTGCAATGCTTTGAATTCCTCCTAACAAAATGCTTGAAGCTGATTTCAGTGACAGATTACAAATTTGAAGACAGAGGTTGGTCCTTTGATTTGGCCTGTCTTCTCTGATGGGGTGACATGACCCCTATAAATAAAGTAGTACCTGTTGAGGCTGCTGGAGATCGTGGCCCATGTTCATGGAGGTACAATGGTTTTTAAAAAGCTACTTTTTATCTAGAGTGAGAGAGGTTGGGAAGATTAAGTCACTAAGAGGAATGGATGAACAGTAAGATGAGACCACAAGCTCAGGGATGCCTTGAGACAAAATCTACTAACAAAAACACTTGAGTGTTAGGAATTTCTCCAGAAACTGTGAACATGCTGGAGAAAATGTAGTCTCAAATGAAATTAAAGAATCCTAAATTATTGATTTGCTATATGTGGACCTGTTTTTAAGGTATTTTAGTTAACTTTTGCTTTGAAGCTGTTGACTTTCCCTGAAAGCTAATCTAAGCCCCTCTTTTATTCAAACAGTTCAAATATTTTCAGATTACTTCTTAGAACCTTTTGGGGAGAGACTGAAATGGCTTTTGGCTGTGTTAACACACATCCAGGAAATATCTAATGGCTCAAACCAAGCCCAGTGCAGCTGCTGTAGAGGAGATATTCATAATCTTAAACATCTTGGAAAGATACATGCTGTATTAATGGATCATGACAGCTAAAAACAAGGTCCTTTCCGGTCTCTGTCATTACTCAGACTTAACACTACTTGAATAATGTCAAGAATTATTTGTGAGTAATTTAGTTCACAACTGACTCAAATACTTGCTGAATACATTCTTTCTACTTGTGATCCGTCCTAGCAGAGACATAAGGAAAATGTAGAGAACCTTTCAAAAAGGTTTTTCTAAATGTGTATGAGAAGTGTTGATTTCTAAGAAATGCTTTAAAAATAGCAGGACAAGTATATTAAGTATCACTTGTGTCTTCACAAGAGCTTTTTAGTTTGTTTTTTTTTTTTAAGTTTTTTATCAGAAACTTAGTATTTTAATAAAATGCAATTGACTTTCCCGCCCATTCATTCCTTTATCACAAGTCTGACATTGACAATAAATGGCAACCTATTGTAGGTAGAGGAATAGGAAGAAATCTAAGGAAAATGCAGTGTATTCCTGTAAGTTGTCAACTATTCATGAAAGAATAACTATCTTTAGTCTTAATCCACTTGGATACAGAAAGAAGCATTAATTGTATTAATCATTATTGTTCTATGTTATGCACAAACTTGTACAGTACTTGTTCATTTTAATTTAAGCTCAGGGATGCCTTGAGACAAAATCTACTAACAAAAACACTTGAGTGTTAGGAATTTCTCCAGAAACTGTGAACATGCTGGAGAAAATGTAGTCTCAAATGAAATTAAAGAATCCTAAATTATTGATTTGCTATATGTGGACCTGTTTTTAAGGTATTTTAGTTAACTTTTGCTTTGAAGCTGTTGACTTTCCCTGAAAGCTAATCTAAGCCCCTCTTTTATTCGAACAGCTCAAATATTTTCAGATTACTTCTTAGAACCTTTTGGGGAGAGACTGAAATGGCTTTTGGCTGTGTTAACACACATGCAGGAAATATCTAATGGCTCAAACCAAGCCCAGTGCAGCTGCTGTAGAGGAGATATTCATAATCTTAAACATCTTGGAAAGATACATGCTGTATTAATGGATCATGACAGCTAAAAACAAGGTCCTTTCCGGTCTCTGTCATTACTCAGACTTAACACTACTTGAATAATGTCAAGAATTATTTGTGAGTAATTTAGTTCACAACTGACTCAAATACTTGCTGAATACATTCTTTCTACTTGTGATCCGTCCTAGCAGAGACATAAGGAAAATGTAGAGAACCTTTCAAAAAGGTTTTTCTAAATGTGTATGAGAAGTGTTGATTTCTAAGAAATGCTTTAAAAATAACAGGACAAGCATATTAAGTATCACTTGTATCTTCCCAAGAGCTTTTTAGGTTTTTTTTTAAGTTTTTTATCACAAACTTAGTATTTTAATAAAATGCAATTGACTTTCCCGCCCATTCATTCCTTTATCACAAGTCTGACATTGACAATAAATGGCAGCCTATTGTAGGTAGAGGAATAGGATGAAATCTAAGGAAAATGCAGTGTATTCCTGTAAGTTGTCAACTATTCATGAAAGAATAACTATCTTTAGTCTTAATCCACTTGGATACAGAAAGAAGCATTAATTGTATTAATCTCATTGTTCTATGTTATGCACAAACTTGTACAGTACTTGTTCATTTTAATTTAATTTGTATATTCTAAAGGGTTTTCCCTCACAGGTGCATAAGAAACAGGGCAATAATTTTCTTTGATTATACACTTACATTTATGTAACAACATAAATGTACGCATGTCCTTTGGATTTTTAGTTTGAACCTGAGTCCTACATTTTATCCTCAGAGATTTTGGGGTGACTGTTAATACTGCTCATGAGTTAAATGCAGGAGATACTTCAACAGTGACAGTAAGTGTGAGTGACATTTGATTAGACTGATTGAGTTAAACTACTCAAGTTTGTCTTGTCAATTATAAACTTTATTTCATTCTCTCTCCACAGAAGAGAGACAGATTTATAGTCTGTATACCATCAGATCAATATGCATTAAAGACAGTCAGTTAAAAAAAGGTAAGAAAGAATTTGTGTAATTGGCTCACTAAGGACTACAAATGAAATTATGGCAAGTTGAGGTTTCACTGGTGTAAATTATCCACTGTTTTACAGATTATTAAGTATAAATGGAAGGATAATCTAATGTCATTACGGGATCACTTGCAGAATTTTAAATTCTTTCCCAGAATGATTTTCCTGGCATCTATTTAAGAGATGTTCAAGCAGTGCTTGTTCTTTAAAAAATTCACCACTGGAGTTACTTCAGAAAAAAGGTTTCAATTAAGGATGTTTTTATTCCTAGTCATGTTTGTCATGTCTTGTCTGAGTGATTAAAACTGGTTTATTTTCCCTTTTTACTCAATTGAAATATTTATTGTCTTTTAAAAGATTAAAGTGTGGCTTTCTAGTTTAATATTCTTTAAAAGTGTTTCTTGAATAAAGTATGTATTCTATCAGTGTTTTCACATCCTAAGAGAAATCTATTCTGACTTCCTGGGATTTCCTCAAATTCAACAGAAAGTCAAGCATTCCCTTTATTTTATCTCCATTTATGAGTAATGTGGTTAATCAGGGATAAGCAGGATCAGTTTTTGGAAGAATTATGAGGAATGAGCTACAAGGTCACAGACATTAATCTATGGGTTGATAGATTTCACCTGGATTTCCTCTTAAGATGAGTTGTCACCTGTGGAGTAGATAGGATGCTGCTTTTGCAAAAGGGTTTGTTAGAGTCTTATAGTATATAATTATTTATGGTTTAATAGTTTGTAACTATTAAGAAGCCTCTTTTCTTGTTGCAATTTTCTGAGCAACAGTTCCTCCTTCCTGAGAAAGGATAGTGGTGTGGTTGTGGCTCAAAGTGACCTGGCAGGGCCATGTGAGCATTCTTTCTAGCAGGTTTTGCTGAACGGTTCCTTTCCTTACAAACCATCTTTCCGTATGAGAACTGCAAGGCTGATTATGACCTTTCTGCACTGGAAACATAAACCCAGCTAATGTGGTTGTGGGTTCTTCGGGATCCTGGAGTAACTGCCTGCTTCTCCAGTTTGGCCTTGATACTTTCTGTGCCTTTGCTTTCTTTAATTTCATTTATTGCAAGCACGGTTGAACTTGTTGATAGTAGAATAGGGTTTCTCTGGAGTTTTCAGCAGGCAGTCTGTTTTCTGAGGAAAAATTCAACAGAATTGCCTTCTCCAGTTCCCAGGGTGGCTTATATTGGTTCAGCCTAAAGATCAGGATTAGTAAAGTGGAGTTTGAGCATGTTTAGCAAGCACCCTGCCAAAACTGATTGGATCATTTTTACTTTTTCTGTGCCACAAGCCCAGAAACTATAGGGAATGCTCCATCACTATAAAAATTAATTCTTTACTACCCCCACCACTAAACAGTGTCCTCTAAGGCCTAAAATATTTTATCTAACTATTATGCCAATTTAATCTTAAATTGACTTCTGATTAAAGATGATGTGCTTTCTTTAGCTGTACTAATGAATATATTTTCACAGCAAGGTTGATTGACTTCAAACATTGTCTGCTCCATTAACCTGTGACAGCACATAGCATTAAAACCAAACTTCTTCAGTACCTGATTTTATAATTGAAAAATAAATATGTTTGTCTTAAAGGAGAATATTTTTGGTCAGTTAATAAATATTTCAGATGTTGAGCCAAAACTCCATCTGGAATTATCTGTGAATTAATGTCTGTGATTTTTTAAAAATATTTTTTGGCATTTTTTTGGCAAGAACAGCAGTGATAATAGAATTGAGAGTGCCATAGCCAGATTGCACCTGGGGGAGGGGAGGAGTGATTTGGTTTCTATGTTGCTGCTGCTGTGAATGCTGACATCCCTGAAATCTCATGAGGTAGTTTTGAGTATGAGGGCTGCAATTAAGATTAAAATCTAGTTCATCAACACAATTGAGTCCTAAAGGCAGTCTCTAAGCCAGAACAGACCCGAGGGATGTTTCATCCGAGCTGTGCTTTTATGACAGGGGAGGTAGAGAATAACTGTCTGGGCAGTAAAAAATTCTGTAACTACTGACACTGTTAGTACTGCTGAAAGTGGCTTAATGTAAAGGCAAGGTCGCTGTCACTGTCTCTTGAAACCTGCTCTGACCAAGGAGTGGATACCCATAGTGACCAGGTCCCTATTAAGAAACTAAGACTCTGATTAGCATTTTGTCTGTTCAATCTGGTTGGACAAGCCATATATATCAAGGGTTCCTTAATAATTTCTTTTTCTTTTCTTTCTTTTTTTTTTGTCAATAAATCAAGTAATTTATACTTATAAAGTGATGGATTTAATTTTAGGAATTGTAAGAAAAACAGCAATTTCCAGTCTTCTTCTGGAAAATACTTGGGTTTAGAGAGTAAGCTTCCTCTGACAATGTCTAAAGATTTTTTTTAGACTGTTTTACATGGAAAAATCTAGGTGAAAACAATCAGCTGCTAAATATAAGATTGAAAAACATTGGGCATGTGCAAGGTCAGCAGAAAAAGTAAATAATATAGATCAAAAACTGGGTAAAAAGCCCACACGCTGTTACTAAAAAGCAAGCATCCAGTCTGACATGAACAAAGCTGTAGTGTGGAAGGTGCAAGGGTAAACTGCCAGGATTAGGCTTTCAGCCACTGCTGCCTGTGAGCTCATTGCTCGAGTGATTGCTAGCCCAGCTGAAGGGAGCCAAGGAAACAGTTCAGGGCATAACCCACAAAACTGGAATAATAGGGAGGGTGTATTCTGTTATTTGTTTACATGGTGGGCGAAGCAAAAAGTAATGCATTTGAACTTCACAAAGAAATTCCTCCTCAGGTCTCTGTTAGCCCCTTTTGTCCATGATGACACCATACTAAAAATACTCTAAGCTATATCAAAAGCAAATACAAATGAAATCTTCTTTTAGATAAATGTGAGAAAACAAGGGGGCTAATTAACTACAAACAAACAAACAACACCAACAAACCCAAAACAACAAAAAAGCACTTCAAACCCCAACAACAAACTCATCCAAACATAGCACAGAACCGCTAAAGCAGCAACACAAAAACCTCCTAGGGTATTGAAACTGTGTGGTCTGGGAGCTTTGAAACACAGTATTTTGAGATGAGAGGTTAATATATTTGTGGGAGAAATCAGAGGACTCAGACAGATTCACAGAAGCAGAAATCCAGGACTGTTCAGTGATGACCTTGCAGGAAGAGGATGAAGGCTTCTAAGATCCAGCTCAGAGACTCTGAGAAGTGATGAATCTGCTGTTGGTTTTCTATGTTATGTTTGCAGGAAAAATTCCCTCCTTCATTTAAGAAGAGAAATCTACAATGCTTTGGTACCTTAGTACTTTGATACAATCCTTTGTAATTTATAAAATAAATAATAACATGTAAAAGATATTTATTTATAATTACTCTTCCCAATAAGGATTATAACTTGATTATTAAGACATCCAGTAATTATTTTAGTGCTGAATTAGAACTGGAAAAAATTTCCCGAAGCAAAACATTTCTGGGCCTGCATTTCATTTGTGGTTTTTACTGACATACCATTATTAAATAGGTATAGCACAGAACTACTGAGTGTGCTCAGTATTTTTTTATCAAGGGGAGGTTTGGACATGGTATCTAGAGGTCCTTGCTACACATAAATATCATGTCTTTGAGGCACTTGATATGAATTTTTGGTCACTAAGATACTTGGAGAAAAAGATTTTTCTTTTAAATAAGGAAAATAATATAAATTGCATATAATAAATAAATATAGGAAAAACATACTTGACTTCTGTTCAAAGAAAGGCCTGATTCACATTGCAGTTAATGTTCCAAATGTCCCCCAAGGTCAAGTTCTGAATCTTTATTTTTACAATGTGCCTGTGGTCAAACTTATCCTAAATTAAATTTTTTGCTCCTTTGTCCTCTTTTTGCGTCAGGGTTATGTTTAAATCAAAGCATAGATAATATGGTGTACTGCATAAATTGTATTAGATATGTTATATTGGTTTACTTCTGTGTTTGAGAATCACCAAATCCCATGCTTCAAGATATTGCTTGATCAGTTTTTATCACAAAACAGTCTGTAGCCTGTAAAATCCTTCCTGGGAAGGATTTTGCAAGTGTCTTTAGATTTCATCTATCTGGCAAACTTTATTCAGTAGAATAATGGATTAGAAAGACTGTAACTTTGTTCAATATAAAAAACTACAACCCTGAGCAGATGAATGACTGGTCAGTGGCAGTCTTAGACATGGACAGCCAGGGCTATCAGTGGTATTTGGGAGGTTCTTAAAGAGATTAGGGAATGTATGGAATTAAAGTAGGAAATCTAACAGTGTTATTTTTAGTTGAAATACATTCAGTTAATTTCACAGGGCAAATAAATACATCAAAAAAAGCATTGTTTTTGATAAAAAAAAACTCCAGATTCTTAAGGAATATACAATTAATATTGACAGTGAGGTGCTTCCTATTTGGAATTCCTAAGTAAGAGCAGCAGGATGACATGCAGGCTATAGACTGGGGAACTGTATGTGAGAAAATCACAAATGGTGAAGTTGTCAGTCTAGGATATACCATTTGTTAGTAACAGTATGTCTTAGATTTATATCATCCTTTTTATGATGACTATAACTTTGATCATGAAACTTACTTACCTTTTTATGAAGTATTTAATTTCTTTTTGTATAAAATTAGCACTAAATTGGCAAGTCTATGAAAAATCCTGTAATACTGTATTATTTACTGACAAGTACGGTTGTTTCTTTCCTGTAAATATCTGTAAAAGTTGATTTTTATATTAACAAATACATAGTCCATTTCAAGAATGTACCCTAGTAATTTTTTGGGACTGTGAATTCAACAATTTAATTATAATATATTTTACTCATGCTGACGTCTGTTGTAGAGGTTTCATTATATGTTTTTGCTGCTTTAAATTTTCTCAGTAATAACTTTGTGAAGCAAATACTTTTTGTGATACAGGAAAAAAAAATAAAGTGGGAGAGACCAGAAGCAGTTACAAAAAGTTGCAGCACCAGCCTTAGCATCTTGTCTGAGCTCAGTTTCAATACAGTCTCCTTCTTGAAGTTGAAACTAAGAGATTTCTCTTAAGGCTTGTACAATGCCTGAAAGACCCTCTTATAAGACTGAGTATTGAAGAGAAATTTTGAAGCCTAGAGGAAGACAGATCTATCTTCATAATATTGCAGAAATGGCTATCTCCTAATCAGGTGAGAAATCCTATTTAGGTTATTTTCTCTAGCTGTTGTTAGCTCTATCTTATTTAAAAATAGTCTTGCACAGATGCTTATCCAGAGCAGCTCTGATGGCCTCATATGACTCTGATGCTGCAGCTGAGCATGTTTGGCAAGGGAATTGTCCCAGCTGGTTAATTCCTACCCATTGGTAGGTTTTTGTCATTGGATGACACTCCTGATGTCCATTGACAAATTTTACTGTAGAGCAATCCTATTTCATACAGTAGAGCGAGTGAGCTGGGATTTCTTCCTCAAATATGTGGTTGTATTTAGTTGCACAAATTTGGACTTCAGATTTCAATGCCTCCTGGAAGAGTAGTTTGACTAGACCTCTGTTTCATTGCTCAGGAAATTCCCCCCAGCCCTTATGGGCTTGCCAAATGAGCCAGTCTCAGCTGGTACACATAGATGGGGTCTCCCCACCTCTGCTCTCAGCGAGCGCCCTGTTGTTGCCCAGACACATGTGGATGGGAAACAATCACTTGCTACTGTTGATGCAACAAAGGTGCAAATCATGCAACCAATGTTTGTTTTGTATGTGCCTTGTGTGCGTAGTAGGAGGAATTGGGAGTGCCTGACTCAAGTTTCGCCAGCAATCGGAAAATCTTCCCTATATCAGAAACAAGGCAATTTCAGAGTGTCGAGGTCTGATCATGTCTTTCCCACTGATTGCAAAAATAGATTTTCACTGGCTCTATTTTTTCTGGCCTATTATATGGCTCGGAACCAAGTGCTAGCAAAGGCTACACTATTCTCCATGTAAGACAAAAATAGATAATTTATGTCCTGAATTGTAAAGTTGTTGTTGTTATCTCAATAACTCCCTTCAGTGGAGACTACATTCATTGCACCATAACACTGTCATCCTTTTCAGATCACCCTTCCCGAAAGTCTTCTAACTATAAAAGCACCTTTTCTTTCAGTCCCTATGAAGGACTGATTTTTATCTGCTGCTCTTGGTGATATTTTTCTTCAATTGTTATAGGAATCTTAGTCCTATGGTGAAGGATTGCAATAAATTGATGGATACTTAAAGTTAATAGCTGCCTGTTAGTCATGAAACTATAATCAACAGTGATCATATTAACTTGTATTTAATTAGAACATGTCTAAAGAAAATAAAGGTAGCTCACTGCAGCACCCACTCCAAACAAAAAAACAAAAAAAAAACCAAAAAAACAAAGAAAACCCTCTACCTTATTACTACTTTCAGCGTGTATCTTCAAGTTTCAGTTAATAATTTTCTTTTGCTTGTCAGTGATTATTAATTTAGTATTTTTATCTCAAACACATGTAAAACACGTTTTAAAGACATATAATAAGACACATTCTTTTTGGTAAGGAAAAGAGATGAATCTATGCGTCCCCTCATTGCATTTTTTAGCCTCTTCTTTCTCAAATTCTTGTATAAATAGTAGATCTTGTAGTTTAAAATCAGTCTTCCTATTTCCTTCATTGGGGGAATATATTCAGTCTAACTTCCCTTGACTATTCTACTTACATTGTCCAGGAATTTTTACATCTTTTAGTAGCAGTATGATGATTTGAGAGATGTATCTACATCATTTACTTGTCTAGACAGCTGTGTGGAAAGCAGAAGAATCATAGAATAAGATATTGAGTCAGGTACAGAGCTGGAAAAGATTAGGACTGTGCTTATGAATGTTGCTGTAATGAAAATAATGCTTAGTAAGTAATCCAAAATCTGCAACCTTGCAAAAAAAGTAGCAAGATTTTGTTTGGTAATTTTCCACTTAATGAGCCCTTTCAGTGTCTCTTAAAGGTTTTTAATAGGTTAAAAAAATTGTCAAGCTTTATTTCTCAAAACAGCCATTCTGCCTTTGTTTCCAATCCCAACCAGGCACCATATATTGAAGTTATGATCTGCTTTCTTAGCTGTTTTTTTGTTCACTGGACTTCTTTTGACACGAGCAAGAAGTTAGAAAAAACCTTCCCATAACTATTAAACAGTTGAAAAGCACAAACTATATTACAGAAAATTTCTGGATCTAAAAGTATTTTGGGAGACATGTAAAAATGTTTGTGATTCAGGTAGCTGTCCGTGTCCTTCAAAGACATTAAAACCCAGACTGACTAGCTAGTAGGTGTTGCTTAGTCACAAAATCCTACATGTAATAATCATAGCTCTAGACTATTATTACACTTACATTTTCATTAGTGCTATAAACTCCCCTGCACAGCAGGATTTAGAGGCAAAATACATCTTGTAGAGAAATTAAAAAGAAAAGTGTTCCCTTCACTGATGTGTCAAAGTTGAAGAGTTTATTATACCACGATGATCTTTTAAAAAAAGAGTGAAATAGTCCAGAAAGAAGGTGGGATTTTTTTTTTGTATCCGGAGCTCCTCTCTCAGTTAAAATTGGGCATCATATTTGACTTTTGTACTTCGTCTCCACAAATTCTCTGAGATTTGTCACCAACACAGCCTAGGTGAAAATTATATTTCCTGATCAACTTACCATGAACATTTCTATTCTGGCTTTCTAGAAGACTAATGATTCAAAAAATATTATTCTCTACTAAAATATTTGAATTTTGTTTTTATACAATTAACAACACTTTTCTGTGGTCATGTGTATCATATACAGAGATGCTCAGGCCCAAACAAAGATTTTTTGTGTCCTAAAATTATCTGAAGGATGTCACAGAAAGATGATGGGTTTTATGGATTCCCAAACCTGAATAGTTCCATAGATGTATATGCTCTAATGTATTCTGACAAGCAATACAGAAATTTACATATATTTCAAAATGGTCTTATTTTAAATCAATATTTAAACTTATGAAATTCAAAATGCATGAAACATTGGTATTATCTTACAAGTCTGAGTCATTGGATTGAAATTCATTTAACAGGTTGAGTAAGAAGCACAAAAGTATCAGGGATGTGGTTCCATAAAAAGCTGAATCTCCTGAATCCTCTTTAAAATAGGTTTGATTTTCACCTTGTCATGATCTTGGTGGGCTCAATGCTCATGCTTAATATCGTTCAAAGTTGTTCAGACTTATGGAAAAAAGGTTTATGACCCAGGCAATGGTAGAATTTTTCTTGAGGAGGAAATAAAACAACTAACATTTTCTTTCCAACTTGCTTTCCTGAACTTAATTTTATTTTGTATTTTGTATGAGCAAACAAAAAAACCAAATATATCTTGGCTCTCAAAAACTGAGATAGAATCAAAATCATTAAAATATCTTTGCCTGTTATTCACAGTTCTAAGCTTTAGTTAACATATGCTTGATTGAATTAAAGAACCTAAAATGGGGGAAAGCACAAGTTAATCCCTATAGCTCTGGAATTGTGAAACAGTTCTAGTTAAACAAATATTAGAAAACTGAAGCTGTAATGGACATAGCAAATGTTAGGCCATAATTATTTTGAAGATACCTAAAGCTCTGAGGTTAAAAGGGATTCAAACATAAATTAACAAGGAAAACACAGTGGTGAGTTGCTAATTGCTCCACTAAGATGGCAATGTGCAACTTTTGGGAAATTTTAGGACTTTGATCAGAATAGGAACAAAGACTTACACTTGGCCACAAAAAAAGAGACCATGGGGTTCTTAACAGGATGTGGGATATTTTGTTTGAAAATTGCAGGATGAAATTCAGTATATGTCCTTTGTAACTGGCTGTCATATCATGTAGTGGTAGTTATGCAACTACTGTGCAGGATATTAATTGCTGCCTTTCAATTAAAAACATTCCCAGTGAGTGGACAATGGTAACAACTGGTGATGTTTTTTAAATCCTGCATCTTAGGACCTCCTGGCTCATTAAACCCAATCTCATATTTCTTTTTGTTTTGGATCAACCAAAGAGGCACTATTATTGAAGACTAGTTGGACAGGGAGATCTTGATGCAGGGTTTTTTGTCCCTGAGATCAGCTCAGGTGGTTAGAGCATGGTGCTAATAATACCCAGGTTCTGGGTTTTATCCTTGCACAGGCCATTCACCTTAAACATTGGACTCAATGGTCCTTGTGGTCCTCAACTCTGAATATTCTGTGATCTTTTAGTCACATAAAAAATTAGTTCTGTTCATAAACCACTGCTTTCTCTACTGGCTAAATTTTTTATTTCAATAACTCTTAAACCTGCATAACATTTAACTTGTTTGCTCTACTAATATATATCAAAATAGTATTTTCCTCAAAATTCTTTGATTTTTGTATTTATCAAATTCTTTTATTTTTCTATATTTTTTCATTCTTTCAATTGTCCCAGGCATTTAGTTAGTTTTCTGAAAATTGGAGATTGCCATCTTGTATTTCAGAGGAGATCTTAATGTTTTATGTTTCCTTATTGAAAATATTGTTTGATATGGATTTTTTTTTTCTTGAGCCCAACTTGGAAATGGCTTGCAGTCAGTCTCTAATTCACTGTTTTCACTGTTTTTCTTAAGTTTCTTATAATTTATGATTTCAATTCTAACTTTCAGTTTTATTATAGACAGTCTTGAGAAAGCCTGGTACTGAATATTGGAAGTATTTGCCTAAGTGACAATTTTTTTGACAGGGAATGTTTTATTACCCTAGGTTGGTGAATGATGATCCTTCTTTCATTCATTCATATAATCCTGTGACTGACTTCATTATAAACTCATCCACAAAGCTATTTCAGTATCATAACCAATGTCTTTATCTAAGATGAATTCAAACATCATTATATATAGTGAAGCATATATATAACCATGTAAGTGAGTTTATATTAATATAAATTGTATATATAGTTGTCTTTCATCTACATTCTCAACTGTAAGCTCCCTTTTGTCATTTTATGGCTTTAGATTACATCTTGGTTAATGCACTTTGCATGTAACTGTGGCTTCCTGTCTACTGCACATTTTTAAGAGTAGTGTTGTAAGTTATTTAACTCATTTTCACAGTACATTTTGACTGATGAACTGGAAGAGCACAATTCCAGCTTTGTCACATGATAAAATATCTAATACTGTATTTTAGATGTAAATATATATAGGGATAATAAAGCTATGTTAATTGATATGATGATTAATCTTTCTTACCATGATTGAGAGTATGTTAGCCTAACCTATTAAAATATTTTCTCACTGAATTTGAAAATAAACCCTAATCCTATTTGGTGAAGAGAATGCCAAAACATATATAGTGATAAATAGTGTAGGGGTTATAATAAAAGCGTAGGTCTGTGACACAGTCTTGATCTACTGGTGACTTATATACTGAAAAAACATTTTAGAGTTACTGGATGTAGGATCCCTCTTACAGGAACAAAATAACCAGATTATGATTTTAAAATTCAGAATCTTTTATGGAAAAAATTGTTCAAGTGTAGGCAGAAAGGAAAATATTTGTACTGCAGTAAAACTTTCTATAGCTTACAATGTATCTGTATGATCGCTTCCTTGAATACCTGGGGATAAATCAAAAGGATTTATTAGAAAAAACAGACAAGAATGGCAAAATAATGACCCTGAAACTTTGTCTCCTCAAAGATGGTCTGGATAATTAATAGAAGAATTATATTATTATATGTGTAATAAGAATATATTAATAATAATTTCTTATTGTCCACCTTCTGTATGGAAAGCTTTTTGCCAAAGCTAATGGAATAGATTAGAAATCAGTGATTTACTGATTTCCAACAGGAAGACCAAAAATAGAAATTCCAGGCTCCTCCATACTGGTATGGACTGAGACAGGATCTACAATCAGCCTGCTGTCATTTTGTCATTAAGAATGCAGAAAATAACAAACTCAGTCAAACCTATTTTGTCTTGAACTAATGCTAATATATAAAAAAAAAAAAGACAGGGCATATACATATACACATATACAAACACATACACACACACACATACACATACACATACATATAATGAGTATTGCATAGTGTAGCAGAAACAAAAGAAACTGCAATTCCAAAATAGTATTGCTTTTTAGTTAGTGAAAAAATAACAAAGTATATTTAATAAAGGTATTAAGTGTGTGTATGTGCAACAGTAGGCAGGTAAAAGGAAACTCTCTGTGCTCCTGGAAACTCAGTTAAAAGGTGATTGAACCACGAGGTCTCATCCCCCCAAAACAGGGAGAACAGACTGATCATTTCAAGAATGTGGAAAAGCAAGCTGGAAGGTGGCACCTAGCCAGAGGCTGTAAAAAAATTTCTTGTAACCAATCAGCTGAACATGTGCTTAAGGCCAGAAAGACAAGAAAATCTGATGCTCAAAGTCTCAGAGAGAAAAAAAAAAAAAAAGATATGTTTTTGATAGGAAAGACAACATGCAGCTTGCTAATCACTATAGTAAGCAGAGAGTTGAGGTTCAGATTTTTTTCCTTTTTTTAGATCTCTGTGGCTACTCTGTTCAAAACAAAAGATTCAATTTAATTTCATAAATAACCTCTCACTGACTAGTCAAGTGTTTGATATATCTGAAAATAATTCACTTATCTGAAGCAAAATATGAACTTTGTACCTCAATAGCAGATTGCTCTTTGTAGCTGATGGGGCCCCTTTCAGGACTCACATTACGTAGTCATTTACACTGTGAGCAGCAGCACACTGAAACGATGGTTCGCTTTACGTCCATATCACAATCAACATTTGCATGGATGACTGCTTAGAATTCAAGGGAAGTAAGAACTGGGGCACGAACCAGCCTTTTTGTTCTGCTCATCTGAATAAGTTTATTCCCTCAAGGCTGCAGAAATGTTGAAGACGTTAAGTGTTCACTCAGAACAGAAGTTCTGTAGGCTGCATGGGGGCAGAAACTACCAGGGAATGTTTCGTATCAAATTTACACCCAACAGAGTGAGGATGAGTAATTGTTAGGTGAGAAGTTGCTACAGCTTTGTGTTAGCAGTTCTGAGTTCAGCTACAAGATATTATCTAAGACCCAATGGAGATCTGACTAGGTGACTCAGAAAATTAGTAATGGCTTATACAATCATTTCTAGGTCAACAGTTTGTATACACTGAACTTTATTCTGGTAAATCATCACTAGCTGATGACTCTTCTGTGGTCTCTGAATTGTTATTCTATATTTGTTTTAGTGAATGGACTACTTAAAATAACTGCCATGGCAGGCCGCCTTTGGCATAGCTGCTCATTGCTGCAGTAGAAACAGGGACCTGACTGGAATGGAGGATAGAGCTGCTCTGTCAGCCCTAGATCAGCTCTTTCAAAGCAGAAATGAGATGCTGCCGTGTAACATGGAAAAGGTAGAACAGAGAAATTTAAAACCATCTGAGACAACTGAACTGTCTGTTCTGATATTCCATATGAAAACTTAAATTCAGCAATTTCCCTTGAACTGAACTTGGTATCTTGTGTAAGTGAAATCCCTAAAGGCACCGAGATCCAGAATCATCCTTGCAAGATGCCTTCTCCTTTCAATTGGCTACTGGAAGAATGAAGGTTTTTTTACAGTGATTCCATTATTAAAGGACTTGAACTTGGATGGAAAAAATTTGGGCCTGAATCTGAAGAATCACATCGCTTCCTTTAGTTGCTTATTTCCAAATTTCTTCCAGTGCTTTTTCATTTCTCTCCAACAATTGTGTACTTCATTTCTAACCAGAATTCTCTTGTCTTCAGATCAGTCCTTAGCTAAGATTGTGTTTACCAAAGAGTTTGTATAGGCTTTTATTGTCAAATATAGCCTCTGAAGGTTACTATATATCATAGGTCCACCTATGAGAGCCACCTACTTCTACTTACACATTATATATGGACTAGGCATTTTAGAAATTGTATTTCTGCTTCTTTATTTACACTTAGAATTTCCATGCAAAGGCTTAAATTAAAAGAATCAGATAAGCAATTTCTCTCATTTAGATTACATCTAGATGCATCTTCTGCCCACAAAACAGGCTCAGTCCAATATTATCTGAGGACTAAGGGTTTTTTTTCATAACATATTTATTATACATTTGTTAAATCAGGTTTTGACATGACTGCAGGAAATCAGGTTTTCTACACTCTTTACAGTAGTTTCCATGTATTTTTCATTCCAGCGAGTTCTTTTCCATTTCAGTTGGGCTCAAAGAGTACCTTTGCAATCTCATGAACACACTGTTTACTAAATCATTAATACAAAGCATGTTTCAAAAACAGAATAAGTTTTCCAAAGCATGCTTTCAGAGGGGATAAGGAGACAGCATTTTCTTCAAAACTTGTTAGTGAGAAATTCAGAAGGTGGTTCTGAATGGGAACAACTGCACAGGGCAAACAGATATCAAAAATCAAGACTTTTATATGCCGCTTCAAAACAAATAAGGAACAATAACCTCAACACCCATGTTCTTCCTCTTCATCCTCTTTTTTTCTAACAGAAGAATTCCTGCTGATTTCTTCCTTGTGGAGGCTAGTGTTGAGCCCACCTTACCCCCACTCTCTTTGAAAATAAAGAAACTTTTGATTCTAGAGAAGAGCTCATTACAAAGCACTAATGTGACTGATTAATTTGTCCAGATACAGGTGGAAAAAGGCAAAAAAAAAAGCATTGGGAAAAACAAGAAAATTCAAGAAACTGGTTGACAGTTCCGTTTGTAACAGGATAAATTGAAAGAATAAGGAAAGTAAAGACAGTGCAAACCTGTTTTCCATATTTTACACCCGTGGAAGAGCTGCATTTATTTCTGTGATTTCACCTTGAGCTGTAAAATAGATTTGGGATAATTTTAAAAAATGTTTTTCAGGGATTAGGTACCTTCAGTTATATTAAATCACATAGAAAGTTGCAAAGACATTATTGAAGGGGACCTTTTATACTATTAGTGTTCAAGAAATTACGTTTTTGAAGTTTTTGGGACACTTTACTGTACTTCTGTGATAACAGGTGTTTGGATCATCTTAGCAACAAAAGCTGGGTTTCATACACATTACAGGGCATATGTGTTGTAAATAAGTGTGTGTGTATTTTAATACTCATTACAAGCTTCAGTGTTTATTGAAGTGTTTCAAACAGCAATAACTTTTTAAAGGAATAGATAACATATATGTGATACGATTTAACTGAATCAATGGAGTACAAAGTAATGGAAAAGTCTGATTTTCACTCCTTGGAGTACTTCTGATATTGGCTTTTCTCATACAGATAGCTTAGGGAAAATGTCCAAAGACCACCACTTACCTTGGCAAAAACCCTCAGCTAAACTAAAGTGTTCTAGATTTAAGTTCTGATGGCACTAGAAAGGGCCAGCTCAAAACCAGTTTATCACCTGACTCTTACTCCATAATTTACCATGATTTAGCTAATGGGTTCATGAGCAACTGCTAGAGGAATGAATTTGTTTAATCACTCCATCAGCATTGGTGATTCAATTACTTTTCAGTGCTACTTACAGGAATTAGAAGACAGATTTTGCCCACTTTTGAAATGTAATTCACAGTGGCCTTTGGGCACTAATATGCTAGAATGGCATCTAAATGCAGGAAGCTAAGCAAAACCACAGAGTTTGTAATTCCTCTGTCTCAGCAAATGTATAAATTTGAATACAAATATAAACGCATTCCTAAATAATGATGCCTTTGTTAATTTGAGCTGCAATGAAGATGACAAATTTTAATGAATGGTATGATTTTCCTCTTTCCAAATGTATTATTCAAACCACTTTATTTTTCATTGTTCACTAAGCAGTACTGGAATTAAAGAAACTATAAACATCTTCCAGCTTGAACAGAATTTTTTTACAAGCCGAATATTTGAAATTTGTTTGCTTTTTTGCAGTCTGCTTTTAAGAGTCTTAGTAGAGAGAGATTAGGCAACTTTTCTCCAAAATCGATTCTATATTATAGTTGAAGCAACTTGGACATGTTTCTTTTGCTTTCTTCTTAATTTTGTCCTACTAATATTAGTTTTCCAGACATCAAACTGGTAAGTAGGGTAGGCTGTAAATTCTTTGACATAGGCTTAATAGTTGAAAGAGTTCTTTCAGCACCCAGAACTTTAGTCTAATAGCCTACAGAAGTGTGGAAGTATTGTAGAATGTCATATTTCAGTTTTCTTATGTCACCCCTTTGCCAATCTGTATATTGGAAATTCCCTGTTAAAGAGCGTTGTTAGTACAACACTTAAGAGATCACACTTTAAGAAGTGTTTATCACTACTTTTATAATGTATTTTATTTTGTTGATTTTGTTAAGTGAGCAGTTTCTTGCTTGCAAGTCTGCCTCAACAGTTGTCTTTTGTTAGACCAGTTACTAAAACTGGAAGCATCTGAAAGCTTTGGATTTGTATGAACCTATTGGACTACAATGCTGGACCATTAACTCAACAACAGTTTCCCTCCTAAAACTATGCATGAGAACTCCCTGTGTCACTCTTTGTAGCTTCTGTGAACCCTTCCTCCCTGGAAATTTATCTACTATCTCTCACATAAAAAGTAGTGTATGGAATACAATAGAAGCATATCTCCAGAAACAAAAAAAAAACAACAAAAACCCTCCAAATTCCCAAAAAGGGGGGGAATATTTAGAATATATACAAAATATATTTCTTTTCCCTTAGTATTTTACACACACATGCTAAGGTGTGGTTATATCAGTCAAATTCCTCAGGACTAAGCTAAGAAATGATCAGACAGAAAGCTCTGTTACACTGCTGTAACAAGAATATTGTTCACATGTTTTTGTTTAGACAGGTCTTTTTTGTCCAGAGGTGCCAAAGTCGTTGTGAAAATAGTCCATTCCACCCTTTTCCAATTGTCACGTACAATTTGTGAGCAATGCTAAGATCCTTCATAGAATAATGAGATCTTTAATTTCACTGCACACCTGAAATGCTGGTCAGTGCAATAGGTGACTGGCTGAAATGTGCATACAAGGTATGAGTTATGCTTTCTTTTGTACTTTTGTGAAGACAGCGAAACAATTTCAACATGAAAAAAAAACAGAACCTAAACCAAACCGCACCCACAGCTCTTTGACTTTTAAACCAAAATTGCACTTGCTCTTTTGACTTCTTTATGAATCACTTAGTGTTTTTGAGGCTTTATGTGCCTTCTGTTCATAGCACAGGCAAACTTTTCATGAAATTGCCCATTTCATAGTAGCATTGCACTTATGGCCTCTTTCTGTTCCAGAGGAAAGAAAGATTATGTTTCTACATCCTTTAGTCCACAAGAGTCCAAATTTCATGTACTTTGACTGAAATATTGATATTTAGTGGAGTATTAAAAGTTTTCAATTTTTTGAGAACCTTATAGGAAGTAATTTTGAGTTAAGGAGAAGGGGAGGAGCAGCCTGTCCTTCAGAAAAGACAGGCTCTTCATATGAGAGGCAGCTCTTACAAAGGGCATGCTCCATTTGGCTTGTTTCCTAGGTAGGAGATGAAACAAGCCATGTTGCTTCAGGCAGATGAAAGCTGGGAAGGAGATGGGGGTTGGTTCTGACCCCAGTTCCTACTTGTCAAAAATGTGTGATTTTTTTCTCTATTTAAATATATTATAAAGAGCAGAGGGGGGCGGGTGAAAAATGGAGGAAGAAAGCCAAAAAAGTCAGCTATTTTCTGGCAGGTTAGCCATCAAGTCTCGTCATGAGAATGACTATTATGGTATGATACCAACCCTGCAATGTGGAATGCAAAAATGCCTTTTACTGAGAGTGTCCCATTTGTTTTTAAGGACCTGTGTGCCAAGAGGCTCTCCAGGAAACTGTTTAATACTGCAATCTTAAGGCAAAATATATTATTTTAACTGGAACTTTGTTCTTCAACTTAAACCTTTAACACCATCTTAAGGATCAGATTATTAAAAAGTAAAATGTGTTACAAATATATAAGTGTATATATATACATACAAATAATTTGAGCTTTATTTCTAATTTAATTTTAAGAAGCAAAGTGCTCAGACCTACCACAGGATGGACAGCACCTCTTTCTGAGAGAGGTCTGAGAGACTAAAAAATGCAGGGTCAGACTCCAAGCCTATCAGAGTACCATTGTTCTCTAGTCATATCCTATAGTCCTTATTAAATGAGATGCAGCAATCTCAGCTGGTATCTGAACTACAAATCTAACAAGTAACTGGGGAAGAATGTTATTTGCCCAGAGTATATTTCCCTCCTGGGAGAGATCCAGGTTAATGCTTGATAATCCTTTTGTATCCAGGGTTCAGGCTGTCTTTGCTTGAAGAAAACTTCTGCAGAAGTCACTAGCATTAATCTTGTAACGTAGGAATTAACACAGTTATGTTAACATTTATATCTTGAAAGCCTCTACAAATTGTCAAGCTAACAAGATGAACAAAACCTTTATTCTGAGAGATTTCCTTCTTAACAAAAAATCTCAATGTTGCATGTCATCTTTGTCTCTTGTCAATTTATGTTCCACAGCTTATTCTTTGTATAAAAGAAGCAGTCCCAGGGAAGTCATTAGGAAGTAGGAATATTATAAATGTTTGTCTAGAGCCAGAGTTTGCAATTTTATTGCTGCCTATTAGAGGTGTGAGAAATGGAAACTTTGCCCAAACTCAGGCACTGTTAGAAAATGTTGATAGCTGAGCAGATCCATTTTTAGTTCCAGCATGTTCTGCTGTGTAATTTCTTACAAATTCTTCATATATGTGCTTTGTTCTTTTTCTACCTGCAAGGTGAAGAGAAAATGCAGGAATTTGGTGGAAAGTTCTAGTAAGTATTAAATACTGGCAGTGAGAAAAAGAACTATCAAATATGGCCAGAGTAGAATATCATCCACATATATATCAACAATAAAGACATATTTACTTTGTGACTCAAATTGTGTGATATGTCTCACAGAACTCAGCATGATCAATATTATTAAATTAAATCTTCATCAGGTGGATTATAACATCTTAGAGGTATCAATTGCTTTTGAGAGCTTAAGAAGCTTGTTCTATGCAAAGCCTCTCTAGCTATGCTAAGTCTTGGAAAAGTTGCAGTCATTTGCATTTGGTACAACTACTTCTTTTATCATAACTTATGAAAAATAATCAGTATCACAAAGTTCATACTTTTAGCAATACACCCATTTGCTTTCTGAAACACAGAAAAATAGGTGGCTAATTATCAGAAAAAAATAGTTCAACTGAATATTTCCAAATTCTGCAAGTTATATCTAGTGCACTCATTAAACTT
This sequence comes from Emberiza elegans, assembly GCA_024865655.1. Classification (NCBI taxonomy): domain Eukaryota; kingdom Metazoa; phylum Chordata; class Aves; order Passeriformes; family Fringillidae; genus Emberiza; species Emberiza elegans. The sequence continues at coordinate 45,298,979 of JALJVW010000139.1, forward strand.
CTTGATACTGAAAATCTGTTTAAACTTCTGAAGCTCAGACTGAATCTGAACTTCCAGACACTTGGGAAAGTAACAAACTAGATATGTTCACATATTAGTCAGAAGTGCTGTTTAATAAAAAGAGAAACAATAATAATAATAATATGAATAAGTAATATGCATCCAAATAAATGTGTGGATTTGAGTATTAGTTTAATAAGATGATAGAACAATAAGGAAGCAATTAACTGAAAAGAAAACAAAATAAGAAACCCCCCCCCCCAAAATGCCTGTGAAGAAAAAATATTCTTGTCAGAAATGTTTTTCTTCTCCCTTATTTTAAATAATATCATTTTTAAATGCAAATATAGTTTTAATAATCTCTAGGAATACTTTTATATGTGGATTTCAGTTCAGATTTTTTAGTATAATACTAATTAAATCATGCATGTTTTTTGAATCCATGTTCTCTGGAAAATCAGAAAATGCTCAAGTAGGATTAATCTTTCACAGAATTAATTATTTTTTTTTCAGATCCATATAAACATGACAGGGTTTATTCCCACTTTTAAGTCTCTCTTATCTATGTTATATGTATGCTATATGGTTAATAGAAGCATCTCTCTGCCACATGTCTAGGGGACATGAGACATCACAGCTTGTGTACTAGAGCCATGAGGAGATATCTTATCTGATAGAAAGAGGAATTCCAGGTTGCATGGTAAAAGCATGCAATAATTGGTCTGAAATCACACTACCTACTTTTTAATTGTGGCTCCTCCACCTACAAGCTGCATATCACAGAATGACTTGACTCCAGACTTTAAAGGCCCTCCTAAAGCTCTTGCACACAAGGCTGGGTGAATGTAAACACTAGAAGCTTCTCCAGCCTGTGTGTGATTAACATTCCACTGCTATAAACCAGCAAAGAGCAGCAAAGGTTCTCAAGGGGGCAGGTCCTGGTAAGGCACTGCTGGCCACTGGAGTGCCTGAGCAAGGAGCAGAGGGGAGGCCAGAGAGGTCAGGGCTAGTCCAGAACGGGTCAGGCAGAGCAGCTGGGTCTCTTGAATGCCAAAGAAGATGGTCGGGGCAGGAGCGAGGCAAAATCAGGAGGCACTGTTCACTCTGGAGAATGCAGCTGGGCAGGGGAACTGGATGCAGTGCTTTGCATGTTTGTCTCCTCCACAAAAGAAAGACTTCAATAGTTTAGGGATGGCTGTGCTATACTTCTTCCTTGGAAGGAATGCAGGGAAGTAGATTTGTTTTCTCACATAGTATGGAAGTGATCCTTTATATCCTTTCCCTCTGCATGGGAACAGCGTCCTGGTGCTCAGACTTTTTTATCTATCTGAAGAGAAGGACTCCTACACTCCCATAGAATATATGGAAGATACGCTGCCAACAATATGATCAAGGACTTTTTCCCCCTTAAAAAGAAGAAAGCAATACCTGTGATCTCTTTATTTTTACATGAAGATCAATCATAATGACTGAGAAAAAGGATGATATCTAGAATTAGCTTTTGCTAAACTGCTAAAAACTTGACCTAGAATATTGATTTATATAGTTGTGGGGATATTAATTTTTTATTATTCAGTAAATATATTGCAATATGGTTGCATCCCTGAACATATAAACCAGTCTTGGGTAATTAATGAAGCAGAGAGTGTACACAATTTTTTTTTATGTGACATTTATCATAAAACAACATTAAATAGTTAAAGTTGTCTATCTCCTTTCCAGTTGAAAGAAAAATGTAATTCTTTACTAGAATTACATGTACAGGATATATGTTCAACTCTATGTGTGCAAGTCCATATCATGGAGAATTTCAAACCTATAAAGTCTTGGGGTAGCACAATAAACTTACAAATATATTGAGTCTCAATATATTCTTGAGCTATATATTCATTTTAGCTAAGAATGTATTTCTTTAATTTACTTTCCTTACATACATCTGTCTCCATGGATGTGCAAGGCTGTCAGTATATTTGACTTCTGTTTTCTAAGGGAACCCAATGATTCCTATTTCATATACTGAAAGCTATACACCGAGGTAGACATTCAACTTCAACAATCAACAAACTAAGCACAACAAGCCAGGCTTTCAGTATTAATGTAGACAGCAAAGCAACATCCAAGGATCAAGTGTTCTCATTGCATGTTTCAGATGAAAGACTTGGAATATCTTATATATCAGAGACTGGGACAGAGCCCTTTGTAGATACCTGATACTTTGCCCACAGGGGTAATATCTGAGCCACCTGCATCTTACTGCTGTGTTTCAAGTCTTTGTTGGTCACAGGACAGCAAAGGAATAAGAGCAACTAGACTTGAAAGGAGAAGAGGGAGTCAGCTGCAAATGACAACATTATAATGAACTGTCTTACCTATAGTAATTTATCAGAAAAATGAAGAAGTTTCAGCATCCTCCTCTCAATACCACCAGCTGTGTCTGAGCTGACAGTCTTTGCCATCAAGATCTTTGCAAAACACTGCTTACAGTGAAAGTGTGTGTGGGAGTGGGAAAACTGAGGGAATAAAAAAGAGTCTACTGCATTGATACAGTCACCACAACTAATTCTGATCCCAGGTTGTACTTTCTCATCATGTACCTCAATCACAAGCTGGGCCAGGCCAAGGAAAATGAACTATAAGTTCTAAAGAGATGTTGTCTTCTAGTGACTAAATATTTTTCTCTTAGTTTTTCAAAAACAGGATTTCCCAAAAGTTATAACCCCTGTTACATTTTTGGCTGGAAACTATTGTAATTTCTCTTCATATCTAGAAGAAAACTAAAGCCTATGCAGAAAGAACTAAAACTAAAAATTTTAGAGAATCATAAAGAATACAGTTGCAGTTTGTTGTATTTAGTATTTTCAGACAGAACTGAACATATCAACTATGCTGTTGAGAAGAGATAGAAGGACATTATTTTTTTACTGTACATTTTTTAGGTAGAATGGTGTGCTTTTGAGAGGCTGGAAAATACTAGAGGCATTTCATAGTACTGTTAAATGGGTATTTCAGTGTTACTTTGCTTCCCTTGCATTTCCTTGGATCTCTTAGCTTGAACCCATACCAGGCTAGCCACTGTGAAAATTTCTCAAACGTATTGAGCCTGGTGTCACTGCTACTCTCCAGCTTCTCAGATGTATTTCCAGCTGATCATCATGATACCCATGCCTATATGGTACAGGGGCTTTTGCAGCAGAACAAAACTGCCTTTTTAAGTGTTGCTGCTGTACAGCCAGTCACTAGTCCCCAAAAATACACCTGGGGCTGCATTCCCTGCCCTGTGTGCTGTGTGATCTAGCACTGGCAAGCCTGTCACACTGCATGGCTAACTATAGGGCAGACACCTACACTAAGTTTCATCAGCTCCTTCAATCAATGTTGGAAATCTCTTTTCTAACCCTACAGAGTAAAAATAGTTCTCTGTCCCAAAGTACTCAAGACACGCGCTGGGGAAAGAGAACAAAAATATGACATAAGTAGTGCATGCAAGTAAAAAAAAAATATTAACAGTACCTAAAACAATGGCAAAATTACTGGTTACGAAAATCAGAACCTGAAGATTGCTTTGTATGTTGCCACTGGAGATCAATTAGAGTAGCATGTGTATATTCTGAAAAGTAGACTTCTGCTGAATGCAGTGGCTGTTCACTGCAGCTGCTTGAGTGTGATATTATAGCGTAGACACCATCATCTCTTAAAATGTTTAATGATGCATGATAAATGATGTGCTTGTGAATTTTGTTACAGTTAAAAAGTCAATAAATATTAAGAGCACTGTAATCATTAACAAGATTTTTTTTTGCTTCCTTTTATATAAACACATCTAGTCATTCAATAATTTCAGATATCTAGTGGCTTGTTGGTGCTACAGTGGTGCAATTAATTTTTTTGGTTGAAGGGAAAAAAAAATCTCCAGAAATCTAAAGCAATGGATGGAAACTGAAACAATGAATGAGAATACTAAGTGTAAAGCAGTAGAAAGGAAAAGAGTAGTCTCCTGTTTTTCACTTTAGAAACAGTTGATGTAATAATTTTTTGGCTCTTTTTTTTTCCTCTTCATTTTGAAATACTAGTTATGTTAGTATCCTACTGAGCTAGAGGAAAAGTAATCATGCACACAAAGCAACTATGGGTTCGTCCATGTGAAGACATTGAAAATACTGTAAAACGTGAGTGAATCTGCATTCATCTTATCCCTGCATGCACCTTATACTTGCATTCAGAAATGAAAAAATCTCTGTGGGACTTTCTAGCACTTTGATTCTGAATGCTAACAAATGCAAGGACTATTACACATTTTAACTTATGTACATGCCTTGATTTAGGCCTTAGTGAGCTTGAATTAATGTTCCCAACAATTTTAATGCCAGCGACCATAAAACTCTTAGAAACCTTGCTTTTGGGGTGTCAAATAATGGCATAAACAAATTCTACAAAGTTAGAAGATAATTTTAAATGCTGTAATGCAGATTCCAATCTCCTTTGGCAATAAAGGTCACTAAAGCAACTTCACACACTCACGTCAATTTTTCTTACTGGGCTGAATTACACTATTCTCATAGGAGGAAAACCCATCACCATCCCACTATGTTCTTCAGCTAGGGTTTGGGTTGGGGCAACAGGATGAAGACTTAGGCAACTGAGATTTGCAGATGTTTTAGAATTTATAAGCTGTTTTCCTCTCTTTTGGAAAACCTATGCAACAGAATCAAATAGAACAAATGCAATAGAATCCTCTGACTTTGGAATGGAGTGTGTTCAGTGTCACTAAGGCCAAAGTTGTCTAAGAAACCAACACCATCTGTTTCCTCCCTTCAAGGATATTTATTCACTTTGAATTGTTTGTTCGTTCTTTAGAGATCACTTACTAATCCCTTTAGAAATTCTTTGTTATTTTTTGCTCAAAATGGTGTTATTGGGAAAAAATAATGTAAAAAAAATGCTTAATACTATTGTTTCTTGAATTCCAAATTCCACTTTAGGAAAATGCACAAAAGAACATAGACAATAATAGGGCATACAAGGCTTTTCTAAACCACAACTATGGAAAGGATTTAATGCTTTTTGAACAATTATATGCTAATTCTAATCCCATAAGGTTTCCATAATCCCATAACCTACTTTAGACATGGTTAACCAAGCAGGATCATCTTTTCCTCTCAGGAAGGGATTTCTAGAATAAGGAAATAAAAAATTTCTTATATCAAAATTATTTGTCCACTTATATCTGCTTATGTATTTTTCTGCCAGTTTTCCAATACTTTTGGAGCATCACTAAAATGATGAGAGTTAAAAGTTAATTGTAGTGATGTTTTAGGATCTAAGAAAACTGTCTACAGAGATAAGGAAGTATAGGTAATTTTCATTCATGGACTATAGGATATTTTCTTTCTTTCAAACTTCTAATGCATCTGAACAATTTTAGTGTCAGAACACTAGATAACAGCAAAAAGATGTGTGATCTCATTTATTATGGCAAGTATTGTTTCCTGTGCTGTTGTTTCTTTTTGAAGTGACAAAACTCTTTTACTCAGTCTTCTTAAAGGAAAACCTCAGCTGTGCCTGAGTTAAGAACTTCAGTGTTTTAGTCTGTGTTCTAGAATTGCAAACCCTGGAGTTGAACTACTGGTGTGAGAGCTAAAGAAATGTCTTATGCTATTCCTAAACAATATTTTAACAAATATCTCAGTGTAAGATCTACTGTTCTGAAGGTTCTATGACATAGGTCCAGGCCAAAGTAGTGAGCATGCCGAGGAAAAACCTACATGGTTTGTTTTTTCCCTTGTGATGTGAAGGTGTCTTTTGAACCTTCTTGAACTGGAAACAGGAGATTTGCATATAAGCCAATATTAGAACAATGAAACAATCTTGATTGTTCTGAGGAAGGCTTTGAAGGTGGCCACAAAAGTGGCACCAGTGGATGTCTGTGGCTGTTACTAATTAATGTGGGTAAGTTGGGCTTTGTGAACACATGCAGCTAAAAGTTACATTCAGTCACCTCAGAGCTAATGTAAATGAAGAATTACATGCCTGAAGAGGACAATGCCCTGTTTGGTACACTGTTCAGAGCTATGATCCAGACGCACTCAATCCTGATAACTGCAAATAGTCTACATATTAAAATTTAATTTTGAGCAAAGATTTTAATACCCCTAGTGCCAAAGTGTCTGCCTGAGCTCTACTGACATCGAGAGGTTAACATGCCTCATAAATTGTCTGAGGTTTCAGTGAGACTAAACCTTATAAACACATATTTTAAACACATATATCTCGCACTCACATGATTCAGCACAATCACCAAGATCATTCAAATGAAAATAAAATTTAGAAAACCCCAATATTATTGTGTTTCTTTTATAATTTTTTTCTGTAACTTGGTATTTATTGCCAGGAAGTGACAATATTTAAATAGTTTAAGTTCTAGTTTTACTTACTGTGTTGGGATTTATGCTAGAATTAAAAAAGTTTTCAAGCAGTGGCCTATGCTGACTAAAAGAAGGTTGTACTCTTCTCTTGTCTTGGTGTATTTGGACCATGTAGGAAGGAATTCCAGAGTTCCAATAGATCAGAAAGGCAGAGAGTGAATGTGCTGGATTGACCTTTTCTGGTTGTCAGGTGCCTACCAAACCACCCTGTCACTCCCTTCTCCATCAAAAACTCAGGGGGAGAAAAATACAATGGAAGGCTCATAGGTCAAGTTAAGAGCAAGGAGAGATGGCTCACTAATTGCCTTTGTGGGACAAAAAAACTCTGTTTGGGGAAATTAATTTAATTTATTGCAAATCATATTCAGAGTAGGATAACGAGAAATAACAACAAGTCTGAAATCACCTCCTTTCTCCTTGGGCTCAGCTTCACTCCTGACTTCTCTTCAGGGTCCTGCCAGGGCCTGTCCTGCTCCAGCAGAGGATCTCCTACAGGGTCACAGCTTCCTCTGTGCATAGTCACAGCGTGGGGTCCTCCGTGGGCTGCTGGGGAACCTCTGCTGTGGCACCTGGAGCATCCTCTCCCCATCCTTTTGCACTGATCCTGGTGTCTGCAGAGTTGTTTCTCTCCCATAGTCACTCCTCTCCCTGTGCTGCTTTGCACAGTGCATTTTCACCCCTTCATGAACTTGTTCTCACAACTCTTGGTCTGTCTGGGGGGCTCAGCTTTGGCCAGTGGTGGGTCCCTTGGGGCTGACTGGACTGGTTCTGTCAGACATGGGAAAAGCTGGGGTTTTCTCATAGAAGCCACCCTTGCAGCCTCCGTGCTACCAAAACCTTGCCAAATCAACCAAAGACAGTGAACCAGAATAAAAATAGGTAAAAAAGGACCTAAATGTCAGATCAATAAGGAGTTAAGAAGTGTCAGTTGAATTACTTCATGCCTTAAAGTACAAATGTTCAAACTTTGGGTTATTTTCCTTGTTATTTAAATGATACATAATGGTTCTATAAGTGAAACATGGAGTTTTAGGATAAAATATCTTTTATTCACAAATAATTAGAGTAAATATACTTGAAAATAATCTTAATATTAGATTTTAGTTTTACTCTTAAAAAAAGGAAAGTAATATTATTGCTATAATGAGTCATAGATTTGCTGTCTGGATAAAGAATTCATTACAGCAAGATTAGCAGGATGTTAGAAAGAATCCAGGAAAAGGGAATAATACTAAAATAAATTTTAGCTGGAATATTCTATGTTTTTTGTAAACAACCTGAAGCCCTAATCTAGTGGTTTAGGTAGAAGGTCACAGAAGTTCTCAAATTAAAGATATCACTTATAAGATTCCCAAATAAAATTTTTGAACCTATGTAGGAGGCTTACATAATGGAAAAGATATTTTCCACACATGTGATAGAATAATTTATTAGAGTTAAAGAAGATTTTAAATAAACTGAAGTAAAATATTTTTACCAAAGCATCATTGACTAATTATTTTTTTTTTTTTCGGGGGTGTAGGGGTGAATTTGGGCTGTGCTTTTTGGTTTGTTCATTTGGCATTTTTTTGTTTGTTTGTGTTTTGGTTTTTGTTTTTTTTTTTTTTAAGAAAATGCAATCAGTGACTCTGAAACATTTTGAACTTGGCTTCATCACATTATGTGTTCAGGGAAATTGGAAAATTTAGAATATTTACTTTTAACACTTTTTATTGAAATATTTTGCTTTTTTATTAGACTTTAAGAAAAATAAATTTTAAAAATACCAATAGTTCTCTCTTGTAAGCTCCTAGTAGTTATTTGGACTGTTAAAAACTGTCCAAGCTTAAGTAATGTTTTTGCTTCACTGCTGAACAAAGCCTTTTTTTTCACTGTTCTAGAGCTGCCCCCAGAGCAAAAGCAGTTGTTACGACTACAGCTGTGTTTGTAGTAGTTGAAAATGGTTCTGTGCATTTTGGTTTAGATCAAAACACAATCATATCAGGTATTGTAAGAGGGGGTTAGAATCCATTGCATGCCACTTGAAAATGGATAGCTGTTATTTCAGCGTTTTTTTATGAAGGCAGTCCTGCATTATCTAATGCTTTGTCTGCTCTTGCATATTTTATGGACTTGCAGGGGATAAGACAGGAGAGAAGTAGACTTTAAGTCTCAAGGCTGTTGAGGCTGCAAAATTCAGTCTAGCTATTAGCTCTGAGCTGGAGCTGTGCCTTTGCCAACAGAAAAGCAGCAGCATAAGTCACTGAGGTGAAGGTTTATTAATTCTTCCCTGCCTTCACTGGGTTTACATGGTAAAGATAAGGTCTCTACATTTAGAGCTTTGTAAGATAAGAGTAAGTGATACCTTATAGGCTGTTACGTGTATGACTTTTAGTACGTGCTACAAATTGCTGCTTGAGCTAAGGAGCAGTCACCTATTAACCTGCTGCTGGTTACACAGGCTCCAGATTGATTGCTGACAAGATTTTGCTGTTTCGAGGAAAAAAAAATAAAGTGGGAGACTACTCTTCTTTTCTAGTTCTGAAGAACCACAAGAACACAAAACAAATCCTACAGCTATGCTAAAAAAAGCTGAAACTTGCCTGTAATACAGGCTTCAAGTGTATTTTGCTGGGGGTTATGAACATTTGTAATCACTAATTAACTTAGCTATGAAGATAAAAACTGTTTTGTCAACACTGAGAGTTTCACTGAGGAGTGGGGAAAATTTAGGGTGGGTCATAACATGCAGCTCTGAAAAAAGTTTTTGCTTGTGTGGGATAAAGTTCTACTTGTCTGTGCTGGCAAAATGCTTGTATTATAGACATCTGATAAATCATGCATGAAAGAAAATGATAAGAGGGAATGTTTGTGTGCACACACTACAGAGCTGTGCATGTTGCAGTGCAGAGCTGTGAATGTTGTATTTCAAGTTAGTATTTATATTTTTTGGATGAGTAACAAAGTGAAAGGTTTTATGGGGTAGTGGATAAAAAATATTGACTTAGCTTTTTCTTAGAGGTAATTCAGGGTATTACAAAATTATGTGCTTTTGAAACATTTATGATATTTCACATGGACAGTTAAATATCTTTCTGACTCTGAATATACTAAGTACCTTCTTTACATACTGACTGGGAAGTGTGAGAATTATGTAAGCTTTGCAGTTGTTAACACTCAAGTTGTACACTGTGCAATAGTTTCAAAGAAACTAATAGTTAAAATGAGTTTCTAGAGAAAGGGTAGGGTTATATTAGAATTATGCACACTTTTTCATCCACGTAAATTTTTCTCACTATATTTACAGTGTTTCAAAATGGATATGACAGGCAACAAACCAAAAGGGGACAATGCAGTTAATATTGCCATACTGGTTGTTAGGTTGTGAGAGGGTAGGCTGGAATAATTTATGGGCTGAGAGAGTGACAGAAGATGTAACTTGAATCACTTTATTCTCCTTTAAACTTATTTATGCCACAGATCTGAGCCTTGGAACAAAGACTAATTTTTTAGGTAAAATCTGTTCTGCAGAGTTCTATCTCAACACGACCATCAATAAGTTTGCTTTTGTTGTTTGTTTTGATTTGAGCCTTTTTAGGCTGTTATGTATAAACTTGCTTGCCTCTATGTTATTCATGCTCTTAATATGGCCTAGATATATAGAAGAAATGTGAGAACACAATGTTACTTACTGGAAAGAGCATTGATGTTCTTATTTATATCACTGCATGGGAAGAAAAAGTTCAGTTAAAGTAATAAATACTTTACAGTATAACATCTCTGTGACCCCAAATTATGCAGAACAATGTTTTATGGGTGAACCTGTAAAGAATTTGGGGGGGAGAGGGAGAAGATAGCTAGATGTAAATTTATAATCTGCCATAAGACATTAAATTATATTGAAATAAGAGGGTATACATGAATATTTAACTTTTCTTTTATAACTGCTCTGATTATAGAGATTACATAGTTGCACATTCTATCTCTGGGAATAGGTTAGTGATGAGTGGTCTGTTAGAAAAAGATTAAATGTGTTTCTAGTAATTTTATCTGTAACAGCTGATCAGAAAACCTTTTTGGATTTGGGTTCATTTGAGATGTGCTGATCCCATTGGCTTATAGGGAATATTTACTAGAGGAATCAGTTTCCTCTCTGTGGTGTGTGTTTCAAGCTTTATGAATTGAAATGTTGGGTTACAGCAAATTGACTAGGGGGAAATGGGAAAAGCAGTTATAGGATTGATGTCCTGCAAATAATTGCACTCTTCTTGTTGTCTATTAAGATACCTAATTACATACATGAAAGAATGACAAGGTTTTCTTTCCCATCCACTTTTTTAGCTTCTGCTAGGACACAAAATTCAATTGGTACCTCTTATGAGGCAATGGACAGGTTCACTAAAGTGAACACTTAAGAATAGCTGTAGCCTGAACTCTGATCCAAGGCCTTGTAAAATAAATTTCACTTTATATATTAAGTGGAGCTTGGATTAGGTTTAAAGGTACTGTAGGTTTGAGAAATGCCATACAAACTGTGCTTAAAAAGTCTTCATGAAGCTATAATTCACTTTCTTGGCTTCCAAGTTCTACTTCTGTCATGGAATTGTGTGCTGCTATATCCTGTGCCTGCACAGTTTCTTGTCACAGTTTCAGGGACATATACAAGAGGACACAAGGGTTTGCCCTACATGGTTGTCACAGTGCTTTGGGATAGTGACAGCTCAAATTTCATTACAAAGGGTTTCTGAAATATATTAATGTAGCTTGTCTATACCACAGTGTTATGGACTGCATCAAGCTTCAAAGAAACCAAGGAAGTTATTTTATCTGTCAAATTATTACCTTTATTTTAAAGATAATGCATCTCTCTTCAATTTGTTTATAGGATTTAATTCACCTTATAAAGGGAAGATATTAAACTAATGTTGTTACAATCAAAATAGAAATTATTAATGCCTCATCTCTAATCAGCTTCAGACTTTGATTTATATGTTTTAACCTATTTCTATGTCGTACCAAATATATGGATTTGAAATAGCACACCTGCTGTTTATTTCTCTTCCTTCATGGTATTTTCTGAAAAAATGGTACTATATGTATTCCTTTCACTGAATTTGTTTAAAAAAAATATGTTTAAAAAAGATCAGATGGGCTTTCTAGAACAGTGATGATGAACATTATTGTCCTGCCATCTCTCTTTTCAGTGTATACTACTTCAGCAGAGTCCAGAGGAAGAGACTGGGGGAAACTCCAGTCTGAGCTGTGTTTGGTCCTGCTGCAGGGTCCACATCAGCCACTGTCCTCTGGATCATCTGACACCTTCCCACTCCAGTCTGAGCTGTGTTTGGTCCTGCTGCAGGGTCCACATCAGCCACTGCCCTCTGGATGATCTGACACCTTCCCAGAGCCCCTTCTCTTCTCTGGGTCCCGTCTCTGGAATGAGGTGATGCTCTTCTGGCTACTCTTCTCTAACAGCTTTACTAGAAATGAAACAGAATGGAAAGTACCTGAGATTTCTGAGCAAAGAGTGTTACTTATTTTAACAGAGTTCTATAAATATTTCATTAAATCTGGGTTTTCTATTATGTTGTGAACCCTGGGAAGAAAGCTCCTGCAGAAGTGAAGTTATTAGAAGCAAGAGCTACACCTGTCTAAAGTGAAGACATACAAAGCATAAGATTTTTTTCTGCTGCTCTCATTTCTGACTAATAAAGAAATATGGACATGTTTTTATTTCATTTTTATATGGCTGTATTTGAAGTAGGTTTGATTTCCATTGATCAGTTTTGAGACTGACTTAATATCCATCATCTTTCTATTTCACTTAGCTCTTCCAGATCCTAGCAAATTAGGCAATAGAAATTTTAGTGCCAGGGCTGCTTAGAGGATAGCAGAAGAAGAAGAGTTCTTGTATAAAAGTCTTCATGAAGCTATAATTCACTTTCTTGGCTTCCAAGTTCTACTTCTGTCATGGAATTGTGTGCTGCTATATCCTGTGCCTGCACAGTTTCTTGTCACATTTCAGGGACATATACAAGAGGACACAAGGGTTTGCCCTACATGGTTGTCACAGTGCTTTGGGATAGTGACAGCTCAAATTTCATTACAAAGGGTTTCTGAAATATATTAATGTAGCTTGTCTATACCACAGTGTTATGGACTGCATCAAGCTTCAAAAGAAACCAAGGAAGTTATTTTATCTGTCAAATTATTACCTTTATTTTTAAAGATAATGCATCTCTCTTCAATTTGTTTATAGGATTTAATTCACCTTATAAAGGGAAGATATTAAACTAATGTTGTTACAATCAAAATAGAATTATTAATGTCTCATCTCTAATCAGCTTCAGACTTTGATTTATATGTTTTAACCTATTTCTATGTCGTACCAAATATATGGATTTGAAATAGCACACCTGCTGTTTATTTCTCTTCCTTCATGGTATTTTCTGAAAAAATGGTACTATATGTATTCTTTTCACTGAATTTGTTTAAAAAAAATATGTTTAAAAAAGATCAGATGGGCTTTCTAGAACAGTGATGATGAACATTATTGTCCTGCCATCTCTCTTTTCAGTGTATACTACTTCAGCAGAGTCCAGAGGAAGAGACTGGGGGAAACTCCAGTCTGAGCTGTGTTTGGTCCTGCTGCAGGGTCCACATCAGCCACTGCCCTCTGGATGATCTGACACCTTCCCAGAGCCCCTTCTCTTCTCTGGGTCCCGTCTCTGGAATGAGGTGATGCTCTTCTGGCTACTCTTCTCTAACAGCTTTACCAGAAATGAAACAGAATGGAAAGTACCTGAGATTTCTGAGCAAAGAGTGTTACTTATTTTAACAGAGTTCTATAAATATTTCATTAAATCTGGGTTTTCTATTATGTTGTGAACCCTGGGAAGAAAGCTCCTGCAGAAGTGAAGTTATTAGAAGCAAGAGCTACACCTGTGTAAAGTGAAGACATACAAAGCGTAAGATTTTTTTCTGCTGCTCTCATTTCTGACTAATAAAGAAATATGGACATGTTTTTATTTCATTTTTATATGGCTGTATTTGGAGTAGGTTTGATTTCCATTGATCAGTTTTGAGACTGACTTAATAGCCATCATCTTTCTATTTCACTTAGCTCTTCCAGATCCTAGCAAATTAGGCAATAGAAATTTTAGTGCCAGGGCTGCTTAGAGGATAGCAGAAGAAGAAGAGTTCTTGTATATTGAAACTCTGCATAAGTATGAGCAAGTAACTCATGACATCTGCACAAAAGCATTTGTTAGGAAAGTCTTTAGACACCTGGAGCAACCATCCTACCTAACTGTAGGCATTAAAGAACAAATGTGGATTTTAGCTTCCTAACATCACATAAAAGTGGAGATGAGCTCTCTCTGTCTGTCATCTTGCTGAGGGTCTGAATTGCCTTTTAGCAGTTACTGAAATACCCTCACAGAGGGAGCAAAGGGTGAATAGGCTTCTGACTAGACTCCTGAGGTTTATAGGGATTAATTTTCATTTATATATGCTGCAAATTTGTAAGTTGAGAATGCAGTCATCCTGCCAGAGCTGGATGTCACTGTGCTAAAGCTGTCTTGGACCAGGTCTCTGGCTTACTCTTGGGCATGTTCTGACAGGTTTGGCTGGTTTTGACACACATATGTCACATAACATTGCACATAGATCCAGGCTGTGAATCCAGAGGTGTTTAATGCTGCTTGTCATTAGAAACCCAAAGCAAGGGAAAAGTCCAGGTTTGAAATAGTCTCCTTTTGATAGCATTACTCACTGCTTCCTACCCTGCTCAACAAGGTGGTTATTGTTAATTTCATTTTAATGATCCAAAAATTTTAAAGCTTACAGGAGGTGGAAGCAAGGACAGGTAGCACAACAGGAATACAGAGAGATTATCTAAATAGCCAGGGATCAGGTTAGGAAAGCTAAAGCTCTGATAGAATTAAATCTGGTCTGGAACATCAAGGGCAATAAGAAAAGGTACTGTAGATATGGTGGTGATAAAAAAGAAGACCAGGGAGAACACAGGCCCTCTCAAAAGAAAAAGTGAGACCTGGTTACCCGGAAGATGGAGAAGGCTGGGGTGCTCAACAACTTTTTTGTTTCAGTCTTCACCAGCAGGTATTCTTGCCACACCCACCACCTTGCAGAGGGCAAAGCCAAGGACTGGGACGGTGGAGGAACATCTATTGTAGGACAGGATCAGTTCTGAGACCATCCAAGGAACATGGAGTTGTAAAAGTCCTTGTGACTTGATAAGATGCATCTGAGGGTTCTGGGAGAACTGGTGGAGGAAGTGGCAAAGACACTATCTGGATATTTGAGAAGTCCTTGCAGTCTGGTAAAGTTTCCATTGGCTGGAAAAAGGGAAGCATAAGTCACACTTTTGAGAAAAGAAATAAGGAAGGCCTAAGAAATTAAAGGCCAGTCAGTGTCACCTCAGTGTCTGACAAGACCATGGAGCCGATCCTCCTTGAAGCTATGTGTGTAGAAAATTAGGTGAATAGTGACAGCCAACATGGCTTCACCAGGGACCTTACCAGGCTTGACAGGGGGCCTGTGTGAACCTCATAAAGTTCAACAAGGCCAAGTGCAAGATGCTGCAGCGTGGGTCAGGGTGACCCCAAGCACAAATACAGGCTGGTCAGAGAATAGATTGAGAACATCCTGGGGAGGGCTTGAGTGTGCTGGTGAACCTCACCTTGACTTAGCAATGTGTGCTCACAGCCCAGAAAGCCAGTTGTGTCCCCGGCTGCATCCAAAGCAGCATGGCCAGCAGGGTGAGAGAGGGGATTCTGTGCCTCTAATCTGCTCTGGTGAGACCCCACCTGCAGAGCTGCATCCAGCTCTGGTGCCTCATCCATGAGAAGGTCATGGATATGCTGAAGCAAATCCACAAGAGGGCTATGAAGGTGATCAGAGAGCTGGAGAGCCTCTTATGAAGACAGGCTGAGAGAGCTGGGGTTACTCAGCCTGAAGAAAAGTCTCCAGGGAGACCTTATAGCAGCCTTTGAGCTAAAGGGGACTGACAAGAAAGCTGGAGAGGGGCATTTTACAAGGGCATACAGTAATAGGACAAAGGGGAATGGCTTCAAACTGAAAGATAGTAGGTTTAGATTAGACATTAGAAATAAATTCTTAATTCTGAGGGTGGTGAGGCACAAGCAGATTTCCTAGAGAAGCTGTGGATGCCCTGTCCTGGAAGTGTTCAAGGCCAAGTTGGATGGGGCTCTGAGCAACCTGGTCTAGTGGAAATTGTGCCTGTTCATGGTAGAGGAGGTGGAACTAGATGATCTTTAAGGTTCCTTCCAACACAAACTATTTTATGATTCTCTGAAAAATACATAAACATCTGATCTACTGTTTGCAGATACATAATAAAGCCTTGTAAATTCAAACAAGTTTGGAAGTTGAAAATTTGGAAAATTCACATTAAGCTCTTCTTCAGTCTGAGCTAAAGTCACCTTGCAACATCAGAAAAAGGTTATAAAAGGGCATGGATCTAAACCAGTGTGTCTTTTACATATCCATTGGATCATATTTCCTCCCTTTTACATAATAAATTTTTAGTAAAGGACCTGTGCATCAGGGACATTAGGACTGCATTTTTGCTTAGACAGTAGAAATATGGAAAAGCTGGTATAATTATTATACAGTTTATTTCTGATGATACCTTGAAGAACTAAATGGTTTACTTGCAGATTTGCATGAATGTTCACAATAAAAGCTCTCCCCCAACACTAACCAACCAATCAAGCAATCAAATAAAAAAATTGGTTCCATAAATTGTCCTTGATTTAGAGCATGTAGCAGCTCCTTTTCTGAAGACAAAGTCTAATTTTTTTGTTATAGTTGCAGACAGTTTGTTCAGCTTATTCAACTAAGAAGAAATTATTAGAAGGCAAACAGAGAATTCATTCAATTCAGAAGGCTTGTCCAAGTATTACTGAACTACGAACTTACTGAAACATAGAGTGCTGTAAAGGCCCTTATTGTAAGTTAGACATAAATATTGCCAATAAATACTGGCTCCTGAATAATATACTTTCTTACAGTTCAAAGACATGTTCTATTATAAACTGCAGAAATACCAATGTTGCTTCAGTTACAAACATCTGTTCAGAACATTGCTTTAGTCAGCACAGCTTGTTTTAAAAGCAGAAACCTGCAGAAAACACCAAGCTCTAGCCATTACATGAGTTGAAGGCTTTTCACACCTCTGTGAGGTACAAGTTTACGCAAGCTTTCATAAATCAATAAACTTTAAATGAAAGCCTTACACCATTTTGTGTGTAAAAGCGTTTGCAAAATTCACTCAGTGACAGGTATAAACAAAATAATGTCCTTGGCTAAGAATGGGTCTTTTAATTGTGTATATAAATAAAGTATTTCTTCAATCACTTCATGACTAAGATTGGATCTCTACTCAAAAATATTATCCTGGGCAATATTTTCAGAAAGCTGTTGGTAGAAGTAATAAAAATTTTCAAAACATCCCTGGCAAAAAATCTTATGAAACCTATGGAATTTAAACCTTTAGAGGAAACATGTAAGATTTATCACTATCTTACTTCAATTTCTCTGGCAGAACTACAGAATAATTGTGGAGGGCCATGCAAAAGAACTTCTGTAAGGACACAGATGCATATAAGTCATAGCCTGTGCTTATTTGCAATAGGAATTAAAGGAATAATAGGGTTTTTTTCTCTTTTAAATGACATTCACACTCCTGGTATAATAGTATGCCTTTTACAGCAATGACAGATGGATTCAGAGGGTTGAAGAGCAGCATTAAGCAGCATTGAAATTTACATGTGTATATCTATTATATTTACATTGATAACTCATTTTTTTGTGTCATTCTGAAATATTGCCACCATAATATCTAAACATGTATTATGGATCCTTTTTGCTTCTTCATATGACTTTAATGTTTCCTATATATGTTTTACTTTATTTGGGTGATTGAATTCGGCAAGGTTTTCACATTTTATCTTTAAATCATTTCAGATGAAAATTCTCAGCAGAGATGTTTTCCTCTTCCTAGTGTGTTCTTAAGCTTTGACTAGACCAACTAAAATTTAACTGAGAAGCTAAACTCCTTCCACTTAAATCTCTGAGCCATTTGTGAATAATTACTCACTACTTTTTTCCCCCAGTGTGATGTTTCTGTGTGATGTTTAAATTCCTATTGTCCAGATCTGTGTCCCTCATGCAGATTTCTACCCATTTTCAATAAATCTTTTAGGCTCATATCTTAGTTTCTTCTAGGAGCAGAAATAAAAGTTTCTACAGAGGCAAAAAGGATAATCCTGTAATATAGTCTCTGTAAAACACACTCAGAAAACCTCTCTCCAGTTTGCAAAAAGAAACATTATCTTTCATGCAGGTTATTAAACACAGGTTATTAAGCAAAAATATGCATTCATTTCATGTTGATGATGTTGATAATGGAAATTCATTTTTAACCAGGGCAGCTAATAAGTTAATGGCACAAGTTGAATTTATTTTGTTCTTCTAAAAATTCAAAACTATTTGCTCAAAGACTAGTTTAATTTTATACTTACCAATTATCAGCTTAGGTTTCAAATGTCATTTTTAATCAGAGCAAGAGATTCCAATACTATCATCATAACAAATCATTTCATACATTGACTCAGAACATGAAGAGATTGTTTGATTGAAGGCATGAACTAGAAGAAGTCACTGTTTGTAACACTTTGTGGGGGAGTTAAAAAACTAAACTAACCCAGCCCTTTATCTTATTGTATTCAGATAAAATTTTCTTCAAAGTTTACATTTCTAGATTTTGGATTAAAAAATTAACATTATTATTAATTTTTTTTTTTTTAAATTAAGATCTGGAGTCCTATTCAGAATACTTCTGAATCAAGATTAGATCAGCTTTCAGATACCTTTTCACTTGCAAATGATTTATTTTATGCAAACAAATGCTCACATTTTCAAGCATTACTTAATTGGAACATTTCACAGGTGTTATTAATCTCCTAACAAAAATGAGATCTCATCAGTTGAAAGATTGTTATTCAGTACAATAAAAATTATTTTTATAACGCTGAAATTGTTTACTGCATTTGTGACTATCAAACAATTTATTTTTCTTCCCAGCAAATCTTACTTTTCTAGCGGCGCAAATTTCCCATTGTAAGTACTGACAGTGAAATATTTTTCTCAGAACCAGAATGATTACTGCTTTGGTACTAGAAGAACTTTACATAAAAGAGCAACACTGAGATTCAGCAAGTCACTAAAGTTTCTAAAATATTTTTCCTCTTTTTTTTTTTTGTCCTTTTTTTAATCTCATCTCAAAAATATTCTTCAGGTGATATTAGTAGTGTATCTTAACAGCTGAAGAAAGATAAAAATGGCAAAACCACTTTCAAAACACTTTAAATATTTCTAATAGATTTTTATAAAATAGGTACAGAATACCTGATGTTTTATTAGTTCTTTGATGAAAGTATTGCTATAATCAATTTGTAGTAAGGAATTAATGTATCCCAAATATCTGTGGGTATATTGCTTATTCAATACTATAACATCCCTCTAGTAGAGTGCACTAATATATAGTCCCTCACTGTAAATCTATATAGGATAAGTATATAAATATATATTAACCTAGTTAAAAAGAAATCAAAAAGCCAATGGGGTGTTCATTATGACCTTGCTGTTACTCACCATTCATCACATAAAGGCAGAATGAAAAGCACAATTTAAAAAAATTTGTAGATTCTTAATTCTATCAAGCAAAATAAGATATTTCTTGGGTTTTTTCTTCCTCATTGAAGCTCAAGTTTACAAGCTGGACATTAGTTCTTTGTGTGCGAGATCTCCCTAAAAAGAAGAGCTACAATTGGATGAAGATCCAGAATAACAAGTTTGGGTTTTTATAGTCCTTGATATAATGAAAGCAGGTGAAGCTTATACTATTTAAATGGTGCTGTAGATATTTACTTGTCAGCAACTGGTGCATAGAAGATAGTAATTAAAGTAAAATTTTCATTTTTTAGGTACTCACCCTTGATTACTGCCAATTGAATTCTTGTTGTGTAGACATATAATCAATCATTGGTGTGACTTTACTCTTCATGGTGTGCTAAAGCACATAGCTGATATTTCAGGTTGATTACCAACTCCCAGAATTCTATTTTGCTATTCTATACAATAATTAATGAAAGCTACATGTGCAGACCCACTTATTTTATTGAAATTCAAATTACTGTGCAGTAAAGTTTCTGAAATATATGGCATAAATTGTGGAGGCCAACATGATTATAAATAAAATTATTCATATCTATGCAGTATTTACTTAACTTCCGCATTTAGAAGTCTCCTGTCATGTTTTCTTTTTGAAATGATACCCTAAGGAGAGATTCCTGGGGCAAAAATGTAAAAAACATTATGAAAGCCAGTTCCCTTAGTTGTAGGCAAATCTTACTATAATGAAGATTTCTCTAACAAAATCATTGTTTTTAAACAAGATTCTCTCAGGCTTGAATACTGCGTGTCCCAGAAAGAAAACGTCTTTACAATTTGCTTTATTTCAGAGTGGCCTTTTCTAAGGGCACTCTGAGCTCAGCTCAGGTCTCAACCCATTCATTGAAAGGACACCAGATTTTTCAAAAATCAGAGGTGCAGCACGGCTGTCTGAAACATAGGTGTTCTGTGATGAACATCACAACAGCTTCCTTTGAGACTTACCAGCGTTGGAAAGAGTTCAAAATCTGATTTAGATTAAACACAAAAATTATGCTTCAAGGTGAATTTTGTAGTAACTGTTTTTTGAAATAAAGTGCAAATATCTTAATTTTAATTGATTTTCTTCATTTTTGAAGCCTTTGATAGAGTATCAAACAGGGAGTTTAAGCCAGAACTCATAAATACTGACTGGTGCTTAAAGAAATCGAGGCAAGGAGTCGCCTCTGTTCTCTTGAAACTTCAAGGCTTTATCTGTATATGTTTTATTCATATACATATATTATTATTTTTTAACAACCCCACGTTCTATGAACCTAAAAATAGAAAAATTCTCTTCATGGAGGTAGTTTGTATTAGAGATCTAATAAATAAAAGCCAAACAATGAATCAAAAACTGGTGGTCCAGAAAAGGAATAGTATGTTAGTTTGTGATTTTAAAAATAGCAGTAACCAATTTTTACAAAAATTGGGGTAGAGGAGGAGGTTGACTGATCACTCAAAAACATATGTTTTCCTGTGGAAAAACTAGCCTCTGTTTGTCTTTCTGATCTTTGGTATTTTTTCTCAACAAGAGGGGTATTGGTTTATATTTATCCTACACTGATGAGAGTGAGTCTTTGCTATTCAAAGAATAGAGAAATGAGTCATTTATTCACTTATTTAAGTGAAGCATTTTGAATTTGAAATTAGCATGCTTTCAAAGTATATAAAAAAGAGTGGAGGGGGGAAAAGCAAGAGGACTGATTCAAAAGAAGTAGAAATGTAAGGTTCTCATTTGATGGCTTGAATGAATACTTTCTTGGCCAAGAGCCATTAAAAAAAACCAAAAAAACCAAAAAAACAACCAAACCTAAGCAGGGCACAGAGCATTGCAATCTCCACTCCAATGCAAAGGAGTATTTTTAAAATATGTGATTTTCTGGTGACCATTAATGACTTGAGTAGAAGGCAAACACAATGCCCTGCTGCCAAGAGGGCCACATGATTTGCTTTGGACTGGGAAAGAAGTCCATACTCTCTTTCAAATCCTAGAATATTTAGAGAAGATGGTAAGAGATATTTATATATATATCACACACAAACATACATGTATGCATGTACTTATACATGTAAACACAATTATCTTTTTTTTCCAGTGAGTGTATCTAATATTTAGGTGTGGTAAACGCACAGAGAAAATGTTCTATTATTGACATTTTCTGCAGGGTCAAATATTCAGAGCATGATACACACCCTTAGTGTTATGATGATGTGTAATACAGCATACCCCACGACTTACTGGTTGGTCCTGCTAGTGGCAATGTTTTTTACAAAGGGATTTGCTATCAATGCTAAATAGCATACCTAATGAAAAAAAATATTTGTCATGCTATTTAGAATCATTTTTCTGTTTTGTATGGAAATACTATGATGGGAAATTTCTTTTGGGACTGGAAACTTTAGGACGAATCATGCATAAACTCAAGAAGATTATGGGCAGCAAGAGGAATTTCTGGGTCTTAGGACACAGTGCAATAATAATGGCAAATTACAACATTTACTGACCTGAGTCAACCGCACCACGTAATGTATGAGAGAGAAGCACTGCCTATTTCCTCCTCGTATAAATCTTATCTTTTTTCTTAGGGAGACAAATAGATAGTGACAAGGAGGGGAGTAATTGCATCAATCAGGGGTCTGGGATCTAATTTAGAATTCAGAAATATTTGTTGATAGATAGAAGCAGTGAATCTTTCCTCTCACATAAGTTATTTAGCTAAACACCTTTAGAAAACACCATCGTTTATTGTATCCCATGCATCAGTGTATTTATTTAACCCGTGAGTAAATCTTCACATCTGATTTTAAACTGGTGAGTAAGATGCTGCCTAAGGGTTTAATCACCACTTATCTGGGTAGAGAATTTAGGAGTTATGCCTTTTAATTAGTCACCTTGGCTGAAATGTCTGTGGATTAGGGAGGCACAATGAGTAGTTACGGCTATGTAACCATCTGTGAAAAATATTGTGAGAATATTCTGGTTTCATGATTTCTTGATTTTTTTTTCCTCTAGGTATGTTATACTACAAACCATATAAAAACCCTATAGATTAGTGTATATAGCATCCAATAATGTAGCTTCACTGTTTCCCCTCTGAGTTTTTCTCTCATTGTAGCCATCACTATCTGTGGAATGGGAGATATGAGAAACCCATACTTTGACATTTTATCTTCCATCCACAAGGGTAGAAACCTTGTAGGGATTGCTGTGTGAGGAGGACACTCCACTTGGGAACTACAACAGGCTTCAGCTCAGTACAGCTGAGCAGCACATGGGTGCAGTTCTGACTTGTGGTCATTCTCTAAGATCACATGGCAAACAGTGAGAAGAAAATCCAGAAAAAATATGCTGAGATCACATCAGCCAGTTTACCCAGTGACCACTCTAGCCTCTTTCAGATCAATTTTTATTCCTCTTTCAATTAATTTTTTTTTAATTTGTTGAGAAAAAGAGGATGGAACAGTTACATCCTAGCTTAGGTCCTATATCTATTTCTGGGAATTTTGATGCATTTATCAAGACTATACTACATTCATTACAGTGAAGTAAACAACATTTGAAAGTGGGAAAATAAAGATATTAGGCATTTAAGCATATAAATACATGGTAAATTAATTTTTAACTTTGACAACTTAATGAAAATTTTAGAGATGATGTCACCGTCATCAGGAAAAGCAAGATTCAGACAAGTCATGAATGGGGCTTTTGTGGATTACGGTTGTTACTGTCAGGAAATAAAGACCCTAAAATATTTTTAAGCCACTATTTCAACAGTCTATATTTTATAGTACATTAAAATTTGGGTGAAGACATTGTAACTAGGTTGTTCTTTAAGCCTTGTCCCAGGTGAAAGGTTAGAGATAGGCCGGATCCAAAATGAAGACAGAAATTGCAAAAAAGTCACGAGCTGGCTTTATGCATTACTCATGGGGAATGGATGACAGAATCATTGCTAATCCATGAAGATATTTTTGTCAGTTACCTAAAATATTAATCTCTCCTGAATAAGATGGTTCCTGCGTGATACAAATCTCCAGCTACCCTTCACAGAGTGTCAGTGTCTGAAGAGGTGCCAGGTAAATGAAGAATGTCAAATGCCAATTCTCAGAGAAAATTTAAATCTAGGATCCCTTTGTACATAAGGCTAGAAAAGCAGTCACTGATGACTGTATCTAGAAGAAAGGACTTTTACTGTAATTTTTTATTAAGAAATCTGATGGGAGTTGTTTATTTGCTTCCCCTCCGAGCCACCCAGCTGTTCCTTCTATTTGTGGTCTTAGAGCTAATTACATAATGTCCCTAATTTATACTCACTAGTAAATCAGATCAGAGCATTACCTGGAGGGCAAGCTCTAATTAGAGGAATTTCAGAACAAATTGTCTAAAGAGCTTGTTTAGTGTGATTAAATGCAAGTGACGGGACTGTCTCTCTCTCTCCCCACTCCTTTTTTTATAAACATGAATATTTACCTTGCCCAAAACCTTGCAAATTAAGTAAAGAATCCCAACAATGACAGTTTTAATTAAAGGGGTACAAAATAAATGGCAGTGCTACCCAAGAGAGCAAACTGAATATATGCAGATTAATGCTCTGTTCTCTTACTACATTTTTAATATCTTAGAAATAACAAAGTGGACAGTAAGAGCCTTACGTCGTGGATAAATGGAAGAAAGATAAATGTGTATTCCCAGATTATATTGTGTCCTCAGCATGTTGCCTAGGAACACAGAAAAACAAAGAAGAAATGTATGCAGTCATTTGTCCTATATAGCTTTGGAAAATATATGGTCTCATCTTTAAAATGACACCTATTTGTCAAGATGTGTTATCAAAGGCCTTGCTGAGCAGTGGAAAGGACTAGGTAGAAATGATCCTCTGTACTTTGCCTGGGGAAGGATTAGAGCTCAACAGTTTGTATCAGCAGTAGTTAAATGTCCTGAAAGTAGAAAGATCCTAATCTTTTCCAAACTGTCTCAAACAGCTATCTGGAGTTTATGAGTAGAACAGTGGGCATCGAAGAAAACTATGTAGTCAAACTAAAGAAGAGATGTTACTTTTATGTTCAGTAGGTGGTGCAAATTCTGGTGGGGACACTGGAATCAGATTAATCCATTAAGATCCACCAATAGAGGAAAGAGAAGTGAATGGAGATTTAAGAAATGAATACTGAAATTTTTATACTTTATTCCATATTGTGCTTATGGAAATGTAAACCATCTGTTTTACAAGACAATGAAAAGGCTAATATATCACCATGCTCTGCCCTATTCCAGGTACCTTTGAATTCCTACTGTACTGTGAGGTTGTTTGCAATTCTGTAATTAAATTTCTTGTCCTTGGTAGACCTTGAATAGCTTGACTCCATTATTCCACAGTAACTAAGGTAATGTCAGCCTCTTCTTCCTGAAGTGACATCCCTCTTGTGTGCAAGGACATCATGTAAATTTTTTCCTGAAGAAGATACCATGAACTACTTTTTTAGCAATCTTCTTGTATAAAAATAGCAAGAACTTGAAACAAGTGCTACAAAGGTTATTTTAATGTGTACCCACTTCTTGGGCACATTAGGATAATGTAGCAATTATCAGCTGAAATAATAGCTTCTCTTCCCTGCCTGTTGATTAGAAAGCAAAAGAAATAAATCATGTAAGCAGCATATGAAGCCTGCTGAATGAATCTTGAAACACTTTGATTTGCTCTCCAACTGATCTTTACAGCATTTAGGAACAAGTACTTTTCTAGTCTCCCTAGATAAACAACTCTTGAGAAAATATTAACCGGCTGAAAGTGATATCCCTTAGGGAAAATCCCTTATTACAGAGCAGCAAAAGCTGCTAGAAGTAGGTGACTGCCAAGATTCTGTAATAAAAGCAGTAGTTCATAACACAGGCAAAGTGAAATGAAGGAAAACAAAATCCTCATGGGCTACAAGTTAGTACATGGTGCCAATCTCCCAGAAGGCTTAAAAAAAATTCTCAAATTCTCAGAAGGAAAAAAATACTTGAAGCTTCTTTTTTTTTTTTTTTTTTTTTTCCCTTAAGAAAAACACAATGTTTTTCCTTTTATAAGATTGGCTAATTCTCCAGATCTAAGCATTGCTAGACATATCCTGATGCATATTATTTTGACAGGTGAAGTTTACAGTCAAGAACTCCTGTGAATGCACATAAGAACTAAGAAATTTCCCTAAAGTTTTTCTTGAACCTTGAAAGAGATAAAATAAATTAATGTACAATCTGCAGTTATTTTTAATAGTAAGTATGCTTGAAACCTTGTATCCAGCTCTGTTTAGTGGGTTAGAGTAGAAATGCACAGTTTCGATCAGTTCTAGGATCCACCTCCTGCAGGGTGAATGTAAAGAACCTGTCTTAGGTGTGTATTGTAACTTTTCTTATTTCCTTCATATTGTACTCACTTTATGACTGGCCAGCTCTAAAATTTCTAAAAATGGTTTGTACAAGTGTCTGAGAATTTTTGACCTACTTTGACACAGGGAATTATGATAATACTATGGGGGAACTTGGAGAGAGTGATAAGAAGAAGAAATCTCTCCTCAAATTTTATGCTTTCTTTTCATTGTTTTTAGAGTTCAGTACAGGAGGGCCCAGCATATGATGAATCTCATCCTGCTATCAGAGCACCGTATTGTAACTACAGAATGTTTGTCCACCATTTCTGAAATAACTGATTAGAAAAACAATTTTAAATTTGGAGTGCTATGAAAATAAAAATAATTTTATTGTTGGGTAACTCATTAAACTTGCTTCAGTTATTTGGGTACTGGAAGCAATGTGAAGAAAGGTGGTACTGAAATGCCACACTGTAGAGTACTGTGTGGTGGGGGATGAGTTGGCAGCTGTCTATGAGAAAAGTTTCATCTCCTAATTACGTCTTTCAGAAGCAGCGGTTGTGCTTCCAGCAAAACTGTGCCAGAGAAAGGCAGGACCATGATGGAGCTTGTCCCCAGAGGCAATGTGACTTGAAGGTACCACCTGCCTTGCAGCATAACCCATGGCTGAAGGGTGAGGGAAACTCAGCCATTTCCTACGCAGTAGGGATGGATCTACTTTTGTACATGCCAGGTAAAAGCTGCTATCATCAGGACACCAGTACCTTTGTCTTCTGCAAGTGGTTTGGTAGCTGCTTTCAGGGCTAAACTCGTGGGGCCCAGTCAGAGACAGAGGTCCTACATAAGTCTGTTCCCCTTGGATTGAAGGTACCAAGAACTAAAGATCCACCATGTGGTTTGCTTTAAATTTAGAGGTAATAAAATAGACTGGGAGAGCTTTCATGATTTCCAAAAACTGCAAAGTTTGTATTTCGTTCTTCTGGTGTGATCTGCAACAAATCCTTATTTTCTTCCCTAAATACGATAATATTATCTTTCTCTTCAACAGATTATTTCTCTAATCTGTGAAAATTTCTAGTAAAGGAACTCCTGTTTATTGGTGCTTGTGGAGAATACAAGGTGGTGAAGCCCAAATCTTGGTTCATGCTCCAGGCAGTACTTTAACATATGTAATAATAACATTGATATACTTTTGAGGAGTGCAAATAAAGAAACTCCTTGGAGAGAAATAGATGATAGAATTATAGTGAATGAAGATTTAAGACTGACATCATAGAGGAAGGTTTTACAGGTATTTTAAAGTGATATTTTAAAGTAGTGATTTCAAAGATATAAATAGCAGTTATGCTGCATACTGTCATTTCCTTTATGTGGTAATCAGTTATAATTAGATATTTTTGCCTTTGAAAGGCTCCTGACTACAACGAATATATAAAGAACATTGCTGCTCAATGGAATGCAAGACAAAAAATTTCTAAAATAAGTTAAATCCCTAATTCATAATTATTGACAATAATTATTTGTGATGTTGATAGTTGGACTAGATGCCAACAATTGCCAAACAAATGACAGTTTGAAAGCAGAGGTCTCACACACTAGTCAAAATCAGGTCCTATTTATTTTTAAGAATGCTTTATCCATTAGCCAATTCAACACACAAAGTCAATAGCTAAAGTTTGGCTTCTTACACCAGAGATTCTGAGTGAGGGAGACTGGCAGGAAGAAATTTTTAAGTGGTTCACATTCCTTCTGCCAACTACTCTATTAGGACGAGTGAAGTTTAAATTGCTTGATTGAAAACTTATTTTATTTGCTCAACCTTGAAGTTAAAGCTGTCCTCTTCCTTGACTTCTGTGCCCATGAAATGGACAGAGTTGATAGCCCATAAAATAGAGTAACTTTTCACTGGCATGCTATTAATATTTTGTCATCTAAAAATATCAAGAAAACTAGAATTGTATGGGTTTATTTCTCCTTGGAAAACCATGTTAAAAAAACCCTTTAAGTCTGAAGGGAATTGGTAGCATTTATTTGGTTTGTGGATTGTTTTATTTTTTAACTCAAAATGAAAAAATGTGATCTTTTCAGAGGGAAAATACTATCAATGTTTTTGATTTACCAAAATTTTCAAAAACAGCTGAGAAGTTTTCCTGCAAGACCTGTAAACTTTCAGAGATACCCCAATATTTAAAGGATCTCTAATAATCAAGTTTGTTATAAATATTTATCATTAAAATATATATAGTATTGAATAGAAATTTAATATTCTATTACCCCATAATATACATAATATACAATTTAATCCATATTTTCACTCTACCTTAAACTTTTGTTGATTATTCTAATAAATGATTGTATCTGAATGAGTTAGATTTTTACTGTGGATGGTGGTTCAGAGCTTTAAACCTGTTGTTACATATAACATAGCATTCTATTTGATTCTCTATGATTTCCTAAAGTTTTTTAAATGGCTATTGGAAAGCTTTATACTGTCATTTCCTTTATGTGGTAATCAGTTATAATTAGATATTTTTGCCTTTGAAAGGCTCCTGACTACAACGAATATATAAAGAACATTGCTGCTCAATGGAATGCAAGACAAAAAATTTCTAAAATAAGTTAAATCCCTAATTCATAATTATTGACAATAATTATTTGTGATGTTGATAGTTGGACTAGATGCCAACAATTGCCAAACAAATGACAGTTTGAAAGCAGAGGTCTCACACACTAGTCAAAATCAGGTCCTATTTATTTTTTAGAATGCTTTATCCATTAGCCAATTCAACACACAGTCAATAGCTAAAGTTTGGCTTCTTATGCCAGAGATTCTGAGTGAGGGAGACTGGCAGGAAGAAATTTTTAAGTGGTTCACATTCTTTCTGCCAACTACTCTATTAGGACGAGTGAAGTTTAAATTGCTTGATTGAAAACTTATTTTATTTGCTCAACCTTGAAGTTAAAGCTGTCCTCTTCCTTGACTTCTGTGCCCATGAAATGGACAGAGTTGATAGCCCATAAAATAGACTAACTTTTCACTGGCATGCTATTAATATTTTGTCATCTAAAAATATCAAGAAAAACTAGAATTATATGGGTTTATTTCTCCTTGGAAAAACATGTTAAAAAAACCCCTTTAAGTCTGAAGGGAAGTGGTAGCATTTATTTGGATTGTGGATTGTTTTATTTTTTAACTCAAAATGAAAAAATGTGATCTTTTCAGAGGGAAAATACTATCAATGTTTTTGATTTACCAAAATTTTCAAAAACAGCTGAGAAGTTTTCCTGCAAGACCTGTAAACTTTCAGATACCCCAATATTTAAAGGATCTCTAATAATCAAGTTTGTTGTAAATATTTATCATTAAAATATATATTGTATTGAATAGAAATTTAATATTCTATTGCCCCATAGCATACATAATATACAATTTAATCCATATTTTCACTCTACTTAAACTTTTGTTGAGTATTCTAATAAATGATTGTATCTGAATGAGTTAGATTTTTACTGTGGATGGTGGTTCAGAGCTTTAAACCTGTTGTTACATATAACATAGCATTCTATTTGATTCTCTATGATTTCCTAAAGTTTTTAAATGGCTATTGGAAAGAAGGTGTCTTTTAGAGTGTCAAATCTGGCAAACTGGGAGCCGGATACCAACAATTCATAAGTTAAATCCCTGGCAGTATTCTGGAAAAAAAGTCTTGAGGGAGTACCAGTTTTCCAACTAGCATTTTCAGAATATCTTTAATATGCCTGTTGGAAAAAATAAATCTGATTTTCTTAAAAGTACCAGTCTGTCAAGCACTAGACACAGCTAATGATCTTACTGTTTTAGCAAGTAGAACTACATTATTGTGCAGGTTCAGTTTTTCCTTTTGCATATAATAAAGAATCTTTACATGCCACATGGTTTGAAGAAAATTATTTGCTGATTTTCCCATCTGCTTTCAGAGAGGTGGACTAAGGGAACTCCTGGCCCAACTGCTAGCACAGGGTGCTGATCCACAGAATGATTTGGGCTGGTAGGGCCCTCCAGAGAGGGCCATACTCTGTTGAGAGGCATAAGACTAACTTAGAAGTTAGACCTGAATGTTCTGGGTCTTACCGAGTTTTGAATATATTCAGGGTTGAAGAGACTACAGCATATCTGGGCATGCTTCTTGGGACTTTTTCCCCCACTTGTACCGGATCAGAATTTCCCTTGTTTCAATACACAGCTTGCAGAAAGGATTGCCTGTCTCAACCTCTCCTGCAATCCCGTTCTATGTAGTTGAATACTCCAACGAGATCCCCTTTAATCAAGCCAGCTTCACTCATTCACACTGTCCTGATGGATCATAAGGCCATATCCCTGCTGGGCTTGGACCAGTGGGTCAGTGTGTTCCACATGCTGGGAGCCCAAACCCCCGGCTTTGGGCAGGGCACTGCTGAGGGTTCCTGCTTGTCCTTTCTTCTTGTGGCACTGCATCCGCCCCTGCTCAGGAATGACTTAAGCAGAAGCCTCTGAGCAGCACCTACCCTGCTTCCCATTTTGCCAGCTGTCCCTGCAGGTTCTCCAAGCTGTCCTTTATAAATGAAAGGGATTTATTGTCCTTCAGCCTCTACCATGTCTGAGACCTCGGAATCTTTCTCAGAGCCCACGTTGCTGCAGCACAAAGGGAGAATCCTGCAGGCCGTTCCCAGGATTGTGCTCCTTAGCACATCTTCATCTGTCTCCTTGGGCAGGCACCCTCCATCCCACACCAGTGGGTTCAATGGACAACCTCACCTTATCATCTGTATTGTTCTCCATGGAGTTGTGGAGATAAATAAAATCTATTCTTTATTTTTAGATTTTCCTGCTTCCAGGAATATATAATGGAATAAGTAATAGGCAGTAATAAAGTAGAACTTTAAAAAAAAATCTAGTTGATTTTTTTAATATATGTGACTGAATTGTGTCTCACACTGGAGGAATAACAAATGTTCCCAATGGTTTCAATGGAGTGGATTTATCCCTATTATTCATGGGGACTCCCTTTTCTGGTGAGCATCTGGGACCTGAAATAGCCAGTTGCTTCTGACAGACAAAGCAGAAGTCCATCCTTATTCAAATTTTTATGAAATTAATACAACAATACCAGATCAAACATTCAAACTCCCCCCGTGCCCCAAGGAAATGCACCTTAAGTAACTGGATAACAATCAGAATATATACAAGACTTATTCTGCTAAATATAAATGGTAAATTTATTTTGTTTGCTATTGAATATAACTTTAATAAAATTGATTATTAAAGAAATTTCCATTTCACTATCATTTAATATCCATAGCTCTTACATATTTTTAATTTTTCTGGAATATAATTAATCAAGTATCTTTGTAATCAATAATGTGTTACTCTGCCACACGAGGGTCAAGAAATGTTCATTAAATAGGGAGCACAAAATGATTGTAAATACATTTGGAAGAGACAAGATGAAAGATATTTTACAAAACATACAGGAAAGACTACTTGAGATCTTTTCTTAATACCTTTCTTTTATAGAATATAAGGGATTTGTGGTAATACAATTTTTTGAAAATAAAAGACAAAATGACATAAATCACACTACAGCTGTTCACTTACATGTCATGGCAAAATTTGTAAAAATGTGCCTTAGTATAATTCAGATAAAGATTAGATTCACATTAGAAAGAATGCGAAAGAAGGTAGATATCTGAAATTTTTTAGCTAAGAAGGTGGTTAAAAAGGTTATTTATTAATTGAATTGGTAATTAACCAAATTAACTTATCAACGATCAGAAAAGAAACCACAGCCATAGAGACTAATTTCACAAAGTATTTGTCATTGTGTACTATACCTTTCTTTAAATATTGCCCCTGCTTGAACAAATGGTGGTGCACTGAGCTTTTCAGATAATGATAAAACTTGTGAGACTTTTTTGTTGCTAACCTAAACAAACAGAACATGATGTCTGTGGATGCTCCCCTTTTGGAAGAAAGGTAAGAGATCAGTTTGTGGGTTATCTAGTGGTGTGCATATATCAGCTACCTGTTCTTCTACCACTTACAGCAGTCATCTGTGGTAACTTCAGTCACTTTAAAAGCCAAAATTTCTATCCCAAGGAAAACATACAGGAACAGAAGTGATCTCAGAGCTGATCTCATCCCAGGACCAGGCTGGGACAGGATTAAGGAATGATTTAGGACTCAAACCCTGGAGCTGAGGAGCACTCCTGAGTCCTGTAGATAAACACTATTTTACCTAAAGCTGTATAAGGCAAATGTGTCTCTCTGTTTGTCTGAGATTAAAATCACAGACGAGCAGTTTTAATGCTTTCAGATGAGCCTATTAAAATTGCAAAAGTGCTTTGTTCCCTTTTACTTTTTTTTTTTTTTTTTTTTTACAGTATAATCAGGCTTGCTAGAACCTGGACTTGCAGACCACTGTGTTCATGAATGACCAGGTTACAGCTAATCTTTAAAGAATTTAACAGTCATCTTTTATATGCCAGTATCTGCACCGAATTGAAATATATTAATAATTTACACTTATAGTCCAGACTGTGGTCGTAAAACCCTCAGAAAACAACCAGAAAAGCAAGCATAACAAAAGCCCTACAGATTATAATATCTGGAAAATATTTTGTGTCTTGCATAAATATAATGTAATTCAGAAAGAAAAAATTTATATTTTTGAAATAAATGGTAACAAATAAAGCAGTCTCTGTTTGGTAGAATGACCTACCAAGTTCACTGAGGATCCATCCAAAATCCACGTTTCCCCTTGATGCATTCCAGCCTTTGACACAGGCAGTGTTTGAATGACAAATGCTTCATAACTGCATGCTATTTTCTAGGAGACCTTGGTAAATTGAATCTGGTTTCAAAGAGCAAAATTCCAGTTAACGTGTATCTGGAGCATTCTAGTTTTGGAACTTGGCAAGTGTGTATGTGTTTCTGTTTTCAGCAATACTATGACATATTTAGAATGTTTTGTGTGATTTTGATACAGTCACTTTTTTAGAAAACCTGTTCTGAAACCAGTGAGCCCTTGAGGGATGTTAATCAATAGAAATGAATACATTGATAAGGAAAAAGGATTTAATTCTACCAAATATTTGTTCAGATTGGCCAATGCAAAAACCTGGATCTGACCAGAGAAATTTCATTTTTATTTATGATTGTGTTTTTTTTGAAGATTTCTATTCTATTCTATCCTATTCTATTCTATTCTATTCTATTCTATTCTATTCTATTCTATTCTATTTCTGTTTCTGTTTCTGTTTCTGTTTCTGTTTCTATTTCACTATTTAAATCAGCTTTTGCCAACCATTTTTCCATGATAGTTTAAGTGCCAACAATGGAACAAAGAAAACAATCCAAGATGTTATGAATTTCTAAAGATAAATGGCTTGCTTAAGGATAACATTAACTATGTATATCTCTACAGAAGATATTGATTTTATTAAAAACAAACATTATTGGAAGAGTTTTAACATTTATTGTCATCATAAAAAAAAGTTCTGTCATGAAAACTGTTTGGAACTTCAAGCTTGACTGAACTTGAAAAATGAAGAGCAAAATTTTGCCAGATTTCATCTGAATCCTTCTCTGACATATAAAACTTGGATGAGGTTTTGATACTTCTGGAGCAGATTGAGAAAATAGGTTCAAGCTTCAGATGTGTGAGAAAACCCTCTTGTGTTCTTTTTCAAGGATTTTTTTCCTAATCTTTCACTGGCTTTATATGACCTTCAACAACATAAATCACTTCAAATTATTGTGTGCTTAATTTTTCCTAAATATAGGAATTATGTACTGCATTACTAGGGATGATATGGCTTTAATTTATTTATTTTATTTTTGGAAGCTTATTTTTAAAACAAAGCAGTAAATGAGTGTTACAACTTTACAATTGTAACAATTTTACCATGAGAAATTGAGGTAGAACTGTATCTTCAGATATGCTTTCCCATTTTAAAGTCAGTTTACATGAACCAAGCTTATGCTTCCTTTCTATTCTTTATATAAACCCACCACAATTGTCTAAATGTTCATTCTGTGCAGCAGTTTTTGTGAATAGGTTTAGCTGGCCGGACTGTTTGTGAAAACTGCATTTAACATTCATGCAAAATGAACGTTTACTTCTGGCAGTGTTATAACAGACAGCCAATCAGAGATTGGTAGCAATTTTGTGCAAATTAATTGACCAGTCACATCTCACATCTAACAGTTAAATAGAAAATCAGCATGGGACAGATTTTGACATGTTTGAATAGTTCCTTTGTTCACTACGCTTAGGCTCCCACAGAAAGCCAATACTCAGGGTGAGCAAGACTACTGAGTGATGGCTAATCTACATTTGCTACAAGATGAGAGATTTTCATGACCAAGCTATAAAAATTAAGGAATAATAATTAATTGGATAATTTAAAGTAGATATCTAATAAAAATATAAGTAATGGTAAGAAGTCTCTCAGAAAAAATTAGATCATTGCAGAATGATTCACTGTGAATTATTCACACAGCTGTAGAAATTTTTCAGACTGACAGATTGATGGGTAGAACACGTCCATAAAGACAGGATATTCCCCACTCTTTGTTATCCTTTCTGTGCTGTGCAATCTACAGCTTTGACTGTGATTCTACAAGTCCATGCAAAGCAAGGAAAGTTACCAAACAGGATGATCTCCAGTTTTACTACAAGCACAAAATTAAAGGATAGAACCCAAGAGAAGCAACTGGCTGAAGAAGGAAATGGAAATGACACTCTCAATTGACAGTGGAGTTATCAACTCAAATGCATATTATGCCCTCTTTAGTCTCAATTTTATAAGAGATGTGTGGAAAAGGTTGGAGTGAGTTGATTGATTTTGAATCTGGTCAAGTAAAACTCTTGTTAGTAATAAACAAATTAGCAGTCATAGGAAAATAGTAAAATTTTTTTTTTTTTTACTGCAATCCAAAACAAACTTCCAGGGGTTAAATTACTGTGGTGAAATATGCTGTGAAACTTCACTGACAAGGGCATCATATTTTTCTGAAATAATATGTTTTAAACCAACAACTTCCTGTTTCTTCAAGTAACAATAATATTTCTGTAGTTTGGATAGATTTTTGCTGTTGAAGTTACAATAATGCTGAATTTGATCAAGTTTAACCTGATGAATTTATGAATAGTTCATTTTAATTTTTACCATGAAGAGCTATAGCTAAAGGTATCTTCTGTATTGGCAATTAAACAGCTTAGTAACTGCAAAACATCTACAATAAATGGAACATAGACTTTAAAAAGATAGAAAATAAGTCTGTCATCTTACTTAAATATGGAGCTGTTACTTTCAATACCACAGCTGGTACCCTTTGATTAAATATTGCCTATCAAGTGGATTGACTTTAAATGGAAATTTTGTAGTGGTTGAATTTGGATATGAGAAGCTGAATTTGTAGACACATGTGCACTGTTTCAGCTGCACAGTGCAATGAAGTTTTAAACAAAGAAATAGCATAAAATGTTTGACCTTTTGAATTTTATTTGTACTATTCTGAAACCATCCCAGAAAGATTTTATATTGAACATGAAATCATAAAATATTTTGACTTCATTTTTATGTGTTATGGTGTGCTAGGTACCTTTTACTAAAATATTAAAAAAAAAAAAAAAAAAGAAAAGGAAAAAGGTCTAGTCTCATTCATCAAAAAACTGTTATGTTGTGTTCTGAACCCTGGTCTAGCCTTTGGGGTTGATTATTGACTAGGATGATTTTGCTTATATAGAGCTCCTAAAAAGTGTTACTTCTTTTGCAGATAAAAATGCAAGCATGAGTCCTATATAAAATATCTTGGGGTTTCTTACCATCAATCTAAGAATCTTTGGGCCTTGGAATACAGTATGTTCAGTAGATAATCAAATGCATAAATGTCATATAATACTTTTCTCTGAGAAAATAGGAGGCCAGAGACACTTCATATGCAATTTAACTGCTCATCTCTAACAGTTATTTACAAACCTTGTTTAATTGTTCAGGGGTGTTGAGATGCATGGATATTTTGTTCATAAAATTGCCATCCCTGCACAGCCTAACCAGGCAAGCATTTACACATATAGAAAATTCATTCAAAAATTGCTGTCCATAAGTAGGCCAAGATCTCTTGGATAATGCAATTACAACAGCTAGGTTATATGGGAAGTACTAAACTTGGGTTGTCTTTTAACAATTAAAAAGCTGAAACCCATGTTTTCCACTTCAGTCATTGCATTTTCTTCCAGAGCGGTTTTCAAAAGAGTTTTCTGAACACACTTCCCAATTCCCTTGTCAAGCTATTTCATGGCAAGGAATCCAGCACTCACAGGGCCAGAAAGAAAAAAAAAAAAAAAAGAAAAAAGGAAAAAAATTACCTTGACTTAATATTAGAATAAAAAGGTATTGCTTCTGGATTTTTCAGTACAATAATATCCATAAACATGACTTTGCATCAGAATGAGAATCCAGAGTGATCTTTTCTATGGATTCTTTCAAGAATATAATTTGAATTCCCTGGAAAATTCAGTGGTAAATGAGGTTAAAACTTTGAAGTCTTTTGGAAAATGAATACTTAGTCCTGAGAAAAAGAGGAATTCGTTTCCCTTGCAGTGCTTAGGAAAGCAGCACACACACTGAATAATGTAACAGGCGGAGTGGGTGGGTGTGCATGTGCAGGCAGAACATCTCACTGCCACTGTTGCTTCACAATGAAAATTCATTCCCAGACATGTCTTTTCCACACAATCATTTTAACACATTCTTTCTAACCTGAACATGTTGGGCACAAAGGAGCTTCATGCATCATGCTGTTTATCCTTGACCTTTCCTGCTGAGTTCAGAGAGGTACACATCTTCTATTTTATCTTGGAAAATTCTAATTAAAAGAGAAGGGAGAGATTTAAACGTGTGAAATTTTAATAGACTTTCCCAGTGTAGCAATTGTACATTATGTCATCTTGGATAAATTTTGACTGAATTAGCTTTTGCAGAATGCCCACCAGACCTGCTTTCACAGGCTGTTTTGCCATCTGCACTATTAAAACATCCCCATTAGCTATGCCTAGGGTTTAATCTTTTGCAACTGATTACAAATTGTCCATAATTCACAGCCCAAAATAGAATCATAGAAATTAATTTTTAAACGTTAGACTTGCAAATTCATTATACCAGAAACAAAAGGAGGATCTACTTATATTATTTTTAACCTGGAAAGGATGAAGATTATGTTGGTCCCAGATGCTGATAGTAAAGATCAGATACTAATAAAGTATTAATCAAAGTACAATTATTAGACTCATGGCTGTTCAGAAAAGTTTTAGTATGTTTATATTGCAAGCCTGGCAGAAGTTCTGGTATTTCTCATGAAGTCTGGTTGGAAGAATCCCACTGTATGTGAGTCATTGCCCTCTCACTGTGGTTAAATTATACATACTCAAAAGTAAACAAGAATTGCCAGAAATTCTGTTCTGTAAACCAAATATCTGTTCTTTTAGACGTCTTGAAAGGAGAAGGGTTTTTTCTTTTCCTATGACTCCCTTAACAATGGTCTTCCCCATTTTTGTCTTTTAGGAAGGAAAAAAAAAGGTAAGGGAGAGTATAGAAGGTACTGCCTGAAAGCTGAAACTTCAAATCTTGCTCTATGACTGTCATCTCTCTGTTCAGACAAAGTGTGTATCTGCCCTGCACTCAAGTTTCCTCTTCAGTAGTCCTTACCTAATTTACCTATGGTTCCTGTATCAAGACAGAGGGTGATAAATGGTCAGCTAGATCTAACTCATGGTCATCTTTGAAGTGGTTAGATGTAAGCAAAGTAACAGGTCTCCAGAATGCATGTTTGCTTTTCTACCACTAACAATGTATTTCTGGTTTGGAAGTCTCTTTTATAATAATCAGAAATAAGGTGGGGATTCTTCTTAGAATCTGTGTTCCTAAAATCAGAATTCTGAGTCTTGTTGCATACTTATTTAGAAGTAAGCAGTATGGATGGGAAAGGCAAAAAAACAGGGAGCGGTTAAGGAAATTTTAAAGATCAGAACTGTGTAAAACCACAAAGCGTATTGTTAAGTCCTGGTTGAATTTGTATTCCCATGATTTCCAGAGTTTTTGACAAAATGGAGACTGAAACTGTATGACCATCCCCTCCTTTGAACTCCTAGTCCTATCAAAATTGAGGTTTTCTCTGCACAGCAATTTACATCATGAGAGTGCACTCACTAAGCCACAGCAGCTGGGAGCCCTAACCACTCTGGAAGAAAATGGGCATTTGTTGTCATGGTTTGACAACAGGCTTTCAGGACTATAATGCTTCACTGGAATTCAAACATTCAATATAATGCCTATAAATTATGATTTTGGATGCAGAATATATTTTGAAAATTACTGATTCCATTTCCAGCATGCTGAAGGAAATGGAGGAAATGGCATTTTCTGATGACAGCTCTAGTACCTACCCTGTGGAGCTCTATGAAGTAAGCAGTTGTTTTCTGCCTTTTAATCCGTTCTGTGTCCATCCTTGAAAATATATGAAAAGCTGAATATTTGAACCTTTATTTACATAGGAAAAATATTTACTTAGGAAAAAAAAGGGAAAAACTTTTTTTTAAGGTGAGAAATCTGATACTAAATCTATTCTTGAAAGAGCAAAGAGAAAACAGATCCCTTTCAATACTGAAACAGCACGATTGTGCCTTCCTCTGAAGAAACCATCTACATTTCTTGGGGTGTCACTATTCCCTGGGAATTTTGGCTGCCACAGCAAACAGGGCTTAGAG
This sequence comes from Emberiza elegans, assembly GCA_024865655.1. Taxonomy (NCBI): domain Eukaryota; kingdom Metazoa; phylum Chordata; class Aves; order Passeriformes; family Fringillidae; genus Emberiza; species Emberiza elegans. The sequence continues at coordinate 45,337,278 of JALJVW010000139.1, forward strand.
TCTTGAGTCTTGGTTCAGAAATCCAGACTGCATTTCCTTTCATGGCTGCTGACCTAGGAGCAGTCATGAAGAATGATTTGGAGACAGATAAATCTGCCCTTATCCAACCCTCAGATGCCTGTCACCTGTCTGTAGCAGATGAATAGTGCATCGATCAGCATGTGCCTTCTTATCTTGTGCATATGAAGACATTGGGGATGCTTCCTCTTTGTCTTGCACTTTGCACACCACATCTATCAAGAAAAATGTAGGCTAGGCAGCTCAAAGGTAAAAGAAGCTGTCTCAGCAACAGGGGAATGATTCAACAAGGAAATGACACAGGGAGAATTAAATGTTTATCTCTTCAAAAGGGTGCAAGACATCTAACTATTCATTCAGAAGCACTAGGTGTGGCAGTTTCTTTCTCTCTCTCAATGATCCTGTATCCAGTCAAAACAGCAGCTCGTGGCAAAGGTCCCAAATAATGTAATGCATTTAAAAAGTCCAAATGAGCATCTGCATCATGTAGCTGCCTATCTTTCAACATAGGATAAATACCAAGTCTAAATATCAGGCAGGGAACTTGCTCAATATTAAAATTGAAATAACTAGACTTTAACATGTTTACAATGACTTAAAAGGGTAGAGAAGGAATCCAGCTCAGGCTAGTGCAAGGCAGAGCATTTTTTTCAGAAATGCCTGTTAGGTCTGATTCATTCACACTACATTATTTTCCACAAGGCAGAAAGATCATATGTATTCCAAGCCACATCAGCAGCTAGAGCACAAGGGAAAGAGGATTCTGGAGTTTAGGGTAAGGCCAGTCTGTGTGCAATGCTTGGCATAACTGCTGATCTCTTTAGGCTCTCTGATACCAGTCCTTTCTGAGTCTCTCAGGAGATGCTTTGCTTGTACTAGAACTGATATTTTGATCATCAAGAGAGGAAAGCTGAAAAGAAGCAGAGGAAACCAAGCAAGTGGATGCCACAACATGCTGATTCATACTTTAAAAATTCCATGGTGGGCCTGGTAAATTCAGCTCCACCAGCAGCAGGGGTTTTCCATAGATTCTCTGAAGAGAAGAGAAATAAAATCTTCTTTTGCAGCTATTGCCTGGACATGCCTCATATCTGGGCCTTTCACAGGGTTGCTGAAAGTCATCTAATCCTTGTTTCCACCTGCTCCAGCACATCACATTTTGCAGCTCAGTAAGGCTCTATCTTTAGCCTCTCAGCGGTGGGACACTTTAGGCAGAAGAGGATTAAGCAGGCACACACAGGTTTAAATGCAGCCTGTAACTAGTCACAAATGTGTTATCTGCATAAGCTGTCATTACTGGCAAGAATATAAAACATAATTTTTGCATTGCACTATTTCTGATTAATTGGTTTAAAGCATGAAGGAAGAGTATTTCCACATAAATAATAGTGATATTCATTGCAATAAGACTTCATTACACCATGTCTGTATAATTTAGCATTTTTTTAAATAAGGGGAACTGATCTTTATAAAGAAATCTGAGGGAAAACATGGCTGAAGAAAATCTGTCACACCAAACATTATTACTACAATGTCAAAGGGACATAAGCCTGAAAAATCTAGTTGGCTAAATCAAAGTGTGGGCATTTAATACTGATGTGGGTGTTGCTTATGCAGATTTTAGAGTATTAAACAATTTATCTCTAAAACCAGAGTGTTTTATTTCATGAGATATTGTTGAACAATTTCTTTAGTATAGAAATAAGGATGATAACAGGAACATGATTTTCTCCCATTTCTTTTTTTTTTCCCTTAAAACCTGAAGTGGGGTAAGGATTTAGAAATTATTTACATGGATCCTCAAAAGCAGGTGGTTTTAATTGGAAAGACTTATTACTGTAACTAATCATATGCAAGCATCTTTGTTTTTGTAAAGATGAAGTTCCTCATATGTAATACTCTCCTCCGTGGAAATGTTCTTTGGAAACTGAGATGTGTCCTCGCTCTGAACTTGGATTTGGCAGAGTATTTCCCTGTACCTGGGATCTCTGCCAGAAAAATGTGAAGACATGGGGTGGGACAAGGGAAAGAATGGGCTAGCTTGAGGGAGAGGTTAGCAGCCTGTGGTCAAGGGTTACAGAAACTCAAAATATGAAAACTTCACTGAAACTGAGTTGAGAAAAATGAAGAATATATAGGGGACGATTCTTCCAATTAGCAAGAATGTTCAGATGGACATGCACTGAGCTGAACTCCTAATTTCTGCACATAGCAGAACTCCACTGACAGTAAATGGAGCCTTACATGTTTACAATCTTAGAAATTAAATTATAATTAGGACTCATTATTTCATCTTTTTTTCTTCACACTTTCAGGTGAAAATTAATTATTGTTTGGGTTGACATTTTGAGATTAGATATTTTTAGACATGTTTGAGACTAATTTTTTTCTTTGTAAAGTTAAAATATAATCCATGCAAACCAGACTGATTTTAAACAAATGCTCTGTAAGAAGGAGGCAGCCTTTGCACATCTGAAGAGAGATATTTTTGAAACAATATATTCACACCTATTTAAAAATCATAATTTATTAGTATGAAGAGTGATACCTGTGGGTTTTTTAGGCAGTTATGACAAAGGCAATTATTTTTAATGATCAGAAAAACCACTCAAAAGTATTGTATAAATTTTGTCCTTTCAAATAACTAATGCTTTGAGCTTTCATGACTGAACCCTAGGACTTCAACTTTTCTAACTTGCATTTGGCCCTCTTGTGTTGGTAAATAACAAAACCTTTTATCCTCTGCTTATATTCATAATATAATAAAAAAAGATTCCTGTAGCAGAGGCAAATTGTTAAATTGTGAACAGTAAATTATCCGTGAGGACAGACTTGGTTGGCTAAAATGCCTTTCTGCTTGTAAATCTAAAAAATGTTAAGATAGCTCATTTGCTGTCCCAAATCCTGTCAATGTAATGTTGACTTTTAAGAGTAAGTGCTCAGATCTGCATTCACTTGGAATTTGATGTGCAGCTATCACTGTGCTGGATGGACTCAAGATATGTAATTATATATGAACTTGTCCCCCAGCTACACATAAACAATCATGACACCTAGGAAAAGGATTTTAACTGAAATAAACCTTGCCTGTGGAGCAACCAAGAATTGTACGCAGACATCACATTACCACATCGTCTTTGCCTAGAGGAGTGGTGAGTGCAGGAAAATAGGGTGTGACTCCAACTGTTTGGCTTCTGCATGCAAATGATATTGCCCAGCCCTCATGATTCACTATGGGCAGGGTTCAGGCTTAATGCAATTCGAATTGTTGCTTGAAGCAGTGTGTTTTGTGTAGTAAGACCTTCAGGGCAAGTAATTCAGAGTACTCTATGTAGGGCTGTCCTATCCCCTTGCACTGTTCAACTCTGTCCACACCCTGTGCTGCAAGACTTGTCAGAATTGCTTGATTTATTGGTTGCTGCAATTGTTGGTGTGACAAAGCAGCTCCTTCTACTCTACAGAGCAAATTTTGTTCCTCTGTAAGAGGCAGTCACTATTTAGAGAAGTTCAGGGTGTTCTGGAGTTCTGAAAATATGCTTAACGAGACACACTTTATCAGTCTGCATAAAGTTTCCACACGTCACGTGCACTGCCAGTACTGATTCGGTCTCTTGAAGACTATATATCTATGGGAATGTTGTTGGCATAGTGATAATTTTCTTAATATAAGATGACCTTGGTTAAGTCACAGATGTAGAGGATGACTCACATGGTACAAACACTCTCCACATCCCTATAAAGATTCCTTTTTCTAATGCTAAGACTTCCACCTAGCTCCTCATCAGTTCCTTTGTATGAGTTTCACAATTGAGCTACAGCAGGAAATCTGTGTTGATGGGTATTAGTTTCATCATCCCTGAGTATGCCGAGAGTGAGAGAGAGTCAATCTGTACTAAAGGAAACGAGGACTCTTTCTAGCTGTTGGTGCTTCTTCCTCTGACACATGTTGTCAGCTTTTTTTATAATATTATGTTGATTATTTTAAAAGCAAAACCCAAATTCTCCTTTCAGATTCATCCATCCATCAATCCAGCCCTCAAAAATGATTTTACTACATCAATTATCAAACAACAAAATGCATATCTTATACATTGATCGTATCTATGAAATCTTCAGTAAGGAAGATATTGATGCTTTGTACAGCAGAGACAATGAACCTGGTTACCCATTAAAATCTTTCTCAAAATAAAACTTTAAAAATTTGTGGTAAAATTAATTATGAAAATGGGAGCCATAGATTAGACTGTAGCTGTCTTTCAGCTGTAGCTGAAATTAGACTACAGAATGGTCTCCCAAACTGAATGTCCACCATTAAAAAAATAAAGAACTATGTGCAGAAAGTTTTGGATTAATTATTTTGTCATAATTCTTGAAACCTCAGGAGAAAGTAGAATAATTTATACATCAATGTCTACCCTGCTAGGAGCAAAGTGAAAAGAGTAAATTACAACTTTGAAGCACATTCTTGGGTATGTGCTTTTGAAGATTTTTTCTCTTCAAGGAAGAACATCTTAAACAACCAGTGAAATGTAAAGGAATTTTTTATTTTTTTTTTTTTTTGTTTATTTTGATATAGGATCTTTTTCATGCACAATGCAGTCTTGAAACTGCTCACAACAACATTAAGGTCACTGAGAGAAAACTATAAGCAAGTAAATATTATCATTTGACAGGTCAAAGCAAGCAGATGAAGACTTCTGGGCTTGTGGTTCATATAAAATCACATTATACTCTGAGTGGTAAATGAAAGAGAAATATATCTGAAATTATGTGCTATTTTTCAAGTTTTCAGTGAAATTAATGTATTTTATATTTATATGAATATATATATACAGATGCAAAAAAATATATGTGTATTATATATATATATTTATATATTTATATATATAGTGTATCTGTGTGCATATGCATACCTGAAAGGAAAATACAGAATTTAAAAATAAACCTATGAGGAAAGTTCTGTGAAAATTTTCATTGATGATAATGGGCTTCTATTTTAATGTATCAGTGAAGAATATAGTCTGTATAAATGATTAAGGCAAACTTTCTGTATTGCTGCATTCAAGAAGACAGTTAATCACATATTCAATTTATATCAAGGTTAATATAAGAAAGCTACTGAACTGGAACCCATCAGAATGTACATTCAGTGTTCCAAATTTACAGTTACAAAACAACATATAACAAGCTAATCCTTATTGTTTTCTGAAATTGTTGAACTTGGAATTCAAACATTTTGTCAGCCAAAGCTGAATTTCAGAGAATAACAGCAAGAATCAATAGGAGTGTGTGTCATAGGACGATGTTTTTAATGAGTAATGGAGCACAGAGCAAAAATCCCTCAGGTTTGCATTCACATCCCATAATTGACAGAGACATGACATCAGGAGACTAATAAGATATCAAATTTGTGATATTTTCCCCTGAACTTTCAACAGGTTCAGAATATATCCTGAAAACATATAAAAAAACCTCCTCTTAGGATTTATTGGAGTTTGCCTTAAAAAAATATATGTGATGGAAAAATTTCTTTGCGTTAATATGAACTATATTATATCTGGAATTTTATTGCAAAAAACAAAATGTATCACAGGTAATATTTTATTCAAGCTAACACAGAATGGAAATGGAAATTCAAATAATTGTGTTTCAATTCTCAATATGCCCTGGGACAGCATATTTATAAATATTTCTATTTTTACTGAAGTATTCTAGTGTTGCAACATTCAAAGAACTAACACAAAAATTAATTAGGGCTTTAATCAATAGAACGAAACAAACCCATAAGTCTCATAATATTTTCAGTTAGTTATCAGTATTCCCCTTGAGAAATGTTAGGAAAAGTATGATCAACCTTCATACCATTTTTTTTTCTGTATGCTGTCTCAAATTTTGATTTCTGGTCCTTCAACTCACTAAGGCAACAGCTATGTAGCTCAGGAAGGTGTCCATGAATAATTTTGGCCATTTTAACTGAGTGTAAATGCCATAAAATTACAGTTATTTTAGAGAAATGGACACTAAATCTGTAATTCAAGTTTGGGGTGAATTGTCTGTCATATTAGACTGACTGCAAAAGGAATTTAAGTTCTTAATTTAAATATTCCCTCTAGGTACTCAAATCAAGGTTTTATAAATCTCAACACAAGGCTAACAATTTAAAGGAATGAAGGGACACACTCTGTCTTGTACTTAATATTTCAGTGGTATTGCAGAAGTGCAAATGAACTCTGAATTTTGGTCCTTTCCAGCTTGTAATGAAAGGTCTTGTGGTACTGAAATACCTCACTTTTAACTGAAGTTATTTGTCATTCACATCTTCACTTGCCCTTTCTAATGATCTTAGGGAGTTTATTTTTTTATTAGCAAAACCTTTGCCACACTCCTTCAAATCTTCAATCAAGTACCAATAGCTTACATACACTAAAAACATGTACAGTTATCCACCAAAGAAGACAAATGATCATTTTAACATATTAAAACAAACAAATAAGTACTTGTTTGACAAAACCAGCCCAAAACCTTGCTGGAAACTAACACATGATATGACAAGAGGTTTATTTTTCAAACCAGTCTCCTTTTTTTATTGCATATTCAAGTTATGGCACTTGATATCAAATTGCACACACTGTCTAAAACACATAGTTCTGTGGGCTATAATGATATGTCCCTGCTTTGGCCAGACTGAAGTAAACATCATACATGTGGTACTCATTTCACATAAATTTCAGTTTCTGATCGGTGGTTACTGTCACTTGTTCAAGATAACAAACAGAAAATTATGGGAGAGCAATGTGGTGCAAAGTAGCCTGGAAGTTATCCACAGAGCACGTCTTTTATATCTCAAGTTGTAATCCAGCTCACAAGAATGCCTTTCATGTATGAAGAAAGAGGTTATTATCCTATCAGTATACAATCTGTTAATAACAAACATCAGGGGAGAGTGATTCATTTGCCCTGACAGCTTTGTGAACAGGCTTAGAAACTGTTCTGAATAGTGAAATGCATTAAGAAAAAGATGTTATTTATGGCAGAAGACAGGAAAGGGAGCTTTCCTTCTGGAATTTAGGAAAGTTCAGCCAGCCAAAACATAGAAAAAGATCCAAAATATATTTGCTAAATTAATAAAAGACAGACCTCCTTATTTTCACCACAGCTTTAAAGGTGAAAAGCCATGTCGCTCAGTGACACATTTTCAAGATACAATATTGAAAAGCTATCAATTTTGCTCATAGAAAAGCATAGGTAGATCTGACTTCTTATGAAAGCTGGTCCTTTTATTGATCTGACCTCTCATTTGATTTTATTTCTACATTGTTAACCTGAATAAATCATTTCATTCAGCATGCAATTGTGCATGCTCTCCTTCTTTCTGGCCTTTCTTGAGAAACATTACAGAATAGAAGATGGAAGCAACTTGTTCATGTCTACATGGACCTTGAGGCACAGTCTGCTGATGTATTGAACCTTCAGACTTTATGTGATTGTCATGTTTTATAATTATTTGTATTTCCATTAAACTTATTTTAATATCAATTATATATATATATATATATATATATATATACATAGGCACACACTATTAAGTTAAAACATATTTTTCTTACTGATTATCCTTCTCTCTGATTATGAACGTGACATTGACAAAAAATTATACCTACAGCTGAGAAAAAAAGAAGTAAAAATGGAAAAAAATGAAGGCTAAAAACATTTAAGATCATCATTATTTTGTGCTACCTTAAAATATAGTTGTAGGAACATGGAGACATAAGCAAAAAATTCAGAAAGTCAAATTGTCTAATTGGATGTATTTTACATACATATTGCATAGTATGAGCAATATATGGTAGATTAGCAATAGATTAGTTACAAAAAGTTAGTTATCACAAAAAAAATTCTGAGAGAATTCAACGAATGACAGTCTGTGTTCCTTCAATCAAAAGAAGTTCTTGTTTTACGAGCTTATGTATTTGATAAACAGTAGAAGTGGAAACCAAGCTAAAGAATCCCTTCCTTCCTCTCCCTCCTCATGGGTGCTAAATTTGAGGATAAAACTCAGGTTTTCTGCCACCCTAGTGCCTTCCTTCCTTTTCTCCGCGGTGAGCTGTTGCCACGGCAAGGGTGATGCAGTTGCAGGTGGAGATGCTGCTCTGGCCGTGCTGCTCGGCTCGGCAGGACCTGGGCAGCCACAGGAGGCCACTGGGCTCCGGCAGCCCCTCAGGATCCGTGCATCAAAGCCAGGGAGCATCATCGGCACTTCGGCAAGCTCTGTAAGCACTTCAAACAATAGAACAAAACAACTCCTGCTTCATGTGACTTTCCTTGGCTCCCTCTTACATTCTTGTCCAGGTCTCCCATAATATTCGGAATGATCTTTTTCTACTACAAACATGTACCTCCCACCTGCTCTTCTACAAGCATGAAGCAATAACATCTGTAACCTACCTATAGTGAAAAGGGGCCCAACAATTTTTTCACTATTATGTAATAAAACACATTTATAGTTCCTGCCTCCATTATTTGTATTTTAAACTCGCATACTATGTTTCAAAAAAATAAAGTGAGAGATTTGAAGAAAAACTTCATATGCAACAGTTTGCTTTTCCATTTATTTAGGAAAGGTTAGTATCTTTAGTAGAAAAGATAATTCAGCAATCCAATTAAACTATTATTGACTTGCTATGCCATTACAAAGTGGAAAGATTGACTATGGGCTATTTTCATTAAAATTATTTATTCACGTCATGTTGTTGTTTGAGTGTTTTTTTTAAATTAACTTTTCAGCTGATGAAAAGGTGCTGAACTTGCAGGCTGAAGTCCACTGTAAAAAAAAAAAACAAACAAACAGGTAAAAGCAGAAATCAGTTTTCTGATTTGTTAAGTAACATTTTCTGTAGGGATCCAACACTTCCTCTTCGAATGTCTAACAGGGGTAATCCACGTAAGGTAACTCATTATAAAAATCCAGCAGACTGTATTGTAGGTTTTTGTGAAGAGCACAGGCACCTGAAATCACAATAAAGTTAATTACTACTGGGTCTGGAATTCTAACTCATCAGTCAAATGATGAGCTTCTTTACTGTGTATTGCATGTGTTAGCTTAGATGAAAATCCTAGGTAAAGAATGTGTTATCTGGTGGCCAAGCAGGTATGCACTAAATTACAGAGACTGAGCTAGCTGGGAAAAATCCATTTTGCATCTGTTGTCATCTGATAGATGGGAAAAGGAGTAGATAAAACATTTAAAACTTTTTTTCCCTCAATGGTATTTTTTATTATCAGTCTTGTATCTTCAGGATTAACAGTTCATTAATCACGGACATAAGGATACATTATGGTCCAAATTTCTGTCAGACCTCCCACACCAGATGAAGTGAAATTCACATGTGCATTCAAAAATTCACATTTTCATTAACAACTGTTGTCTAAAAAACATTGTTATCCAAATCACATTTGCAGTAAATTTTAAAGTTGCAAAAATCTAAGGATCAAAAGGCCTTTGTCCACAGAGGTATTTATAAGCTCAAGTGACTTATGATAATAGCAGTTTATTCTAGTGAGATTAGAGAAAAAAATTTATAGCAAAATAGCTGTAACAGATATTGTGATTAGATGAATAATAGATTAAAAATGCCTAGTATAAACTGAAATATTATCCACCAAATAGTTTCGAAAATAGTAGAAATAAAAACTTTTGCTTTGCATGTTGGAATTGTTTCTCAAGAAATAGTTAGACTACAATTATTTTAACCAGAAATTTTTTTTGTAAATGTCATCTACTGAATTAGTTGCAGCTATTTGAAAGATTTTACTTCAGACATGTGCTGTCTATTATTTACACAATGTCAACAGTAAACAAAATGTTTGAGTTCTTCACCTTGTTGGATGAGGGCATAATAAAGAATATTTATTTAATTCAAGATACAATATGTGGCCTAAAGTAGCTTTCTATCCATCAAGAACTTTAGAGCTTATGTTGAGACAGTCCTTAAACAACAAACTGTCCTTAAAAGCTCTTAATATTTGCTGGTTTCCTTTCATTTCACAGCTTCAGTATAACAAGCAATATTTCTGGATTTCTGTCCATTGCAGCTGTTGTCTGTAGATGATCATTAGACGGCTTGACACTTGTACTATAAACAAGTGACCAAATCAAGGCAATATAATGAGGCTCGATCACTCAAACCTTTCCAAGAAGTCAAATCAGTTTTCTATTTTGAGGTGAAAAAGACATATGTTTTTAACTAGTATTGTAAGCATTAGAAAATATTGTGAATACAATTCTCATAAGACCTTGGCACCAGTGAAGTCAATGAGGAAAAATCCACCAACTAAATTAAACATGTCTGGACTCTAATACAATTTTCTTGAGATTCATATAGCTATGAAACTGTCAATGAGGTGGCAGGTCTACATTTTCCTTCTATGTGCACATATTTATTTTACTGACTCTAGGGGATTTGTGAGCCAGACTTCATTCAGCATGTTCCAAAGAACTATGCACTGTCTTCCCCAATATAGACATTATCTTTGTTCTTATTTCCATTTGTATTTTTCCCTTATAATTAATTAAGCATTCAAACTGAAATATATCTCTGGGTTTCAGAGGTTTTCAGTTGGCTGGTTGTCACTGGTTTTGGTTTCAGTGTGTTTACATCTATTACATTTTATAAGAACAAATAGATGCAAGATCTCTCACAAGACAGTTTTTATCACATTATGTTTCCAGTTCAGTTCCCAATACATATAGCTGAGTCATGAATATATACCCAACGAAAAAATAAACTTCCAAATATGTCAGAGTTCAGCAGAAAGTGCCAGGGTATTTCATACACACTGCCTTGATATCTTTAAGATGGTATTACGTTAAATCCCCTCAGAGGTGTCTTAAACTAGGGTTTTTCAAAGAGCCTCAGGGTACAGGGAACTGTTGCCTGTTTTCTTTATTTTCTCCTAGCTTTTCTGGCTTAGCTTCAGAAGACCTTATTTTTCCCTTTAGAAGTCCCATGACCATAAATGTTATGTCAAAGGGTATTCTTTTGGTTTCTTAACCTCACAATTACTAGCTAAAATTACAAAACATCTTAAAATGAAATCACTTTTGGATTCCTGATTTGTGACAAGTGTTTGAAGTATTTTTAACATAAGTGCACATTAAACATATCACTTGTCAATGTAGCATTAAATAAATATATTTTATATATATTTTAAATTCTGATAATTTTGCCTCATGTCAGCAATAATAATAATAATAATAATAATAATAATAATAATAATAATAATAATAATAATAATAATAATAAGAAGAAGAAGAAGAAGAAGAAGAAGAAGAAGAAGAAGAAGAAGAAGAAGAAGAAGAAGAAGAAGAAGAAGAAGAAGAAGAAGAAGTGAAAGTTTAAAACCTTTGCATGTTTTATGAATTATATAGCAATACAAGCTGGTGGATTGAAAGTGTTAAGGAAGACAGGCACAGGGTAGCCCCCAGCCTCCCACACACTGCTTTGTCAGTGTGATCCATCAGGGCTATTTCTGTGGTAGAATAGAGGCTCTTTCTTTGATTCTAAAATCGTACCCCTAATGTATCAGTTAAATATTATCAAAGCATTTAAACCTTTCATATATTTTTATCATTGTATTGCAACATTTTCCTTCAGGCACTATACAATAAAGTGCACACAATACCTACCCTGAGGAAACTGATATACATAATAGCAATTTTGTCTAATGTAGTTGCTTTTTTTTTTTTTTCTTTGTTTTGTTTTTTTTTTTTTTGTTTGTTTGGTTGGTTGGTTTGGTTTTGTTTTTCTTTTGATGTGAGCAACACTTTTTGCCTCCACATTTAATGAAAATCCTAAGGACAGAAAAAAGTGACATTTAATTTTCTTGGCTTTGGCTACTACATTGTTGTGTCTACATAGGCATGCACTCATCTAGAGCTGCTCACACCCACACTTCCACCCACCCACAAAGCTAATCACAGCGTTTTTAAAATAAAATAATGTCTTACTGCCTAACCACAATGGCAATACTTCCAGCTATTTTGGTTCACCATGAATAAAATACATGGAATACTCCAGTGGGGAATTTTTTGGTTAAAATGAACATTATTTAAAACCACGGTGTTTAAGCTTCTGGTAATGGAGTTATATTGCCTTCATTGTGATTCTGTGGCATGTTAGCAGAATTTGAGTTCACTGAGTTCATGAGTCAAGATCATGAAGCACTGCAGACCAAATGTGCTAATCTGCTCTGGAATGTTGCCTCATCCCATCTGAAAAGTCTGTATTTGTGTTGAAGACATAACAAACAGACTTTCTACTTTCAGACTCACTGAAAGTATTTTAAATACTCATCATGCTAGGGATCTCATTTATCATCTATGCATTTAGATACTAAGTTTATGCATGTGCAATTGTATATAGCATTTAGACCCCAGAGATATTAATCTCTTGCCTCTCCACTCAAGAGTTCACAGAAATCAAACAACCCATTTTTTTTCCTATTTATTTTATTTTTATTTTATTTCCTTCCTGCAGGGCTAGCACCTTCACTTTAAAACTGAGAATCAGAGTGTATGAGCTAAAGCCAAATCCCACAGTTGGAGTGCTTTTAAGACCTGGAACAAGTTAAGATGTATGTTTTCTAATTTATGAAAGAGGCAAAGAATGACAGACAAAGAAAGGCCAGGATAAAGAGCAGATAAAGAGATACTGCCTTTATGTAATTATGATGTAAGTATGTAGTTACAAACTGAGAGGTCTTTGCAGAGATTGTGTGATATTTGCCATTCCCTCAAAAGAAGAAAAGATAGCACTTCAATTAATATCTCTAATAACCCATTTTCAACAATGATGTTTAGCTATAATCTTTAGCAGCTTTCATTACTAATACTGGCAGAGGTATATATTAATTCAGGAGCATATACAAACATATTTCTGTGTTTAGATTCTGTTGAAAGCTGATTACAAAAGCTTTTGCAAACTCAAGGGATCTAAAATAAGAAAATGCAATTTTAATTCCACCTACTTAGGCACATACATTCTGACCAGTTTTGGATTTCATGATCCCATACTGCCTGTCACTGCCAAGGATGAATAATGTACTATAATGAGCAATTTTTTTCTTTATATTTAATTCATACTAATATAACAGAATTACTGCAGCACCCCCTGTGGGGCCACACCAGCGTAGAACAGAGGGAGACAACCCCCACCTTCTACCTGCAGGACAATCTTCTTTTGATGCACCCCAGGATACAGTTGGCTTTCTATGCCGTAAATGACCTTTGCTGGATCATGTGCAGCTTTTTATCCCTCAACGCCCCCAAGTCCTTCTTCTCAGGGCTGCTCATCATTCCACTCATCACCCACTCTGTGTTTGTGTTTGGGACTGCTCTGACCCAGGTGCAGAACCTTGCACTTGGCCAAAGTGAACTTCATGAGGTTCCCACAGGTCACTGTGTCAAGCTTCTGGATGGCATCCCTTCACTCCAGCAAGCCAACTGCACCACACAGCTCAGTGTCATCAGTGCTGAGGATGAGCATGATACCACTGCCCATGTCACTGACAAAAGGTGCTGAAACGTGCCAGGGACAATGCCAACACCAACTGCTGAGGAATGGTCCTTGTCATTGCTTTCCACCTGGACATCGAATATTGATCACAGCTCTGGCTGCAACCGCACAGCCAATTTCTTATTCACTGTGCAGTCTAGCTGTCAAACCCATTCCAAAATCCATTTTGGGGAAAAGAATGTGTAGTACAATGGCCAATGTTTTATACAAGTTCAGGCAGATGACACCATTCCCTTATCCACCAATGTTATGCCTGTTTTAGAAAACTATCAAATTGGTAAGGTATGATATGCCCTTAGTGAAGCCACATTTGCTTTCACAAATTACCTCCTTATTTTCCATGTGCATTTGCACAGTTCCCAGGAGGATCTGCTCTGTGATTTTGTTGACCACCAAGGTGAGATTGATCAGCCTGTAGTTTTCAGGGTCTTCCTTTCTCTACTTTTTTAAAAAATGGTGTTTATGTTTTCTGTTTTCCAGTCGGTGGGAACTTCACCAGTCTACCATTACTTTTATAACATGATAGACAGTGGATTAGCAACTTAAGGTTTTGGTTCCCTCAGGATCTTCAGTTGCATTTCATCAGACCCCAGGGACTTGTTGACTTTCAGGTTTGTTAGATGATCTTGAACTGTATTTTCTTCTATGCTGTGCAATTATTCATTTTCATAGTCCCCACCATTGAATTCTTTTTTTTTTTCTTTATGTTTTTCAGTCCTATGGGGTATGGGAAAGGAACTATTAATATCAAGGAATGGGTTTAGATTTTTAGGTATAGGAAGTGAAATAAAAATCTTAGTTCTTTTGTGATTCTTTTAAGTATTTTTGCTATCTTTTCTTTCCCTCCTTAATTTGTAATTAATTGTTTCACTTTGGGTCTTGGTCAAAATTTTTTGTTGCACTTGGGAAATGGAAATTTTTTTTTTTTTGTGTGGTTAAATGCTCTTTTTGGAGAAGAAGAAGCATTTATGCAGTGTAATGCTCACCAGCCTTTGCATCCTTCTGGTTCCTGATGGTGGCCATGATATTTTCAGTATTCTGGAGCTTAAGATTTATTCTTAACTCATGTGGACAGTTTATCTTTTTCAAATGAAATAAAACCCCCAAGCAGCATTTATTATTTTTTGAAGATTAGTGCCAGAAATCTACCCCATAAATATTATGATTAATATTAAGACTTTGAAAGTTATTATAATATTGCATCTGATGTGGAAGTACTGATACTGGTAATGTCCTTTTTCATTGAGTTTTAAGTTGACATGAACTTCTTTGACAGACCTGATTAGCTCAGAGGAAGACATGAAAAGGGATATAAAAGATGGAGACAGAGGGAATCCACGCCAGCACTGCTGGGGAGAGAGGAGACAATGTCTATCAAAAATGCTCCCTTGCTGCTTGGGAAGCATATGAGTAAACACAACAGCAGTCACAAAACTCGTGGGAAAGAAAATAAAATGTTTGAAACCCCAGAACTTGTCAGTGTGAGATCCATTGATTCCAGCAGAGGTGGGGGATGCAGTGGTTAGGAAGTGAGAAGCACAGAGCCGTACACTGTGCTAAGAAAAATCATGACTACAGAAGAACCACAAATTCAAAGCTGTTACTGTGGTTCTTCATTACTTAAGGACTCATCCTTCTTCTAATTAAAAAAATGCAAGAAATAAGACAAGAAAAGCTGCAGAAAATATTTTACATCTACTATGCAATTGTATTATAGTGCTAGACTTTAGGAACTTACCATGCAATTATTTCTCTAATGTATTTTTATTTTTGTGTAATAGTTTTATTCAGTGTGGAGCCACAAAATTGCTGGTCTTCAATAATCTGATTTCAAAAAAGGCATTATTTGAAATTTTATGTAAAATCTTAGTAAGGAATACACTCTTTTCCTGACTAAGACTTTGTTCTTTGGAAAAGCACCATATCTAATAAAAGGAAAAGAACATGAGGATTTATGGCATACAATAGTGATTATTTTCTTCAGTCTTTTTTTGAGCAGAATATTTACAGAATCCACAAATGTATTTTCTTTACAAAAGAATTTTTTGATGTCCTTAAAAAAATATTTCTAACCTTTTTAATCCTGACTTTCTAACAAGATTCTAATATGGGATTTCACAAATTTGCTGGTGATGGTGCACCTTATGCTGTAAAGATAAAATCTCTGACAGCAATAATCCTTCATGTATAAAATCTGATGTAGAAGCTCTGAAGTGAGAACTTTAGCATAGTTAAGATCTCAAACAAATTGTCTTAAAGCTGAAATTTCCTAGCTTTACCTAAGGAAAGTTTTTGTTCTTGACAGAGGAATTATGTTCAGTTGTGAATCTGGCCCCAAGTAGAGAAAGAAGTTTTATTGTATTCATTCTCTCTGTATAGTACTGATACATTCACATCTGTCTAACTTGCCATTTTACTGGGTTGCATAGTAAATGACAAAAGGTTTTCAGCATTTGAATGAGGTTTTCAGCACCAGACATTTTATCTGAAGATATGTCAGTAATGATCTCACATGTGCAAAACAATAAGGCATCTTCTGGAATTCACTGTTAAATGTACAGTTATATAATTTACCTTTAAGAATTTATTTTTTAAATTATGCTGAAATTCAGTTGTATGTGCATTGAGAACAACTTTACAAAGAGGGTTTCTGACTTTCCATGCATCACGTTTCAGATACATTTTTATCTCTGTTGTCTGATGTTAGATATCAAAAGATAAAGGAATGTTTGTTTTATTTTTAGATATTTTTTGCTATAGTGAATAGCTTGGGACATTTCTCTGCAAAGTTTAAGAAAAAGACTGACACCAGCAAGATTTGCATCTTAAAATGATGAAGAACAATTTAAAATGAAGTCCTAATCTAATAGAGGACTTGTTTCAATTCATCATCAATTTTTTTTTTGAGATTATGAACATTTAGCATATAAGATCACAAAGATGTGAACATCAGTGTATGTCCACACATGTCCACATGTGAAAAGCCCTAAAAGACCCCTAATAAATTGTTTTGTACATTGTTAAATTGCCAAAAGTCCTTATTTTGCTATGTATATTCCAATAATGCTTTGTTTTGATGTCCCCTACTCTGCAAGAGAGCTCAACTCCGATGAACATGTGAATCTCTGTAGTGAATGGCTAGACAAACCTAAATAAAATGTTTCTAGAATGTGCAAAACTATAAAAATATATTTACAGAGCAGTGTTTCCATCACTATATGAATTAAAATATTTTTGCCTTCCAGTTCATATCCAACATCTCTGTACCACTTCTGCTTAAAGTGTAGTACCTCTAAGGATGAAAGACTCAGGTGTTGATCACATTTAAGTGTTTTGTAAATATCTGACTTTACGCTTCAAACACCTTCACAATGCTGCCTGTGCTACAACACACATGGTTACACCCATGTTATCACCTTGTCTAAGAATGTAACAGGTTATTTTTTGTTTTTTTTTTTAAAATATTTCCTCATTTACATTTACAAAATAGAATTCCAGAGTTTATACAATTGTCTTCCACCCACCCATATAAAAATTTGAATTAAAGTGGGTAGAGATCCAGTCAGGTTATTTACAAAATATTGAGCTCATGAGATGTGCACAGATCAAACACTTCTCTTACATTACACAATCAATAGAGACAACAAGAAATGGAAAAAAAATCTAATATTTTCCAAATCATAGTCCTGCACTTATCAAATATGACATTACTTTTATAGTCATTAACATTCTTAATTTATTCACAACTGCTCAAGATTTGCAAATAGGACTAATGTCTGACTAAAAGTGGAACCCCAGAGGCAAAACGAAATAATGAGAGGCTGAAGAAAAAAATAATAGTTGTACACAAAAATGTTCCAAACCTTCTAGATAATACGCATGACATGTTCTAGAAGGAGATTAGAGTTCAATGTTCTCACTGCTTTCTCCAGACAGTGCTAATTTTTTTCCAATTAGTAGAAAATGTCCTGCAACTGACTTACTGGAGTAAAGTGGTTACAGGAATATTGTCTCTGGTTGTAATCTTGCCACAGAAATATGTTGTATTTTTTGCTACCTAGTTCTGAAAAAATATGCCCAGCCACTCTTCTGCTCGTCATGTATTCAGCTTTTTTTTTTTTTTTTTAATAGGATATAATTTGTGAGAACAGACATTAATTTAGACATCCTCTCAACCACGTTAGATGTCACTAGAAAAGAGAGGATTTGTAGCTAGTCTGGTGGAAATAATGCAATAATTGAAACTGATTATAATACTTAATCCAATTGCAACAGTCTGCAAGTATCATGCATAGGATACTGAGAAAAGATTAATGGATTAATGAACTGTTCTAAATGTGTTGCTGTTTTTGTTTTGTTATGTTTTTTTTTTTCCCAGGCTGTTGTTAATGCCTTAATTTTTAATAGGAAAATTGTTCTGCACTGTTTTAGCAGTAGGTAATTGCTCCCTTATGCTCTAATCTTTCTGATGCCTTTGCAGTGACATGTGAGTCACCCTCGGCACTGTTTCAACAGGACAATAATGGACTTCTACTTTGAGATGAAACCATTGCTTCACTTTCCAAATAAAAGTTGGTATTATAATTTTTTCTCTTTCCCTTTTGCTAAGCTACAGTTAAAAGATAAGGAAGTTGAAGAAATGGTAACATCTCAAAAGAGACGTCAGTTCAAGAAAAATAGCAAGTTTATACTGAGAAGATCCTTCTCTGGATGCAGCTCCCCAACCCTCCTGCACAAAACTTCTCTTCAGTAAGGAAAGGATGCCCCTAACTAGAGAGGTGCATGGAGAAACTCCCAAACCAAGAACCTGGTCCAACTGGGCAGGAAATTCATTATAAACAAACTTTGTGAAATCAGGTAGGCAACAGAAGGGCCACATGTCAGATACTGGAAAATGAAGGGCCACACAAAGAGTAATTAGATAATCGAGAGCTATGAGTGTATAAGGAAAGAGACAAAGACTAAATATCTTGCCACTTCATGCTAAATGACAGGTAATGGTATTTTTCATTATGTGCCAAAATGGTCAAGTCATATGACAATGGTCTGAGAGTGAGATATCCTAAGCTTTGCCATTGATCAAGTCTGAGTCATGTTATAGACAGGTCACTTTAAATTCTGCAGCTAAGATTATTCAGCTGTAAATAAAAATTAAAATATTCTCTCCTTTTATTTTCATAATGTTTAAAATACAATAGACACAGAGCCATCCTGATAATTCCTTTTTTTTTTTTTCCTCAATTCCCATCTGGAATTGCCTGGCAGAAATGAATAAATTGCAAACTTAAACGAAGATATTAAAATTTAGAAAATTTATTATTTTTGTAATAAAAAATCTGCATTATTATATTTTTATTTTAAAAAATACTACTGTTTCCTTAATTTATTATTTGCACTGGGACATGTCATTAGATTTTATTTTTTCATAGCTACAGAGTTTGTAACTTCTTCTGTAATTGTTAGCCCAATATTGCCCTGCATTGTCAAAAATGCTCCAGTCAAATGAACAAGACAATTCTAGCTTCTATTAAGGCTTGTTTTGAATTGTTTGGTGAAGTACTTTGAAATTCTCCTGTCTTTCTCAAATCTTATGTTTTTTTCAAATTTAAAACAGTTTCTTTAAAGTTAATAACCTATAAGAATGCCTCAGATCACTACTTGCCAAAAAGCAGATTCCTCCAAAGTTTTTCTGTTTATAAATCATCACAATTAATTGAAAATAAATTTATTCACAAAATTCCTGATCATTTCTAGTTAGCATATTACCCTCAGAGATAATATGCATTTCCTTCAGACACATAAATAATATATAAATTATTTTTCAACTTGGTGTGCTTACAGCTATAGGCCAAATAAAGAAAAGCAATTTATGTTAGCCGCCAGCACCAGTTTACATTTTTACAGTTGTTTAGAGAACTGACAAAAATATCACAGCTGAAAATCAGTCTTTTTATCAGATTTTGTGCTCATTGGGTTTGTTTTTTGTGTCTTCATTTTCCAGCTCTTGCTACCGCCAGGCACAGCAGGAAATTCAGCAGAAGTCAAAAGACTAAGCAAATAAACAAAGCAGCTGCTTTAGAATGCTTCAAACAGGGCCAAGTTCTAAATTACAGGGCTAGCTAAAATAAGGAAAGTAAAATCTCAAACCATTATAAAAATGCTTGATATCTTTCCTATCATAAAGGACATTTCATTCAGTTTTTAATAATTCAGGTTTTTGATGTTTTTTTTTAATGAAAGGAAGTGTGAAGGCAGATTGCACATTGAAGTGTAAGGGATACCTGCATCTGGATTTGGGGGCACACTTGTGGTTCCTATTTGACTCAGAAGAGGCCTGAGGCCACAGTTTTGCCCTGAGTGATTTGTGACAGATGGTGAACAACAAATAAACTCGCTAAGCAGAGATCAAGGGCCTTGGGTAAGCATCTCAGATTCTTGCCTGGGAATAGGCAAGAGCTTTGCCATCACTTGTATTTCAGCAACATTTACCTGTCAGTAAACCTTACACAAACAAGGAAAGCAACAGGATGGGAGAAATGCATTAACTAAATGTGGTCACAGATGCTCGAAGTTTGTTGCTTTTGACTGCTGATCATTGTCACCTTCTTTAACAAGACATGTAACCTCATCTGACACATGGGCAGGGTAAAAAAGAGAGACAGCTGACAGTTCATGTATTTTGCCAACCCAATGGACAACAGGGAAAGGCTATGCTGAGAAAGGCTTTCATCATGCCATCACCTTAGGATGACATTATCAATCTACTGTACTGTGCCAAGATGCTTCATGTGCCTTCATGAAAGGAGTTTGTGATAAAATAAATGTGTTTTGGAAATGAGAACCTCTCAAAAGTAATAGATGCAGTATTTAGTTTGGAGCCCAGTTTAAGGCAGAGGCTGCTAAAGCAGAGGGTTTATTTTAGAGAGAAATGGTTTTTTATAAACTTTGACTGGAAACAGGTACAAAGATTTGTGAGCAAGTGCTGTTTAGTGCAAGTTTGATGCAAACACGTGACTCAACATCCTAGTTAATGTTCCACTGAACTTTATTTGACTAAAATATTACCAATTCAGTAAAAAAGCAGTTTGGCAGTTTGAAATGTAACATTCTCATATTAACTCCAAGAAAGGTAGCGCTGAATTGATGTTCCAGTTTCACACTGTAGCTACAGTATTAGTTTTGACACTGTCTGCATGCAGGTGGTTTATAATGCATAATATTGATCTGGAGGATTCTTTATCCCTCCCTGCCTTCAGCTGTATATTAACTTCTAGCCTTGATCTTAAAAGTTAAGATGGATGTTCAGTATTATTACCTAGCAGAAAGGGTAAAAAATCAATTTTGTTTCCTTGTGCTTTATTCCCTTATCTTCCAGTGCTTGAGCAGTGGGGTTGTAACAAACGTCAGCATAAAATAATTTATTCACTGATGTTGTGACAACTTCTGTCAGATGAATATATTACTGTAGGTACATTGATGCTCCTGAAATCAGCTTTCTGGTTAAGAATAAGAAAAGAGTATAGCAAGCAATCAACTACTTTTAATGGAGCAATACCTTCATAAAGCACTGCATTGCAGAAGGAGAGTAGTAAGATCTAGCTAAAAAAACTAAGTGTAAATAATGCCTTTTTCAACACTGGTGCTTATAGATGATAGCTGCTCATTACAGTTTATTGGTTTTAAAGTTGACCAGTTGTTCAGATAAAAGAGAAGGGTTTCAAAAATTTTGACTTTCTGTTTCAAAAAATTAAATCAAACAAAGGAAAGATTATCATATTTACTAGCCCTGTGTTAAGTAACCAGAAAAAGTTTTCATTAATCTTTAGTTTGAATTCTTGATATAGATAATTTTCTCTTAAAATGTATTGATGAGTACTCTAAATTTAATTTTGTGACTTTTTTGTCTCACAGGATGCTTTGGGACCAGGAAATAAAAACCTGCCTTCCCACCCTGCCCTAGTCTTTCCTAACCTTTTAAATCTCTCTGCTACCCTGCCATGTATAACTCAATTTGCTAAAGGCAGCCCTCACTCAGCCCTTCATTAGCCCAGTACATCTTTTCTATGTTTCAGTATTTTACACAGATGTAATGTAGATTAGAATCTGAGTGAAATCTTCACTACTGAAAAGAACATTGAACTCTCAGACTTTCCTCGTGTTGATGGATCTGTGCTCATGCACAACAATTTTTTGTACAACATTGTCTACATGATAGAGATAAAAATGTTACAGAACAAGTTATCAAGCTACACTAGGAAAAATTATGTAATTAACTTGTTCTTTCAAGATGATATTATGCAGACTGCTGACATACCAAAACATCTGAGATCAGATTGTGTTGTTCTTCTGATCTCCCTTACAATGATATGTTAAGGGGTACTTCTGTTGAAAAGTGCAGAATCTTATACCTATTTAAACTTACTGAAAGTCTCTGTAAATAACTTCATATAATGAAATCCTCACTGGATTAGTCTTTAGATATTTTATAAGATGGTATTAAAATTCTTTTAAGACACCTCTTATCTTTCTTAACCTTCAAATAGAAGCAAATCTACTTCTGATGAATACAATGTTCCTATTTAAAAATTAAGCCAAAAATCATCTGAAAAGATTAAACACTCTAGAAAGTAAAATAAATGCTATACATTCACTTTTATGCTACTTTACTTTTTTTTGAGCATTTGAGACTATTAAATTGAGAATTGAAAGATATTTTTGTCTTTTAAACACTTGAGATATTATAGACAAATGGTAGCAACAACCATGCTAGCATACAATGACCTGAAAAAATGATATGAAAATTGGGGTTTTAAATTTCCTGACACATTGCTGTTGCTTTTATTCCTTTGTGTTTTTTTTTTTTTTTTACAGTTCAGCTTGTATTTATGGATGTTAGACTCTCATTTTCTGCTTATAGTCAACACATATTTAAGTTTTTTGAAAACACAGACATATGACCATGCAATGTTAAATATAACTTCCGAAAGCAATACCTTAGATGGTTATAGATCTGCACAAAATGTAGGCCCATTTTTTATCTTCTAAGGACTTTCATAAATCCTAAAATTTTAAAGCATGTACATTTTTTATTTAAAAAGAAAATAAATTACTTCAGTGTTTGATAAGTCAAGATTAATCTAATAGGCACTTTTGCAGAAAAGGAAAATTAATTATGATTTTTTGTTATATTTTACATTAACTAATAGAAACCAAGATCAGAAATATAAACTTAAGAGAAGTTACCTCTTTTTTCTACTATGAGAATAAAATCTTTTTCTTTTTTTTAATTTTAAAGCAATTTATTTTAATTCTATCTATTCTGAATAACATACACTTTAACACTAATTGTTAAACAGGGAGATTAATCCTTTATTGAATTGTCTGCACATCTTAAGCCAACTAACCATTCATTTCTGTAGCCCAAGATACAAAATGAGTGCCTTTTTCTTTAAAAATAAACCCCAGATTTAAAAGCATGGAGTAGATTACTGCAGTGCATGGAAATAAACACAACATAATAAACCCACTCATTTTAATGATGTTTACATATGTAACAGCATATCTATGAAAATTATTCAGATGTGAGCTGTAAATCTACAGACAGGCGCGGAAGCCAATTGAAATCTTCATTGAAGGTAATTCTCTACCTGGGAAAATAGTAATTTTGTTGTGCAGCAAATTCTGTGGTTTTGGTGAAACAGCACCAAATTACAAACTGCTAAAGTGTAATTCTTTACCTCCCTCTATGCCATTGCCGTGCTGTTTCTCTCTGCTTCAAGAGATGAAACAGCCATGTACACAAAGGCTGCTCTTGGAATGGTTGGGTTATTCAGACTCCTCTAGGGCTGTTTTATACAGGAATTGTGCTGGTCTGGTGAGGCTGATGCCTTGCTCTTCTCATCTGTCTGGCATGCTCTACTACATTCCTATGCACAATGAATAGTGAATTTAGTGGCTTTCTATTCCTGTACCTTTTTAAGGGATAAACTGAAAACTTTGACTGTAACAGAACATATTGCTGTTTTGCCCTTGTGCAAACATGTCCCAGTGTTTCACCTATACAAGTAAATAAATCCAGGTACTTAGCAGGGGAATATCATCCTGAAAAGTAGCTTGCTTATATCCACAGCTTTAGATGGGTCTCACTCCCAAAGCAGCAGATGGTACAGTAGAAATAATTCTGCTGCAAAAAGCATTCAATTAAGAAATTAGCTTGGTTTCCAACTAAATAAATTTGATACTTATACAATCAAAGAAAACAGAATAACAGTAGTAATAGGTAACTGTAGTAATAGGTTTCAATTCATTCCCTACATATCTAAATATTAACATGAATTGATTATTAAGGGAAAAGTGGCTGATCTATACTAGCAATAACTTTTCCAGATTCGGGTCTGTGAAGTTGTTTGTCTTTGGTCAAACTGCAAATTTTGTTTCTAATAGTTGCCCATGAGGTAGAAAAAAACTTCAAGAAGACCAAATAGAAATTCAGTATAATATTACTTGTATCATATTCATATGATTGTGTGTGTTTTAAGGGGTGGGTGTCCAAAGAGCATAGTTTAAGGTGGTACTTAGAAGCAGCACTGCACTACTGTCATGAAGCTGAAAGAAATTATTGTCAATAGAAAAATCAAGGAAGACACAGAAATTACAGACTATCAGAAGTTCAGAAAGAAGAAGATGATATTTTCCTGAGTGGACTCTGTGGGACATATATTTCTGGAATGGCATGATTTTTGATCTGAAAGCATATTTTTTCCAGGTAGGAAAGCAATTCTTGTCTTAAAGAAAATTGCTTTGTCTGAACTCTTTTAGTTAAATGTTATTTTTAATAATATTTTATGACATTCAGATGAAATATATATATATATTAAGAACTGAAAATTTAATTTTTTTTCCTTTAAATGGAAGTCTAGAGCTGACCTGCGCTTTAGCAAAATTACCCCTTAATCCACATTCCTAAAAACTCAAGAAAAAAAAAAAAAAACATTATTTTTTAAGGATTTTGAAATTCATATATCAATTTACTTTAACTCATGTTAAAGACAACAAAAAATATATTATTTTAAAAACATAATGAAAAGAAATCTTACAATAGCATGAAGCTTTAATTACTATTGAGATCGGAATTGTCAGGAGAATATTACCTTGTGTCACCCACTAAGACCTTAAGCTCTGCTTTCAAACGGTACATAGACATTTAGATGGAAAGTCTGTTGCAAAGGGTCAAAGTCCGAGAGGATGCATCTCAGGTGTACCCAGGTCTCCTCTCCTTCTGTGGAATTGCACCCCCTGAGTCCTAAAGCAGTTCTGAAAACACCTGCTTGAATATTATACTTTCAGTTCATGTCTGAGCGCTTTCATTTCTGTGATAGCCTCATGAGGATGGAACAAAATTAAACCAAGACACCAGAGGTAAAATTTGTAAGTTATGTAAATGTCACGTGTAGGGCAAAATGTCGTTTCTGACTGGAGGAATGCTGTTGTCAAGAATACCACCGGGAATATCTGCATGTGCTCAGAACACCATGGCTCTTTTCACCATTGTTCTGAGTGAACAGAACTGACACTTCTCATCCACCTCCTGGGATAGATCCTGGCATTAACGTTCAGAAGCTCAAAATTTCCCTTTTAAATACAAGAAAAAGACTACACATAATCATAAGAATCACTCTCCCCATCTATTACACCTTTGGCTAGGCATATAAATAAAAAAAAAAAAAAAAAAAACAAACCCAAAAAACAGAGTGAAGCAATTAGGGAACCAATTTCATGTCAGTTTCCCAACAGACCTTTCAGTATCTCCCCAAATAAATTGTTTAGAGTACTTGTATATATAAAATAATACAAATGGAGATATAATTTACAATAAAAGAAAGGTTTAAAATGCAATTTTTAAATATCCCCAAAAATCTATACATCCTAACTGGGAATTTTACCTCAATAATCCTATTTAGAATTACATGGACAGTTCCCTAAACTTACTGAGGGCTGTATGTGTGGATATGTATGCACACATAAATAAACTGTTCACTTACTCATTAGTAGTACCATGTATTCAAGGGGGAAGCATAGGTGAAGTATGGGGCTTATTAATGCAAATACTATTAAGTGACAGAAAATTTTAACAGCAAAAATGTCTTAAATTCTTGGCTATCTTTTAGCTTAGCTTAAAAGCTTCAGGATAATATTAAAAACCCCAAAAAAAAAAAAAAAAAAAAACCACCTACTCCTGGTTTTCCTCTCAACCTTCTAAAGAATTTTGACAAATCCTTTCTCTCTATGTAGTTATTATACATTTTTGCTGAGGTGTGATAATGGAATTTGTGTTTAAGCACTGAGGATGCCAAAGAACTAGTTGTTTTTACACCACAGAGATCAACTCCTCAAAATGACACATACTTCTTTTCCTCTCTTAAGGAAAATGTCAAAGTATTAGGCCATCTGAAGAGATGACAAGTAGCTCTGCTGCAGATATAGGGAACTAAAAACCAGTAATAAATACTTTTGAGGTTTGTTTTTGGAGTGTGAACTGAAAAGTGTGATCCAGCACAGTGGAAATTGAAACTAAAATAAAATTCCTGGTTTTCATTCCCATTACTTATTTACTCTTCCATTCACCATGACACATCATATGGAAGAAAGATCCCAATATTTTCAGCTGAAAATGTCGTTGGAACTTTATTCACAGAAATTATAAGTTAAAAAATGGCACATAGAATTGGTGACTACATGAACAGTTTAATAAAATTAATGCAAAATGAAATTACAACACTCATTTTCGGCCTTGTTTAAATCTGGAGTAAATCATATCTTGCTTTCCCTCAGGGTACTAATACTTCTCAGAACTGTAGGGTACTCAAAGAAACTCCCATTCTTTTTCATTTTATGATTTTTTTTTTTTTTTTCCTTTGGTGTCCTTTTCAGATTTTTCTAGGGAAAAGACACAGGTATTTGAAATTTGGCCTCTGAGTATTATTAATGAGGGATGTAAAAATCAGCACAGGTGGGCTCCCAGACATATTAAACCACAAAAAATGGCTCACAGAAGTTCTTTGTATGTGTTGCAGATCACTGTTAGGGAAATATCTTTTAGCTCAGTTGCAAACTTCAGTTAGCAGATATCTTTGGACAATTAACGCCATTTGAACTACACTGAATTTGCTTCAAATCTATTTCAAATCTATTTCAAATCTCAGCTTCTCATCATACAGTGATGTAGAACACACATAACGAAATGTTTCAAAATTCTATGTTACCACACATTACTCTTAATTCAACTAATTTAAAATGCCAAAGAAATGTCTATTAATGTCTAAAAATGTTCAAGAATATTTTTATCAGAACCACAACTATCCCATTTGAATCCCTGATTTTGTTGGTTTCTTTTCCTTGAGAAGAAATATTGAGTTTTTAGCAAAAATAAAATAACCCAACAAACACAGTGAGGTTTGATATGAAGATCAGAATCCTTACCTATCTAGGAAATTAGGGTTCTAAAGCATTTCTGTGTCTTTGTACCCATTTAAATAGGAAAATAAGAAAAATTATTTCTTTTTGTTGTTGTCCATTTACTTTAGCTTTACTTCTGATGGTTTTTATCCGAATTCAAACTTACAAAGTACGTATATTAGAAAAAAATCACTCTGATTATCTGACGATAAATATTTTGGTTATATAAAAACCTCAACATTTGAAAATACCTAGCAGAGGGTTGATCAAACCAATATAATTCACTATCCAGTCAGGTGGACAAAAACTTTATTTTTGCCTTTTGTGTCTTTAGGGTTTTGTTCTCAAGCACATAATCATATTATATGGCATATTGCACAGCATAGTCTCCCATAGCTAAATAACATCCTGGGGATCTGCAGCAGAGCACCAGGTCTATTTAGGAACTCTTTTACCAAAATATCATTATCTTCAGACATGTATTCTGTCACCCATTCCATCCCCATTTATTTTTTAGTATTTGGTGCATTACTAATGTATGATGTATAATCCTAAATCCTTTTTTTAAACTGCTTATAAAATATCCATATTCCAGTTACTATCATCATTGCCATATTCAATACTGCTTTTTTACTTTCAAGGGGTATTAATGCCAGAGACACCAATCATGACAGTGGCAGTAGGTACATCCTTATACTATTACAGGATCAACAAGTCTGTTGTTAAAGCAAATTACTAATAACAAGAAATGGAATTTTTTAAAAAGAGTAAAATAAGCAACGAGCAGTACACGGATCTGTGGCTGGTTTTCATTCCTCCTTCTGATGGGCAGAGCAAGAGTTTAGGTTACAATCCATAACAATGCACCATTTCCCATTCAAGGTGACTGCAAATTCAATTCTTCCTGGCAGCACAAATTATTCACCTCTCAAGTCATCCTTCTGACACTGAATTCAGTTCCACAAGAAAATGTGTCTGGCAGCCTTGAAATGGAAACAGACAAATTGCAAAGAAGGGTAGCAAGGCATCTGAGCACTTGTGCCACATCTTGCTGACAGATGGGAGACGTAGCACCAGTCACCAGTGCTTGCATCTCCAGCGCAGTTAAAGAAAAGGAAGCATTCATCAGGCCCTTCATTTCTCATTCCTCAAACAGAAGGCTGTTTACATCATGTCAGCAAATGATTACCCTCTGCTGCTGTTGTTGTGCTACCTATTGGAAAAGGTGAAGAGGTTATGTTTTGAAATTCCATGGAGATGTTGATTAAGGAAACAAAGGAAGCTGGTTCTTAACACCCAACACCCCCATTCCCCCTCCTTCACTCCCCCACTTCCCCCCCCAAAAAATAAAAATAGGAAGCAAGCATCATCACAGTCGCATTTTTGACATGAGAAATGAGGGGTTTTTTGAGAGGACATTGAATTCAAAGCTCAAACTGCTTACATATGTCAAGGGAGAACCACAGAATCTAAGCTCTTTCCTTTCAACTGACTCATATCTTTTGGTTGTTTCTGTGGTTTTCAGCCTTTATCTAGTTCTTATCTGACAGCTGACCTGGGGTAGCATGGATCTCAGATTTCCTTGGCTCCTTTTTAGGTCTTCATTAACTATGCCTGAAAAAGCAAAGTTATTCCATCTGTGAGGAAGTCTGCAAAATTATAACTTTGTGAATGACTCCATTTCGGACCATCATTGGAAAAAAATGATACATAAACTGAAAAAGATGGGGAACTACTGTTTTAGTCATTGAATGTGCTCAGAACCACAAGGAATCATACAATCTTTTCAGGGTCTTTGTCAAGAGCATGACTCAGTTTAACAGCTCATTAATTTTTTTAACTTGGTGGCAAAGTCTTTGACTCTGAAAGAAGACAAATGAAAGGTAGAATTTGGCTTATATGAAAATAACTGAGCACAAAGTTATTGTGGTGATTTCCATGTTTTATTTCAGATCAGGCTGTCAACAGACCTTTTTATTATTTTTTCTTTGATTGTGTGCATTTTAAAGCTCCTGAAGAACATATTTTTCTTCCTCAGTGGTTTAGTCTGGTATCTGGACCTAGATAATTATTTAAAGAACTATTTCACGTGTATGTAATATAGGAAATTACATTCAGTTTAGGCATGTCTTTCCTTCCTGTTCAAAACTGCTGTGTATACAACTCAAACCCTCCATCTCTGATATAGTTTTATTTCTCTTTCCTCAAACTCTTTAAGTCTGGTAGACCTTTAGTGCCCTTTCTGTCTTGGAAGATAATTTCTTGCTTTCTTTTCATTCATATCTATCTCTATTACACCAGAGATATCATCCTTTCTCAGAGTGATAAACCCCCACCAAGTACATTGCATTGGATTACTTTTATTTCTGCCATGCACATTTTAATTGATACTGCTTTTTTTTTTTTCCATGCAGACATGAAGTGTGGCTGCCTTTCCTTCTTATCCTGTGCAAGTTGTACACAAGCACCTGACATACTCTGAGTTCTGCCATTTGTGGGCATTTGAGTCACTTCTACAAGGGTATATATACCTGCACTGAAAATCCCTTAGCCTTAGATGTGCCCTACAGAACAATATCTGGTTCTGTACTGTTTCTGTTTCCAGACAGCCTCTCTAAAGAGGCTAATTTTAACATGAAAGAGCCAATGTAATAAATAAATAAAAATTCATCTTTGTGAATATTTGAAGAGGAATACAGCAGAATGTTTATATTTATAAAATTGTCCCAGTTTTACCTTCAGTGAAAAGGAACAGTCACTTCTATGTGGTCAATCCAAAATTTATATTTTCATTTAAAAAGATAAAACTTCATCTAATATTTTTTTCCTCTTTATTTTGACAAATTTGTGTTTTACTTAAAAGCACAATTAACATTTCCAAGCATTTTGGAGTTCAGTGTCTCTAATTACTCTGCCTATATCTGACATGCCTACTCTATATGTTTCTAAAATGTTTTCATTCAGAAATTACAACTATAAAATACTACGTATATATGAAGAAGGTTTTTTATTGATAAAAGAGAGACAGGTCTTGAAAATATTAAGTATTTAAGATCTTAAAGAAATGCAGAGAGTAAGGCTTCCATATTTATGCCCAAGGCAGAAAATAGAAAAGGAGAGATGAAAGGACTCTCTTGGTCCTCTTGCTTTTGGTATAGCAGATAGTTCTGTTTTGCCTATATGGCAGAGTGACTTTCCTGGACCACCACTAGAGTCACCCCTAGTAATTCTGGAGGTTTGAAAAATGGACAAGTTCCTTATCTAGTAATTAATACTGTCAAAAATTTAAATAATCTTACTGAAAAACCCAAGGAGCTTGAATGGAATACCTAATTACAAAGGCATACTTTTAAAGTGATAATAATCAAGAATATGAACCAAAAAAATCTATGAATGCTTGTTGATGAATTAGCTGCCTGTTATACAAATCTTTCATCTTTGAATTTGTTATGTAATGTATATATTTTATTCAGGATAACCCAAACATTGTGTAAAACATCCTAACCCTGTAAGAGCCTATCTGAAATACCTGTAAGTACTCTGGAATGATCTGGCACATAGAACAGACCTGGCATGTTAAACATGAAAATGCTTTTACAGCAATACTCCTGTTAGCCATAAGGAATTTGAACAACTGGGAATTGTGTACTACAGACGTTTGGTTTGTCATTAGTACAATACAACAGTACTTTTGTTATTTCTTACCAGGGTTCATATGCTATTCATTTTGCAGTTTGGCTACACTTTGCTCTGTTTCTGATTCTAGACTTCAGGTGCATGGTAACTTATGGCTAAGGCTCTAAATTCTGCATAGGACTCTGCTAGGTTTTATGATCCCACATTAGGTAATTCACACCACTGCTGATGATGTTATGAATAGCCAGCATAAAATGAACACATGATTAAGTCACAGACATTGACAATAAAAAGAAAATCGTAATTTGCTCGAGACATGTCTAGATAGGTACAGCAGACCCTATTGAAAACAGGACTGTTTGAAGAGTATTTTAAATTTTTAACTTCTGACAGGTAAGTATTTAAAGGCAAAGAACTTTGCATGTATATATAAATCAGCAAGTGCAAATGCATGATCTCTATAAATATGAGTATATAGGTGGTGGGACTGTTAAACAGCCAGACTTCAGAAGTATCAGTGGGGAAACAGCTATATGCCAATAACAAAAGTTTAGTGTCTTAACAAGCATATAGTATATTTCTACATCTGGAATCAGTATACAACCTGAATTAAGCCTGGGTTAGGTAGATTAGGATTTCTGATGACATTTTTCCTTCGTGTTTAAGCTGGATTTTCAACCTCCTCAAATAAGCATGATCAGACTTTGAAACAGTGTGGAGCTCTTAAATCCCTTTCAGAAGCCATTTTAGAAGTCATTCACACTACATAGCAAATCACAAAGAAGTGCAGATTATTCCATACCAGCACATGGAGACTTTCTTCCTTACAACTGAGAAGTTCAGAGATGGAATTGGTTTGTGCACTACTTCAGCACTTAGATTTAGATTCAGAGACAGGCAGAGTACTGATGTGACTTTTTTGGAGACTGTTGTCTAAGTCAGAATGACAACACCCTTTCAATATTTGCAAATAGAATAAAGTTAAAATAAAAATAACTATGTTAAAATATGTAAGCAAAGGAATACAATATGCCCTACCAATATAAGTAGGTAACTATGTCAGTATCCCCAGAAGAATAAAAGGAAAATTAACATTTTAGTAATGAGGTAACCTACAAGACCATTATTACTGAAAGTTTGTTAATACATAAAGAATATTCCTATATCCTGTGCTAGGACTTGAATCAATTAGCATTATGGTAAGAGAGGCAACAGAATAAGATAAAGAATGGACGTGCAAGGGCTTTGAGGAGGTGATCTAGATAATTCATTCTTCCAGGCTGTAAGTGCTACATTTTTGACTTTCTTAACCCAAAAATTGTATAAAAGTCAATAGCTAGGAGCACTGCAAATCAAAACAAAGATGTATCAGCATGTTTCTGGCAAGGAGTAAGACAAAGATAAAAGTGGAAACATGTGGTGAACAGCTTCAGGGGCTGGTTCTGGCCTCTTGCCTGAGCAGGGCCAAAACAGACAGCATGCCACAGTGCACAGTTTGTCTTAATTAATTAATAATGGATAATAAGAGTATTATCTTCTTTCTCTCTTTCTATCTCCCTGATCACATATTCATACCTATCTCCATTTTCTCTCCAAATGATGCCGCTACACTTAGGGCGAAATCTTCCTACTATACTGCTTCTGTCTTTTAGAATAGTATTCCTGAATTTCTTTGCCTCATTAAGTCATAATATCACCTGAAAATCTCTTTTTTCAGGCCAGTTAGTTTGAGCTTTTCCCTCTATTCACCTACTAACACCTTATTTCCCTGTTTATGAGTGCTTATATCAAGGTACGTGGATCTCACTACCACATTTTCATGGGCTTAGTGCCTCTAAACCTAAAATTGTGCTTTTTTGAAGAACAGAGTGAAAAATAGTGTATAAAAAGCATATTGAATGCACCTTTACAGCTATCGGTCCATAAAATTGTTTCCATTTCTTTATCATGCAGAGAAGCATTTTATCATATAAATTACTTCAAATTAGTAACCAGAGATTTGAAAGATGTTGCATAAATGAAGCTGGATTTTATGATCAGAATCATCAACTATTTGAAGACATCTTCAGCACATGCTTCTAAACTGACTCATTATGAGAATTTATAGCTTGATTTTCAAAGTGGTGCAGATAAAATAAAATAGCAGATATCTCAGTTATCTGTGCACTTATCTGTTTAGATAAATGAATAACTTTCTAGCTCATTTACATGCAGAGTATTTTGCATAAATACTTCCATGCATTTATATCTCGGTTGCCAAATTCTCTTTGATATTGATGAACATGAATCATGTAATCATTTGAACTGAAAAGGGCCATAAGAATCACCTGGTCCCAACACTCCTGTCACTGGCAGGGACAGTCTCCACTAGACCAGTTTGCTCAGAGTCCCATCCAGCTTGGCCTTGAACACCTGCAGGGATAAGCATCCACACCTTCTTTGGGCAATCTGTTGCAGTGCCTCACCACCCTCAAAGTAAAGCATTTCTTTGAAATATCTAATCTAAACATACCCCCTTTCAGTTTAAATCAATTTTCCATTGTCCTATTATTACACACCCTTGTCAAAAGTCCCTCTCCAGCTTTCTTGTAGGCCCCTTCAGGTACTGGAAGGGTACAATAACTCCCTGGATCCTTCTCTTCTCTAGGCAGAACAATCCCAACCTTCTCAGCCTGTACATAGGAGAGGTGCTCCAGCTTTCTGATCATCTTCATGGCTCTCCTCTGGACTCGCTCCATCAGCTCAGCATCCCTCGGATGTTTGATGTCTCAGAGATGGATGCAGCACTCACAATAAGATAGCAGAGGAGGAGAATCACTGTCCTGGACCTAGTGGCCATGCTTCTTTTGGAGTAGCCCAGGATACACCTGGATTTCTGAGATGCACAGATTTTTGGGTCACGTTGAGCTTCTTGTCAAAATATAATAAGGGTTTCAGTTAATTAGGAAAATCTATTGGCCTCTCTTTCTCTAAATTTCTTCTTGCAGGGAAACTTCAATTTGTTTTTGTGACTTGGGCACTAGACTGTGTACTTTCTGATTATGGTACTGAAC
Source organism: Emberiza elegans (assembly GCA_024865655.1). Lineage (NCBI taxonomy): Eukaryota > Metazoa > Chordata > Aves > Passeriformes > Fringillidae > Emberiza > Emberiza elegans. Next base: position 45,371,014 of record JALJVW010000139.1, read on the forward strand.
TTCATGTTTTCTTTTTTTTTTTTTTTTAAACGTAAGGAAAGGAATACAACATTCTTACAATCTTCCCTCATAACAACTCCCAGGGTTTGGAGTTAATGGGTCACTGGTGTTGTTTAGAGCATTGAACAGTTCACTGATGCAAAGAAATATATTTTTTTCTTTCAGACATAGCAAAAGTAGCTGAATAGAAAAGCTCTTGTTCACTGACACTTAACCACACTGTCTTCTACCAGTCATGCAATAAACACATTTAATATTTTTTTCAAAAGGAATCAACAGAAAAATACTACTAGACAAACCAACATTTAATGCTGGTTTCCCTTCCATTCCTGGATCTGTCAGTGAGTTATTGCTCAGCCCTGTAGATGCAGTTAATTTAGCCAATGTACGCTGAGATTTATTGAGGCATTTAAAGTTTTGATAACACAATTTGCTTAAATGTTTATGCAACATGTTGTGCTTTGATGTTATAAACTATATAAGAACATATTGTACTTAATGGTAGGGCAAGCAGCAGAATGTTAAGAAAGCTGTTTTGAATAATATTTTGCCAAATGTTAAAACTTTCATTTTCACCTTTTTTGTTCTTTTTTTTTTCTTTTTAAATTTGTGATGAAACATAGCTATTAAAATCTGGAATAGCCAAATTATATATTTATGCATGTGAGAGCCATGTATCAGTGAAACACTTAGTGGTGTGCTATGCATTAGTCTAAGAGAACATATTAATTCCAATGAAAAAGAGATATCAGAAAAGTAAAATCACTGAACATTCTTACATCCTTACATAATGCCATAATCCTGACGATTTCTAGTTTGTGATTTTCTTGATGTCTAGTCAATTGAATACATATTACTCAAATATGTAAAATTATTCAGAGGATTATTTTGTTCAGCAACAGAATCTCAATCCTCAAACACTGTTCAAATTATGCAACTCCAAAAGTCTTGTTTGATGTTCTCTCTTTTGTAGGAAGTCTATCTCTAACCATTCAGTTTAAGGGATGGTAACTGAAAATAATTTCTGAAGTTGACTTTGTAAAATGGTCAGTAATAAGCAATTTGTTACAGTAGTCATATTTTATATAATTGTTGCAATATTACTTTGAAAGAATGAAAACCCACAAGTTAATGCTGTGGGTCCCACTCCCCCTTTCCAAGCTGCCTGAGAAGTGCTTGTTAGACCTTGGCCTTGAAAATTAGCACCTGGGCTCAGCTCTTCCCAAGCCTATCAGAAACATTGTCTGCTCCCAGCAACTGCTAAAAAGATCCTGTTTTCCTTTTTAACAGCCTTGGAAAATTGTTATTGCCTGAATGGAATTACATTCCTGTTCTCACGCTTTCGCACAATGAGCTGACCCAAACTGTGGTCAGGATGTGACCTTGTTTTGACTAAAGCCCACTCTCTTTTGACCCAATAAGCAGTGGTCCACAGTGAGACCCTTTGAGTTCTCCAGGACTGCAGCGGGCTGCATCCAGCAACCTCCTTCTGAGGGGCACACCTCTCACTCAGAGCTAGCAAATCCTCAGTTCTGCTGTACCTGCAGGTGTGATTCCTGGGCTGGTACCCTGGCTCCTCGAGGCCTTCAGCCATCTGGAGATGAAAAAGCATCCAAAGTGAGTATTCCACTGACATCTGAGGGGAATTCCTCACAGGTACTTTGCTTGCACTGACTCTTTCTGTCTGGATGCATAAACATGTGCATATGCTATAGCAAGAGTGGAGAAATGATGCTTTTTTAAATATTTAAGTAATTTGGATATTGAAGTAAGTTGGACCTTGTAAGTATGCTTTTGACTTATGACTTAAATGCTGCTGCTGTTCTTTTGCTAAGAGGTTGAGTTCAACCTAAGTTATAAGCAAAGGGCTGCTAAGTGCTGTTCTTTTGCTAAGCTGCTAAATATAACTTTGAAGTTATGTTAGGTTAAATGCTGTTAAGTGTTACTCCTCTGTTAAATAGTTTAAGTTATAAATTAAGTTAGATATAAATTAAATGTTGTTCATTTGTTAAATTGTTAGGTTTAAGATATAAATTAAGTTAAAGTACTGTTGAGTGCTCACTATCCTTTGTCACAGGCACTTAAACACACACCCACACCCATACACCCCTAGACAGCCCTTGGTAAATTTCTGTTTTGATTGTTTAGATTTTGTTTGGTTTTGCTGTTGCTTCTTTTTCCTTGGTGTGCCCTAACTGTCCTTTAAGTAGCAGAGTGAATATTGTCAATGAACTTTGTTGTGCAGTCACTAAATATTAAATCTGCCTTTTGCTGATACCCTTGCTGATGATTTTTTAAGCAACTTCAAATACTTGTTTGTAACAAATGCTGACTTGCAGTTGAACTCATATGAGCATCAAGGTACTATGAAAATGAGAAAAAGGAAGCAGACACTAATTTTCCCAAGGCAAAGAGCAGGTTTGGTTTAATTTTGTAACACAACTGAAACAACAGTAACAAAATAGTTCAGGACTGAATTTTTTTATATTCTCTGCAAGATAAGGAGGTAAGAAAACACAAAAAAGAAGATGAAGATATCTGAAGGTGAATTTACAAAATAAATATGCGTCTACATCTTAGTTTTGGAAATTTTTCAGGCTGTATCCTACTGTTTTGATCAGGATTTATTTCCAATCACCTCTGTCATTTGGTTCACAGTGTAAACGCTAACTAGATGAGGTTATGGGATAATTTCTAAATTATAAAATATATTTATACTATTTTCTTGTTGACATGTAAAGATATAATCTTAAGAAAGGCCTTACTAGCTTATTTGTTTTAGGGATAACTGGCTTTCAAATTTCTGAACACCAAAAATATTTGAGCACAAGCAAGGAAAAGAATGCAGTTTAGACAAAATTTTCAAGTTCCAAAATTATAATTATAAGAAAAGCAATCACATTTAAAATTTGATTTTTAAATTTTTTTTTTTCAGTAATATTATATTTCCCAAATAGAATTTTTTTCCTAGTAAGTTGAAAGCAGTTTACACATTGCTCTGTTTATGAGTAAATTTGTGTCAATTTTTTATAAGACAGTTTGCAAATCAGCCATCACCTTCATTTTAAGATTAGACTACACGTCTCCAATTCCTGGTATTTATGTTCAACAATCTTGAACTTCATTATTTAAAAATTCTCAATCACATGCAGGACAAATTGGGAGTGACTGCTTTAGAATGTTTATGCAGCAGGTGTTTCTATTTAATATCAGTACTCATAGTCTTTTGAATAGTCAGGAACTTTAATGGCCTTCTGTAGCATCTGCAAAAGAATACTTAATGTAACATATTGTTGCATTGTTTAGAAGTTAATCATCAGATAATACTAGTGATCATATGGAATAACATCTGTTAACATCAATCACTATAATTTTAAGCACTTGAAAAGCTCATGAAAAATTGGAAATCCTTCAAAACAAAGTGGTTCTTGATAATCTTTCTAATCAACAAACTTTTTGAAGAACACAACAAGTAACCCAGGTAGCATTATTTATTTTTTGTATAATCAATATTTATGTCTGAAATATATTTATGATTAGCATAAAGATCATACAGAATGGAGTAAAGTTTAACTGATGTGGAACACTTTAGGTGCCAATAGAGAATCTTATTATTAAAAAGGCACAAGAAGGATTTTGATACATGTTAGAGTGCCTCTTAAGCTGTATGTGTCAGGGTGATCACAAAGGTGCCTGGTTATCTGCCGTGCAAATATTCTTGGCTAGAGACTTTACATCAGTGAATAATACTAGGTTGTAGTGCATCCTATTTGTTGTGCTTATATGACCATTTTATAGGCTGCTTTTAGTCAAATGTTAGATCAATGTGAGCAGATTTTGTACAACAAGCAATAAGATCTACATGAGAGAACACAGGAGTCCTTCACGTGTAAGAGAGAATATTCCAATTAATGTTTCTGGCCAATGGCCTCTAAGTAAAAAAGCTTAATGTAAATCCAGGAACCCTTCTCTCTGCAAGGTAAGATAATCTTCAAAACAGACCAAAATATCTGGGCTATCTTGCTAAGAAACATCTGCAACCAAGGCATGCCCACCTTGATCACGGGTCTTTGTAGAGAGTGGTTTTAATCTCTGCATATAATAACCAAATATTCATGTGGGATCACAAGCTGATTTCCAAGCTAAACAGAGAGCAAAATCGTTGTATCTACCACAAATACTCTGTTCTGCTGTTGCCTTCAGCTCTCAATAGTGCCCAAATACATAGGGCAAAAAGTGCAGAGCCAACCAGAGCTAGTTGGAGGAAATATCAGATTGAGAGATTTCAACTGTATGTGCAGTTTAATTTGGCCAAAACACTGTAATTAACACAATTTACTCCTCTGAAAAATGTTATGCAATCTTGAAAAAATGTAAGCAGTTGGGATTTGTTTCATATCTCATCCAAAAATAGTGTGCCTCTAACACCACAAAGCTTCCTGAAATCATAAGGGAAAATATATAGACTATTTTCTTAGAAGTTACCACAGGTACCTAGCTGCAACATGACTTAAATTATATTACCCCTAATTTATGTACATGTGAGAGACAAAAATTAGGTCTTGGGTTTCCTTGCTTTCCTCCTTGCAAGGGGCAATAACGTCATTAATTCCTAGATCATTTGTAAGGTATTTCCAAGGAAAAGTAAAAGTTTTATCAAATGTTGCAATTCACATGTGGTCTGAACTCAGAGACCTTAAGATTATTCCATTTACAAGGATATCAAATTTAATGTAACTTGACTCATGATCCCCCAGGGGCAGACCTTATTCTCTATTCCCCATATTCTGAACCTTAATGATACTGCCTTAAGTACTTACAGGATTTTGGTTTTGTTTTGCTTTGCTTTGTTGGGGGTTGTTTTGGTTATGCTATTTGTAATGAAATTGAAAGTTAAATGTATAGGAAAAAAGAGCATCTGTTTGCACTTGGTCAGTAAGACATAGATCTCTTTTTTTGTTCTCCACTAGCTATAAGAAATAAGATTACAATAACTTAAATAAGACCATAATAGTTCTGTTCATTTATTCCTGGTTCTTCAATGGTTAGGTATTTTTTATCTGGAAAGCATAATAAATATATATATTTCATACAAATTTTAGAAGATGAAAATATATTTCATTTGAATGAGAACATGATCTTAGGTGCTAGAATGACACAGTTTCAGAAAAGCAGCTCTTTGCATGAGTGAATTGGATTTACTCATTTCTGTGTGCCCTACATATGGATATAAAGAAGTGAAAGTGACAAAATGACAAAACCATGAGAATCCTCAGGGACTGTTAAAGAGACTTCATCAGTCTTCTCAGAATTCTTATTTTTAGCAGCAATGTTTCAGATACTTCATTTGTGGCATCAAACAAACAACTTTGTTAAGGTTTCTCATGTTTTTCTGTTATGCAATACTTCTAGCTCAAAATAGAGGGTGGACTAACACATGCACTTCAATAGCAATGAGAGTTTCATGACTCCTTATTTAATCTTATTTGAATGCATTGCCAAACTTCGAATATGGTATTGAAATTTACATTCCCACTCTATTAGGTCTAGATAGTTTTACCTTGCTTTCCTTTAAAAGTTTCTGTTTCAAAAAAAGTAAAAGTCAGAGTGCCCACACTTCAGTTATTAGACATTTAGCTGGGGAGGGAGGAGTAAAAACTAATTAGCAAATTTTATTTGTTTGATTCCTTTGTAAGAACAAATTAAACCACACTTTTGGTTTTGTTCATTTTGTACACAGCTGTTTGAAATTGTGCAACATTATATTAATTAGAACACAATTCGCCCAAACCTGCTGTTACTGCAACAATTCATTAAAAAGTCCAGGTGTAAAATACGAGGGATTTGATTGCTCAAGGGACTGGTAAGGGCATATGGAGTTTTTCTGCACTGAGTTGTTGCTGTGAATCCAATGCAGACCAATAGTTAGAAACTTTTGAGTTACTCTCTAATAACTGTTCTGTAGCTCTGGAGATATGCCTAGGTACTTGCACTCTTATTCCCAAGTTTATAGCTCACAACATTTCTGAACATTATCCTGGCATTTACAGATAATGGGATGAGCAGTAAAAACAGAAATAAAGACAGATTTCTTTTCAGTGATCCATTTTTGAGATATATTGGGAAGCATGCAGAGATGATGCTCTAAACTTACTCTTTCAGTAGCAGAATGTGAAAGGGATGATTTTCTAATGCTTTTATTCTACCATCTTCAGCACTTTTTTCAGTACTAAACTGTATTACACATCACCATTATTCTCGCTGTCACTCCACTTTAAGGCAGTAAAAAAATATTTCAAGGCACAAAACCTTACATCAAGAAAGGCCCAGTTTCTGTTTGTCATCAAGACTTTTACATTTTCTTTTCCTTTGTAAGGATTTTTTTTTTTAAGGAGTAGGGTGAATTACCTGATTTTCCAATGGCCTGAGAGAATCTGGTCTTTAATTCTAGTTAATCTGGTCTTTAGTTTGGAGGTTGTTGAAGCCATGATATATAAGTGAAAGAAATCTGGGGGCAATACACACATAAACAAATGATGAACAGCAGGCAAGACCAATTATAAACTCATTTTGTTTAATGAAAAATATTTACACCTCTCTGGAGAATCCTTGAAAGGGTTTTTTACATCTAGTCTGCAGGTCTCCTTTTAAATTTTTCTAACTTAGCAAACAAATGCTGTGGTTAGAAGTTCTGCTGCCATCTGATTGGGATTGGGCCATCCTTGCTGCTTTGATGTAACATGAGTTTCTGTGTAGCAGGTGGTCTTTCCTGCTGTTTATAGTGCAGCCTAGGGAGGTCTGTCAGATGTAACAGCTCTTCTTTATCTGCGTGGAATTTGGGTAAATCACAATGGAACAGATGGAAAAACGCTCACATACCACCACAGTCCCACCTCTTAGTAGCAGCCTGTAAAATTCCACAAACCCTCCCGACTCCCCAAAAGAGAGAAAAAAAACCCCGACGGGTGTGTTTCTGAACTGCTGGAGGATACTCACTTTGTTTATACACAAACATAAACATAAACCTGGGCACTAAGAAAAGCCAACAACCTGAATTACCACAGCTGCTCTGTACATATATTTTATTGTTGCATTCTAGATTTCTGCAGAAAAACATTAAGAAATTAAGTTTTTTTCCCTTAATATCTGTGCTAATTTAAAATTCATTATTTTCTCCTTTCTTATTTTCTTCCTCTTTTTTTTTTTCATTCATTTTCCTCTTTGTCCTCTTATCCCCTTTCCTTAACATTTTATGCAATTCTCTATTAATTTTATAATAAAATTATTTAGTAAAACCAAATATTGTTAAGATTTTTCGACTAATTTTTTTTTACTTCAATGAGCAGATTGATAAATATTTGCAATAAATCTTCCTTTTGCAAGGTTTCAAAGATCTCCTTTGTTTTTTAAAAGATGACAAAAATTACAAACATATAACAAATACTTAAATATTACTCACTAAAATTATGAAGAGATATTAACTTAAGGAAAAAACTTCTAATGAAGTGAACTACTTTAGAACAAACAGTCTTGATGCTGATGGTTCAGATTTTCAAAGAAAATATTTTCTTTTCCCATACCAAAACAGTGGATTATTTAAACTAGTAACATTCCTAGTACACTACGTACTGAATTTCCACTAAATACCTGCCTGTTCTGTGGGTGATAAACAGGGAAGTGACTTATTTCTTAAATATGTCATAGACACTGTTTTGGACTGACTCTGACTGAATGCCAGGTGCCCACCAAAGCTGCTCTATCATTCTTCTCCTCAGCTGCACAGGGGAGAGAAAATATAAGGAAAGACTCATGGATAGAGCTAAGGGTGGAGAAAGATCCCTCACCAATTACCATCACAGGCAAAGCACTTGACTTGGGGAAAATATTTTAATTTATTAAAAATCAAATCTGGGTATGGCAATGAGAATGAAAAACTAAATTTTAAAACACCTTCCTCCCACACCTCTCCTTTTCTTGGACTCAACTTCACTCCTTATTTCCTCTATTTCCTCTCCTCCCAGCATCAGAGATGTATGTGGAATAGGTTTGTGGCTAGCTCATCAAATATTATTTCTTCTACTCCACTCTTCCTCCTGCTCCAGTGTGGGTCACTTCCAGGATGTGCAGTCCTTCAGAAACAGGCTGCCTGCCCATCATGGGTCCCCCATGGGGTTACAGGTCCTGCCAGAAAATCTGTTCCAGTGCAGATATCACACAGGGCAACAAGGGGACAGCTTCCTCACCATGATCTTCACCCCGGGCTGCAGGAGGATCTCTGCTCTGGCACTTGGAGGTTCTCCTCCCCATCTGCCTTCACTGATTTTGATGTCAGCAGAGTTGTTTTTCTCATATTCTCACTCCTTTCTCCTGCTGCAATTGCTGCTGTGCATTTTTTCTCCCTGATCCAAACATGTCACTCCAGAGGTGCCACCACTGCTGCTGATGGGCTCAGCCCTGACCCAGGGGTGGATCTGTCTTGCAGCCAACTGGCATCGTCCCTGTCACAGATGCAGGAAGCTTCTGACAGCTCCTTGCAGAAGCCACCCTTATAGACCTCTGGCTACCAAAGCCTACAAAGCCAAACAGACACATATACACATTTAACAGTGAATGTTTCTTTCAAGCTGTTTTTTTTTTCCATTTTTTCCAGATTCTTTTCAACTCCCATTTGCTTATAAAATGACAATGAAAGGTCTCGGAAAACTGATCTCTCAGAGAAATGTCCATTTATCAGTAGTATAAAATATATAACAGTAGCATATTCACCAGATAAAATTCAGGAGAATATATCTCTTAAATGCATGATAACTGTAGATGGGAAAGATGATCAGTCCTACATGAATTTGACTCAGCTAGCCATTGCCCAGATTCTGTTGATTTTAATTTTACTTATGAAAGGGGTAAATGAAAATTCCTTGTATCAGAGCAGTGCAGTATGAGGTGCTCAGATGATTTGATATTGAGAAGCATGTAAAGGTATTTGTGCATTAATATTTGACTGAGTGTTACATTAACCTCTAAGTTTATATGTCTTTGTAGTAATTCTGCCCATCTGCTTCACTCAGCAAAGTCACATGTTTTGCAAGCTGGTCAGACTATTTGTAAAAGCATAGGTCAGAATTAAAAAATAAGACAGACTTATTTATCTGCAATAATACATAAACCAATTATGCATGATGTGTTTTGTTATAAGGAATGGAGATTATATGGTGTATCCTTAAGCTCCATCACATAGAAAAGATTTCTGCTATTGTTAGCTGATTCTTCTATCCTCTTCTTTCCAACAATTCTTTTAAAAAGGGAAGATTTTATTTATTTTTTCAAATCAATTGACAGGACACTAGATTTTGTTACAGGTATGTATAGAATTAGCACAATGACATCCTGATAAATTAAGTCTCATCATGGTAGGAATAACAACATTATGGAGAGACAAATGTAGCTTCTATGGAAAGCTAGTGCAGCAATAAATTCTGTTTATCATATATCTACTGAAAAGTTTTCTTTATTCACATATGTGTTCTAGAACTGAAGTTTTTCATTTTCTGGTACCACTGGAAAACAAACTCCTTTGTCAGGTCCTTGCAATGCAAAGTCCTTTCTAGAAAGTAAACCCTTCTCTGAAGGCATTTTCTCCCTCTGAAATGTTTTCCATTAATTAAAGATAGCACAGAAAAAGCTGTGGTGTCTGAGTAAAGATTAAAAAAAACAAACAAAAAAAGAGTGAGTGTGAGAGAAATGGAAAAATGGAAGTGTCTTAGCAATTTACACTTAGTCTTCGGAAAGTCACTTTTGTCCCCTTTTACGCTGCTTGCTTCTGCCAAGAAGAAAGGAAATGAGTAAAGGGGTGCCCCATCAAGTACCCTGTGTGTAAGAATATACTGTAAATTTCAGAGTTAACGCCAGTGAAAACACACACCTCAAAGAAAAGCAAAATTAATCGGCACTTTGCTCTAACAATTATGATTCTTCATTTCCATCCAAAAAACCACAACTGCTAAGTGCTGATGCAGGTTTATATTTGAAGTGATTTCCAATGTAATGTTTTCTGACATGTTTAAGATTAATACTACCTTAGGTGGGTAAATAATATCAGCTTTCAAAGGCAGCTAATATTTTAATTTAAGATCACCAGTCTGTGCTGTCTTGCATGGCAACAATTGCGTTTCTTCCCCTGTAGACCCCATGAAGGAAGTATGCCCAATATATTATCAGATTTCTTTTACAATTTGAAGAAAAGCCTGTTAATAGAGTGTATGGGTCACTGTGAAAATCTGGTGATACTACTTAATTGATCTGGTCCTGAGTTGGGAAAATTTTAAGTATGTTTTTAGTTTTTAACTGTGCTTAACCCCTGCTGATTTCTGGTAGTTACATATTTATTTTTAGACTTTTGTCTCGAACGAGGGTACTCCCAGATAGCAAATCACTCTATTACAGTATTTCCACCTTTATTGTGGTTATGATTATTTTGTTTTGAAAACAAAATAATTTGTTTGAGATCTTGGTGCAAATTTTGAAACACAATTTTAATATAGAATTAAAAAGATAAATTATAATTTTACAGAGAAAATGGCCTGTATGTTCATGTTGCAAAAGTGAATTTTCTGGTTTACATAAGCACTTGAAGTGCACTGGGAAGGAACACATTCTCTTAGAAATTCTCAAAATTAACCACCATGCACTTGAACATGACTTGTTCTACTACACTGAAAACTACACTTCATGTTAAGTGATTAGTTTAACATTATCTACCTCTGTGCACCAAAAATCAACTGTTTTTACCTTGTGATATTTTTTAGGTATCTTGCAGAGCCAAAATAGATTGAGAGCTGAAAGACCTTCTGAACAAGACAGGTAGAAAGAGATTTAAAAGAAAAACAAACATATCTTATGCATCGTATTCTGTTGAATATAACTTCTTAAACATATTCCACCTCTGAACCTTGTTTTGAAAGTCTGTTTTTGAAAAAAATAAAAAAGTCAATTAGAATAGCAGCTACAGCTGAAGTAAACAGTCATCAGGGATGTAATGCCATTCTCTGTTCATCCAGCTTGGAAACACTGTTGTGTCTGCACTTGAGCATTTCAGTCTGATGTCTAATGACTTTTGTTCCCAGTTTCAGGGCTTCTAAAATATTGCTGAAAGCTCAAATCTTTCCTTTGTTTGAACTGCTAATTAGTTTTGTGTATATGGGATTTATGAAGTACTGGGTGTTTAAATCATATCTCAGATTAAATCTGCCTGGAAATGTTCTGCATTACAAAAAGATAAAGAAAAGCAGCATCCTAACAAACTCAAACTTTGTGAATTACATGCATCCATCATCCTACAGATAAAATGAATCTGCAAATCTTTTACCAAACAATTGCTTATTACCCCAGTCCTCTTGTTTTAATTGTATTTTCCTCGATTAAATCCTTTGTCCAACCATGAATGTAGTCTCAGTTCTCACCAAGAAATAATGAAAACAGCATGCAATGCCAGGGTTCCCCATTTTCCTGACTGTTTTCCTGACAGAGAAAGGTTTATACAAATCTCACACAGCTTCTGTCACCTGATATCTGAGTTCATTGCCTAAACAAGGGAGAAAAATTATCTACTTAACAATAAAGCTTATATTTTCATCTTCCTTAGATTCTGTAGACATTGTCTTATTAGGAATCCAGTCTGTCAGGAAAAGCAAAGTCTATGCAAAGAAATTTTTATTGGTTCTGTGTTATGTTACAGTACTTTTATTAGACGGTGACATTCCTAAGACAGCACCTGCTGCGTGGATTTGGGCTGTTAGCCAGAAAAGAAATAAAAAAGAAATGTGTGCTTTAAATCCAAGTGGCAACGGGCTTGCACTACTGTAACAAATACCCACATGCCTGAACAGTTGGAAAGTTAGAGTGAATCACAGTTGTAAGCACTGGGGATAAATATATGTATAAGTGGCACTGTTATCGCCATAACTTTCAGAGCAACAAAGATATAAAATGTCTCTTCTACATCTGTTCTCTTTTCCCCTGTGAATATAACTATTGAGTGATATTTTCTACTCAATATGCATGGAAAAAGTGAACTTTTCCTTTCCTTTGTCTGTGGATTTGTTAGCACACTATGGCCCATTCTACTGCCAAAGCAACAGAATTAATAATGAGAAAAAAAATAAAATTCAATTTTTTCCTGTAAATCTGGAACAGGTCTAGATTTAATGCTGTATGAATGTGTCTGGAGGCAGAATTATGTCTAGAAATATTTGTGGGCTTCCAGGGCTTCTAAAAGACTTCCCCATGTATAAAAATTCACTTCCCAGAGCCAAAGGAGATCACAAACACAAAGCAAATGTAGTTCTCAGACATGATACAAAAGATCATTTCTCATCTTTGAGTTCTGCACTTGATATTCTGGAAGTGTGATCTGGATATATGATCAAATCAGAAAAGTTAGCAATAAAAAAAAAGCTGAAGAAAAAAGACACTAAACTGGAGGATGGAAAACATTTTTTTGCTTTTTTTTTCCTACATAATTTCTGGATGTAGAATTTTCTTTCTGAATTTATATTGTGTGTTTATACACCCCCAGTCCCCTGCAATATAGGGCAGATGTAATAGAATTCCTTTTCATTGATCACAATCATGTTTTTTCACAAGGAACATTAGACTGATCTGGTCCCTCATGCAGAGAGAACTTCTGCTTTAGAAACTAATGTCTAGCAGCAGAATTGTCATTGAAAAAGAGAGTAAGTAATGTTCTGTCATTTTCTGGCATTTATCACTTTCTCAAAAGAGCAATATTTCAGCCTTTCAGACATCTGTCTGTTTAAGTTCATGGGTGTTGATTTTATGGGATTAGTCCAGACGAGCATAACTTGTTCTGAAGCAAATACAAGTAATTCCTCAGACTTTTAATGGGAAATGGGTAAGATGCAGATCACATATTCTCTGTGCTATGGTCATACTCCTGTGGCAGATACAAGACAAAAGCAAAAAATTTCATGGTTTGACTAATAGTACTTATTGGAAGCCTATTATTATTGATGCAATTAGTTTACCAGCTGGCTCGGTGGTTTGGTCCTGTGCCTGGGTCAGGGCAATCCCACACACAAGTACAGGCAGGGAGGAGAATGGATCAAAATTAGCCCTGGGATGAAATACATGGTATTTGTGGATGAAAACCTCAATATGATTCAGTAATGGGGATTTGCAGCTCGGAATGTCAGGCACATCCTGGGCTGTGTCCAAAGCAGCATGGCCAACAGGTTGAGAGGTTAATTCTGCCCTTCTTCTGCTCTGCTCTGGTGAGACCCTGCCTGAAGTGCTGCAAGAAGCTCTGGGGCCTCCAAGACAAGAAAGATGGAGACCTGTTGGATTGAGTCCAGAGGAGAGCCACTGACTTGATCACAGGACTAAAACACCTCTCCTATTAACACAGGATGAAAGAATTGGAGTGGTTGGGGTTTTTTTTCCTTATTTGCCCACGAGATTGTGAACTTCCTATTCCCAGAACTTTGTAATCTTTGATTATTATTTGGTTTTTCTCCTTTCTAGATGAATTATCATTATTATTACTATTATTATATTGCTATAAAATATTATAAAATATTGCTGGTAGTTTTAATACATTTGTGAAAAATCCTGAAAAAATGTTGCATTACTTATTCAAATACTTAGAATGTTGAAAGAGAGTTCTGCTGAACCATGGCTGATATGGCCTTTATTTTTGAGGTAATTCTGTTAGGATCAATTCTCTTGTTAAGAGCAACACTGTTCTCATTGCTCAGTGTTGCTTAATGTATTTTCCCTGTCAACTGTAGGGTGATTGGGACTAACTAGATGATCTTTATAGATCCTTTCCAACCCAAAAAGCCTATGCCAATATGTAGTAATTCATCCAGTTTTCTTTTGGCCTCCATTTCCTGCCCAGGCTGAGATTTTCTTTTTGACCACTTTACTGACAGGTATTTACATTTTTACAAGTCGCATCACCTGAAGATCTTACCTTCAGTCACCCTTTTTACCCCAATTTCAAATGAGAAGCAATATGTTCACTACTTTGGCAAAAGAGACTGCCACTACATGTGCTCATAAGCATGTGCTTCTTTAAAAGGCAATACATTCACTGTAAACACGTATTTTTCCTGTTTGACGCATTCCCAGTCTTTATGCTGTTTAGAGCAGTATATTGTTAACCTCAAAAACAATGCATATTTATGTGCAGATTGGAAGAAAATGAATGGCTGGAAATGTTGCATTCATCAGCTCTCTTTGTATTTTGAGGCTTGTATTTGTTCTGGTCTTTAAGACAAACTCTGTGTGCAGTTAAGTCATAGATCTCAGGGTACAGCTCCGATGGGTTAATTGTCATGAAAAGGTTGAGAAGTGGTACTGGAGGTCCTAGAGGCAAGGGCTGCTATGACTCCTGGGGAGAATATGCTTTCAGGGCAGAACATGAAGTGCTCTTATAAGTGTAAGCTCACAGCTGCTCTCAAACACCTCTAGAGAAACCATAAAAGCATGATATTTAGACAACACACAGTATTGATAAAGGTTAATTTCCCAGAGGAGAGCTGGGTCAAAAAAACCCTGAGTCCTAGAAGAAGCACAAAGAAATGCTGTCAGTAGGGAGATTCCATCAATATATAAGCTCTTATGAATTAATTCTTTCTTCATTGGTGCTCAAAATTAACTAAATCTCATACCAGACCTTGACTGCTCTGAAATTTTGGGATTTTGAAGCATTTTTTGAAGGCAATATTCTAATCTTTCTTCAAGGAATGTGACTTTAAAATAAAAATTGCATAGATGTGTGGCTTTAGATGTGGGCAGGGAGTGGAGAGCTGTCCTCATTTGTTGTGAAGTGTACAAGTATTCTATTGTCTACGTAAAGCACAACAGTCACACAGCATTTTTAGAAATCAAAAAACTGTGAACAAGTATCATGCATACATTCTTGGTCTGTTTCTTATCACTTGTTCCCCTACACTAGTTTTTTGTAAAAACTAAAGATTTGAAAAAGAGGGTTTTTTTCCTTGAATTGTGTTTTTCTTAAAGAAATGGTTCTCTTTCTCATTTTAAAAACTGCTCAGGATAAAATGTTGGATGTCAGTCATAAAAATTTTTTTTTCTGCTGCAGATAAGGAATAATTGAACTAAGATTAATGAAAATGTCACACTAGCAATAGAAAAATGCAGCCTATGAAAGAAGTTTCTTATGTCACTCTCTTTCTCTGACTTCTCCCACAGTCCTGTTCTGCAAAGAGGAGCAGGAGGGATCTGTGGAGAACATCTTCCAACAGCCATTATCCCTCCCTGTTCAGCTCCAGTGATCTGTCACATGTCACATTTTCCATCCTTAAAGGCATATGGTGGGTATTAGAGATGATTGCTGCAGCATGCTGATCCTGGCCCTACATATCCTTGTTTGACACACTAGATTGTTGAATGACATTTACTTTGACAAAAAGAGTTGCATGTGCCTTTCATTTTCTGCCTGTTTTTTTTTTTTTTTAACACGTCAACCACTTTCCTAAATACAATAGAGAAACAGAGTTTCTCTTTGGTTTGTACCAGATTTTCACAGAATTGAAGAATGAAATTAATATTGTCTTTAAGATAAATGGAAAAGGTTGGGCAGGTGTCATCAAAACAACTGAATGGATTTCTTTTCTGTAAAGAGAATATGATTTTATCTGACCTCTTTAGTCTAGAATATTTAATAAATCAGTAATTATATTTTGGGCACATTGACTTATATTTCAGTGAAACATTTCTATGCAGAAGATAAGCACAGCATAGGACAAAAATCAGGATAAGCTGTGCCATATGAATTGGAATGGAATATATGCATATGGGAGAATTTATTGTTTCAGATTAATATCAGTTTTATTTTGGATTCAGTCTGTGTTCTGTTACTGGCTTGACACACACTAGGTCAGAAAAGGGGATAAGAGCACACATGATATAACAATTACTTATTTAAGATTCTGACACTGATTTCTGTTTGGTTTTGTTTGCTGTTTATTTAATCTATGTCTGTTAATAAAGAATAAAATATCTGATAAATTTCTGTAATTGAAAAAAACCCCACAAGATAATTAGAGTTGAAAAACTGTAGTGCCTTGATATCTCTCTCTGTATAGAGAGTTATATAGGTGTGTATGTATACATATACACATAGATATATATGTGTATATATTCATCTATATTCACCCTAGAAAGGCTCTTCATCAATAACAAGGGCTGGTCGTAATCAGAATGAGAAAATTCATCTTGGATTATAAAGCAAAGTTCTGTCCCTCATGAATTTGTATAGAATATTTTTTCTTAATGTATTCAGTAATGTTTTTATCAGTCCAGTCCTAAATTGCATAAGCTATGGAAGTTTTGATCTTTTGCTGGGGGTTATTAGGAAACATTTTGCACTGTTTCATCACTGGAAAACATTAATATTCTTTACTTCAGTTTGTTTCTCTTTACTACTCTTTTTTTCCATGTTAAACAAATTTGTACAGAACTTTAGGACAGACTATAGCTCTCAAATTTCTTGGGGTCCCTATAGTGCTAAGCTTCATACTGCTGCATCATTCTTTTCTTAAAAACCCCAAAATACTATTTATTACATTTTTCTTTACAGGTTGCGAAAAAGCGTGGAAAAATTAATGTCAGTTTCCATTAAAGGTATTCATTACTTACAGCTCAAATTTCCTCAACTCAGTATTGAATATTTGTCAAAGGAGAAAAAGGGGGAAAAACACCCCTAGACTGGGTTTCTACACTTGCTCATGCAAATACCATTTTCTCACACAATATTCCATTTATTTCATTAATTTTGTTGCATAATATTGGTCAGGTACAGTCTTTGATTTGTGTGCTTTATTTGAGTGGTATTGATAAACATAACCTAAAATGACTTGAGAATGTCTGTGTGCATGTGGGCAAACTTCAGTTTCACATCCAGGACAATGTGTCCTGTACTGCCTTCCTCAGTGTTTGGGAATTTTGGATTTTGCAGGTACGTTCAGCTGACAGAGCCTGGAGGGGTCATTCATCTGTCTGCAGTTCCTCCTACTCAGTAAACAGAGTTCAAATGAGGCCCACAACTAAGACAGCGAGTTTTGCTTTAATTAATATTCCCATATACTGACAAGGTAACTGAGTTTGCAGAAAACACTGATGCCCATTTTTAAAAATAATAGTGGGCATTTCTGATTTTATTAAAATTTTTCCTTACTCTGACACTTGTATAAGAATAGAGCTAGTCTTGTCTCAATTAGAACTTCATAGATATTTTTTTTTTTTTTTACTAGAAGGGCATTTACCTCCTCCTTCTTTCTACCACATAACAAAGGCATCATTGTAGGTGAATTTTTAAGTTTTAGACAACATGCAATTCTGTTGTGATAACTGCCTTGATACCTAATGACTTAATTAGATAATCACATAATTGCAATAGGTAAAAAAACCTGTGCAAAATGGAATAAATAATTGAAATTAATTTTTCCTGGAAAAGAAGGAGTAAATTTTAAATTTCATAGTCTTAGCTTATCAGTGACAATAATTAGACCTTGCATTTTAATAATCTTCAATTAAAAAGCTGCTGAGATATCAACCAGATATGTTTTTTTCTCTGTAGAGCTGTTGTATATGAACAGAAACATAATAATTTGAGAGGTGAGCATAGATTTTTATTTTCAGTCCTATTTTTCATATCATAAGAGCTGAATCCTAAAACCTTTGCAGAGCCTTCATTATTCAACTGTTACATTTCAAATAGTCAGTTTTGATGGCAAAAAGTTTTATGTTTGGCCCGTGCAAGACACATTCCAAATAGTTGCTTTGCCCCAAATTTTCATTAGCTATGACGTAACCAAGGGCGCTGATAGTCAATCAAGTTATTATTTAGGATTACTCAATAGGTTCATTGTTATCACAGCATTAAGCACCTGAGTCATGGTTGTTGAGAAGGATTTTTAATCTAAAAATCTGATACATGTTTTTATAATGTTTACTATATCATTGAAATGATCAGAAGGAAAAAAAGTATATGGGACTTAAAGGAATTTTGAATATCTGAGGGATCATTTGTTTAGTTGGCATTGATTTCAGAAAGTGACTTTCTGTAGTTCATCATGTGCCCTAAATATATGATCATGCCTTTGAATCATCTCATTGTTATAAATATCAGAGGTGAAATAATGAATGACATAAATTTCTGAAGCTCTTCTCTGCCTTTGTTTTTCTTTTATTTTTCTGTGTGGCCAACAGTGTTAGGTCTGTCTGCCTGCACTGGAATCCTCCAAATAACGTTCAAATTTCATAGATTCTGACAATTCAATCCAATCAAAAACTCTATATCCTCCAAGGGAGAAGCTAGTTCTCTATTGTGAAAATAGAAACCATCCTTCCCCAAGGCACCAACACTGCTTCAGATGTGTGTGAACCAGCAGGCTGGATTGTCGTTGTGGCAGCACCGAGCAGAGTCAGGCTGTGAAATCTGTCTGGGAAAATGAATAAATATTAAGATGCTTAGTCAACGCTGATATCTGAGGTTATATTGATATCTACAATGACTGCCATGCCGTATGTCACACAATCTGGATTTAATTTCTTGCTTGCTTTCTTCTGAGGGTTGCATCCATGCTCCTTTTGCTCTCATCCAAGAGCAGCAATATGCTAATAAGTAAAGAGACTTTTCTTGAAGCTATTATTAACAAGGAATATAATTTTCAATATATGTTACATATTTAAACAGAAACTTACATTTGCCTTTACAGATGTGGATTTGCCAGCTCTACAGAAAGAAGCTGTTTCTTGAGGTCTTGTAGTGTAATATTTATTTTCATGTTTACCTTACCAACATCTAAGAGCAGGTTTTTGAAAGGCTTAATTACACAAAAAAAGGAAACTAAAAAAATCCCTCTTTAGTTATTATACTTAGTTATAATAAGCTCTAACTGGTCTTGAAGGCAGTTAGTACCTGTGCACCTTTTCAAGAGGCATCTTCTAGTCCTAGAAGAGCAAGCCTATGGTTATATATTTCAACTTTTTTTTTTTTTTGCTGCTTCAGAAACACTAACATTACAAAAAATGAAAATCTGATATCAAAGGAAATAGTAATTAACATTATTTTAAATGTATGCATTTAAACCCAGGCTTTACAGGCTCACTCAAGATCCATGTGGTTCAAGGATTCCAGCCTTTACTGTCTTGCTGAAGTACAAAAGGGAGTAATGGAAGACAATGGAAAATGTTTCATCATTTGCCAAGCAAGTCCACAAACCCTCAAAACTAGTGGCAATAAATCTTCTGTATCTCACAGGACTACAATAACTGTAATAACACATTAGGTTCCGCATGAGTATCCTGGTTTGAGGATTGATACTTCCCCAGAGATGGAATATCCTCATATTTATCAGATACTTACAAATTACTCTAAACATGAAGCTGAAATGAAGAACTGAAGTCTAGCTACTAGCCTATAATTAAATACTGTTAAAAATATGCAAATAAAATAATACTAAAAATTATTTTGTCCTTAGATTTAGTCTAAGAGATATCAGCTGCAGTTTATTGAAAATAAGAAGGTGTGGTGAAGTAATGCAAAATGCACACAGAAATTACCACAGCAACAGTTAGAAGATGCTTTAAATAAACTATAGCATAAATTAGTTAGACATATAGATGGACCTACAATCTCTAAAATAAATTTTTAATATTCTGCAGAAATAAGCCACTACTATTTTCAAATAATAAGAATAAAAAAGCATTTATGAGCCTACTCTAAGCTGCTGTTTATTGCTCTTTTCTATTAATTGCACAGTAAACAATGATTTTTTGTTATGAAATTTATAATCTTTCTATATCATTACAATTATCAAAAAAGCAAAACCCTGTGTTTGGCATGCATATATGTTTGTGGGCAGCACTAATAAGTAGCTACTTATGAATCATCCAGTCTAGTGTCTTGCATTGTTTTGTGCAACTTTTAAAATTTTTTGCTGAATTGCTTTCGTAATTAGATTCTATCACAAGAGATAAAGTCCATAAATTAATCTGAATTAAATTAATTTACTTAAAAATAAGCATTTGATTTTTTGTTTTTGCAGTGAATCAAATGACTGATTTTGAACAAAAAGCATTCCAAATAAATCAAAATAACTATTCATGTAGTTCAGACCCTAATTCTTAGTTTGGTCATACTCATTTTAGAAAGTAATAGACCAATTCAGCTTTCTCTATTCCAGTTAATTGGCAACAAGTGTTGACAAAATATGAATATAAATACTTGCTCAGGACTTCAATATTTTTAGATTACAGTATGGTTATTTACACATATTTTCTTCTTCTATATTGTAAAATTCTTGCAAGATTTTTTTTGGTGACTTTTAATTGGGAAAAGAAAAGAACCACGGTAATCATGGAAAGATTTTTCTATTTGTGTGTATTCAAAATTATTCAGAAAACTTTTACCCTTTTAAGTCCTCCTTGCAGATATTGTCTGACAAATAGGTAGACAGATGGACAAATAGAATTGGCAGATAGGGATCACAGTTTATTTTCCTAGTGAATAAGTTGATTACTTTAGGAAAGCTGACTATACAAACACAGGGAATGGAAGAAAACAGATGGTATGCGTTCCAATGCCTGGTGGCTGTTTGAGCATTAAACATTTGTCCGAACCAACTCCTTGTAAGTTAAGAATTTGTATTTTTTAATATCTTCTATTAAATAAAGGCCCAGTGAGTGGGGAAATAATGAAAGAAGAACGAGCTTGTAATGTTATTTCAAAGATTTAAGCATTCTTTATGCTTTAAACACAGTAAACTATCACGGAAAAGTCTTTGTTTAAAATAAGGAAAATAAAAATACCTGAAAGTAGAAATAGGAAAAGGTAAAACTCTTAAGAAAGTATACAAAACCTCTTTCAAAACAGTTTATTCTTTCATGAAGATATTTTACACCAGTCATTTCTGAGAAGATCTTCCATTCCTGGTGACTTGATAAAAACATTGGCTTGCAAGTCTGCTTGCAGATGAATGGTGGAGTGCAAGTTCCTAAGTTTTATATAACTGCTATCCTAATAGCAGAATCAATGACATTACACAAACCTGGCTCACACCCATCACCTGCACTTACAATGAGTTGCTGTTCATTGCATATGTGGTTGTTGTTTTTAAGTCACTGAGGATTAAGAAAGAGAGAAAAATGTACTACAGTCCAAAGTCATGAAGGGGAAAGTGTGTTAGAGCCACATACACTGTATATTTATTTACTTATGATGAGCCCCAGCCACGAGTCATCAGCTTACAGTTTCTCTTACAATCACCCTCATTGGCTATTCATGAACAGGTCATGAATAGCAGGATTATATCACTTTGTTTTTCCTTCCTTAATAGGAGCTATTAAAGAGTCACTTTTCAGATTGGTATTATTAAGTGTTTGTTAGGCTATATTATATGAATAGTGCTTTCCTTATTCAGAAGAGGAGAACAGCATAGAGAACTGGAAATGGTTTGAGAAGTAATATGAACATCAAATTATTTGTAAGACAGGAAATAATTGGTATACATTGGCAAATGTAGTTTGAATAAAAGAGCTGAATACTGGCCTATTGCAGGAAATAGTTCAGACTGTTATTCTGAAGAGATCTGCACCACTACTCTCCAAATTGCTTGAATTGCTTTTCAGATTGGTACAGTCCTCCTTGCAGATATTGTCTGACAAATAGGTAGACAGATGGACAAATAGAATTGGCAGATAGGGATCACAGTTTATTTTCCTAGTGAATAAGTTGATTACTTTAGGAAAGCTGACTACAAACACAGGGAATGGAAGAAAACAGATGGTATGCGTTCCAATGCCTGGTGGCTGTTTGAGCATTAAACATTTGTCCGAACCAACTCCTTGTAAGTTAAGAATTTGTATTTTTTAATATCTTCTATTAAATAAAGGCCCAGTGAGTGGGGAAATAATGAAAGAAGAACGAGCTTGTAATGTTATTTCAAAGATTTAAGCATTCTTTATGCTTTAAACACAGTAAACTATCACGGAAAAGTCTTTGTTTAAAATAAGGAAAATAAAAATACCTGAAAGTAGAAATAGGAAAAGGTAAAACTCTTAAGAAAGTATACAAAACCTCTTTCAAAACAGTTTATTCTTTCATGAAGATATTTTACACCAGTCATTTCTGAGAAGATCTTCCATTCCTGGTGACTTGATAAAAACATTGGCTTGCAAGTCTGCTTGCAGATGAATGGTGGAGTGCAAGTTCCTAAGTTTTATATAACTGCTATCCTAATAGCAGAATCAATGACATTACACAAACCTGGCTCACACCCATCACCTGCACTTACAATGAGTTGCTGTTCATTGCATATGTGGTTGTTGTTTTTAAGTCACTGAGGATTAAGAAAGAGAGAAAAATGTACTACAGTCCAAAGTCATGAAGGGGAAAGTGTGTTAGAGCCACATACACTGTATATTTATTTACTTATGATGAGCCCCAGCCACGAGTCATCAGCTTACAGTTTCTCTTACAATCACCCTCATTGGCTATTCATGAACAGGTCATGAATAGCAGGATTATATCACTTTGTTTTTCCTTCCTTAATAGGAGCTATTAAAGAGTCACTTTTCAGATTGGTATTATTAAGTGTTTGTTAGGCTATATTATATGAATAGTGCTTTCCTTATTCAGAAGAGGAGAACAGCATAGAGAACTGGAAATGGTTTGAGAAGTAATATGAACATCAAATTATTTGTAAGACAGGAAATAATTGGTATACATTGGCAAATGTAGTTTGAATAAAAGAGCTGAATACTGGCCTATTGCAGGAAATAGTTCAGACTGTTATTCTGAAGAGATCTGCACCACTACTCTCCAAATTGCTTGAATTGCTTTTCAGATTGGTACATTTTAAGGCCAAAAAAGGGCATTTACATCTTAACCTAATGACTAACAAACTACAGGACAATCGATTTCACTTAGTGATCCAGAGTGACAACCACAATTTTGTAACATAGAAAGAGGCGACCAAACATACCCAAGCTTCATTTTAAGTGTTGAAACTCCCTAATTCCATGGCATAAATGATTTACTGCAGCTCTATCTAAGATGTCCCAAAGGTTTAATACCTTCTTCATTAAACATGTGTAGCATGATCTCAGTCTGAATTTGTGTAGCTCTGTGTCATCACTTTTTGGGAGAATTTTATTTAACTAAGGACTGTGAACAAGTAGAAAACCTTAAATAACATAGGACAAAAATTCTTTTACTATGGTAAACATCATGTCTTATCTTGACAATAAACAAAAATTGTGGATTTTCTTGCTCTCACTTGTTCAAGAACTGAATTTCAGAGCTTCTTATCCAGATATGTGTCATTTGAGTGATACAAAGAAAAATAAATTGTTTATTTGTTGTTTAGGGTTCCAAAATTCAACATCACACTAACAAAAGATGCATAAGTAATATCAATTAATTTGTGCCAAGATGATTTTGCTAGAAACATTCAGACCTTTTTTCAAAGATCTTCAAATTCAAAATATTTCCATTTCTTTTCCATGTAATCTTTCTATATAAAATACAAGAGTCATAAATGCCAATTCAAAAAGAAAAATTTAAATCTTGCTTTCTTTCATCACACTACAATTTTATTGGAGTTTATTAACTATTTTTATCTTCCTTCTGTTTCAGAACACTAAATGCATTATTAAAATGTCTGCATTTCTTTTCAAGATGAAGATCAGGTGTTAGCCACACATATAGTACTCTCGAAATCTAAAATTTATTACTACTGGAAGAAAGAAGGAAAAAGAGCTACACAAGTGAAAAGTTTAGCAGAACATGATGGACTTCAGCAGTTATTGAATAAAAAGCTTAATACTTATTTTAATGCTTCATTTTAATTAAATATGAAAACAACATTCAAATTGAAATAAACATTACATCCATCAACCATTCTCCAGATTATATCCAAGAAACCTCTCACAGAACAAATAGCATGGCTGTACATCTGCCACAGAAAGCTAAAAGGCAGGAGGAAGCATGCTAGGATTTTATTATAGATGTGTTTGTTTTTGTGGTAGTTAACATTTACTTTAACAAACAACCTCAGCTTTTCAATTGTTCAGAATTTTTTGGGTTTACATATTATCATGTTGTTCAAGCTTTGAAAATGAGAGGTTTACCAAAAATTAAGAGATCAAAACTCTTTTGTCATCTTTATTAATGGATGCTTGAAATATCAACATCTAAGTCACATGCAGTAGTGATACAAAGATCTTGTGATAATAAATGCTGGGAGGGAGCTCAGCTGATCCCTAGGCCAAGTCCCTGCTCAAAGCAGGGGATATGAAATTAGCACTTGCATCTGGTTTGATCTTGAGAGCTTCCAAGCATAAATACTGCTTAACTTTAATGAATGGTAACTACTCCCAACACTTGTTTGTCCTCACAAATAAAAAAATTACCCTTACAGATAGTTTTAACCATTCTTGTTTCAATTTAGGCCTATCTTTCACCTTGCTATCACATACCCTGGTGAAGAGTCTGGTTCCATCTTCTCAATATCCTTTAAGTATTAAGTTCCCTCAAAGCTGCCTCTTCTACAGACTGAATATGCCCTAGATACTCAGCCTCTCTTCACTGGATAAGTGCTCCTAATAGGCTCCTTCAGTCATCTTGGGAGGATACGATCTTCTGTTTATTAACATCTTTCTCATAATGAGGACTTCAGATTGGATACAATATTTCTGGTGCTGCTCTTATCCTAGGAACTGACAGGTAGAGGTGACCAGAAGGACAAATTATAAAAAATATGTGACAGTGGGGTTTTTTCTTTTGGAGGGAGAAGAGTGTCTGTATCTACAGGCATTAAATACTTGTCAGCAAATATCTCTATGATATTATGGAGTGGGCACAAATGTGTTTGAGAGAGTGTTATATGTATGTGTAATCAAATGGACCCTTAGGATTCTCCACAAGAGGGAACAACACAGAGCTTCAAGAATGTGGATGGACATTCTTTTTCCATAAGATGCCATTGCCGAAAAAACTTCAATAAGGGTGATGCTTCTCCACCCCAGACAGTAATCTAAGCAAGATTGCCAGCAGGATGATTTGCACATCATGATCAATAGGAAACCAATATATATCACAAAGTTCAAAATCTGCTGGTTTCTCTTTAAAGCCATTGTTTAAAAAGTACAGAGTTCTTTTTAAACTTTTTTCTTTTTTGTTATATTTTTGATTCCCTGAAGGCAGCAGGGTCATTGTAATGTAAATATGTAAATATTTCACCATATTACAGAGGCAGGTACACATACGCACAAAGAAATCTATAACTATACTGTTTTTATTTGCAATACTATTGGTGTGGTGACAAATCATGTCATGTTTCTATGAGAAAGAGGAATATGACAGGGAGAAACACACCCAAAATAGACTAACACACTAGTGCAAAGAGATTATTGTATCTTTCCATGAAAATTTGCTTTCAAATCTGCACATATTTTAAAAAATGTAGACTCTCAACACTGAATTCAACACTTTTAACTTGTTGAAGCATCTATGACAATGTGGTTTTCCCTTGTCTCTCTAATTCAGACTCATGTACAGATTTACATTGCCCGCAGAAGTAGCCGCAAGGGCAGAGTAATGTAGTGACTGTTTCAAGAGAACAGAAATTGTGCCGGGGGCATTCATTCCAGGATTTTCTTGTGCACTTTGCCATAAGCATCTGCAGTTTGCATTTTGAAATTGCTTCAGTTATATGATATTTCTATGAGAAAACTGGTTACTAATTTCTCCACAATCTACCATCAGAAGCACAATAGAAAGACTATCTATAAGAAGCTAAAAAGGTCTTGTCCAACCAGATGGAATCACCAATTCAGAACTGTACTCGCACAGCTACAGGTTCAGAGATAAACACATATTACAGGAAAGAGGATTTTTTTCTTTTTGTACTTTTT
Organism: Emberiza elegans; assembly: GCA_024865655.1. Taxonomy (NCBI): domain Eukaryota; kingdom Metazoa; phylum Chordata; class Aves; order Passeriformes; family Fringillidae; genus Emberiza; species Emberiza elegans. The sequence goes on from JALJVW010000139.1 coordinate 45,396,976, forward strand.
TTGTTTTGTTTTGGCTGTTTAAAAAGAGAATCTGACCTCAAATTTTAACTTGTGCCTCCATCTATGAAATCTAGTCTTTTGAGGTTTTGTCTTGGTGTGGTTTTTCGTTGGCTTTTTTTTTTTTAAATTTTATTATTTTAGAATAATCTTCTGCAATGGGGAAAACAAGTTGCCATACTGACACAAACATGAAACTAGTATCTTCTCAAGAATAAATCAAAATAGACTTGTCACTACTTGTAAAGAAAGGACACAAGAATTTTTTGTTACAAATTTCATTGGTAACATCAAAGCTAGGTTTTTTGACAATACTTAAGTTTCCTTGTTCTTATTAATTATACCTGTACTGTATGTCAGTCACTGTCAAATTTTCTTCTTTGAGAAGGCCTTCCAGCACTGTGGTGGCATGAAAATGTACCTGTCTTTTCAACCAATCTCTGCCAATACCTTGTAAATTGATATCTGTTTTAATAGCCTTGGTGCAACAGTCTTTTGTGGTGAAGTTATGCCTTCCTCCTAATTCTAATGAATAGACTCATTGTTGAAAATGTGGTTGTTAAACATTTACTAATCTTGACTGTCGGCAGAGATGCAGAAACATGTTGGCTGGTCAGACGGGTGGCTCCTTTTCATGTGGCATTACAATACAGATAATTTTTATGTGCTTCTGGTTTTGTGCCAGACTCAGTACCACACCCATCCCAGTCTTCTTCCTGTGTCTTAGGGCTCTATGTGTGCATGCCTAGAAGGCTGATTGCTGAGCAAGTTTAACATGATCTCAAGGGAAGAAAAAGGTGAATTTATTTAAAATAACTGGTGTGTAAGTATGGCAGAGCAGTTTTCTGCTGACTAAAAGGGCTAATTGTCAACTACAAAAATGTCCTTAATGAAGAGGTAAGGTCACCTGAACCAATAAGATCCAATATTTGCATTTGGAGGCTATAGAAAAAATAGTTGTAAAGCAAGTGAACTTTTTATTAAAACTGAGAATTTGAAAAAAAACCTCAAATCAGAAAAATCAAACCCAAATCACCGTACCTTGTATTTTAGTGTGATTTTTTTTCAGTTTTTCGAAACCTTTTCCCCTAATTGTTCTAATTCCTAAAATAAATCTACTACTCTTGATATGGGTTCATGTTATGTGTGGGACGGTAGAACCCTTAAACATTCTTTTATCCATGAAGTACAGCCATGCCTGCATGGAACCTGACAGCTTTTTAGCAGCACCCAGCAGCTTGTCACAGTAACCAACGGCAAGAAATGGTGAATGAAGCTGAGCATCTCCTGGGTGGCTCTGAAAGCATTCACTCACAGAACATGTGGGATGCATTCAGTGTTCTTCCAGTTTAACAAATTTTCTCCATGAAAAGCCATGTAAAATTTGTCTGTCTTCTGTGCTATTGTGTAACTGTTTTCTGCCACACCTACCTCTTCAGAAGTGTATTATGCTTCTGGTTAGTTTTAAGCTACTTATGATAGGAAAGAGTATCTTTTTCTTTCAACTACTTGGTAGGAATAAACAGGGCATTTCATAAAAGCAGATTTCTAAGGTGATACCAGCTTTTTTCTCAGGTGAGTGTTACAGTTTTTGGAACTCTCTGACCACCACCCACTTTCATTGAAGTCAATTTGTTTTGTAATACTTAAAACCTATTGTTCTGACTTTTCATTCTGAGCTCACTTGCATTGCAGTAAGTGGGGATAAGCTGTAGAAACGTCAGTTCCCAGACTGTGTGAATGATAGTCCTACTCTAGAATTCATTTCTTATATCTCTGCTTATATAGTATAGTATATAAAATATAGTGATGTTTCCATCCTGAAATATGAACAAACCCAGATGGAAGAGCAGAGGACCTGAGAAAGAAGGGCTTAAAATTATTTCTCATTCTGTCTTACTTGAATGCAACCAGGTCAGTCTAAATTTATCATTCTCACTTTCCCTCTGCAGCCTGAGATGCATTCTGACCCTCCTGGTGTTGCTGGGTTTGGGAGCTGTTGGCACAAATGTTTGTGGGTAGGCAGTAAAGAGGAAAACATCAATGATATGTCTATACAGTGGAGGCTAAATGTGTTACACAGCTGTTGTTTTCTCTGTAAGGTATAAGTAATCCTTAGAGGGTGAGACCTATGAAATACAACAGCCATGGTCTGAATGGCCTGGTGCCACCAGAGCAATTTCCTTCAAATGATTCTATTCAGTGTTAAGCAATAGCACATGAATCATCAGGCCAAATTCATTTCAGATGTACAGCTCTCTTCATTCTATACATTTGATCATTGGCTGGGATTAGGTGAAACATGTAGAGTAGCAGTGTACACTTCCCATAAAAAGCTGCATATGGGCTTTTGCTGGAGAGAATGACTGTAAATATTCAAGAGCAAAGAGAAGCAATGGAAATTTTGTGGCTGTGACTTTGAGCTAATAGTACAAAAAAAGAAGTCATCATAAAGTGGAACAGCTCAGATATTCAGTCCTCTGACAAAATGACATACACCCCCTATTAAGAATAGTCACATAAAAAGGAAAATAAATACTATTTAAATTGTGGTGCTTTCTGCATATGTTCTGAAATGGCATTTTTTAATGCAACAATCATGCCTTAAGTTTTCTTCTTTTTATCCTGTATAAGTGAAATTGAGTGATTACTTTTCAATCCCTCTGCCAGTTTTTTACAAGGCCTTAATCTCATTCAAGAGGTAATAGACTAAGGAATATATTGAATACACTGGGTAATTAACTGAAATTGAAGTCATTAAACAACTAGAATAAGTGGCAGTTCCTACAGGCAGAATTTGAAAAAAGAAGAGTAGCATGAATGATTATAAAGAACTATTTCAGAAGCATGAACAGGAGAGACAGAAGATTAAGGTTGTGCTATGACTTTTTCCAAGTTCTAAAGAATATCTTTCCTGTGTGTATGTTCTAGGTATGCACATAAATATTTTTTGCTAGCATAAAGAAAACTCAATCAATTCTGTGTGTAGGTAACTAAATTCTACTCATAATTATCTATCTGTTAAAATGAACTTTTGTTTATATAGGTTACACTGTAAGTGGTTAAGTTTCCAAAGCTGTCAAAATGTTTTTAAAATTAATTTTATTTTGAGATTAGGAGCCTGAATTTTATATTTGGATGCTGAGCACTATACACTAGCCATCCCAAAGATCAAGAAAGCCAACAGTATCCTGTTTGACCTGTTGCTTGAATGGAAAAGGAATTTTCTGATTGTGTTTCTGTTACAGTCAGATACAGTTGCTGTTGAAGATCTCATGGTTTTCAACATGGTATCATCAAACAAGGAAGGGATGTATGAGGAGTTTGTCTATACAAACCTGTAAAAATATAACAGAAATTGGAAATCATAGCATCATAGAATAGTTTGGGTAGGGCCATTAAAGATCATTTCATTCCAAACCCCCTTCCGTGGCCAGGGGCATTTCTCTCAACTTTTCTGGGCAACCCCCTTCAGTGCCGTACCACCTTGAAAATAAATAATTTCATGTTAATATCTAAAGAAACCCCTCCCTCCTTCAGTCTGAAGCCACTCCCCATGTCCTGTCAGTACATACCCTTATAAAAACTCCCCTCTACCTTTCTTGTATGCCTCTTGAGGCATTGGAAGACTGCTACAAGGTCCCCTTGGAACCTTCTCTTCTGAACAGCCAGGCTGAGCAACCCCAGCTCTCTCAGCCTGTCATAATAGATGTGCTACAGCCACCTGATCACATTTGTTGGCTCCTTTGGGCTCATTTCAACAGTTCCTATTTTGGGGCCCCAGAGCTGGATGCAGTATGGGCTCTGATGAGAGCTCAGTAAACTATCAGAGTATCAAGATACATAAAATAGATGCATAGACTTTATTCCTCTTGGCAGAAAAAATATTACTATGCCAAATCCTTTGCTCTTCTTGGTCAGGTCAGGTGGGGGGCAAACATCAGGATCACACAGCCAGATCCCTTTGAAATAGCACTCCTGAAATTTTCAAAATCCACTTCAAAAGTACACAAGGACTGGAAAAGGACTTTTCCAGTTGTGTTTCTGTTATAGCCAGATACACTTGCTGTTGAAGACCTCATGGTTTCCATAACTGAGACCTTCTAGAGCATCCCACATCTCCTTGTGAATGCCTGAGCTCACTGTTCTTTCTGAAACAGTAGATGAAAGGGAATTTAAATGTGCCTAAATTTCTACCCACTCCATATGAATTTGCATTGGTGTTGTGTCAGAGAAGACTTCTCTCCTGCAGAATACGCACAGTGTCTGTCTCAGTCTACATCTAACCAAGTTAAACTGCTATTACCCCTTCTGGTGGCTTGTCTGAGGTTGGACATTCAGAGGGCAAATCAGGAGAGAAGAGATGAACATGCAGGAATTGATGGGACTTTAACTGTAAAGAGAATCTTTTAGTAAGCACATCACCAATTCACTGGAGCAAGAACTATGACCATGCATCACTATAAAGCTGAAATTTAATTCTTTCTCTGTCTGAGACTAGAGTTTGTATATATCTAAAGTGATCAAGCTGATTGCAAGTTGCACGTGTTTCAGATTTTAAGTAACGATGGTTATCACAAGACTAGAGTTGGATTTAAAAAAAAGGCCCTGCTTCCTATAAAACCCAGACTTTATAAACAATTACAGCAATACATAATTATATAGAGTAATTAAAACGGTGATTGCAATCTCTTATTTCCTCCCTACATTTTTCTTCTGTACATTTTTTTTTTAATAACCCTTTTAACAATGAAGAACCCTTTGAGAAAGATTTCTGGAGGATATGAATGGCAGTAATTCTATTTGCTAAGGTTGACTAATATAATAGACAGTATTTTAAAATTAACTTTGATGAGTACTTCTGTCTACAGCTGTTAATCCCTTCTTAAGAGATTAATGCAACTCTCATGGAGAATCTCTAGACAGGGATAGATTTGATTCCTAAATAAATTAAAGCTAAATCTGAATAGAATTAACACATGATTTGAATATGAACATTTGGTAAATTTATCATACCACACCAGCAAGATATTTTGTATCTTGATATGGCTCAGAGAATAAAGTACTCTCTCTGTTGCTGCATGATTCTTCTTTTACATTGTGTGCTGCTGTGAACTTCTAGTAAAAATAAAAATAGCAGCTAATATTCTTGAAAAGGAGGGCTGAGGATATGATGACAGATTTACAGAGGTACTTGGGTTACAAGATATACAGATGTATTGCTAGCAGAATTTTTAAATGAAGTAAATAACAACTTTTTAAAAATTACTGGTGTTTAGGGTCCAGCATAAAAGCTTAGTTTTTAATACCTGACATTGTGATTTGAAACTTTCTCTGTTCAAATCCTTTTGTGAAGCACAATGATTCTTTACAGATTTACAGCCAAGTGAAGAAGAATAGAACACTTTTTAAATCACTTGTAAATTTTTGAAATATTACTAGAAAATATGGCACAGATACATACAGTGCTAAGTTTTATAAGATGGACCTGATTTTTATTTTTTAGCAAATAGAGGAGTTGTATCATTTATTGATGAAAGTGCTGTGTGAGATTTAAGTTAAACACATTTTAGGGTATTACCTGATCTTTATGAAGCAAATCTCCTTCCTAAGTGCAGTAAAGCAGAACTGATTGGATCCATTACAGTAATTTGTTGCTTTCTCTAGAAAATACTAAACTTCATGAACTCCCGTATATTACGGTAAGGAGAAATTCTCTCTGGGTGTAAAATGCACACTTGGCAGCGGAGATAAGTTGAACATGTCTCCTGCTGGCTCAGTCAAAACAATATCCCTCTGGTAGAATTTTAAGTATTCCACATGAACTGTGTTCAAAGTTTAATTCTTACTGAAGTTGAGGGAATTGCCCTCTTTTGTCCTATTAGTTCAAATATAAGACAGATTTGCTATTTCAAAACCATGGGTGTGCATTACTATTTTTGCAGAAAAAATATGATTATATTAAGAACTTTCATATCTTCTAATACCACAGATTGTTTTTCCTCAAGATCTTTTTTTACTGAAAAAAAATTAAATAAGATCTATAACTGCTGACACTGGAAAGTTCTTCCCCCCTCCCCCTTCGCCCCCCCTTTTCCTTATATTGGTTTGAGAACTCATTTTTTTCTTATTTCTTATGCATTTAATCTAACTTTTCATAAAACACTCTGAAAGAAAATGGAAAATAATGAAAGTCAAAATGTGAAAAAAAATATTCCCATGCATATGATACAAATTTATATTAGCTTCTTAAAAAAAGAGGTATCTGTTCCTATTTTCAAAGCCTGAAAAAGTAACTATAAAATTCTTTATTTTATTGTTTTTTTCTATAGAATCAAACTTTCAGAATTTATATATTTCTGATTTTTTCTTTTGCTAGCTTTATAAAAATAAAACATGACTGAAATCTTATAAATCAACTTTAAAAATATACTCTATACTGCCTATTTAATTTATGTTATTTTTGTTTGCTTTTTAAAATTTACTCCATTTTTTGTCTGTAAGATTTTTTCCACCTTTAAAATGGAATTCAAATAATGCCACAGCAGTTGTTCTCTACTTCTTGCCAATAGGCAGTGCACTGTTCATGCATTGTTCATGAAAGTCTTTGCCCTCATCTATATTTGTTGTTTAAAGACCAGAAAAATTTAACACTAATTCAAAAAAATAGAGGCAAGTGTGAAATGCACTGGAATTTATTTAACATTGCCGCCTATTCAATTAGAGCTAGGTTTTTAGTGCATGATAATTTGTTTTGATTTTATCCATCAGACCGTGGCTAAAACTAGACTCTCCTTAACAGTAATATTCTGCCCACTTTACATTCTGGGCTCTGCAGTTGACTTGTACTTTGACTAAAATTTTGTTTTCACTACTGATCTATCTGGCTTTAGTGTGAGACTCTGTGGTGGGAGTTGTTGGGGCTTAGGTTGGATTGACTGACCATTAGTTTTTCTTTAAAATTACTTAGTTTATAGTTGTTTAGAAATATGTCTGATCATGGTATTTATACTTTTCTGGCCTAGTTTTAGCATGCAGTAAAAAAGCTCTGAGAAATCAAGAGTGGCCAATAGTTTTTTATATTCTGTTAATAAATTTTATTTAAAAAAAAAAGGATTAGGAGACAGAAATTATTAGGAATATTATAATAAATTATTGTCATACTTTAAATAATGCCAAGATGAGCTGCATGATGCATATCCTCTTAGTTCCAGTTATGTATATTTACAGAGAATTTAATAGAATCATTTGCTTCTTCTAATCTGTGCTGGTTTTGGCTGAGGCAGAGTTCATTTTCTTCACAGTGGCTAGTATGGAGCAGTGTTTAGGATTTGTGCTGAGCACAAATAGGTTGATAATAGAGAAATGTTTTTGTCATTGCTGAGCGGGGCTTGCACACAGCCAAGGCCTTTGCTCTTGTCCACACTGCCACGCTGGTGAGGGAGCTGAAGATGCACGGGAGCTGGGACAGGTGACCCAAATGACCAAAGGAATATTCCAAAACATGTGACATCATGCTCAGCATATAGAGTGGAGGGAAATAGGAGGAAAGGGGGAGGTATTTGGAGTGATGGAGTTTGTCTTCCCAAGTCACTGTTACATGTGGCAGGGCCCTGCTCTCCTGGAGATGGGTGAACACTTCCCTGCCATAGGAAGCAGGGAATTAATTCCTGGTTTTGCTTTGCTTGTTAGCATGGCTTTTTCTTTCCCTATTAAACTGGTTTTATCTCAAACCATGAATTTTCTTGTTTTCATCCTTCTGACTCTGTTCCTGATCCTGCTGGTAGGGGTGAGCAAGTGGCTGTGTGGGCCATGGCTGGGGTTAAACCATGACATAATCCAATGTATTATTGGTCAGAAAAATCTGTGCTTCATTGGCAGAACGTAGCAGGAGGATTTCCTTTTTCACCCAATAATTTTATTTCTACTTTCAACCTGCTCCTCTTCATCCTCCAAAAAAAAAAAAAAAAGGCAGCATTCTACTGCTCAGATTCAGAAGACACAATACTAATCTCTGTGAAAAAAATCTCATCTGAAGATCTTCTAAGAAGGTTTGACTTTAACTCCAGCATCTGAAGAGCATATAATGAATGGCTGGTGACCTATTTTTTGCTCTTTAAAGCTTTATGAATTGTGCCCTAAATCTCAGAGTCATCTACAACATGCTTTCTAAGAGAATTTTAAAATACAGAATTGGAATGGAGGCAAGACTGCAGTGTCACATCATTCAAAAAGAAAATATTGTGTTTTATAAATTTCTGGGATAATAGTAATACCTTTTCTTGGCTTTGAAATAAAGGGTCCAGTGAAGATTTAATGTTCAAATGTCAAATGAAGAGTTTCTGAAATTCCCTAAGTTTCATCTCCACATTTTTATTTCGTAGGCTGATGAAAAGTCATATGAAAACAGAAAAAGTTTTACAGATGATACAGAGATATTTTAACTCCAGACATAGCTACAGGCTATGAAGAGTAATGCAGTGTCCATGGTGTGTCATGCACAGGGAAAGACAACAGAATATATAGAAAGTCTGAGTCTGTTTTATTAATTTCCTGATGGACTTTCAACAAACCAATGTGATTTGCAGATTGAGATAGGCTTTCCCAATGCTTATCATCAGTACAGTACTTTTAGTGGTACATCAGTTAGCTAACTCAACTGTGACAAACAATCAAGTGCTGTTGTATTTAAGTAAGAAAAGTAAGAAAATGAAAGATTGTCTTTACAACTCCTTTCAGCTGTCCAAGTCTATCATTCAAAGCTTTTAAACCCACCCTGTCCTTCAAAATGCAAATGTAATAGGACTTAAACAACTGCTTGGAAGTGAGGACATGGTTAGTCTTTCAGCACATAGACACACTTAAAATACTTTACTGAAAGAGAACTTGTTATGTAGCCATGTCACATCAGCCAGAGAGCTATTGTAGAGCATTAAAGAGATAAGAAAAATTACAGCTAAATTAGATGTTTTAAAAAAGTGATGAAATAAATTATAAAACAACAGTAGGGTCCTTTTTTATCTATTTTAAGGAAAATGGTTAATTTATCACTTGAATGTAAATATGCCTTCTTTATATGCCAAGAAATGTCAAATGAGAGTGGTATAATTACTCTGACACTATCCAAGTATTATTCTGTGCAATCTAAACACATATTGTGTTTTCATGAGATAGTGGTAGACAGAATTAAAAAAAAATCTTCCTAGACTGAAATAGCCAATGTTGATAGGTATTGAGTTATTATAAATTGTGTTTGCCTTATGTGTAATTAAAATAAAAGAAAAAAAACCAACATTAGTAAAGAATATAAGACTGACAGTTCAAAAAGATGAATTTTCCCTTCTGGATCAGGTAGAAATTGAGGTATAAGGGTGATTACATTCTTTAGTGCATTTTATCCTCTGCTGTATCATTCCTCAGTTTTCCCAACATTATAGGTCTGCTTCAACTTTAAGACTACTGTAAAGGAGGAAGAGCATGAAAAGAAGTTAATTTTCCAAAAGTTGTTGCATCCTCAATACTGAGGATATTAACAATGCAGGAAGTATGTATGATAGTGATAAAATCTGCAATGTAGGTAAGTGGGACCTTCATCAACACGTTACATATCAAGTAAACAGGACCAAATAGTTCATAGAGCCTCCGGATTCTCTTACGTATAGCTTTTTCAAATATAACTGGTGTGAGATGGGTTGCTAGCTGCATCTTTACATTAGTTATGCATTCCTCCCTAAAAATATGACTGAGCACTTTGGAAAGGCATATTTGTATCTCATGATAGTGAGTCAATATCAAAAGGAAAATATATGGGCTTTTCATATAAGCTTTCTTTATCTGAATACTATTAAGATAGTTTGCCATTAGGACACCCCTTAATATTTCTTCCTATCTTGTGTTCAGACATACATTTAGAAAAAAAGAAATAAAAAGGTCTTAGGTTGTCCTACTGTCACAGACATCTTTTGTGAAAAATCCTTCCTTTAGGATTTTTTCCTTCTGAGAACCCGAGAGGCCTCAGAGACAAAATGTAAACAATGATTATCTGCTGCTGTGGAATGCAACAGGTGCATCTGTGATTGGCCCATCTCTGATGTTTATAATTAATGGCCAGTCAAGGACTTGAGCTATCCCGGACAGAGTCTAATCATGGAGTCAACCTTCTCGTCTCTCTCTTCACCTCAAAATCCCTGTGACCACAAGCAACAGTCCTACCAAAGGTAGTCTGAAAACTGAGTGTACCAGTGCACACAAAATCACAGTATTGTAAAGTGGTGCGGACTGGGAGGGATCTTAAAGATGATTTGCTTCCAATTATCCTGCCACGAGCAGGATAGATCAGGTTTCTTAAAGCTAGATCAAGTTTCTTAAAGCCTCATCCAACCTAGTCTTGAAACTTTCAGGGATCTCCCACAACTTCTCCAGGCAACCTCTTCCTTATATGTCCACCAGCAAATGTATGTTATGGATAGAGACTAAGGTATGAAATAAAAGGTACTAGATAGACATAAAACATGGTGGTGATGACAACATCTTTGTTCATTTCAAAAAAGTGATGGACACATTTCTCATGCATTAAGATTTCTTATTTGATGGATGTGCCATTCTGCAAGTTGGTGGTTCAACATTAACTTTAATGGAAAGAGACAACACACTGTGCCTCACTTTTAAAAGAATTACCGTTGCTGCCTATATCAGCCCTTAAATTGGACTGGAGGAAGTGCCATATCCATCCATCATTGCCAAATGGTAGATTTTCATCAGTTCTTAACAAAATTGAATTTGCTTGGACAGTCTGCTGAGATAAATTTAATGCTCTTTGTGAAAAAGAATATTCTTGGCCCGGGCAGCTGAATATCAACAACTCAAGACAAGCTCATAGTAATACACTGCATAAGGAAAATCTTATACCAAATGACATTGTTCTATCCCTACAGGTTTTTAGTTGTTTATCATGCATCTCTTATATTAGCTAGGAATATATTATTTTCTCATGGGTTTAAATTTGATTTGATTGATTTTGTAAAATCAACCTTAAGAAAAAATGTGAACAGGAAATTTTATCCTAGTTATCTTCTTAATGAATAGATGTTCATTCCTGAATCTGAAGTTAATATGGAAAGAGTACCAAATAATAAATATAAATTTATGGTCTTAGAACTGAGTAGAGTGAACAGGAAAGTGAACAATATTATGTCTCTGCTATGAATTTAATATATTTAAATGAAAACCCACCCATACACATAAAGCCAAGCTTGAACCAATTCTAAGACCTGAAATTAAGCACTGAATCCTCATGTAACTGTTGCAATAAACTGTTAAATATTGAAACAGAATGGTTTGGGATGGAAGGGACCTTAAAGATCATCTTGTTCCAACTCCCCCACCATCAGCAGGAAAACCTTTTACTGGACCAGGTTACTCAGAGCCTCATCCATCCTGGCCTTGAGCCCTTCCAGAGATAGGGTGTCCACAACTTCTACGGGCAGCCTGTTCCAGTGGCTCACATCCTCACAGTAAAGAATCTCATCTTCAGTTGTCAACCTAAAGCCATTTCATCCTTGTAAAAAGTCCCTCTCCAGCCCTCTAGTAGGCCCCTCCAGGTACTGGAAAGTTTTCCTGAAGCCTTCTCTTCTCCAGGATGAGCAACCCCAACTCCCAGCTCCAGCTCTTTAGTGACTCCTCCTCATTTCAACAGTTCTATGTCTTCCTAGTGCCCTTCTGTATTTGAAATAATTATTGAAATTTAATATCCCACTTAGGTTTAAAGATATTGTCCCAAAGTACCACCAATCCTAAAAAATAAAAAAAAAAAAAGATGTGTGGCATACCTGGCAAGGCAGATGGTCTTTCTTTGGAACACCCAGGACAAGTTGTCAGGTTTAATTTGTTCCATTATAACACTTTCTTAGACCAGGAGTTAACTCAGTGCTCAGACTTCAGGTAATGCAGAAGAGGGTAACCAGGATACAGTGGCATAAAGGAGGAATACCCTAAGAGTTACATAATTACCTGTAAATGTGAGGAAGGGCAAAAATAGGGAAAGAACTTATTCTAAACATTTAAACATTAGATTATCTATCCAACAGAGCTGAGAAAGCAGGGGTTTTCAAGAAAATATACCAAAGAGGGAAACAGTAATAGGTCTTTTGGTCAAAAGATCAGGGTTATTTTTCTACTTTGTTTTCAAAAATTTAAAAGCAAAATGCAATACTTTTAAAAATAATATTTAATATATTACTATTGCCAGTTATTAACCTCAATATCTTTTTATATGCGTAAATACTATTAAAAAAACAAAAAAACCCTCAAATTAAATTAAAGCATGGGCAAGAGGAAACAAGTCCCCTTCAAATACCAGAATTTATGCCAACAAACTGTGCTTTATTAGGTGGTATCAATAAGATTTATTGGATAGATATGCAGAACTTCAGTATTTACACATGATAGTGTGACCTTGTTAATTTTAAAGCTGGAAAAACTTTTCAAAAAAAAATGTTTCTTTTTAATTCCCTCTTCTTTTCTGGGATATACTTTTCTCATGTTGTGTCATATCCCACATTAAAGTCCTGGAAGGTTTAAAAGGCTTACAAAAGAAAAATAATTTAGTAACATAAACAAGATATATATATATATATATATAAGAAAATTAAATGAGGAATAAGTTCTGAAAATGAGTTTGAGTTATCTAAAAATGTCCTACTTTATTATTTCACATATTTTTCTGATAACTCAAACTCATTTTCAGAACCCATTCTTCACTGAGATATCTGTCTTCTCTAAGAGGTTTTGTCAAGAAAATCTTCCAAGCATGTTTGTCTTTATTGGTAAGTTTGCTAGTCTAAATTTGTGCATTAAAGCCAATTATATTCCTGATGAAACTTGTCTGAATCAAGACTTCTTTCCAGTACATATTGAATATATCTTATTGAACATCAATGGAAAAATAATGCTTCTACTGAAATACCAAATATACCAGGATCATCTGTAAAAAGCTCTGTCCTCATTAATTCCATACAAGTTAAAGAAATTATTTTATTGCTAAGTACAATCATAAAGCATGCAATTTCATATAGCCTAAGCAATTGGGGGAACATTTTCTTCCCCCTGAACATTAATTCCCATGCCTACCGTTATTTCAATTTAAATAAAAATATTATTAGTACTAACAGTTGAATAAAGAAGCTTGTACCAAGCCTTTAGTCTACCAGATTCATGTAATATAGAATATGCATAGTCAAATCCATCTCCTGATATAGGCATCTTTTGAAACACATCGTCAGTGCTACCAGGCATTACTAATGTTTCACTTAATGTTGGCAAATGTTACTGTAAGAGTTAAGACATAAGGTGAACAAATAATTTAAGCAATAACATGCAGTCAGATTTATACCAGGCTTTTCTTGAAGTAAGAAATGCCTGTGAAGGCCACTTGATAGGAATTTTATTTTATTTCTACATTTCTACAGATTTGATGCAGAAATGCAAAATTAAATGTACTCAGGTATATGATAGTGATGACATTAAAAATGTGACGAAGCTTGTCAATTGACATCTGTACCAAATGTGTCCAAAATGGTTTCAATTTTATGTCTGACTGTGGAGGAATTGGATAAGAACAACTATTTATTATAAACATACACATTTTAATAAACATCTCAGAGTTTTTGTTTCTCAATGTTCTTATCTGTTAGCAAAATCGATTTACATCTTCAAATTACATCTATAAACTCTAATGTATAGATTTCAATACTTCTTTTTGAATCAAGCATCTGCAAAGAGTCAGCACTTTGTTTGTTACTCTTTGTTTATGATTATGGCAACTTTCATAATCCACTGATTATGGCATACATCAGCTAAGGAGCAAACTGAACTTCTAAGCAGCACGTTTGTCAGTATCCCCAAAAGCAAGGCAGTGTGCCTATAAACTGTAAGTCATGTGTGGTGAGGGACTCTGCAACACAACACTGCTGTGAGCAGCTGACTGTTTACGAACACAGTGGCACAGCAACCAGTTATATATAGACAATATTACAGCAGCCGTGGGCATCTTTCAGAATGGAAGCTGAGTATGCAGAGTTGAAAAGTTCATGAGTGACCTATAACAACAACAACACAGAAGGCCCTCAAAAATGCTCTGTCTGAGATAAGAAAATACTAGGAAAAATTTCAGCATAAAATTAAAAAGAGATATTAAAATCTGAGATATTTTCTGTCCCAGGAATGTTTTTTTTTTAGTATTTTCATTCAAAATGATGATGAAAAGATTTTAATTTGTAAAAAAATTTCCAATGGCTCCATTTAATAATATACTGTGAAATAATTAAAAAAAGTTCTTTATGAAACACCTAAACATCATATATTTTGTTTTAAATGTTACATATTTCTTGTGAAGTTTGTAAGATCATCTTTGTTCACTACTTTTCATCATCACAGTTTTCCTTTGGACCCACTGATATGATATGTCCTGCAAATGACAAGATATTGGGTTAAAATCTTTAAATATTTTTAAAAATATATTTCTTCTATTAAAATATACATCTTTTTGCACAGATTTGCAAGTTTCTGATTTTTATTGTAAAAATTCAAAATATCTGCTGACTTACAGTTCTAACTATTACTGAAACAGGTACCACTGAGAGCTACCATTAATTTGACATTTCCTGCAATAAATAGAGATTGAGGTCATTATAGGACAAGTTAACTGGTATTTTGAAAAATAGTACACATCTACTGTGTTTGGAATAAAGATGAAGCTTCAAAGTTCATGTGATAGAAAATTACCAGTTTCTGTCACAGGCCAGAAATTCTTCAATTCACTTTACAGATATTTTTGTTCTTGCTGAAGTAATTCTGGCTTTTGTATTATTTGGCATAATGTCAGACTATCCCTTTTAATACCTTCCAGGGCATTTTCCTTCTTTTACACTGGTTATGTAGACAGAGACGTAAGAACTAATAAGCCAAGAATACACCAGATACATGCTACAACTTGCATGTGTGACTGTAGGAGTGGAGTATAATTGAGAAAAAGCAACATTTTTATTTAAATAAATCACTTAAATGGGAAAATATAAAATTTCTTTACCAAATGAACAAAGAACTTTTTGTCCTGCAAAAAAAATCAAATCAGATAATGTGATTTCATGTAAAGACTGTAAGAGACAACGCACATACAAGTATTACACACCTCTAACCCACCCTATGCACTTAAAACCTCAATAATAAAAAGGGAGCATTACTAGCTAAGAAATTAGAGATATAAAGACATGAACTACACTATCATCATTTATAGTAGACATAATAAACTATGGTTTGCTGCTTCTTTCCTTTTGTCCTGCTGTTTCAACCATGCTAAAGTCAGTGTAAAAACCAATATACATCCAAAATAGAAATGCAAAAAGAATGCTATATATTTATATATATACATAACACTCTTTAGGTTGTTTGTTCACTTTAGAGCCGGCACTTTTAATAAAAAAAATAGAAATACAAAGACAAAACATCTATCTGTGACATCAGATCATAGTTGACATTCAATAGTTGATGGAACTAACATTACATTTTCCATTCATTCCATTGTGTATTATATCACAAAATTAAAAATTGTATGTTTCTTTAATACTAATCACATGGATTTCTTCCTGTGATTTTTTTTCTGTACCTTTAATGATTTGACATCTTAGATGTCTTCAATATCTGACAAAGTGGTAGAATTTAGAAAAGGCATGAAATATAGGAGTGGATTTTAAAAATAAATGAGAACATTTACCTTGTTTTGAGATGACATTTTTGCATTAAAAACAACTTAGCTCATCTTATGTGTGAATCGGTGTGTGTCAAGCAGTGAGAATAGCAGTGAGTGGCAGAATTGCTTTAAATAAATGCATAACCTCTGAAGCTAACTCTGCTCCAGCATGTCTTTGGTGTGAAGTCAAGTAAGTGTATACACCTATGTGCTTTTACAATCCAACAAAATAAGTATGTATGCTTGTAAATAATTTACACACCTTTTTTATTGAGACAACAATTTCATGGAGACTTTCACTGGAAATTCATTAGCAGGGCTGTACTGATATTTAAGTGTCTTATCTCAATTGTGCAGAGAAAACTACAAGTATGCCATAAAATAGAGAAACAACAAGAAGTTAACAGTGGCATGCATAAATACAAATTGATGGTCATCTGCTCTAGACAGTCTGTACATATCTTCATTTTTATAACTTTATTTATAGATGAAGGTAGGTAGTGTTTTACGTAATCACATTTTCCAGGTAAGAATAAACACTGCATTATTGGTGCCAGATTAAAAATTTATGTGGGGAACATCCATCAATTCCAGCAAGGGATGAAAGTGTATTTAAATTATATGTACAGGCATATATATATGACCCCTTTTTCCTGTTCTTCTTTTTTTAATATTTGAATTTTAACCACGGGCCTATTTAGGTATTTTGTTTACACAGTACAAATAAAATAATACTTAAAATTCCTCCCCCATGCCATATGCATATACTTATATTTGCTTTGAGACTGACAGCCTTGGTAGATTTTGCACATATCTTCTACATTCTGAAACATAAACCTTTCTTGGAAGAGAAATTATAAAAGTTTATGACATGGTTTAACTTTTCTGTGCGTTCCCTTCTCAAAGCAGTTTGCAGGAGCAACTGCAGCAGCCTGAAATCAGGCCACTCAGAAACTGCAGCCCATTGCCTCTATAGGGAATCCCACCTTTTCCAGAGCACCTCAGTTTCTGCTTTTCAACATTAAAGCTATTAAAGCCATCGATTATGCAACAGGTGAGCTGAACAAAATCTCCTAATACATCGATGCAGGATTTAATTTCATTTCAGCTCTCTTCAACAACTTTCAACAAGATCTTTCAATGTCAGGTACTACTTAGAGCAAAACCAATGAAATTCTCAAAACTCAGCTTCATATAATTTCTAGGAATAGCTTTGGATCTTTTTCAAATAAGGACAGAACAAACACAGGATGATCACATTCTTAACATCAAGCTAAAACATTTTCAGAAAGAAAGGATAGCAAAGAACCTGAACTATATGTGATTTCAGAGTACCATGAATGAAAAAAAGAATGGGAATTTAAGGAGACATCAAGATCCTGCAGTGCCACATATTCTGAAAAATACTAGAAGTATCCAGAGGTTATACTGTGAAAAACCTGGTAATTACAAGCCTCTGTCATCCAACCTTGTCAAAATCTTTTCTCCAAATGCTGTGATCAGCTCCTATTGAAAACAAAGTTGAGATAGGATTGATGCTTTATCATGTTATAGGATGTTCATAAGACTGAATCAAATAATGGGTCTTTCAACAAAGACAGGAATTTAATGATTTTCCATATATCATATGTGACTGGAGGAAAAAATTATAAAAGCATTTATATGTTAAAGGACTCAGAAAAGCAGGCATTTCAAGAATAGCTAAGCAGACGATATTCCATCTAGACTTCTGTATCTAAATGTCTTTCATTTTCTATTTGCATACTCTTCAGAATTACCCAAAATTTAGGAAAAATAACATTAATAATGTAATGTAAATACTTGTCTTTTGATTATGGCTCTACCTAAAATATTTCAGAGTGTGAGTGAAAGAGCAGGTCAGAGTGTAATGAACGTTGCCCTTTGCTTTAACACTGCAGTGAGTTCATTGTGGTCAGATTAGTTGCGTATGGCTCCTGCTGAAATCTGCGAGAAATTACATTGTTCTTTTCTTCTGGGGACCCTTACTGGTTTTAGGTTACGGGTTACTTAGTGCAAGTCAAGATGAGATGGTGGGTGGGCTTGTTTATGTTGTGGGCAGGGGTACCCTCCAGTGTCTAGTGAACCACAGCAGGCTGTTACGTGCCTCTTTGTCTTGTTTTCTCTGAGACAAATGTGTCCAAGAGAAGGTTAGTCATAAGTTTGGACAAAAATCCAGCATGGCCAGTTTATCTCAGGGCAAGAACTGTTCCTGGCCTTCTTTAACTGAGTAGCATAGGCATAGCCTGTTAGTTTTAATTGTCTTCCCCTGCCATTACTACCCCCTTAAATTGGAAACACAGATGGAAAAGCTGTGAGTGTATAAAATAATTTGCATCTCATTTGCCTATTACTAAATGATTAAGCAAAGCAGCATGTAGAAAGTTCTTTGGAAGAAGGAAAAAAGAGCCTGAAATGGAAGAGTGGAGCCAATGAAGCACCTGTTGTTGGACTGAAAATTTCTTTATGACCCCCAAGAAATGGGGAGGGAGGGAAAAGAGAAGAAAAGAAGACAGAAAGAGTAACTTCTCTGAGCCTGTCAGTATTTTTCTGGGTCTTCCATTTGCGAAGACTATGACACCACTTAAGAATGCAAACATCTCTCAGTGATGTATGTGCTGGGAAGGTGCAAGAGAAAATTGAGGCTGAAGAACAGATTCAGAACATCATAGGGAAAACAGAGCAAATGAAATAAAAATATCAAGATTCTTCCAGGTGCCTCTAATACCATTAAAATTTAAATAGAGACTGAAAATTCACTCTATTTGGAACCTGGTTCAATTTCCTCTGTCTGCTGTCCTATGATGTATTCTGCTTTTTGACCCAAAAATGTCAGAGATTTGTAAGCTGGGGATAAGTCCATGAAGGTATTTTTCAAGATTTTATAACTGTACATCAGCTGAGATCACAAGAGCACTGCAGACCAGAAAAGCTGGGAATTGAATATCTTTATATTTTGTAAAAATCATATACATCAAATTTATATGATATGAATATACAAAATATTGTACTGGAGCTATTAATCTCCAAATTATTTAACTCAAGTTGGGATATTTCTACTCAAGACAGTATTTGTAACAAGTAGGAAAAAAATGCAAGACAATCTCAGGCCATGTGTTATGCAAGAGGACAGACTAAACACTGCCCTTAAATGCTACTGCCTTCTGGCTTTCAAATCTGTGAATCATCAATATGAGATTCTGTTTAATTGACTCAGCTCATTGCAAAGGAGAACGTGGGGGCTCAGTCTGTGCTATTTGAAAACTGACACAGTGCAGAAGCTATCAATAATGTTCATAGTTTACACACTTCACTATTGTGTTTCCTAGCCTTAATTTAATAAAGTCTGAGTTGCCATGGATGCAGAAGATAAACATACAGATTTTTCAATATAAACTGAAAATATGACATTCTTATGTCACTGCTTGTAATACACAGAACATGGTCTTTCAGCTAGACAAGGATTATCAGAGTCAGATGATCCCAGAAATCTAAGGTGTGGGCAGGTGGAATAGGAATTAAGAAGGGAGTTTCTATGGTTCATCTATCTTTGCTCAGTAAAGATTTCTTTTTATAATTAAAATTCCATATAGAGTATATGAATGGGTGGAATGTCAAACTTTAAATTACTTTCTAAGGCAGATAAAGAATTCAGTACTTAGACTGTAATTTGTAAAATGGTTGTTCAATGTCTTTGGAGCAGAGACTAAGGAGGATGTGTTTAGACTGATGTGTATGATTTTTCTTATCCACATATGGATAAGACTGCAAAGCATCTTATTTTACATTGAAATATCCCATCCCATATTATTACTCAGGCAAGTCCAGTACACTTATTTAGTAGAGAGTAGGTCAGCAAAGAGACTTACATATTTTTTTAGTAGCTTATTGTGGGTGTATTTCATTACTTTTCAGGGAATATTTCTTGAAATGTCAGAGCAGGTGCCTTAAAATGCCTCATATTTTGTACAAAACCCCTCACCCATAAAAACCCTGCTATGCATGTTAAATATTAATAGCTGGAATATCTGATACTAACACACCACAAGCTACATTGCAGCAACATTATGAAACTGAAACTTACACCTAGAAAAAGTCAGGGTATTCAGTGTAAGTGATTTAATTTGAGCTTCACATCTTTTCGCACTGTCTGAGTGACATGACAGTGTGAAATCAATTTGTAATGTTGAATATTTGAAGGCTGAGACCACAGTGTAAATGAAAGCAAGCAAAGAAAGCATAGGCATTACCAACTGATTGCTAACTAGAAAGAATGCAGGGGAATTAATTGCATATCTTTTTATCAAAACTACCTTTATGGATGAATATAAGCCAAATTAATTAAAGGGTTAAGATTGCCAGGAACAGGGAACACCTAGCATAATTCTCCTTTTCTATACATACTGTTGATAGTTTCCAGTGACCCTGAAAGCACAGTTGTCTAGAGAGATGAGGTTACCTATTTTCTTGGCATTAGTTTTATTCAAAGCTTTCATACTCTGGACAAAACCAGTAAAAGGAATAAAATCCTTAATTGTTGGAACCGTGTGTGCTTGCAGGTGGTGAGATAGGAGTTATCATTGACTATAAGATCAGTTATAAGAACAATTTAAACAAGTACAAGTACAGCACTTTAATTCAGTAAAGTTAATTAGTGAGACATGTAGAAAGCTTTCCATGGAACTCCTTTTTTCTGCCTCATCCCTCCCAGCTCTTCAGCACAGATAGAATAAATCCCATATAATTCTATATGCTGCTGAGATACAATCCCTCTGTGGGTTATTCAGCAAAGGCACATGCTTCCAAGATGAGCATATCTTAAGTAGGTCTATAATAATCACTTTTATTTCTTAGAAAAATGGACAATATTAAGATGTGGGAATGCTGTGTTTTGATCTGGGCAGTGTTAAGAGAAAACACATCAATACATAACAGACAAATTAATTGTAGGCTCAGTGCTAGACACCATTTCATAAGGCTGAAGTTTAAGGAGCTTTAAGTAGTCTCCCAAGAATAGCAGCAGCAATTTTCTCTGTTGAACAATATTCAATAATATTCGCCAAAGCTTTAAAGAATGATTAGTTGAGGAGCTTTCAGTGATATGGGCAAAGTATTTGGTTCTCTTATGATTTTTAATCTGATTAGTGAATGTTTTTCGAGACTATTTATTTAAACTATCAGCTAAAATTTTAGGCTTGATTTAAATAATAAAGGTACAAGGCATATGAAGCTGTCAAGACATTTATATTTCTTGCTAACAGTACCTTTGCCCAACTACTTTGTCTTTTGAACAATCAGTTGAGATATGTCCACTTGCAATGTCTCAACAACATTTTCATGGTCCTTTCAAATCTATTTTTGCATTGTACATTTCTTTTAACAATCCACCATTTCTACTTATTTCCAATCACTTTCAGTCATCAGTACTTAAGACCTTGATGAGAGGTCTTCTACAAATGCAAATACACAGATTCTTTCCTAATCTCCACAGATTTCAGTATTCCAACTCCTTTTCTACAAGGGGGCTAGAATCAAATTTGAAGTCAAGGAAAAAAAAGGGCATTGCAAATACCTGGAAGAGACTAGGTATGCAACCTTCAACAGATGAAGACAACACACTATGCTTTGGATTAGCCCTTTTTCTTGCTTTCTCCATCCAAACTGTCATTCTTTAAAGTGAGTTCAGTTAAACTATTTAACTGAATCGGGATCTGCTTCTAGTAGTGATTTATGTTTCAGCACCATGTGGTTTTTTATGACTGAGTTATTGCCTCTGATGGGAATAGAGCAGGTTTTTACAATGGAAATAGTGACAGACAGACCCTTAGCTATTGTAATGTTAGTAGTGAGACTGTGCAAATACAAAGTTCTTGAGTGAATTGCAATTACATGATATAGATATATATATATATTTTCCTGATTAAAACCTGCCATCAGTGTTTTAATGGGAAAGCCTGGGAGCATATAAATCCTTTTGCCAAGAGGCTTTTAAATAGTCTGGATTATTGAGACCAATCCTGATATTCATGGCTGAAGATGCCTCAAGTGTTAATATAAATTGGGTCTTTGGAGTAATGCATTACTGACTGAAAAAAGGGTAAATGGCTGGGTCCAGAACCAAATGTAAAAATCAATTAAAGTTTAAAGAAAGAATGACCAAAATTGCATCAAGTTTCAAAGATGTCAAAAATGAAGTCTGCATCTCAAGACAAAGACTGTTCATGTTAGAAAAAATAGCAACTTCAGGATTCAGAACTAAGAAACTCAGATTTATATGGATCTAGTTAATTATATTATTAACCTAATTAATATATATAATTATTACTGATTTAAAATTAGTTAGCACAATGACCCTGACTTCTAGAAACTTCAAAAGTTATCTGAATTCAGATGACTAGATGCATTTTTGTAGGAGGAACCCTAAAGAATAACTAATATTCCTGGTTCAGAGTATAAGCTGCTGAATTTTTGAAACCTTTATATAAAGTTTAAAGAGACAATAATAGAAACTATTATGAAAACCAGAATAATGTTCATTCAGACATAGGAATATTGAGAAACATATTATTTCTTGTAGGTATCAGAGGAAGCCTATAAGATTTCTATAAGAATATAGAAATCCTTAGTTATTTAGTCACTTTCTTATAGATAGACTTAATATATGTTAGAACTTCCCAACTAATGCATTTTTTCCTTCCAAACTGGGCAGTGAGGGTAGTGGAGCTGGAGAAAGTTACCTGTGCCCTGATACATCTGGGTCCTTGCACAGGACTTCCATCTCCTGGTGCAGGCTGTTCTGACTTTTCAGCCAATACTTCTGCACAACCACAGAATACAAATGCCTTCTTTCAAGTCACATATAGAAATTTTATTCTCAGTTTTCAAGGGCTTTAGAACACCCATAGAACCTGCCTGCCTTGACTAGCCTCACAGGATCCTTACCCATGCACACCTTCCACCTTGGATCTGGATCTCCTTGTCAGCTCAGGCCTGGACACCCAGGGTAGCCTGAGCAGTGTCATGGGTCAGCCTGAGTCTAGTCCTCCTTCTGCTGCTGTAGATTACTGACAGGTTTTCCTGGATGGACTCTGAGCCTACATACTAGTTTTGTTGTCTGTCGTTCCACCTATCCTGCAGTGATCCTCGGGTCCTTTTCTTGTCTTGACTTGTGGAACAGCCACCCTCTTACTCCTCTGCAACAGCAGCTTTCATTTTCTTTCCTTTTCCCCCTCTTCTTTTCTTCATATTTATATCATAGCTGATCCACCTTGGAGTGGAGCACTTATTTTTCACTTAACAATAGTCTTTCACTTAACTGTAATCTTCAGGCTACAGTTTAATGGGAGGCCAAAGGGCTGCTAATAATACTTGAAGTCAGTAGTTCAGAAGTCAAGTGTTTTTAGGCTGCCATCTGGGTTTCAGGGAGTAAGAAAATTCAAGAAATTCTACCTACTTTCTCCCTTCACCTTTACAGGTCACCCTGCAATGTTATAATAATAGTACTACTTACTTTTAACCTAAGCTCCTTCAACTGAGGGATATAGCTTAGTTAATTTCTCTAGAGAGGTTTAGATTTGAAGGTGATTTGCTTAAAGTCATAGATCAACAGAACTGAAAAGGAAGTTGTTATGCTCAGTACAGCCCACATTATGTAACCCCCAGTTTGTGCTCAAACTACCAACTATTAGCCAGTGCTCATTCAGAACATCAACTGGAAGTCTTTTGTCTTTCCTGCTCAGCCTTCATCTATACTTGAGAGAAAAAATAAAATTCAGAGGGCAGGTCTGGGGGCTCAGGTTTCTTACTTTTGGCAAAATATGAAGCATTTTCTCTGATCTCAGAAACATTAAAGCTGTAAATTCTAGAATGCTCCTCGATAATCAAGAGTACGAAACCTACACAGTCTACTTTGTCACATAGCTCAGAAGGGGCTTTAGAATTCCTCCTCATAAAGAGAGGAGCGTACAGCAGTCAGGGGACAGCCTTGAGACCTGTTCATTAGTGTTTGTGATATCCTTGGAGAAAAGGCTGCAAAGGCAGAGATGCTACTACTCTGACTATTTCTAATTGACAAAGGTTCACCTGGGGGAAAATATTAGCAAAATGGAAGGAAGATGCAAACTGAAATAGGTCATTCTACTTCTTCCTCTTTCTACTGTGAGGTCTCAAATAGCAAGATGAACAGAATTCATTGAATTAGTTTCACTAATTCTTGAGATTATTTATTTTTAATCTCAAAATAGTGATTAATTTCAGTTACTTTCTTTGCAAAGGAAGTATGCACTGAAATTAAACATGGAGACCAACATTTATGCCCAGCATGGAAAGAGAGGGATCGGTTTATTGATTTGAATGACAGATCCTATTTATAGATTTCTCTCTTTGTCTCTCCCTGAAATCTTGAATCATAATCATATAATTGGTTAGGTCAGAAATGACCTTTAAATTCATCAAGTGCAACCATTAACCCAACACTGCCAAATCCACCACTAATCCATGTCCCCATGTGCTATGTGTGAATGTCTTTTATGGGAAGTATCACCTTCAGGGATGGTGGTCCCACCACTTTCCAGGGAAGTCCTTTCCAATGCTTGACAACCCTTACAGTGAAGAAATTTTTCCCAATATACAATCTAAATGTCTTCAACTTTGATAACTTTTCCCCTCATCCTATTATTTGTTACCTAGGAAAAGAAACTGACCCCCATCTCATTAAAACCTCCTTTCAGATAGATGTAGAGAGCTGTAAGTTCTCTCCTAAGACTTCTTCCAGCTAAACTCCAGCTCCCTCAGATGTTAATTACAAGACTTGTTCTTTAGACTTCTCACTAGCTTCATTGCCCCTCCTGGACACAGTCCAGCACCTCAATGTCTTCCTTGTAAGGAGAACCCCCAAAATGAACATAATATTCAAGGTGTGACCTCACCATTGCTTAGTTCAGAGGGTCAATCACTCTTGTTGACCACATAATTTCTGATACAAACAGAAGACCATTGGCCTTCTTGGCCACCTGGACACATTTTTCCAGCTTGGAGTCAGGTGATCCAGCTATTGAAAGGAATCATACAATTTGCTGTTGCTACCATACCCTTTTCTGCTAAAACTGTAAAATCAGGGGAAATATTAAAATAAACCCTAAATATATTGAAGTAAAATAATTTCCTACTTTTGAATGTCAAATTTGAAAAGAGGGAAGGAAAAAAGTAGAGAAGGGCGCCAGCAGGGTTCTTTCCATTCTTCTTATGTTCAAAAGTTAACAGGCTTAAAATCTTCCTTTGCAGATATGAGACCTGCTTGACATGCTGTTATTATAAAAAAATTGTAGCTGAAGAGATTGTTACCTAGGGAAATTTACATATGTAAATTAGCATAAGTTGAATATGTCATTGCTGGAGTTTTCTGCTTTCTTTGGTAGTTATTCAGTGTAACAATTATCTGTGTACCAATTTACACAATTTTCTCTGTGGTTCTCATTTTTTGAAGGTTTATTCATTTAACTAGTCACTCTGAGTCCCATGGTACTTTGACTATATGGAGTTGGCTGGATCCCATCAACTATTATGCTTATAATTTTAGTTTTAAGTAGAGCTCTTATTTAAAATACCTGAAGACTAAATTAAAAGTCAGGTTTATATTTTCTGTTCAGGGAAGATTTTATAACAGTGACACACAAAGCATTTAAAAAATTAATTTAAAATGAAATTAAATTAAATTCATTTGAATGATTGAAATAAATCAGTTTCACAATGGTACTATGAAGGCATGTTGTTTTAATGATCCCATATATTTCTATACGAGTTAGTTTGGGTTAGTTTTTAATTCTTGGGGGATTTGGTTTGGCTTGGTTTAGTTTGGTTTGGTTTGGTTTTGCTTTGTTTGTTTTGGGGGGTTGTTTGTTTTTTAATTTTTTGGTTGTTGTTTTTTGGTTTTGGTGGGGTTTTTTGTTTGTTTTTTTGTTTGGTTGTTTGATTGGTTGATTGGTTGGTTGGTTGGGTTTTTTGGGTTTTTTTTCGTTTTTTTTTTTCATTTTTTGTTTTTTTGTTTTTAATTTAATCTCTAATAACTAATATAAGAATGGCAATTCCTCTAGATTTTTACCATAGTTTAAATCAAAGGCAGTATAGATAAGGCAAAGCAAGAAGGCAATCTTGGATTAAGATGGGAACTGTCTTTCTTCCAGGCATAATTAAGTCATGTCTTGCTGTGTGTGTTTCTCCATTCTTTCAGAGATTGAGGTATTTTCAGTCAGGGGTTTTCTCATCCCACTAAAACCACCTCAGGTCACGTGAAAGAAAACATTAATAAACATCCTGTGGAGTTAGACTATGAACTATAGCATTGGTAACTGTGGTAGGAATTTTAGAGTCTGACTTGAAAAAAGGACAAGAGAAATTGTTCGTTGGTCCAAATGATCTTTTAGTGAAAAGGAAATAAATCACTGGAGTGAAATTCAGAGCAGGCAAGCTTTAATAGCTGTTTCAGGAGCTAACCACAGTTTGAACAACTCATTCTATTGAATTTATCTCCCTGGTCATCAAAATGTGCTCATAAGCAAAAGCATTATTGTGCTGCATGAACTTTACTGTGGGGAAGAATAATGAGCTTTAAATCCCACATGATATAAAACAATGTGTGTATACTGAAGCAATAGGGACATTCTCAAAGGATTCCCAGCATTGCTGTATGCCACATGCAATTCCCTCTAAAATCAACTTTCTCAAGGTATAATTTCTTCTTGACAACAATGAATTCAGTGTGCATGGAAGGTAGATTCAAATCATCACCCAATGAATTGTTTGAAATTGTCAGCTGAATATATTGCAGTTATTACCATATGTGAACATATATTGCTAAATTCTTAACGTGGTTAAAGTCCTTCAGTTTCACAATGGTTTTTTATGAAAATATTATAATAATGATAGAAAAAGTGTGATAAAATTGAGTTAACTCCTGCCCTCCCATTGAAAGAAAAAGCAAAACTTTGAAAATGAGTAAACTGGTCTTAAACAGCTAGGGAAGAGGATTGCCTAGAAGAAGATGACTTCCTTCCACATCCCATGGCACCAAAAGGCTACATTAGTTTCACATTGAAGCCATTTGAGTCAATTGCATTTCCAGACTTTAACATCCCATGGAATTGCCTTGTCATTGTGACAACAAAGAGAAAATAGGATAGGAAAAGGGAGGAAATTGCAAAGCTGAGAGGAAATTAGATCAACTTTGCTTGTCAGAACTATAACTCGTTGCACCCTGGATCAATTACCAACATTAACTGGGGTTGCTTCTCAACAGATTAAGCCAGATTCTTTGGAGGTGAAGCAGGAGTTGGAAACCAGGGCTACGCTGACTGATCCAGCTCCCAAATTATCAAGTCTTCCCTTCTGCCTTTCTGTTATTCAGTGAATACTTTACAGAATAACAATAAAAAAAATAAGTCTTCTTGAAGGGAAACAGAGAGATTTATGCATCGGGACAGATAATAATCAGGAGATGTGCACACAGCTCTGAGAGTTGAGAGATACATTCAATAAAAAATGCCATTTTTGAGTATCATTCCTACATCTTGTTCAATGTTCTATATGCTTGACTACTGGCTACAAAAATTTTCTTTCTTCCTGGAGTTTTTGAGTCAATCAGAGAAAACCTGTCATGTATGCCTTCCAAGTTAAGCTTCCTGGAAGTACTCAGTAAACCTAAATATATCTTCATTGAAATAGTCTTTTCCAAAATGCCTGATAAGTCTGGTGCTAAATTGCTTAGGCTTACAAAGATGTAGGTAATTTAAACAGAGCAGTGATTAGAAATGTAAACTCCTAGGAAGGAACCTTTTAAGGTTATTTGGTAATTGAGTGGCGGATTTCAAGCATTTCTTCAATCTAAATATGGACTTAGTTGCTTAAGAGGTGGTTAGGACTTCTTTGTCCATCTAATCTTTTCTCACTGCTGCACTGACATCAATAAGACACATTCACAACAGCTACTTAATATACCTATCCTGAATTTCAGTAATGTGAAGGAATTAAGCATTTTCAATTAGAAGAACATTCTCAAGCATTATTGTGACATTTGCAGTACAAATGCAGTGTGTACTTGAAAATATTCTGAAAGCAACTGGAGAGGGTGTTTTTAAGATTTTGGCTTGATTTATATTCTTATGCTGTTATTTTACATGAATTTCTCCTTCAAGCAAGTAATATTTTGCTGTTTTCTCTAATTTAAATGAATTCTCATTTCATTTATCTAATTTCAGTGATGTTTCAAGTCTCTTCTGTATACTTGTTCTAATAAACACATTAGAAGACTGATATTTTCCAAAATAGTTGATGTATATTATTCAAAATAGAATTTACTGCTGTTATGCTCCCTAAATTTTCCATTTAATTTATACAGACTTTCTTGAGAACAAGTTGTAGCTATTTTAATTATGAAGAGAATGGTTTCTAGTATTTCTTGTATGAATATTGATGAAAATGACTTGTAATTAAAACATACAAGTGGTCCCTTTAGAAGGGCATACACCATTATTTAATCATACCTACAAGAAAAACACCAAAACAAAACACCATGTGAATTATACATCCCATGAAGATTAGCTAGCAAAGATTGAATGTCATATATTTTCAATCATTAGACAGCACATAAAAGAACTCAAAGTAGCTCAGTAATGACAACTGTAAAAATGTCAAAAAAAATCTTTTTTTTCATTTTTTTAATGAGAAAAAATGCAAATGTTCTTAGATCACTGGTATTTTGCATGTTATTTTTGCTATTATATGATGTATTTTTGTCTGGCAACAGATGTGTAAGATGATGCTTTTTTGGTGTCAAAAAAACAAGTGAAATCATCTTTAATTTTTGCCTAAAATGTCATTGGCTACAGTATAGTTTTTAGTAAAAGCTTGTGTTGTTTTTCCTTATAGTTCTGTTTTTATTGTGTGCTTTCCAAAACTCCAGCAATGAGCTTACTCTGCTTCCTGTAGAACTATGTCAGCCCAGATTAAGAACACCAGAAAGATTAGGTTTAGATATTTCCTTCTTAGTTGCCATCCTGTTGTTCTCCAGTGAACTGGGTCAAAACTGATTCTGCAAAAATGATGGGAAAGTTCAAACTTATTTTCAGAAAGCACTTAGGGCAGCCTACTCTATTGACAGATTTTCACTGGATATCATATAAATAATCTCCTGCAATCAGAACTGTACTTGGCCATTGGTTCTACTGCAGCAAAAAAAAGGCACTAATGTCATAAAATGTCAGAGAAAGTAAATGACAGATCACAGCTGAGAATTTTTTAATCTGATAAAATAGCTGCCCAAATGAATGGGAGGAAATATGTGTATTATTATTCATTTTCAAACAGAAAATAAAGTTCTAGTGATACCAGTTATATGTTAACTTGACATTTTACAACAGTGGATATTTGATTAAGTAGATTTTATTAGTTGCCACTAGAAATTTCAGGTTTTTTTAAATTTAAGTGTGGTCTGGATAATACAGAGTACAGAAGGGAAAAAAATTAAACTTGGGGCTGTGAGCCAGTGCCAGCTTTCATGTTCTTCGTTTATTTTTTCTTGGTTTTCTCCCTTGCCTGATTTTCTTTCCCAGATTGCAGATTGCTTATGCTGAAGAATAAGTCATGGGCTTGCATGATATCCTTCAGCATCTCTGCAGGTGCTCACAAAACAATTACATACAGATCAGTACTCTTTATTTCTTGTTGCCTTAATAGTAATAATAATCATAATAATGACATGAAACTAAAGAGTGAGGCACACGATATTTTTGATAGATGGTATCCTCCATGTGATCATCCAGAGATCTTACTAACTTATTTCAATTAACAAGTCAAGCATAAGTTTGAAATGTTGCCAAGAAAGGGACAGGGAAAATGCAAAACCAAAGTTTTCTTTCTGAGGTGGGATTAGATCGAGACGATAATGCAGCTGCCAAAGTTATCTGAGTGCTGCAGTCAGAAGAGGTGATGCCCTTCCTGGCTGACTGATTTTCTATTGGTGGCCTGTCATAATTTATAAAACATAATCCATACAGCTATGAGAACAAAAGACGGTCTGGAGGGGCCAAAATAGATAAGAGAACACAGGAAGACCTCTGCTAAGTATGAATACTGTTGTAGGGTCGTTCAACACTACTGGGTTTTGGATGTCTCAAATTCTTTCATAACTTAAGCAAGTCTGATCTATTTAAGGAGGAAGCAGGGGACTAATAAGGTTGTACTAACAACAATGGTTAAGTACCATTAGTTATATCTAGAAATGCCACATCTTCTGCAAAACCATAAAACAAATGTAATTTCATTTTTTTTTTCTGATAAAATAGCCCAGTACACAAGAGCAATTCCGATTTTTGTCTGTTTATCCTGGTTTTCTCATACACATTAGCATTATTCTGTCCTGGGGATTTAAGGTGAAGTAAATAAGTGGAGTGAGATGCTCTTGCCTTTTCTGTCTAAGTACATATGTGATAGAACATAAAATACTATGAGAGACGACTTTCCTTTTAGAAATTTTTGGTCATGTTAATGATTTGTGTTTTACATGGGTACTAAAAATACCATAGGGGAAAAAAAATTACAAACACAAATAGGTTTTTTCTTAGATGCACTGTAAATTGTCTCTAATGCTAGAGAAATTTTTGTGATGTCAGCTGAAATCAGTGAAGCTGAAAGCACAATTTCCCTTGTACTCAGCTACACTACTACTAACCTGGCAAGCCTGAATTGCTCACCTAGTCCTCATGTGACTCATATTTTCTGGTTTTATACATGGTTTTTATCTGGTTGGAAGAGAAATGCGTTGCTGAATAGATAACAAATACTCAGTATTATGACTTTTACATTTCTTTGTGAGAGAAATCAGTTTGTAGGAGCAGAGGAGGGGAGAATTTTGTTACCATTTTTTGTCTCTATTAATTTTATATGTTTCAGACATTTTGGTCTGCATAGGGAAACTAACACATTGAAAAAATCTGTAAAACTTTTGTTCCTGGAGTTTTTTCCTATGGTCTTAGATTTATGTCTGATTTGCTCTATATTTATGGTCAAATTCATAATATTTAAAGCAGTAAAATATTGAAAGATGAGATAATGTACAATGGGTCTTTGGGTTAGAACTATATTAAAACCATAACTGACAGTTACCAGCAAGACTCTCTCCAGGAAAAATTCTTGACCCAAGTAATATGGATTTTTACTGCATAGAATCTGACTGGTTGGTTTTTGTTTTGTTTTTTTTTGTTTTGTTTTGTTTTGGGTGTTGTGTTTTTTTTTTTTTTGGTTTTTGGTGGTTTTTTTTTGGTTTTTTTGTTGCTGTTTGTTTGTTTTTCTGGTTTTTTTTTTTTTTTTTAAATGAATATCTCTTATGACCTTAAAAATAAGCCATAAGTGATTCTCAATCTGGACATTCAACCACTGGTAAAAAATGTGTGCTTATTACACACCTGTCAGATAAGCTGTCATATAGAACCTGCTAAATTTATAATAAAATATTGGTGTTCTATACCTTAGTCTGATATTAATAGACTGTGAAATCTTAGACAAATCCCTTCACTATTTGTGCTTTGTTTTCACAGCAAACCTTTGCTTCTGGTCTCTAATTAGAGAGGATTTCTGATATGGGGATGGCCAACTACTTCCTTTCTGTAGAACCTAGCAAACCCAAAGATATAAGAAAGAATTAACTGGGACTGGATATACTTTTAGAAAGGATCTCAGTTCTAAGCAGATGTATGTTTGGCCATATTTGGTCATGTGTACATTGGGTATACGTTTTATCTTAATTGTTCTCAAAAGTTTACAAGGCAGTTATTACTGCTATTTCAGTTTTGTTCTGTCCCATGATTTACAGAGAAGTAAATAGCCAATCTTGTAGGGCTTTTTCAAGGCTGCTAGATGGTGAGAAGATAGGTGTCTACTGAACATCTCCTTAATTGTTTGCTTTTTAAATGTTTTTTCAGGATATTGACATGTGGACACTGAAAGGGTCATGTGAGAAACAGGAACAGTATAAAAAGACACACTGTTTAGAAGGATATAGGAACAAAAATTGGTATACACCTATTTATATAGTCCTCCAGCTTTTAACTGGACATCCTCAGCATAGTGAAGGAATTCCAGGATGTCTACATGAAAATATGGAACTTGCTAAAAGGGATCTTTCAGTTGTTGAAAACCCATAAAATATCCACTAAAATCAGCTTGAATCTACTGTACCAAATAAAACAAACTTTCTCTTTGTGTTCCTCAGCTTTTTTTTGAAATTTAAGTTCACAGAGGCATGTCAGGAGTCAACATCGAAAACAGCAATAATAAAATAATCCCAAGTAGTTTATAGAAGGTTTACATCTTAAATACACATTTGGAAGACAGGAAAAAGCTAGGCCAAGGATTTGTTTCCAGCAGGAAGAGTTCAAAGGAAGCCATTGATCAGTGACTGTATCATAGAAGAAAAATGTAAATGTGTACAGAATTTTTTCAAAACTGTCATACTAACTTGAATTATTTTTTTCAATGACTTTTTTTTCCAAAGATGACAAATTGGATGCTGTGCTTCTTTCTATTGGATTTTAGAAATCCTTGACTAGAGGAGCTGTGGGCTCATGCTTCCAAGGCACATTTGAGTCCTCTTTGCATACAAATACATGAGAGAGAAACTGACACCCATTTTCTTTGTGTTTTTTGTTCAGTCCCATCATAATGAGAAACAAAGGCTTCATAATGCCCTGTCATAAGGAGGTACAGAACTTGGAAGGATTTTTTGGCTTTACCTCAACTTTGTCTAAGGATAAGTACAAAGAGTGGAGAGGCTGGTGACACCAGAACACCATCTAATTCAGTGATAATGTTCTCTTTTCACATTGTTTTCTTTCCCATGTTGTCAAGGTAAGATTTTACCAGGAGATTTTTTTTACTCAGTCATTTATCTTTTCTATGCAGCAAGACAGTTGAGTGACAGCAGTATTTAGACGTGTGACAAGATGGCATGTGGTATTACCAGTGTCTTGCTAACACAGAAGTAGTCCATAATGTCTTGCAATTTCTTCCACAAGGCTGTGCAGTGTACTGAGTAAGAGAATATGAAGAAAAAGGAAAACAGAAATCTTCATTTGGCTCCAGAAAGGCAAGTTTTTAAGCAGAGAAAAAAATTCCTTAAATTTTCAGGAAAAAAAAAATAGAAAAACACTCACTCTCAGTAAGACTGCAGTTAAAGTTATATTTGAGATATACTATCTCAAATATAAACTATCTCTTCATTAACACAGTTACCTATATAGCACATAGGTATGCATGTGTGGCCATGCATATAGACTTATTAGCTCTTTATTTCTGTCTTCCTTCCTATTAGAGTGGACTGACACTGCAGGAATTTGCTCAATAAAATGTTAAGAATAGTAGATATAAGCACTGCAAGCTCTTTCTTGGCTCTCCTCAATATTTAAATATTGTCTTTGTAGTATCTTCTTCATGTTATTTAACTTCACCTGTTATTTAATACTCAGCTTTGATGTTTCACCTCAGTATTAAAGGTGCTTTTTCCAGCACAAATTTCAGTTATTGAAAACATCTCAGCAGAAAACTTTTCTTTTTATATTTTACATTTTTCAGTAACTATTTGAAAAAACCTTTTGTCCTTTTTAAAAAATTTTCCATAAGTCCTTCTGGATGATGACCCCCTTTTTTGCTGGATATACCATTTGCAGAGCTTCTATCTGCAAAAAAAAGTACAAATTATAAGATATTTTCCCTCTATAAGCTTTGATCAGCAAAGCTGGTAGGCTACCTCTGTTTACCTTAAGAGCCCAAACAGGAACATGTGCTTCTCATTTGCAGTACCATAGATAGTAAGAGTGCTCATTTCTACAAAGAAAAGGCAAAAATAAAAAGTATTTAAAACTGGGACACTGAAAATTCAAATTGTTGTAGGAGGTTTACTGAATTGCAAAGGAGGGAAAAGATGTAACAGAGGATTTAGAATTGGATCAATTGATTAAATATATGGCAAATAGGATTTTGTGTGAAGAAATGTTGACTTGTTAATCTCTCTTGCTATCAGAATGCTGAGGAGGCTGAGGAAAGGCCAGGTGTGCTTTAATTCCCAACCTCCTCAGGGAAATGCTCTCAACGTGTTTATTAAGCTGTGTGGGTAACAGCATTTAATAAACTGTTTTCAAACATTAAAGCTGTTTGCTTATCTGAGACTGAAAGGGGGAGAGATAAGTAGTCTTTCCTCTCTTTTTAATGGCTTTATGGAAGAAAATTACTTATGACAGGGGTTGGAACAGGGACACTGCTGAAATGTGCCACTGTTCATCAAGCCCAGGTTGGGGTCTATGGGCTGTGGTTACCACACTGTCACAGTCCTGGAATATTGTTGCAATAATCAGGAACCAATTTCATTTTACAGGAAGCATGGGAGAGGGTAAGCTGTCTATGTCTTATTACTTCAAATGTGGCCCTTTCACTTGCAGCCTTTGGTCTCTGTGCCCGGACTTCCAATGAGGTGCTACTTATGCTTTCTGGTTTTCTAGTGCATTTCTCGTGTGATGTGAGCACTGGCTTGTTGGTAGTTGGGATCAGCAGCTGTGGCATTCATTTATTTCCTGCAAACTAACAAATAGTTAATAACTGCTAGCTGGCACCATCTGGACTGACTTTAGATCAGTGCTATAAAGAAGGTTACCTACTCTACAGTGACATTTCCAAATGATTCAGGATAAGGAAGAGGTCAGGACAGAAACTTAAAACTTATCAGATGTTGTGTAACATAACACCACTCACTTGTGATGATGACATTAATATGGGGATTCAGTATTTGAGCTGAGTTTTAGTCTTACGTGAAAACTAATTTGGCCACTGGGATAAGTTGTCACAGCTGCACTGAGATCACTGGAGGTTTAGAAGCCGGCAGCAAAAGTGAATCCTCTTTTTTCTTTGGTGACTTTGGTCTTAGGTCATAACATATGCTTTCTAAAGCTAATAACATCTGGCAGACTAAGTGTGTTAATGGCCACAGTTTTGGTGGAGTTCTTGTGCATGCAATTAGCTAAATAGTCGCTCAGCTGAATATGGACATGGGAACACCACAGGCACACCAGGATCAGCTAAGCTGTGCAGATTTGCATGCCCAAGTATTTGCATTATAGTTCTCCTAAAGTCCATCTACCCAAATCCCTCAGGAGGTTCAGTGAAAGAGGGAAGCCTATTTGCACAGCTGAAGGTATTTACTTTGCTTGGGGAAACAACTCTTTTGTTTTTCCCTTCACTGCTAAAGGAAGGTCTTCTATGCAGTTTAAAATAGTTTCAAGAAGAGAACCAGATTTTTTTAATTACTCCTTCTTTTCAGTGTATCAGACAATCTGATTTAAACTAGATTCAATCCTACATCATTCACTATTTATTTCTCTGTTTTGTAAGTGCCATCTCAAAGAGATTCTGGACACCTAGCATTTTACATGAATATGATTTGATGGGTTGATATAAATACTGAAAGGCTTGTAAGCCCAAACAGGCCATATGTTTCACGTATTGAACCCCATACCCAGCCCTCATACAGGAGTGTGCCATGGGCAAGTATTAATTCTGTCCTGCTCTGGTGAGGACAGCTCCAGGTAAATATATTAAGTTCTTTGTCTGTATTTTTCTGAAATGTTAAAGCATTTTGTTCATAAATTAGAAAAAAATCCATGAGAGAAGTAGAAGGAATAATAATAATTTACTAATGCTCCTATAGTCACTTCACTGTGACACAAAAACTTGCCATCACATTTAATTAACACGTGGATAGGAATTCCACATTCTTTCTGTGCTTGCAGTAAATGCAAACTTGAGTAGATTTCCTTCAGAGTTGATTTTTAGTTGAACACTGTAAGGAAGACAATCGCAGAAATCCGTTAAAGCCTCAGGCTACACTCCACATTTGATCATACTGGATGCTTCTAAACTGAAGATTATTCCCTTTTGTCAAGAGAAATACAACCATTGTCAATAAACATTGTTTCCTGCTGTCTTGAAAATATTCTTACTGTGTGTCTTCTTGATGTCTGGGTATTTATGAAGAAATTTACCATAATCTGTCATGTATCCTTTTTAACATTGACACATGATTTTCTCATATGAAATATATCTATATTATCTTCTATCAGCTATTTAGAAGTGAAGTGCTTTGTCTGAACTAATAGAATAGAATCTACATCCTCAGGTGCTGCTTCATTCTAGTTAGTATAGACAGCAGTTGAAGTGCACAAAATATATCTTAGGTTATGTATTGCTCAGTTTTCTTTAGTTCTATGTTTAATAATTTTAAATCGAGTTGAACTAGTATTAAGGGGTTCCTCACAGATCTTGTGAATCAACCCTGGTAGGCAACTAAACCCAGCATAGCATCTTGTTCAACCTTGTTCAATCTGAAAAACATGTATTAAGAAAAATGATTTTGAAACTGTCAAGTGGAAAGTTTCAAATTTTGAGATTTTTTTTATTCTGGATACTTAAGTCAAAACCAAAACTTTGCATTAGGTTCAGATACTTGTAGCAGATTAAGCAAAAAAACACTGGTTAAAAAGAATCCTTTTCTTTAAAACAATTTATTGTTGTACTTCTTTTAACCTTGGATTAATTCATCCATAGACAATACACTCTACAGATATATTTGGGACATTACAATGCAAATGTGGATCCTCCAGTTTCTAACACATAATTGCATTTTATTTAGATACAGCTAGATTTTGTGGTTCAGGCACTTTGTGATGTCCCTTGGTGCTTAGATCCATGAATAATTCAAATTATTCAGGCTGCATGTGCAGTCATAATGTGCTTCAGCTAGGCAAACCAGGTGATGGAAACCGTGGCAAGTCGTAATATGGGTAAAAACCACAGATCCTGCAGGAGCTGGGAAGTTCCCATGATGCCTTAATTTTTCCTATTTTACCTTATCTTTTCTCTCTCTCCTAAGAGAAACCAATATGTATGGAGGAAGGAAACACTACTTCCTTGTGCTTTAGATTGTGCATTCTCCCTTATTAATAGTAAAACTTAAAGAATTCTCTACTGATCAGTAATGGCTTATCCATGCTTTTGTAGGAATCATGTAGCACAAAACTGTCTGGTTTTTTAAACATTACTTATTTTAATATTTCCCACAATTTCCTTTACATGAATGTGGAACTTTGTGCAGCAGCACAGCTTGCACATGAAGTAGAAGACCTGGAAGAGCTGGTTGAATGAGTTTATATTTATTTTATCTTATTTTATTTATTAACTTTGTGTTCATATAATATAAAAAATATAAAGTAAACTAATAAGTAATATATACTTATTAGTCTTTTTCTACTTTTATTTTCCTCCAAAAAACTCTGAAACATTTTTCTTTGAGAAGTTAACAAGGTACCAAACAAAACAAAAGTAAACACTATACAGAAGTGAAAATAGAGAAAGAAAAGACAG
The DNA here is from genome assembly GCA_024865655.1 of Emberiza elegans. Taxonomy (NCBI): domain Eukaryota; kingdom Metazoa; phylum Chordata; class Aves; order Passeriformes; family Fringillidae; genus Emberiza; species Emberiza elegans. The sequence continues at coordinate 45,434,192 of JALJVW010000139.1, forward strand.
AAAATGTCTCTCACAGAAGCTACATCTATAATTTGTTAGTAAATTGTTTCTTTTCATAGCATGTCCTACAGAAAGAAACTTACCCCCAGAACAAAAAGTTTGCAGAAGCGTCTATTATTTTGAGTTAGTGTTGCTTGCCTCCCTCTCTCGCAGTCTTCCTCAGCATCATATTAAAGGTCACATGTTATATAATGAAATACTTGTGACCTAGTCTCTTCATACTGTTTTATATTTCCTTTCATTTCCCTTTCCCTTTCCCTTTCCTCTTTTGAAGAAACGAATGGAGAATTTCACTGCTGGAACGGTGTTATAATATGAGTGGCTAGTCTATCTGATTCCTATAATATATATTAATGGGAATAAACATATTTTTTCTTAGAATTATAAAGCTGAGATGACACAAAACCCCATGGCTGATCTTCTATTAGCAGAGTTGTTAGCCATGCTCTGTAGCAATATCATTACTGTCAGGAGTGAAGGAGTATTCAGATTCCTCAGAAATTTTTCCCACCTGGAGGAAGAATGTTCTCTCATAACAAGATAATGCCATTCAGCCTTGAATTTCCCTGGGAACTGCAGGTATTCTCTCTGACATATTCTAATAGTTATAGGAATGTGGTATATTCTGTCACATCAATATCTTTATTGCTTATGCAATAGTAGTTTTTTAATATGCATGTACTTCCTTATATGTATATACATATATGTTAAGAGTAAATACTGATGTCATGGAAAAAGTTTTTTTTTGAGTATTGGATACATTAATTTTTTTCTTTTAGATTCCTTCTCCCTTTTCCTCTGTCCACTTGACATTTTAATAGTGATTGTGCTGGTTTTGGCTGTCATAAAGTTAATTTTCTTCATAGTCTCTAGTATGGGCTGTGGTTTGGATTTGTGTTGAAAACAGCGTTGACAACACAGGGGTGTTTCAGTCACTGCTGAGCAGCACTTACACAGCATCAAGGCCTTTCCTGCTTCTCACAACATCTCACCAGGGAGGGTGAAGTAGAGGGAAGGGGGGAATGGTCAGGGCAATGAGGTTCGTCTTCCAAAAACACCGTGACACGACATATTTTTCTTAGAATTATAAAGCTGAGATGACACAAAACCCCATGGCTGATCTTCTATTAGCAGAGTTGTTAGCCATGCTCTGTAGCAATATCATTACTGTCAGGAGTGAAGGAGTATTCAGATTCCTCAGAAGTCTTTTCCCACCTGGAGGAAGAATGTTCTCTCATAACAAGATAATGCCATTCAGCCTTGAATTTCCCTGGGAACTGCAGGTATTCTCTCTGACATATTCTAATAGTTATAGGAATGTGGTATATTCTGTCACATCAATATCTTTATTGCTTATGCAATAGTAGTTTTTTAATATGCATGTACTTCCTTATATGTATATACATATATGTTAAGAGTAAATACTGTTGTCACGGAAAAAGGTTTTTTTTGAGTATTGGATACATTAATTTTTTTCTTTTAGATTCCTTCTCCCTTTTCCTCTGTCCACTTGACATTTTAATAGTGATTGTGCTGGTTTTGGCTGTCATAAAGTTAATTTTCTTCATAGTATCTAGTATGGGCTGTGGTTTGGATTTGTGTTGAAAACAGCGTTGACAACACAGGGGTATTTTAGTCACTGCTGAGCAGCACTTACACAGCATCAAGGCCTTTCCTGCTTCTCACAACATCTCACCAGGGTGGGTGAAGTAGAGGGAAGGGGGGAATGGTCAGGGCAATGACGTTCGTCTTCCAAAAACACCGTGACACGTGGTGGAGTCCTGCTTTGCTAGGGATGGCTGAACACCTGACAATGGGGAGAGGTGAAGGAATTCCTTATTTTGCTTTGTTTACTTTGTTGTTACTTTGCTCATGTGGTTTTTGCTTTACTTATCAAATTGTCTTTATCTCAACCCATGAGTTTTCTAACTTTTACTCTTCTGATTCTCTTTTCCATCCCATCTGGACAGAGATGGAGTCAGCAGCTCTGATGTTTATTGGCCAGCTGGGCTTAAACCATGATATTTATCTTGTGTTACATTGCTTTTATACCACTGTCCTGTAGCCTTTATGGTCACTGTGTTCTAAATTTCTACTGTGGTTTCTTTTGTGCATTTTACTATATTAAGCCTCATTGTCCAACTACTTCACAAAGAGTCCATATTTTTTCTATAATCTCAAAAATTTACTATGATTTTCTCACCAAGCCTGTTTTCATTCAGATTTTATTCTCTTCTTCCAAGTGTTTTTCCCCAATACTAGATTTTTTTCCATGGGAATTTTTAATATTCATAGGTATATTCAAATTATGTCTAATGAAACATCCTTCCCAATTAAAATGTCAAAAGAACACCTGAAGAACTCGCTTAGCACTCCATTACGGAGACAGTTGTCATTAAGCTTTCTGTTCTCTACATTCCATTATTCTTTTAACCATTCCATCATTTTAGAGGAGAATTTTGAGTACTTATGGAGCTTTATGTGAAAAACCAAACACAAACCAAAAAACTCTTGATCAGCTAGATGAAACAAATTATCAGATTTCCAGCTTCTTTTTCAAACAGCTTTTCTTACCAATGTTTGCAAATTGATAGTTTTCTCTTCTAGACATAGCTGAATCCTATATCTCAGAAATTGTTCTGGATTTTACAGTTAAAAAAAATAATTTATGCTTCTTTTTATGCATGAGACAAAGCAACTCGTTCTGGATATGTGAACACCTGTCTGATTTCAAAGACACTGATAAGCTTTTGTTTCTAAGTACTTAGAAAGAGTTAGACTAAGACTTTTTAGACTGCAAAAAAAACCATTATTATACCATTCCCATATAACCTTGTATCTGCTTCTAAGAGGATATAACCACCTGTTATGAAATTTCCAAGGGTGAAAGATCTTGTAATGAGTGAAAAAAAATCATATTTCCTCACTGCGCAGCTGTTAAAATCCCTAAAATGTTACTTTACCCCAGTCTATCTTAATCTGGTTTTATCTGAATTTTCCAGTCCTGAGAAATCAAGACCAGGTGGCAGATACATGACCAAAGATACTTTGAGTTCTGTCATATAATTATAGTTGTTTGAATACACGGTGTAAAAGATTATTTACAAAAGCATAAAACACAGTTTAGCAGTGTTTGTTATTTACAGCCTCAGAAGTTAATCAAGTTTTAAGATTTCTTTCAGAAAGTTACATGACTTCACCCTTCTAAGATATTAAAATAAATTTGAAACTGAAAGTTTCTCTTTCATGCAGAAAAAAAGCTAGGTTATTAAAAGGTCATAATCCTTTCTAACTTGTTATATTGGGTCTGCGTGGCCAAGTTTGGCAGTGGAGTGTGGATACAGGGTTGGCTTCTGGAAGAAGTTGCTGGAAGCTTCTTTCTTGTCCAGCAGAGCCTAATGGCTCCAAAGACAGATGTGCCAGTGGCCAAGGCTGGGCCAATTAGAAATTGTGGTAACACCTCTGTGATAACAGACACGGAGAAGAAAATTAAGTTAGTTTTAATTGTGGCCAGAGAACAGTGGGGTGAGAACGTGTGAGAAGAACAATCCTGCAGACACCGAGGCCAGCCCGGGAGGGGCAGGAGGTGCTGCGGGAGCTGGAGCTGCGATTCCCCTGCAGCCCGTGGTGCAGACCATGGTGAGCCAGCTGTGCCTCACGGCCCGTGGGGGTCCATGGGGGATGCAGAGATCCAGCTGCAGCCCAGGGAGGAGCCCACACTGGAGCAGATGGATGCCTGAGAGGAGGCTGTGAGCCTGGGGGAGCCCCGTGGAGAAAGGAGCCCCATGGAGCAGCCTGTCCTTGAAGGATTGCACCCTGTGGAAGAGTGACCTACGCTGCAGCAGTTTGGGGAGTACTGTTGCCCATGGGATGGACTCACATTGGAAAAGTTCATGGAGAACAGTCTCCTGTGGGAGGGACCCCATGGTAGAGCAGGGCAAAGAATCATCCCTCAGTAGCAGGAGAAACCACAGGTGATGAACTGACCATAGCCTCTATTCCCTGTCCCTCCACACTTCTGGGAGAGGAGGTAGAGATGGGAAGAAGAAAGGGGTGAGAGGAAGGTGTTTTAATGTCTTATTTTATTTCTTATTATCCTGCTCTGATTTTGTCAGCAATAAATTCAATTAATATATTTAATTTGAGCTTATTTTCCCATGACGGTATTTGATGAGTGATTTCTCTCTGTCCTTATCTTGACTTATAGGCCTAGTCTGGAAAAAGGGAGGTTAGGGGAGACCTTGTTAGTCTCTGCATCTACCTGAAAGGAGGCAATGAGGTGCAGGTTGGCTTCTTCTTGAAAGTGATAGGACAAGGCAAAATGGCCTCAAGTTATGCCAGGGGAGGTTTAGGTTGGAATTAAGTAATATTTCTTCTCTGAGTGATCAGGCATTGGAACAGGTTTTTTAGGGAAGCAGTGGAGTCATCATAACTGGAAGTGCTCAAAGATCTCAGGCATGTGGCACTTAGGGGCAAGGGTGGATCTGGCAGTGTTATGTTAAGGGTTGGTCTTGATGTGTTTAGGGAGCTTTTCCAACCTCGATGCTTCTATGATTCTTTCCATCTGTATTGTGGATGGCTTTTTATTAGCTTTGTTAATCTAGTAAAAACTTTGAGTCATATATTTAATACTGCTCTGCTGTCATTACCAACTTTAGGAATATTTTAAAAACTACTTAGTTTTAAGTCATATAACTGATTTTAAATAAAAAATCTTTCATTTTTTGCATCCTCAATTTGATGATTAGCAAACACTATACTGCAGTTGTGTGAATTAGATATAATATTAAACATTTCAGTTGTCTAAATATGTTTGTATACAAATCACATATGTAGCAAGGCATGAATCAAGAAAGGATTGAAAAGGGAATTCTGAGACTAATTATAATAATATTAATAGGCACACAATTTCCTGGATTATTTTTCTCTAAATTGTAAATATAATCTTAAAAAGTTCTAGATTTGAAATTTGAAAAAGGCTTTCAACACTTTTCATTAAATACTTCATAAAAATGACAAGAAAATGAGGAAGAGAATATTAAAAAATTAATAATAAATATTTTAGAAGCATAGATTAAAAAAACCCAGAGATATTAGATACAAAAATGGGAAATATTAGCAGGCAATATTAAATGAACACAGTTGTGAAACAGTGATTTTTTTAAAAGAAACATCTCTGATTCTTGCACATGAGAGCCACGTCAAAACATTTTTTTTTTCAAAGAACTGTTATTCTTTTGAAGTGCAAACCTCTGAAATTTACTTTGTTTTGATGTTTTGGTTTTTTTGTTGTTGTTTTTGTTTGTTTGTTCTTTTGTGTGTTTGTTTTTTTTCATCATTGGGTAACCCATGATGTCTATGAGTTGATTTGAAAGGCTCTTTAAATCTTGTGCTCTGTTTTGTAAGGTCGAGTTTTGAGAAGCCCGTTGTGGCAGTTCTTTGTAGAGTGAGCCTGCTCGATGGAGCATTGCTCATGTTGTAACTAGCACAGGTGGCAGTGTTTGGGGTTGAAGTGTCCTGTTGAACATGACAGCTTTTCAGAATTCATTGAGCTACTGGGATACATCTGAATCTGTAACATATAAAAATAACAAAACAATAATGTCAATTAATTGTATCTATTAATACTAAAAATAGAAAATTGATGATCTGTTAATGGACTACATAAGTAAACTCACGTATAATGGAATATTCAAAGCCAAAGGGGTTAGAGGACAAAGGGGTTTTTATCTCCTACAAGTCATAAAAAGCAAGAAAAAAAAGCATGATTATTTCCCACTTGGCTAAATAAAGAAAGCCTAGAGACATAAAGGCTGTTCATGTTCATAATATTTTCATTAGCAGTGGGGAATTTGTTTCATTTGATTTCTCAAAAAAGGCAATTTAATACCATTTCTTTTATGTACATGTCACATGCTGACTTCAAAGGGAAAGAAACAAAGACATCCAGACATGTACTCTTCTTTAAATTTTGTTCATTTATCTTCTTCTTCTCTGGCCACAGATATTTTTATACATAATTATTTTCATTTCTATATTTTTGTTATCTGATAGTTCATTATTTATTTTTCAATATCACTTTTTGAGGTCAGTATCAAACACATAATTTAAAATATACAGGTATTAAAAGTTAGAAACTGTTTTAAACATCCTATATGGGATATAGTGGCATGTTATGAGTTTTTTTCAGGCCTCTGGGCTATTTTGAAAGGATGTAAAAGCCATACAATATCAATTTCCTGTGAATTTTCTCAGAGAATAAGTCCCTGAGCCAAGCAAATGTCCAGAGTTCAGGAGATTAATTAGCCCTGGTGACTTAGAGGTGGATCAGACAGTAAGTACTATACAGGAGTTAATTATGTACAGCCTGGCTTAGGTGAGCTCATCAGCTTGAAGGAGATGGAAGGTCCCCTTGAAGGCCACTGAATTCTGGGCATAAGCTAATACAGCTATTTCAGGGAAGTTCTACTCCTGGATCTAGTTGTGCCCAGGCCTCCCAAAGCTGCCTCCTTAAGAACTAAAATGAACAAAGGTCTGCTGAGTAGGAGCCGATATGAGTGACGAGGAAGAGAACAACATGAAAACAGAATGGTTGCTTTGTTTCCTGTTGCCTGTTGTTTACAGATTAAAAAGCTTCAGAATGGAATGGTGGCCAGGAAACACAGTGGTTTGAGTTGTTTTGGTTGAACTGGAAAACAAGCAAATAGTTCCCAAAATGCTGAACCTGAAGAGCAATTTAAGATTTCTTCTGTATTTACATCCAGATGCATGTTTAGTCTGGTTTCTGACAGGGCAATCTCAAAAACCTAAATTGGGCATAATAATATGTTTAGGGTTGTAAAATTGCAAAAATATCTGGATAGATGCATGCAAAGAAAGTTGCATAAAACTACTCAAGCAAGACCAAAGAAAATGTAAACTAGTAAATCAGACTATTAAAAAGTGTATATTGGAAATATTATGATGCCTCTCATCCAGAGAAGATGGTACATAAGATATCCATTAGTTTAAAAGGAAAAATATTCCCATGTCAAGAATATTTTGGAGGAGTATTTAATTATAAAGCAAATGTCTACAAGAGACTCAAGAGATTTAAATTTGATCAAATAGTATTTTTAACAACATGATCCTATTTTCAAACCAGGACACTTTCTCATATTTTTCCCCTATCTACACTTCCAACAGGTATGTGCAAGTTGTTTATTATCATTGTTGTTGTTACCAAAATTATTCTTATTGAAATATTGCTTTATAGACAGTGGCTCTGCCTGCATCTCTTTTTTTCTTAATAGTAGTAAACTATTTTCAGTAACAGTTTTTGGAAGAGTTGAGATATTTCTCCTATTACATATGCACACTAGACCTTCACAGCCCAAAGAAAGAAAGACTTTTTTAGAGCACAATAAGTACTTTCAAGGAGTGTTGAGACAATTATTTAATTCCCCTAGAAGTATTGAATTGGAATAAGATTTTCTCATTTAAGAACTTTCATCAATGTTAAGGATGACTAACATTGCTACAAGTTTCAAGGGTGATTTTTAACAGAATGTACATTTCTGAGGCTATTTATAAATAGATATAGAAAAATCAGAGTATATATAGCTACACAGAGCTTCAGAGGAATCAGATAGCAGTTTGAATTGTTGTATAAGAGGAAAATAATTAATAAGAAAGGTAGGATTTTTGTGCTGGTTTTACAATTTTTTGGGGTGTGTGGGTTTTTCATATCAGCTCACCAGTTGCTAATCTGAGCTTTTGTGGCTGTTGGAGCATTCAACTCACCATTGAATGACAGACAGGGTGTTACAGAATAATTTCAAAACAAAAAAAAGTTTGATTTAAAGGCCTTAGTGAAGATATACTTTAATGTTAGAATACTTATAAAGACATTTTAAAAATTGAGAAGACAGGCAAGATCCGGGAACAAACTTTTTTCTTCCAGAAATATATGATTTCTTGATCAAGGTAAGATGGACTTATTGATATTCATTGATTATGTTGTAGTTGAAATCTCCAGATTGTGAATTATCTCTCCACTTCCAGAGCTACAGGCTCAACAAGGGAAAGGAGCTGTCATGACTGGAACACTTTTACTCTTTCCAGAAAGTGGAATAAAAAAGGCCAGTAATTGCTAGTTTGTCTTGATATATTTTAGGCAGTTACCCATGAACTGAATTGTCATTCAAAATAACAATATTTGCTAATTTTAGAGGTCTATGGTTTTAAAAGATGAGAAACTTCTATGGAAAAGGATACCAGGACCTGAAATAGAAATGTTTTATGCATTGCCAGCTCTTTCTTGATTTTTTGCTCCCAGTTAATTCAGTGACATTAAGTCACATCTAATGGACTCCCTTTCTTTATTCCTTTTTGTTTAATCTTCTTCCAAACTTAGCAATTATGTGAAAACAGCCATGAGCACGTTGCTTATAGAGCTGGATTTACCAGAGAGGCTCCTGAGGGTTTTCCATCATCTTGCCCTCCAGATCCCATTAAAGAGGAGCTGCACAGCATATGTCCCTCAAACCTTCCCAAAATGTGTCTGGGGCTGTATCCTTTGATTTCAAGGTTGTTGTGAATGATATCATAAGAAATCAGATAAATAGAGCTCAAGATTCTTGTCTTTTGGCAAAGCTTTTAGATCTCTCTGGTGCTCTCTATTTAGGGTGGGGGTGAAAACTAAGGAAAGGAAAGCCAGGGCATGAGAAGTCTCACCAGCTGTTCCAGGGGGTGGAGGTGGGGAGGCCTGGGTGTGTGTGAGGTGCTGAATCCTTTGCTGACCCCACAGGCAATTAGCTTACAAGAGTTACTCAGGCACTTTTTTAGTTTCTCTCTGCTAGATGATGCTGCCTTCTCAACAAGCCCACACACCATGTGTTCTAATTAGCTAATTACTACTGTATTTCTATCTTATCCTATTTTACAAATGATATTAGAAAGTAGATAATGCCACAAATCTTCAAACCAACTTTCACAATCAAATGGTCTGTTCAAATAGTGATTTGGTCTTCATAAAAGCACAAAGGCCCCTTATTTATTCCTATATTTTTTCTGACAAGTACCTCATTATGCAGAGACATTTCAGTTGGTAATTTTGACACAGGTGATCAAAAGACTTTTTTAGAAACTGAAATTCTTAAATCTCCAGGGAAAGCTGGATCAGGGTGATGAGGAGGGGGGCTTAGCCACTATTTTCTCCCTATTTCATTCCTCAGGGTGCAGTTTAGACAGTTCTCAGGAATCTGTTTTGGATGCTGATATGCAAAAATGGGAGAATTTTGATTTGTGTTTATTTTGGTGTATTGTAGTCCCAGTTTTCATACTGTGGACTGGCATATTGTTTAGTTTCAGCTACAAAGAATGCTTAAGCTTTTGGTGTTTCTTTTAATGGGACATTTTGACACATTGTAACCAATGTAAAATTCTGTATTTCAGATAATTTATTTATACTCAAGCAGTATAGAAAATACAATATTTTTTGTCATTCAGGAACTTCTACACACATTTATTTTGCTTCTATACCTACCTTTTAATGTTTAAACAATTCTTCCTTCCTGATTTCAGTTAAATATACATTGGCACATTACTCCTTTTTGCACTTCAGGAATTACTCTGATTAAGATCAGTTCATGCTAGTGAAGGATAAATCTCAAAAGGTTCAAATCAGATCGAGCGTGCATTTTGAATGCTTACACAAATATTAGCTATTCAAAAATAAAACCTGACTGGTATTTTCAGAAGTAAAAATTTTCTCATGGGAATATTTGGTATTTCAAACTCTATTCACAGCCAAAAATGCTGTAAATTCTCACTTTTAGTTAACTTTTACTTGCAATCCCTGGTATGTTACACCCTGGCATTTTAGAAATTCTAAAAAGGAAGTTGACAAAAAATTACTTACATATGTGAAAGCTCTCTTTGAAATTGAAGTAGCTGTTCTAAGTTTTGTGGGTTTTTTCTTTGTTGTTGCTTTTTCCCCTATGGTGATTTTTTCCAGGAACAATTTTGCTTCCAATTCTACCTTACTGGTTTTCTATCCTGTTGTCTTTACAATCAGCTTGGTCTACTGAACACACCCTGGTAGAGATTCCTGGTCTGTAGTAGAAAAAATACTATTTTTTAAACAAATTTGCAGCTATTTTTAGTGATTCAAAACATTGCAATTACATTAGTTCAGAAACATAATTTTTTAAGTTTTGAATTTGATTTTTCTTCATTCAAACATAATACAAATCAAAGATATAACTACAGCAAATCAAAATCTCTAGACTGTCTACATATGAATCAAAAAGGCAGCCTTATTTGATCTCATGCAGCATGTTTTCTGTGAGTGTATTTGCTCTGAAAAACTCAGAGATCCTATTCTCTAGACACCTAAAGAGGTTTCATCTTTGATCAGAATGTGATTAAAAGACTTGCATAGCCTGTTTAATTAACTTCTTTCACCATTGGCCATGACTTCAATCATTTAGAGCAGCATCAATTTCACAGGTGTGCTCGTGTGTTTGTTTGTTTGTTTGTTTTTCACGCGATATAAAACAGCAACACGCAGTCTTCCTGGATGATTAGCATTCTGCCGTCTCACCAGATGATTGTCCTTCTGGGGGGGAAAGGCTGAGGGGCTGTTTGAGAAGCCAGGAGCAGGGAGAAGGAACACTGCCACCTGCTGAGGTACCTGTCCCCAGCCCAGGCCCGGGCTCTGCGCTCAGAGCACCAACCTGGAGCTGCTGCATCGCCCCTGCCCCGGCAGTGCAATCACACATAGAACTGTCAGAGGCCCCGGAGTTATTCCTATTTACATCATGAAAATTCACGAACATCAGCAAACTCCTTGCTTTCCCTTTTGTTGGGCTTTGGTTGCTGGTCGGGTGGTTCACCTAAATGTGTGTGGCAAAGCTGAAAGGAAAAGGCATATGTAGTGATAACTTCTCAGTGCTGCTTCCTTTAGAAGATATGGCATGCAAGTGTGAGAAATTTTCTTGGCACTTACGTCCAAAGACATGTGTCTGACCAACATGTTAGCAGGCATCAGGCCATTTGGCAGATCAACATGAGCGTACTTAGCCAAAAAAATATGTTCATCGACTATATTTTGAAGGCATAATATTCACCTGGGGAATTAAAAATGGAGCTCAGGCAATGAGAGTTTCCAGACCCAAGATAAAGATAGATAAATAACTCAAAGACCAGTTATTTAAAAGATACAGTTTTAAATACATTTCAAGCCAAAATGATAGTTTTGCTGCCTAATTTGACTTGGACTCCTGAAAGTGGGTCTTTGAGGAATATATTATCTCTTCTAATTCTGATATTTTCTTATGCTTTCTAAAAAAAAAATCACAAGCAACATCATTCTATAGTAGCCTGCTTGCAAACAATATTTGCAGTTAGTTTAGGTAAACATTCCATAAATATTGACATAAAAAAATATGAAAAAGTTAGATTGACAATGCCTTTCATTTTTTTGTTTGGAAGACCAGGTCTTCAAAGTAAATGATACAATACTCACTGACTTTAAAAAGTTCTGTGGAAGGGCAGGGTACAAATGCCACCTAGATTTTGTTTTCTGTAATAATTAAAACAATCTCTCACATTCCATATGCATCTTTGAATATTGCTTTGGCTAAAAGCTTGAATTTTTTTTTTTTGACATTACACCATACTCTCTCTGGGAAAGCTCTTCATCATCCTTACTTAGTATTGCCTCTTTATAGCAAATGAACTCTTTCTTCTTTTGTCACTCATTATGTTGTTGTGTATCTAGCTATCTAATTTCATTACCCTAATTTAATTTTACCATGTTGCTTTCTTTATGGAAACTCTTTGTATAACTTCCACATTTGTATTCGTATTTTTTAATATATAATACAATGTCTCAGCTCAGTAATAACTTCACGGAATTTAAAGTCTGTTTGCTATGATTGACAATGCTGTGGCTTGCCGTTTAGAATCTCTTTTTGTCTAGAGAATTTATATATTTATGTATATATTTGGTTTTTAGAATGACTGTGTCATTTGAATGAACATGATAAATTCAATAACTGAGCAGATGTATTGAGAGTTTAGCAGACATGCATACATTTTCATAGATGAGGTAGACCATATCCATTTCATTACTGGAATTCTGGAATATTGTCCAGAAAAGAAAAAAAAAAAAAAAAAAAAAAACAGAGAAAAGAACACAAAGACAACACAAGGTCCCTTAATGTTAGCAACTTTTGTAGTACTTTGCTTTGAGGAGCTGCAATTAATTACTGAAAAATTCTTTAATTCTGTCAGGGCATGGCTTTGTGTATTACAATTACTGTCACTGGGTGAATTTGACTAAGTCATTCTTAATCATATAACAAAATTGGGAGAGATCATGATTTAACTTTAAAGCCTGAGCATGCTAATATATCATTTACCATCTTCAAGAGAAGCAACAATCATTGCTACATAGGTAAATAATATTCACTTTGTTTTCTGAGAGCCGCTCTCATTGCAGTCATCTGGGTCATTTGTGGGTTAAAATGACAAGAGTAGATCACAGCAGTGCTCATTTGAAAGTATCAGATCTCGGAAAACTAGAAATATGTACTGTAACAACTCAGGGATTTTAGCTCTTCCACGGGATGCACGAGTCACAAACACCAGCAGAGCGAGTGAGGCTCGGTAGCAGGCAAGTGGCGTGGCGAGGCAGCGCTGCCTCACTCCCTGCCTGTCTCAGGACATGCTGGGGAGCACTGGGCTCTGCCGGGGACCATTCAATGAGCCCTGAGGAACCTGGGCTTTTCTCACACAGTAAAGTGATGCCCCACTGAAAGATAATCATTGGGATCAAGGGAGCAGCACAAACACACCAGCTAATTAGCTCTGCTCTCACTTTACGCAGCTGCACTGCTCCAGGTTGAGTATGATGTTGTGGTGTGTGGTGTAGGCGTGCTCTTGAGATTCTCCTCAGAAGACATCTGACCCTGATTTCCTCTTTCAAGAGAATCACCTAAGCAAATCTTCAAAACTTTGCAGTTATCAGTCCTTTCAAAAAAAACTGGAGCAGTTGTTGCAGGCTGAAAACCCCCACTGCTACACACAGATCAATAGTTACCATCATATTAAAAAGAAAACTGGGAGAATGTAATTTCAGTACCTACCCAGCTCATATTAAAACATATTAAATGTAGAAATTTCAACAACAGGAACTAACTATAACTTCAGACTACTTGTGGATAGGGCTTACTTGCTTGCTATCACTGAATTTTTTGAAGTTTTTTGAAAAAGTTCATTTCCCAAGCAGGCTTCTGCCTTCTTCCAGGTGAAAGCCATTACCATTCGGGCAGAAGGTAAATTTAGAGTCAACCCAGACAATGGGAGACAACACAGTCATATTTTTTCCAGGTTGTTAAACAAAATAAGTCCTTATCAAATTTTGTTTTTCTTAACTATAAACTTTATCACAATGAGTACAGTGGTATTCAATGGAATTAGCCTTGCAAAATCCCATGTAAGTTCTTTTGTTACTCACATGAGACCCAGGAGACAGTTCCAGGTCCTGCTGTGGTCAAATCTTTGTTAAACACTTAAACCTAATCATCAGAACAAAAAAAAAGTTATATGCTGTTTAAATGCCTGACATTTGCACTGAAGCTCTTCAGGCATTTCTATACAAAATGTAAAAAATTGGGGGGGGTGTCTCAATTTTCACTGTGCTTATCTATGAAACTGTGTCCCTGCTTTTTTTCATGTTCTCCTCAGTGTGACTGCTTAAAAGTTCCTAGAGGCACATAGCTTTACAATTACTTCCTACAGCAATTTAATGATATTAGGTGCTTAGAGCAGGAAAGTGTTCTCAGTGTGCTCTCTGCATTGGTGCCATCAAACTTTCCTGTGAAACACAAACGAGGCTTTTATAGGAAGAGAAAGAGAGGAAGACAGAGAGGAAGAAGCCTGGGGACAGATAAAACATAAATTATTTATGGAATCAGTCTGGATTTTGGAAAAAAATGGGGGCTGGAGGAGGGAAAAAACCTACATGACATTTCAAGGTCTTTTTCTGTCTTTTTCTCTACGACACTCGTTTAAAACTGACTCATTTTCATGGAGAGTATGTGCATGAGTAGTATGAAGGACTTGAGGTTCTCCATAGATTCCAGCTGCAGAAGAGCCCAGCTGCTTGTTCTTGGCTTGGTTTGTTTTCTCTCCTTGTTTATATTTCCAAGGCCCTTCCTAGTAGGAATGTCTAGGTCTCATTCCCAGCCCTTCACTCCCATCCCATCCCCTTCCATCCCACCCACTTCCCTCTATGGCAGGGAAAATGATATATTTTATGCTTCTTTGTCATAACTTCAGAGCACTGTTTATTGTCCACACTGATTTCATTAAAAGTCTAACTTATTGATTTATCAGCTTATGTCTTCTTTCAAAAATAGAGAATTGTCTGAGATATAAGTTTATTAGCTGAAAAGACTGTGTTTATTTACAGTAGAAGCATCTTTTTTAGAATCATATTTTTTAATTTGGTAAAATAAAAACTATTCTTTTTAACTATAAAATACCTGCCAGTCACTTGGGACAGAATTCTTAAATTTTCATTCAAGTTTCAGGACAAATTTATCATGACATGTGATGGAATGTTGTTTTTTAAATAAAATAGCTACTTGTTCACCTGGAAGAGATGTGTTTCTTGATTCTAAATGAAATTGTCATACGTTTTGTCCAAGAATGAAATACAGTACTAGAATCCATGTAGTGGAAAAGCTGTTAAGAGTATTCAAATAATTTAGCTTTGCAGACCCAAGAGGATCACTTTTCAACATCAAGGAGCCCAGTATAAGCCATGTTGTATAGAGCAGTAATTAGACAAGAGCGTAGAATCCCCTGATGTAAAACATATTGGAATCTTAGTCTCTAAATATAGCAACAGTTTCCAAATGTTTGGCTAAGGACTAACGTTAACAGAGTGGTTTTCTCCCCCCGTCCCTTTTCCTTGCCAAGTAAACATTCTTATCTATGGCAACATTCAGAATTTAACCATACTTGCTTATTTTGTACTACAACTATTTTCATTTATAGCAATAGAAGAGAAGGTACCAGTACTGGAGCTAGTATAAATCAGCACAGCATTCTTCCTTCAGTGGTTGTGGTGGAACTTGGGGTGGATTAACCCTGGTTGGCTGCCAGACCCTCACTCAGCCACTCTATCACTCCTCCTCCTCCTCAACAGGACAGGGGGAAAAACAGGATGGAAAAGCTTGTGGCTGAGATAAAGGCAGGGATGTCATTTAGCAGTTACTAGCATGGGCAGAACAGACTCAACTTGGGAAATAAGAATTTGTTGTCATTTAAATGGTGTAGGATGGTGAGAAAGAAAACCAAAAACACCTCCTCCACCATCTCCTTTTCTTCCCAGGTTTTACTTCAGTCTTTCATTCCTGACTCTTTCATTCTTTCTTCAAAAATCGTCCTAGGAGGATGGGAATGGTGGCTTGTAGTCAATTCATATTACAGTCTAGTCTCTGATTCTCCTGTGCCCTCACACATTTTTCTTATTCCAACATGTGTTTCATGTATTCCAACAACGGTTCCATGAGGAACAGTCCCTTAAGAACAGACTTCTTCTGCATGGGTTCCTCTCCCTGGGCTACAGTTCCAGCCAGAAAACCTTCTCTTCTGTGGACTCGCTACAGGGAAACAACCTGTATCACTACAGTCGAGGGACTTCAGGGGAATTTCTGCTCCGGCACCTGCAGCATATTTTATCTTCCTTGTTCTCTGATCTAGGCGTCTGAAGAGTTTTTTCTCTCACTTTTTCACTGCTCCTGTCTCTCACAATGGCTGCACAGTGCTTTCTATACTTTTTAACCACTTTTTCACAGAGGCACCACCAGATCATTTGACAGGCTCAGCTGTCCCCTGCAGCAGGTCCATTGGAGCCAGCTGGGACAGGCTGTGCTTGGCACAAGGCAGAACCTGGCCCTTCTCACAGTGGCCATGCCTGCAGACCCCTACTCCAATATCTTGGTACATCAAACAAATAAAGAAGCATCCTTGAGAACATCAGCTAAGAGTTTTGCACAAAATGTATTTTTATCGAAGAAGGTCTTCTTCACATCCCATTAAGTGTTATAATTCCATTAATTTAGGTAGGTGAGGTTCAATTTTTACTGTCACTATTGTGAAAATAAGAGTTCAGCTCCAAATTGCCACTTCCTTAATTTCCCTTATTTCTTTTCTGCTACTTTCTAATTACAAACTTGGTGTTTCTTCCTCATCTTGTGCAGGTGAAACCTATGCAGGCACAGGCATAAGAAGAAACAGAAAATGTTGTGAATACTTTATTCATTAGCCATAAAAGTAAGAAACATTGCATGTAGACAAAAGCTTTTTGGAGCTTCTGATAGCCACCCTAGCACTGCCTTCAAGTTGCAAATACAGGACATTTCACATGATAGGGTGAGTCATCCATTTCAGTGGCCCTTCCAGAACTTGTAGGGATTTATTCAAGAGGAAAGTACCAAAATCAATGAACTTCTTTTTGTCTGTAAAATAAAGCACACTTTTCTGATTTTAGCTTTGTCATCATTACCTCTGCTGCTGAGACAGATGCTAACTCTTCCAAAAAAGGTTTGAATTTTAAACACTTTTCTAATGTCTGTCCCTAAACAGAAGAGCCTACCAAAAAGAATGGGTCTAGACTTAAGCACATACATTAATGTTTGGATTGATACAAGTGATCATATATGGGATTTCTGTTTTTCCTTTCTGTTACAGATAAATAGCAACTTCAGGGGAAGTTCTCACTTATTTTGGTGGTCTTTGCACTTAATTTCCTATGACTTCCCTTTGTTACTCTAGATTTACCTCAACATACCTAAAAGCAGCATTTGGTTCTTAGAAATTGAAACAGAAATAAAAGCAAACAAAATTTAGTTGCCAGTCTGCAAAGCCCCTGCAAAATATTTATTGAAGAGTTAATTTTTCTAATCTTACTTCTTATTTTTTCTAGAAAAGGGAATAGGTAGTAATGGGAAATATGGCATTGCTGTTCATAAAGACAAACATTTTGACAACATGGGGATTAACATTAATTTTCCTTGCAGAAACAGACACACTTATAGTCTCTTGGAGTTCTGTGGATATATTTAGGTAGTATAAAAACTAAAGAAAGGTAAATGAAACTACCATTTCAGTGAGAAGGTATTGAGGTTTTGGCAGAATTTATAAAAATATGTTTGAAACTTCCAGTTTTTCTACAGCATTACAGATAAATAACCACTTAATGGGAGAAGGGATTCTGGCAAAGGTTAGTAACTAAAACCAAATCAGCAGTAACAATACATTTAGTTGATGAAAAAGCTGAAAGAAATTTGGGGTTTTTTTTATTTTCAGATTTCAATGGTCTTATATTTGTTTTGTTTTATTGTTTCTTTTGGGTTTGGTTATGTGTGTGTTGATGTTTGTAAAGATAATTGCCTTTTCCCATACCACTTGTTTTTAATGAGCCCCTCAAAATGGAACATAAATACTGTAAAATCACAAAGCTAATTACTCTCATTTACTTATAAAGGAATACTGAACAGAAAAAAACAAACAGGACACTGGTTAATTTAGGGCTTAAATGAAGCTTGATAAATAATTTGAAACACTCCTAAATATCACAAATTTGGGGTGCAGACTTGGGTGTCACTTCTACAAAAATTATCCAAAATAGCATCTTGAGACAGCAGCTACATTTTCTAAACACTTCTTGTTCCACTCCTGTTGGAATTTGAAAGCCATAGTGCATACTGAGAGCCTCCATACCTGAGAAGCCACCCAAACAACCTTGGAGTCAGGTTGCACAACCCTGTTATAATACAAGTTCAACTCCTACAAAACAGGGCCAGCTACACCATAGAGTGAGCTGTTGCTGCAGCTATTTGTGCTTATTTGAGAGCTGTGTGTTCTTATTTGAAGGTTCTCAGAGTATAACCATAGTGTGTAAAGCAGCCCAGAACGGGAGGTGCATGAGCTCCTATGCCAGCACTGAGGTGTTAGTATAGAGGTCAGAGACAATGAAATTTTAGGAAAGCCCTTGAGATTGTCAGCATAGGTTTATGCTGCTAAACTAAGCAGCAGCAGGGAGTGCCTCCAGACACTCAATCACTGCATATTAGCAGAACAGCTGAAAGCCTGCTTTGCATATAACACTCCCAAACAATTTCCAGGTGCAAATCAGGATTTACTACAAGGGAGTGAGCAGTGCCAGTAGGTAAAACATATTCAGACAAAATATATTGATGACAAGGAAAATTTGATAGCACAGATGTGGAGCATTGCTCCTGGCTGGTCTCAAGGGCAAAGAATGTTGCACTAAATCTACTAGTACAGCCGTAGATCACTTTAAAACAATTAAGTAATTACATAATAAATTCCATATATAAGGGGAATTTATGCAATCTCTTACATTTTCTTTAAAGTTACTGGGTCAATGGAGGCTAGATTTGTAGATTTGGAGACAATTTCAAGTCTCTATACCTGGTCACTCACTACTACCTTTACTGTATGATTAGCATTGTGCTTCCCAGAGACATGGGTAAAGTATTTTAAATGTTGTAGCTTTATAGCAAGAGTTACATAAATGGTATAGTTTCATATATCTGCATAAAAATATGTATAGGGAGGTATAATTCTGTATATATTCATATACATAAAATATAAAATAGTATTTTTAAATACATATATACCTAATTCCGTAGCTATGTGAAATTATTCTCAAGAAGACCATTATTTCTTGGATCTTCTCTCAGATGCAGACTAAAACCACTGTATTATGGAGGTTGTAGAGGAAATATTTTGTTCTATTCGTTCTTGAAAGTGGTGGCTACAACATGCTGAAAACCTCCATACTCTTCTTCAAAGAGGGAGCTTTAATTGCTCTCTACTAAGGACCCAACATTCACATCTCTGAGGTGTGTTCCCTTCAGTGTTGCTTTCTATGATATAGCAGAGGAAGGTAGAGAGCTCTCATCATGACAGTGTACTGCTGGGAGGGGAAAGGATCTGTTCCCAGGTCTGAACATTGATATATAATCACTTTCCATGCTCAAGAATCATAAAAGCCTTTATACAGCCTTTCCTTTATACCCATCCCTCTGTTGTCTTGTACTTTGCCTTTATAATTCAGCATGCCTCCCTGTGAGTTACTTTCCCCTATGGAGGAGTTCAATGAGTGCTAATTCTCCAAAGCTTTTTTAACATGTGTGTGCTGGGCTGTCAGGAATCCCCAGAGTGCACAGTGTACCTGCTTAGTGCCTTTCCATCTCCTTGCCTTGGCACATTGTCTTGAAATCACAGTGCACCAGCTGCAGGCTCCTGCAGAGAGCTTTGTTGAGATGTTGAGTGCTGCTCTGTGCCGATTCCTCTGACAGCTCTGCCTCACAGGACCACATTTCCCATTGCTTCCCTTGCTCTAGTGCTGCACAGTGAAGAGGGTGTGCAGATTTCTAAATGTGCGTACATTATGCACAAATTTTTGTTTAGCTCAGGATATTAAGAGGAAAATCACTAATTCATATGGGGAGAACTTGACTCTGATATCAGAGCTCATCCTCTGCTAGTGTTCATTTCTAACTTGAAAGCCTCTCTTACCAGCACTGTCCACAGAGCTATGACATTTCCTTTGTTTTCTGGGCAGTGAGTTTGAAAATTGCTGTGGGTAACAGCTCTCAAGAAACATTTTCCTCTCAGAACTGTAGCAAAGGACATAATAATAGGATATTTCCTCACACCAAAACAACTAATTCATGAACCTATTGCATGCTATCTTTCTATCCTTGTCTCATCCTTTAAAAATATTTCCAACTTATTCCAGTGTTTATTTGCATTGTTTTGCCACATGAGGCTTCTGTGAAATCAGAGTACAGAGACAAATAAAAGACTGGAGTTTGCTATATGGGAGCTGTAGCCCTGTAGCAAGAGCCCACACCTTTTACAGGACCCTTTTACATTGGCTATACTGGTGCACTGTTCTAAACACCAAGTCAGAGCCACAGCTCTTTATGACAGCCTTCATTTCTGTTCCTTCTTCATCCATACTTACTTGGAAGATAAAACGTTCATAAAGTTCATGTTGATGACAATAGAATTCTAAAACATGAAAAATATGAAAAGAAAGTTAAAAGGTCAGGCGCAACAGAAATGTGAACCAAAAAAACATAAAATAGTATGGAATATAGAACAAAAAGATTTAATTTCTCCTGCAGGTAAACAACAGAAAGACTTAATTACTGCTTCAAGAGGATCTGATTTCATGCTCCCAACTAATTGCATCCTGTCAGAACAGTTATTTCACAGCTATTCTAGACCTGCACTGACACATATGACATGATGCAGGTCTCATGTCTGATCTTCTGCACTGTTCAGGCTCATGATTAAAAAGAAAAGAAAAAAAAACCACCCCCGACAAATTGTCTGTAATTTCACAGTAGAAAATTATAACAGAATATCTGTGTTTTATTGATTGGTTTAACCTCTACCCAAGGAAGATCCAGCTACTGTAAAAACAAATATTTGGACATTTGTTTCAGAAATCTTATAGTTGAAGTAGAAAAGTTTTGACAGGAGCATTCTGGAATAAAGGTCCATATTAAGTCCATAAAACATTTTTAGGAATATTAATCTGGAAAAAGTTCAATCAATTTAATTAAATTCTGTACTTTTCTGTGGGACAGTCAGCATAGTGGGAAAAGCTCAGTTGAGCATTAAAGGTTTCATAAACAAAAAAGGCCCCACACATGACCATGTTGACCTAAAAAAGCATCAACTATAGTGGAATTTTGTTTATCATGAAATTTTCAAAATTTGGATCAAAACAGATGTATTCCCTGTAGTTGCTAATGCTGGCAATAACATCCTGTTGGTTATGAATGCATCTTGCACCGTTTGCAATTACTGTTCAAACCATAGAATTATCAAGGGAGTTCCTATTATGTGTAGAAAGCTCAGCAATCTTGTTTTCTAAAACAGTAGCTGATTGAGCTTTTATGTGATCTACTTCTGTAAAATTATATCTAAATCACATTTTATTTTGCTTTCCATTTCCGTACCTTTTTTATTCCATTTCTATTTGTATAAGGGATCAGAATGTACTCTTCTGAGGCAGGAACTAAGGCTAGTATTTCAATAGGGATGAGAGTAGGGATGTTAATCTGACCTGTTAATTAGTATTTACCATTTCATCACAGACTCAGGTATTGATCCAAACACATGTAGCAAGTTCAGAGCTTCCTTGGAGTTGAAGGGGAAGTTTGCTTATCTTTATGTTTTATTATTGTGGTGATTTTCAACCATTCTCTTCTGTAATGTAAAGTAACAGAATAATATACTACTTCACAGGTTTTATCTCCTCATTTTCCACCAGTACATCTCATTCCATTCCTATGACATCTACACATGTTAGATATAGCTACAGTTTTCACAGGATGCAGGAGACCCCCTTTCCATCTATTCTCTATCTGCATACATTTAAGTTTACTGCTTAAATGCACCTGTTTAGCAATCAGATATACCAGAAATAGTGAAACCCTTTCTTCTTAATTTTCACAAAGTCTTCTTTTCTAAACTTTAATCGTGGGTGAAAGTGATAGAGTCAATTTTGATATTAAGTAATGTTTCTTAAAATGTGTCTTAAAGAGACTAAACAAAGGTTTTTCTTCCTCTAGTACAGGAAAATTCCAGATCTAAAGACAGAACATGTAACATGAAAATTTCTTATATCCATATTTTTTTATCTTTTCCTCTATATTTCTTTTTGACCACTCTTTCTGCTAGTGCTGCTAAACACTAGTTTCAAATAAAAAAAATGGAGACAGCTGTAGACTTGATGGTTCATTGACATCTTTGAAGGGTTTTGTTTTATGGACATCTCAAATCAGTTTCTATTTAGATATTGTTTGCCTTGCGCCAGCATTGTTCCCAATATTGTATTATTCCCATCTTTTATTCAGGTGTATTTTAAATAAAGGTACCCTATGTTTTCTTTTGTGATCTGTTGCTGATTTCCACATCTCTGTGCACCTACAAACAGTTTGGAACTGATTACATGCAAAATATAATTGAGCTGTAAGTCATTTCAGTTGAGACTGATTATGTTTATACAAGAGAAGAAAAAAATTATTTCAATAACAGTCACATATTTCACCAGAAGAAAAGCTGCCTTTTATGTTTGACAGACTCACATCTTGACATTTTTACACTCTTCTATGTTCTAAATAGGGTATTGGATATAAATCACTTTTATTATAACATGCATTCTTTTTTTACAATAAACTTTTAAACTCTTTATTGTGTTACCTAAAGAAAACCTGTACATTTTTGATACAGGAATAGTTTCTCTCATGAAAAGTAATTATTTTAATAAAAGACAAGGAATACTCCAAGAAATCCTTTACAGTACCCATTCATTGATTGATGTTGTTCCCACTCAGCGGAATTTGTTACACACAACTGCTTAATTCTGTCCTTTCTCTGAAGATGTCCTATTGTTTCCTCTCAGCAGCCCAAACTAATTTCTGTTGTATGAAGAGCAAATAGCTACACAAGCAATCAGACACGCGTGGAACAAAGGAAGACAACTGAGCAACACCACTTCCCTTTGATTCTCACAATATCAAACACCAAAGTAGCTTTTCCATGACTAACAGACTCTATGGAGACCATTTAATCTCTCTGTCAGTTAGAATTTGGAGGCCCCATATGACAAATTATGCTACCAACACTTCACACAGGATTGATAATTCTAATAGTGCTTCAGTGATATGAAAGATAACAGAACTCTCTTAAACCATCCACCATGGGATTGTGGGATAAGCATTCAAACAATGAGATGAGCTTGGAACAGAGGGATTTGTTGTTTCTATACAATTAAGTTTCTAAGAGTTCTTCTCAAGCTGTGAATTTAAAATAAAAATTCCAGCAGACTTCATGCCTCTCCCTCTTGAAGACTCCAGGAAATAGGTTCCCTTTTTTGGAATGGCTTTTAACAGATTGCACTGACTTCTTACTCTACTATTTATAAAATTGATTGGAAAACACTGATACAATTTATTTTCTTCAAGAGTTTATCCAAATAAGATGAGGAAAAACAAAAGTCTACTTTTGTCTAAAAGTATTGCTTTATCATCATAATATCTGTCCTGCTGCTTTACTGATGCATTAGGATAATAAGCGGTGTCATCAATGACAAGTGGCACTTAAAATTTCTTCTGAATCTTGTTTTGAGTTGAGAGTGAGATCCTTTGACAGATAGTATAGAGGAGGGGCATTGATTATACTCTGACCATAAAAAACCCCAAAAGCCTGCAGACTTTGACTTCAGGGGTTTTCAGGTCAAGACCCTTTATGACATTCACATTCAATATTCTCAAAAACATCATAAACATGTATACAAATACACATGGGCAGTTATCCTCAGCAGCTTCAGAGGACCTATTTTTTTTAACACATAGATAAAAAATCCTTAATTGAACTCCCACAACTTCTTCAACTCCTTTCAGATATTGTTGAATTCTAACCAGCAACTCTCTCAACTTTGAGTAATCAAGTTAACATTTCTTCCATTATTCAGGACTCGGTATCTCCTGTCATCCAACATAACCTAGTTATAAATCCTATTAACTTGGTGTTTGTAGATAGGTGAACAACTTTTGCAGAAATGTCTGTTTATCTTGAGAAGCAATCCCATTTTATTAATATATCTTCACTCTTTTCTCAAAGCCTCATTTAACACTTGTTAGAACTAATTTAAATTCCATAAAACTGCTAAGGCAAAAGCCACTATGTATCTCTAATTTGACCTTCTACATTGCTTTGGCCTAACATTTTCACTTTGACTTCAGGAAAATAATAATTTGTTGTTTTTTAGATGATTTATAATATGACTTAAATGTTTATTGTGACTTTTTTATGGATAAAAACCACAAAGACAGCTTCTGGGTATTGTAAACCCAAAACATTTATGTAAGTAATCATTATTAATCATTGCTATGAATACTACATGGGATTTTCAGTTATTCAACAAAGTTATGGATACAGAACTTAACTAAATGACTGAAAGAAGCTTGGTCAGTGAATCCAGGCACTTATTCTAGTGCTCCATCAATATTATTATGTGAATAGGAAAATATCATAGGTTACTTAAAAAAACAAACATATGAGTTGTTTCCATTGATTTAAAAAAAACCCCAGTTTTTCTTTCCTAACTGCAGCACTCCTAAAATCTATTCCACCATATAAAAAGAAATTATTTTGCCTGGAAATTAAGTAAGTTAGTAAGTCTGTTTCTCACTAGTACATGATTTAGTTGCTGGTTAAGTCACATAGGTTTCTCTGCTCCCATGTTAGCTAAATAAGAGGTAATGAATAAAGTCAAAACATCTTTGACAGAAATTCAGCTTATCCTACAGTTTCTCAACAGAAAAAGTATTTTAGGCTGCACTGATGATATTGGCTTTCTCTTTGTTAACCATAGTGGTGGGTCTGTCACCTCCCTCACGTGTAGACACAGACTTTTAGGACCTAATCTCAGTTGTCTCCAAAAAATTCAACCTACCTGGATGTAGTCCTTCATGTTTTAGTGTAGTCGCTCCTGTGACTGCAATGGAAAACATTAAAAAAAAACCTGTAATGCTGGAAGGACTCTTCTTGTTATGAAGAAAAAGAAAAAGGAAAAGATAAATAATATCACTAAGAATATGCAGTAATCAATACACATGATGAAAACAGATAGGAAAGCACTCAGTGTTGTGAATTTTAATAAAAGATCTATCTGCCCTTGCATACAAAAGAAGCCACCACAGTCATGAAGAAAGATGTTTTTAAAACAATATTTTTCCATCACTATCTGAGCATATAAGGATAATATACAGGAAGGAGATGCTTCTTCCAGTTTAGATATTCTTAGCCAGTCTTAAGTTTCTCTTCTACAGTATGTAAAAATACACATTGCGTTCCAAATGTGACTATCAGTCATTTTAAAAAATTCCACAATCCATGTAAACTACATGTGCATTTAGGCTAAGATGCATTCCTTTACTTTTAAAAGTAATAAATCTAGGCCAGCTATAAAATAAACCCAAGGCAAGACTATTTAACACCATGGATATTCCTTAAGAATGAGGAATAAAGTAATGTTCCAAGCAAATACAGTGTTTCAATTTAAAATTTTCAAGTCAATTTTCCAAAATGTCTTATTACTCAAATATTTTACATGTAGCCATTCAGTATATGAATTTTTAATACTCAAGTGAAATGGATAAACATCTTTGTGCATATATAGCTACCGACCCTGTAATAAAGTATCAAGCATATAAAAAAGCTGAGTAAAAGCTGCATGTCCAAATTTTCCTAAAGCCTTTGCATGACTTTTCTTAAAGTCATGCTTGAATTTAGAAACAAAGAAAAAAGAATGTCAGATCTGCATGTGTCACATCTTAATAACTTTAGATGTTGTTTAAATGCTCTTTGAGCCTTTCCCATGGTTTAGCCAGAAACACCAACCACACAGAGAAAAAACAGAAACAAGAATTCTACTGTCACCTCAGACATCACAGTGTGTCTTTTATATTTATATTGGTAGACCTTCAATACTTGTCTCATGGTGGGAGTAAGTCCCCATTAAATCACATTATTGGGCTCGAGGAAGAGAAGAAAAGCAACACAGCATGAAGAAACTGATTTACAGAATTAATTTTAGAATCTGATGTGAATTAGAAATAATCTGTTCATATTTTGGATATTTAGAGGATATTTTAAGAGAAAATTATGTCTGAACCTTCTCAGCTAAGACAATTGCTGATCTATAACTTCAAGCTAAATTAACACTAGGCTGAATCAAAGGGCTTACCATTTCTTAGTACCAATGAAATGTGTAGGACTCTTTACCAGATGCATAATTCGCCTCCCCACTCCTTAGACTTTTCTTAGTAGTCACCTCAGGAGAGCCCCACAGAATTTGACAACTCTGGGGTAACCTGTGAGTTTGTCTTCCAGTTCAATGGTCTCCATATGGACAATAAGTGAGATCTAGGACTGGGAGAGGGATTATCTCAATGGAAACAGACATTTCTAGGATGAAATTTATGCATACCTATGACACATAAAGTAGACTGTTCTGTTCACCTGGGATTCTTTGTAGGCATCTGAACCCCTAACAGAAAAGTTTCTGAATATTTCCATCAACTACATGGGTAGCTATGAAAATCTCTGCTGGCAATGACACAGTAATGGGGAAGGCAAAAGACAGGGTAAAGATGTGGTAGTCTAAGATGACCAGAGAAAAAGGTTGCTAGCCTGATTCAGTCCCTAAAGTATGTGAATAGGAACTTAAAAATAATGTCCTCTTAGTTCCACAGACACCCCAGGTACCAAAAAAATCTAGACTTTAGATATTTACTGCTTCCTGTAATTCAGAAGGAACGGAGGGCGTTCCTTGAGTTTTTGTTGTTTGGGGTTTTGGCTTTTTTTTGGTTGATTAATTGGTTGGGTTTATTCAGTTGAATGAGTGTGGACTTTTTTCCTGCTAATATTGTGATTTTACTTCTTCCAGAAATTGACTTTAAAATAATTAAATTTCCTGCAGATTTTTTTTGATTTTTAAATTAGAACTAGTAACTACAGAATGATATTTTTTGATAGTTGTTTTTTTTTTTCTTAAACCTTCAAGTTCGAATTAACTGGTAAAGAATTTTATATTATACATGACTCTGTGGCTAGTTAGAGAGAGAAATAAATTTGAGAAAAAAAAACCCCCACAAAAAAAAAACCAGAAAAAACTTGTATGCACATGTAAAATGATGCACTATTCAGACTGAAGAGAATAATCAGCTGCTCCCTGCAATGGTAAGAAAAGCCTTGACAGCTGTGAACCAATTATGGCCTCTAAAACCTTCACTGAGACCTAATCAAGAAAAGTGTTTGTTATTGTGTCCCAGACATTGCAAAGTAAACAAGATGACTGAATGCCTTGGAGGCAAGTAGGAAGTTTCTTAGGCATAAAACCTCAGAACTGTCTTTGGGTATGTTTGTACTTCTTTCAGAAGATGTAGAATTTTCAGAAATAATAAATTAAGTACATTCCCCAAAGATATCTCCTTAAGAAATAATTTTGACATAAATTTTTCAGCTCCCTATCTTTCTGTTACTGAACTCTTAATTCTTTTCTCCATGGAAAACTTTCATCATGCCCCACTTTACCCATGTGAGCCTACCCCACCCCTTCCAAATTCCTAAGTGAAACCATACCCAGAGCCAGAAGTATTCATAGCACTTGTCTAGAATACTTAAACTTATGGAGGAAAAGGCTCTCATTGATCAAACCTGACTTGTTCACTGCTGCAAATGTTTGCAGTGAGCTTCATTTAAAACTTGGATTAAGCAGCTGCTGCATTGGCTCCAAATATCCTATCCAAAAAGGGTGAGATCAGGGACTTTGTGTGAGCATGGGAAGCTAGAGAGGGCTGGGAGTTTTGAATTCAATGTATGTGAAGAACAAAAGTGCCTCAAGTCGTGGTGCAGGGCTTATTTTCTGTTGGTAAAAACAGATACGTAAGAAAAAAAGTGACTAATTCACAGTACTGAGCCCAGGTCCCTGACTAAAAGCTCATGTGAGATTCAGTTCACAAGAAGCCCTTGTACTGTTTTCCCGCTGTGAACATGGCATGTGTGTTTGATTCTTATAGAGTTCTAATACAATCCAAATTTATCACTTCACGGCAGTAAATTAAGTATATCTTAGCCTATAGGGTTAAATACTTTTTTGGCACAACTAAGCAAAGCAAAGTTGGAATGAGGGAAAGAAAAAAAATTCACTAATAAATAAATATTGCAATAAACAGAAATAAATTATCAAAGGTACCCAGTTGTTAGTGAGAAATTTGGGTAGTTTTTTTAAAAGAAGACTGCACTATTTTTTGATTCAAAGTGAAAGTAGAAGTCTGTATGATTGTGGTAGTTGTCTTTAAAATGTTTCACAAGGGCATGTTCATCTCTCTGTCTAGCCTCCACTTCTAAGTTTCAAGATCAGTCAAATTCAAAAATTAAAAAGAAAACTCTAGACAGAACATTTGAGTCTGATCAGATTTTGATAGGGAACCACAAATCATACCCAAATTCATTCCAGTCTGGGCCTGGCTTTCATTCAAAGATTACAAAAGCCTCAGTAATTCTCCTGATAAATCTAGGCTCTGGGCAGGAGATTCAATAATAAAGCTCTAGGCCAGGTTGGGGTTTTTCCTGAATTTGTAACAGAAGGGCTACAAATTCTAAAAATCAAATGCCTCAAATACCTTATAGTATTTCTCATTTGTCCTTGGAAATTATCTTACTTGCTGTTTGTGTTGTGTGGGTATTAAAACTTTTCAAAATTTAAATAGAAGAATAATAAATTCATGTGTGTTTATCAGCTTCAAGATCTCCTGAGCTGCTTTACTATTACAAATGCTTGGCACATACACGGGACAACTCTATAAACATTCCTGTCCAGCAAGATGATGAGAAAGCTGGTTTGACAGTAGGTGCTACTAAGGAAGTTGTGGAAAACTGGGAATGCCAGAAACAGAGCCAAGATAATCCAGAGGACCAGCAACATTAATCTAGTGCATTTTGTGCCCTGCACCACTCATTCCCCGCTCATAGAGACGAGGGATCTGTTGGGATGCCCCCTGGTGATCCAGCTCATGATTGTCATTACCATGAAAACACCGAGGAGGAATGAGTGGAATACTAAAGAAAGTGGAATATTGCAATATATCTAAGTCTGCCACTGGGGATAGAAGCATCCAGAGGAAATTGAATCTGGCATCATAGGACCCCATGAAATTTTATGAAAGCTCTTACTTCACTCTTATTTTAAGTATCTCTATAGATCCAGTTTACAAGGCAGTATTAATTGATGTTGCTTAAATTAGAAAAATGTGGTTTGCATGGATTTAGAAGATAGAAATCTCATTTCTGTGTTACTGCATGAGTCAAAAATGTGTTTGAAGAAGATACTGAGTACTCATTCAGCAAGGATCAATGCCTGATTCCAAAGAGATCAAATATGTGGATTTTATGAAATTTGCTGACAGTTCATGTTGATCATGGCATCTGTCTTATTTTCTTGTTCCATAACTTCTATAGGAGTAAGTTTTGCACCTTATTGGAAAGCATATAGCTGCCAGAATATTTCACTAGACATTCCTAGCCATAATTCAAGCAAATATTTCATTTTAACCCCAGTAGAAGGAAACAGAAATGGCCACATAGGTCTAGAAAAATGGTAATTATGGTTTCAAACATGCTCTTTGTATTCTGAACACAGATGGGGAGAGGAGAAATGTTTTTTGAACCTGTGTTTGTGGATTTCTTAGTCTTGAAATTTCACCTCCTGAGGCTTAGTGGAACAATGTTTGATTCCTTTATAAGTGTATGAGGAATAGGATCTTCCCTCCTTGTGCCCTTTTACTACTTTTGAATCAAATGTGAAATACTTCAAATTTGCTCTGGGAATATTTTCATTGTATTCTTCATGTTTACCTTACTAGAGCTAATCAAAAAGGTTCTCACCAGTACCTGCTTGAGGATGAGTGATTGCTGTACATATTTCACCACTTAAATTTTCTCTCTTACAACCAGTTTGCAACTGGTTTGAATTATCATGTTTTGTAGTATATTGTCAGAAATCTTGGTTTTGAATATATCAGCATGGACAGGTGGCAATGTAATTTGGTTCAGATTAACATGATTTAAAATAACAATAAACCATACCTGCAAAATGTATAAATATTGCACAAAGGGAAAACAATAAACAAGTAAAGGCTATCCAATCTCTCTGCAATACATGTGTGATGGAATACCATTTTCCTAACTGGTTTAGTTTTACAATCCTTCTGAAGCTTATCTCTCAAGAGCTGTCAAGAGGCACTGATGGATTGTTCAGAAGAATTATCTGCTGTTGTGCAATTTAAATCATATCTTATTTAAAACATATCGCAGAATCAAAAATCTTCATGTTTTGATAATAAATATGATATTTTTCTCATACTTTGTCTGCTGCCTTAGGTTAAAACAACAATGGCAAACATTTTTATTTGTGCTCAAAACATTTTTTCTCTAAAAACTAGTGTCAACTTTAAAAATGTTTTAATTTTCTGATGTATTTATTTGGTAAGCATTAATATTTTTCCTCCCTAACACAGATATAAGCTGTCATGATGGCTGTTTTCTTGTATGAGTTACAAGAATTTTCATTTTTCCAGCATCTTAGCAAGTCAGTGGGGGTTTTTTTTCAAGCTCATCTGTTGATTATTATGATCTATTTTTGATGTGTGCCGTTACAATAAAAACTCTGGTCTGAGTTAGGTGCCTGTTGTACTTTACTTTACAAAGAACTTACTTTACAAATGCAATGAAAAAGGTAGAGTATTCCCAATAGAGTGATGAAACCAAAAACAATGGACTCCTGAAGGTCAAAATTAACTGCTTTGTTAATTGATTTGATACAGAGGATTGATGGTTTAATTTTCTTGATTTTTCTCTCTCATTTCTAAACAGTGGAGGGAAAAGGCTCATTTAGAAATAAAATGATTCATTTATTATTCATGGTAACCAGTGTGATTGTCCTTGTGCCAGACATCTCGATATATTCTTGCTGATTTGAGAATTTCACTTCAATTTTTGTGCGAGGGAGAGAGGGTTATGCATATGTTTGAATGAACCTCCTACAACCTAGCGAGGTACACATAAGTTTGGATTTAGATTATAAAGCTATATTAAGCAACCACAACATTATACATTGTTTTCAACATACTGCTAGATACAAGAAAGATAACAATTATCTGCTCTTCTCCATAGAAAACTTTTAGTTATTCTCTAATAAAATTCCTATTGAACTATTTACTACATACTTTCAAAAGCCAAAAATGATTGTGCAACATTATTTTATATTTATCAAATCTCCAAAACACTCCCTTGTTTTTTCTTTTGTTTTGTATTTCTACCATGTGTAGCAGGTAAAAATGAGAACTTCTTCTTTTGTGCTTTTCATAAGTTTTAAATATTTTCCTAGAAGCACATGACTTTTTTGATCTGCATTTGAGAAAAAAAAAACTAAAAAAAGTAATGAATCAAGAAAAAGTTTGATTTCATATCATAAAAGAGAAAATTTTTTATCACTTTTTTAAAGTATCATCTGGTCCAGATCAGGTAACATGAACCAAAAAGAAAAATTGTGAAGGGTTGTTTTTGCTTTTGTTTTTGTTTTGTTTTGTTATTATTATTTTGTTTGTGTTTGTTTTATTTTTACATAATTATTATTTCTTAGAGATGTATTCAATAGCTAGATGCTTGTTCTCCCTATTCAACATTTGATCCCTCTAGAATCACAACAAAATCATTACCTATAGCTGGAAGAGTTTGACAGAATAGGAAGTTATTTGGATGGTACAATGGGTATTCAGGAAGAAGAAGCAGAATTCTCTTCTGCTTACTTGTCTCCAGAACCAAGAGTTTGTGGAGGGATGAAGGAAAGAGAAGATATAGACTAGCTGGTAAGAATGAGGATGCAAGTAGCTAATATAACTTATTAGCACCATAAAACTGGCACAAAGGAAATTCTAAGCCAAGAGCAAATTATTTTTTAAGCCAAGAGGAAGGAGAAAGTGATTTTCACTAATATTAAGAATACTGAGATGTGAATTTATATGGTATTTTCTCTTGGCAGCGATTTCTGCCAATAGTAAATTTGGGCTTTGAGTATTACTGAGACTCTGATTCAGCACTCAGACAATAGAAGAATGTGCTAAGAGGCAAGTGTTATTGTAAATAAAGTTTAAGAGATTCTTTTGTCTTTTCTAAGTTCCACTTTGTTCTTTTCATGAGCTTAGGAGAATTAAAACTTTGAAAGTAAAAAAGATAAATCAGAAACTTCTATGACTCGAGTATCCTGCTGCAAAGAAGTGATCAGTAAATTCATAACTTTGTATTTTCTTCATCCAGCAGAAATACCTTTACTAACATAGGATTAATTCCATTAACTTGACTTATATAAAGGAATCTAGTCTAAACTAGTCATCTAGGCTTGCTTTCTCTAGTCAAGGAATAAATAGCATTAGAAAGTAGTTTATCTGACTGCAAACTCACAATAGAAAAAGGATGCCTTGTTGGAAATGCCACTGACTCTGAAATGGAAGCAATTTGAAAGTGGGGACCAATTTTGAATATTAATAGTAGTAGTTGTAGCAGCAGAAATAGACTTAGTATGGAAACAATCATGACAATAGCAGTCAGTAACAGGAATAAGGGGTAAAAGTGATTGCAGTACTCATAGTAATCGCACTGGCAGTCAGTAATTTTGCAGCAAAACTATCCTAACAATCACAGTTGTTTTTACTATTTCATAATGTTGAATTTCCAGGGGTTTAGCACAGTTGTTAAGGGTAGACATCACCAAATCTCATTTTATAAGCAGCTACAGTAGCAATCAAACAAAATATTAATTTCACAATCAGTACAAGGATTTATTTTTTTAGAGAAACACAAAAAACGTTTTATATAGGGGAAACATGGTCTGTTTTCCTGCCTGCACATCTGTCAATCTATTGTATTAAAGCAAAAAACCCAAACCAATCCAAACCAAACAAAACCAAAAAAAGAAAGAAAAAAAAAAAAAACAAAACAAGAAAAAGAACACTTCAAGTATCTTGCTTAGATTCAACACCTTTTTTTCCCAATTAAAATATATTGCTAATTAAAGATTAATTTATTAAAGCAAAACAGCTTCAAGAATGAAAATATGGGTTGCAGTGATGAAATCATGGATGGTAGCAGATGTAGACTAACATGTGCTTAGCATTCTAAACAACTTCTCCTCTTTTAAACTATGCTTTCCACCTCTTCAGTAGCCCCTCTCTTTCCAGCACTCCCTGCTAC
The DNA here is from genome assembly GCA_024865655.1 of Emberiza elegans. Lineage (NCBI taxonomy): Eukaryota > Metazoa > Chordata > Aves > Passeriformes > Fringillidae > Emberiza > Emberiza elegans. The sequence continues at coordinate 45,467,117 of JALJVW010000139.1, forward strand.
ACACACAGGTTAAGCATCAAGGTGATTCTATCCAGTGAGCCACTGAAAATTCAGAGTGGAGCATTGCCATAGCTGCCAGCCTTGAAGGGAAACAGTGAGAGAGCTGGCAGTGTGTTACACCTCTCAGGCTGCGTGGTGAGGAATAGTTGGATTTTGGCTGTTGCCTCAAAAAATCAAAAACAAAACCTGAAATATAGAATAGAAAAGTCAATAATGTTGTTCTGTAGTAAGGCTGAAGTTTCACATAAACAGAATGCTCTTCAAGTGGGAGATTTTATTTTTAAAAAATCAAGAGATACCTTATTTGAGAAGATATTTAAAGACTGAAATCTGTTTATTGAAACCTTGTCAGTTTTAAAGTTGAAAAAAATAGCACAAGATGTTGCACTTTGCATATGTTTTGTATTGGATAACTTTCTAAATACAGGGCTTTTTTCATATGAAAATAGTGTTTATGATCTTTCTAAACCCAAACTTAAGTTCAACTTGTATGAAAATACATTAATCTGGCCAGATTCTAATGCATTCTAATGTGGATGCAGATGTAGTCCTCTTAGCAAAGTACTTTCCCATTTTTTTCCTTCACACATAAAGGCATGTAAGAATCAAAAGTCCTAAAGTTGAAGCTAATTTTAAGACATAATCATTAACTTATTATAAATCCATTTTAAAATTGCTGTCTTGTGTGAGTCTAAAGAAAAATAAAGATCTCTGATAATAATTTTTTTAAAATATGACATTAAATATATTCTGCCTTTTAACACATGCCTCAATTTTAGCAGGAAACCTTTTAAAATTAGTTTTTACCTACTCTTTAAATCTTGTAGATTGAGGAAAACAAGAGAAAGGAAAGATGTTTACAAGTTTTGAGAGAGGCATATTTGGAGGTTGTGCAGTTTTATCCAAATAACTATAGAAAACTAATAAAGGTTAGATATTTATTTTGATGGATGCTTCATAGATAAAACCCAAAATTTTGCAGAAACTAGAAATAATATATTAGAAGGTGTTAGTAGAACTTGCAAAGATTTCTCAGCATAAGAAATCAATATTCTTCAGGGACAGATGTACCGTAAGTCTGTCCCATTAACACTCACATCTAGAGTGTGTTTGCAAAAGATGTGTAATTCAACATTCCTTGAATGTTACCTGATGGCTTTGTGATGTGAAACAGAATGTTGTCACACACAGATGAATAGTTCTCTTCATCAAGAGCTGATACCACTTTGGACACATGGCATTTTGTTATCTAACACATGCTATATCAAACACAGCTTACTGCTGAGTTTATACTCAAGCTTCCCTAACAGTACACAGAACTAAGTTAAAAACAAAAATGAAGCAAACTTACAAAATTATATTGGAAGAAGCATTCAATCAGAAGAGTTTTTAAAAGAAAAATTGTATGTGAGATGTAACTTATTCAAATAGGATTCATGGCATGATTACCTTTAATAGATACTTGGATTCCACTTGTTTATTTATTTCTGTGTTCCTCAGACACTATCCTTTTTTAGCCACAAAATATTGTATTGAGTCACACATAAGCATGTATGTTAAAATGAGTGATATGGCTAGATTTAGTAATTTATATTTTCCCTTACTAACATTCTTGTAGCTATCATAAAATAGAAAATTATCTTTCCTGTTTTGTTTCCATTAAGTTTTGCTTAATACATCAGACATTTAAAGCCTAATATTTCATATGTAGATGATTGGGATGAAAAATAGAACAAAACTTAAAACTGGTTTCACGTTAAAAAAACCCCACATATATTGCATGACAGAGCTGAAAATGTAAGAGGTTAACCTTTGAACATAATTCCACACACACTCACATATATATTCCCACACAATCATAGACAAGCCATAAATAAAAACGTCTCAAATTACCTAGAAATAAAAGAGCCTTTCACGGATCACTTGATTGTCCCACACTGTGTTATATAGTTTGGAGTAATAGTTGTTTCACATCACAAAGCCATCAGGTGTTTCAAGACAAACGAAATATAAAAGCCATGTTTGGAGGAGGAGGAAGGTTGTCAAAGTCTGAATGTACCTATTGAATCTCAGTAATTGCCACTTAGTGCTTGATTTAATGAAAGGCACTGAATAAAGGCAACTATTTTCTTTGTCATGGCTTGTGTTCCCATTTGTATATACCCTTCTCTGTCTCCCAAAGTCAAAGCCACAGTCCCCCACTTCCATCAAAGCATCACTTCCCTCCCTTCTGCATTCATCCTCATCTGCATGTCTTTCCCACACATTAAACAGCTGTTTTAAAAATTAGTTTTCAATTATTTTCTCTGAAGCTAACAAGCTTGCCTTGAATGAGCCCTTAGACACACTAAAAGACACAACCAAATGCACTCAAATCTGTGTTCCTGCCTGTGTGTTCTAGCAGAAATATTTGGCCTTCACTATAGAGGTTTTTGTCATCCAAGTTCCTTGCAGTCAGACCATTTGGTTATCACAGAAGAAATTGTTTGCAAATTCTATTTTTCTCTTTTCTGTCTTGCTAAAATAAATTCTGACAAATCTAACAAATTGTGTCAATCAAAGGATGGGAGGGTATTGGTCCTATCAGAATGAACTGTTCAAATTGCTTAAATCCTACTCTGATGGTGGCATTTGTAAAAAATCCAGAGGAGAAAATTTTAAGAAAACTCTTCACATGATGTTTTACTGCTAAGTGCTATGAAGTCTGTATAGTTAAGGTTTCTTTAGGGGAAAAAAGGTCCTCCTATTGTTTCCAGGGATATTTTTCTTTTTAGAATTTAGAACCTTTTTAACTCAGTTAATTTCTATCCTGATCATTATATTAAATTTAAATTGAAAGATTCCTTAAAAAAATAGATTTGGATAATGGGTATGAAATAGGTGTGATGAAACATCATGAGAATGACCTTTAAGTCTGTTTCTTAACTGGAGTTTCTGTACTGTTGAAAATTCCTGACCCCAGTTTAGGATTTATTTAGGGTTTATTACAAAAATCTTTGGTATCTGTACCCCAAAGATGGGGTACAAATAGAGAACACAAAATTTTTCATTGTTTTTATTCTCATTGAGAAGCGAAAGAAAAATAACGAATGAATTTTGGAAGAGGCAAAATGGGCAAGGCAGCAGAATTTAGCAAATGATATTGTATGTGTATGCATAATAAAAAATATATATGTATGTGTGCATATATATTTTTATATATATATGTATATAAATATATATATATATGTATATATATAAAATTATGCATTTTGGATGATGTGGACATGGAAGTATTCTTACTTCACCAGCACACTGGTAACTATGGATCTGACACTCAGAGTACTTAAATTCTACCTGTGTGTTCTCTGATGTTCCAGAATGTAATTTAATACTTTCCTTATAAACAAGGGATTAGGTTCACCATGATACCTAAACCTTGTCTGTAAGGAGAAAAGTTGTCTGGCATCACAATTTCACTATAAAGCCTTATCAGAACAATTGTTCTGAAAAAAGATAGATCTCTTTGCAAATAAAGCATTCACAGGAGAGCTGTTCTATCTCTATACAAGGAGAAAAGACTTTGGGCTCCTACAAGAATTCCTACATCTGAAAATACAGTAATACTCTAAAGTCAATAGGTGCTTTTGTGAGGGCAAAGCCCAACCCAAATCAAACCAGAACACCCAATGAGCTGATTGTGAATAGATAGAAATACCTCACAGCCAAAATTGCATCAGCTGTTGAATGTCTATGTACATTCTTACTGTACAGCCATAATAAAACTTATCCTTCTATCTTCATTTCTATTTCTTAAATTCAGCTTTGAAAAAAAAATTACAAATGTTTTCAGTGAAATTGGAATGGGTTTTTAATTGTTTCTGAGGTCTCTTGAATCTTGTCAGTCTGCTTTTTCTTCCTCCGTCCAGGTTCCATTTGATTGAAAACCAGTATTTGGTCTAGCCTTGTCCTTCTGATCTGTTTATTTAAAGTTAGAAGAATGAGCTATAAGCTTGGAAGAAACTTGACAGAAGAGATAGGTATTTCCTACACTTATTTTAACCACTTGGTTGCTTCTAAACCCTCCGTGTAGGTCCAGGTAGAGTGATGGTGATGCAGATCCAGAGCCAGAGCTCTGGCTGTGCTGCTGAGGAAGCACCATCTGTGTCAGAGCGTGTGCCAAAATCATCCATGTAGAATATGTCTGCTGGCAAGTATATCCTGTACTGCACATCCTGGGAAACCACATCTGCTGCAAAGCTGCTTTTTTTTTTTTTTTTTTAGTCTTTGTTTCCCTCCACCCAGGAAAAGTGGTGAATGTCCAAGCAAAACGAGATTGCTTTGCTGAAAAATCATAAGTGTTCAAAAGCAGGAAATTCTAACAGCTCCTCCCAATTATCTGGACATTTCAAAGTAACAGTATCTTACAAATGTTTCAGGACATCCAGCAGCAGGAAAATGGCATGTAGAACTCAGTAATTTACATATACATTCAATAAAACAGCCATGAAATACTGTCAGGGTCCCAATGCTCATTTCAGACACGAAAATCTCTACTCAAATGGCTACAAATTACTTACCAAAATGACCTCAGTATTATGTAGAATTTCATATAGAAAACAATAAAATAGGAAGCAAAAATATGAGTTTCACAGTAGTATGCAGTTTATACCAAGACCCTCATTACATGCGTGCAATTATACTTTTATTCATCCAGCTAAATTAATGCACTGAAACCCATCATTTTGCTTTTCATAGCCATTCATCCTCATTGCTTCCTGTTTGTAATTAAACTGGAAGCCAGGGCAGGATCTTATTTTAACATATGCGAAATAAATACTGTTAGAATTTTTTTGTCATATTAGAATGCATTTTGGTAATGCCTATTTAGGGGGGATGATATCCACATAGGATGTGGAAGGATATGAAGTATGACACAGTCATACATATGAAGATATCAGCATGAAGAATCACAACTTCTGGGACAGCAAACCTGAATTATATGTTCATTTCAGTGGTTTTATTCCCTTTTTGTCACCCTTCCCCCCCTTCTTTTTTGTGTATATATTCTGTTTTTATATCTCTGATCTTCTAGGAAACTTATTTGTCTGTAATACAGCAGACAAGGTAGTAAACTTTTCATACGCTTGGACAAAAAAAAAGACTTCTATGCTTATCCAAAATTTTTATTCTCATTCCTTTTTACTCTCCATAATCTAAAATCTACACCCTGCATATTTTGAAATTGAAAGTCAGTGTTAGCAATTTGTGTGACGAAAACCAGACAACTTCACAGATTTCTGTTTTTAAAAACAAGAAAATTCCGTAGTGTTTTTGTTTTTTGGTTTGTTTTTTTTTGGGGGGGGGGGAATGGTACTTAATATGATTTTTTAAAGTTTTTTTTTCTTTTAAAAGAGGTAATTGAGCAACACATGCTGTCTATATACCTACATGATATGACAACCTAATTGAGTGGTTGGAAGGCTAAAGAAAGCAGGGTGGGAGGGAAATCCAGGTGAGCAATTCAGAACAGCTCATTTCACTATTGAGCTGCTACAAACCAAAGCAAATACACATGGAGGGAAAGGAAAAATAGGTGTATAAAAAAACTTAGAAAACTTAAATGAGAATAACAGAAGATAAATGCTTGGTTTTAGTAGAGATTGTAGATTTAACATAGTGCTTTTTTTAAATGTCAATGTTCATTAGCAACTGAAAGAGACTACCAGAAGAAGAGAGTAGAATAGATCAAGATTTTTTTTTTAGGTAGGTGGAACAGGGGAAAATTTTTTTTTTTTACATGTGAAATCTAAGTTTCCTAGGGTAGACAAGTAAGGAAAAACTCTTACAGACTGAGCAGAATCTTTGATTTGAAGATCACAGCTGCAATCACTGAAAGATTCTACAAGCATCTCCTTTTTTTCATCCCAGTAAGAGAAATTGGAATGTTAGAGTGGTAAAACAGATATTTTATTAGATTCATGAAAGAAGAGGAGTTACAAGAGTATGTTGTGTTACAAGTATAAAACATATCAGAAATTTTTTTTCTCTGTATCTTGTCCTGACATTATTATCTTTATATATACTTTGTGAAAAATGCCATCGAAACCTAAGTCTTTCATTTTTATAATGGTATGCTGACAGATCTTACAGTGCCCCATAACATTATCATGTCTATTTCTGTAGCAATGGTATGGAGGGAAGATTGTAGAAACCTGTTATAAACTAAGCTGTTTAAAGTTTTATTATCCTTTATAAAACACTCAACACCGTGCAACAGGTAAACTATAGTTACTCACAAAGTCTTAATGCTAAGAAGAAAATGAGGGTAAAGGTAAAAAAAAGGAAGCTATTTCTGGATGTGGCATTTCTTTATAAATCCTAAAACTCTTTTTTCCTATTATAAGACATGATATAAAAGTTAAGAAAATAGTTTATTTTTTGCCTATTTATTTATTTATTTATATTTTTGTTCTGAAAATGTCCTTACAATTTAACATTCTCAAAAGTAGAGGTCTCATATAGCATTAGAAATGTATACATACACATACAGGTATATAAAATATATATATATATATATATATATATACACACACAGGTATAAAGTGTGCATATATATAAATATATATATATACACACAATTTATATATGCGTGTTTAGTTCTACAAAGACTCTTTCCATTCTTGTCCTACCATGGATTTTTGATTAAATTCAAGAGAATGAATGAGATAAAACATCACTTTACTAGAAAAAGCAACATTGTTTTTTCACACATTATGTGATACTAAAGGCAACATTTTATCTTGATTATATTAAGAAAGAAGAATGCTATCTGACTTCAAATAAAATAAATTTATCTGAAAAGTATTTTTTGGTGTAGAGGATAGCACACAAGAAATATCAAAGTAGATATAACTAATGATTTGCATATATTTAGATTAATCTCATTCTTTATAATCGCTTTTGTCACTTTTTGCTCTGTCATTAGCTTTTGATATTTCATAGCTTGTTACAGTATCTCAACATTCTTTATTAACAGTGCTTATTCTTAATGTTAAACAAAGCAAAGCCAAAACAAATTTAGCTCTAAACTGCAAGTGATTGTTGTTTTGGAGAATGAAAATAAAATGCAGCCATGCTCTATGGCTGTGCCAGGTATAAATAGTTGTTTGTAGGTGCTCTGGGATCAAAGAAATTCAAATGCAAAGTGAGACAATGAAGCCTGGGTGGGGAAACGACACTTCTTGTGGCAGTGCAGTTGTCTGGAGCAGGCAGCACTTGAAATATTAATCAGAAGAGATGCATAACCCAGCTTCTTCTCCTTTAATGTGTACATTCAGCTGGGAATGTTTGCAAAATATTTTTAAGGCAAGAAAATTTTGTACATAGAAACAAAAGGAAATCTCTTGGGCCTGAGTATCTAAATCCATAAAACACAACCTGCACCCCTCCATGCCTGCTCTAAACCAGAGCAGCAACTGGAACCAAAGAAATATTTATGCTTAATGTTTTCTTCTGAATGATCACATCTACATTTCTACTCTGGGCATCCAGAACTGAAAGCCAACATAGATTAATAAATATTTATGTTTTAAAAGTGTTTTCTCTAAATAGAACTATTTTTCTTCTTCCTCCAATTACACATTTTATCTTATTGTTGAACAAATATCTCCAGGTTATAAGATTTATTTTACATTATTCAGCTCCAGGTTATAAGATTTATTTTTAATTATTCTACTTTCATTGTGGAGTATGTCGAAATTCCTTTTCCTCCTGATAACTTATTCTATATTTCCAGGGAAACTGTTTAGACTGCCTAAAACCCTGCTGCTAACAATGGATGTTCTAGCAGCGTAGCCCTTACCTGCTGCTGTTCAGCTGTCTGTCTGAGCCAAAGGGCTAACAAGTCTTAGCGTACAGTGTGAGCCCTGACAGTATCATTAGTCCAGGTACAAAATTGTTTCCTGCCATTCCATGCCCTTTGAGATGAAATTCCTTCTGCACACCAGGCACCTCACTAATAATGATACTGACCTCTTAAAAAAAATCCATCTCTGCGTGGACTTCAAGTTGCTTTATATGACATTGTTCCATTTAACCCAGAAAAGCTGAGATATGCTCAAATGCTGTGGCTTCTATGCCTCAATGTCTTATCACCCACGAAAATAATGATCAAACTTGGGAAAATTGTATGACTGGCTTCCTAGAACAGTTTGTTTTCAGGAAATGTCATGGAACATTGAAACTTGTTTGTCCTTCCCTAAAGTAAACCCAAGGCCCAAAGCATCAGGCAATGCTTACTTTAATGTTTTCTTTGAACATGCTAATATTTTCTGGCACATCAAAATGTCCTATACTGGCCCACTCAGTAGCCATTTCACTCTACTGCTTTTTCCCAGCTTTGGCATGTGTTCTTTGACTCTCAGGTGCATAAATAATATAGAATATTTTGTGCTGGAAGGTTCCAGCACCATCCAATAGAAAATAATTGCAAAAAAAATGGTGAGGCATTAATTGTTTAGTACAAGAATAAGATTTCCCATCACATGTCATTTTGCTAAGCACTTTTCCAATCTAAATTACCTGTAGTAGTAAAAATCATACATTTTGTGAAGACCAGTTCTTGAATATAGCTCTAAAGTACAAATTGGCTGTAATAGACAGATTGGTAATTTTTCTCTGTACATGACACAGAAAAGGTGACAGTAAGCATCTATGAAAATTCCTTATTCAACATAAAAAAATTTCTTCCCAGTCATAATAATAAAGTCTGCCACACAGAATGTAGTTTTAATGTATCTTTTAATTCTCTATTCAACATTTAAACTGTATAACCTATTATTTTTTAATGTTAAAAATAATTTTAAAAACTTGGGAATCTCAGTTTCATTAGAAAGTTCTTAAAATCTCATTTTTCTAACTATTGGTTCTTTCTGAATATCTCTATCTCAGTGAGTTCCTTACAAAGGATACAATCTGCTCAGCCCAGAAACATGCTCAGGTCAAGGAGTGAAATAAAGCTTTACCTTTCAGTTGACAGCATGAATACATTCATGCTTGTACTGTGATGCAATTTGCAACTGTCTATGTCATCAGAAAATTTTTCTATTATATAAACAAAGAATAGGAAAGACACTGTGCTGTAGCAAGAACTTTCTAAGTATGAATTTGAGATCACTGCACTCATAAATGGCAAAACCTTGAGAGAATTATGCAGGCTGTCCCAGTAGGACATTAACACGTTTATAATACAATCCCACACTACAGGTATCTGAATGTGCCATGTATATTAGAGGAAAGAAAAGTGAACTATTTTATAAATGTGCTTTAAAGAAGTTTAAAAAAATGAAACCATGTCTTTATCCTCCACCTGTGAAACCAGGTGCTTTATTTATTGAAAGAAACTGAAAGAGGCATATATTATACTAATAACACTTTAAAATGTCTAAAGTGTCTTAAAAAGATCTTTCTGTGTAGTTGGAGCCCAAACTTGTGAAATACCAGAATTTTATGCTGGGATAATGTCCCCATCAGGAATAAGTATTACAACTTTCCACAGAATAAAGAAATTGTTCTCAAGCTTATTGATTTATAACGGGCTGAGCAATAAAATCTAAAAGTGATTCAGGATTGTGCTGACTTGTCTGTCCTTTTAGAGACATGTTAGCATGCCACACTTGTTAAATAAAATGTGAATCCTTTCTGGAGCAGAAGTACTCAGTACAGACTGTAATGTGTACCAATGGTGATGAAGTTTTTGTGGGTTTTTGTATGTGATAATTTAGCATATATGTATTTTAGCATAGATAAACTGCCCATATTTTGCAGCACACTTGTAGTCATTTCTGTCATCTTAGTATTGACATATGCTTCTCTCACATCTTTGTGATATATACCATTAGCCTGACTTTTTCCTTCATTAATTTAGACACACTAATTATATAATTCCCAATGAACATTATGATCTTTATTTATGCCCTCCATCTCTGTGATAATGATGTTGTTGCAAAAAACCAACCCAAAACCAAAACCAGCAAACAAACACCCAAAACAACAAAAACCATCCAAACAAAAAAAAAGCAGAAAAATTTTTAAAAACCTTGCAATAGTGTTAAAATAGTAAGATGAAACCCAGATCTTTAATGAAAGCTTCCAGGTGCCCCCATGGTTATGGGTACAGCTGGCATCAGATTTCTACACTTTTTATAAGTTTGTAAAATTAGCATATAGAAAAAATACTGTTCAATTAGAAAAGCAGTTGGTTAGGTAATTTCCCCTGGGTTCTGTCCCAATGGAGTCTCTTTCTTAATCTTTTACCCCTGCATTTTTTTAAGTCTACAATCTATGATGCAAATCAAATTGTCCTTGCTAGACTAAAAGCAAGACTAAATGGGATTCCAAGAAGGTAACATAATATGTAAGAAAATTATGCAAGAAACTGCAACTACTGTGCTAAAGTGACAAAGTGTTAGAAACTATGCAGCTATATATTAAAATCTATAAAACTACAGATATATAAAAATCAAACATCTTTAGGCATCAGTGTCACTGAATTTATATTCAAGATTTTCAGTCAGCATGTCTTTGCAAGGAATGGAGATTAGCCTGCTCCTCATCCTTTCCATGTGTTTTAAATGATTATATAAAGTGGCTTTGAGTAGTATGTTTGCTAGCACATGCACCATGAAGTGAAGAACGAAGATATGTTTTGTCAGTGATAAATATTTGTCAATTCTATAAGATTCTAGTATTTCATAATGAATCCTGTCATTTTATTCTAAAAAAGGCAAGAAGACAGCATAGCTGGCTGACTAAGGCCCTTGAAAAAATCAGTGGAATATGTCTTGGGTTCGCAGCCACACTTCACGCTATTATCAACAGTTATATGGCATAAAATCAAATTGTCCTTGCTAGACTAAAAGCAAGACTAAATGGGATTCAAGAAGGTAACATAATATGTAAGAAAATTATGTAAGAAACTGCAACTACTGTGCTAAAGTGACAAAGTGTTAGAAACTATGCAGCTATATATTAAAATCTATAAAGCTACAGATATATAAAAATCAAACATCTTTAGGCATCAGTGTCACTGAATTTATATTCAAGATTTTCAGTCAGCATGTCTTTGCAAGGAATGGAGATTAGCCTGCTCCTCATCCTTTCCATGTGTTTTAAATGATTATATAAAGTGGCTTTGAGTAGTATGTTTGCTAGCACATGCACCATGAAGTGAAGAACGAAGATATGTTTTGTCAGTGATAAATATTTGTCAATTCTATAAGATTCTAGTATTTCATAATGAATCCTGTCATTTTATTCTAAAAAAGGCAAGAAGACAGCATAGCTGGCTGACTAAGGCCCTTGAAAAAATCAGTGGAATATGTCTTGGGTTCGCAGCCACACTTCACGCTATTATCAACAGTTATATGGCATATATCTACATTTGTTTATAGGGAGATGCTTCTTTCATGTTAGTCATTCTGGTTTTGTCTTCCAGAGACTTCAATTCTTCAAGCTCTTCCAGAGCTTCACTTCTTTTTGTCTTCTGTGTGACATGGTGATTCAGAAAATAGACTTGAGATGTAGCAGAATTCTATTTCAGTGTACTTTAGGGTTTCAACTTCTTTGTGAGGAAGAGGACAGGGACAGACTTCTGTGGGGTTTTTTATGCTAATGGTCAAACTTAACAACTTGTGATCAAAACAAACAGAATTTTTTTTCCAGAACCTTGAAGTAGTGTCCAGTATATATGCAGGAATGCTAGCAGATTTGGGGCAGCATAAGTAATTGGCTATCTAAACAAAGTTAAATAAAGATTTTTTTTCTTTTTTTGTCCCTAAAATAATTTTGAAAGTGTACATAAGTGCAAACATAGGGAGGCTACATATCTTGCCTATTGAAATTTTTGATGAGGGAATCAGTCAAGATTTTACACTGAGGATCTTCTGTACCATACTACCAAAAGATAGGCAAACAATATTTTCAGGCTTGTCTGTACAGCAAAAGTCCTACAGAGACCTCAGGAAATTTTCAGGGTTGACAGGATGAGTTCCTCTGGTAAGGTCATATTTGATTACATTAAGGATTTTTATTCCATTCCTCAAAACTTTCTTTCATCTATTCAGCTGCATAAATCATATAAGCTGAATTTAATTTGACACATAAGCTGAATTGATAAACAGGAGGGGTTTCTTTCTTTTTTCACCATTACCACTTCACCTGCCTACTTTCCTGGAAAGGTTTTTTTCAGGAAAAAGAGAGAAGCTAGTCTAATGAACAGGTCCAGAATCAAGCAAGTCTAGCATTTATCACAGCATGACTGCGATATCACACGACTGTGACAATGATGTTAGCAAACTTGAACTCCCAGATCATTATCTCCTTATTTAATCCCCTCTTGGGGTGGTGAGCACTATAAATTGGTAAGAATAACATTAGGCCCTATTTCTTTGATCGGAAACCACTGTAATCACATAATGAGACTGGAAATAGCTGTTTTCTGGCCGCTTCCTAAGCAGAACTGAAACAGTATCAAAAGTTTCATTATAGTCGGCTTACAATCAGTTTAACAACTGAAATTATCTGCATTAGTACTGCATAATTTAATGTTTTTTTCTTAACAGAACCTGGGCATCTTCATCAAAGAGGGACAAAATGCCACTGATTGTAAGGAACAGAACCTTTTTGAGTGGTGTGACCTTTTCTGTATCTGCAGCTTGTTGAAACTCTTCCCACCTCTTTTACCCACCCTATATAATTATTGACTTGAAGGTTTGGTCATTACTTATTTGTCTGTAAGATAAGCAGCTTTCCCCTTCACCTGTTTTGTTTTGTTTTGTTTTGTTTTGTTTTACACAAGCTTTTATAACATAAAATACATAATATGCATAAAAGATAATACTGATTTGATAGACACACCTTTTTACCAAATCGAGGTTGATGATAGCATTTGACAAAGGTAAAATTCCTTGTGAGTCCCTTCATAGACACCTACTCTTGTTAATAATTTTTTATTTGATTTACTTATCTATGTATAGTGAATTGAATGCTAGCTCTAGTCCCTTTGCTGCTTTGCTGCTCATTGGTTGTATTATCTGCTATGGTTCCAGAGAAAAATACGATGGAGGTCCACCTGAATGTGTCTGATAGCTATAGTATATGGGACTAATGTCAACACTCCCTTTACTCATTCCTCTCCAGGTGCATATATTTGATTGGGGGGAGTGTTGTTTTGTTTGTTTTTTCTTCCCAGAGAAAGCCATTTGAGAACATGAAATGAAATAAAATACATTAAACTTTATTGCTCTTTATGTATCTTACCTGTAGCTTCATTGGTTTGTGTGAAGCTGTGGTCAATTCCATAACTCTCCATGGTCCATGCCAGGTCCAGCCACAGTGAAATATCGTGAAATATACAATCCACTGTCTAAAACTTCTCTTTGTGAGTGTATTTCTTGGATGGCCAAAGATGAATATATTGGATACGTTGGGAGCCCTTTCGTTAAGATGGTCTTGAGAAAAGTCATTACATTTTCTCCATCAAAGACTGCTTCTACCAACAGAAGGAAATGCCTCTAGAAGAGGCTTGCTGTGAGCCCAGAGGTTAATTATGGAGCAGGAAAAAATTTTGGCCATCTGCTTAACTGTTAGATAAATACATTAAACATTAATGATCCGTACAACATCTTGACTGTAGAGATTGTGGCAAATAAATTATATAAGCAACCAGATCAATGAGGCAAGAGCTCTGTGAAGAATGTAGACAAAAGGTAGATTGGGTGTCCTAGAAGTCCCTTCCTCTACAGTAAAGCAGGTTCTATTGCAGATATAAAGGCTAAGAGGGAACATTATCAGTATGGGATGTCTGTAACTGAGAATAAATACAATGCACAAAACCTAGGCTTCATAGAAACCTTGAAAACTGAGTGTGGGAACATCAGGGAGGGCCAGGAGGAGGGGTTGGGGCAATCATATTAAAGAGCAGGACTTGATTTATACATATTCTTATATTTTCTTATTAAGAGGTATGTGAGAGGAGGAGGACAGAAACCAAATGCAGCTTTGTTCCCTCCTAACCACCATCCAAGCACCTAATGTTTACCATAAAGATGCTGGGTACGCGTGAGACTGGATTTTAGCTTGGAATTAGAATTCAAGCTCCAGTTGAGAAGGCTAAATGAATCCAAGTACTTTAAGTTCACCATTTAATTTTTTTTTTCCTTTTCCTTCTTTTTTTTAATAAAAAATACTTAAACACTGAAAGGAAAACTACCTCTACACTTGATTTAATATATTCTTTTCTCTCTCATTCTCCATCCAGGAAGGAGGAGGAGCAGAAAGACACCAGCACGCATGGAATGGAAGATGAAAGCAATTATAATGCATGATGTAGGAGGAAGAAAATTATGGGGAAATTATCTTTAGCAGTTCACTGATAACTACCTTCATAGTTTATAAAAGAGTCACTGAAAATATATATGTAAATGAACTTAATTTTCTATTGGAGTTTTCCTTTGCTGTCTAGATTGTGAACCTTAGTGAAATTTTGTAAATTAAGGAAAATGATAAAATAAAAGCCAATATGTTTTATTTTAAATTATTTCTGTTGCCAGCCAGATGCAATTATTTTAAAAAATATACATGTGATGATGAGTTACTTAATCTAGTCCTGAAAGAAAATTCATTTTGGGAACACTACAATTTAGAGTGATGAATGAAAAGCTAAATACTTGCAATCTGGATTTTAGCCTTTCCCCTTTCTCCTTGCCTCTTTCTTCCAAGAGACCATTCCATTCAACTTCTTTATGGTGGAAAAAGAATTCAGATAGTTATCAGTATTAACTTATTGGTTATGGCTTGGAAATAATGTAATTTCACAATGTTTTATATGCATGCAGAATAATTTTCTACTGCATGATTAGATATCAGAGTTTAGATAAGCTATTTATTTCATGTACTGTTCAAGACAAATATGGAGAGCACAGAAATTTCTCAATTTTTTATATTTATTTCATTTTTTTACGCAAGTATTATTTCAACTATTTCACAGGATGATTAAAAACTGTGGATAATCATTTGGTATACATGTACATGAAAGAGAAGGACAAAAGATCTCATCTTTCTATTACAATCTAAGCTTCAAAAATAGAGATCATAAAGAATTTCCAGTAAAAAGTTTTCGAACTCTGATTCATTTATGCTGATATAAACCAGGAGAAAGCCCTTCAAAAACAAAGACAATTTTTTAATAATAAAATCCATCAGTTCTGAATGCATGAGATCTGCAGCTTTGTGTTGTCTTGATTTTTGATCAAACTGTTTAAGAAGCTAAAATTTTCACTCTTTATTTTACCCATTTCTGTTGGTTTGCTGGTTGGTTGGCTGGTTGGCTGGTTGGCAGGGGCTTTTTAGCTCTATATTTCAACTTCATTCCATGTATGCAACTGCTGTGTTATTTTGGGGAAAGATTTTCTTTAAATTTAGTCAGACCTATATTCCTGGCTGACAGCTGCATAAGTTACTGGTGACAGAAGGTTTCTTCTTTTTGGGCTCTTTCTTACTTGTTATGCTCTAATTCCTGTTAAACACTAAACTGGTACACACCATTAATTCCCCACTGGTAAGAAAAGTGACCTCAGAGGCAATGTTCTGTCATAGGGTATAGCTGGTCATTTGTTACTGCTTTATATTGGCTGGGCATCCCCATGTCTTGCAACAGGAGCTTGCATCTATTCGTAGAGACAAGAGATGGGACTGGAGGTGCAGGTCTTTCACATGGTTTTCTGCTCTCATTCTTCCCATATTTCTGCCCTGTTCATCACTGGGAGTGACAATCTGACTCAGAGGTGAGCAGCAGCTACCTCCAGAGTACACAGACTTCTTGGACAAAAATATTGTTTTCACTACACAGCTTTTCCTTTTCTAGGTAATCTCTATTAATTTTAACAGCCCCTGTGGTCCCCATAGCAAACTGAAAGAAAGCAGGGTTTGATCAGATGACACTATGCAAAACCAAAGTCTGAATTTCCCTCACTTTCCTTCTGAACTTGTTTTGGGTAGCCTGCAGCAGTGGATATGTTTGGCCTGTCTAGAACCATTATTATTTAACAACAAACCATCCTGAAAGGTATTTTGAGATCACAGTTCATGTATCAATGAGCTTTATGATTTTTCTTTAAGATATTCTTAGTCAGGATTTAAATATCAAAAGTTGGATGAAAAACTAATCATTAGTAAGATTTTCTCTGATTCTGTT
This sequence comes from Emberiza elegans, assembly GCA_024865655.1. Taxonomy (NCBI): domain Eukaryota; kingdom Metazoa; phylum Chordata; class Aves; order Passeriformes; family Fringillidae; genus Emberiza; species Emberiza elegans. Next base: position 45,483,351 of record JALJVW010000139.1, read on the forward strand.
TCTTCATTATATTGAAGGTTTTTAGTCCCAGGTCAGAAGATTCTGTTTCCCTTAAAGTTTCTCTTCAGTATTTCCTGATTTTTTTCCTATATCACAAAATTTTGCAACTCAGATGCATTATGTTTGGTTCTTTCCCTTTTGGAAATAAATTAAAAATATTATTAAATAATTCACTGGTTAGTTATCACCCCAGAGAGGTTTTATGAATAATTTATTTTGGATAGCTCTCTATCAATTCAGGGATTTTTTTTAGCAAAAGAGAATTTAAACCACCATAGTGTTACACACAAGAATTTCTCTAACATTTACTTGAGGTTTTATCTCAACATGGAGGCAAGTCTGTCAATTGCATCTCATCCACAAAAATTCCAGAAGACAAGCAAAAGTAGTGCCAAGGATTTTTCAATAGTAAGCATAGTGAACAACCTGCAAGACAGCTACAACCTGCAATACAGGCACAGCTGAAAATGTTTTTGTTAATAAACCATCAAAGGTGGGTTCCACCCCTTTTTGAAGGGAAACTTCAGAAGAGTTATCTTGCATTTTTGTCTGCATCTGATTTTTAATGTGATGTACAGAATATAGATAATCTTCACTGAAAGGAAGAAAGGAGAAGGTGATCTAAAACTTATACTAGACTAATTAAAGGGGAAACGTAGCAGCAGTAATAAAATAGAGTAACAAAAGCCAAATCAAATTTTCTGCCTTTGTAATCAGTGAGTTGTGTTTCAAAGAACTGAAGCTCTTTCAGAATTCAAGAGAAATGAATGTTATATCTCATTTTGTCCCATAATTTGTGAAATAAAACTGTTTATTGAAAGTAAGAACACCCTGAAACCTGTAAGAGAAAAAGGAAAGTGTTAACAAATGCTTCCTTGAAAGTCTGTCTTGAGAAAAAAAATTGTAAATTAATCCAAAAGAGAGCATTTCTACTAAAATCTTCAGCAATATAATCAAGAAAAAAGAAGAATGCATGAAACTCTGTAGCTAGGTGCCCATTTCTGCACTTTTTGAATAATTTTCTTGTATTTGAAATACTCAGACTAATATATATTTTTTTCTGTAAATAGCATATGTTATGTTTGTTTTACCTATAATTTGCCATTTTGACTGGAAGAACTTAGCTTCACAGTTCTGTCTTCTGGCAACTGTAAGCAAACTGTAGTAGATCACAAATAGTTAAATCCTGAGACAAGCAATAAGCAGATTGCAATGAAGTAATTCAGCCTATGAGATGGTGGAGTTTCTTCCTGCATTCTTTTCTGTGTAGCAAATTGTCCTGATTTATGTTTGTAGATAGGCAAGGAAAATATACATTAGTCATTCTTGATTTAAAACGTGGCTTGTAAATGGCTAAGAGATAAGTAGCTTTGTCTCTCCAGTGAAAGGAGTCATCTCATGCAAAACAACCTTAATAAGTTCAACTCTGTGCTATCTCCAGATAGTTTCCCTTCTGACTGTAGTACATACCTGCTCATTACGTAATCTTCAAATATAAAATATGACATATTTGAGAGCATTGGGGTAAAGAATATATTTCCAGAATTTACATCTGATGGTTTGAATATCCCGACACTTTTAAAATACTTTCCAGCTTCTAGAGAATAAGATCTTAACTCCTAATCCTCACATAATCACAGAATCAATTACGTTGGAATAAATCTCTGAGATCATTGAGTTCCACCTATGACCAAACACCACCATTTCAACTAGACCATGGTACTGAGTGCCACATCCAGTCTTTCCTTAAACACCCCCAGGGATGGGGCTCCAGCACTTCCTTAGGCTATTCCAATGCCCAGTCACCCTTCTGTGAAGAAATTCCTGATATTATCCAACCTAAACCTTCCCTGGTGCGGCTTGACACTGTGTCCTCTTGTCCTGTTGCTGGTTGCCTGGGAGAAGAGACCAACCTCCGCCTGGCTACAGATCCCTTCAGGTATTTGTAGAGCGTGATAAGGTCACCCCTGAGACTCCTTTTCTCCAGGTTAAACATCCCCAGTTCCCTCAGCTGCTCCTCATCAGAATTGTGCTCCAGACACTTCACCAGCTTCATCGGCCTTCTCTGGACTCATTCCAGCACCTCAATATCTTTCCTGAATTCAGGAGCCCAGAATGGGGAAAGTACAGCCCCCAAAAAACTCCCAACTTCTGTTTGCAGAAGTTTATTAATTTCATAGACTTTCTGGAAGCACCTCTAGCTACTGAAGTTGACACCAAAGTCACCAATGACATCCTGGCCTAGGATCATCACACTAGTTCCTAGTAGTCATGTTCTGCCTGGCTCCTCATCCAGTGCTGCAGCGAAACAAGGTCCTCGCTATCAGAGGAAGTAGTAAGACAGAGAAGCTGCTAACTTGTCCCTCTCACAGCCCCTCTTGCAATCTTAAATAGTATCCAGCACCAAGTTACAAAATCAAGCCCCAGGGATATTTTGGAGCAAAGTTTTGCAAAGTGAATTTGTGCAAAGTGCATCAGTATATTGCATTTGAAAGATATTTTACTCCTATATGATAGAAGCTGTTTGGTGTCAAGAAGTAGAAGAAAAAGAAACCTCAGGTATATCCACGTGTGTTAGCAAAATGAACAGTATCAGAGCCCACTTTTTGGTCTTTTGACCAAATGGAAGGATTTAGCTATGCCGTGCTATTAAGTTCTTACCTTTGAAATCAGCCTTTCAGATATGCTAAGTAGGAATTGCTGATGATTTATGTAGACAACCAAGATGTACACAAAACTTGTCTTGAAGTTTTCTAGCCAGGGCAGAGAGATGACATGAGCTGATTTAATTTAGTGATTTCATGATAAAAATGACACAGCTTCACTGGCAGGAGACAGGATAGTATTTGCTTAATCAACAAATACAAACTGAGAGCAAAAATTTTAAGGGAATTTAAAAAATTCTTTAAAGGTAGGTGATGAAATCATAAGTAAGTGAATTACCTACAGATAGAATCTAGAAAAAAAAATTCTCTACAATTCTGATCACAAGATGCCTTTTCAAACATGACTTTTACATAATTTAATGGGGATTCTGGTAATAATCTGAATTGTGCTTATTTATATTTGCAGAAGGGAAAAGTGACAGAGAAAGAACAGTTTTGGTTTGTGTGTGAGGGGGTGACATATTGATAGATTATTATGATAATTAATTATGATTTATTTTGTTGCAGTGTTAGAGCTGTAATCAAATATATATACCACCAGTATAAAAGCCAGATAATGTAATATATTATCTACTGTCTGTGGCAGATTTTATTCTTAAAAGTGCATGAGGGTTGTGGGACAAGCTATTGTGTACTTGTTTCTAGCTCTTAAGTTTTCAGCAGTGCATTTTTCTGACATGCATGAGTGATATAAGACTTTTACAGTGCAACAAAAAAAGATATAAATTTATAAATGGTGGGGAGGGATTTTATTTTATTTATGAATATTAGCAGTACTATATTTTCTGAATTTTTTTTTTGAAGAAAGCAGGAAATCTATACATAAGGCTTCATGCATTTCTCTCCCCATGTCTATAGATGAACCAGTTGAGTATTTACAGGTATATTGATGATCCAGAGACAAAAATATTTGTAGAATCATTGATGAAAAGCCATTTGGTAAGTCTTGGGTTTTAATAGTTATTTAGACATCATGATCAGTGGAGTGTGTTGCTAAAAACACTCCAGTAGGTTCCGTTTCTAAGTATTCATTTTAAATGGGAAAAAAAGATTGAAATTTTTTCTGTTGTGGTTTGTAAGTTAGAATTTGTTTTTTGGTTTGTGATTTTTTTTTTTTGTTATTGTTTTTGGGGAGTTTTATAGGGGTCTTTTTTCTGTCTGGAAATGAATAATTTCTGTGAATAACACTATCCTGTACAATGTCACTTATGTGAGTTAAAAGAAAATTATTTACCAAAATATCTTAAGCTAAATATTTCCTCATGTTCCTAAACTCTACTGGTTGTACTAATTTAGGCAATGTCAGAAGGTGTAACCTTCCTACTTGTACCATCCAGAGATTTTGAGCATTGTGAATGTCTTTTCAAGACTTGTAGCAGGCGTAGTTTGTCAGTAACAGTGTTAGTGTGGTTGGAACACAGCAGAACGTCTAAAGAACATCTTTTGCAGAGGTCAGTGTATTGTCTCGACCCTACACTCAGTGTGTTGGCACTATGTAGGGAAACATCCTGATCCTGCACTGGTTATCTGAATGCCACTAATGACACAGGATTTATTCATGTAATGTTCATTACATCTTTGATCCTTTAACAACAAGAGTCATTGTCTTAAACATCTCCTACTGGTTTATGAAACCTCTCAAAGACTTTTGCTTGCTCCCTGTGGTAAGGAAGGCTGCAACTTCGGAGGGAAAAAGATTTGCTTAAAGTCTCCATGAGGTTTGACTTGGTTCAGCCACCAAACACCCACCTATGTCTTGATCAATCCACTCTCCCTTGGGATGGGGAGAAAATACAAAGAGGGCAGAAGCAATGCATAGTAGCAAATAAAAAGGAGGAACTTATTCACTACCTGCAGTCAGGCAGATGTCCCTCCACTTCCTAGAGACCAAGGCCCCAGCGTGAGTAACAGTTTCTTGAGAAGACAAACACCACAGCCATGAATGCTCCCCTTTCCCTCTCTTTTCTCTAAGCTTTTCTTGCTGAGCATGACATCACACAGTATGAAATCTCCCTTTGTTCTCTCTGGGTCAGCTGGCCCACCCCCCGCCTATTTACTTACAAATATAGTTCCTTCAGCCTGTTTGTAGAAAAACTAATACAGTTCTCACTTTTGTGCATTTAGAAGAGGTATTTAACAATAAGGCAAAATTTATTCATTAATTATTTTATTCCAGTTGATTTGTGTTTTTCTTTATCTTCCACTTGTCCATTTCTCTGACTACCACATACTCCTTCCTTCTTCTGGCTCCTTTTCAAACCCTGAATACTTTTAAGGAGTCTCTAAAGGAGTGAAAAATACAGATAGTGGCTTCTCTTTGAAGGAGAAAGCAAAGCACATATTTTAAAGGAGATTGACTTGGAAACATGCAGAATTGCTGCTAACACCTGTCAGGAATGTAATGTTCAGCACCACCACATATCAGCCTATTAAAAAATACTTTTTTTTTTTTCTGTGTGTGAATTGAATTGCCAAAGAAAAGCAAAGCAAAACAAATAAGTAACTCCTAAAGGAAAAATAAAATCATTTAGGACTTGCAAAATTTGGGAGGTCAGTAATGAAAACTGTAAAGTACAGAAGTCAAAATCTGACATGCCTAACAATAAGATTGTCTGTGCAGTCTTTAATATGACTCCTATGTACACATTTTTTATGTTGATCTGTAAAACTGAGAAAGTTGCCTGTCACAGTACAGTTAGCTGTACTGTTTTGTCTTTACTACTCAAACTGGATGGTGCCTTTTTTCTGCATGATTTTGAACACATTCTGCAGACAGGGTTATTTATTTTCTACAGAACATAAGCACTTTTGCATAAATTAATTTTCCTCTACAATATTCTCTTTATTAAAATGAATTGAGGGACAGAATATTTTGGCATCCTATTTCATGTATGAGGGTTGTGAATTTTGCTGTCCTTGAGTCTCTGTTAGTACCAGATATGTTCAAAATACACATCTCCACAATTTAATTTGCATGAATGCAGAATATGTAAAACCCAGAAACAACAAATATATGGCTAGGGCCCTAAAAGTTTTGATGTTAAAAATGGGATATTTTAATAACCTGACAAAGGAATTCATTTGCAGAAGCAGGAATTCTCATGCTTTATTCAAATATTTTATTTACTTTTCTGGTCACTGTATGCTGTTTTCCAAATTGTTATATGCAAGACCCAAGTCCTATAGCAGGAGTCTGCTTTTCTACATGAACTGGCTCAGTTAAGTCTGATATACAAAAAATATTTGCAAATGGTAACTATTTAGTCCACTCTCCCTCTCAAGCAATTTTCATCCATTATATTTCTCTCTACACTGCCATATGTGATGGAGATCTGCTCTGCCTGGCAGTGTGCCCTTTCTGTCATTGATCCTTCTTTTCTAGTCCCTTGCAGTCACTGACATATCAGGTTATGCAACTGGTTCTGGCAAAGCTTGAAAGGAAAATTAAAAACTCTTACCAGAAAATCTGCATATAATTGAAAAAAAAAAAAAAACAGGCAAATTTTGAAGAATTCAAGTCCTTCTTGAAGTCTGGAATAAGAGCAGCAAGCTTCAAGAAATGTATAGAGCAACACTAATGCCAGTTTACTAGATGAGTTGGGATGAAAATGTAGTTGGCAGTTGTAGAGCAGAGGAGGCAGAGAGGAAGCAAATCTCTGGTCACTGTGGGACAGACAGTTATTTATGTTGTATGGTTGGCTCTTGGCACAGGAATGTCTTACTTCCTTCTCCTAGGAGAAGGTGACTGAGCATTGATGGCACAGTGTGGCTGCCTATGAGCTGGAGACAGATTAACCCCTGTACTGACGTCCCTTTTATTTTAGGGGCAAATCATAACTGTACATCTATTAGAGATGAAGAAGGTATTTGATATTATTCTAGAAATTAAATTATTTTTGCTAGTTTCGGAATCATAATAACCAACCTTGAAACATGCCTGAAATTTCCCCAAATCAAAAAGCAGAAAAACATCAAGCTCATTTAAACTATGGGATGCTAAACACTGCTCTTATGTCTTAAATTTTTCAAATCCAAAGCTACATATGATCAGATTCTCCTCTCCAGCAATATAAATGCAGGGCCAAAAAAACCCAAATTAAATCACCAAATTATTTGGAATGCTCTGCAGAAGCTAAGAAGGATGTACTTTTTTCCTATATGTGTCACGTGTGTCTGTGTGTCTCTGTGTGTGCGTCTGTGCGTGTGTGTGTGTCTGTGTGTGTGTGTCTGTGTCTGTGTGTGTCTGTGTGTGTGTGTCTGTGTGTTTGAGTGTCAGTGTGTGACTCTGTGTGTGTGTGTCTGTCTGTTTGTGTCTGTGCCTGTGTGTCTGTGTGAGTCTGTGTCTGTGTCTGTGCGTGTCTGTGTGTGTCTGTGTGTGTCTGTGTGTCTGTGTCTTTCTGTATCTGTGTGTGTGCCTCTGTGTATCTGTGTCTGTCTGTGTCAGTGTGTGTAACTCTGTATGGGCCCATGTGTGTCATTATGTCTGTGTCTTTCTGTATCTGTCTTTGTGTGTGTCTGTGTGTGTGTGTCTGTGTTTTTGTGCGTGACTCTGTGTGTCGGTGTGTGTCTGTGTGCCTGTGTCTGTCTGTGTCTGTGTGTGCTTGTCTGTGTGTGTGTATGTGTGTGTCTGTGGGCATCTGTGTGTTTGCCTGTGTATTGGTTCTCTGTGTGTGGGTGTCTGTATGTGTGTGGGTGTCTGTGTGTTTGTGTGTGTCTGTGAGTGTGAGTCTGTGAATGTGTGTCTGTGAGTCTGTGTGTCTGTGTGTGTGTCTGTGTGTGTGTCTGTGTCTGCGTGTCTCTAGATCTGTGTCTGGGTGTCTGTGTGCGTTTGTGTGTTTCTCTGTGTGTGTTTCTCTGTGTGTGTGTGTCTGTGTGTGTCTGTCTGTGTCTGTGTGTGTGTGTGTGTGTCTGTGTGTCTGGTGCTGTCTGTCTCTGTGTGTCTGTGTCTGTGTGTGTCTGGGTGTCTGTGTTTGTGTATCTCTGTGTGTGTGTGTGTCTGTGTTTGTGTGTCTGTGTGTGTGTGTGCACCTGTGTGTGTATGTGTGTGTCTGTTTTTGTGTCAGTGTGTGTGTGTCTGTGTGTGTGTGTGTCTGTGTCTGTGAATGTGTCACTGTGCGTTTTTCTCTGTCTGTGGGCGTGTATGTGTGTGTCTGTCTGACTGTGTGTCTGTATGTGTTTGTGTGTCTGTGTGTGTCCGAGTGTGTGTGTCTCTGTGTGTCTGTGTGTGTGTGTGTGCTTCTGTGTCTCTGTGTGTGTGTCTGTGTGTGTGTCTGTGTGTGTGTCTGTGTGTGTCTGCATTTGTCTGTGTCTGTGCGTGTTAGTGTGTGTGTATGTGTGTGTCTGTTTTTGTGTCTGTGTGTGTGTGTCTGTGTGTCTGAGTTGTGTGTGTGTGTGTGTGTGTCTGTGTTTGTGTGTGTGTCTTGTGTGTGTGTGTGTGTGTGTGTGTGTGTGTGTGTGTCTGTGGCTCTGTGTGTGTGTATTTGTGTCTCTGTATGTGTGTCTGTGTGTGTCTGTGGCTCTGTGTGTGTCTGTGGCTCTGTGTGTGTCTGTGTGTCTCTGTGTCTGTGGCTCTGTGTATGTGTCTCTGGGTGTGTCTGTGTGTGTGTCTGTGTGTGTCTGTGTGTGTCTGTGTTCTTTTCTGTGTGTACTATGATGCTTCCATTGTGATTCATCTCTGGTCTTTGTTCAGACTCCCAGTTCTCTAGAAGAGTTAAATGATTTAATATTTTTCTGAAATTTATCCACTGTACCAAATGCTCTGCTACCTTCTTTAATTTCTCCTATTTAGGCTGCCACAAATTTCCCTTACAAAGCTGTAAATTTGGTGGTTTGAGACTTTTTTTATTCTATTTTTTTGGGTAAATCTTAATTTTTTCAAACCATGAAATCAAATGTTCAGTTTTGCAAATTTGCTGCCAATTTGGAAGGAATAAGTTTCAAACAGATACCGCCTTTCTCATTGTTTTGTCATTTCTCTGTGACTACTACTGCTATTGTTATTTATATGTGTACACCTATTTATGTTTCAAAACATATTGTTAATTATTATCCATGTTTGTCTCCAAGAATTCAATGAGTTATTTGATGCATCAAGACTGAACAGACTGCACAAGATAACCTTAGCTTTGGTTATAGATTTCTTAGTTCCCTGGTATGACGGACTTCTGCCACCAAACTGAAAACCTGAAGAGCAGCACATATCCTATTGCTTCCTTTTAGGCATCAAGACACAAAACAATGGCTTATGCATTAAATAGCACAGAATAAGTTTTGTGCCCTGATACCATTACAGATTTCTGAAGTGACATGCAATCCATATAAACATTCCTTTTATAGCTTTTCATGAGTTCAGTGTAGGTTTTCTGTCACTCTGAAAAGAACAAGTGTGGGCAGGTGCTGTGCACTTTTCTTTTCATGGCTCTGCAGATGCTTTAAAGCTTTCCTTTAATGGAACTGCACAACAGTATGTAGTGGTGCTGTGAACACCTGGCGAGTAATTAAAGCCACGAGGTTCTGTTCTTGACATAAACCAGTCTCATGCTAAGCCCTGCAGAACTGAAAGCCCACATGCTGCATTATTGCCTGCACAGTCTCTTCCAACGACAGTGCAGTCATAGCCCTTCAGACAGACTGACGCTTTTCATCTCAGTGAGTGATGGGAAAACTCACCCGCATCTTAGGGTTTGTCATGTTTATATATTCATCCAAGAAGGCCATGAACTGTGGATAGAGGTCTCTTGATTCTGTTTTTAGACAGATTTTAGGCTCATTACTAGCAAATATAACTCAAATTCTTCACATTCCATTCTGCATCGCTGGCGGTTAAAGTCTTTACCTTACAGTTAGTAATGAATCAAACAATAATTTTATATCAGAAAGGGCACTGGTTATCTTAATACCCACTTCCATGACAGTAATGTTTCTCCTAATGTACTTGGATGGCACAATCACCATTACATATCTTGTTAATACATTAATTGAACTTTCTTTTGTGAATAATACATATATGTTATTAGCTCATTTTAAGGATAAGAGATGAACATTCTAAAAAGCATATGTAGAATAATAATAATAATTTTATATTTGACTAAACTCTGCATTTTGAAATTTGGACACATAAAAATAAGTTCTTTATAAAGAAATTTTCAAGACAGGAATGGTTTTGGTATATTCCTAAGATCTTTTTTTTTTTTTTTTTTTTTAACAAGCTTTATCACTCTTCGGCACTGTGAGTGTTAGTAATGAAAATTAAATTATGCTTGACAAAATAGATAAATTGCTTTTAACGACCCCTTGCATTTAAAATTTTACACTTTGTTGATATAACTGTGTTGGTTTGCTTATCTACTAATATGCAGCATTAAGCAATTTCCTTTGTTTATTTCCCTCATTAGTGAGTTAGCAATTAGTTAGTGCCTCATAATGCCGTATAAAACAAAAACATTGATGTACGCATCTGACTCTCTTTCAAGCAAATGTTCTAGAACAGTGTAAAGTGGCTTATTGTCTGCTTTGTTTGTTGGCTTCAAAGAATTTTGGGAATCCAGATAGTCATATTGAAATTACAATTTGAAGACATTTTGGTGGATAATATTATGCAAAAAAATAAAGGATTTCCTTTTCTTAAAAGGAAAATACATTTTCTGTCATTTTCAGAAATTTAGGCAGGGAAGCTTAGTCTTCCAAAATTTATCAATATGAAAATCTGACAAGGATTTAAGAAATATACATCTGATAAGCTTAAGATAAGAGCTCATCTATTTGTCTGTGTTATTTCTTTTAATTTATGGGTAATTGAAAAGGTGTTAAAAGAAAAGCAACAAAAGTTCCCATGTACTCTCAAGTTCACAGGAACTTTATTACCATGCAGATTTACTCAGTCAGAATCACTGCTGATCTCTCTGAAATGTTACAGGTCCACTTATCACTAGTTCCCAGGTGACCGATCTGCAATTTATTCATATCAGAAACCATTTTTCCTCTGGCCACTCTGATTCTAATGTGGGCTGTATATCATCAGGCAATGACAAGAACAGAGGGATTGATCTCTCCTGGCATAATAAGCTTATTTTTATCTTCAACTTTGCCTTTGTATTAGAGGAGATATTATAAGCTGTCTGACACTTCTTTGGAGATGTATACACAGAAGAAACTCCCAGCAGCTTCAGGGAGTGAGTTATGCGTGCTCAAGCAAAATTGATGAAAACACTTCATAATAATCTTTGCAAAAACCCAAACTTTTAATAGGAGAAATTTTCTGTTCCTAACCCAGAAACTTTCAGCAAATGTTCTTCTCCACACATGAGGTACTCAGGTAAATTGGCACACGCTGACCTGGATTCAGGGACAATGGCTGTAATCTGTCTGAAAAAAGCCCAGTAGGCTGTACAGAGGCTTCATGTCAATCAGAGAAGGAAATGGAAGTTAAACAAGCACTGCTAGATTTTTGTGCTTTTTCTTTCCTCATGCTCTGTTTGTTTAACCAGCAGGGTGTCACCAGGTGGATGTTAGTGTTCGTGTACAAGGCTTTCACAGAGATTGATGTTCACAGCAACAGCTGAGTTCATTTACAATGCCGTTCTCTGAAAGCCTTGCTGAATAGATTCCTAAAGACAGTGATTTACTGTCTGTCTTTTCCTCTTTTATTATATTCCACCACCAGTGATGCCTATTCTTATTTGATGACTTCAGTATCCTTGCTCAAAGGTGCTCATACATTTTCAAATTCTGTTACTGTTAGAAAAGGGAGAGAAGGAAGAAGAATGATTGAGCTGTCTTTGAATAGTTGCTGGGCTCTTGCTGTCCTGTAACCATTGTAACATGCTGCATTGTCTCAGGGTTACTGGGAGGTGTGAACAGCAAAAAACTTGAAAGAAAAGAATGCAGCTTCTGGAGAGGTCCTTCTACCATGTAGTCTTTACTATCTCCTTTCCTATTTAATATGGTTAAGTATAACATGACAAGTGAGGATCAACACTGGATAGAATTTAAATCACTGAAGATTAAAAAGTTTCAAATCACTGAAGATTAAAAAGTTTCAACACTTATTAGGAACTTAAAATTGTTTGTCCCAAGATAATGTCCTAGCAGCCTTTATTTCTGAACATTTTATTATCTTCAGCCCTAGATATGGTGTATATTCCTTCATTCAGTTTGCAGATGGTGGATGAAACTGGCAGACTTGAGCAAAATTTTCTGTTTGTACCATTCAGCATTTAAATTCTTAAACCTTGGAAAAACAAACAAGCAAACAAACAAACAAACAAAACCCCCACAAAATCCCAACAAAAAGCCTTCCATTCAACTACAGGTTTGTTTTGTTTTGTTTTTTCCTGGTAATTTTCCCATTGATGAGATGGCTGGTGGTTTTGATGCTAGGATAGGGGATCAAAAAGAAACTAGAAAATAAACATAATTAGTACATGAGCATATGAAAATAAAGATATTGAAATGGTCCAGCTTCTAGATCTCCAAGGGTCTCATATGAAAGTAAACATATATTCACCAAGAAACTGAACCAAAATCTGTTGAAATCACCAAGATTTTTTCTACTAATGTATTGGGATTTTGGAGAAGGTTTGAAAATCTCTCTCAATTTAGCAGCAATGCCATGAACCCATTAAATGTCTAAATTACAAAGTGTAATTAAGAGTGTACGTACTAATTTCAGTAACAAAAATTATAATCTTGTTCACATCTTTGTTTCAATTTCTTGTATTGTAATTTCACTCATTTAAATGTTATAAAATTTAAAGTAAAGATATATAGTGGAAGAGAGATACAGGAGAAATGTAGAGCACGCTGCTGCTTATAGGTTAGAAAGATCCACCCTGTAACTGAGATTTGCCAAATGTAATGCATATTATGTCATTTTTGTCTGTATTCCAGAAGGAGAAATATGCTCATTTTAGTTTTCTCAGATAGAAATTGCAAGGAACTGTTGTGAGAAACTTTTGTAAGTATCAAGAATCTGGATGAATTTCCCAACAAAGTGAACTAAAATCTTCACGTTAGGTGGATCTGCCACTTAATTGAACTTCCTTCCTTTATAAAACATGAAGAAAAATGTATAGAAAAGGTGGGAGACATCTCTGTATCAAAGATGATGCTGATAGGAAGGGAATCCTCAAAGTCTAATGATCTGTTGTCAGAACTCTACTCTGTGTGAGCCTTTATTTTACTACCACCTCCAGTTTTAGCTTTCTATGAAAGTAGAAACATGAAGAGAAAGGATGCAGTCTTGGCACTGTGTAATTGCCCTGACTTTCTTTTCAGGGTAACTTGCATGCTCTTCTTTTTTTTCCCTTTGCATTCAAGAGCTTGGCTTCCTTTTTCTCCTTCCCAACTCAAGCTGAGGCATGGATATTAATAAACAGAATGAAGTTTGCATTGCTTCTGCTTGTGCATATATAGAAGAGGTTAGTCTTATAAGCAGCTGTCACCTTTATCTGCTGTCAATGCCTCCTCCAGAAAAAATCTAACCCTAAGGTTACTAAAGACAAAATCAACTAATTTCTCATCATAAACAGTAGAAAAATATATGAGAAAAGAACACAGTACTTAGCAGTTTCAAAAAAATCCAGTCTTCTAATCCTGGTAGCACAGATGCATATCCTAAATAGTCAGAAAATCAAATATTGTTCCTGTTAATGTTTTGTTAAGAAATTTTGACAACAACGCACATTTGGCCAACTCACAAATAAAGCATGTCTTGTCCTTTGAATTGTGGATGGTTTGTACTATGCTAGGAATGACAACAATTACAGAATTTGCATGTGTCTGCCAACAGAACAGATGGCTTTGTAGGTGGAGGACAATGGAGAAGAAAGGAATAGAAAGGAAACACTCAAATGAAATCCAAAATAAAAAAGAAATCTTAACCAGATCCTGATATGCAGTATAGTAAAGAACTTGATTTGAAAATATTGCAGTAGAAGGGGAAGTAAGAAGATTGTAATGAATTTGAGATGATTTTTGAGAAAATATTGGAAGTGGATGGCCATGTTTCTACCACATTAAATTATGAATATTCCTTAGTCCTCTCCTCTGCTCAGAATTATATTGGTGTAGCTCATTCCATCTTAATGTCTATGCTGCAGTCCAGGTTTTGACCATGAAGGCATATGAAGATACAATATGGAAAGTTAACTTGTAGAAACTGGTTTTATAATGTAATGCCAAAGTGATCAAAAAATTATTGAAATAGTTACTATAGTCATGATTTTGAATAGCTAAAAAAGCTAAGGCATATTCATAGTCCCATTTCTTTTACCCTTATGCCTCAGTGGCCACCTATTCAATCAATGGCACAGAGCACATGTACACTGGTACTGACATTTTCCTACAGCAGAAACTGTTTTTCTCTTACATCTCTGATATACACTTTGAACATACTGAGCAAAAATGTATCTGTGTCCCATGCATTTCATAGTCTATGAAACAAACAGATTTCTGTGTGTAAATGAAGAACAAGACACAGGGAAGTATATGATGTGATATGAAACTGAGTAGCAGTAGTAGAAGACAGATACCACAGCACATCAGTAGCTGAAATGCTACCTTTTAAATTTTTGTTTTATTTTATTTTATTTTATTTTATTTTATTTTATTTTATTTTATTTTATTTTATTTTATTATTTTATTTTATTTTATTTTATTTTATTTTTAAACTACTGGAACAAAAAGAAATTTCAAAAGAAAGATTTTAGTGGTAGAATGAAATAGATCTGCAGAAATCCAGGGTGACCTCTCCCCATGTATGACAGACAGAATTGGAATAAGTGAACAAAGATCAATGAATTGAATATAGAAGTATAGACAATTAGAACTGTGACTTGACCTCAATACTAAACAAAAGACAAAAAGAAAGGTGAATATCAGCTAAGAAATACTATGAAAAGAGCTGTGGTAAGAAAGTGAAAAAAGAAAACCACATTCTTTTTTATCCACTAAGCACACAAATGATTGACAGAATTTCCCTTTAATTCAAAATACTGTTAACAAATGACAGTAGGGCAAACCCTATGCTAATAAAAACTAAGTTTTTCAATAGGGTGATTTGCCCTTTTGCGACAAAATCAGAGCTAATGTAATTTGGGACAAATTCTACATGCTTGATGACTTCTGAACTTCTTATCCATCACTGAATCAAATCCATATTTGAGACAAATTATTTTACTTTTATTAGTATTTGTTGTAAGTTATATTTTTCCCCTTGTTTTATTGCCCCTGTAAGTACCTGTAGGTCCAGTTTGTTCTCCTGACAGCATTCTTTAAAGTCTAGTCACTCTGCATGCCCACACTATCTCACTCATCTCATCTCATTTCACCTTGCCAGGCACTTCTATGTGACTGCAAAGGGTTTTTATTGTAGACGGAGGATTTCACACTGAAGATTGCTTCTTGTGAATTCATCCATGAAGTGTTTTTTTTCCTTATATAGCTATATATTCACATTCAAATTAGTCATTTTGCTGGGGCACCAGAAAACAGCACAGAAGCTAAAAATAAATTCCCATTGTCCCAGACTATCCCAGGTACTGGGACTTATTAGGACAGAATTCATTTGCTTAATTTTCTATTTTTCATTGTATTTCTTTTTTCTTTTTTTGTTTCTTAGTATCTTTGCTTTCAGATCTTTTGTTTTATTTTATACTGGAAAATTTATATGTGAGACCCTTCAACAAGAAGAAATTGTTCTTTCAAATTTTGTTGAAGATTTTTACTATTTTTGTGGACATTTCTGTCTCCAATCAGATGTGATTTACAATGACTTGCCATTATTTTTCAGATTCTGTTTCCAGCCTTCATGATGGCTATCTTTGAGACAAACAACTTTTTCAAATATCCTTCAAGACATGGTCCTTAAGGAGAAAGGACAAGAGAGAGAAATTGTCTAAATTAGCTCTCATATTACTAAACAAATGTGTTGTTTCTGTTCCTCATCAAACTGTTCATGAGTTACAACACTGGTCAGAAAAATCAGATTCAAAGCCATAAGAGGTGCCAAAGTACTAGGGGACATCACAGTCTTTTGTGCCAAGACCAAAGGCACGGAGTGAGATGAACTTAGGAAGAGATCAAAGAGCTGAAAAGAAGGACCTTCTATGTCTCAGGTTTATACTATATTACCAAAGAGGCTTTCAGCTCGTTCTTGGAAATCAAGTAAGGAATGGTTAAATGCGGACAGTCAAGGAAAGTTATGCATACTTCTTCCACTAACAGAAGGTGTGCTCAACACAGAAAGGAATCAGATGATATCCACAGTTCAATATGAATTTAAAGGTTTCTATACTTAGGCAAAAAAATGGTTGATATGTATTTCTACAGATAAAAATTTAAAATCCCAATACCTGCCACTTCTCTTTCCAGTAAAAATCTCAAGTGTCCTCTAATGATTTAAAAAACAAATTCTCTGTATTGAAGCACAACTGTTGAAAAGAACTCTGCATACTGAGATCATGTTGAGAGAAATGTGCATCCATGTTCATGTAATATTTTCCTTTAATTTGGATTTTGCAGAAAGATATTATTGCCAAAGTTATTTTAAATCTGAAAACTGTTCAGCCATCTGAGCTGGATTACTGGATAAAATAAATAATTGGAAATATAAGAATATTATCATATTGATGTGAGAATAAAATTCCTACTGAAGGTATTTTTAACATTTCTTTGGTTTCATATTGTGCTTACTTTTATATTTAAAACAGAAAAGACACTGAATTAATTCTTAAGAGATGCAAGCAGAGGTGTTTGTAGAATCATTAGGAGACTGTAAACACGGTTAGTCACAATATGATCTCTAGTACATTTGTGAAATATTGGAGAATTTCAGTGAAGTTGAGTTAGTAGTAGAATCTGTCTCACGGACTTTTTAGGATTGTTTTCAAAGATTTTTAGGATTTTTTAAGGATTGTTTTCATAACAATTACATTTTTTGAATTCATTGTCTCCTCTCAATTAGATAAAGTGAATAAGATCATTCCCATATCTTCAATTTTCAGATCCTACGGCATAGGATCCATCTACAATTTTCCATCTTCCTTTGTTGCCACAAAAAAATGGATGTCCTGCATGCTTACCACTGGCCACATGATAATCCAAAAGGCCCCTGTAAATATTTGAGCATACATTCATAGTTAGAGTACCAGAAGAACGATGTGCTTACACAAGTGACTCAAGCAGCAAAAATATACTTGAGCCCGAATCAAAAGATAATAGCCCTTACCTATTTGTTCGCCTTTAATTCCTCATATATTCAAAAGCAATCTTGAAGGTGCTTCAGGGCACTGCAAATGTTTATGATTGATTTTGTATTTAGCCCTTGTGTATATACATGTATATATATATATACATATGTGTGTGTGTATCTATATATATCAACTAAGACTGTATTTATCATATTATTAATATATTTCCATACATTCTGCCCATTATAGCTCTTTATCTCTCTCCGTGATTCTAAACACATGCTGACATGTGTATTTCACAAATATTACATATTACATGTTTTCATTCCCTTTTCTGGGCACTTGCACAAACCTCAGGACAGTTAAAAGTATAATTTGTTTAATGAAAATAGTCTTATATTTGAAAAAGTACTCATTTGAAAACACATCCATTGTCTACCAGAGTTTCAAGAATGTATCTTTATTTTCTTTAAGGAAAGTCTCTCTCTCTTTAAAGGTCAAGTGTTAAACGGTTAATGGTATTGATTTATAGCTAATAGTCACTTCATTTCTGTTGTGGGAACTCTGAGGACTGGTTTGGTCTCCTAGCTGTGATAAAATGTAGGTTAAGTATGTAATTTATTATTTGTCCCTCTGTGATTAATTGATAATTTACAATGCTGATTACTTAACCATCCAAAATATTAACTAGCAGCCAGCTAAACAATAGCACTGGGTTAAATGGTTTTAATACCAATGATCGAGTGGTCACTGAAAGGAAGAAATCTTCTTAATTGAAGAGCTGACTTTAGATTTTGCTGTCAATGCTCCCTGTTAACCTCACCTTCCTACTTGCTGCTGAAAACTCAGAACTGATCTGGCATTTCACCCAAATCAGCCTTTTAAAATGCTGGAATCAGGACTTTAGTTCAGCAAATGCCTGTATTGTTTCAAAATCCGTGGGAAATTCCACATGGCCTGGAAAATGTTTTGTAACACTGTCAAAAGTTCTTCTGTATGCAAACAAATAAGACTGCAGTTCACTGTGTACTGGTCAATCAATGTAACAATTCAAAATAATACTGCAATGATAGCCATACGTACTGTCTGCTATGTAAGGGAATTCATTATCATTCAAATATATGTCCAAAAAGTTCCACTTGTATCATCTATAGTATCCGTGGTGAAAAAAATTCCTGCTTCACACTGGGCATTGATGTTTCACTTTCTTAATGAGTATTGGGGAAATTCTCCTCTTATTGTGGGGTCAGCACAATTCAGAAAAGTGTTTTACTCACTTGCTCTGTGGATTGAAGATTTAATGTCCTTTAATGATCAACGAATTTCTGCTATGATAATTGTTTTCTCATGTTTATTAAAAAATAGTATTCAATTTCTGTATATCTCTGTTTACTGAAGAAAGAAAATTTTTAAAATTACATTACCGATGCTGTTTTTGTAACGGCATTTTACTGAGTTAATAAGCATGTCCTGAACTTAATTATTGTGTTGTGAAACACAATGGAACTTATGATCACATGTTCTGTGCTTTAGTTGATTGTAGTGTGTTGTGTACATCTACCTGCAGTAATTTAATGCATTGTGTAAATGCACCTTCAGGAGAGGGAAGTGCTCCTAAGAAAGGAGCCGAGTGGGCAGTGAGACTGCAGTAAGCTGGTACTTTGTGTTTCACTTTGGTTTTCCTAATGAGGTTACAGTGCTGGCTGGAACATGCTGCTAACGCTGCCAAGGTTGTGGTTTACATCCCCATACAGGCCACTCATTAAAGAGCAGGACTCAGTGATCCTTGTGGGTCACTTCCAGATCAGAATATTCTGTGATTGTGTGATAGTCTAAAGTGACAATGGCACCAGACGGACCTGATCAGTCCAGGGCTGCAGTAAAAACCTGGTAATGCAGAGGTGAAATTGCTGAGTAATGCAGCAAACATCTATAAATCCTCATCCTGAGTAGCTACACTGTTTCAATCTAACCCAGTCATGTAATAGTTACTAACACTGCATGGGGAAAGCTTGACTAACACTTGTTTGTACTCTTCAATCACAAATGATGCTACTCATTCAATGTCATCATCAACTAAATGTAAAAATAAAAAATAAAAAATAAAAAAACAAAACCAAAACAAAACCCAGAGTTTTAGAACCTTTATCTATACTTTAAATAACACAAGTTTGGAAACTATTGCTGCACTTTATGAAATCAAATAGTATGATTGTTATGTTAAAATGCTAAAAAAATCAGTTTGATACCCTTACCCAAGACAACTAGCAATTGCAGTCCATACTACATTACTTATCTGAATGTCTTCAATTTAGCAATGTCCTCAATCAAGCACTTAATCAGCATTTCTTCATGACCATTTTGCTTGGTTTGTGAGCAAAACTTAAAAGCTGGAAAAAACACCCTATATCAGGCCAAAGGCAAGTTCATAATAGTATATTTATTGAATAGATCCGTGAAAAGATGTCTCTCTCTCAAATATTTGGTGTGATAACTTGGCCATTCATCTTCTTAAGTAAGCCCTGATTCATTTTTTAGCATATCCTAAATCATGGGAAATGTTTATTTAGTGTTAAAAAATAAAGTTTCAGCACATTGTAATACTGCAGGTAGAACAATAGCTATTCTTTAATATTGAAGAAATCCAGTCATGAAATAAAAAGATGCTACCTCAGAAAGCATCAAAACACATGACATTATTTCTCTTTGGGACTGATATTTAAGTTACTATATTCTGTATGGTAATTTTTTATTACCTGTCCAACTACTTTTTAAGTTTTTCCACTTGGAGAGGTGCATTTATGCACATAAGCTGTTCAGTTGCTCACACTAGTTTTGTTACAAATATTAAATCAAATATTTTTTTCTTAAGCTGTGCTAAGTTCCTGGCCATGCATAAAGGTGTAGGAGACAAGATCATACCCAAACCACACTAAACTGGATATAATTAATAGTAAGCATGAATTATAGCAGTGTGAAAAGACCTAAAGAAGTCTGTAGAAAACCTACATTAAATAGACTTTGAACATAATTTCCCACTGAAATATTGTTAACATTATTTACAGATACATGTGTATAAAAATAGTGTACTTGTCAGAGTACATGGAAAACTTACTACCTCTGAAT
Organism: Emberiza elegans; assembly: GCA_024865655.1. Lineage (NCBI taxonomy): Eukaryota > Metazoa > Chordata > Aves > Passeriformes > Fringillidae > Emberiza > Emberiza elegans. Next base: position 45,503,332 of record JALJVW010000139.1, read on the forward strand.
AGTGTCCTTCTACAACTTGCAACTCATTTCTGTAATTAGCTTGATTTCCATGCAGCCCTGAATAATTTATAAGCAATTTTAAAAAAGGCAAGGAAAAGGTCATCTATTGCTAAAACACCCTTTTATTTAGTTTTTTTAAAATATTACCATGATAATATTTATCCATATGGAAAAATTTTAAAAAGTATCCAAAAAACAAACATTGGGTTCATTATGATGCTAGTTTATTTTTTCTCTTATTGCTTTGAAACAGGAATGGTAAAAGATGCTGAAAAGGATTAATGGCGTATATGCAAACCAAAATATGACATGAGAGTCAACATTGACTTTTGGGTTTGATCTGCTGGTGACCATCTGTCCACCTTTGTGCTTGGAGAAATAGAGGACTTAACTGCAGCAGTAGATAAATTCTGCATCCTGTTGGCTTACTGCTTTCACTAAATCTGTGATTAAGTGATTAAATCTATATTCAGGTACACAGAACTCACTCACTCCTCTTCATTGTTTTGTTTCTGTTTAACCTCAAACTTGCTTTCCACCCCCATATGTCACTAGAACTGCTTTGTAAACTCCTACAATCTTGAATTTTATTTTTTTTTCAAGGGGGAAGTTTGAGCTAAGAGGGGCTTTTCCACCATATTGTCTTTGTCTTCTGGTCCATCAATCTGCTACAGCTTTTGGTTTCAGTGGAAAAATGTGGAAAAAAAGTTGGCTGCATTATGGTCATAATTAATGACATCAATTAACAAGAAGAGAAATAAAAGTCCTTATCATTTTCCAGTGTTTCTGCATGATGTGTTGGCTGACTAAATGATAATGTCTGAGGTCAGACACAGAGAGCCACAAAGATTCATTTGTTATAGCTCTGTTATTATCCAGTAAATGACAATGTGGTGTGAGTATACTTTGAAATTAAATAGTGGTATGGTCAGTCGCTGGAACATAGGCAGACATGACATTGATTCCACAGAAGAATGGAAAAAAGATAATTTTCATAAAATGAAATAGGATTACTTGCCATTACCCTTTTCAAATTGAGGAGAGCAAGTAACTGCTATAATAGCTCAGGATTCTAAAATGCAGTAGTCAGTGACGTGCAGATGGCCTTCTGTCTTCTACAAACTGAACATCTCCCTGCAGACAGCTCTGAATGTGGACTTCAGACCTCTTCTGATTCTTTCAGATAATGGTGTCTAAATATTACTGCCATAAAATAATGAATGAAATTCAATATTAAACAATCTTCCACTCATGTGTATCTTGAAGTTCTATTAATTCTCCATCAGAGGACATTTTCTCTAAATAATAAAAATAAAAATAAAATAATTGGCATTATAATTGGATAATAAAATCAATAATTGGCATTTGGAATAAATTGAGATTAAAATGGGATTTAAAACCATATGTAGAACAAAATTGTTTGGGTTTGAAGTCACCCAAAAAATCATCTAATCCACCATGGTCAGAAACATCTCCCACTATACCAGGTTGCCCAAAACTCCATTCAAACTGGCCTTGAACATTTCCAGGGATGGGGCATCCATAACTTTTTGCAACCTGTTACAGTGTCTCACCACCCTCACAAAAAAAAAAAGATATTTGTATTCAAAATATATTCAGAAAGTAGATAGGTACAATTGGCATAATGATGATCAATATCATGTTACAGAGTTTAAGGATTATTTGTTTGAATATACTCAATAACAATAATAATAAAATAATAATTATTGAACTCTCATTTTTTTATTACCTTTGTGAAGTGTTTCATCTTGACTATAAGTTTTTCAGGTTGGATGTAAAAATAGAAAACAAAATAAACATTAAAAAAAAAAAGAAAAAAATTAAATTAATCAGATTAAAAGAATAGAAGAGCTCCCTTGGCCTACTCTGAGTAACTAATATGGCATGTAAGAAATAGAAAAGGCTTTAACCAGAAAAAATGTTGAGTTGTTGAGACTATGATGCTCAAAAGAACTACAGAAAAGTTACGTGTATAAAGTAGAGAGGTGATGAATTAATAGCAAAACAAAGCCAAGTCTCAAGAAAATGGAAAGCTAAAAGAAGCAGAAAAAGCAATATCCATATTCAACTGCAGTGCAGCAGAAAGGAGCCTGCAAAATGAGAGGCTTAGCTCCTGGTCACCTACTGTGAGGATCTGACCCAGGAAACTGCTGATGCTAGAGGTGATCAAGCAGACAGTTTAGTTATTAACTGCCCTGGTGTTACACATGCCCAGTGGGAAAAAATCTCTCTTGACAGGTGGGTGATATTTTTGTCTCTCTTCACTTTGAGGGATGATATCTGAACTTCTAGATGAGGACCTTAGAAAGCTCCATAATTTTCAGTTTCTAGAGGAAAATAAATGGGTATATTCAAGAAAAACAAAGGGACATTAAAAAGTAGTGATGATCCACTGGGCTGAATGCTAGAGGAGAGACAATTTAACTGCTGCTACCACTCAGTAAAAGCAAGAATAATCCTTAATGCAAAAACATTAGAGCATCAAAGTGAAACGTTCTGCAAATGCATAGAACACTCATTTAGTACAGGGATTCAGTGCCCCATACAGAAAGGAGCCTGAGCAAGCAATGGATCATAAAAAGTGATCAAGAATCTATATTAATATCTAAAGTACCAATATACAAATATTCAGAAAGCAGGAATGAATATGCCCAGATACTACAGATCACTGAACAGAATAGCTTCTGGATTGCATCACTACAGAGCAATGTGCAAAACTCAAGTAAACCCTGTGACTAATGAACTCATGCCTAAATCCAAAAATGAACAACTGTGTAATCAATGTGACAACAATGAGTCAACAGGAGTGAAACTTTCCACACCGGTATGCCAAATAATAGATGATTCAGAAAAAGATTTTTTTAACTGAAATAAATTATGTAATACTTATATCCTCTTATATTTTTATATTAATTTGCTACTTGCTTTAAAATCAAGTAGGAATAACCATTGCTCACCTTAAGATGTGAGAAAAGAATATCTGAGTCGTAATCATTTTCCATTGGAGTATAAACTGGAATTCAACAGTGAACCGGTCTCCCTCAGAGTTACTCCCTGATCTCTTGGCAAGCCACTTAACCCTTCAAAACCACAGTAAAATGAGAATAATAGAACTTCTATGATCTGTTTGTGGTTTTTTGATAACAGATCTGTTATACACATACATGCATAAAAATATTTAGACTTAATGTTCTGAAAAACTAGCCTGCCACCATGGTACCTGACAAGGCAAAAGTAATGTAATTAGAGGGGAAATATGTTGATGTTTGGTAGCACAGAAGGGCATTATTGGAGCACATTTGCATATGTTGTGCATGTTTAAGAGAGACTGGTGTTAAAGAGTAAACTATACATTTGACTAGAGATAAGGTTGTAGTTTTCAACCTACATAGAAATTTAGGCTGGGTCTGCCTAAATGTATCTGAGTATGTTATTAACTAAAACCAATGGCTTTTAGTATTATGCTAAAAGGCTCAAACCCAAAATCAGAAATAAGAAACCTATTGCAAGCATGTCCTGCAATTGGGGATTTAAGAAGCAGTTGAAACTCTGGTGAGCTGAGCAACTTTTCACTTCAGCATGTGATGCACCCTTGCACAGGAGCTGAAATAACAAAATCCGTAGGCAGGTCTGTGGGAGTTATTTTCACTGTCTTTTGGTGGCAGGCATGGGAAGAGGGACAGGTGCGTGGACTGAGGAGAAGCTTGAAAAAGCAATTTATAGTGCCCTATCACATCAACTATTCAGATCTCAGTACCAACAAAACCTAAAAATATGAGAGAAGAAAGGCTATTGTGAGAGGAGAAAAGTAACCATCTGTCATTGCTGTGGCTTTCTGGAGATGGAGATTATAAATGGGGTTAGTTCCATTGTTGAAATTAGGTGTTCTTTTCTATTAACTTTCTAATTAGTGCTTTTCTCTACCAGTTAAATCAATATTGTTTAACAAACTGCTTGGATCCCCCTGACAAAGAGGAAAATTAGTTCGATGGGAGCCTGAATTTTAATATCATTGCCCAAAATTCAGAGAATTTTGCCAGAGCTTTGAGCCAGGACTTTTTGTGCTGACATTTAATTTCAGCCCAGACCTCATTCTTGTCTATCAAGTCAGAAAGGAACAAAACCTTATCTGAATACCACTGCAATAGGAAAAATCTCAGTGTGCCAAAATGTGCATAACAACATCTGTATTTGTTTGGTCATGCCCCACCCTGCAGATCCTCGCGGATCTTCACTTCCTCCACACTGATGAAGCACTTGGAATGAATTTGGTGGAATAATACAGCTGAAAAGACTGGGGAGGTCAGGCTGACTGTGTGAGCCTTGAGTGTGCTGCCGAGCTTAGATAGCAGTCTGAGGAGAGTCAGGGAAAGCAAACTTTCTGCAGAGGTATTTGGAGTGACATTGAATTTTCTCTGAACTGCTTTGTTTCTGAGCATTTAACAAGTATAAGAGATCCATCTATCCAGTGAGCTTTCCAATTAGTAAAATAAACAACTCAGGAGCACTGGAAATCAAATTTGTATTCTTTGATAAGTACCAAGAAAATGTGTTACAATTTATTGGTGATCTGGTTAAAAGCCTTTCTCTCTGTCCCTGGTACATAATAGAGACACATACTTAAAAAACACTGTCTGGGAAGCTTATTTCAAAATGAGGAAGATAGCTGTTGGCAACATAAAATATCTTTTCTTGTATAAAGATTCACTGCTTCCATTCTTTCCAGGGGCAATATAAAAGAAACCAAGAGCACCATCTTCTAGAAAAGGAGGAGTCCAGCAAATTGTCACACTGCTTGATGTATTTCTCCTCTCACCTCAGGACTATCTACTACATAATTGGCAATAAATTGTTGTTACTTCTTACTATGGCAAATTCCTTTGTGACTTTTATGGGGTTGGACAGACAGAGGTATAGAGAAAATAAGAAACCCAGCAAGCATAGTGCTTAAGTATATCAATAAAAAGAGAATATTAGTGACAAAAATATTCTAAAAGCTAAAAAAAAGGCAGAAAAAAGAATTTGGAATAAAAACTGAGTCTATGCATCTGTGTTCATTTTCTGTCCTCTTGTTAAAAAGGGGAAAATAGATCTGGAAAAACGGACTGAGAATTTTCTCATCTTTCCTCAGGAACCTGGAATTTTATCCATTGGATGCCTACAAACACACACCTTGCTCAGGTCTCTGATACAAGCTTTTAATTATTCAATCAAGAATAAAGTAGTTTGTGCACAGGAATTCCAACACAATTTCTTGATTGCCTTTTTTTATTTGTTTGTTATTTCTTTATCAGGGAGGTTCCCTGGACACAGTCCAATTAATGTAAAGAAAAAAATTAGACCTTTTTTTTTTCTTTTGTCTTAATGTGGGGTTTAGATATGTACTGAAATGTTCTCATAGCAGAAAAGCCAATAGCTTTTGCAGCAATATATTCCTTTTATTCATGGCACATCTTATTTTACCTTGGCATGAGAGTAAGAAGAGAATTTGCTCATTTTCAGATATTGTTAATGACAAAAAACAGTTTAGGAAACTCGTATTTAAAATCTAGTAAAGGTACAGATTTATCTTTCAGGACCATTTTTTTCCAGCCCTGATTCTACTTCTGTTTTAAAGGTCAAAGTAAAACTAAAACACTGTTCTTATCTAGATTTTGTGGAAATCATAGACAGTGGTTACTCTGGTTTTGCTGGAGAGCACATGAGGGTTTTCATTACTATGCATTTGCCAAAAAAGCCTCAAAGAATTTTATGATATTTGAATCCATGCTGTATCATACTGCATAGAATTTATTCCAAGGAACAACCTTCACATCAGCTACGGTCATCTTCTAGAAGAAAACCCCAAAATTTGGATGTAGTTTTCCATTTTTTTAATCAATGTATTCTAATAGTTAAACTGTGGGTGAATCATGAATTTTTTTTCAAATTTTTTCCTATAAAACATTTCTATAGTAGAAGTGCATCTGTGGTAATTTTTATATGAAGTGTGCATTGTATCTCCATATAGATACAGATGTATAGATAATACCTATTCTAAAAAGTCAGTGATAAGAAACAGAGGCAACTCTGACATTGTTCACATTTTTCTCAGTGAGGGACTCCACAGAATACAGTATAAAGTAGATAAGATTTTAATAGCTTTCTCCTCTCTTCCTTTCTTTGGACCACTAGAAAATGCTGCCTCTGAAATAAATTTGCCTCTTTGACATAATGTTGAATGCAATTATTTTCTTTTATGGAACAGCTCCTGCTAGGAATGCAAATAGCAAAAATATAACCCAGTTTGACCAGAATCAGCTAGCTTGTGTAAAAACCAGGATCATTCAAATGCATTTTGCAGTCAGTAAAGTTCCCACTGGCTTCAATACCTATATACCTAGGGTTTAAAATTCAGCACAAATATCATATGAGGGAACCTTGTAATTTTTCTTTTTTCTTCTTTCTTTGGTTTTTTAAATAATATAAATTATAGTCTTTTGTATTTCTTCACAACTTAGTCCTGTTCCAGTATTGTACATGCGTGGAATTTTCAAAAGGCCTCAGGATTAGTGAAATGCAGTTTTTGCTGAAGTCTTTGATAGTTTTGTCAGTAACCCACTGGTATTATGGGAACTAATGGGATTTTAAGAAATCCACAAAACCTTCCTCCCCTCACCCCCATTCCCCCACTAAATGTTAGGGTTACCTTCTTTCTGAAAAAAAATGATCAATTTTTAATTTTTTGTACTACTATTGTACTATTATTTTACCTAATAAATCAAAGCTCTGCCTTTTAGTTTTGTAGCTTATTTATTTTTCTACTGTTTATAAATATTATAGGTTTGTATTTATAAGAAAAACCAGTTTATAAAAAAATATGTGGATCAGTAAATGATCACTAGTAACCAAGCACAACCAGCATTAGATTAAATTTTAACTGTTGACTGTATTCAGGAGACTTTTGTCATTGACTTATTTTCTTTGGAAAACTTTTTGTTGCTTAGACAATAGAGTGAGTGACACAGTCATTTCTTGATTTTATTCCATTTTGCTGGACTTCCATGAATTGTCGTAGCTTTGCAGCTCTCAGTATTTCTCAATATGTCAGCATTTCACAGTATGCAGTTGTAGACCTTGATGGGTTTAAGTTGACACTCCTTTCAAATAAAGCAGGAGTCATGTAAACAAATGCTTAGCCCGTGGCAAAGCTCAACTGTTAGCCAGGGAGCAATGTGAACTGCTGAAGAACCAGGCTTTAGATAAAATTAGTAGTTTGTTGTTGTTTTGCAATGCTGTCAAAAAACCCTTTCCTGAAGGGTCATATTGGGGAAATAATGCCAATTAGCACTACAGTAACTTCTTCATAGTTCCATACCTGTCAGTGTAATACACAGAAGCCAGTGAGAAGTGGGGGAAATGGGGCAATTTTTGTTTTCTTTTTTTTTTTTTTTTTTTTTTTTTTTTTTGGGGGGGTGCGGCATAAAAATGCAAAGGAATCATTATAATTTAAGGTTCGACCACAGCTGAGTGACCATGTGGTACTCTTACAGTACTTGAACCACTTATTCAGTTTTTCTGATCTGAGAGATGAGGAGAAAGGGGAAGAGTGCCAGAAAACATAACCTTATTTTAAATATGTTCTGATGAGAAATCCTGCTGGAAATTGCTGCTTGCTAAAATTGCCTTTCTACTACTTCTTCCTGTGGATGTATACCAGAAAGAAAAATGGTAGGGGCTTTTTGGTTCTTTTTTGTTTTTTGGATTTGAAAAGCAAAAATAGAAAATAGCTTGTTCAAACACTTTTTTTTTTTATTAAACCTCTGAGATTATTCAGTATAATCAGGTTTTGGTGGTGGGGTTCTTTTAAATTTCATTAAGGCATCATCCTGATTTTGCTCAGACTGACTCCTCTATCCTTGATGAAAAGTTCAATAATAATACAACCCAAAAGTCTAGAACTTTAAAAAAAATATATGTAGTAGTCATGTTAAAGGTCTGATACCTACTTCTGGTTCAAGTCTTAGAGCACTACTGGTTCAAGTGCTACTCAAGTAAACACAGCAGAAAGCAAGTCATGCCAATGATTCTCCCTTCTGTTATTAAATACTGAGAAGTAACATCTAATTCAGGTAAAACAACTGGTTTCTATTAGCTGAATATTCAGTGAATCTCTCTTCCAAAAAATATATTTCTATACTTTTACATTCAAATCTGTATACAGAAAAATTATACAAATACTGTTCCCAAATCCAGATTCTACACCACTCTGAGTCATCTGTATGAATCTCTTAGTAAATTGATTTAGATATTAATTAACTTCTGTCAATGCTAAACTTGTAAGCACTTTCATTTTCTCCCTGATCATTCGGGCAGATCTGGCATATAAATACATTTCAGGTAGCTCTGGGCCAGGTGCTGTTTGCCATTCAAAGAACAGTAGAAATGAAATAAAGGTAAGAAGCTGTGAAACCACACTCTGAAAGCAATTCTCCAGGCAGAGTCCAATTTATCAGTCAGAGTGCCTTTTGCCCATGTAACTCCCTGAGAAGCAAGAAGGCATTGCCATCTCATTGAGGACCTTTTCTTTTGTCATCTGCATGTCCCGTTGTGCACACTAGTACTGGTACTTAAGCATCTGGCTGAATCTTTGTGTGCCCTTTTTATATTGAAATACATAGATGTATTTTCTATGACTTTTTTTTAACTAAGATAACTCACCCTTTTTATTTATGTCTGGAAACACATCTTAGTGAACTCATGGTAGAAAGATAAAGTAAAAATACTTTAAAAGATTCAATTAATTTTCATCATTAATTATTGCATTGAAATTTAAAGTGACTATTCCATAGAGGTAAGTATAAAAATAAATATCCAGAGAGACTTTGAAATAACCAAATAATTGATTAATCAATTAATCATTCTGCATACATTTAATTAAAAAGAAGCATCAGAGAACAAACAGAGCCTTTATATAAATGGAGCTAGAATTCCAGTAATTAAAAATAACTAGCTGTTATTTTGTTAGATAAGCTGTTTGCTATAGATACAAACATGCTCTTTTTCTCTGTTTTGATAAATCAACAGGAAAATTCAGGTCTAAACACATATCCTGTTAGCGAGAGATAACTTTAGCTGATTTTCCACTTATTCTATTTCTTTTTAATGAGAAATATGTGAGCCTTGGTCATTATTATTACAATGTAATAATCAATAATTACTTGCACAGAACCTGCTTTAAGATGTTCATCGGGCTATATTTCTCTCTACTAATACATTTGTAAGTAGGTAGATGTTCCAAGAAGGGCACTAAATTGGCTCCATTTGGTTCAGACTTATTATCCAGATGCCTATGTAGAGGACTTGGCTGATTTCTTTTTCTTCCCTGCTCGTCCTTGTCTCCCCTTACCTCACCTTGCTTCCTGACAGCTTGCTAGCATTGTAATAACATTTCATAAGTAGCTCAGAATTTCTGTTGCTATTATATTGCAAGAGTTCTATTGTCATTACATTGCAAGAGCTCCATATTGCCAGAGTTTTTTCCTCCTTGATGTTTCTTGTAGGCAGCTCTTCTAGGCACTGACCCTTCCTTGTTCTCACAGCAGCCAGCTGACCCCAGTTCCTACCCATCCACTCTGTTATAACACGCTTCTTTTTGGCTACAGCTGTGGCCTGTTGACATCAGGCCTGCTCCTACTCCTTAATAATTGGCTCAGCTGCAACTCTTTAGGGGATAAGATTATTTTCTACACTACCTTTATTTACTTATGTTCTATCCCCCTACAAGTTTCCTACTAAAATTTAAGATAATTTTAATATCCAATGTGTTCATCACTTCTTTATGAACTTATGAGGGATTTCTACCTTTCTAATTTGCAAACTAAAATTTAAGATAATTTTGAATGGTTTATCCAACTCCTGTCTCTGTTCCTCAATCTTTGTCCCTACCACTCTCTCTGTGAGGCAGTTCTATATATTGCACCAGTCTGACCTGTAAATCCTAAATATGAAAATTTCTTTTTTCTATAAACTGTTTCACAGATATTATTTGATTCTTTGTCAGTCAGATTTATTTTACTGAAAATATATTTTATTACAAGTTTTCTCTCTGAGGGAGATTGTACTTTTTTCTGCCACTGCTATTTTCTCCCCTTCCTGGTGTTCATTTCCTCCCTGTGATTCAGGAATCTTATTCACAAAATCATTTTCCGTGGTAGAGAACTACTGCTATTAGAGAAGTCCCACAAGACGTTGCAATGACATTTGTTTTTTTTGACCCATTCTGAGAGAATTTGTTAAGATTTTGAATTATTCATTCAAGTGGCTGTTCTTAAAAAAAAAAATCATCCTAAATGGTCATATTTCCTGTTGTTTTGACAAATTGTCAGATAAACACTCTTGAATTTTAAGAGAAGGCCGTGGGAATCAATACTGGCATATAAGTGTATAGTATAGCATGGCCCCTAAATTGAAATATCAAACCTTAGGGCAGGATACAGACAAGGCATTCCATTCATAAGGAGTCACAGAGGCAGTTACTGAGTTCAGTCTGGGTTCCCTTGTGAAGCTTTGTACCTATTCACGTAATCTCTACATACATGCATTGTTATATTTTTATTATGCCAAGATAACAAAAAGCACTCTAAATAAAAAGAACATGTTTCCAGAGGGAAGAAGATATTTTATAAAGAAACAGAATTTTTAAGCATAATGAAAAAAAGTTTATTGTTAACACAAACAATTTAGTTTTCTCTTTTTTTTTGTTACGGGTTCAGAATACATAACACTCCACGAGTTCCATCAAGATCACAGATGATTTCCAAAGATACATCCTGCAAGTTAGTTTTGCCCATCCGGAAGGCCTGTAGCTGGCATTGTTGCTTGGGATTTCTTTAGGGTTTTTTATAGATTTTGAAAACTTCAAAGAAGATTTTCAGAGTTAAAAACTTTATTTGAAAATTATCTATTTTTTAGTAAGTGTTTTAATTTAAAAATGAAAACGTCACTGAGCATTCAAGCCTTTCCTTCTAAATTTGAGATGAAATTTAAACATGCTGAGCATGTTAAATCATGTATGTAATACTTATATTGACTTCATTCTCCCAAAAAGTAAATATTTGAATTTTCAGTTTTTATGTCCTCTGTCATTCCTGTTCTTGTTTCTTTGTCTCAGTTGTGCCTGGTGAAGTCAAGTCTTTTGGCCTATATCCATACCTTTCCTCAGAAGTAGAAGTTTAAGATACAAATGTATAAATAAAATTCCCATCATGATGGCCTTTATGTATTAATTACTTTAAGATCCTGGAAAGCTTCAGAGTCAGAGGTGAAACTCAGAGTTCTGAAACTCAGAACATATATTTCAGATATCTGTTCTGAAATAAATCTTTTGTTTCTGAAAGGTAGTGTGATCCATTAGGTGGTGATAAAATTTGGCATTCCATTTCAACAGCATATTGGAGCAGAAATATTTTGTTAATGCACTTTATTTACACGCTTAGTTTCAATTTTCAGCTCCAGGAGTGTTTCACAACATCACTGTTCACTTCTTTCATGTTTTTCTCCTCCTGACACATAAGGGCTGTTAGTTTGGAAAAAAAAAGAAAACAAGATCAGTCAACAAAAGAAATCAAAGAACAAAATGTAAATCTTCAGATGAAAACCAGATATTTTCATATATTCTGTCTGAAAAGGCACAAACCAGCAACTAGAAAGAATCTGAGATTTGCCTCTTAAGACAAACTTCAGAGAACTTTTCCTATTATTCACTACAAAAACACTCACCCACCAAAAGGACAAATTTTTAATTTTGGAAGTAATACTTCCAATAGTCCTTCAATATTCAGTATATATTGTACATTGTTTGTACAATTATTGCTTTGAACATTTAACATCTGTTCTTGCTGATTTGCTGCCCATTTCTGAACCTTTGCTTCTGAGATTTATTGAAGATTTGGCTGCTTAAAAATTACTTAGTGTTTCTTACTTGGAAAGCTAAGAGTCTCTGGAATGTTCTTAAATTAATAAAAATATAGTTGTAGGGAAAGCCTGTAGGTAAACACTGAGAGAAGAGACCTGCAGAAGCAAGTAAAAATTGAATATTGAGATGACATTAAATTAGTTAGCTACAGTTTAGAAAAGCAAGGTCCACTGGTTAATAGTTTATCTCTAAAGTAGGGACCAGAGAGCCACAGTAAATTTACTTTGATAAACAGACAATCATACAACATAAGCTCAACTCTGTGTGCTGTGGGATAGGACATTCCTTTATTAAGTCTGTTTGTGAGATGTGTTAAATTAAGCTTGTAATTGCATGAGAAGTTTGGCTGAGAGAAATTTTGAAGTGTTCAGGAAACAGGATGGTGGTAGAAAATACTGCAGCTTGGCATGCCAAATGGTTTGGATCAGCACAATTTTACCACGTGTGTAACAATAAGAGTTTATTCACAAAACAAAAAGATTTTAGCTCCATCGACATTTGTGCCATTTTACCACTCTGAATGCTAATGTCTAAGATAGAATTGAGCTATTTAACTTGTTTCTTAAAAGTTGTTGATATGTTCCCATTCTTTTTTGCTTCTGGGATAAGTTGTTTGTAAGGCATGTTTGAACACGAAATGGAGAGGCTCTTTTGGTCTTTGTTCAACTGCATGAGATTGCAAGGCACTAATAGCGCTTCTGAGATCCTGGATGCAGCAGAATTTATGATTGGCAAATCCTACATAGCCAGGAATTCTGGACCACTGAAAATACCACACACACTGAATAGACTGTGATTTAACAATAGACCTGCTAAGGATGCAAATGGGATCTTTGGCACATCTGGAAATATTGAAAACGGTAGGGAAGGATGGACTGCTGCACAGGTATTTAAAGTGTTTATGTATTGAACCCTAGATTTCCATTACTGACTGTCTGAGGAATGACTTCTATGGTATGCTCACATTAAAGAAAAGAGAAAAAAAAAAGAATAGAGCTTTTTGAAAATTTTATTTCTTTGGCTAAATAAATAAAAAAAATGTATTTTTAAATCAACTCGTTATCTAACTTTCCAGTTTTCCAAGTAACTTAAAAATGAATAAATGAATATAATTCCACTGTTAGAAGATGTTTTACCTTTGAAAAAGAATTTTGGACATAAGTTTTTATTGAAATTATGTTTTCAAGAACAACCCTAAAAGAAACACTTTTTAAAAAAGCCAAATGAAACTTTAACCTTTAAGCATGTGTAAGCATAGCATGCTGGAAAAAAAATACACTTTAATGTGAAAACCTTAATCAATTCCCCACATCTCTTCAAGAAAATAATTCCCAAATACCAAGCCTCAGAGAAACAATTTTTGTCTGAAATTTCAAGACGTTGAGAAGAATGGAAATTACTATGATTTTTAAAGGAAAGACTATTTCCTGTGTTTGAGAATGAAAAATAACCATTGCTCTGATGTGAAGAGAACACAAAGCAAAGGGATAAATACCCAGTATATTCTTGTTCCAATATGTATCTTGCCTATCTCTGTACCTTCTGTTAACATCTTCCTCCTCAGTTTTAAGTTTAGGAGTATTATAACCATTCAGATAATATTTCAAGAGGCTGTGAAGATGTATTAAAAATCTTGAATTTATTAAGGTTTTCAAATACCTGTCCAAGCATAGACCAAGTCCCTGGACATTCATTTCAATGTTTTGATACAGATCTTTTCCTTGCTTAATGGCAACAGGTGGCCTGTCTAGAAGTGCTGGCCAGATACCAAAACCTAAGACTCTAGGAAAATTGCAGATGAATTTTAACAGAGAAGGAGCAGAGAGTGTTGTAACAAAGTATTTACCATATTTATGGCGTGTATGGAATCAAAATCTGAACTATTGGGTCTTGAATTTGAGATATTCAGTTTTGTTAAGAGGATTTACTTTTGTTTTGTTTTTAAAATTAAAAGAAAGGTAATTAATGGAGGTATCCATGCTCATCTAGTCCTTGTGACTATTAGTCCTACAGCTAAGAGGACTCTCTATAACTATGAAAGAGAACCCCTTTGATTTCTCCCTTAATAATCTGAACAAAAAAATTAGTCCTCGTTGCCATGGTAGGAAAAGCCAGACTATCTTTTTTTCTCTTTTCTTGTTTCTCCTGTTATTTTCTCTTCTAGACAATGCTTTTCAAGGAAATGTGTTGTGAATAAGCATTTATCACATTATTAAATACTTTCCAAAAATAACAGGGTTATCTTTAAAGACTACCTGTGAAGATGCTGGCTTAATCACTTTAAAATAGACTGAGAGGAAGAAAATGAAACAGTTAGTGTCTGATTTCCTGTTAGAATTCTTATAATCATTGTCTTTATGAACCTACATCTCTTTTTTAACTTGATCCTCTGTTTTCATAGATTTCTTTATGGTCTGATTCTCTGCAAAATGGAGAGTCTGTGAAGTTTCTTCATATACTTAACATCCATAAAAATATTTCTTACTTGTTATTTCAAAATTCATATTAACTTCTTAACACAAAATTTAGTCACAAATACATTTATACAATATCTTGCAAACTTCTCAATATGAATGTACATTAGTGTGTGTGTTATCTTTCTGTAACTTCAGTGAACAAAATCTTTTCATGTTTACAAGTCATGAAGCGTGATAAAATCATCTAAATAAAATAATTTTATATTTTTGAAAAAATGTATTAGCTGGATTTTACAGTAAAATATCATAGAAGAGTTAATGAAACAATTTGATTTCATGTATGAATAAATAGTGTCTAAAACAATTCACCTTGCATTTTAATTAACTAGGAAACCTGGGCCATTTCTTTGTTGAAATATTTTTCAGGGTAAATAATGTATTTCAACATATTGACTAAATCAAAGTTCTGACCAGTAGTAAGTTTATAGATTTTATTTCATCTTGAACTACATGGCTCATTCTCATGTATTAGATCACAACTTATTGGAAAGTGGAACTTCAGGTGGCTGTGGGCCGGCTGAACTGAATCCAGATTAAAGTGCTAAGTTTTGACATGTTACCCTTGAAAACAATGGTTGCAAGAAAATTAAAATTCTTCTGCTGGGAGTTGACTATTTTACACTGCTTGGGAGCTAATTACTAAGGGTATGTCTGACACCCAGGCCAGTCTCTTTCCAGACTGCTTGATATAAACTGCTGAGTGTGAATTAAAAAAAAAAAAAAAATAAGAAGGCTTCATACAAACAGGTTTTCTAGCTCTACTTGTTTTGATTAATAAACACAAGGTAATAAACAATAGGGCTGCTAAAGTCATTGTTTTGCTTTGTGGCAGTCTTTAGTCAAATGTATGTGCACATACGAGCACACCCACACATCTATAGTTTCTCTCCAGTGATATTGAGTGTTTGTATCTTCTTATCATTTCTTATCAGGTTTAGCCAAATTTTTTCTCATTTTTTTTACAAATGCAGTTCCAATAAATGGCTTCTGATGAGACTTTCCAAATACCACAGCTACATATATAATAAAAAGTACACATTATAAAGCTCAGTTGGAAAAAGCTTTGATTTTGCATTATACAACTCAAGAACTGCAGCATAAGTCTGGAGCTACACTGCATGATAATCTCATTCTAGTCTGCATTCAATCTGTCACTCTTCCTACCAGATGCACACACTATTCCAATGCCAACTGATTTAACTATAAACATATAAGCCACAAATCCAGAGTAAACTGGTAAGAAGAAATGGTCAACTGACTTCTGCATTTTACAAAACAACTCTCTGGGTAAAACACAATGAGAGTACATTTAAGTGCCCACCCTCTACCTTCCCCATACTCTACTGACTGATGTAAAATCTCTGCATTAAAAAATTTCAACAAAACTGGCAAGAAAGATGGCATTAGAGGAACAGCAACAGGATACAAAAAGTGCGTAGCAAAAAGTGTGATAGTATTAGAAAAATTTACCTAACAGAATAAGTCTGAGTTTGTGCCTGATCTAGATGGATCAATGGAATATTCCTTGGAACCAGCTGGAGCCCAGGGCTGCCTTTACCACTTAGCGTTAGGGTATGAGATGCCCCTAGGGTTAGGGTTTTGAAAACCACAGAGCCCAGAGCTCCAGGAACCCTGCAGCCACAAAACGCATCCCAAGTGGAATGCAAAACTGCCGCAACATGGCTTCCTCCAGAGATTTTTCCTTGGAACCATCCAGAGCCCAAGGCTGCCTTTACCTCCTAGGGTTAGGGTTAGTGTTGCACCTAGGGTTCAGGTTTGAAAACCACAGAGCCCAGAGCTCCAGGCACACTGCAGCCACAAAAGCCAGCCCAAGGGCAATGCAACATGGCTTCCTTCAAAGATTTTTCCTTGGAACCAGCCAGAGACCTAGGCTGCCTTTACCTCCTAGGGTTAGGGTTAGGGTTTTGCCTAGGGTTAGGATTTTGAAAACCACAGAGCCGACAGCTCCAGGCACACTGCAGCCACAAAAGGCATCCCAAGTGGAATGTAAAACTGCCCCAACATGGCTTCCTTCACAGCTTTTTCCTTGGAACCTGTCTTGAATTTAATGCCAGGAAATTCCAATAGTAAATATATTTTTTTATTGCTCAGCTAACAACCATCATTAGACAAATGAAGGCACATTGAAGGATTTCAATATGCCTGACCTGGTTTTCAGAAATGCTGAGCATCATCAACTCTCAGTGCCATCAGTGTTTGTAAACAGCTGAAAAGGAAATATATAAATACCCAGGTTGATCTGCTTCGAGGAAATAAATGCCACACATCTGCTCATACAGCCTTCTCACAGTTGGATGGGGGCTCGAGAACTGGAAAAGAAGTACTAGAATATCCGTGGGTTGAGATAAGATCTTTTTAATAATTGAAATTTAAAGATCATCACCACCACCACCACAATAGTAATATTGATGAGAAAAGAATCATTCTGAAAAGGAAAGTAACACCAAGAAATAAATAAAGCAAAAAAAAAAAAAACCAAACCAGATTATGCAGATGTAAACAATTCCTCACCACTAACTGACTGATTCCCAGACATTCCTGAGCAACAGCTCCATGGAAAACCTTCCCCTCAGTTTTAATGGTGAGTATGACCTGTGGTCTGGAATATCCCTTTGTCCATTTGGGATCAGCTGTCCTTGTTGTGTCCCCTTTCAAAGTCTGATGCCCTCAAAGCCCCTTTGCTGGTGGGGTGGGGAGCAGAAAAGGCCTTGAGCCTCTGTAAGCACTGCCCAGCAGTAATTAAAAGTCCCTGTGTTACCAACGTTGTTTTCGGCACAACTCCAAAATGTAGGTCCATACTAGCTACTATGAGGAAAATTAAGACTACCTCATCCAAAATCAGCACAACTTAACACCCAAAAAAATCCCCAGTCCCCACCCCAAGCAATGCTTTAAGTGCTTATACAAAACATTGTGTCCTTAGCAACAATTCTCTGGAAAGTATGGAAAGTTCTCTTCTACTTAAGCATTTCTCTACTCTGCAAGACTCCAGTAAGTTTAAAGAATTGAAATCTTCCTTTCTCAGTGAGAGGGTGGCTAACTAAATGTAAACAAAAGAACAAAAGAAAAGCTCGGTCCTAGTACTGAAAATACAATAAGAAATTTGAAAACTATTTGTTACATCCAGCGTTTAAGAACCTAACCATTTAGGATAAGATTATAATAAAACTGTGACAGAATCTAAAATACTGCATGCAATTTGGTAAGCATTGCATACTTTCAACATGGAAATTACATCAGCAATAACCACTTCTAATTAGACTTTCTTTAAAACATTAATGGAAATTGGATTTTGGCTCTGTTCATCAGTCTTGAAAACAAGAAATCCATAAATGTAGTCAGACAACATTTAGAAAGACATAAAATGACTTGAATCAACTCAATGATATTCCACTGTGGGCTGTTTTTGCTATCCATTTTAAGCCAAAATAATGTCATCATAATTTTGCTTATAAGTTTGCCTTTATAGAGGCTTTAGGATATCCTATGTAACTCACTAATTAGATTTTCAATTTTTTTTTTAACAGAAACAGATATGGAAGTCAGAAGACGTTCACAGGGTACAGAGTCATTGCACATATTTAAGTGTGAAAACTCAAAGGAAACACTACAGTAGCCACAGGGTTTGTGAGAAGTCATCAAGCAAATATAAAGTTTTCCCTGGTACTGTTTTTAAACTGCATCCCAAATTCTAATCAGTACAAACATATTGGGATTATCTGAAAAATGGTAGTTATGTAGGCATAGGAAGTTATTTCTATTTTTGTTATGCTTCAAAAAAATCTTTGTTTCACATGACCTAAATTTCAGGCTTCAACTTATAAGTATCCATTAAGGCTCTTAGAAATTACCTAAATTAATAGTTATAGATTCCAGAGAACCATCTTCTCCATTTGAAAAGCAAAATGCTTCTTTTCTGATGCCTAAATATTCCAGATTTTCAGCTGAAAAAGAGAGACAAATATAGGTATAGCAAAGAAAAATAAATAGTAATCAAATGAAGTGGGCAAATGGATGAATTCCAATTTTATATATTTGTATTTTATTTTTTTATATTTATAGCATATGTGCTTTTTAAACTGTGCCCATAGCTTATGAATGAGAAAAATACACTGTCAACACAAGAACAGGTTTCCAAAGCAAAGAAACTGAACTCATCCATGTGTAAATCACAGCACAAAAATTACCTTCCTTGCCCAGACATTTCTGGTAAAACACATGATGATAAAGAAAATACTCCCCAGGAACCCCTGCCCAAGACAAAAAAGACTAGGTATTTCTGCTAGTCACTGAAATCCAACTAACTGTTCAACTTCCTGCAGTGTATTTGGGTCAGTCACCAGGATGAGCATGTGAAAAATTTCAGATAGAAGGAATAAATAAAATGAAGATAAAGAATTGGCATTTCAATGATGCTGCAGCTCAGCTGTGCTTCAGAACTGGAATGTTAGGGAGGTGAAAGACTTCTTTAGGCACTTCACCTGTCTTAAGTGTAGACATAGATCAGGTAGTCTTGCTGCTGTGGTCTATAACCAAATACAGGGTAGGTGGAATCCTAACTGATAGCCATGGGATGTTACTGTGCTTATTCCAAGCAGATGCTGGGAAAAGTAATGTCACACTCAAGAATTTCCAGGTGTGGTTAGTAACTTGCTTTAGAAGGAGTTCAAAATATTTATAAGACACACAGCTTATCTGTGGTGGTAAGAAATGACCTCAAGATCTGCCTTAAAGCATTTCATGGAGCAGAAAATGCTTAGCACGATAAAAGAAATTTTATATGTGATTTAATATACTACTGCAGTAGAAACTTCACAGATAAATTTCAGGTGATTTTTTTTTATTTTCTTCTGACCTTATAACTGTTAGTAAAATCATCTAATCAGTCAGTTTTTAAAACTAAACTAGACTTTTCATCTGGGTCAGCTCTTTGAACTCACATTCTGTTTTACTGTGATTGTCTGTATTTGTAGTGTTTCTCTGATCTGTGCTTATTATCCACCATCTCAGCAGCTGAATACGCATTTTGCAAGTCTAGGTAACAGTTTCATATCAGATAATAATTTTTACTGACTGCTCATTTCAGTCACCTAATCATTTAAAATTCGTTAATGATTGTCTTCTATCTTTTTATAGAGAGCACAGCACAGCGTGAATCTGAAATATGTAAATATCAGATAAGAAGGTTTAAATGTAAAATGCGATTTGTCCACAAGAATCAAGGTAACCACAAAGCCACAATCAACGTCATGTAAAAGGTACAAATTAACATTAAGCTCTATAATTACTTTACAATTTAGAGGCCTCACATATATGCAGAAAATATCCTTTTGTAATGTGGTTGAAATTATATTTCTGAAAACAGATGCTTTCTCCTGCCATCTGTCGTAAGCCAGTTTGTACCCTAGCCTTCTTACTTGTTTAGAAGCCAAAATAAATAAAACAAAAATATGCCCTGAAAAGCACTGGTGAAATAATATCAGTTCATTAATTTTCATACCACGTCACTTTCTTCTGTTAATACATAGCATATTTTTCTCTCTTTTACTGTGAACAATAAACTTATCAAAATTTTATTTATTAGCATTTTTTTGAAAGTTAAAAAAAAACGTTTTCTAGTCCATTCTAGTGAGACTTACCAGACTGAGGATCCCTTCAGCAAAAAGCTGTGAAAACGTTGTGGTCACTTTCTAGCCTTGTGAACCCAACCAAATCTGCAATCAAGGAAGTCTTGAGAATCAAATATCCTGGTCATGACCTTTGCAGTAAAAGACAGGAAAAGGCTGCACTGGGAAAAAGGTAGAGCTGTAAAATCTATGCACTTGCTCTAAATTTTGGTCTCAAAGTCAGAATTTTTCATTTACTATTAGATTTTGTACTGCAAAGTATTTTAAATTCTATTAGTACATATGAAGCGCCCTGATCAGATACTTATAAATAGGTAACAGTTAAAAAACTCTACAGAGTCCCCAGATTACACATATATATAGATATATTTCTGTAGTGAACCCCAAGGATACAGGAAAAGCTCCTTGGAGAATTGAATGCTGAGTCATCCCTGAGCGGGCGTTGTCCTGTTCCTCTCACCCGACCATGTTGAGAACCTTTCCTTTAATCAGTTAAGACAATACTATTGTAACCCTTTTAGCTATTGGTCAGTTAAGGAATATGCTTAAACCTGCGGCCATTGGCTGGTTTTGGATCCATGCCAAGGCTATAAAAAGAGCCCTCTGTACCCCCTTTCTTGGTGAAGAAGAATCGCTGTACCTTCTTATAAATAGGTAACTTTCTCGTCTAAAAAAAATTCCTCTAGCTGCCTGAGCTGAACTCACGAAAGAGCCCCAGATTCACAGGAATATGGCCTCGCTTATAGATATACTTGTTTTATATTGGGCATTCATATGATAATAGTCGGGCTTGCACAGGTTTATCACTATTATTATATATTTCTATCTCAGTCCCTATATCTATCTCAGTCTATCACAGTTCCAATGACTCCATGTGTATTGAGTGGGTTGGGCAAATATTGGTTGATAGTTCACTTTATTAAACCAGATTTTACATACTGGATAGCAAATTTAAGAAGCTTTGATGTGTAATAGATCACAGTTGGTGGATACTTCAGCTCTGCAGGAATGTGGTTTTTTTTCATTTTTTTTTCTGCATCCTTTGCTTTTTTACAATGTTATCTTACTTGAGATGCAGGCAAAAGAAGCAATAACAGGGATAACAATAAACTTGTGCCTCAACTAGAGATAAACAGACATTTCAAAGAGAAAATAAGAGAATTTGCCCATGAGTTAAATGGTTCAGAACACTGAGATTAATATAAAGTTTATTTTTGTCCTTTCAATTTCTGTCTGCAGACTGATGAGAATGGCACTGTAATGTGTTCTGATTTAGCAGTTATTTTATGTCTGGGACCTTACAGTGCATTTGAGTCTTTGTTACAGGGAACCACTGTGTGCCTTAGTCGTCACCTTGTAATAAAGATAAATAATTGCTCTAAGAGAAGACAGTAAGAAGTCTATCAGAGCTTCAAAATATAGAGGCTGGAAAATATTTTATTTCTTTCAAAGCTACTGTCTTCCCACTGAACTTCTGACAAAAAGGTACCATAGAATCCTGTGGGTCTGTGAAAATATTGGTAGGTTGCTAATATTTGTAAAACATTTTAGAATGTTATTACTGAATGGTAACATTAAATCTCTTACCATTTAGCTATAGTTTATGTGTTTCTTTTTTTTTTCCTTCACGCATGTTTATTTTGGACTCAGAAGCATACATTCAAATCACTTTCTCAAGGGCAGTTTAGCTCCACAGTAAGTAAGATAGTACAATTAAAATTATTTTCTTTGAGAAACTTACACAAATGAAGTCTTTAGTGCCTGTTTATGGCATATCATAAAGTTGGTTTTGTGCAAGCTTGAAAAGTAATATTGTGTAAATAGTAAAGATTAAACAAGAAAAACAATGCCTGCAACTTTCACACATAAATTCCAAATTAGGGTTTTCTCAATAAAAACAGATTAAATGTAGAAAGCTTAAATACAGATTGCCAGCACAACAACCACTGCAGACTCCTCTGCAAGGTGTCATGCCAATTGCAGAAATAAAAGAATTGAAAGCATTTGTATACTTGTTATAAAAAATTGTATCATTTTTAGACAGAAGTCAATAGAAAAAAAAATATTTACAGTGTCATTCTCAGAAACTTGAATCCAAATTTGGAGCAACAGAATTAAGCAACTATTCAGAACAAACATTTTAATCTTAGTCTGTAAAGTTCTATGATAAATGATCTGGTAAATCATTCTCTACTTTGACTTCAGGACACTAAACATCATCCAGATTTTGGCATAATGTAGAATCCAAAACATTTAATATTAATATGACCAGACTATCAAGACTGACACTTTTATTTATTTACTGGTTCTCCTATAGTCAACGAGATAGAATAGACAGATGAATAGGCATTCTTTCTTAAAAACATGAAACCATGGTCTGCTTTGGTCAGATAAATAGATATACACAGGAAAAACATGTTCATAAGTACTATAATACAGTATCTAAGCTGTCATAATTTGTTCTTAAAATACACAAAACCAGGAAAAAACCTTCTTTTAAAAATCTTTACATTATACTCTAAATCATATTAGCTTAATTCATTCTTTTCTACATAAGAATAGTGATATGAACATTTAGGGATCCTGGTATGAAACTCAGAAAAATCTGGTTTTGCTCATATTCCCTCTCTGTGTGGAAAAGTTTCTTTCTCAAATCAGTGACTTTAGTCACTGATTTGCATACGTGGATCCATCCTGGCAATAAATCTCTGCAAGTATGTGTGAGTGTTTGCATGTGAGACTACATTTGCCTATTATCATGTGTACATGCACACATGTACTTGTGTGTGTGTAGATATTTACATACACACAAATATCCATGCTTGATCATTTTAGTTACAAACGACAAAATATAGTCTTCTGTTTTTAAAATCTTTTGACAGTTAATAAGATATACCATTGAAATCTCAAAATAATTATTGGATCAATGTTTTTGGCAAGAAGAATGGAATGTAAGAAAAGGACGTTTACCATTATATATCTAGAGCTCTCTATTTTCTTCTATATTTTAATTTTATGTTTTTAATGTTTAATTAACCTTAAAATTTTCACTGTCCAAGGATGAAATAAGAAAAAATCAGTTTATATTCTACTTATGTGATCCAGTTGTAAGGGTGGAGGGAGAGCAAAAGAAAAACAAAATAGCAGTCTGTTCTGGGTGGATATATTTTAATGACAAAATGACAGAAGAATTATGGCAAGCTTGGAATCTTATTAAATAAGATCCAGCTGAATTTATTGGACAGAAAAAAGGAGAGCAATGTCCAAATAAAAGAAAAGGGATTTATGGTCAAAAATTGATTCAATTTTTCTAGAAACATATGGGGTATTTTAATAAAAATATGTATATGTGTATCTATATTTTTTTAGATAAAGTAGATATATAAGGTAGAGAAAAATATCCCAACAAATTCTAAGTTATTTTCTCTCTATCTAACCCCACTTGGCTGAGTATAAAACAATATTCATACGAATATTGTGAGAAAAATGTTCTCCCATAATATACAATGCTTGCAGGATGGAGAAATGACATAAAGTCTGCAGAAAATATAATTTCTATTCCCAGCTTGGACTGATTACTGAATCAAAGCAATTCAGAAAAGTATACCTTCATAGGTATTGCCATAAACAAGTTTACATGAAAGCTGGCCATTCCCTAGGCACCTAAGGGAAGATATGTTGACACTCAATGAGATTTAACTGGTATATAGTCAGAAAGGCCACATATGAAGAGTGTATAAAGAGCATATAAATAGTTACAGTGGCTGCAGTAAATTAAAACAGGATAGACATTCCTGTACCAAAACAAGGATGACAAAATTGCTTCTCAATATTAAAGAAAAAAAGAAGTGGGAATTTCTTAATTTGAGAAAGATGAAGGAGCTTGATCATTCTATGCGTGCCCATGCCGTAGCTGCTGGGTAAGTACAGCCAGCTACAGACGGAAGGATTTTTGGAGAGCAGGTCCACCAGCCGACCCTGCCTTAGCATATGTAGATGCAGGGTTGCAGTCCTGCCTCCCTTATTCATGCATTTTGTGTGCACACAAATATTCATGGAACTTAATGTATTTTAAGAGAAAAAAAAAATCTAAGTTTTACACAATAATAGAATCATTACTTGAGCCCTTTATAAGGAGAAGAAGTTGACAAATCCTGCTGGGAAAATAGAGACATCATTGTAATCTTATAATTATAATTCTCAAGTCTATCTCCTACAGTTACCTACACATTCATTTATTATCAATTACACTTTTATAGCTAGGAATTATTTTTTAAAGGGGCTGTATCATGAAATATTTGACCCATGCTATTTTCTCTAGTGTTGGTAGGACATTTTATGTACAACATACATTGCAGAAGGGACCTGAAGCAAGTTTGAAATTCAGAATTCTGTCTTAAATAACCTACCTGAGCCTGTGCACAGCAGTGTGTGATTTTCTGTGTGTATGGCCATGTTTTCATGTCTGTATCTTTGTGCATAACAGCTTGCCACCTCTGTGCTCTGACCTAATAAGCAAGCTCCAGCCTCATTGCATGTCTATCATGCCCAAGCCAGTTAAGCTCCATCTCAGATGATCTTATTGTCTCAGGAACAGCACTTGTCTACAATGGCTGAACAGCATCTGGCTGCTGTAATGTGGGCACACACCTTATGAGTACATTTTTGTGGACACTAGAAACTCAATTCTCTTCTCGTCATATAGGTCTAAAAAAATTACCCTCAAAAAAAATTAATTGGGATTTCTTCCACTTGTTTTTATGGTGAGCTGTACATCATGCAAACTAACTTTTATCTCACAGACAGGAAGCTCCTTGGACCTTATAATTGTATTCTGAGCGGCTTGGACTTAGCTATTTCCTCTTGGTAGTATCCAGAGAGTTTTTGAGGTCTTGTTTTTTTCAGGTGAACTTTTACTTTGCATTATTTAATTCCATCCTCTTTCTACTGTCATTTATACACTCTAATACTCTACAAATATTAGTCAGAAAACAGTATGATCCTTGAAAGTCCATTTAGTAATCTTATCACACATTAATAACTGCTAGTGACTGTTACTCAATTACCTTTTCTCTAATTACCTAAATGCTCTGTGTTAACTGATATGGATTAAATCCTCTGATAGGCTAGCATCTGAAAGACTTTTTTAATCAATATTTTATGTGTCATTCGTAGATGTAGCCAGTTAGGCTTAGCTAACAGCCAAATGTCCACACAACAGCTCATATACCCTTCCTCCTCAAAAGGATATGGGGAGAAAACAGGATTAGAAAGCTGGGTCAAGATAAAGACGAGGATATTGATACAATTCACTGTCATAGGTTAAACATAGTCACTGGGTAAAAAATTAATTTAATTTATTGCCAACTTGGGTAGTAAGAAACAAGTAAATAAACTTTAAATAAACATATTTTCCCAATTTTTCTCAGGTCCTTCTCTTCACACTGACCTCACCACCCTGAGCAGCACAGTGAGATTCTGCAGACAGTCTGTACATAACAGCCTCTTTCCTCATCAGCCTGTTCCTGTGCTTTTGCATTGTCTTTCCATCAGACTTCATGAAAACCCAACTGCTCCAGCATGAATGCAGAACTACCCCCTCTGAATTTTACAATTCACTGTCATAGGTTAAACATAGTCACTGGGTAAAAAATTAATTTATTTATTGCCAACTTGGGTAGTAAGAAACAAGTAAATAAACTTTAAATAAACATATTTTCCCAATTTTTCTCAGGTCCTTCTCTTCACACTGACCTCACCACCCTGAGCAGCACAGTGAGGCTCTGCATTTGGTGTGTGTGTTACAGTCTGTACATAACAGTTCCTTTCTGCCTCTCTTTCCTCATCAGCCTGTTCCTGTGCTTTTGCATTGTCTTTCCATCAGATGTTTTCCTTCATGAAAACCCAACTGCTCCAGCATGAATGCAGTAGATACCTACTCCCCTATGAAGTTTTTTCATTCTCCTTCCCTGACCTCTGTAGTTTCCTTATTGTTTGTCATATTATTTGTATCCTCCTCCTCTCTCTTTTCTGAAGCTTGTTTCCCCAGAGATGGCACCATGTGTCCCCTGTGGTAGGAGGCAGATGGAACTGGCTGTGTCTGGCACAGGCCAGACACTGACCTCTTCCCACAGAGGCCACCCCTGCAGGCCCATCCTCTCTCTGCTACCAAAACCTCTCCAACCGCACCCAATGTATTAGTTTTACACTTTCAGAAATACAATTTCAATACTTGGGATATAACATAAATTTTATTTCAACTACGTGCTCCTTTTGGGACATTTTTTCCATATCAGATAATGAGGTCTTGGATGAAAAAGGGAGGAGTTTTACCAGTACTTTGTGAGAGGTATTCTTCATAACCTATAGATTCTGTGGCCAAGAGGTGACTAAATTCCTATGTTCTAATATACTATATAATGCAGACTGCATAGTTCCAGCCCTTGTAATTTATCCTGCTCTGGTCCTAATAAAATATATTTGACTAAAACATATGTGTTTAATCTTAACCTCCATAGTGACTGGCCTCAGTTTGAGGTGACTGTAAGGAGTGACCAAGTCCCTTCAGTGATACCCAGACATGTGAGAAATCTTAGGTAGTAGTTGCACTGTATGTTTGAAGGCATTCGATGAAACTTCATGCAAAATGCTTGTGCTGTATACATAAATAAATAAAAGAAATTTTAAAAAAAGAAGTAAAAGCTAACAGAAATTTAAAAATAAAAAGTGAAATCCAGCAAGCACGACCAGGAAAACTTTAACAATGTCTGAAAGATAAACAAATGAGAAAAATTTTGCATGATGTGGGAAAAAGAACAAAGAAACTAGTTTATTTTCCTCACAAAAAATTCCCCATGCGTTCTTTGTAAGTAAAACTTGATGCATTGAATAAATATTAGATTCTTTTATGCATTTTTCTTTTTTTTTTTGTAAAAACTTCTGGACAAAATAAATTACTTAGGGAAAAAAAAAACCAACAAACAAGCCAGTTATCCATCCAGCCATATAGTCTAAATTTACAGATTTAAAAAGTATAGAGAATACAAGGCTTTTCTGGTTTTGAAAAGTCACTGTATTCAGGTCTGTATGTCATAGGATCACCTATTTTTTTTCTACACAATGCATTCTATGTTCAAAACATAATCCATTCCAGTAAAATAAAGGGCAGTTTTCTATTGACATCCTTGACAGAAATCTTCCAGTTCAGCAAACAAATAGGACAGTAACACTACTACTCAAGTAAACTCATAGAAGGGAGTTATGATGATTTACCAAAGCTCTGACATCATTCTGACAATGTCTGTAAGTTATATTCAGCCTCAGTGGCACTCTTCAGTCTGAAGTAAAATCCTGGATTGCTGTCTACCAGGCTGTAGTCAGGAATCTGAAGAGCTACTGCATGAAGAAACAGTGTGAAATGACTGTTGTCAGCTATATATATTTCCCTCAGAATAATCTCAGGTGTCAAGACTGGACAGTGAATACTCAGGCTTCTTAGTGAAGTTGTAATAAATCTGTATCTGGATCAGCTGATCAGATAGAACACAAGTTGAGTAATTCTATTGTTGGTATCAAATGAAGTATTTGCATAAAGGACAGTAAATTCATCCCCAAGTGCCTTTTTGCAAACTACTGTGCTGTATTTCCTAACATTACTAGAAACATTTTGTGTCACCCTCCAATAGTAGGACTAGCTCAAAAGATGAGCAATCAAATGTAGCTTAACTGCAGGTTAAAAAGGCAAAAGTCAATAAAGACAAAGGGCAAAGCTGTTAGCAGAAATTTATTGATGTCCTTCATTGCATTGTCCAAGCTTTGCTCTTTATTGCTCTACCTCTATTCTTGCAGGAAGGAATAACTCAAATCCACATATAGAAAATAAGCAGAGCACTTACTGCCCAAATCTCGCTGTTTCCCTCATATCATCAGTTGCTTTTTGGAACATGTTGTTTTTGTCAAGTGAGGCTGTGGTTTAATTCCAGAGGCTTTCCTGTAAATGAAGAAAGCACAGCCAAAGCCACCAGCAGTCTGATTCAACTTTCAACAGGCCAGACAGAGTTAATCCTCAGGAATTGTTACCCACTAAAGGAAGATGAAAGCCCAGGCAAGGGAGTTTGTGTGAACTTGCACCACTGAACAGACGGGATACAATGAAAAGGCAGCCTGCTCTCTCGCTGATGTTACATAGTACTGCTCTGAGTAATGACTGCAAAGAGCTAACCACAAAGACAAAGGGAAAAGGAAACAAGAAAATGAGGGGATCAATAAAAATCAGAGATGGAGAAACACTGGTTTGCTGTGACAAGTATTAAAAAAATATATGTATAATAAAGAGCAAGAAACATGGCTGCTACATGAATCACTCTTACAAGCCAAGGTATTCCATAGGATCACAAGATCTGTTTGTTTCTTTTTTTTTTTTTTTTTTCCCTGGAGGTTCTGGTAATTTATATGGTTCTGTTTTGATTATCATTAAAATGAAATGGAGATATGCTTTTAACTGCAATAAAACATTCCTTCTGGGAATTTATACTCAGAGGAAAGATGCAATATTCGGTTCAAACACAAGGCCTAGGCACTGAAATGTACGTTTCTTTAATTCACCCTGTATTTGATAAGAATGCAAAAGTTGAGGGACTTTTCAAGAATTCTAAAAGTACCTCAATTATTTTTAACATAATTTTGTTTCAACAACCTCAGCATCTTTTGACAATCTTCACATAAAACATGAGGAGAATTTGGAATGGCTCTAGGACTTCACTTATTTATGCTTTGTTACTTTTTACTGCTTGTGTAAATTTTTTCTTTTTTGTGATTTTTTTTTCTTTTTGAGGTGTGGAAATAAGATTATTGAGGTGGAGATGGGAAGGGAAGGAAGAACAGGTTTCTCCATTAGATTTATGCAAAGAAGTAGGTTTCAAAGATTATAGGATGGGAGAAATTTTAAAAGATATTTGTATTATTACATTATCAAAAATATTTAAACACATAGTAAATTACATACTTATACTCTTTACACATTTCATATGTTAATGCCTGGCAATTATGAAATAGACACATTATTTAATCTAAAAGAGTTTACTGAAAAAAATTTTGAAAATATTCATCCTGCTTTGTTAATTTGCAGTGACTGTTCCTTATTTGCTGTGATTTATTTACAGAAAATAATTTCATAAGTAGAAACATCATTATGAAGACAAGGGAATGACGATTTTATTGACAATTCAGATTAAGTTAATTTATGTATGTATTCATGCATTTTTTATTATTATTTATTATTTGGCATAAATTTAATTGTCAACTTTGTTTTTCAGGCTGCTTTAAGATTCTTTTTTTTTCTCAGAGTGACCATGATGTCTCCAGCCATCATTTTACTCTATTCTCTTAATTTTTAAAGCTTTTGATACTTTGTGTCCTGCCAATACTCAGCAGGAGAAATTCTGAGGATGTCATCCACCTTCCTTTACATGCACATATCTGACTTTTTGAAAATGTTTATGTTTAACAGGAATGCAAAGTCTTCTGTCTCTGGGTGATGTATTCTGTATGCACACATGTGTCAAATGGCTTTTTCATTTGAAACCACTGATGCAGATATATATGCTCTCGATGAGTGATGCACCTGAGCATAAATTCTTTCCTGTTAAAGATAGTTGGGAGAAAGGTGCTAATGGATAAAAGAAATTTATGTTTTCTGTGTTTCATGAAGCTTCAGAGACTTTTATGAAATCTGGTCTTTTAACTAGTCATAGAATCAAAAATGCAAATCCTAACAAATATTACCAGGTTCTTTGAAATTAGGACAGGGAACTAATAT
Organism: Emberiza elegans; assembly: GCA_024865655.1. NCBI lineage: Eukaryota > Metazoa > Chordata > Aves > Passeriformes > Fringillidae > Emberiza > Emberiza elegans. Next base: position 45,533,251 of record JALJVW010000139.1, read on the forward strand.
TTTTGATTATTAATTTGAACAGGAACTCAAAAGTGGTGGTTTTTAATGATTCATTTTTACATTATTTTTATTGTTGTTGTTTCTTTCTTTATTTTATTTCTTTTTTTATTTCTTACTTAAAAATGATGGTGGAACCACCTGATTTATCTGATGTAAATCCAAAGTGTCTGAATTAATACAGATGTTTGGAATTAGAACTCATTTTTACACTTTCTTTATTTTTTTTCTCTCATTTTCAAAAAAATACAGTTTATTTATTGAAAGACAAAGTTCCAATGGAACATTTCTTGGGCAGAGATTTATCAGATCCAACATGAACTTTCATGTATATCTTTTTCAACCCATCAGAATATTAAGACAGTTGGAACATTCAGGTGGTTGAATCCTCATTCTCTGTTCCTAGTTTCCCTAAAACTTCAGGAGTTTGAAGATGAATGTCATTTCATAATGGAGAATCTCAGATAGAAGAAGTTTCTTTGTCTGTTCCAGTGAATTAAATCTTGGAAAAATTGGATCTTGCCTAATGACTTAAGAGTTGCAAAATTTAATCCTGGATGAAATTGTTGGATGGACAAAAAGCATTTTACACCACAGTGCACTGAGATTTTCCAAGGAAAGGGAAAGAAAAAGGAAAAGGGAAGGCAAAAGAGAAGGAAAAAGGGAAAGGAAAAGGGAAGGGGAAAGTAGAAAGGGAGGAAGAAACAAAAAGAGAAGATGAAAGGAGAAAATTAAGAGAAATTAAGGAAAGTAAAAGGAACAAAATGCTTTATTTTTGTTTTTATTGAGTAGCAAACTTATTACAGATCAAGAACAAAAAGTTCTAAATAAAGGAACATTCGTTTAAGCACATTACACTTAGTACCAATATGCAGCATCAATCATTTGAAGACAGATGAATTAGAGGGATTTTTTAAAATCTCCATGAAAATTCTTCTTCTCCTAGTGAGGTCAGAAGGAGAGGACAGGCTTATGAGGGCAAAGGACAAAAAAGAATTATTCATAATGTCTTCCTTCCTCCTTCAAACCTGAGAAAAAACCTTTGATTGTGAGAAAGAATAAGGATAAACAAAATAACCTGTATCTACTTTGGTTTTGAAGTGAAATATAGACTTCAGCACTTCACATTTCCTTATAGCCTCGGATCTCATTGTCAGCATCATAAGATATTCTGTACATCTTTCTTGCAGTTTGCCCTTGCCTTCACCTCAGATAAAACCCCTTTCATGGCGCTACCAATGGGGTTTTGTGAAGCTCATAACTTCTAAACCCCTTTAAGACACAATTTCGTGGTGTACAGGATCTGTCAAACAGATTAGTGAAGAGAGATAGAGTGGGTGCATTTGGGAAAGGAGGGTCTTTGAGAACACAGAGCAACTGTGAGCATGTTCAGTTCTTTGTCCAAGATGCTTGACTTTTCAAAGTCTGAGAAAAGTTTCCTTGAGGGATATGAATTTTACATGAGCTACCCTATTGTCACTGTATTTGCTTCTTTTACAGTGTCACTTTTTTAGCTCTTTAATTCTATTTTCAATAAGTGATTTAATCACTAATATGTAGGAGAGATTTGATTTCCTGTATGTTAGGTATGGCTCAATAATTGCTCATTTCTTAAAACTGAGTGCCAGCTTTGGTTCAGACATGATCCCTAGTGTATCAAAATAGTGTTTAGATACAGTGCATTCTTCGTAATGTGCTTTTACTCACTGTTCAGCTTATGTCAGGAGCAAAAGATATGAAAGATACTGGCCCCAGCTGTCTTCTGTTCTAGCTTTAGCTATAATTTGCTAAATCAGCTTGGAGAAAATATTGTACTATCTAGTAAAATTTTAATATGTAGCAGACCAACTAAGAACATGATGCGTGAGCATGCAGGTGATGTAGATCAGCAAATTTTGCTGCTGCAGTTCTTCTGAAAATATGCTCAATAAATACAATTTTTCTCTATTTTTTTTTTGCATTTTGGACTTTTATTATATAGAAGTATAAAAAAAATTAGCCATTTCTCATTCATATCAGCATGCTTTTCAGATCCAATTACAAAATATTTTATATTTTCTTCTGGACTATTTATTTTTCTGGCTTTTAAAAATTCATGTCACCATTTTGCCTAGTAAACAGTTAATTGATGTTCCTATATATTTTCAAATCAAAAGAATTAATGTATCTCCTGTCCTGTTTTTATGATTTCTCTCTCTGATCTTCCAAAGTAAGCCAGCTCAGTCTGAAATATAGTCTAGGTGATGAGTGTTTTTTTCCACTTTTTCTAATAAGTTCCTAGGACATAATGTGCTGATATTTGAGAAGAGAAAGAATTCATGACAGAAATCAGATAGCAGAAACTAGATTGAAGAGATCTCCACAAATAATAGGTTTACATTGCTCCCACCTCTCATCCTGGCATTAAATCTTTAAGTGCTTTATTTTAGTATTGTTCTGTTAGTAAGAGCTTGAACTTCAGTCTTTCCCCTGGGTAACGGTTCTGAGTCCACCTAATGAATAATTCATGCATATTCTTTTCTTCTCTCTCCCCTAAATACTTGGTAATTGCATGAAAACAGAATAAAATACAGCAGGGGAAAATGAAAATTTCCTACTTTATGAAATTATATCACATTAATATTTTCCCATGGAAGTGAAGTCAAATCCTCTTGTACTGAAGGAATTTTCACTCCTTGGGGCAAGAAATAAATGAAATACTGAATATTGGACATCACATTTCCATTGTCTTTGGCACTTACCCTGTGAACAGGCAGATGTCTCTGTATTGCATTTGGGGAATAAGAACCTTCTTACAGAGATGAACAAGCTACAATAGTCTTCAAATAGTTGAGCTTAATGCATCCTTTTCTGAGATTACTCCTTTAACTTCTATGGGAATCCTACTGAATTAGTATACCACCTTTCCTGTCTCCATCTCCCATATGATTAATTCATTCTAGAAAAGCTAAGAAGGAATCATCTCAGTCAAGAACACAGATGATGGGAATTTAAGAAACTGGGTGCTGCAATAATGACTCGAATCCCTTTGTTCTTTTCAGAATGTACTTCTCAAATTCTTTGTGACTTCATTTGGACAAAAGAGTTCTTCCCTACTTTTCAGAAAAAATATCTGCAAGATATCCTCATCCACCCTGCTAGAGTGCATATAAGTCTCTTATATCACATCTACTTAGAAGGACAACATTAAACCAAAGAGAACTTCGGAATTTTGGACGGGGAACTTACTTGCTAATGCATTGAAAAAACATCTAGCGCACATCCAGTTCATTAGTTTTCAGAAACTTAACAGGGAATTCAAAATAAAGAGGTGGGTTCCCCAGCTTGGGACATTAGACATCAGCAGTTATTTGAATAAGGTGACCAAGAATTTAACTGGCATGTACTTTCTAAAGAGGAAATTATGTTTCTTTATAAATGGATTCAGGTAGTTACAGTAAATTAGTAAAAATATCCATGGCTTATATGGTGTCACTCTTATTGCTAGTGTTGCTACTTGTGCTCCTATCACTGTTCCAGTACTACTAGTACTGGTACTGGTATTGATAGTGGTATTATTACTGCTACTATTATTGGAATATCTATTATCTCTCCTTCCAGTCATGAACACAGATTTTATTGGTCTTTTTTTTCTTTTTCTAGTTTAAGGCTCAGACTTCTTTTTGTTTGTATCTTGTGTACAGTGTCAGAAATTCATTTGTTCCCGGTCTATGAAGCCATGAGAATTGCCAAATTTGGCACACAATCTTTCAATCTCTAAGAATAGAGAAGGAAGTCGTCTAAGGAAGTCTTCTAAATAATTGCCTCTCCCACTCTTTCTCATGCACGTGTTCATTCATACATACACATATAACTGGAAATGAAAATGACACTCAAAGAATGTTTAAGGTGGCTACAGAAAACAAGGAATGAAAGGAAATGTTAGTCAAGGGTGAAGAGTACCATATGTCTTCAAAAGCCCTGGCACAATGGGAAACCACCTAAATAGTTTTCTCAATGCACCCTGTCGTGCCTAGGTATTGATGGACATATGGTACATTTCACCCTGAACTGTGAATTTCCTGAAACAGCTGTAATGCTCTTTAAATGTTTTTCTGGATAATGACACATTCACAGCATACATTATATAACCATTCCTCCCTGACCCTTCAGGCGGCCCATGTACTTTATCAGTCTATAGAAAACAGGATATTAGTGGAGCATTTATCTTCTGGTTGCATAAATATGTCTTATTCATTGACATATTCTACAGAGGCTTAAAGTTTTTGGTGACTGCACCATGAGAAGGCCAGCAAGATATTCAAGATTGCTGTCCTCTGGTAAGATCACAAACAAGCTGAAGATACAGACACATAACAAAGATAAGCATGAGAGTAGCTCTTTGCTTTGATAATTTTATAGCTCATTTCCTTACTCTTATTTTTGCAAGACAAATTGGGAAAAATGCATGAGTGTATATGGAAAAATCAAGATAGACACAATTTTTAAAAGGTAATGAGATAATATGATATTGGTATATATATGTTATGCTCCCCATAGATTTAATTCCTCTGTGCAACCAATCCTGTGACTCATCCTTTATACATGACACAGAATCATTCATTTTTCATTTCCCTGCTGACTGGTAAAATATAATTTCTTAATTTTTATGATCAGTTACTGGCAGTGTGAGATCTAACCTATAAATCTGCTTGGGTAAATAGATCAGTTTATTTAGGAGAGAAATTATATTATCTGTAAGAAACTCTCTTTCTTGTTATTAAAAAAAACCCTAACTGATGCAAAATTTTCAGATTTAATAACTTTTAAAAAATAGTAATTTGGTGTAATAATACTGATTTTCTTACATCAGAAACAAGTGTTCAAATAGAACACTTTTCTTACAATTCTTTAGGGGAATTACTGACTGATGAAAGACTTTAGGTTAATAAATTTTAAAAACTGTTGTTTCTTTTTTATTGTTACTACTCTTTCTTTTTGTTATCACCTCCTTTATATAAAATGGACAGCATCTGTTACAAGTCATCCATCTCTTCATCACTTCGGTGAAGGAAGGCACTGCACACCCAGAATTTGTGTGTGAGAAAACCAATCAGGCAGCTGAATGGGTTAGAGATTGGTACCATAGCTTTACATTAACTTAATCTCTTTCCTGAAACTCTAGCTCACATTTTCAAGCACAACAACTAAAATTATGCACGAAAAAAGTAAATAACCAGTTTTCCCACCACGTATTTTATGGAAGTTTTATAGATTTCATTATCGAATCAGTGATTCCAGGGTTACATGTCAGATTATTATGCTAAAGGACTCTCATATGTAGAATCAAACTGTTCCTTTATTAAAATAACAGTTTTCAGAAATACTGGGCTCAATGAAAATACATATAGATTTTCTATTGTTTTACCCTCAAAAGTAAAGACTCCTGAATAATGAAAGCCTATTTGGTTGCTAGATTTTTTGTTTGGATTTTTTTTTTTCCTTGCAGAGATTATATTTAAGGGTTTTTGTATGTGCCTGAGTTACCCTCAATGTGCTGCTCTGAAAATAGATGTTGTTTTCCCCGGATTTTTAAATTAAGATAATCCTGTCTCTTTCATAGGCCTTACTCATGCAAATATTCATTTCTTGTTCAGAGAGTACTTCTACCCACCCAAATTTCAAATAAATCATATCCTGTCAGATGGTGCATCAGTTCTGTCCCAACTCTCTATTTTCACATGACAGTGGCAAAGCAGATCCTCCCCCTCATTTAATTTTACCTTTATATTCTGTCCTCCTGATTCTTCTGGCATGCTTCAGCATTTCTTGATGCCTGAGTAGTGAAGTTGCAAGGTCCTCCCACTTTTTCAGGAGGAGGTGCAGTGAGGAGGAATAAGTGATGGAGGAACAGAATAAAATACAGCAGAGTTTTCCTGAAGCAGAACTGACAGTTCTTGTCTTCCAGAGGAATGCAAATGTGGCAGGCAGCTGGTTAAACAAGTTTCCTTTCCCTCTCTCAAGAATAAAATTTGTGAAAATACTGGAATTATTGCTTTTGTATGAAAAGAATAAAAATATATACTTGCCTAATCTAATTGAAAACAGAAAATACAAGCTATATTCCTACAAGGAGATGTGTTTGTCTTCTGCAGAATCATCAGTGTAAAGATTCTGATGACTACAAAGTGGTTAGATTTATATCCAATAAGATATATTTTAATTATAAAAAAAAATCCTTTCTTTCATTGTTTCAGAAAGCAAAGAACTGGAAATGTTATAAAAGAAAGTCATGATGCTTAAATGAACTCATTTTCAAATATCGAATTCAAGATTTTGTAATATTTATGGTTAAAAATGACACTAATAATGCAAAATCACGTTATGATTACTCAAACAAAAGTAAAAATCACAAGTAAACATCACTCTGATAAATTTTTTTACATTGAATTATTTCAGGCTCTTCATGCTGGCACAGAAGAACACACCTTAAAAGACAATAGTGAGCTACTTTGGTTTGGATATAAAAAAAAATACAGCAGGGGAAAATGAAAATTTCCTACTTTATGAAATTATATCACATTAATATTTTCCCATGGAAGTGAAGTCAAATCCTCTTGTACTGAAGGAATTTTCACTCCTTGGGGCAAGAAATAAATGAAATACTGAATATTGGACATCACATTTCCATTGTCTTTGGCACTTACCCTGTGAACAGGCAGATGTCTCTGTATTGCATTTGGGGAATAAGAACCTTCTTACAGAGATGAACAAGCTACAATAGTCTTCAAATAGTTGAGCTTAATGCATCCTTTTCTGAGATTACTCCTTTATCTTCTATGGGAATCCCACTGAATTAGTATACCACCTTTCCTGTCTCCATCTCCCATATGATTAATTCATTCTAGACCAGCTAAGAAGGAAGCATCTCAGTCAAGAACACAGATGATGGGAATTTAAGAAACTGGGTGCTGCAATAATGACTCAAATCACTTTGTTTTTTTCAGAATGTACTTCTCAAATTCTTTGTGACTTCATTTGGACAAAAGAGTTCTTCCCTACTTTTCAGAAAAAATATCTGCAAGATATCCTCATCCACCCTGCTACAGTGCATATAAGTCTCTTATATCACATCTACTTAGAAGGACAACATTAAACCAAAGAGAACTTCGGAATTTTGGATGGGGAACTTACTTGCTAATGCATTGAAAAAACATCTAGCGCACATCCAGTTCATTAGTTTTCAGAAACTTAACAGGGAATTCAAAATAAAGAGGTGGGTTCCCCAGCTTGGGACATTAGACATCAGCAGTTATTTGAATAAGGTGACAAAGAATTTAACTGGCATGTACTTTCTAAAGAGGAAATTATGTTTCTTTATAAATGGATTCAGGTAGTTACAGTAAATTAGTAAAAATATCCATAGCTTATATGGTGTCACTCTTATTGCTAGTGTTGCTACTTGTGCTCCTATCACTGTTCCAGTACTACTAGTACTGGTACTGGTATTATTAGTGGTATTATTACTGCTACTATTATTGGAATTTCTATTATCTCTCCTTCCAGTCATGAACACAGATTTTATTGGTCTTTTTTCTTTTTCTAGTTTAAGGCTCAGACTTCTTTTTGTTTGTATCTTGTGTACAGTGTCAGAAATTCATTTGTTCCCGGTCTATGAAGCCATGAGAATTGCCAAATTTGGCACACAATCTTTCAATCTCTAAGAATAGAGAAGGAAGTCGTCTAAGGAAGTCTTCTAAATAATTGCCTCTCCCACTCTTTCTCATGCACGTGTTCATTCATACATACACATATAACTGGAAATGAAAATGACACTCAAAGAATGTTTAAGGTGGCTACAGAAAACAAGGAATGAAAGGAAACGTTAGTCAAGGGTGAAGAGTACCATATGTCTTCAAAAGCCCTGGAACAATGGGAAACCACCTAAATAGTTTTCTCAATGCACCCTGTCGTGCCTAGGTATTGATGGACATATGGTACATTTCACCCTGAACTGTGAATTTCCTGAAACAGCTGTAATGCTCTTTAAATGTTTTTCTGGATAATGACACATTCACAGCATACATTATATAACCATTCCTCCCTGACCCTTCAGGCGGCCCATGTACTTTATCAGTCTATAGAAAACAGGATATTAGTGGAGCATTTATCTTCTGGTTGCATAAATATGTCTTATTCATTGACATATTCTACAGAGGCTTAAAGTTTTTGGTGACTGCACCATGAGAAGGCCAGCAAGATATTCAAGATTGCTGTCCTCTGGTAAGATCACAAACAAGCTGAAGATACAGACACAAAAATAACAAAGATAAGCATGAGAGTAGCTCTTTGCTTTGATAATTTTATAGCTCATTTCCTTACTTTTATTTTTGCAAGAGAAATTGGGGAAAATGCATGAGTGTATATGGAAAAATCAAGATAGACACAATTTTTAAAATATAATGAGATAACATGATATTGGTATATATATGTTATGCTCCCCGTAGATTTAATTCCTCTGTGCAACCCATCCTGTGACTCATCCTTTATACATGACACAGAATCATTCATTTTTCATTTCACTGCTGACTGGTAAAATATAATTTCTTAATTTTTATGATCAGTTACTGGCAGTGTGAGATCTAACTTATAAATCTGCTTGGGTAAATAGATCAGTTTATTTAGGAGAGAAATTATATTATCTGCAAGAAACTCTCTTTCTTGTTATTAAAAAAAAACCCAACTGATGCAAAATTTTCAGATTTAATAACTTTTAAAAAATAGTCATTTGGTCTAATAATACTGATTTTCTTAAATCAGAAACAAGTGTTCAAATAGAACACTTTTCTTACAATTCTTTAGGGGAATTACTGACTGATGAAAGACTTTAGGGTAATAAATTTTAAAAACTGTTGTTTCTTTTTTATTGTTACTACTCTTTCTTTTTGTTATCACCTCCTTTATATAAAATGGACAGCATCTGTTACAAGTCATCCATCTCTTCATCACTTCGGTGAAGGAAGGCACTGCACATCCAGAATTTGTGTGTGAGAAAACCAGCCAGGCAGCTGAATGGGTTAGAGATTGGTACCGTAGCTTTACATTAACTTAATCTCTTTCCTGAAACTCTAGCTCACATTTTCGAGCACAACCACTAAAATTATGCACGAAAAAAAGTAAATAACCAGTTTTCCCACCATGTATTTTATGGAAGTTTTATAGATTTCATTATCGAATCAGTGATTCCAGGGCTACATGTCAGATTATTATGCTAAAGGACTCTCATATGTAGAATCAAACTGTTCCTTTATTAAAATAACAGTTTCCAGAAATACTGGGCTCAATGAAAATACATATAGATTTTCTATTGTTTTACCCCCAAAAGTAAAGACTCCTGAATAATGAAAGCCTATTTGGTTGCTGGATTTTTTGTTTGGATTTTTTTTTTCCTTGCAGAGATTATATTTAAGGGGTTTTGTATGTGCCTGAGTTATCCTCAATGTGCTGCTCTGAAAATAGATGTTGTTTTCCCCGGATTTTTAAATTAAGATAATCCTGTCTCTTTCATAGGCCTTACTCATGCAAATATTCATTTCTTGTTCAGAGAGTACTTCTACCCACCCAAATTTCAAATAAATCATATCCTGTCAGATGGTGCATCAGTTCTGTCCCAACTCTCTATTTTCACATGACAGTGGCAAAGCAGATCCTCCCCCTCATTTAATTTTACCTTTATATTCTGTCCTCCTGATTCTTCTGGCATGCTTCAGCATTTTCTTGATGCCTGAGTAGTGAAGTTGCAAGGTCCTCCCACTTTTTCAGGAGGAGGAATTGCAGTGAGGAGGAATAAGTGATGGAGGGAACAGAATAAAATACAGCAGAGTTTTCCTGAAGCAGAACTGACAGTTCTTGTCTTCCAGAGGAATGCAAATGTGGCAGGCAGCTGGTTAAACAAGTTTCCTTTCCCTGTCTCAAGAATAAAATTTGTGAAAATACTGGAATTATTGCTTTTGTATGAAAAGAATAAAAAAATATACTTGCCTAATCTAATTGAAAACAGAAAATACAAGCTATATTCCTACAAGGAGATGTGTTTGTCTTCTGCAGAATCATCAGTGTAAAGATTCTGATGACTACAAAGTGGTTAGATTTATATCCAATAAGATATATTTTAATTATAAAAAAATTTCCTATTTTTCATTGTTTCAGAAAGCAAAGAACTGGAAATGTTATAAAAGAAAGTCATGATGCTTAAATGAACTCATTTTCAAATATCGAATTCAAGATTTTGTAATATTTATGGTTAAAAATGACACTAATAATACAAAATCACGTTATGATTACTCAAAGAAAAGTAAAAATCACAAGTAAACATCACTGATAAATTTTTTTACATTGAATTATTTCAGGCTCTTCATGCTGGCACAGAAGAACACACCTAAAAAGACAATAGTGAGCTACTTTGGTTTGGATATAAAAAACCTGTCATTACAGAGAGGGCTGAATCTCACTGTATTACACCCTGAGTCTCATTAGTAACTTAAATTTGTACTTAGATTTTAATAGAAAAGAGCTTGTTAATTTCAAACTCAAAAAATTCTGGAAACCATGCTTCAAGCTCAGGTTGTTTGATTTTCAATGTCTTTAAATGGCTTGGATTGTATTGTCTGCTTCCATACTTTATATATTAAATCTGCAATCCATACAAAAAACTGGCAACAAAAACTTAACATTTCATTTCTCTCCACTTGTCCACAATTTGCCAACTTTCCAGCACAGCACTTCCTAATTGTATACTCAAACACCAGCTGTCACACATAAAAGTATTGATGGAAATGAAAACTTCTGGAATTTAGCAGCAAACAAATACTGAAATGAAAGATTTATGAACGCAAGTTAATTTTTGACATTGTTAATGTTAGAAAGTAGCTCCATCTAAACTTCCTGTTGTACTCCAAAGAGCTAACCTAAGACCCCAATTGCTGCACACATGTGCAGATTAAAACTGCTATTAAGTTAGTTTCAACTACACCTATCCACAAATTCTTTTTCCGATTTACATGCTATGTAAAAAGCAGCCTTGGAAGATATTAAATTTTAAAGATTGTTGTAGATCATGTGGAGACTTTCCCTCACCCCCCAGGAAATATTAAGATTTACTGTAGATAGTAATAGTCTGATAGAAAGACAACTTGAAGATTCATAAAGGTCTCACAAGGTGCTGATTTTACAGAACCTGATGCTTTAGACAGCAATAATTTTTAGTCAAAATAATCACAGTTATGAAAAGAGAGAACAAAAAGACAAACCTGCAACTAATTAGAGGGCAAATGTGTCCTCTCATTACCAGAAACATACCTGCTCGTAGGAAAAGATTGCTTGTTCCTTTGTAAACAGAGAGACAATGGAGAACAGCATTATTGTCACATAAAACCAAATCTAGACAATATTCTAGGTTCACAACTCATTCTATTGAAGTAACATTGGGCAGGAAATGCTTCAATTCTTTAAAGGTTCACACCTAGATTCACAAACCCTTTTAATAAATAATTTCAAAAAAAGCTTAATGTATTTTATAGATTCACTCTTGTATATATTTTTCCATTGCAAAATGGAAAATGAACTCCGTGCAAACATGAATTTTAATATTCTAGATCAGTAGCTACTAGCAAACAATATTCTTTGATATTGGCCTATGTAAAACTCAGTGCATTATACAGCTCCTGCAGATACTTGCTTAAGAAATAAAATGTCTAAAAAGTAAGTGAGACCAGATGAAGCTCAGATATATTTTTGCATTCCTTGCTGGAAAGAAACTGGTTATTCTATCATAAAAAAACTTCAAAAATTTGGAAGATTTTTATTCATCCCCAATTTGTAGCTAAAATCAGAAAAAATTAACTAGCTTTTCATTGACTTGGAAATGCACATATTTTTACACCTATTAGAAAAATTTTGACAAAACATCAAAATTAATGAAAAAATAGATACATCTAGGTGCTAAAAATGGAGTATCCACAAATTCCTACTGCCATCTATTTGTAGTAGCTTGGAATTGCAAGTCATTATAATTTGCATAACATTAAATAATTCAATGCTTGACTTATGGCAACCTACCAGTAGAGAGGCTTAAAAAGGAAATAGAGAATTACTGGAATCACTTGCAACACACTAATTTTTTATTCCACTAATGTTGTGGAATATCTTCAGTGGGAGATGTGGGTATGTTTGGAGGCATTCTTGTCTATTTTTCTAAATTGAGAGTATATTCTCTATTTTCAACAAAATATATTAAGAAAGAACCTAATAATCCCTAACCATGACAAATAGTAACTTTTGCACTATCCAGTTAAGGACTCAGGTGCCTAATAACTCTTCACAGGAACACAAATTTTCCACCCTTTTGAACACAGCCCAGCCCTGTATTTGAGTATGGTCCTGTGAGCACATTTGCAGAGGTGAATGACTTCTGGCTGGACCTCTAAAGAGTGGCACTTCTGAGCTTGAAACTGCTTAACTTTTACAGGCAGCTGTTTAGGCAAGCACTGGGCTGTATTTGAAATCTGTCTGGACCTGATGCATTCACGTTGGGGTTACAGGAGAAGAGCTTCTCTCTGAACCTTGCCTTACAGCTTGAAGACATCCCTTCAGTGTCCAAACTCTGTCACCAGTGAATAAGGTCACTTTCATGTGACAGCCCAAATAACTTACTCATACAGAAAGCAGGAAGCTCATGGTCAGCTTGGCTGGGTTTGCACTCCCAGATGTCCTCCCAGGAGTCTATTTTTCCCACTCAATATGATTTGTTCTCAGAGCAAGAGGTGGGTGTTCATCTACTGCTCTCACTGAAGATGAAGGGCAATAAATCAAGATTGGAGAACTCAAGAGAGGCCATGACTAGTACTGTTGGGCAATTGGCTACAAAATGAGATCCCTTGTGTGCAGTATTCCTTTCAGGAGTCTTTCTTCTTTTTGCAAGAATCCGCCTTACTGTCAAGATGGTTTAGCTCCTATGGATGCCCAGGTCTTCCCTGCCCTGGGCAAGTGCTTTGACCAAGAGTGTATTCACTGTCAAAGCTAGTAACAATACTGAGCACCAGCATAGGTTAGAAGTGCAGAAGGTGATGCCTGTGAGGTGTAGGGTGACAAAATAGCTTAGGACACTCAAGAATTGGGGACCTAATTCTCACATGTGTAAGTGCTTCCTTGGTAACAGGCCTTCACCCCTAACAAACCATTCTGAAGATGTTCCCTAAGTGCACATTTTCAACAGTATAAATATCCAGTCCAGGGTTATTAATTCTTCTCATCAGGAAATAATACAGAATTCACAGCAAATGAATGGTGGAAAACATTTTTTGGATAGTCACCAATGTTGCCTTTTGGTTATTCTATTTTCATTGTGATGCCTGATATTTTGAGAGATAACCCTTTTATACATTGTAAATATTTTTAAAGTAAAATGTCAGCTTTGAAACCAGCCACCATAAGTAATGGCTGGTCAATTAAAACAATGGATCAATGTTCTGTTTCAAAATAAAGCAAACACTAAGAAATGCATCATATTAACAAAACACATCAATTTAGGCAGAAATTACCCAGAAATTACACTTTTTCCTTAATATAGAGATGACTTTTTTTTTTTTTTTAATAGAGACAGAAAAAAAGTTTTACCTGCTTTTTTAGCCTGTGAGGACAGATTAAAATAATAATTTCCTGACATAGTAATAACACTGGACATTCTGTTTACTGACGTATGCCACATCTTCATGCTCCCAGTTTCTCAAAATCAAAGTTCTTACTCTGTGCTCAACCCATTTTCTCTCTTCTCATTGGTTTTGTTCTCCAAATCTCAAAAGGTGTTTAGGAGAACTTCCCCCCCAAAAAATCAGTGTTTTGAGATAGACAAAGCACAACAGCCTCTGAAATTAGCACATGCCTGTGTCCCCAGCTTCTGTGCTTTGCTGAGAAATAACAGCATCTCTGGTTTTAAGGAGGTAGATGGGGGGTAGAGGGACATACTGTAATCCCTCTGCTAAGGTAAACTTATATTTAGATGGATTTTTTCCCCAAGAAGAGTGCTTTAAGGGTGATAAAAGGATAAGGTTGGATGTGCAAAACCAGGGACCGTAGCAAAGGACTGCTGAGGCAGAACATTGCAATTCTTGGGAGGCTGCTGTCTGTAGAAGCTCTGCCACTTCTGCAATTTTGCCATCAAAATCTCATCATGCTGTTGCCCCAGGAAACTTCTTGCTTTGCCTAAGGACATCCCTAGTGCCTAACAGCACACAAGCCAGATTTCAAACTGGCGCTGTTACCATTTCTGACACCTCTGTTGCATCCCAGCATCATCATCCCTTTGAAATGGTTCAGAAATTCCTAGCAGTGAACACTATAACAGCTGGGTCTCTTCTGCCTAAAAAGTATGTCCTGCAAAACATATTATTGCCTAGTCATTTAATAAAATTCGGCTTCATTCCATCTGGTTAATTCACGTTAGCTGAATCTGATCTAAACAACTTCTTACTGAAATCAAAAAGGCATAGCAGGAGATGTGAGTGACAGTCTTTATAGTTCTTAAGGTGAAAATGTTTTCAATTAAGTAGCATTTGCCTTAGGAAAATGTCACAGATTTCCTCCTGCCCTTTAGATTACTATTGTTTGTTGAAGGCAGCTTTTGCAAGACTGTATAAAATGCTTATTTGTTTGGCAATATTTGTGCAATGTTGTGAGTCAGAAATGTTATGTCTTTGATACAGAAAGACAAATTTTTGAGCAGAGAAAAAATGTAAAAAGAGCTTGAAACACATTATGCTCTCTCTTCTTTTTAACCTTCCTTTTTCTCTTGTGCTTACTCCCAAAACAATTTTCAAAGTATTTCACTGTATTTCAGAGAGCCAGTTACAATCTCCATCATGCAAATTGTCCAAGCAGTCATTTAACAGCAACACTTTTTGTGCTTGTCAGACTGAAGGACACAGAAAATGTGCAACTTTCCCATCCCATGGAAGATATTGATGGGGGTGGGGAACTCACCCAACTGTTAAAATTTTAGCAGATTCCAAATGATTTCTCTTTTTTTATCTCCCTCTTTTATTTTTTTTTCAATAGAGAACTCCTTCATCAAAGGTCTCTAACTATAACCATAATTGCTGTACTCCTAGTTAGCAAACAAACACAATTCTTGCAATGCAGAAACTCATAGTTGTTACTGCCTCTGAATTTAAAAGGGGTTGCAAAAAAATTGGTTTGTATTTCCTGTCTTTCACTGATAACTTAGAGAAAATACTGTGAAAATTATGTTGTAATTAGGGGTAACTTCATAGAGCTATGCTGAGAAGACAACCTTCAAAATAGACATGCTTTATTCTGAAAATATTTATTTTTTGAGAGTTATCAATAGAAAAATGTGGGGGCTTTTTTTGGAAACATTGGCAAAAATTCATTATTGCTACCAAAAAGAAGACTGGTACTACTCTTGTGAGATAAATTGGTAAGGCTGTGTTACCTTTTTTAATTTTTTTAAACATATAATGCATTTTTGCAAAGATAAAGTGTGTGTATATTGGAATAAAAGCCACATGGCAAATATAACTTCATTTTGACTAAACATTTGTGATAGTGTTCCCTTCTTCTGGCATGGCAGCAGTATTGCAAGCACAGGTACACCAGGGAGGTCCCCAGAGTGATTTGCTGCCTCATGACTGTGTGCTGTGGGATTTTCTGTCCCACAGGGCATCCCAGGGCTGCGCACCGCAAAGTTACAGCTGCAAGTAGCAGAGTGAGCTTTAACCTGGCTCTGTCTGCTGTCAAACACAGAGTGGAAATCTGTTGAAGCAAAGGGTTTAACCAACACAAATTTCTCAGGCTGGACTGGACTTCCTGAGTGAAGCATTTTAAACTGTTTTTCTAGGCAGTATAGGGACACTGTCTCTTTGTTCTTGCTGAAAGTCCTTATTATCATCAATATTTCACATCATACTGAGGATGGGACTTCCACAGTCACTAGTTTAATCAATCAATAATTTTGATCATTCTGTTTTTAACTTTAGAGTAAGCTTTCACCTGGGATCTTTCTGCATCTCAAACACAGAATTGAAATCTAATTTAAAACCAAAGGGTTTAACCAACACGCTCTGTCTTTCAAACACAGAGTGGAAATCTGTTGAAGCAAAGGGTTTAACCAACACAAATTTCTCAGGCTGGACTGGACTTCCTGCCTCAAAGCTGTGTGAATTCTGGCATTTTAACACTCCTGTTTTTTCTAGTTGCAGTATAGGGACACTGACATCTCTTTGTTCTTGCTGAAAGTCCTTATTATCATCAATATTTCCACATCATACTGAATCCCAGGATGGGACTTCCACAGTCACTAGTTTAATCAATCAATAATTTTGATCATTCTGTTTTTAACTTTAGTTTTTTGTAAAATTTTCATTTGGGATGTGGGTTTCTTACATCTGAAGGGAGGTGGGAAAATGACATGGTGATTAATCTAATTAATAAATGTCCAATAATAATATTGTGGGATGCCATTAAAGACACTGTTTGGAAACTCATGTTTAGAGAACATACAATGGTTTAATTCCCTTATTTTTAACTTTCTATTTGGACATTTTAAATCAAGCTGTTCCACTTGCTAGAAATGATTTTTTTTTTTTTTAATGCAGTATGAGGTAACACATTTTAAAGAAGAAATTGAGTATGGTGACTGGAAGGATGAGATAGCAGTTCTGTCCTCATTTACTTGGTTATGGCAAAATTCCCAGAGCCCATTCCATACAGGTATTTATTGTACACAGCATATAGAGTACAAATAGAAAACTGCAGCTCAAGAAAAATGAGTGTCAGAAGCTTAGAAATAAAGCTAAAGCTGCTGTTGGAAGGAAGATAAATCAAAAGAACACTTTGGTTTCTTCTATTTAAAAATAAAATAAAAATGAAAATCAATAAACAAATGGCAATAGCAGTTGATATGCTGAATAAGCAAGTGAAGAGCCACAAATACACAGTAGATTTTCTGCTTATCTTCATCCTCAATTTATTGCACTACAGGATGCACTACAGAAAAAAGTGACCAAATTCATTTTTTGACTCTATGCCGAGCTATGTAGCAATACAAATCCATTCACTAGCTGCCAATTTACCTCATTCCTAAGCCGCAATACCCCAGTATTACTTCAGTTTTCCTACCCTCTTTGGGGCAGATACTTTTTTCACATTTATGCAGCTATTTCTTGAGGTAGGCTAGAGGGCAAAGTGTGGTAAAGATAGCAGACCCATTTTAATTTGTTTCTTGACCAAAATCATAATTCTGAAGACAAGATCACTATAAATAATTCCTTGAAGCATATATATATATATATTTTTATATTTTTTTTAATGAAATCTCCACCAAATCACATCTGTGTAAAATATACTTGGATATTTTCCCAAGGATACTACGTATTAATCCATTATAGCAGCAAGAGGATCACACTGTGTGAGTTATTCAAGCTTTTTTCTGAAGGCGAATGAGATTCAGCAATTTGGTGAAGTATGTCACAGTGGAAGTGCATTGCAAAGCCCACACACAGTAAATAAACAGTGACTAGAAGGCAAATATTTCTTGTTTGTTGTAATACTATGTTATGCATGAAGGAGTTGACTTGTGAAAAGCCTTGTAATAAGTATTGGTGTCTGGAGGTGGAGTAGAAAGTAAAATTATCTGAGATGCAAGAAGCTGAATTAATTCAAGAATATTTTTGCTTTGATGGGGAACAGATATAACTGTCAATACGTAAATAACTCAGATATTCCTTCACTTCTGTATTAAGGTCAAAGCCTACATAAAATATGCTTTAAATTGCCTGAAAATTTTAAAATAACAGTAGGTTATTTTCAAATTTCTCCTCTTTGGGTTTTTTTTCCACAGGATCAGAGACTTTTTTTTCCCTTTTTCTTTCTTCTTCACATTCAATTCTTTGGTACAGTGAAAATCTTAAAACCATGAATATGAATCAATACAAAATGATTATTTAGACTTCTAATAACATCAGGGTGTTTATTTTTTACATTTGAAATAAATGAGTTTGAAAACTTAAAATAAGGACCAATAACGGTGCTTTTTTTCATATTTATTCAATTTCTGTTTCCAGAGCTGTTATACTACTGCTTGAGGAGTAAGGAAAGTCAGACACAATGTGTGATGAACTGACTTCAACCTCCATTCCCCATCCCCAGGCACTAACTGGGTGGAGAATGTAGAGAAAATCTGGTATGAAATTGAGCCTGGGAAGAAGGGATGGGCACAAGAGAAGGTGTTTCAAGATGCACTTTTATTTCTCACTAGCTTACACTGATTTGATTGGTAACAAACTAAATTAATTTCCCCAAGTGAAGAGTGTTTTGCTTCTGATGGTAATTTGTGAGTGCTCTTTCCCTGTCGCTTTCTCAATCCATAAACCTTTCATAAAATTTTCTCTCCCCTTGCAGATGACCAACGGAGTGATGAAGAGATTTTGGTGTGTAACCAGACAGGTCAAATCACCAAATCACCAAAGTGATTCAGACTGTTATATGGCTATTTTTTTGTGCTCTCTAAGTTTCAGGGATGATGCTTTGGAAGTGTGGTACCAAAATGTTCCATGTCCCTAGTTATTTTGACTACTCACCATACCATATTTTCAGAGATAAAATTTATCTGGTTACCTATTCATACCTGGCCCTCGATTCTCATGGCACTGTTCAAGCATTCAGGGATGCTAAAACACGATGTACTCTGTCTGTGTCTCTCCTAATGTAGTGAGATAATGGTTTATCTACCTTGATGAATGTTCAAACAGAGACTGTTTTCTATTATACTTTCAAGACTTCTGGTGATAGCAAGTGATGAATAATGAAACAGTCTTTCCTTCAGTAATGGCTTTATATAACAAAATCACTTGATAAAGCAAAGAATTTCAGAAGGTGATGGGAGCTCTTAGATTTAAAACTAAAACTCCAGACATGAATATCTCAAGTACATAAATGCTTCATTGCTCTGACAGGGCAGAATGGCTAGTAATTGACTGTCTTAGTAGGATGCAGTATTGAAAGATGATTACATAAGCAGAAAGAGCCATTTGCAGGAAGTCTACACATTGTAATAACAGAATAAGGGTTTTTAACAAGACAGTTGCTGGAGTGTTAATAACAGAGGTGAAAAGCTGGTGATTCTTCCAAGCATGCAAATCACTGAAAGTTTCACATACGTATAGAAGTCAGAGAACTATCCAAGAAAAACTCATTCCAGATTTTTCTATAGAATTGGGACTGCAGTGAATTTTTAGATTGAAAATAATGCTTTGATTATGTTTCAAAAATGAAAAAAATCTTAATACTCTTGGAATAACTCTTTTGATGCGTTCTTCTCTGTTCTTTTCCCTTATTTTTCATTCTATGGAGAAAATAACTGTTTTGAATTAAATTTTATGGAATTTCCAAAAGCAAGTTTCAGCCTTGGAGCAAACCCTGATGAATGATTCAAACACAAAACCATTCTGATACCTGCATTTGAATTGCTAATAATAACAAAATTTGCTGCTCATGCTGCCACTGCTGTGGCTCACTCTGCCAGTCCAGATGTCTGCTGCCCATCCTTCTGCATGCAAATAAAATTTCTGTCTCTTAGAAAAACTTTTTAATCTTGTATGATCATGACTTTTAACATCCACGGCCAATCCCACATCTGATGTAAACCCTGTGGAAGACAGTAGTTTTTATACTAGGAATGATTCTGATTTGTAACATGAACACAGATTTTGTCACTATCTGCTTTAGCATAAAGCCACCTTGTGTTTTGTATTTTTTTTAGAAACTTTTCAGTACTTAAAAATGCAATGTCAAAGGTGGTGTGAATCAATAACACACGTTTAAACCCTCTCTCCAGCTGTACCCCCTTTATGTTGTAATGTTCAGGTTCAGAACCATTCTCAGCAATAGCATCATACTGAACTGCTGTGACTCTGCTATTTAAACTCTATCTTGTGTCTGTTTATCTACATAAGATTTCTCTGACAGTGCTGGTCATTATGTTACATATGTATTTTTTTTTTTTAAATAAAGACTACACTATTTGAACTGCTAAATGGAGCACACATAGGGTGTTAGAATGATAATACAGACAAATAACTGCAAATGTATTTTCTCCAGAAATCTCACAGAACAGTAACTCCACTAGTTTTGTTAAGCCAAGAAAAGACTTTCAATTTTATTATTTTACTTGATAATGGACAAACTACTTTGATAATGGATAAACAGCACAACAGAACTCTTACTCACCCAAGTTTTCACAGTCCATAAGTAGCATAATCAAGGATGCATTCTTTGTTCCATTGTCGTGACTGGAAAACAAAAGAGAACAAAGAAAAATCTTCTTAATTTTAAAGGTATTAGGATTTCACTTCACAATTTGGGACTTGTCCCCCTCTCTTTCAAACTGTCAGCTAAACATAGTAGTCACGACATGGTGGGATTTCTAAGTATTTTGTCAGATCTGCAAAGTAGTTGTCTTTTCAAAAATTAAGCAAATCTCTAGACTAAAAGAAGGTTCCTATTCAGTGTCTCCTGAAAGTAATGGAGCATTATGTAACTCTGAAAGCCTCCTCAGAGACCAGAGTTGTGCTGCTGCTTGTAGTCAGTAACACTTACACACTCTTGGTACACTGCACTATGAGTGAGACCAACGCCTTCCACTGGGGTAACTTGGATGGACAACAAGGTGGCCTTAATTTCTGCTTTTTTGTCTAAAGATAGATCTCCTGTCTCTCTCTGTGGCTGATAGGTACATTCTAGTACAAGGACCACATAGATGATCATAGGAATTATTCCTAGTGAAGTAAATGGGGTAATATAATATTCTTAGGTAAAAGAAAAAAAAAAAGTTCTTCCTCCCTGCACACTGGCAACAAAGATGGACAAACTAAGATCAGCACTGGCTTATGATTTGCATTTACTTAATTGTCCCTTAACTGTTAAAAGTAGTCTTGTAGTTTACTCTCCTTCAGAAAAAGATTGATGGATGCTTTGTTTTGATGTAAAGTCTTGTTGCACAGTTGGGAACTTCTTGCATCACTGCAGGGATTCTCAGTGCATGGCTGGTGTGATTAGTGGAAAAGGGCTTGGTTATTGCGATGGATTGGACTCTAAAAATTCTGAACAACTTTTGAATATCGTACTTGAATCAGTGAGTTTACTACAAGGAGAGCACATGAATCATGAATCAGAAAAGTTTGGTTCCTCAGATGAAATTTGGTTCCCTTTTCTGCTTGTCAATCAGGATCTCTTGAGGTGAGCTGTTGAGTCCACTGAATATTTGACATCAACACAAAATTGATACATGACTTTGTCACTCACAAGAATTCTAGGACCACATAAACTCTCCACAGCATATCAAACCTCTGTAATAACATTTTTATCTGTTGTGTTCTAATGTACTATCTCTAGAGACCACAGTCAAAAATAAAAATATTATCAGATATTGTTTCTAGGAGTCACATAGTTGTAGCTTTCCTGGAAGTACCAAAAGATTTAAATAGCTTTACTGTGTGACTAACATGTCCTACATAGTCTCACCCTACTCATATTCCTGGCCAATAAAAACATCATTTGATGGGACATCAGTTTATGTCCTGGTTACTTTGCATCTTGTTAGATTGTAAGTTGGCAGCCTGGTTAAGAGTCTATATGCGATTTTTCTTCTTTTCACAAATAATAATTTACAGTAATTAACCCATTTTCCCCAGCTCAGCTCAACTTGTTTTTTTTTAGGAAAATAATTACTTTATTCACTCTGAGACAATTTCAGCATGTTTTGTATCAAGTTACAGATAATATTTGGCATGCACAAGTATGATGATAGTTTTCTAAACATAGCAATGTTTTTAATATTTAGGGAACAGAGGCATTGGAAGGGTCGTGTCCTGATTTTAGAATAATGCATCGTGGAACACCTACTACTGACACAAACAAGAGTTTAGTTAGGGTAGGATCTGAAGGGTGGTTTTGATCCAGGTTCATCTGTATTAGCAAAAATATAACAATCCATGGTAAATTACTACTTTGTGAACCCAAAGTACATAGCCATCACAACCTTCTGCATGTGCCAACATGCATCAGTGAGATGTTTGGAGAAGCAAGGGACAATACATCCTGATGCTGTGCTTTCTCTATATAGAACATGCAATAAAAGAAGCTTTCGTTTCTCCAGTGCCCAAGACTGACTCCCCATTTATCAATGAGCAAGTCCTGCAAAACAAACGATAGAATGTCAAAAAAAGCTAGAACACCTTAAAATTCTGGATGTTTCTATTATCAAGCAGTCATTGTTAGAAATAAAAATCATCTATCATAAAAATATCTTTTATAAGCTTGCTCTGCTGAAATGAGGTTACAGTTCATATTCAAGATGTTGATAGAACAGTCTAAACTTATCTACAGTGCCACTTCATAAAGTAATTTTAAAGCGTTGGAATCAAGAGTTACTGTGGCTCGTTGTTTCTGGGAAGACCATGGCCTGATGCAATGAAGCAAATGCAAAATCTTCCACTGACATTGTTAAGGTTTTGATAATTCACTAAGGACAGAAGCCCAACCTTAATTCCTGTCTTGAAGTAAGCCTTATTGAACATGAAGTGAGGAAAAAAAAATTGATTAGGCATTTCTGTGTTGTATGTAATTAAGAGGAATTACTCTTTCTTAAATTAATAGCTCTTTGTTTACATGTCTGTGAACTTAAACAGGATTAACTATCAAGCTGGGCAGTTATTCAGAAACAGAGGTCAGGTGTCATCTCAAATTTCTTGCTTCATTTTCTCTTCTTATTGTAATTTAATAAGGAATGGGCCAAATTTGAAAAATCTTAGTCTACATTCCAAACTTAAATGATGAATACTAATTTACACTGTCACCCAACTCAGTTTCTGGAAACTGGCTTGATTGTGAAATACCTGCTGCTTTACAGATTGTGGCAGAAGAAAATACTTCCCTCATGACTTTTGAGGAGCAAAACAAAAGACAAACCTAGCTGCATAAACATCAAATACAGTTACAATAATTGGTGATGTTGAACTTTGTGGGTTTTTTTGGTTAGTTCCCAGGTTGCAGTTAAGGGATCAATTAAAAAAAAAGTACATAATTAGGTGTTTTTTAATAAAATATTGTCAGAGTAAAATACCTGCTGTATTAAGACCTTTTGCTGAAGGGTGCTTTTTATGGGTATGTGTTTCATGATCTTTGTTTCCTATTTTCTTTGACTGGAGGTATTGCATCATTACATACCCATAATGTAGAGACTGAAGGTCAATGTCAGATTGTCATCCTTAAGGTAGCAGATGAATTTTCTCAAGAACACTTTGCATTTTTTTCTGGTTATGTCTGGCAGTGACAAGTGAGTTCAGGATCACAATATAAGCATATTGGATGCACATATATTATGCAGCTGATCTGCAGGTACACAGCAAGTCCAACACCTGAAAGGTATTCTGTTCTTGTACAGTGACTTTATGCTACATGCACTGTGAAATCAGATATACCAGAGCTGTTCTGCCCAAGCCCTTGCAGTCCCCAGTAGGCCTGTGAGGCTGCACTGTGCAAATGCAGAATTCTCCTGTTCTGCAAATATGACACCAATATGTGGTTACACAGGAATTCTTCAGAAAATTCTTCAGAAAATCCAGTCATTGAACTTAAAAGTTTTGACTTTTTTTTACTGTCCATAATCATTGGACAGTATACATTGCCAAGTATATGAGTTTCCTGAGGGATGGCATGCGCACACTTAAAATTTGAGATTAAATATTTTTGTGTGAACAACTTTTTTCTTCCATCTTGCTAAAATACAGGGTAAACTTAACCTTTTTAATTTTTGTACTTGTTTTCTGCCATGAAACTGTACTGTTGCAACACTGCTATGGGACTTCAGTTCTGAAATTTAGTGCTCTATTCTTTTCCAGTGTCCCTTCTGTTTGGATTAAAAATTGCCATTTAAGACATATACTCTGGTATTTTTAAAATATGAACATTAACATCAGGTATTCAAACACTTTCAGTTAAGAGATAAATGTGTTTTGAATCCAGTTTCTTGGGCTGCTTCACTAAGACATTGCTCCATTTACTTCCCTTCATAGGAAAAAATATTTCTTTAAAACAAGCCCTTTCTGTTAAATGTCTATGGCACTCTGCTTGGCAGCTGTAGACACAATTTGGGTCACTGTGTTGGAATTTGAGTATATATGTGTATATTCTGTGCCACCTCTGACACTATTATGTCATGAATTGAATGCACAAGTGAATAGATGATGATGGTGATTTATTCTGATAAAAGAGACAGAATGACCTGAAGGTAATTCTTTACACTAAGAACACAATATATAATTAAGAACATTTATGAGCTTAAGACCTTTTCCTACACTGCTTTCTGTATTTTCTCAAAACTCTACCCTTAATGACCTCTCTCTTAATTGAAAAAATGGAAAGTCCCCATAGATGTTGGTTAAACTAACTCACCAGTGCAGAAGACATACAGACAGTATATAACAGAGAAAGAATGGAATTACTGTGAGATAGCCTCAGCTGGTATAAATCAGTGTTGCTGTGATGATTTACACCATCAGAGGAGGTGGACCAATATTACTTTTACGTTTCCTAAGGAACACCAAAATATAAGTACAGCTCAAAAATTCATTTTCTTGTTTAGAATTTTATAAAACTTAAATACAGCATGCCATAGGTAATGAGGACCACAAACAAGTAAAACTGATGAAGCAAGAAAGATTTTTAAGAAGGTAGAGATGAGAGCACATTTCCTCAATTCATGTGTAGCCATTGACAATACCTGATCTAATGAGGCAACAATGGGGTTAAAATAGATGATCTTTAAAAGATGCCTTTCAAAAAAACCTCCTTGATTCTATAGGTTGAAAAGAATGAGGATGATAAGACCCATACCTGAGTTTCTTTGAAGTTTCAGAATAGATGCAATTCTACAAATATAATTACAGTTCTCACTAATCATAGTATTTCATTTGGTTTCTTGCCCACACCAAGTTTAAGATACTTTTAATAACTCAATAACCAAATCTCTGACATTTTGAGGTTTTGATTCCATCAAATTTAGATTCCCCTAGTACTATTCTAGGAATAATTGAAAAAAAAAATCAGAGTAAAATTAAAATGAAACAGTTGTTTTTTAGAAAGTCCTTAGAAGGAAACTTAAGCACAACATCTAGGCCTTACATTTCCATTTCCATGTCTAACACAAAGAGATCATAAATTTGTGAAAAACTTTTAATTCATTAGGCAGGAGGGATTTTTAAGTTTAGGAAAGATACAGATACAATGCAGATTTCCTTCTTTTGCCTTTTACAATTTATCACTGAACTTGGGTGAACTGCTCTGGGGTGAAAGGACTGAATGGAGGTCATTTGGGGCCACATTTGATGAAAGGCAGAAGATTGTGATCAAGAGCATATGGGATTAGATTTGGAAGAGAGGTTGACATTTTTATGGAATAATGATGATTAGCAAAACTGAATGTCTCAAAATTGTCTAAGAACTGTTCTGCAGCTAAGACTTCTTGGTGTTCACAGATTTATAATCTATGGACAGAAAAAAAGCAGAAACTTTCATGTCTAAGGTATCTTATTTCGAGAAATCTTTGCTGCACACTTATAAAATGAGCACATCTTATGAACAGAAGTGAATCAGGCTTCTTAGTCATTTTATTCTTCGTGCTGTTCTGTGAACAACCTGAAGGCCTATGAGATCATATATTTGGAAGAACTAGTAACTGTAATAGCAAAAGAATATAAATAATTTAGACTCCTTTGCATTTGTTCTCGTTTGTTACCAAAACCTTAATGCCTGTTTGTAGTATGAATGAAATACATGTACCCCTAGGTCACATATTCTTGGGATGCAATTCTTTGAAGCTCGACTGTTCCGCTGTGTGAACCAAAGACATGTGAAGAGAACTGTGAGATTTGCTTTGAAAGTGCACTCCTGAGAACAGTGAGAATAGACGCACTACCTCTAGAAATCTACCTATGCAGACATCTGTTGTACTTACTGAAAGAGAAATATGAGGGATAACTGAGAGGAAAGATGGCAATAAAACTGTGATGACTAGCATTAAAAGAAAAAAAATCACAGAATTATAGTTTGGAATCTAATGGGATTGTACATCAGAAAAAAATGGATCAGTTTATTTTTTTTTAATAAATTTATAAGTGCTACACACACACATGAATACATGAGTATATAAATATACAAATAAGTATATATATAGATGTATGTATGTATACCTGTGTAACCCCTTCATTGTCAAAGAAACACTTTGGTTCGGATTCCTTCACTGCATAGAGTAGGAAGATCTTCCTCTTTGGGTACATCCTTAATGTAATTTCTTTTCCCCCACTTTTTTCTACAGACTATCTGACACACAATTATTTTACGGTCTTGCCATTAGTTTCCAAGCTACATTTCTGTAATTTCTTTCAGTCCCAGATGTTTCTTTTGATTCAGTCATTCAGCATCTGGATCTGAAATAGTGTCTAATCCATATCTGTTCATTATATTCTTAAATACTCTAACTACAGCAAAATCTGTACTGGGAGAATTGTGTGGGGTTTTTTGTGGGGGGGAGATGGGGTGGTTAGTGATTTTTTAGACAGTAGTTTGCAACACATTCCAACAATAAGGTTTTGAGTGTTTATCACTGTTCCGCTCAGTTCTCAGGAGAATGTGCTGGCATTGGTTTTAACAAGCAGTGTCAATATTTCTGAGTTTATGACAAAATTCCATATAAGCCTCTCTCTTCCCTCTGCTGTGTTATTATCCCACTCCCAAAGCATAATCTTATAGGAGAACCTTGGAGCCTGAATCATTGTTCAGCATGTAAGACACACAGCAGAGCAATGTAGATAATGAGTGTATATTTGGACAGGATATGCCAGTTCAAAAGGTCGCAATTCTTTATGTCAGCTTCCCACACATTGTCATAGAGTGTTATGCAGCTATTTTTTGGGTGATTTGGTTCACCTTCTTTGGTATTTCTGCAGTGCTAGCATGTCAGTTACAGTACTTATTTAATACTACTTCTTATCTGTTTTAATATTTTTTTTATTAATCTATGAACTAAAGTATTTTACAGTAACTCATATAGCAGTTCTGAAATTCTGTCTCCAATTTGACATGCTGAACACATATAAGAGGAATATTTAATGTTACCATCTAAATTAGAGTTCAACCATGTAGCATCACCATTTTGGTAATTTTCTTTGAACATTACATTCTTATTCACAAGGAAATATCAGAACAGTTTCCAAAACACCTCTTTCACTATTCTAGCATTCTAAGTTTTTCACCAGCACTCTGCAACACTGATATTGACAACTGGCAGGAAAAGGGAGATGAAACACACAGAGGAAATCCTATATTTATGCTAGTGATATTAAAGAAGCAAAATGTGCTTTAATTTTGTGTCATGACTTTTCTTTGGCAAAACATTAAAAGTTATGGATGATCACTGAAAAAGATGGTCTTTGGCAGCCTGAAGTCTGGTGTCATGTTTACTATGTCTCAGTCAGATACTTGAGAGCAGGTTTTTTTGTAATGATTTAGCTGTATCCCTTGTACTTGATGTTTTCTTCCTTCCATTGCCCTAATTTGGTAAGAAAGTGCTACTGTACACATTTTAAAAGCAAGAGGCGAAGGGGCAGGATGTGTACGGGCTGCAAAGGATTTAGGTACTCGGGATGGGACGTATCAGTGAGCAGTCTCCTTTATAGCCGTCTGTGAATATAATCCACTGCCTGGGCTCCCTGTACTTTGAACAGACAGACAAAATATTGAAAAATTTAGAAGTCTGGGTGCTAAGAGGCAACAAATTAAAACCAGCAAATAGGAAATATGAGAGAAGGCTTTGGATAGATATGTTCATCTATTCTTGTTTGCCCTAAATCCTTTCCTTCTAAGAGAGTTCAGGTATGTCTTGGAACACAGAGACAGAAGAAGTAGCAGAAGTACCTTTTTCTAGAGTGTTTCTACAACAGTCTAAGACATTCTTTTCCCTGTATTTTTTAATTATTCTCATAGCAAGGAAATTCACATTCCTAAGTCTCCTAACATCAGTTCCTTTTATGGCACAGATGTCGGGGGCTTTATTATCTACATATAAATGACTAAAATAGTAGCAGTCATTCCCAAATTCTCTTGTCCTAAAAGATACATTTGCATTAGTCATAAATGGACTTTGATTTCTACCAGTTTGCTACAACCTAGCTGAACTACCTCCAGAACCACCCTTTCTTTACACTGTTATAAAAATGGAGAAAAATTATATGCTAAACACTAAAGAATAAAATTCCTTACAACTCAATTTGTTGCAAACATTTTATAATATATGTTGCTTTATAAGCATTTCCTCTTTCCTGGTTACTGCCTTTTTTATCCTTGTACAGAATATTGACAGTTTAAGTTTTGTGCTTTAGACCAATCATAACTGCATTAAACAATACAATCAATCCTTCTTATCATTTCTGGAAGCTAAAGAAACAGTGAATATGGACAATTCAGCAGAGTCACAGAAAAACAGAATAAAATCATCTTCAGTACAAAGTTGTAATAAGACAGTGGTGCCTTCCCTATCTGTCACTGCAGCGCATCTTTGCTATTTGCTTATTAAATAATAGATAATACCTTTCACATCCCTCCCCCTCCCCCCCACCTTATTAGTACAGTTTTAAGCCAACTTGCCACTACTAATTTTTTATTTATATGATATTCAGTAACTGTGTTGACTCAGTCTCACTATTAAATGAAATGTTGTACATGGGGGGGTCAAAGCTGATGCACATTGCAGGTCAGCAGACTGGAGTCCAAAAATGGCTCTCTCACCTCAGCAGAACCTGAGTGTGGCATTGCCATTTGTTTTCTTTACCTTAATTTGCTTATCTAATGCGTGAAAATTTGCTACATAAGTGAAAAGTAGCATTATTTATTATCTGTGATATTGGGACAAGATGTGTGCAAAGAATTTACACCCCTATAGTTAAAAACTGCTGCATATGTATAACTGTTGTGGCAGCTTTCTTCCAAGTACCACTTCAAGGACCCCAAAGTTCAAGAGCACACTCAGAACTTTCTGTAGGCATACAGGGAAAGTGAAAGAAAACAGTTAATTGTAAATACTAAACAGTGTTTAAATACACACTTTGTATCACTCCTGTTGTTCTGACACTTATGGCATATTGATGATGTCAAGTGAACAGAAACTTCCCTGAGAGGGATATGTGTAAGCCACAAATCTTCCTCCTTTGGTATCTCAAACTGGACATAATTTTTTAAATCAAATGTTAAAAGCCAGCTCCTAAGATAATGAAAATCAAAAATATTAGAAAATACATGCACATACAGAAGAAGTAAATTTAAAGTATTATGGATTACAATATTTATGGAAAAATAATTTCAAAATATTCATTTACAACCTATGCTAACAGATTGCATAAACATGTTTTGTAACATCTATATGCATTTTTAGACTTCTTCCTTCAAATGTGAATTTTGAACAAAACATTTATAGAATGATTTGGAATCAGTTTTTGTTCTGAGAAAAAATGCCTGCAAAAAAAAAAAAAGATAGGAAATGGACTAATAGATTATTTACATTTTTTGTTTTCCCAACCTAGTCTTAGATCATTGTGACTGCCCTAATGGCATTTAGCAAGACAGGGAGTACCTTCTCATGGCCTGTGAATACCACTTTATGTTTCACTTTCTTCCAATCAGCCTTGAAGAAACTTTCAGGAATGCCTCTCTCCAAAAAAAAAAAAAAAAGTACCCAATTCTCTCTTTTTCTAAGGAGGATTTACCATCTGTTCTCAGAGAGAGCTAAAGAAGAGCTATATTATTTCTATATATTTAACAGCCTGACCTTTTCAGATTAAAGTCAGAGGTACAGGCATAAATTTCTGACAGCAGAGTGAAGAACAGATACCAATACTCCAGAGGCAGCATTGCATGTTCGTGCTTTCCAGTACCATGCGCAAACATGTGAGGAATGCATAGGAAAAAATGGAATTGTTTCCACTTATCCTAAGGGAATAGAGCCAGTCTGGCTTTTGCTTTTGAAAAATAATGATGTTAAGATCTTAAACAACAAGGATATGAGAAAATCTTAATCAAGGGCAGAGTAACCTTGTTTGTTTGCAATATTCAAAAATGTGAAGAAAATAAAAAGAATATTGCATAACACTGCCAAGAAAGAGGAAAATGATTCTGCATGTGGTTTTAAAACAGATGTAAAAATTGACATCTTTAAAAAGTAGGGGCATATCCTAGCAATAACATACTCTCTTTGCTATCCATTGCACTGTAAAGAAGGAATTTTAATTATTTTTTCCCCTTTCAATAACAGGAAAGTCCTAATTTCATCTACATTGAAAATATGGTCAGACCACAAGTATGTGAAAGCAAGGGAACACCTGCAAGTCAAGCAAGAATGAAATGGAGACTGCCAAAGGCTGTAATTTTCTTTTCTTGGTTCTTTGCTGTGAAATGCATCAGGGGTATTATCAGATCATTCATTGACATGAAAAAAAGGCACTCACAGATTTCCCTGTCACAAACATAGTTCCTGATCTGAAATCTACTGTGGCCCAGAGAAAGATTATCACTTACTTCAGTGGCAAACTATTTGAGTTCTAAAATGTTTTTAATCTTAGTACAATAAATTCAATATATTTAATCAGAAAAGTTAAAGCTCTTAAATTTATATACATAAATATAAATTAATGTAAATTTGGGTGCATTTGCATCTACCTATTCTATTTCATGACATGTTTTAAGCACCACTTATTTTTCTAATTTAGTACCTTTAGATATATTATCAAAATTACTACCATCATGAAATTAATATTTTATAATGTAAAATACCAATTGCTTTGCACTTTAAATTTCTGCTTGTTTTCTTTTTTAAAAAATTAAAATAATTTAAAAATATTATATTTAGTGTGACATTACAAATTGAATATATTTTCCAGTTGAAAATTTAAGTGAATACTGTGGGTTTTAATGACTTCTGTTGATTTGGATAAAACAACAGACTTTGATCGATCTGCCTCTGTTTTACCATTGCTGAAAATATTCTGTCCAGGTTTAATTATGTAAATTTGCTAAGGATATATTTATAGCACTATAAGTGCAATATTTCTATATGTCTCTATAGCTGAATAAATTAAACACAGGGAAACTTGTTTTTCTGCTATTGCTATGCATAGTCAAAATTTGTGCTACATGTGGCTCAATTTTCAACCTGCTTAACACTACACATGGGACACAAGCACATGATTTACCCATGCTGGGAAATTCCATCAAAATAGTCATGAGTGCCCATGAACTTTTCAGTAAATTCCTTAAATTAGACACTTAAATATGTTATAGACCTTCATCTCTTTCATTTTGTACTTGCAAGGTTAGAGGAACTTTATCCTAAATTTCTTATGTAGTGACATATCTCATCAATACTAATTTTTTTGTCTTTATAAATATTGCTGAATTTGGGAAAATTAATTTTACAAATGGGGCAAGAAAGAGGAAATAAAATGGATATCCAGAAAGTCACTTTAGCCTTAAAACCTGGTCTTACAAGACGCCTGCTACTGTTACTGTAGGGAAAAATGTCCTGTGCTGGAAATCTGAAGATAAGACTCAAATCACCTTCAGCAGTCATATTTCCTCTCCAGAAGTTAATTTGACAAAACATTCTGAAAATCGGAACTCATATATTCTACATATTTTTTTAATTTCTGTTCAGAAAGAAAATGTCTTTAAACTTTTCTCAGTTTTCATCTGTATCTGAGTATCTACATGACCAAATGGGAAGATCACAAATCAAGATCACAAATGAAGTAGCTGAATGACCTTACACTAACGAGAAAGCATTCTCTAATGTTATTATCATACATACACACCCCTGAAATTATTTTTCATTGAGCTGAGTAGTCAATTACCTTTGAAACACAGTTCAAACATTTGTATTCACAACTTGGACATCACCGTGTCACTCACCCTGAGGCAGGGAAATTTAAGATATCTTAAAAAACTCTGACACTTTTCCCCAGATGGCCACACCTAAATGGGCTTATGTGGATATTCACCAAACTGCAACAGGAACACATCTTGTTGTGAAACCAGAATGCTATACACCTTTTTTCTACCAGTACAGCTGATTCCCACGTCAAATATTTTATGCAAGTTTTCTGACTTAGATCTGCTTATAATGAAAATTAATAGAACGCAATAAAAATAAAGTCCAGGCTCCTGTGGTATTTATTCCCAACAAGAAAGGCACAGTTTGACAGTACTGAGAGGAAATTATTAATCTGGAAGCATGTCGCAGACCCTTTTTGGCCCCAATAATTATTTATTTTTCTTTATTATGTACTCCTAGCCTAGAAAGCATTCAAAAGGGAAAAATAACACCACACACATATGGAAACATGCTCATGCACACACACACAAACAGACTGGAGATAAGGTATCCATCGAAGAGATAAGGTACAAACTAACTAAACAGGAACAGTTAGAAATGTTTTAATAAAAACTACAGAAGGGTGCAAACTTCATAGAGTCCTGGTGAGATAAAGGAATAAGAGTGAGTTGAAAGTTTACAATACCAAACATAATCAGGAAAAATCTCTGCAATTTTAGTAATGCAGTTCAAGAGGATTATACTTGGGAAAGCACGACAGATAATGAAGGTGACAGCTTTTGCCAGGTATCTGTGATTTACCTTTGCCAGAAATGTGATTAATCCCAGGCCTCTATTCCTACATCTACACTGATACAGTTTGCAGCTTTGAAAACTGAAACTGTGGAAGAACTGACTGCAGGAATTTATGAGGTATTTTATTTCTCAGAGTAATTAGTGCTCTTGGAGAAACTAATCTTAGTGAATCCCATGTGGAGTGGCCTTTTTTAAGCTGAAATAGAGCCTTCATTGGTATTCTAGTAGCACAGAAAATGGATTTATTTACTTATTTACTCTGGTCAAAATAACTCCGTTGTTGTTAATTTTTGTGGCCTACTGAAGGTTCCTCTAATGGAAGAAAAGTTTTGTGTGTCAGGGGATATTTCTGCAGTGTCATCATTTTTTGTCCATTAGGACTGACTGATGTTGGGTTTGTTTATTTCTTCACTGCAACATAGAAATTCTTCTGCCTTTTTTGTTTTTCTGTGTCTGCTGACATAGAAACAGACCTATGTGAAAAATAGGTATTGTTATGTGTTCATGTGGCTTTCAGTCATGATCATATTCCTCCTGTGCAGCTCCAGAGATGCAGATGGGTGCCGTGCAGATTGCAGCTAGGGGCACAGGCCATCCTGCTCAATAGCTGTTAAACACTTCCAAAATGTGTTTCAGATCATTGTCAACTGCATTATAGGCATTTTCTTAAGGGGAATTTTAGTCTGTATCACTAAAACTTTCTCAACATGCATGAGGGCAATGTCTAGAAATAATAACTGTTAAGGATTAATTTCATTTAAGGATTAATTTCATTTTTGTAATGAATAGATTTAACACTGGCATTGCAAAGACTGTCAAAACTGCATGAGGATTACACACACAAATATAATCTCTTTGCTGAATAATTTGGTGATTATAGTGATAAAAGAGCGCCTTACATTCTAACATCCATATTTTATATCCTATGCTGTGTTCCTAGCTCACGTTGCACAGTTTCCTAATGCTCCTGCTGTGAGAGTTTTGACACTGAGAAGTGTTGTGTGGGAAGTGTGCTTGTCAGAGAGACACCCTCTGAGATGCTCTTTATTTGAAACCAGCCTGCCTTGTCATGTGTTTGGTATAGACCCATGCTGGTTTGAAGAAGCAAGCAAGGAATCTTTGTTATCTGTCTACTGTTCTGCTTCAAGACTGTGCTTCTTTAGATGAAACTGCAGCTGTAAGAAGATTACATCTGTGCTGAATTCAGTTCTGTCCTCTCAGAAGAGTTTTCAGAATGACAGGGTGATAAATTTCATAGGCCTGGGCAGCTATTTCTCAGGTTATCAGCTTTCTTATAATCTGAATGATATGAAAATCACACCAATCTCTCTTGTGATAGCCCAATCTCTCCTGCACCACTGCCTGAAGTACCCATGTATCTAGATAATTACAGGATCCACAGACCACTGGAAGATTTTGTTAGCTAAACTGGAACTTGCTGAAAATGTTCTGAACTGAAGTTTGCTGAAAAACATTTGCTAATTTACCAAGAAACATGATTTATTCCATCAATTAGTGGTGTTTTCAGAATTGTCATTGAAGTCCATGTTCTGTCTGATCAGAACAGGTGATGGTAAAAGCATAAAGACTATTCAGAAGAGTCTTTACTGTTCTTTCTTCTATACTGTCCTTCAAGGACTAATTGCTTTCTACAGGAGAGTTTTCTGTTTGGGACATAGGCTTTGTAATGTAACTCTGAGAGGGTTTATGATGTTCCTCCAAAGTTCACCAGTCCAGAAGTAAAAATATATTCACTGCATGTAGAAAAAAACCTAAGGCTTTGCCCTATTATGGTCATCCCTTTTCAAATATGCAAAAAAATGCTTGCAACAGAGATTTTGTACAGTGTTTTTGTCCAGTATTTCACACACACACACATATATAGATATATGTATTTGAATCCAATCACACTTTTGCAGACTAAAGCAGCAGTAGCAGGCCATGGGGACGAGGTGAAATACATAATGTTTGAAGCACAATTTTCTTCTCTCTTCTCTAGGCAGGTGTGAGTCATGACACAAACTAGTATAAAATTCCCTCCTAGAGAATCAAATGCCATGCTTTTTTTATCCTCAGGTGGTAAAAACAGCATAAATCAATATAGTAGTGCCAATTTACATAAATTTCTACACGGAATTTGGCTAAATGACAACTCATAAGGATATGATAACATTCTGCAAGTATTTGAAGGCCATAAACACTAAGCAGGGGGACAAATGATTTAGGGTGGCGTAAGGAGGTGTAATTAGGAGCAATGGGAGGAAATTAAGGGAGGAAAAAATTAGGCTGAATATGAGAAACAATTTTCTGACAGTGAGATGTATTAGACTATGGAAAATAAGTCTCCCAATGGACATTCCATTGGCCAAGATGTTTAGACTGGACAAAGTACTGATGTATATCCAATGGGGACTAATTTTGCAATGTATGGTGCATAGACAAGAAACCAGAGACATTTAATGGGATAAAAAGAATCCTGTGCTAAGAAAAACAAACAAATAAATCTCACTTTTTAATCACTTTCAACAAATGTAGTAATATTTTTGTAGCCTTCACATATGTGCGTTTATACATGGAAACATTGTTTTTATTTTTT
The DNA here is from genome assembly GCA_024865655.1 of Emberiza elegans. Lineage (NCBI taxonomy): Eukaryota > Metazoa > Chordata > Aves > Passeriformes > Fringillidae > Emberiza > Emberiza elegans. The sequence continues at coordinate 45,568,626 of JALJVW010000139.1, forward strand.
TTTCTAAAAATTAATTTTTTTTAAAGTATAACTTCAGCTTAATGGCAAAATTTAAAATGGCAAATTTCTTGTCGTCTGCTGTCTATCAAATTCTGAAGTGTTACATTTTTTTAGTGTTTCTTTTAACAGAGGAAAAGATCCCATATACTTATTTTTTTAAAACAAAACCTCCATTCTCTTGTGCATTGCAAAACTGGATATACTTCTGGAACTGCATTGGTATTTTTGTAAGTTGATTGTGGTACAAGATTTATTATGAAAATCGTAGGAGAATGTTCTCAAATCATTAAAATGTCTAATTTAAATAATTTTATAACAAATGGCTAAGATAAGTTATTGCTTTTTCTGCATGTAGTTGGACTTTAATCACTGGAAGAAATGTTTCCAAACGAAGGTTTGCAAAGCTGATTACAGAAACACATTTCAAAACTCTATATCTGTACATTTTTTAGAAAAATCGGAGATTAATATTGGGATATATCTCATTTTACCTTGGACTGATGTCATCTGAGAATGTGCTCTCAAAGTTATCAGGTTACATGTGTCTCCATGAAATGCAAATATGAAGCATACTCTGGAATCCCAGACAGATTTGGCTGCTTAGTATCTAGAAGGCAAACTACACAAGTAAAATATGCAAAAGAGCTACATCTAACAAGGAATGTGAGAGATGTCAGTAAGCAAACAATTCCAGGACCCACATATACAGTAAACTGAGCGCTGTTCTGATGCAAGTTACAGAAGAGAGGAAGATTCATGGATTGAGCTCACCAAAGAGAAGTGAAATTATCTGAGTCAGAAAGTTATAAGACTCTAAAATAATAAAAATGATGATGATAACAATTATAATAATAATAATAATAATAATAATAATAGTAGTAGTAGTAATAGCAGTAATATAGCAGTGTTAGTAGTAGTAATAGTACTACTAGCAATGTTTCAGAAGTACTTTGGTAACAAAAAATTTACTTTTACTGAGGAGCATCCATGGCCCCCCACACGTCAAAAGTTTTCAGTTATTTGTTTTTTATTATCTATCCTGTTTCCTCCCCTATTTCCTTGACAAATTCCATTAAACATAGTCAGATGATTAATATAGCTGAAAGTTATAAATTTTGTTATCCTCTTTTTTCATCATTCCTCCAAACCTTAAGTAGAGCCACATAACTGACATGACAGTTCAAAGGGAAGTACAGAGAACACAGAGACTTTTTAGCCATTTGTTCTGTCTACTACTGCTTTAATTTTTCTGTAAAGAAAAATGTCCAGGGAAAATTGTGTCATGGCCAGATGACTCATCTCTATTTCAGAAAACACTTTCACTATTGTCAAGAAAAAAATCACTTCAGTTGTGTGAGAAATACAATCTTGAGCACGTCTCTCAAAAAAAAAAAAAAAAAAGCCTGGTTCAGTTTTGAATTACAAGAGGATAAATAGCTTCAACATGCTAAAACTGCAGCATAATCAAAAGCATGGTTTGCAGTATAAAAAGATCAGGTCACACTGTCACAGTCCCAATTTCATCAAAATCCACCATTGCTCAAGTTGAAAGTATCTTCATAACTCTAGGAAATGTGCATTTGGGAATCTGCATAAACATCAGTCTAAATCCTTGAGATTCAGAAGCAACAACCAGCTAACTTCCAAATAAATGAAATGAATGTTTCACTCTTTTAAACTGCATTTTGATAACACTGTGGAGTGTCTACATATTTGTGGGTTTTGCCTGACTGACTTTAAATGTCCAAGTTGTCATTACTAAGCAGTAGTAATAACAAAAATCATTGTGCCTCAAGTATTGTAACATTAGGAATCCAGTTTTACACCATGGGAATGATAGACACTCTTGGTTATATTAACACTAATTCTCAAGTGATGACATTTTCAAGTTTATATCTTGCAGTATTTATTTAGGAAGTCAAAGTATGCTGAGAAAGAGAGAATCACACCAATGCATTTATTTTATTTTAACACCACTTAGGGTTTTAAGCTCTGTGATTTTTTTACAGTATAATTGCTTTCCTAGGTAGAAACACTATTTATTTACCTTCAGAGGATGCTCAATATACAGTGGATGAAATGTACTGGATTTAATTGGAAGGTAGAGAAACATGCTTTTTACTAGTGCCCCATATCATAAGTCATTGTGTCTAGGCATTATATAACAGGCTGTTTACACAGACACTTCTCAAAATTTTATTCCTGGGTATTATGTTTGTTTCTCTTTCTTTGCTGAAATTACCTCAGAGAATTTAGATAATTTTTAAAACCAAGCCTATTTCAAAACAATAAAGTATAGTTTTTAACAGAATAACATTTTTCCTTGTTCTCATGCTAAATAACTTTTTATTTAAAAAAAATTGTGCTTATAATTTAATAATTTAAACACTTCAAAGCAGATTGAAATCATACAAGAACTATCTTTTTATTTGATTGCTTTAAGTATATAAGATAAATATTTGACAGACTCATGAGAAAGACTTCAATGACACCTAACAGTCACTGCATTCAGAGCCCATTGAGGGGACAACCCCATACTATGATACCATCATAGTTCATGCAATGCCAGTTGATTCAGCAAAACCAAATTCATGTTTACCTTTGCTCTAGTGGATATTGATACCCATTCTTTAATTTAATTTCTGGTCTTGGGTAGACCTCTCAGAATTCAGGAGCTCGATTTACAGAAAAGGGGATGAAACTGAAGGATCCTTTGAGGTGACAGCACATAATGCCTTTAAAGCTGGTAAGACTCCCTTAACCTTGATAGCTGTAGGATGATAATGACTTTCTGTTATCCTAAGAAGGCTCTCATAGGTGTCATTACTACACTAAAGACTGATGTGGCACATTTCCATTTCTAGAGCTGGATCTCCTGGATCTCCTGATCATACTCCAAAACATGTTCACTCTAGAGATGAAGTGAGCAAAATTTCTTCATCCTGAAGAAATGTGTTCTTAACTTCAACATGCTTGCCTCAGACCATTTAAAGTTAATATACCAGTAAAGACAGCAATTTTAATTACTCCAGCTGAGCTATGGGCTCTCTTTGAACCAAAATTGGAGGAGGAAATAAACTTTGCAGACATCCATCAGGTTGCATACTGTCATTTGTTGTACAGTCATTTCAGGTGTTGGAAAGTTTCAAGGGCTTAACCCAACCAAAGATTGAGATAACTTGTCTGACTGCTGCATTAGACTGATTTTATTTACTTGGGTTAGTGAAGCTGAGTTAGAAAAAATTCCTTTTCCTACAGACATGCCCTTTCTGTGTCTTCCTAAGTGAAGTATTTTCAAAGGTTTCCAGAGTTCAGAAAAGAGTTTGAATGTGCAAACAACAAAATCTTTTCAAGAACTCTGTGAAAAATAAATCCCTGCAGCTGCTGCAGCGCAGGATGTTCTGAATCTAATGAGAATGAATAAGTTAGTTCTTGACAAGCTGCAGTCTATCATGCCGCTTTTCAGGCCCACTTAGTGACCAACATTTTGGCAGGTCTTGAGCTGTTCTGACAGCAAAGGGTTTGCTTCAATAACCAATTAACCATGGAAATCTTTGGATTTTCCTCTTTTCTCTCTTTCTCTTTTTATTGTTTAATTTTTAAAGTTTTCAGAAGACTATTCTAGAGCATAAAAATTATTTAAAATGTCATAAATGACTGTACTCTTTAGAAAATGTATAATAAACATAATATAATATCAATTTAGTACTTAAAGCATCTCATTTACATGCTGCAATGGTTTGAGGGTTGGGATCTCTTTATGTTGAGAAAGTATCTATAGAAAAGATATTGTCTAAATGCACTGTGAATTTTATAATTTCAAACAACACATCACACAATAACCAAAGAATTTATACATATTTTGCAGTGAATAAAACCATACTAATACTAAATCTCTAATTTCTACTGCATTTTTTTTCAGGATTCTGCACATTCTTGAGCTGTCATAGAATTTTCTGCAGAACTTATTAGTTCTGGAGAAACTTCTATCCGGGGTTTTTTGGATGCTTTTTCCCTTTTCCTTTCCCTTTCCCTTTCCCTTTCCCTTTCCATCTTCCTTTGACACTTAACCTGCAAAACCTGAGCCCAGTGTGGAGTGTCATCCTGAATTTCCAGATAGAGACTGTAAGAATAGTTTTTGGAGGCATGACTTTCTAAGATCATGCCACTCAAAATGCCACTAAATCTTTAATAACCTAGTCACAGAATCTGGCATCTTTCCAATGTATTATAGAATTCAAGACTTTGAAGAGGGAAACAACCATTTTGCAGCTAGAAGAGATCTGACACTATAAGTTTTCTTTGTCTACTGGGAAATTCCTGTAAATGTTTTTTCTTATACATAATTACATGCTGCTGACAAGGTGGTGGCAGTTACAAATGCTGTAGTAACCCAGTGCACTATCCCAGGGGAAGACAAGAAATTTCTGTTTAAAGAGCACACACTCCTGGAACAATCAAAAGTCTCCCCCTGAGATTTGAAATGGTTGTATCTGCCAGAACATGGCAGGTTGCTTCCCCCAAGGGCACACGCAGCCTGGAGGCTGCTATTGTCAGCTCAGAGGAATCTGCCAGCACAGGAATCAAGGGGAGCAGTCTGGCTTGTGCCTGGTTGAATTCACATACAGCACTGAGCCTAGACTTGGTTAACAAATCCAGTTGGGATGCCATGCATCTCCAAATTATAGTGGATATTGAACTATGTTTTCCTTAAAAGGCTTCTCTTTTTTTTTTCTTTTCAACATAACATCTTTACTGCAGAGACCTAGTTTTTAACTTTCTTCTCCTAGTTATTCCCTTATTTATCTTTCTTCTAGAGATATCTGGGACTCACATTATGAATTATTAACCTTAATGTTTTTTTCCTCAGGAGCTCTTGATAGGTTTTGTACCTTTTAAAAACCAACACAGAGTGAGAAACCGTCATATTTATTTTTCCAAGGATTCTCCTTCAAAAATAGCAAGAGATATTTTAATATATTTCTCTTTTCTGCTGAACTGGAGTAAATTTGGTGGCAGCAGTGAAGAATGTGAGTGAGTTAATGGAAGTAAACTTCTGTTTATTTCTGGGTTACCAGAAGAGTTAATTTATTACTTATTAATATTAATTCAGTGTGGATTTGAAACAACTCCATATACCATAGATAATGAATGTGAATTATTATTTTAAAAATTATTAATTTATTTCATCCTATATAACTTACAAAAATAATAATGCTTGACTGTTTATTGTTATTACAGTACAGGTTCATTGCACCTAAATTTGTCACTTTTGTAACACATAAAAATTATGACAGTGACTGCAGAAAACATTGCTTTTGATTGCCCTTTAATGGGTAGGTAGCACTGAAAGCAAAGCTTTAATTTCAATTTCTTAAAAATGAGGAACTGAAAATTCACCTTCAAAGGATCTAATATTCTTCAGTTATATCTATTAGCATTTCTCATTTTATAGTCTAAATTTGTAAGTGGAACATGCTCAATACTCAGTCACTTTGGGTTTTGTGAATTTTATACTGAGATTTATTTAAATAAAGTTATCAAAGTTTGATATTAAACAATTAAGAGACTTCAAAATTATTTAGGCATGCATCCTTACTTTTTAATATAATCAGGTTTAAATTGTGTTCAACAAAACCTACAAGTTTATTTCAGATTTGAAATATTTATCTGTATGTCTTACTTACTACTGGACCTGCAAAATAAATAGTCTGATTTTCCCCACAGGGCTTTGGACTATGAGGCCTTGTTCACCTCTTGATGTACAGCTGTATTTGATGCTCTTTACAGGGTACATGGTCCTGGGAGTGAATATTTTGTAAGAGTGTGTTTTTGTTTCCTTCATCATACATTGAAGAGATACTATATGTCCCAGAAGTTTCTAGGCTATATCAACTGCTTATAAATGAAAAATATGGTATATTAGAAATGCTAGTTCATCTTTTGGCTTCATTTGAATACCTGGCACAGTGTCTTTGAAACCACTAAAACAAGACTTTAAACAAAACTAACTGAATACAACCCCAAATATATTGTTTAAATTCTATATTCATTTAAAGAATAAATATGTTAAATATTTGAGTTTTTCTCTAGGTATTCACTAGATTTGTGCAAATTGAGCTGTGGAATCAAATGTAAATTCCTTGTAATAAAGACAAGAGATCGTAATTTTTTTTTAGGTAAATTCAAGTCCTGAAGGGCTATACAAGTCTCTTCCTTTTACATAAGGCATTTAATCTCTTCTAATTAGTCTGCCATTCCCAGTAAATATGCATTTATCAGTCTGCACTGTTTATTCAAATTTCTTCCCTAATCACTGAAAGTAGATGATTAGAGTCACAGGAGCACAGGCTGTGCCAGCCCAGGGCAGAGGTGAGTGGTGACTCCAGTGACACTACTTACATTGGAATTTGTGCCAGCACCACTGGGTTATTGAACTCATGCAGAAGCACTGGGGTATGTGTTTACAAAAATCTCTCATTTCTACAGTGTTCTTTATTTCTTTATTTGTGCAATCACTGTCTAACACCCAGAGTTTGGTGTAGAAAGGATTTTAATTCTGTCACGTTCAAATGCAGAATGGTGTCATCCCAACAAAGGCAGATCAGAGGGAACAAACATGGGGATGCTGGAAAGCAAAATGGCATTGGTTAGCATGAAATGCTATGCCTTCCATGAAGCAAATCATAATTTTTTATTTAAATCATCAGTTACCAAAGTACTAAAGAAACCATTTGAAGGAGAAGCAGCCTTTTTGGAGTATTTACACCATGAGAGACAGGAAAAGACATATTCTATTAAGTGTCTTGCTTGGACCTATAAGTGGCCTGCCTAAACCAGTAATTTTATCTTTACTTATCTTCTAATGTTCTTTTGCACTTTTTATTGTGCTAAATAACTTTTTATCAGAAAGCTGATTAGTCTTACACAATTTAATGATCAACAATAAAAGGTTTGCCACAATTAACATATTTATGTTAATATATTTTGAATATATTAACTTATCTTGACAAATTTTGAAATATGATTCATTTTCTTCATTTTTTTTCCAAACTACCAACAGAAACTATGTAAAATCACCCTCCCAGAAATTATGGAGTGGAAAGCAAAAGCCAAAACTTCTACTTAGCCCTGTGGGTCATGAAGAGATATTTTTATTGATAAATTCAAATTCTAAGACTTCATTTGCCATCCTTAATTCATTTACAGAGAAATAAAATGTGAAACCTCACTAGTGTCTTGTAGATGAAGTCTGTTTGTTCAAGAACATCATTACAAAACTGACAAGGCTATGCATTTGCTTAATAAGGGATAGGAAATTTAAACCAGACATACAGAACATTATTTTATCTTTTATCGAGGTGGGTGTCCATGGGTCTTTAAACTTTGCGTTTTCAGAAATAACAATACCAGTAAGGCAGTTATAATATGCAGCTCTTTGTGAGATTTCAGTTTGGATTGTTACAAAGTTACTAAGAAAAAGAGCAATAAAAATACAGTTTAAAAAACAAACAAAACTCTAATGATATCTCTTTGCTATCTCCCTTGTATGCAAAGACATAGAACTCTGATTTTTGCTGTGTGGAAACAGAAATATTATCCTGTGGGCTCTTTAAAATAGTGATGGAATAGATGCTGCTTATCTCCTCTCAGAAGTATCTTAAATCATATGAGCAGAATTTCATTAGCAGTTGATCAAAACTTGGCATTTTGATCTGCTTTAGGTTCTGAGTCTCCATGAATGAAGTAGATGATGGCTGATCTAATAAAGATACAATGAGAAACATCCAGTCATTTTTCTCAATCTTAGCTCTTGTTAAACTAAACCAAACATAATCTAAAATTATCTTGAAGCTGTTGATTATTTTGAAAGAATGAATTTCAGGGTTTTTTCTAAGATTGCAGCCCAATTTGCAAATAGAATTAAAAATCCATGAGAAACAAAAATTATTTGTAACATGTTCCAAGTTTGAAGATTCTGAAAGAGTTGATGTGCATCCAAAACTGATGGGGACCCTCTCTTCTGGGGACCTTGTCACGATCTACAACTTCCTCATGTGGGTAAGGGTTGTGTCTTTATTAGTTTAGCAATCAGATGTACAATGGCATTTACTCTGACACTGTGGAGAGTACTAAAGATGGTTGGGGTTTTTTTCATGACTGTTTCAACACAGAAGACAATAAATTAGACAGTTACATCTGTCTATGTAGTTATGTAGAGCTACTCTTATTATGGAATTTTCATGGATCTGTTTAAAATTTTTTTTTTAGCAAAGGGGGAGGATGAAAATCTCAGTGCGAGAGAATGAAGTTGCAGATCCCAAAGAATAAATTATAGCGCTGTTCCATTTTATGGGAGGAATTTTTTTATTTTCCATACTGAGTGTTTTGTGTGATAGAAACTTAATCACAATAAAAGATAAAAACTGAATACAAATACCTCAAATTTCAATTCAGTACTCTTAAGTTCAAGAAGATCTTTCTCCAGTTGGGAGACTTGATGTGATATTTTTTGTTTAAATTACTCTGTTTGCACAGAGTAGTACAGATATCCCATTTCTGTAAAGATCTAGACTTGAGTCTTTTTTTCTGCGAGTCTAATTAGTTTGAAGACATCTGCATTAATTAGAAGTAGAAAACATTAATGATATCACATTAGTCAGAGCATCAGTTGATTACATCTTGACTATCAAACCTTCTATCTGGCCTAAATAGAGTCCAGTTTCTCTCTGGCATCCAAAATATTTGTCTCAGAATCTTCATGTCGCATATATTCACACATTTCTTTGAATTAATTTTAATAAAAAATTCCACTGCCCCAAAAGTATTCTAGGTATGCTTAAATGTATATATGAAATCACATTTGAGAGATGAGGTATCAAGTTAGTGCTTGTGTTATCTGTTAGATCTTGTTAGATTGTGCTATCTGTTTGCATTAATTTCATTTAGTATCCTTAAACATACAGCACAAACCAAGACTGAACATGCAACAAACATATCTACAGGTTTGTATTGCAAAAGAAAAACTATATTACATTAAACTCCTATGCTCCCTGTGGCTCAGAATGGCAAATCCTTTGTGTTTGCATTCTCCCTTCAAATTATATACATCACTGTAGATACTTCAGTTCACATCTTCTCTTCTGCTGCAAATTAGCATTTAAACATCCAAGCAATGTTGTTTATACAAACTGAAGAACTGACACTAACTTTTAGTTCCTGAACTGAGCATTGATTTGACAATGTATTTGTTGTGCACATGAACATGACAGATAAAAAAGGGAACATTTTGTTGCTTCCAGTGTTACAGGGTATTGCTATACTGCACAATTGAATATAGAATTTTCTTTATTTGAAGTTCAACTTCCATAAATAAATTATGAAGAAAAATCATAAATAGATCAAACTTCTGAGGTATAGTCATGCATATATTTTTAAAAATTTATGCAGTTTTGTTGAAAAATTAAAGACAAATCCATTTTTAATACATGGAATAATATGGAATAATCCATGGACAATGGAATTATATGGTTTTGGTAGGTTTTTCTTTAGTTGTAGCCCTGTCTCATAGATGAAACCTATGATATTGTAGGGTCATCTCATAGTTTTAAATTGCACTAATATCTTGGTGATGAGTTCTCAGCAATGAGCAATTTCTCCTTGTTTTACCTTTTCTTTTGGGGATCAAAGAAAAACAATAGTTGTTAAAATGATTCATTTAATCAGGGAACTCTGATTAAATTCTTTAGTGTTGTAGTGTTCCTTCAGATTCAAATAAATTATTGGATTTATGCTAAACGAAATGGGGCCCACACTAACACTAAGGAACTTGTTTGGACCATTACACAATTGGAGACATACATTAATCAAAAGAAAATAAATAAAAAAATAATCACACAACTTTTTTCTGAGATTTATACTAAAAACAAAATAAATCCTTAATTACAGAAATACCTTTAATTTGTAGTAATTCACAGCTGTACAACTGAGACAAGAACATGGGTTATTTCAAGTATTATTACTGCTAGTTTTTATTAGGAACAGCACCTAGAGGCCAATAAACAATGAAACTTGATTATGCTAGACAATAGAAGATAATTTCCTTTCATAAAGTATTGATCACATATTAACATTAACTGCACAGAATGTGGGATATCCTAAATATCACCAAGGTAAAAAATAGCAGAAAGAATAAAGAATTCTCTCATTTTTTTTACTATTTTTTAAAGAAGTACTTGTTAATGAAAGCTAAAATCCATGGAGAATGGAGGGAAGGTAAAGAGCAGGGTTGTAGGTATGTAACAGATAAAAAGGAAATATGGAGAGGAAACCAACATGTTGCAGATAAAAAGGAAGAGTTTTTAGGAAGTATCTCCAAGCCCTGAACAGAAAATGCCTTTCATTACTGCAGGAACGGGAAGGTCTCTGACCACCCAGCCATTGGAATTGCCCCTCATGCGGGAGCTCCTCACACAGCTGTAAAAGATAGTCATGAATACTGTCACCCATGCAATGTGATATCGTGGGCATATTTGTGGCTTTAGAAAGAACCATGTTGTATAAATGAATAAAACACTGTAATTTATTCCTTCTCTAGTTTATTATGTTGGGTACGCTATTTCAGTTTTGGTTTATTTTTTTCTTTGACTTTTTTATGCATCAGAACTAATTTTTTCATAGAACTGTGCTAAGGAGATTTCTGTATATATTGCTATAGTTATGAGTGAGGGAGAAAATACTTGTTTATGACACTGTAGGTATTCCCTTTCTCAGAAAAAAAAAATTTCTTCTTTCACTTCTGAGGTTTTAAGTAAAAGAAAAGTCTTCCAATGTTTTTTATTCAAGATAAAAGCAATACACTTGTATTAAGCTCCAGGACATGATCAAGCAATCCTTCTTCAAGTCCATTCTCCTTTCTCTTCCTATCTAATTACTACTACTAAAATATATCTTCATTTGTGTTTTTTCTGTTAAGTAATACTAGAAGTGAAATCAAATTGAGGATTCATTTAAAGTAATCCCATAAGCACATCTTTCCTTAAGCTCATAAAGTCTGGGATAATTCAGGAAATCTTTGATATCATTTTTTATGTAATATAGACTGTCTTCAAGGTTCATTTTTTTCCTCTCTTAAGAAAGAAAGCACTGAAATTTTTATATCATGGTGCAAGATTTAAAACCTCATGTTATGTCCTGCATACATATAATGTTTTCTCTAATAAATACAAATTAGAATTAGACTCTTTGAAGTAAATCTAATAAATCACCTGAATGACATCACGACTATTATGTCTTAAAGTCATTATGTGTAATTGTTTAATGGTGTATTTACTCTTGTGCTATTGGATCACCCTCAGGGATAATTCCAGTAAGTCTTGAATCTCAAGAAGGATTTCTCTGTAGAGGTAAATTATTTTTTTTTTTTTTTTTTTTCCTTTAGTAAAGAATGCTAGCTAATTACTTTTATTTAAATTCATTTGTAAAACAATAAATCTGTCTTGAGGTCTCACTGCATTTCAGTTGATGAATTTGAAGCTCTCCGATGCCTTGAATTTCCCCCTTGAGCCAAAAAAGGTGATGAGAAAAGGAAATGAAGCCCCAAAATCCAGAGTTCATGAAATGCAGTATTAAAACCATATGTAGCATATGCAGAGAGGATCTCAGTCAGTGCCCCCTGGTTGAGAATTACTATAAAAGATTAAATTTTTGTTTAAAAGGAGAAATATAGACCTAACATACTCAAGGCATAGAAGACTTCTCTGGAAGTGTGGAAGGTAGCAGATACTGGGATTCTATTGTCTAACATATAGTAATTCTCAGAAAAGGAGTACAGAAGCTATAAAAAATGATAATGCTTAATGCCATCTTGTAGGAAGACAAACACATATTACATATTCAAAATTATTTTTTCTTCTCTCTGAATAGCTCTATATCTCACCTATTGATTTGTTGATGTGCCTTTAAATGTGTTTCGTATAACTTATTGAAAATGACAAAATTTTTTTTAAAGTTCATGTAATAGGAAATTTGGCAGCTCATAAACTCACATTTACTGTGCAATAGAAAAATAAACTGAAAAAAAATCAAGAAATCCCTAAAAATTCTTGTTTTTAAAGCAAAAAGAAAGGGAAAAGAAAAACAAAATACATTTTCTGTTTAAAGATATTTTGCAAAAGTAGGTGCTTCAAAATTACTCTGCAAGTTGTTTCAAAGTAATAATTTACAAGATAAAGACATTTAAATTAAACAAAATTAAAGAAATAAATAAAACAAAATAAATATTTAGGACCATGACATTAAGCTTCAGAATTACTAGTTTCTGTTAATTAGTTTCCTTCAGCTGCTAGCTTTAGAGTGTTTTATAGGAAACGTGTGATTTTAATTAAGACACAAGACCTGTCTGGAGATATTATTTCTAGGTTAGCAGTAAAATTTGTGGTATGTGGACCACACATTCCAAATTGATTTGAGGATATCATTACCTTTGGAAGTTATTTTCTTTCTTCATCCTAAAGGCTTACAAATTCACCTTTGAATTAAATTATCAATTTAATAAAGCAAGTTGCTGTAATTTTATTGCCATAAAATTGATATTCAGTAAAATATGTGGTTTATTCTAAAGAGCCTATTGCTTTCTATTCAGTTCCACATTGACAAGTACCCATCTTCTCCATTTTGTTTCTCTCTCCAGGCAGTTTGAAGCAGTAGCATGATGTAAAAAAACTGAGTTATTGGAATATCGCTTGATTTCAGTGAAGCTGGAAGAGCTTTTGGTTTTCAGGTGAAGGTTGGAATGTAATCATCAGCTGGAGAGGAAGAACAGAAACTGAAAAGGTAAAATTGCATTATTATGGACAAAAGTCTTTCAGCCTGATCTGCAAAGATGAATCAAAGCTTTTAGCTCAAAGGAATAAAAGTCCTGTGTGCCTCAGAAAAATAAGGCTGATGTGAACAGGACAGGAACCAGCTTTTTTAAAGGAGTTGTTCTTTGGACTGTAACAAGATAAACAGTGTGATTATTAGAAACTATGTTGAAGTGGTGAGATGTCCAATGGAACAAGAAAAAGTATTTACCGTTAATTTCCCTGAGTCATCTTTGGTACTAAGTGTGCAATAACAGGTAAGAGGGGCTTGGGAAATTTTAAATGACTAGTTTATAGAGAATAAAGCTGGCAGAAGAGTAGCATATAAAGCTATCCTTAACTTCTAACAACCTACCTCAGTAATGGTTCTGGATGACTGCAGGGCCAGATAAATAACAAGTACTAATGATAATGTTTAACCAGATGGTCTTTTGAGGAAGTTATGCTAGTTGAGTTTGGTGCACAAAATTGGTTTTGCTCTTGTTGATATACGGAATTATTCTGTTGCTGAGATATATCTTTGTGACTCCCACAGTGCTAGCCTTTCTATACTCTTTTTTCATCAGGCTGAAAGTTTGAAACTGTGGTGATGACAAGGATTTTTAAAGGCTGAGAGGAGGTGGCTGCTCCTTTGAAACTAATGGTGCTTGGATCCATTCCTTTCTTAGGTTCCTGGTAGATTGCCCTTGTCTTGCAGTGAAATGTTGTGTCAAAATTCCTTGTCACTTGATCTAGGAAGGACAGGTTTGTGCTAGATGGATATAAATATCTATATCTATATATATCGCTCTCTCTATATATATGAGCTGGACTGGGATGTTGGCAGCTAATGGAACTGCACTGTGGTCGGGGTAGTTGGGTAACACACCCCTCAATCTGATGTCTTTGACACAGGATCACAGAGAGGTTGATCTTGGGTAACTTTGCCTAAAGAGAATAACTCTCTGTTTAGTGGCACTTTGAATATTCCATGCATGTTTTTGTGTAATCTTACATGTTATATGGGTGTCTTCAGAACTGTTTTGACATTGATTCCAGAAACTAAAAATGCCATAAAGAAGAAGCTGATACATCACACTTTGTTAGGATGAAAAACATCAGATACCATTAAGTTCTTTTAGCCCAAAATTAAGGAAAATCCCTTCTTCTTGGGCAAATTCAAGGTACATTTCTCTAGTTTGTTTGGGTTTTTGTCTTCATTGGTAGAATTCTCTGACTGACAGAATATCATTGTCTATTGAAAGTACAGATAATTGCAGTAGTTGCAGTGCATAAAACACGTTTCTATATAATTTAAGAAAGTGTTTAAAACTTTATCAGTACATTAAAAGCAGCAAAAACATTCCAGGCTAATTACTAATGCAGTAACTTGTATATCTTTACATTTTTGTTTGTTTTAATGATGAAGAACTCTGGAGGTCAATTCTATTCTGATATACACTATAGATATACACCACACAACTGTTCATATAGACTGTCTATTTCTTATATCAAGGAACTAAGGAAATCATCACTGAGAGCAACTTTCAAGAAATGTAAGATGAAAGAGAAGATTTACATATTTGAAACCTTTCTTCTGTTTTTTTCTTTACAGTCTATCTTAAACACACTAGAGAAATATGAATAAAATACATTTTAAATGTCTAACCAACCCTGATTTCTTCTGTTTCCAATATATTTCCTTGTACTACCAAATAACAAACAAAACACTAGAATCCTGATTCACTCCTTTGTAGGTGATCTGTGATGCAATCTGTAAGTCCTTACAATTGTTTTTTTCAATCAGCACTATAAACAAGTCAATTTTTTGAATATACTTCACAGATAACATATTCAGGTTTGATTTATTTTATGAAGGTTTTATAGAAGCAAAACATAACTAAGAGGTACAAGAAAAAGTAGGACTTACAGAAGTAACCAAATCATCACTTTTTTACACCACTCTAATTTCATACTTTAATAAAGAAGAGAAATTACAACAGAATTGATTGTATTGTTCTTTACAGTTCAGTTAACTGAATTTTCTACTGATATATAGATAGTATTGCAACTGTGAGGACAAAAATCCCATTGCAATATCTATCATTTATCCAAAGTCAGACTTTGTGTCAGGCCTTATATTTTGTTAGCTGTCCTTCCATGTCCAGGCACAGAATCTAGGCACAACTTGGATGCTTCTATCTGCTAAACATACAAATGTTTCATAGCAGAAGACAGCCATAAAATAACTCAAAGTATACTTACACCACTTCTGCCAAGATTGCAGGTTTTATACACTTCCTTTCAATAATTTCCCAGTACTCCTTCCTTGGCCAAATAAAGTCTGTGGTTCTGTTGGTCTCATTTTAGGGAGAGGTGGGACCCTTGTATTTGGATATGCTTATGTTTGAATTGAGGAATAAAATAAAATAAAGTAATGGTATTGTCATTCAAAAAATTAAGTTATGGAAAAGACCTCTTCTGTGTGCTATTTTGTTGGAAGCAATGGACTGGGCCAGTGGCATTTCAGTCCTTGGTGTGAGAGGTACCTGATATTCTTGAAGTGTGAATAAAAGCTCAGAAAAATGCCAGGATATAATACTATAAGCTAACAGGCATATTTGGGGATTTAACTCAAAATTTAGTTTGTCTCATGAAGAAAAGCACTCTGCCCTCTGACACAGTGAACTTAGATGCTGCTCAGCAAGTCAGTAAATGCTTATTGTGTTCAGAAAGTTCTCCAAGGAATGACTCTTACACAGTGAATTATTCCAACTTCCTGTATCTACATCAGATCCATTCCTAAGTTGTTCCTAGATTTTTGTTGCCTACTTGAAGTAGTATCAGTAGAAGGAACCAAAAAGGCTTGAAACTCTTGAGATGGAGGGGGAAAGGGAACAGAAGATAAGCTCACCAATTCAAACACAAAAATGGATTTTTTTTTTCATTCCTGTTCTTATTTATGTTGAAATCAGTAATGTCAGATGCTAGATGGATGCACCTCTCTTTGTCTATAAGGCTGTAATTAGTGCAGGCAGATTGTTCTTATCCTCTTTTTCAAACATTGTCTTAAAGTTTCTCAAGTTCAAAGATGCTGTCTTATTCTCATAACTGAAGAAAGAAGCAGAAGACATTTGTAAGAGGAACAGCTTTTAAATTCCCAAGGAATTGCTGGGCATCATAGTATTATCAAGGAATTAGTGTAAGTCAACTTTGGCACTCAGTCAGATGCTTTTCACTTTGAGAGCTGGCTTCGCACAAGCCTTAGGGAATCACAAATGTCAGAACTGGGTTACCGTATAGCTTTCTTGCCTTTTTAAACAGTGTCCTGTGTTAACCTGTGTGGCACATCTGGTAAATTTCAAAAGCAGAAGTAAAAAGGCAACTATATGTAGGAAAAACGTGAGAAAGAAATTCAGAAGCACCATCCTTCTTTTTACAGACAGAGGATATCACCAGAGCGCAGTTGTTATTTTTCATTATTGAGAACATGCAGCAGCTCAGTTTCACCAAGTCTAATTGATTTTCACAGCTGGTGCATGAAAGGCTAAAGATGATATGAAATTTGAAAAGGACCCTTGTCTAGCCCCTGAAGCTTCTGGCATCTGTGGAGACAACAGAAAATCTTTGAAACTGGAATTACTAATATATCTAACAATTATGCCAGGTTTCGGGATATTTAAGGTAGTCATTGATCTCTCCATACTGCAGGTAGTTACATATCCTTTCTCTTAAAAAATCTCACACATCTCTCACTTATTTAATTTTATGTTACTACCAAAATGTTGAATAGGCTTATGTCACATATGACATAATTATCTATAGAAGGCAACATCTTACTGAATAAGCATGTTTTATTATTTGTTACAGGCAAAAGACATCATTCAGCCGAGAGAAATCTTCTATGGTTGATCAAAGGAAGGGTTTGCCTGAAAAAAAGAAAAGTCCGCCGTGGAAGGGATTAAACAAGTGCTGCTGTAAAAGTCATTCTTTCATATCACTTAATCTTATCCAGGATATCAAATTTCTTCATGTGTGGTCAATCTTCCTTACCACTGATAAACAAATCCACGGTATGCCCACATTTAGACTGTTGAGATTTAAGCATGTACCCCAACCTCTTCCTGAATGCTAAAGCACCTTTAGATGCTTAAAAGCAACTCTTGATCCATGTGATATCAGCATTAAATTCTAATAAGAATAAAGGTCTTGTACCTGTTAATTTGTAAAAAAGGAAGAGCAGATCTCAAACTGCCAAAATGTCTCCAACTTGTAGCTATGCCTGGCTTAGCATGAGGACCATAATTTAACAAAGTCTCACCTGCTCTGTTTGATTGATTAATAAATAAATCATAATGAATCTTACCGTTTCCCTCTCCGTAATTCATTACTATGTTTCAACATGAAGCATTTCCTATTTTGAAAATTACTTTCCATAACCATTTAATATATTAATTAATGCACATATTTCACGAAAATATCTAAGTTGAGGAAATTCTTATAGTTGTTACAAACTGCTTATTGAAATAAAGCATAATGTCAATTGATGATTTTAGGTGACCATAGATTTTAGAAAGACTGGTTAAAAAGACTTTTCTATGAAATCCATTTCTGTATTATTGTACACCCCCTCCACCCCACCCCATTTTAGTACCATAAGTTAAATTTTGAAGTCAGTGAGAAGGTTCTGTAAAGTGTAATATTTGGACATTGATATTTTGACACAGTAAGAGACACCAAGGGTCCTGTGAATGTAGGAGCATCTTAAAATACAAAATATGTAAAACTCTTAAATGTAATGTGAATGAAATCTTAATAAAGTTGCATTGTGGCATTAAAAAAAATCTCTATCAAGAGATATCAATGTTTAGACAAAAGTTTATAAAATGTCCAGTAAGGAAAATGTACCATTTATTTTTTCATAGAAAGATAACATGATTTTGCCATACAGGAACTTTCCAGATATTTTGCCTATGAGTTACAGAAATCCAGATAGTTTTTGACTGACCACTTCTTTCTTTCACTTTTTAGGCAAACCTAAACCTATGGTTAAACCTCACCTGTGAGAGGCACTTCATAGTTGGCTTTTCCTCCTCCAAGACAAAAATATCACATATAGTTTCATGGTGGCTGTGTCAGGAATTTTGAGGATGACATTAGAATTTAGCCTGAATTACACCACCCAGGACCCAGCCTAAATACATGAGATCAACTTTGTGCCATCTGGGGAGTCATCTGCTCCAGTACTAAAAGGTGTCCTAGCTGAAATTGAGGAGCCTAATTATTATACCTAAGATACAATTTAAAATAAAAATGGCTTGAGGGAATTTGAGCTGATAATTTGGCTGGCACCTTTTTAATAAGGAATCCTGTATTCAGCTGGTGGTCCCCCAAGTTCACCTGACTCACAGCAAATTTGATGTCTAGAAAAGACCAGCAACATACTGATGCATTATATAAAGGATCAAAATAAAAAATATTTCTGCTATGGGGTTGAGAAGAAAGCCTCATACACTCATTTTGATTAAAGAGAATGGATGGAGAGGGAATAACCTTGTTGCAGGCAATTTTTTTTTTATTGAAATATAAATGAAATAATTTCTTCTTTCTCTGAGACACAGTGTCAGGTTGAGAAGCTGGGTAAACCCTCATATGCAAAGCAGCAGAGGAGTTGCATTTTTAAAAAGGTTTCTAAGGTTGAATTGGGTGGGAAAGGTGAGTTTGAGATTGCAAACTTTCTGAGACTGTAAGATTGTAATAATAAATGACTGACTTCCTCTTTTCAATAAAACTCCGCTTTTTTCTCATACTCCATTTCCTTGCAGCTAATAAACTCTAATAAAATAACAGTGTCATTATATTTCTGTGTTGTACAAATGTCCTTTCTCACTTTGTCTCCTCTTGAGGCTAATTTATCTCTCTGATTATAGGTTTATATGAAAATTAGACTGACACATCTCTTTCATTTCTCTATTTCCCTCTGTCTATGATGAGAACACTTTTTAATTGACACTTCAGAAAAGATATCACAGAGACATTATAAAAAAGGGTTAGAGGACTTTAGACTTTGTCTCAGTTGAAATGCCAGATAGACAAGTTAATTACAAGCATAGAAAATGAAAGACTTTTGACCCTCTGAGGCCTAGTAAATAGTTTTACACTTCTGATTCTTTTCTTCTCCCTTCCATCCCCGAAAGAGACTTTAGTTAGAGATGGTTCCTTGAAAGCATATGATGGCTGTCTAATGAGACAGTTTCTCCTATTAGTCTAATCCATGTAGACTAAGTAGATTTAGAAGGATAATAATGCCTGCAGAATGAAAAATCTTTTTAACATTATTTTTAAATATGGGGAGGGAAAAGGTGACCCACAATAGACAAATTCTGTCATTACAGTCTACAAATGGTGGCAGTTTTCCACCTCCAGCTAATGTGCAGCTGAGTTTGGCCATATGTGATCTCACATGAATGCATTCATCTGTATGGAAACAGGACTTGTTTAAGAGAATCAGTATAACTGATGCAGGCCTTTTTCACAATATAAATCTGAAACACACTGCAGTTATGGATATTCAGTATATAAAGGCTAAAGGTCTGAGTTTATTATATAAGCGACACTGAGGGCCAGAGGAAGACCCAAGAGATCAAAATTGTGAGATATAAATGAAATGTTGCATGATACTATGGCATACTTTCAATGCCTGAACTTTTATTTTTTGGACTGACACACTGACTGAAAGCCTCTTTTCCAATCAGCGCTCCTTGAATTAACCTACTATGCTATTAAAACAGAGAAAAAATATTAATTCTCTTTCTCAGAACTACAATTTCTCCAAATCTGGCACAATTTCTTTTGCTTAGACTTAGAGACAAAGTTAATACTACATTGAAAGAACAATTCCATAACAAACATTAACTGGGGACTCTCTTTTTCTTTCCCATATTATACCAACATGTCTATCTCACAAGTATCCTGTGGATGGCCTGTGTAAGTGTGTCTGGCAATTCACGAAGATGTTGGAAATCTCAAAGGTGGGGCTCCACAGGCTCTAAGGAATAGCCTTTATCTATGTTCCCTCTGTATCAGAAGCCATGCTCATACCTCAGCAGTGTGAAAGGAACTGCGAGTTTAAAGTCGTTAATGGGTCTGTCATTAAAAAATAACTAATAGTTAGTAATTCTGGGACAGTTTCTGACTCCAATGGTATAACTATCTTAGAATCAGTCAGAATGGAAGAGATTTCAAAGAGGTACCAGCACTGCCAATTGGCAGAAATGGCAAAGTAGGCATTGAAGGAAAGTTCCTAGAAAGTTCCTATGACCTGTATTTTCTAAGCTGGTAATTGGCTCTCAAGTGTGTTTTGCTGTCTCTCTCAGCTCTCTCTGTCTGAGAACATGAAACTAAAAAAAAAATTAGGAGCAGAAAGCTTTACCAAAGTGAGTGAAATTCCTCCAACATGCCACCTTTTATTTTGTATTTGCTGAATTACATGCAAGCGCCTCATTTTAGCTCATCATAACTGACAATGGAATAATGAATCTTCAATAAATTCAAACCACATGGATTTCATGAAAGAGAGAAAGGTGTTATTGAGCTCATAGACCTGTAGCTCATATGTGGATGTCCTTATTCTAGATGTCCAGTCACCCTAAAACCCCTTCATAAACATAGACAATGTGGTGGTAAGTGTGCAAGTTAGGGGATACCACCCATATGAATAACATTTCAGAAGTACAAAATCCCTCTATGGATTATATGTATTGTTTTGATGCTTCCCTTAAGCATCATAATATCTGTTCTCTGCAATTCTACAGTTCATATTTTATTCCTTCAGATGTGATCTGAGAATACTAAACTACCTTGGTTGATGTTTTAGTGACTCAAATTTACAAATGGGTCACCAACTCAGGTAGAGAAAGGACATTGAACGAAACAACTTGGTTCATTGTTTCAAATGAGTATTTCCCCTATACTTCATGCATTCAATAGCATCCAGAATTTAAGACAGTGAATTTTTTCACATAATTTATTCAGTGGAGAAGAGGACCACTACCATTTTGGTGCACACTCATGCAAGAAATAAAAACCTACACTCTTTTAAGCACCATATCTGAAATTGGATTGATTTAAGGGAATCTAGTGTGATATAATTTACATGGTGAAGCAGTTAGTAAGAAGATTGCAGTAAGAAAATCAAACAAGATAACAGCATCGACAAAGCTAATCCCTGCTGCTGTAATTAAGAGAGCAATATATTACAATCATAAACATCTCTTTAAACAGTTATGTCAGGTCATTAAGAGAGCACCTGAGTTTGTTGCAACATGTCCTCACAAAGCAGATGGGACCCTGTCAATTTGGCAAAAACCCAATGAAATCTGCTGGTAGGCATTATTGCAGCCTCCATGTTGTTACTGTTAGTTCACCTTCAGCCAGGAAGATAGCATTAGACAGATGGTAATTAATTCTGGACAGGTCAAAAGAAATTACTGTGAAAAGAAGAGAGAAGTGGTCTGGACATCAGGGTTCCTGGGTTAAGTTTCTCAGTACCATTGAATCATAGCAAGAATTAGCCATACATAAGCTATAAGAGGTATAACCCACTTGAGGCTCTATACTTTAGCAGTAGCAATAATTATTGATACACCAATATTCCAGTTTATTAAAAATTATGCTTTTAAATCTTTGAAAAGTTTGAACAGGCTTGTTTGGTTATAGTTTTTGTGGGGTTGTTTTGGTTGGTCAATCAGTTTTGTTGTTTCGGGTTTTTTTCTGAAATATCTTTGATTGTTTGTTTTACTTTTATTTTCAGCTTAACCTCAGCTAAACTCTCCCAAAAGCCTCCACTCCTTATTAAAACATGTCTCTTTCACTGTAACTATTACTGGGACATAAGAAAAGACTTGACATGTCTCAAAGTTAAGTGTCTTTTGATTTAAAAACAAAGAAGGTGTTTTGGGTTTGTTTTTTTTCTCTTCTTTTCACTTCTTATTTCTCCATCATGGAACAAGTTGAACATATTTAATGCTACTTTGCACAGGCTTGTTTGGTTATAGTTTTTTGGGGTTGTTTTTGGTTGGTCAATCAGTTTTGTTGTTTCGGTTTTTTTCTGAAATATCTTTGATTGTTTGTTTTACTTTTATTTTCAGCTTAACCTCAGCTAAACCTCTCCCAAAAGCCTCCACATCTCCTTATTAAAACATGTCTCTTTCACTGTAACTATTACTGGGACATAAGAAAAAGACTTGACATGTCTGTTACAAAGTTAAGTGTCTTTTGATTAAAATACAAAGAAGGTGTTTTGGGTTTGTTTTTTTTCCATCTTCTTACTGAAATCTACCTGGCCTACTTATTTCTCCATCATGTGGAACAAGACACTAGCTAGTTTTAAATAGTAAAATAGGATTTTATGTAACTGCATGTAAGCTGCTAGAGATTTTATAATTAAGGTAGAAAAATACAGAAATGTAGTTCCCAAACAGAGCCTGTAAGCTAATTGTAAACTTTTCTTTAGTAATGTGACTGTTGACATATTAAGAATAATTATCAAAATTATCACCCTAACTCTCAATTCTTCATTAAATTCCATTTGTTACAAGCAAATGCATCCTTGGACTTCAGAAAGAAAGCAAGTTGGGATATATTTTATAACTTTTCTTTTTTAGAATGGTTTTATCATCATAAAGATATAAGCCAGTGCTTTTATCAGCAAGAGAAATTGTGGATGATAAAAAGCAAGCAAAAGAACTGAAAACTTCCTTTTATCCATCTCCTTGCTAAATAGAGATCCAGTTTACACATGTCATTAAAAAGGCAAAACACTTGGCAAAAACCCAATGAAATCTGCTGGTGGCATTATTGCAGCCTCCATGTTGTTACTGTTAGTTCCACCTTCAGCCAGGAAGATAGCATTAGACAGATGGTATTAATTCTGGACAGGTCAAAAAAGCAAATTACACGAAAAGAAGAGAGAAGTGGTCTGGACATCAGGGTTCCTGGGTTAAGTTTCTCAGTACCATTGAATCATAGCAAGAATTATACATACATACTTAAGCTAAGAGGTATAAACCCACTTGAGGCTCTATGCTTTAGCAGGCAGTAACAATTATTGATACACCAATATCTCCAGTTTATTAAAAATTATGCTTTTAAATCTTTGAAAAGTGAAAAAAAATCTGAACATATTTAATGCTACTTAGCAGCACAAGCTTGTTTGGTTATAGTTTTTTGTGAGGTTGTTTTTGGTTGGTCAATCAGTTTTGTTGTTTTCGGGTTTTTCTGAAATATCTTTGATTGTTTTGTTTTACTTTTATTTTCAACAACCTCAGCTAAACCTCTCCCAAAGCCTCATCTCATATTAAACATGTCTCTTTCACTGTAACTATTACTGGGACATAAGAAAAAGACTTGTATGTCTGTTACAAGTTAAGTGTCTTTTGATTAAAAAAATACAAAGAAGGTGTTTTGGGTTTGTTTTTCATCTTCTTGCAAATCTACCTGGCCTACTTATTTCTCCATCATGTGGAACAAGACACTAGCTAATTTTAAATAGTAAAATAAGTTTTTATGTAACTGCATGTAAGCTACTAGAAGATTTTAAATTGGGTAGAAAAATACAGAAATGTAGTTTAAACAGAGCCTGTATTAATTGTAAACTTTTCTTTAGTAATGTGACTGTTGACATATTAAGAATATTATCAAAATTATCACCTAACTCTCAATTCTTCATTAAATTCCATTTATTTACAAACAAATGCATCCTTGGACTTCAGAAAAGCAAGTTGGGATATATTTTATAACTTTTCTTTTTTAGAATGGTTTTTATCATCTTAAAGATATAAGCCAGTGCTTTTTTTATCAACAAGAGAAATTGTGGATGATAAAAGCAAACAAAAAAACTGAAAACTTCCCTTTTATCCATCTCTTACTAATGAGATCCAGTTTACACATGTCATTAAAAAGGCAAAAATATATCTGTGAAACTCTGGCCTAGACTGTCATGTTTCACACTCTCCTGGTCACTTGAAGCATCTCTAGAACATGGTATTGATTTTTTCTTGCAGTTTGTCTTAACAGAATTCTTTAGTGTTTCAAAACTTGTATTCTGATACCCTAAAACATTTAGTAAGCCATACTCCCCCTGTGTACTCATGACCTGTTAAGTTTAATATATAAAGTGTTTGTTAATAGATTTTCTATCCTTCATTTTTTCCTATTTTCCCTTTAAATAAAAAGCCATCAAATTATAATGGTGAATAGATAAAAACTCAAAACCTCCGAGAACACTATTATATGCCAAACCAACTTTTGCCCACAGAGAAATTAAATAAATACAAATCCTTTAGAAAATAAGAAAAAATATTGCAAACATAAATTAAAATAAAAGAAAGAAAACCCCACACCATAATAATACAATAATGAAAAGTAAAATCCTGGGATGTTCTGAAAAAAAAAATTATCCAATTATCTTCATGCACAATGTGTTACTGAAGATCTGAGGAAATAAAATTTCATTCCTTAGATTGAAAAAAACTAATCTTTGAAAAATAGCTTTAAAAAGTAAAGCAAACCCCAATTTGGTCAAAAGTCTTACATGTTGCTAATACGTATAAATTTAAAATAAAATAATTAAGTTGGAAACTATTCAGTGAATCTAAAATTTCTTGGAATAATTTGGCATATGATCTTCATCAATTGTGTGAACCACCATAATAAAATAACCCTCAAACCACTAGTAAAACATGGGTTAATGACTATGTTCTATCATAAAAGAGTTTAAAAAATGCTATGGTCTGTTTTGAATAAAGCGGAGAAAATAGATGGATTATATGTATTGTTTTGATGCTTCCTTAAGCATCATAATATCTGTTCTCTGCAATTCTACAGTTCATATTTTCTTCCTTCACATGTGATCTGAGAATACTAAACTACCTTGGTTGTTTTTTCAGTGACTCAAATTTACAAATGGGTCACCAACTCAGGTAGAGAAAGGACATTGAACGAAACAACTTGGTTCATTGTTTCAAATGCATATTTCCCCTATACTTCATGCATTCAATAGCATCCAGAATTTAAGACAGTGAATTTTTTCACATAATTTATTCAGTGGAGAAGAGGACCACTACCATTTTGGTGCACACTCATGCAAGAAATAAAAACCTACACTCTTTTAAGAACCATATCTGAAATTGGATTGATTTAAGGGAATCTAATGTGATATAATTTACATGGTGAAGCAGTTAGTAAGAAGATTGCAGTAAGAAAATCAAACAAGATAACAGCATCAACAAAGCTAATCCCTGCTGCTGTAATTAAGAGAGCAATATATTACAATCATAAACATCTCTTTAAACAGTTATGTCAGGTCATTAAGAGAGCACCTGAGTTTGTTGCAACATGTCCTCACAAAGCAGATGGGACCCTGTCAATTTGGCAAAAACCCAATGAAATCTGCTGGTAGGCATTATTGCAGCCTCCATGTTGTTACTGTTAGTTCACCTTCAGCCAGGAAGATAGCATTAGACAGATGGTAATTAATTCTGGACAGGTCAAAAGAAATTACTGTGAAAAGAAGAGAGAAGTGGTCTGGACATCAGGGTTCCTGGGTTAAGTTTCTCAGTACCATTGAATCATAGCAAGAATTAGCCATACATAAGCTATAAGAGGTATAACCCACTTGAGGCTCTATACTTTAGCAGTAGCAATAATTATTGATACACCAATATTCCAGTTTATTAAAAATTATGCTTTTAAATCTTTGAAAAGTGAAAAAAAAAATCTGAACATATTTAATGCTACTTAGCAGCACAGGCTTGTTTGGTTATAGTTTTTTGTGGGGTTGTTTTTGGTTGGTCAATCAGTTTTGTTGTTTCGGGTTTTTTTCTGAAATATCTTTGATTGTTTGTTTTACTTTTATTTTCAGCTTAACCTCAGCTAAACCTCTCCCAAAAGCCTCCACATCTCCTTATTAAAACATGTCTCTTTCACTGTAACTATTACTGGGACATAAGAAAAAGACTTGACATGTCTGTTACAAAGTTAAGTGTCTTTTGATTAAAATACAAA
The DNA here is from genome assembly GCA_024865655.1 of Emberiza elegans. Classification (NCBI taxonomy): domain Eukaryota; kingdom Metazoa; phylum Chordata; class Aves; order Passeriformes; family Fringillidae; genus Emberiza; species Emberiza elegans. Next base: position 45,594,533 of record JALJVW010000139.1, read on the forward strand.
GAAGGTGTTTTGGGTTTGTTTTTTTTCCATCTTCTTACTGAAATCTACCTGGCCTACTTATTTCTCCATCATGTGGAACAAGACACTAGCTAGTTTTAAATAGTAAAATAGGATTTTATGTAACTGCATGTAAGCTGCTAGAGATTTTTAAATTAAGGTAGAAAAATACAGAAATGTAGCTCCCAAACAGAGGCTGTAAGCTAATTGTAAACTTTTCTTTAGTAATGTGACTGTTGACATATTAAGAATAATTATCAAAATTATCACCCTAACTCTCAATTCTTCATTAAATTCCATTTGTTACAAGCAAATGCATCCTTGGACTTCAGAAAGAAAGCAAGTTGGGATATATTTTATAACTTTTCTTTTTTAGAATGGTTTTATCATCATAAAGATATAAGCCAGTGCTTTTATCAGCAAGAGAAATTGTGGATGATAAAAGCAAGCAAAAGAACTGAAAACTTCCTTTTATCCATCTCCTTGCTAAATAGAGATCCAGTTTACACATGTCATTAAAAAAGGCAAAAATATATCTGTGAAACTCTGACCTAGACTGTCATGTTCACACTCTCCTAGTCACTTGAAGCATCTCTAGAACATGGTATTGATTTTTTTCTTGCAGTTTTGTCTTTTTAACAGAGAATTCTTTAGTGTTTCAAAACTTATATTCTGATACCCTAAAACATTTAGTAAGCCATACTCCCTGTGTGCTCATGACCTCATTAAGTTTAATATATAAAGTGTTTGTTAATAGATTTTCTATCCTTCATTTTTCTATTTTCCCTTTAAATAAAAAGCCATCAAATTATATTAATTGAATAGATTAAAAAACCCAAAACCTCCGAGTACACTAGTATATGCCAAACCAACTTTGCCACAGAGAAATTAAATAAATACAAATCCTTTAGAGAAAATAAAAAAAAATATTACCAAACATTAATTAAAATATAAAGAAAGAAAACCCCACACCATAATAATACAATAGAAAGAAAGTAAAATCATGGAATGTTCTGAAAAGAAAAAAATTATCCAATTATCTTCATGCACAATGTGTTACTGAAGATCTGAGAAGCCAAATTTCATTCCTTAGATTGAAAAAAACTAATCTTTGAAAAATAGCTTTAAAAGTAAAGCAAACCCCAATTGAGATCAAAGTCTTACATGTTGCTAATACAGTATAAATTTAAAATAAAATAATTAAGTTGGAAACTATTCCAGTGAATCTGAAATTTACTTGGAATAATTTGGCATATGATCTTCATCAATCGTGTGAACCACCATAATAAAATAGCCAACCCACCTCAAACCACTGGTAAAACATGAGTTAATGACACCATGTTCTATCATAAAAGAGTTTAAAAAATGCTATGGTCTGTTTTGAATAAAGCAGAAGAAAATAGCCAAAATGAGAATCTTATTTTGCTCAAACACTGACAATCCTTAAGAGAACTCCTGAAGTATGACTGCAAAACTGTCACGAGGTCGGGGTATATTTCTTTCTACACACAAACCTGGCACAGTGATTCAGTCACTAGATGATGTGGCACAATCTGCTATTCCAGATCTCTAGCTTCTAGGGCCTTTGTTGACTCTCTGTAATCCTGACCTCAAACATTCCATTTTCCCACTCATTGCACTCTTTTAATCAGAAAACAGTAATCACAACAAATTGCCCCTAGCTTCGCTTTACATTAGTAACAACTAGCAAAAAAATATGAACAGTGTCATCAAATTACTACAGTTTATAATTTGCACAAGAACCCAAACTGTGGAAAGGGACATACATGGGTTTCCACTTAATTTGGGAAGTTTACCTTACCTAAATCTATCCAGCTGTGTTGTCTATGAGAGAGAAAAAAGTGTATTCTCAACAAGAGTTATACACAATGTGAAATTTTAGTAAAGACCAGGGAAAATATAATTCTTACAAGGTTCATATGCTCAGTTAAAGACTACAGGGAAGTTTTCTATTTTTCATGACCTGATTACATTTTTGTAGTGGAAACTATAAACTCTTTAGTCTGCACTGGGATTTTATTTCAAACTAATCAATTCAAGAAAACACATTTTTATAACTGATGGCAAGGCTTTTGATTGCATAAAGTACAAGAAAGTGTTGCAAATGTTTCCATCTTCTTGATGGTGATTTTAGAAGTCAGGTCTTTGGCAAATCAAAAGTATGTGAAACTACAGTAAGAGTGCTGGAGATAGATCAGAGTTATGTTACATAGCACAACATACAACGTTTTCAATTACAATTATTCACTAAAACATGCATTGAAACTTAGACTTGACACTCACCCATAAAACAATAACATGAGAAAAAAGTGGTCTCATCTGGCATTGTGATTTCTAACAAAAATCTTATCATGAACATACACATCTAATGATAAGCTACAGGGCAATCATTTATTCCAATTTTATTGTTCTACTAGTTACTATGGGACCAGGCTGATTAGATCTAAAGATAACACTACTACTTATTTAGACAAATAAAAGCCTAATTTGAAATTAGTAAGAAAAATAGGAAAGCAAATTAGAGAAGTAAAAATCAGGTCAGTGTAAACAAAAATGCAATTTCAAAGTTTGATTACTTAGGACATTCTTTTTAGGAAGTCACAGAGTCTACAAGACTAAATGCATGATTTTTAACAGCAGGCATTCAGGGTAGCTTTAACACAAACTCTCAGGGTTACCTAGACTGCAAAACTGCAAAGCTCAGCAAAGCTATGCATTTAGGGCATAGAAATGAGTGCTCCTTCCCTTGGGACACCAACTCCTGGCCCTATAGCAAGAAAGACAAAAGCCTGACAAGTTCTTACATGACAACTGCAATACATCAGCAATCATATTTGGCAGCCTGAAGTGGGAACATTTGAGTTATTTTAACTGTTCGCAGGATTTGAAGCAAATTATACCAAGCTGCTTTGCCTAAACAAAGAAAATTGCTGACAATAGCAGGAAGAGTGGAACATGCCCCTTTATCTTCCCCCAACATATACTGTTCCTAAAACCACTGCATTTCTTTCTTGCCACTTTACAAAATGAGATTATAATAATAATAAAAAAACAAACAAGAAAACAACAAACAGACACAAAAATAATCTGTATAGTCCATAGTATTCAGAAGAAAAAATCTGAACCTTACTCTATTTTTTTTATGCTACCAAGAAATACTGCATAATATTAGCTCTTGAATGTTCATTCAGCCTTCAAAGTAACATCAGTCAGTTTATACTTGCTCCTTCAAGGCTTGATCAAAGAGCATAATTATGCTATTTCTGAGCATTTTGAAGTTTCCCTTTGCTTAAGTATGTTCAGCAGCATAAAAGTTGATCTAGATACATTAAAACATTTAAAGCCATCTTCAATTATACTATAGGCCTAGTCTTTATTTTCTTTCTGCATATACTTGAGTGATCACATTTAACAAACTGTATGAATGTACATATATATATGTGTAATCATATATATAATAATCATATTATGATCATATATATATGTATAATCATGTTGAAACTTAAACACGTAAAAAATCAGTTAAATTATTCAATATCACAGTAGCACATGGAAATTCCAGATGAACTGTAGGATCTTATAAGGTCACTGTTCAGTGAATATTTTCTTTACAACCAGAATAAATAGAATTATTCTTCATGTATGCTTTAGAATGCTGAGTTGTAGAGATATTAAAACACCTGTCTGAGATCAAACAATGTACATGCAATGTAGACTGGAGGATTCAAGCATGTTATTAAAGATTATCTGTCTTTCCACAAAGTGGACAGAGAATGGTTTACAACACTTGCTTCTTTAGCTTTCATATATGAGAACACTTAGAAATTTCCCCAGTATAAATAGCCTGTGTTGGAATTTAGGGATGGCCTTTATAATGTTAGTTAATAAGGGGGAAAGAGATGGCTTCTTCTCCATAATGTCATGACAATATATTCATGGAGTTTGATTTTTTTATCTCTCTGAAGTTCATAGAACAGTTCTGGATAATGTAGCAGGGTTTTTTTTGTTTTTCCTTTGGCATAATGGCATATGAAATATATGTCATAAAGACTGTTCTGTATTAATTCATTATTACAACCATGGGAAAGAGGGCACGTTGACCCTGGTTATACTATAGAGAATTATATTCTTGATTTGATCCATGCTTGGGTTCAGCTAATTCATCTGTTCCCCACATTTATTTCTAGTAATCAAAGCTATGCTTCTTCATTTTCGTTTTGTACTATATTCCTCCATTCTTCTATTGTAGCAGTAATGCAATGCAGATCTAAAGAGGTGTGGATGGACCAAAATGTCACCAAGGATTTGCAGTGTAAGTACTGTTGTTACTTAGTACAGGTGAGCCTCGATGTGGTGTTTTCAGGAGTGACATTTCCAGAAGAAAAATATGGCAGTATTAGTATACGGCAGTATTCAAATTAAGAAACCATGGAAGAATGAAAACAGACACATTTTTATTGCTCTTGGAGTTCAAAACACTGCAGGCAGCATTCTGCTGCAGCTTAGATTGAGTGAGCAGGTTTCTTTACATGCTGTCTGTCAGTAGTATTTTTAGCAAATTTTCTTTTCAATTTTTTTTTTTTGAAGGAGACCATAATTTCTCTTATTTCTTATTTCTCTTTATTAAATGCTCTGTCTCCCTACTCCACTTGAATCCATGGTCCTTTTTTTCTTCTTACCTCTTCTGGATATAACTTTCACAAAGTGTTTGGCATGACTCATTCATAAAGATCAAGTGTTAGAGGTCCAACAAGGTATATCTAAAACTTGTAGTACAATCAGAGCAGAGCAGAGCAAGCCTCAGACAAACAGAAGAGTATAATATCCTGCTAAAGCAACAGGTAGAAAATATGGCCACACATTTCTTCTGCTTTTGTTTTCCTTGTGAATTTTACTGCTGCTGAACAGAACACCTGCAACTGACTTCAATATGTCTGCTCTGAGAATTCACTTTTTCAAATGTGCATCTGTGTAGATGTGTGTATCTCTTAGGAAAAAATGATTTTTATAGCTATACTTCAGACCCTGAATAGAAATAATTTAGGCATTTTTGAATTATCAATTTTAAATGCACATCTGAAACACAAAATAGGGTAAAATGGGGGGTATACTGAGTACTAATCTTTACAATGCCATATTAGCCAGTCTGATATCTTGCTGCTAAACTACCTATGCTCTTAAACAAGCATTTTTCAGACTTCTGGATTTATATTTCCCATTTAAATACACTCAACTACAGTCACATCCTGTTAATAAGTTGAGGCATGGAAACATTTAATGCACATGATGTTACTTATGCAGCAGTGATGGAAGGATAAAATGAGTCAAATCGCCTCAACATTTCTTAATCATGCTGCCAAAGCTGCATAAATTCTATGGGGGCTTCTTCCCAAGGATACAAACACACAGAGTTTTTAGATGACAAAAGAAGCCATCAAATTTCAAGACATTGCATCATATTTCCCCCCCACCCAAAAAAACCCAAACAAAAAAGTTATGATCTATGACGAGTTTTCTACTTTTTTGAGCTGAACTTGCAATCTGAAAGAATGCCACAGCCACAGGATTAACCTCCCATAACTAACAATCAAATCTGTTAATTTCTCAAGCTAAAGAATACATATTAAGCAAATGTGGGATCAATATAAGAAGAATTTCCCCATGGTGGATGCTATTCAATTGTGAAATAGTTTCTGAAAAGGAAACTGTGGAATCCTAATAGCTGGCGATAGTTTAAACCATGGGGAAAGAAACTTTTGCTGTTTGAGAAGGCTGTAAAATCAGTTCAAACATTGTTTCGGGACTCTCTATGTAGTATGGGGGGAGAGATTCTATGTCCTACTGATGTGACAAATTGACTCATAAGCTTAAAAATTCAATATGCAAAAGGGGAGTAAACTTGGTAAACAGCAGAAAAGGGAAATTTGGATATTTAATAGTGCATGTTTATTTAGCATAAATGTTTCATAGCACATAGCTGCAGACAGAAAAAAAAAAAAAGAAAGTCTATATTAGGTTAAACACTGAGGGTGCAAAATCCCCTAAAGTAGAACAACAGTGATCTTTAGCTGACAATCCTACATCACTCAACAAAGCATTCAGTGTCTTTCTCTTTCTTCTTCTGCCCTTTTCCCCCTTCTTTATATTCCCTGGATATTTAATGCCTTACATAGTGGCCGGGTGAGCATATGTTCTTGGTTAAGGACAATTGTTTATGAAATTTTTTCAGGTTTCGGATTTCTTTGTGGCAAGCAGAACACCCAGGCCCCTGGCTGGTAGCAATTGGAGCCATTCAGAAGTATGTAAACATTAGAGTGAGGAATTTATGAGTCTACAGTTCAGCTGTATGGAACATTTCTCAAGGTAGGTTTTTTTCTTTTTGTCTTTTGTGTGTGTAAATAGATTCCTTGACTTCAAACACAGCTGAGCAGTACCTTGGTGTAGATAGAAAGGAAAAACATCTGGAAATTATAAGTACTTCGCCATTAGTCTAATGCCCATAGAAGTGCTAAGACAATATTCACATTTGAATTCAGAAAGTTTTTTCGAATGAATCATCCACATGATCCTGGACTAAGCAAGTAAATAGGATAAAGGTGGAAGGAGATATAATTAGGGGACTGTAATAGAACTTCCCAGTCACTGACTGAATCTGTAAAAAGATGATAACTGATCAGTTAAAGATCCTCTGGAAATTAAGGCTGGCAATTGAAATTATATTAGCAGCAAGAAAATGCCTTTATTTTGCCTTGCAATGTAGTCTCTAGTATTGCAGAAGAAAACGGGTAATTTTACCATGACTATTTGGTCGTGGTCATTTATTTATGAAAAATGTCTTATTCTGAATGGTGGGGGAAGAGGCCGTGATCAAAGTTCCTTTTAGCTTGCCCTACCACTTCCCTGTTGCTGAATGTCCTGAATGTTTTAAACTCATCTAAATGGCTTAATGACACAGAAAACAGCATTTGTGAGGATGCATAAGTATTACCTAGTGGATAGAAGTTTTTTCATCATCCCTGAGAGAAAAATAATTCTCAAAGCTGCACAGGTAAACCAATGGTGACTTCAGAGAATGAGGCAGTCAGCTTCATCATTTTATTCCTCAGTGATAAGGTAAAAATTGTGAAAAGGACAATCACCTATTTCAATGACTGTAGTCTCAATATGAAAAGTACACATCAGTACTTTGACTCATATGTCTTTGGACCCTTAGAATTTAGTTATAGCATTTTGGTATAGCCCGGGGTTAAAGACAATATCTCTCATATTGTATTTAATGTGCTTATTGCTGTCATTCTTTCATTCTACAGTTTCCTGTAGACTAAAGCCTTTCCTGTTCTTCATTTTGTTTCCTGAAATGTATACTGAGAAATAAAAGAGGGAAAAAACATTGTACATACTTAACACATATTCCTCAAAATCATAGGATAATAGGTTCAAGGTGTTGTCATACCTTGCATGTGCAATGTGCATAAAAAAGTCAAAACATGGGGTTACTTATTTCCTTAATATTCCAATGCAGACCAAAGGCTAATATACATAATAAAACTTCTCATTGCCAAAAAAAAAAAAAAACAGTGCGTGAAAAGGACATAAGAAAAACATTTGCTTTACTGTAAAAATCAATCCAAAGTTTTAGATTCTAAATTCTGAACAAGAAAAGAAGATAACTTTTTGTCAAGATGCAGTTTGTCTTCAGACTAACATTTTAGGAAAGTTTCAAACTAGTTCCAAATAATTTACAGGTGCTCATTAGGCAACATTTGATTTATAATTGAAACAAATAGTATGTTGCTAATGAGAGTTTATTGTGGTTAATTTTAAATGAAGACAGAACTGAAAAAAAAAAACAAACATATGTTCTCAGAGATTTGCAATTCTGAAAACAAAGTTATAAGCATCCCCTTCCGTTTGTGAAGATAGTGGCAATATCCATGAAATATCTCTTTGCCAGTAGTAGGTCTGCTGGAAACTTTCACTTTGGCAGTAGAGATTCATGTGATGCTGAATTTCCAAAACTGTCTAAAGGTCTCCGTCTGTTCTTTCCTAATGTGGGGTTTAGTGGAAATTTGTTGAGATGTACATATATGATGATATGATATTTTTGTAGCAGAAAGGCTTGGAAACTGTCATCCTCCATTAATTCAATTGATTATTTACCTGCCTAACTACTGCAGGGATATGTTGAAAGGCCTGTCTATGTGTATCCATGCCATCTAAGACTGCAGCATAATAACTTGCTCTAGGCTGAAATTTGGCATGGGATTTAAGGTGCACTTTTCTTTTTTCTCAAGTTTTGAAACGTCCTTAGTGTCTGTTGACATTTCTTCTTCTTTCTTTCGCCTAAAGAAGCAGGCAAATAAACAAAAAAACCCATACCAAACCCCACAGAACTAAAAAGTCAATTACTCCAGATGGTTTTTGGGGCAATTTGCACCAAAAGAAAGCATTCTGTTTTGTTTTTTTCTTTTTGTAATGTTAGGGATTTTTTTTGTCTTTGGAAAATTGTAGAAGCATGTGAGCAACATCGATTAAATTTTGTTAATATTTTAACTTTCATTTTAACTATAACTTTACAAGAGATAATTCCATGCAAGGGAACCTGAGATAAGACACAGCTTAGCTCAATGAATTAGAATTTGGGAAATGTTTCCTAATATGTGGGTAGAAAATCATTTAAAATGTCTATATTTTAATCCCTGGACACAGACAAGAGATGCATATCTTAGTTAACCCTCATGAACTGCTAACATCCTGTTAGCATCTTCTGGTCCTGAACAATTGAACAAAATGTTCAAAGTGTCACTGACCCTTTATGCTTTTGAAACTCTTTTATGAGTTTATATATTTATCCTATTTATTTTTCATGTGTAGTCTCAGAAGCATGCTAAAATACAACACAAAAAAATTCAGTGCTTTGGCTATTTTATGCAAAAAAAGCTATTCAATAACCTAGACCCTCCTCCATATTTGAAAATCCTCCTGGTTTAAAAATATATCATCTAAGCACAATGGAATTTTATGACAAATGCAGGAAGGCACAGTATCAGTAGTCTTAGTAGCAATTCATGGGGAAAAAGGGGAACGTTTTCTTTCTTGTATGGCCTGCCTTACTTTAGTATGAAAGAAATATTCCATAAACACGTTAAAGAACACAAATAGTGATGTTTACAAAATACATATGCATCTGGGAATTGCTACATATATTTCTGAAAGCAGACTCTGTAAAACCTTTCCACACAATTTAGGAAACAAATGCAGCAACCTATTTATTTGTGTTTCCTTATTAATTTTGGGATGGAGTATGAGAAATGTCTAAGTTATTCATAAGATGAAAGAAGGATAGCCAAATTATGCCAGAAGAATTGGTCTAATTAACAAATTCCTAATCATTGGAACAATAATATTAATAGGAAAATCATAAATTCATTTACTGACTTTTCAATCGAACTTTCTGAACTTAAAGGTTCAGAGAAACTTTATCCTCAGTCAGAAAACCTTAGCTTTCCCTGAGTTGATGCGTTTGGTTTTAGGTTATTTTGTGACATGAAACAGAAGAAATATATTAATATGCTATTTAATTTGTATGTCTCTTGATCCCTCCAAACTCAGTCTAAATCAGGCTCAAGCAATTTGCTTGGCATTGGCATCTCTGAAAACAGTCAAATATATTTCTCTCCATTAAATAAGGATAAAATATGTAGTTGTCCCAATTTCTAAGTGGAAATCAGAATTGAAATAGCTCTTCATCATAACTACAGACAAATGCATGCTTATGTGTATCTTTATAAGTCTCTAAGGCATAATTATGATGAGTTTATTAGCTGTATATATGAATATTTAAGAGAACAAAGTACTGTTAGATTCTCTCTTTTCAAGAACTTAACCTAATGGACCACAAAATTATCTGACCTAGAGCACTATTAATGGGCATGTCCTTCCTCTCTGTGCTTCTGAGCTCCTGAGGCCAAACCAAAAGATCCTTGTTGAGTTTATATTTGTCTCTTATTCAGGCATGACCTTCATTTACTTTAATGGGAGTTTTGCCTGATCTGATTCCCTGACACTTGTGTGATGCAGAGGAGTAGATTGCAAAGGAGGTGTTAGTAATGGCCTTTAAAACTGTCAAGAGCCCACAGAACAGTGATGCTATCTCAAGGAGGACTTTTGTGCAGGAGTCATTTTATTTAGTGTTCTGTGTGCCTGTGAGTGCATGAACTCTCCCTCTTTCCAGTATGCACTCAAGGGAAACTCCTCAAAATGGTCTGTGCTTTCCTCCCTTTTGCTGTGGGGTTTGTAACTATCTTCCCACTTTGTGTTTCTCCTTATGATAGAAAATAAAATTACATCAGGTGAATCTAAATGCCTCACTACAACTGTAAAATTAGCCTAGTAGCTTTAAGCAGGGACTTTTCCTTCTTGTGTAACCCCATAATGGTGATCATACATTCAGATTACAATTCAGTGGTAAATAATGTTCAGAGCTACTCAATTGTTACAGTCCTTCTAACCCTCAAGAACTAATATTACGTTCCCAAATACAAGTCACTAAATTCTGTTTGATAGCTACCTGAAAATTATATATAAAATATCTAACTTAGTTATTCTTATATTCACAGCCATACATACCCAAAAAAGTATAAATTGCAATGTGACTTGATTTGAGGGTGATGGAACCAGTGAGAGGTGCAGGAAAGAATCCTTTTTTTCCTCCAAGTTCTGTTAGCATCCATGGAAATGAACACTTTTTGTCTTAGACAGGGGATTGCTCAGATAATACAATTCTATTTTCCTAAGTTTTAATTATATGTCACTGGATGAAGTGGCTTTTGGATTTCAGTCCCTGTAATTTCATGTTGCATTCCATTAAAATATTTATGTTTGCAGGAGTTTAAATGGTTTTTTACAAATTTTTTTTCTTTTATTTACTATGGGTGTATTTGCCATTTTGTCTTTGTCATAAGATTGACAACAGGGATTAATGAGTTAAAATTTTGAAAAAGTGGCATTTGCAATGAAAAGTAATTTTAAAAAATAAAACCGCAAACTTCACAAGTTAAAAAAAAAACAAACACACCTGTTTGAGATGGAATTCTTTCTTTGCAAGCAATGTATTCTCCTAAGTGCTTGGAACCTCTTTTATTTTGAACAGAGAAAGCAGTGAAGTACTCCAAGCTGTAGTCCATCATTACAGGAAGTATAAAAGGTTGTGATATAAGAGGTCTCTTCTTGATCCTATTTTCCCAAAAAATACAATAGATTCTCTGCATATGTCTCTGTTGTCTTCAAACCACCTGGATGAAAATTAGGAAACTGACGTCTTTTTTTGTCTTTTATTTTTTTCTAGTACAGGAAATTTAGTCAATACTTGAGAAGGGCTGCAGTGAAGTTTCAGCGTGAGGCTGGGCTTCAATTGGAATTGCAAATTACCTGGATTTTTTTTTGAGCAATGGCTTAAATGTATTTTTGCCAACTGCACTGTTTAAACCTATTCCTCTTCAGATTTACCTGAGTTTTCATTGAAGCATTTAAACCTCTTCATGTGGGCTAGGAAATCACTGTTATCATTGTTTTATTACTCTCCTTTGGACAAAAGTGAATCAAGAAGTGTGTGTAGATTAGCTAAGGAGTGGAAAGTTGATTTCTGTTAATGCAAGAAGCCTGTACAGCCCATACATAAAATTTCCAGTGAAGTATTGAGGGTGGCCACATTTCAAACCCTTTAGTTGCCATATAGAGATTTAAATTAAAACAAAAAAGTAGAGAATGTGTTGTATTATGGTATTGTAATGGTATGTATAAAAGGGAAAAAAAGAGGATTATTTCATTATTGAAAAGAACAAAAGCAACATCATTCAGGTGGAAATCATTGATGTCTTTCAAGTATGATGGTGAAGGAGGCAGTGGCATGCTAGTAAAAGAAAAACTTTTCAGAGCTCAGCATGGCTTCAGGGACTTTATCTACTCTGACATCTTTTATAATTTGACAGCTGCCTTCATTATTAAAAATGTCTAGCATCTGTAAATTTAAGCTGTAGCTTGTATGCAAAATTAGCAGTACATTTTCTTACCCTGATTCCACTACAATGACAAACCTGAAGTTTTGTAATCTACTGACACACTCAACTATATCTGTTTCAATGGCTACTGCTTTTTCAAAATATAAAATGATAAAATAAGCAACAGGCACACAATACTCCTTGCCTTAACTTGCAGATTTTTGGGTACATTAGGCTTCAGGTTTGGATTTTATGTTTCTTTCCCTTTGACATTGATCTGTAGGTGGTCAAATTGATCAGAATTTATGATTAAAGAGCAATATGCAACATGGTACAACAGTAGTGTCTCAGGATCTCAGCATATCAATGCTGATATTGTAAACAACAAGAAGGGACTAGGTCAATTTGTGTTGGGTCCATTTTCAGCTGAAAATGGAATATGAATTTATCATGGAATTTCCACTGAAATGTATATCTGTGGAAAAAAGCAAGCAGACAAACAAACAAAGTAAAACAATCAAAAATACCCCAAAACATGAAGGTAAAAAGAAGCTATATCTTGTTTTAAATATTAGGATGGTTCACATACAAGGACAACAGGGAACCCAGCATGCCTTCTGTGTCTATGAACACAAGATAATTTCTTGTTTATGTCAAGTATCTGGTAGTCCAAAGTGAAGATTTTTGACAAAATCATGGGAGAGCTCAGGGTTTAATGATTACAGAAAGTGTATACTCAGGCTTCATCAAATCTTCTTTCATCTGTAAATTTATTTCAGATGAAACTGAAAGATTTTTAAACTTTCTGTCGCTCCTGGACTACTGTTATCCTAATTAAAGCTACTTTTCAGCAGGTTGTCAGAATTCTAAAAGCCTGGACAAGGGGGTATCATTTCCTCAATAAATATACATTAAACCTGTGTTTTCTGTAAATGTCGATCTAACTTTCAGGCACAAGGCAAAGCATAGCCTTATAATATTTTCTGAGAGATGCCAAACAGTGGGAAGATATCAGAGGTATGACTGTCCTTGTGGGTGGTCCTATGCAGAGACCAGATGGCAGACACTTGGGCAGATATTGCAGGAATTCACAGAGGAATTTTTAGGTGATCAGAAGAGGGTCACATGCATTAATTAAAAACACAAGGATATATGATGTCAAACCAACAGCCCATCCAGCCCAGAGGCAATCATTGACACAGGCAGAAGGAGATGTTTAGAGAGGAAACACCAATCTAGCTGCTTTTTGCAGTCCAAACTCAGGCAATTGCCACAGGTTGTCACTTAATGGTACGCTATTATTTAGAGGTTTTGGTAAATTAACATCTAATTATTTTCCAGCTTACTGTGTGCCTCCACCTACAGCATCATAGTGCAGTAAGCTCTGTAAATTTGCTATTTGCTGTTTTAAAAAGGACTCTGTTTTATCTGCTTGAAAAGAAGCTCCTTCTTTAATGTGTAGAAATTAGTTTTAGTTTGAAGAACCTTTATTTTGAATATTGCAGTTTGATCAACAACGTCTTATTAGTTTTCAAGATTCATAGTATCCCAATTTAGTGTTCTTCACCACAAAGGAGATTAGTATCAATCGCAGATTGGCAGATTCATTGTTCCCTTCTTCTCCAGGTCTCCAAAATCATCTAAAGAGCTGTTCCCAGCACCTTCCCTATGGGACCACATTGCATATTCTTCCCTATCCTGGAAAGCAACTGTTAAATCCAATTCTATGTTATTCTGTGTTATGCTATCCTACCCTACCCCTTCTATCATTTAGCCAAATTTCAGTGCTTAAAGGAAGCTTTACACAACTTGTTTTCTTTAGTAGTCTTGGGTGAACCTTTAAAAACTCCAAATACATTGGTTCTACTATCTCCTGCTCATACTCGTGCTTACAATCAAGAACTACAACAGGTCAGTGAGGAAGGATCGTCCTTTACAGAAGATATGCTGACTCTTTCCCAAAAGGTTCTGTTTGCTGTTATGTTAAAGACTTATTTTTCTGTTATACACTCAGACTCATTGTTCCTGTAATTCCCACAATCCTAGCTGGATATCTTATCACAGATAGGTAATCTTGACAGTCTTCCTGTTCTGCGTGTGTGATGGCCTCACCATGACGTGTTACACACCATGGGTGAAATATCACTTGGTACTGCTGACTCATGAACATCTAATTTATCTATTTTGTCTAATATGTCCTGTATATTTTTACAAGTGATTTAATTTCTTTGACTTATATACTGCAAAAGGGCTTTAGATACCTATTCAATGTCTTCAATATAGACCAATTCACAGAATTCATTGTGTTTATCTACTATAACCTTTTCCCACCTGAGTTTTCTTTCAGAATTTTGTCGCATGTTCTTGATAATTCCCTATCAGAAGTGTTTTAATGTGCTTGTGACAGATTTATTATCAGTCTAAGCACACCTTTGAAGGTGCTATTCAAATTATTTTTGAGGGTTTTTTAATTTCCTGTTTGTGTATATTTTGCATATTTTATGGTTTATTTGTTATCCAAATTTAGTATGTTTTTGATTTCTTCAACATAGGGTTTTTATCTATGTTATCATTGTTAACTTGTATTCTGAGCTCCTGACCTAACATAAGTTCACGTCTATTTTGGTTTCTTTTAATTTCATATTTTTTCTACTTGGACTTCTACTGTAATAATTTTTAGGAAGAATTCAAGATTAAAAGAGTGTTTATTTGGAGTTTTCTTGTTACATTTTGCTTGCTTGGTTGGTTGATTGGCTGGTTGGTTGATTGGTTGGTTTGGTTTGGGGTTTTTTTCCCAGGGTTTGTTCTCCCATTTGTTCCATAAATCTTTCTTCCTTTCTGAGAAATGAAACCTCATATTGTGGGGGGTTTTTTACCTGTTTCCTGCTTTTAAACCTTCTTCTGGCATGGTCACTATCACATAACAAATCTCCCAATAATATCTCTTGAAATGGTTCCTCCTGCATGGCTCAAGACCAAATTTTTAGCAGGATCTTTTCCTGTGAGTATTAAGAGTTTTTTATTGTTCTAGAAATAAAGCATTCATCACAGCAAAAAAAAGTAAGTTTACACCTCATTCCATTCAATCCTATCAGATTTCTAGATAGATAATCAGAATCTCTCACACTTAGTACTTCTCCCAAACTTGGAATTTTTTCTGTCTCACTCAGCATTTTGCAGTTTTCTGATAAGGGCAGGAATAGTTTCATGCTAGTTCTGCATATTTATTAATAACATGAAATTTCCATCCAAAATGAATACTGCTTTTAAATTATGACCATAATAATTTAATGTTCTCTAAGTTTCATGCATTCATTCTTTCTCCATTATGTCCTAGTCTAGAATCCCTGTGAAGCTGCATGCCAGCACAACATTTTATGGCTTATCCTCTTTCCACCAAGTCTCTGAGCTATCTGTTATGTCAGGGTAATTTTTTAGATTCCAATTAATTGCAATAATTCCTCATGTTATTTTCCAGGCTCCCAGTACAATTAAGGAAACACCTGTAAGTTTTTCCCCATTTCACTGATTAATGTTGCATATTCTATGCATAAAGCACTCTTGCTTCCCTTGTGAATGTCCTTCCTCTTTTGAGAGACACACTTAGCATTAGTTTTGATGTCACTTCTGCAGACTACAACAGCCTTCTGCAACAACAGGCTTTCTATTAACTTTTGATTTAAATAATCCTTTTAAGCGTTTTGATTTTGGGGTAACATTACCATTATGAGTATGCCACAGCTGGTTTCTTTCTACTCAAGTTCCTCTGTCCATAAAGTTTTACAGTTCCTAATGTATCTAAAACCCTACTGTTTATTCAGTCTTCCTATTGGCTCCTCCACATATTAAAACTCTAGACTTCTATCTATATGTAGAATTAAACAGAATTCCAAAGTTGAAGATTTCTCCTACTAGAAATACAAGCAGGGAAAAGGAAAGAAAGTGGTTGAGGTTCAAAGTGGACAAAGCAAAAGATTGTCATCTCAACAAAAGTGCAATTTTCTTGAGGCATTGAACTGTCATAGTGACCTTCAATGCAGTGAGTCAGAGAAATACCCGTGACAAAGTGATATTATACACAGTATGGCAAACCTAACTAGATTATTATAAACCCATGACTTTTAAGAATATCCAGGATGAGAACAATGGTTATGGATCTTTTCAATAGGCTTTTTTTTTTTAAAATCATTCCTTTGAAGTCCACATTTACAATATTTTCTTAGCAGTGTCCTCAATTCCCAAACTATGAAATCTGGGAAACATTCTCCAGGAAACATCCAAAAATTATTTTTCTGACTTCCTACTTCTTACAATTAACTGTATTTTTTCTTTTCCAGCCATTAAGGTATATAGTTTTATGAAACAAGTTTACTTTAAATCATTCAGTCTTTCAAAACTCAATGATAAAGGCATTTTTAAGTAGAAAATTTTGAAAAAGCATATTACAACCATAATGAGTTCTTGTTTGTTCTGTGAAAAAAAAAAAAATCAACTATCTTTTCAATGTTCCATCGGCAAAGGTACAAAGGGAAGAAAAAAATGCTTTTTAAACTTGGGAATGATTTTAATTGCTTGACACGTAAAATACAATCTAAGTTCTGAGAAACGTAATAGGCTACAAGTGCACAGAACTGATTTCTGTGTTCTGAAACATCTCTAGAAAAAATTCATGTTCCTTCTCATAGAAACAGGAGGCTGAAGAAAACACTTTCTAAAGAAATTGGAAAACAATGATCCAGTTATTTTATTGGAGGTGATGATTTTACTGTAGTTTGTTAGTAGAAAGAAAATTCATCATCATACTGTCCCCATATCAAAGTGTACATTGTAGTTGTTATTGACACAGTCAAAATAAATATTACAGTTTTTTATCATTCCCCCCAAAACTAGGTCAATGCACTTTCTTTTTTCCAGCTACCATCAGATGCAAAATTTGCAATTTGTTTCTTCTCTTTCAAGACAAAAAGCCCATTTATTTTAGTGTATTATACATTTTATCTTTTACAGAATCACATATTTTGAGAACTATTTTGTCCATCTATATTAACCCCTTCATATCTTATTCCTTGATTCTTTTGAGCCATCTCTTTCCAACTTGCCAGAGAGGAAGTATTAGGTTTCTAAGAACTGGATTGGTGAGATGATTTCTTAATATCCAATAATTTCTTAAGATAACTAACATGTTTTTAATAACTACACAGTAAATAGAGCTTTGTCTACAATCAGTTTGGTCCCGAAACAATCAACATCGACTCCCTCAAAAAATGGTCAAGTAAAGGTTCCATTTAGAACATGGCCCTGCAAACCAAAAGCACATTTTTGTGGCTGAATATTTGCAACTGTAGTGCAAGCAGTGAGTTCTGAATACTTTGAATAAACCATCAGGTTCCATCAGGTATATTCACCACATTTATCCAAATTGTATATGTCTGAGATTTATAGTGATGGAAACCAAGCTTTTAAGCTTTTTAATCTGAAGATGATGGTATTTCATTTCTATTACAAATGCTTTTTCTGATTTGAGGAAATGGTTTCACACCATTAATGAAACTGAATGCAAAATTTTATGTGAAGGTTGAACTGTTCAGAAAATATTTCTGTTGCTTTTAAGACAACATCACCATGGAACCTATATCAGATTGAAAGCCAATACACTCCTATCTAAAGAAGAAATATTTAAACACTGTTTTTCTGTCTAGCATTGAGAATGCTGAACAAAGTATAACAGGCTATGTGGTATAATTCTATGCTGGTGACTAGGAATGGTGTCCCAGACAAAGTGTGGGTGCAACAAAAGCTACCAGGGTTTTCTTTCTGTATTTTAAATATGGATTTAGCTTGGGGTAATGCTTACTACACTGTGATCTTGCCACCCTAAAATGTGAAGGATGCAAAACAATGCAGATAATTCCACTCAGAGGCTTAAATATGTATGACCCATCAGCCCAACTGAGACAGTAGTTGCAACATGCTTTCCTGAACCACAGATGAGAAGTCTAGAGAAGTGCTTTTGATTTATGAAATTTAATTGACTCCATTGAATGGAGTGACCTATTTTAAAAATAATTGCATGCAAAATCAAGACAAGTAACATTTAGGTGTGATGACCCACCCTTAAGGGGAAGGGAAGAAATTTGAATTTCACTGTTTGTTTTTAAAGCTGAGTTTTGGATGACAGCGCAACATGCCTCATAACTTTGCTCCATTAGGTTTTTTCCTTGATGAAGGTAGAACCTCCTCTATTCTTCCAGGTGTGTCAAAAAGAACATGAATGAAAGATGTACAGTGACCTACTGATGCAACTCCCATTCAAGATTCTCAGTGTTTTCAATCTACCTTCTTGTGAGTTAGCAAGGATACTGAGAAGATGAAAGTGTTCCCCCAATAATGACCCCAGGCTCTCCCCCCCTTAGGCTGATCAGTATTTTACCCCAAGCAATATAAGTAACTGTTAAGTAACAAGGTAATTCAGAGCCAACAAGTGACAGACTACAGCTTTCTTACAAATTTTCTCATCTCATATTCACATTAGTTTCCATTTCTGACAGGTTGAAAGCTGACTAGGATCAATGTGTCTACATGTCATTCAGGTGGAAAGACGAGAAATCAAAGGGCCATTTTTACTGCTATTATTCTTATTTTTATTATTGTTGTGTCTAAGGAAAAAAAAAAAAAACAACAAGACACCTGCCATTGCAGAGACTCCAAGAAACCCATCACTGATTGCTGCCACCCTTCAGTCTTCAGGCAATAAAGACAAAGATTTGATTTCCTGGTCTCCTCAATTTTGCAGACTGATGTGTCCAAATTATTTTTTTTTTTTATTTAGATGCTGTTTCCTGAGAAACATCAGCCCACATATTTCACATAGTTTAATGTCTGTTCTACAAATTGAGAAGAAAATGCAAACAAGGACTATTTAATGATTGGTTGATATTTATATATATATAATTATTTGAGTAAGTTGTTCTTTTCTATTTATATCCCATAATCTGCATTTTAGGAACCATTTGAAAGACAAGTATGAAGAAGAGATATAGTCAAAAATCAGGCCAGCCAGGTTAGTTTGAAGAAAATGGATCCCTGAAATCAATATTGCAATATTCATATTTACTGCTGGGATCCTCAATACAGTTTAACATTTAGTCAGTCTGTGGGAGTGCAGGGACCATGAGATGTAGAGAAGTTTCAGAGCTGTTATCCATTATTTTCTCCCACAAGAGAATACTTGTCACAGAAATAATATTTGTAATTAATTTAACAATTAGAAAACAACTGGGGTGACCTAGATGTTGATTTATCATTGCAAAACCTCTCTTGATGCTTGTTGAACAGTCCTGGGAATCTGAAGAGGTCTCAAATGACTGAAAGTTGGCAAATATTGTCCCAATTTTCAAGAAGGGCAAGAAGGGTGACCCTAGAAACTACAGGCCTGTCAGCCTCACCTCAGTGCCTGGTACAGTTATGGAGAAGATTATTGGGGAGAGGTTATGCTCTTGAAGATATTCAAAATTCAACTTGGCATGGCCCTGAAAAACATTGTGTAGCTGACCCTGCTTTGAGTAAGGTGGGCTGAGTAGAAAACGTCACCTGAAAGATGAGGCAGTCATTGGTGACAGCCAGCATGGCTTCATGAGAGGAAACTCCTGCTTACCAAACCTGATCTCCTTTCCACTGATCTCTGTGGCAACCAGTGACAGGACCCGAGGGAACGGCCTGCAGTTGTGTCAGGGGAGGTTTAGGTTGGATATCAGGAAAACCCAGAGGGTGGTTAGGCACAAGTGGTCACAGCAGCAGCTTGACAGACTTCAGGTGTTTGAACAATGCTCTTGGGCACGTGGTGTGGCTCTTGGGATGGTGCTGTGCAGGGACAGGAGCTGGACTCGACAATCCTTGTAGGTCCCTTCCAGCTCAGCTTATTCTCTGATTCTGTGATTGATTATAAATTAAGTACAAATACTTGGAGTACCAAACTACACTGTATATTTTAGTTTTTATGGCGGAGTGGACTTCAACTATGCTGTTGGATATTTTTAGTGTTTCGCTTTTTCTGCACAAGACATTGTAAAAGGGATGTGAACATTACATATAACAAGCTCTATTATTTCATTCTTCCATGCTCTTATTGTGGTAAGAAGATTGAACAGTTTCTTTCTCATTGGCCTGCTATAGAATAATTTCAATCAGTTTACAGGTTAACTGAATGAAAAAGTTACCATTTTAATTCAAAGGTCCTTTAATTTTAGGGTCATTCTCTTATGTCTATTTATTTTGGATGATGTTGTCATCCCCTTGCCCCCTAGACCCTTTTTCCCTAAAAAATTCATAATTTTCAAGAGCAAAAAACATATATATCTTCTTTCCCAAAACTGTTGTCCCAAAAAACAAAGCTGCAGTACAAGGAAAGCACCATAGTTCATGATTAGGAATCTGAATCTAGGTCTGGGGTAGCAATTTTATGTCATATGCAAAATGTGTCTGGATAAGCAAACAAAAGGTAGATTTGCTTTAAATGTATAAAAGGTGTTTGCTCAATAAACATTATTTCTTTCTATAATGCAAAACTTTTTCCAAATATTTATTAAGTCCTTCCTTCATATGTTTTATTCTGCCTGCCTTGAATACTTCCTCTAGATTTTGAAATAGTACATAACTTGCCCACTGAAAGTAACCTGGTAAAAAAACCACTTCTGTCAACCAAAATATCCTCTGCCAGATCCTAGAATTGAAACACAGAAAGACAATGCAAATCCAATACATCAGTTCAATTTCTTTCTAATTTTCTTTTTCTTTCAGAATAAATCTTTTATGCTTCCTCTAATACTAGCAGGTGTTAATCTAGCAGTAACCCAGACTTTCAGGATCCATGCTTTAAATTTTAAAAGTTTGGTGACAGCCAAAAAAGGAGTGTTGGAATGATGATAAAAGGAACTCACCCTAATAATAATGGAATATGGAGCATTTTATTACATATCATGGGTCACTATTTCACTTTCAGTCCGGGGTAGTAGTGACCTCAGACTGTTACCTTGTGAGAGCTGTTTTATGATCTCTATAAAATCAGTTGCTAAGTTCACTACATTTTCCTTTTGCCAAATGTATAAATGTACACTTTGATGCAATCTAGCACCGCTTTGACTAGTCTTACCTGAGAATCTAAGAAAAGAATGTGACACATGCTCCTGCTTTCAGCTGGGATAGAGTGAATTTTCATCCTGGTAGCTGGTACGGTGCTATGTTTTGGATTCAGTATGAGAATAATGTAAACACTGATATTTAATTTGTTGATGTGCAGTGCTGTTGAGAAATGTTCTTGTGCAGCATTTCTTTTTCCTTGAGTTTTCTTCTTCTTTCTCTCTTTTCGTTATCTATCTCCCTTTTCATTACTATTATTACCAGGAGTATTAGTAGCAGTGTATTTTATTATATTTAATTTGTCAAACAGTTCTTATCTCAGTAATGGGCTTAACTTTTTTCTGTTTCTCCTCTCCTAGTTGAAGCAGAGATAAAGAAGTTGTGGAAGAATGTATGTTCCAGATTAGCTCCGAAGCAAACAGAATCTGGAGTGAGGAGAACATATAATGATGTTTTTCAGTAATAACTTTACTCTTCAGAACTCTCTAGATGTCTTCATATCAAATTTCTCACTACATTTAATTTAGTTTAAAAGTAACTTCTGGACAATTTTTTTTTTTCTTGGAAAGTGATTTCATTTTATTGTTTAAGAAGAGGGAAGGCTGAGGATGGGAGACATTGTCAATCAAACTTTAAAACATTTGTCTGTCCATCTGAGCAGTCAGGCACCCAGGTGATACCAATTTCGTCAGGGTAAAAATTAATTAGTGGACAGAAGTAAAATGCTGACTGCTTTTGCACCCTCAGCACTCGAAATTAAATATCTGTTCTTAAGTACAGATTTTGTCTAAAACACTCATCAGGGCACTGTAATTCTTAACAATTAATTAAGCCTTTATTTGTGTAAACATCCAAGTGTTAATGATGACAATCTAGGATGATTCCAGAGATAGAAAAACTCAAAGCTCTGTGGCTGGATCATAACTTCCATAATATTGTTTAATGTTACAGTAATCTTAGGGGCAATTTTCCAAGCAATATGTAAGGAAGGTAAAATCTTGTCCCTGAAGAGCCTGCAGCATTTTTCTTCATCTGAAAGCACATGTGTATAAGATTTGATACAAAAATCCCTGTCAGCACAATTAAATCTAGGCTTTTGGTGAGAAACAGCTCTTCCTTTTCAAACTTGGGAAGAATAAACTTTATCACACAGCTGTGTACTCTTGAGTTGCATTGTGACATGGCAAAAGGAGAGATCCAACCTTTTATTTGAGTACCAAACTACACTGTATATTTTAGTTTTTATGGCAGAGTGGACTTCAACTATGCTGTTGGATATTTTTAGTGTTTCTCTTTTTCTGCACAAGACATTGTAAAAGGGATGTGAACATTACATATAACAAGCTCTATTATTTCATTCTTCCATGCTCTTATTGTGGTAAGAAGATTGAACAGTTTCTTTCTCATTGGCCTGATATAGAATAATTTCAATCAGTTTACAGGTTAACTGAATGAAAAAGTTACCGTTTTAATTCAAAGGTCCTTTAATTTTAGGGTCATTCTCTTATGTCTATTTATTTTGGATGATGTTGTCATCCCCTTGCCCCCTAGACCCTTTTTCCCTAAAAAATTCATAATTTTCAAGATCAAAAAACATATATATCTTTTTTCCCAAAACTGTTGTCCCAAAAAACAAAGCTGCAGTACAAGGAAAGCACCATAGTTCATGATTAGGAATCTGAATCTAGGTCTGGGGGAGCAATTTTATGTCATATGCAAAATGTGTCTGGATAAGCAAACAAAAGGTAGATTTGCTTTAAATGTATAAAAGGTGTTTGCTCAATAAACATTATTTCTTTCTATAATGCAAAACTTTTTCCAAATATTTATTAAGTCCTTCCTTCATATGTTTTATTCTGCCTGCCTTGAATACTTCCTCTAGATTTTGAAATAGTACATAACTTGCCCACTGAAAGTAACCTGGTAAAAAAACCACTTCTGTCAACCAAAATATCCTCTGCCAGATCCTAGAATTGAAACACAGAAAGACAATGCAAATCCAATACATCAGTTCAATTTCTTTCTAATTTTCTTTTTCTTTCAGAATAAATCTTTTATGCTTCCTCTAATACTAGTAGGTGTTAATCTAGCAGTAACCCAGACTTTCAGGATCCATGCTTTAAATTTTAAAAGTTTGGTGACAGCCAAAAAAGGAGTGTTGGAATGATGATAAAAGGAACTCACCCTAATAATAATGGAATATGGAGCATTTTATTACATATCATGGGTCACTATTTCACTTTCAGTCCAGGGTAGTAGTGACCTCAGACTGTTACCTTGTGAGAGCTGTTTTATGATCTCTATAAAATGAGTTGCTAAGTTCACTACATTTTCCTGTTGCCAAATATATAAATGTACGCTTTGATGCAATCTAGCACCGCTTTGACTAGTCTTACCTGAGAATCTAAGAAAAGAATGTGACACATGCTCCTGCTTTCAGCTGGGATAGAGTGAATTTTCATCCTGGTAGCTGATACGGTGCTATGTTTTGGATTCAGTATGAGAATAATGTAAACACTGATATTTAATTTGTTGATGTGCAGTGCTGTTGAGAAATGTTCTTGTGCAGCATTTCTTTTTCCTTGAGTTTTCTTCTTCTTTCTCTCTTTTCGTTATCTATCTCCCTTTTCATTACTATTATTACCAGGAGTATTAGTAGCAGTGTATTTTATTATATTTAATTTGTTAAACAGTTCTTATCTCAGTAGTGGGTTTAACTTTTTTCTGTTTCTCCTCTCCTAGTTGAAGCAGAGATAAATAAGTTGTGGAAGAATGTATGTTCCAGATTAGCTCCGAAGCAAACAGAATCTGGAGTGAGGAGAACATATAATGATGTTTTTCAGTAATAACTTTACTCTTCAGAACTCTCTAGATGTCTTCATATCAAATTTCTCACTACATTTAATTTAGTTTAAAAGAAACTTCTGGACAATTTTTTTTTTCTTGGAAAGTGATTTCATTTTATTGTTTAAGAAGAGGGAAGGCTGAGGATGGGAGACATTGTCAATCAAACTTTAAAACATTTGTCTGTCCATCTGAGCAGTCAGGCACCCAGGTGATACCTATTTTGTCAGGGTGGAAATTAATTAGTGGACAGAAGTAAAATGCTGAATGCTTTTGCACCCTCAGCACTCAAAATTAAATATCTGTTCTTAAGTACAGATTTTGTCTAAAACACTCATCAGGGCACTGCAATTCTTAACAATTAATTAAGCCTTTATTTGTGTAAACATCCAAGTGTTAATGATGCCAATCTAGGATGATTCCAGAGATAGAAAAACTCAAAGCTCTGTGGCTGGATCATAACTTCCATAATATTGTTTAATGGTACAGTAATCTTAGGGGCAATTTTCCAAGCAATATGTAAGGAAGGTAAAATCTTGTCCCTGAAGAGCCTGCAGCATTTTTCTTCATCTGAAAGCACGTGTGTATAAGATTTGATACAAAAATCCCTGTCAGCACAATTAAATCTAGGCTTTTGGTGAGAAATAGCTCTTCCTTTTCAAACTTGGGAAGAATAAACTTATCACACAGCTGTGTACTCTTGAGTTGCATTGTGACATGGCAAAAGGAGAGATCCAACCTTTTATTTGCTCTCTGGCTAAAAACAAAATTTCAAAGGGGCCAAATCCTGAAATATACTGCAATTCACACAACAATAAACAACAGTTTAGCTTCACAAGGCTCAAATTATTTAAAATTAAATAAATGTGTGACAAAATAATAGTTTGATTCTGTAAATCTCTATATTTTTTCATGTCAGTTTCTGCATTTAGAATATTTGAGACTCCAGCCAAGTGCTGTGAGGATGACTGGAGACCTGAAGCAGCCCAAATATGAGGCAAGGCTGAAAGAGTTGGGACTGTTCATATTTGGAAAAAAAAAATCAGTTGTTTGAACCGTTTTGTTTGTTTCTACTAGGCTCAAACACTGGTACAAGTCAATCTGAGAGGTTATGCTCTTGAAGATATTCAAAATTCAACTTGGCATGGCCCTGAAAAACGTTCTGTAGCTGACTCTGCTTTGATTAAGGTGGGTTGAGTAGACAATCTCCAGAGATTTCTTCTAACCTCAGTCAATTTCAGCTTTTGTGAATGTTTGTGTGGCAGTTCTAACCACTGTATTAATGTACCAAAGCAATAAGATAAGGAAAGAGAAAGTATTATCTTTTTCCCAGCAGTGGTAGATACAATAACCCTGCAGAAATTGATGTTATGCAAATTCGTTTGCCTTGCTCTAGTCTTGTGTTATATGGTAAAATACCTATTTTACCTATACTGAGGTCTGAGCTGGGGAAGTAACCTAGTCCTGTTTGAAAAGAGGTACTTGTTCATTGAAACAGAAATAGTGGTTTAGACAACTGGAAAATTTCTGGCAAAAACTAAATATCAATAGTTTTAGAGTTAGATGGTGCATATAGGAGAGGGATTCCAGAATCCTACTAAATGTGGGATTTATGCTGTTAAAGCATAAATAATCAAATTCTGTCTAGGTGGAAATTTCTCAGTCCTTTCAGGGAGCTGATATTAAGACACTTGAAGGCAGGTTCCTTTCAGTGGTCTGACCTTTAGGAGTCCCACATGTACATACTCACTACTCTCCTGGGTAACCTAACCAAAGGGCTTTGCCTCTGTTCTTCTGTACTACTAAAGGGGTAGTTCCTACACAGAAGTTAGGACAAGTCCTAACTCCCACCATCCTGCTCAAGCCCATATGCAAAAGCTCATAATCTTCTAACTATAGTACACACATGTGCTATGTCAAAACTGTGCCTGAATAAATCCATATATACATGTGCACAGTGTGCACTTAAAATAGCTACAGTAATTACAGGACAAAAAAAATCTTGTGTAGGTGTGTGCATGCAAATGTAGTTTCTCAGGCACATATGATACCAGTTTTATATACCCAGGGGAAAAAAAAAAAAAAGAGGGATAAAGTCCCTGAAGTTGTCATTCATTTACCAAATTTTGTGAAATGCCAGGCTCTCTTAATGATTACTGCATGCCAGACTGAGGGAAAAATGTTAGCTAGCCAGAATAAATGAAAAACTATATTATAATATTTTCTCATGGCCCTGCCAAGTTCTAACAGTGCAAGAATACTTTTACATTTTATGAACCTTGGCTCTGGAATTTTCAAGTGTGACAACCTTTAGGTGTATGGTTTAACTTAAATACAAACATTCTCTATTTCCTTACCCTATCCTTTTTCAGTGTTACTCTCACATTTGAATAGGCTGATCAGGCAAATGAAGAATGACCTGTTAATTCTCTGTCCATCATTTTGGTTTAGGTTTTGGATTTTACACTTTATTTTTGAGAGATTGAAAGAATGTAATGTATTTTTGTGGGTACAGAAAGAAAAAGATTGAATGAATAAAGAGAAAAGGGAAGTCTCATACTGCTTTCACTTGTGACACAATGGCAATTGTCTTTAGGCTGCAGGATTTCTGTTTGAAATTGCCAGGTGGAATTTTCAGAAGAGAAGCTGGCCAGACACACAGGAAAGAGACACATTTATTTTCCCTTTGGAATCGAATCAAACCAAATCGAAAAACAAGAGGGATATCACTATAATATAATTCTCTTCAAAAGAATAAAACAGAATTTGAATGTTTCAATAAAATTATATGGTAGTCACAAATGTAATGTCATGAACTTCTCAATAATTGGGTCATGAAAAGTGCTAGAGTGAAGGAAGAAGGAATAGTAGAAATAAGCAATGTCTTTACTACAAAATATTTTGTTCTCTTTTCAGTTTGGTGGTATGCTCTCAAAAGGGTTTTTTTCCTTTTATTTTTTAATTCTGGCTCTGAATATTCAGAAACTTGCATAACATCCAGATGGAAAGCAAAACCACTGAGGTAGCTGGAGAAAAGACCAGTGCCAAGCTTACAGAAATGGTGTAATTCCAGTTTAGTTTCAAATTCTGTCAATCCATCTGAAAGAAGAAGAAGGAAATAGTAAAAGCACTTGTTAGTAGAATATCAAACACCTCAAAGAAATATGGTTATGAATAGTATAATAATGTCCTGCCTAATGCAGGTGAAGATCTGGTGACAGTAACTCCAGGTCTGCTAGTAGTCTTTCATATCTCATGTCTTACTTTGCTCCTCTTGTTCATACTCGACTGCCATGTCAAACTCATGAAAACAGTTTGAATCCAGGCTTTGGAATTTGAAAGCTAATTTTCATAATGCATAAGGGTTTAGATGTATATTATTCAAACATTCAGATTATATTGAGTGAGCCAATCTGTGTATCCATCAGAAGAAATGAACATTACTACTGCTATTTACTAATTTATTTTCATGCAGTTTGAAGTGTCTCCCTCTGGCTTCAGGCATTTTCAAAGTAATTAAAATGTGCAGTCATGAACATGGAAGTTCACACAAAATACAAAGACAGTCAAAGCTGTCCAGTTAAAATGAAACAGACTATTTCTGTGTACTGAAACCTCCCATCTGAATATCTGAGATGCTCAATGCCACATTGCATGTCTAATTCTCTTGGAAAATAAAGAAAAGTATCCAACTGATTTCAAAAGACTTTGAATAGTATTCTACAAGTGCAAAAACTACATTTATGTGTTCTGCCATGTAATGTAAATAATCTGGGCTGAATCAGATCAACAGGAGAACAAAAAACTAGGTACAGTATGCACCATCAAACCCTCTTAATTTAAAGCTGTTTCTTATATGAAACATTTCCAGTTATCATGTCTTCCTTTGCGTTACACAGAAGTGAGGATTTACAAAACTATATCCCAAGATTTCAGAACTTTAAAAAGTAAATCAAACCAAACTAAAATTACCTGTCACATTTTTCAAAAGCTTCTATATTGCAGAAACTTGTCCATTATGGAGGTGCTGTTCTTGTGTAAGCACAAAGGCCTTGATTCAATTTCACTTCTGTTATCATACAAGTGACATCTTAGATGCTTCAGGATCTGTGAGACATTCATATGAATTGACAGATATGAGGGAAAACTTCTGTTTACCCAAGGCTTTCCCTTCTGGCTGCTGAGGTTCCAGCTGGATACTCCTCAATTTATTCCCAATAAACCCCAGCAACTGGATGTCCAGGAAACTGAATCAAGCCTGTAATATGAATGGAGAGTTTATCTTGGCTGCCTTTATTCTAGTAACTTAAATGTGACATGGACTTTTCTCTGACCTGAGGTACAGAGTGACCATGCTGAGCTAGTATCAATTTTGTAATGTCCTCTCCTACCTCAGAAAAAGGTAGGAACACCCTAACTGTCTGCTGGTAATGGCTAACATCCCAGACTGGGATGTTTAGAGCATCACTAGCTGCCTTGGAGCAACCAAAACTTGGGCATGCAACATCCTAGCAATTCATGGGTACAATCAGCTGACTTTCAGTGTTTGAGTTTACTCCTGCTTCCTCTCAATTGTCTTACAGAGATGTTGGCCATGTGTTCAGGGCACTGTAAGTGTCACCAGCTCTCATACCAATATGAACCTTCATCATAGGGATTCTTTCCAAGGGAACAGGGCAGGGACTGACAGCCAGGGCCCGGCCCATGGTCCCAGCCAGGAGTGAGCAGGTGAGCCAGCAGGGTCAGCCCAGCCTGAGGCATCAGACACCTACATGGAGGTGGAAATGGGCCAGGGACACGATGGGTTGTGGGTGCACAGATGAGCCAGACAGGAGAGGATTGTGGAGAGCTGCAGACCAGCCCTGCCATGCTTTGCTGGACAAAAGCTGATGGCTCTGGGAAGCTGACATTCACTTCTGGGTTGTACACAGGATGCAGAAGCCCCAGGAGAGTTCAGGCAAGGGCAGACAGGACCGTAGGGTCCTGAGAGCAGCCTTGTCATCTTCACAGACTTACAGAGGCACCAGAGCAGCCTCCTAGAGAGGCTGTGACTTCACAGCAATGGTACCAGATCTAAGTGATGGGAGATGGCTGGACAGCTAACGAATAAGGACGAATAATAAGTTTACTAAGAACAAATAGGAGTACATAAAATCAAGTCTTTAATGTAAATAGGTTCTGTCAGAGGGCCTCTACAAGGCTATTATATGTGTGATTAAATGGTGAAGAATGAGAAAGTTAAGAATTCAGCTGATCTGACTTCATGGTGAAGCTTGTATTCAGGACAAGACAGTCCTGGGGGTGAGGAATCATGGCAGTCACAAGAGCCCTTCTAATGGGCTTGCACACAGCTCTGCCTTTATGAAGTCAGCACTAATTTGCTGTCACTATCAGAGCCAAAAATATTTGATATACTAATATTAACAAGAACATTCCACCACACCAGAAAACCATTTGCTTTCAGGGCTAGCTCTGATAAATTTACTGTGAAACATCCACAGCATAATGCTTAGTACAGTATGCTGCTTGGTTTCCAAAGGCCTGCCTAATGGGGACACGTGCCTCGTCTTGCACCCAGCTGTACCGAGGCAGAAATTTAAAATTAAAAATAACCTTTCAGCTGATTCCTTGCATAATTGCTATCTTGTTTTGTTAATACTGTGGTTAAATTATAACTTGCTGAAGCCCTGGAGATTTGTGTGCTGGTTTATCAGCCTGAATTTGCATTGACATGCTTTTCAGTCAAGTAAGTAACTAAATTCAGTGGCCTTGAGTGAGCCTGGCAGTATTTGCACAGAAAATTAATAATAGATTAGGGAGAATGAATATATGTTGTCTACATAAATAGATGCAATGATGAAAATTTTGTGCATCTCAAAATACTACTGAATTTCATTGAAAGACTGTAGCTGACATACTAACAAACCTTTGAAAAAGCAATATAATAAAAGTAAGTACAAAAAGCCTCTGCTGCAATACCAGGCAGCCTTTCACTATGCTTATCAGAAATGGTCATGTCTCTCTTGACTATCATACATTCATGAATCCAAGCAGACTAAAACAGGAATTTCAACTGAAAAAGCTGGTCATCATTTCCCATTTACACCTTAGTGAAATTAGAACTTTACATTTTTGTGGAGCAGATCTGTACACAGCGTAAAGTTCTTAGTTTCCTCAGGCTATGGGGTATTTTTAATTACTTTTTCCCCCCATAAAAAAGAGTAGGCAATTTTGTAAATGTTTCATCCTGGTTATTACAAAGGCTGTTGATGTCAGAATATTCTGTTAGGATTTTTTCTCCTGCTTATTAGGAAAGATTAGGGAAAAAAAATTCAAATTAAGGATGCTTTTATTAATTTCATTGTTAATAATCTTCTGAATGAGGCTTGTCATCACCAGACAGAAATGGATATATTCCATATGGTTTCAGCCAGTATTTGATGCTTTAAAAGAAATTGCAAGAAGCCTCATTCCCCTTAAGGTAAGTATCTGGTGACAGGTTTAGGCTTTTTTTTCCCTCATGCTCAAACCCATCAGATTTTATTGAATCCTTAATTTTGTTTAATGTAACTGCGGGTATTTTGAAGTCTGAGAAGCATTTAAGAAAGTTATATCCATATATCTGGAGCTCTTCAATGAATAGGAGGATTGTCCTCAGAGCCCCTGAGTGCTTTTACAATAATATTCCTGTTTAAGTTCTGATTAAACCAACACTTCATGTTCCTTGAGCTTCTGAGAATTTCTCTTACTTGACTAGAGTGGGAGCAGATGGCTTTGATTAGATCACCCAGGACTTTATCTTTTAATCACCTGCCTCACCCGTTCTGAGGGGGGAAAAGGGCAGACCTATGAGTAATCTCATCCTTTCTGCTTCTCTGTCTTGCCAGTTCTCTGCAAGGCATCTGCTAAAACCTCATTCATCACTGTGAAAGCTGCGAATGGATAGCTGTGCAATACCCCAAGGCTCTGCTGTGGCGGTGGAGTGCCTAACCTCTCCCCTCCAGAAGGAAAGGCTGCATGTACTTTTGTCAACCTGTCAGCAAGCACTTCTCTCTCTACAGCGTTTGCTCAACCCTCTCCCCCCATCCCGACAATGTCAGGTTTCTGAAAATGTTTCATTTTGAAGAAAACCCCAGAGGTAGTTCTCATGAGCATGTATTCTTTATTCCATTCCTCTGGGCACAGCCATATGTGAAAGATGCATTTGTCTTCATGTGCGTGTGCATATTTATGTATATATGTATTTTGTGAACATATCTATGTCTCAAACATGTGTAAAAGGACTGGATATTGTGCTTCCTTTAGCTATTAAAAATACCAATGGTGTCCATTAAATTTGATTTTTTGGTCTCAGTTTTAAGTGAGCCTGTCATAAAACCACAACCTTTCTTCTCTGTTTTTACTTCAGAGAAAAGTAGTCCACAGAATTCTCCAGAACTAAGATATAATATTCTCCTTGGACTGCTGAAGAGTGGCAAGTTAATTCTTTCCAGAAGAGTTTTCCAATTTTCTACTACTGTTTCCTGCTGAATGTTAATTTAGAATTCTTATACTAACTCACATTTAACATTAATCACAGTTTTTCAGGGCAAAACCACTAAGACTGATGGCTGATTAAAATAAATGTATGAAAGTTTCTTTGATTTGAGGCCAAATTACAGCTTCCTTAATTTTAGCTGGTTTTTATTCAGATAAGTTTATGTTTAAGCCAAGGGATTTTTTAAATTCTATAAAGCCAGCATTATTCTCATGAGAATTTAGATCAGCTGTGAAAGAATCAACTCTTAAAAACTTTAAATGCTTACATAAAAATTTTTATAAATAAGGAAATCTCCAAAATGATCAATTTCATAAAATCAGATATTTGAATATAAATAGCATTTAAGAATAAATAATTAACTTTAAAAATGCCTAAGCGTTGCTCAGACGTTTCATTGTATTGGCTGTAAGGCTTGTATTCGACATATATCGATGCTGTATAAAGAGATGTGTTCTTTGTCTTAAGAGATATAAAATAAAAAATGGTAAGGAGACATGAAAAATTAAATCCCAAATGCTTCTTAATTTCATGAAAACATGAAATTTCTCTTCTACATTGTACTGACTTGTTCCAGAATTCACCAAAATGACACTAAAATTGGGGAGGTTTTAAATTCACAGTGTGAGCATAAATCCTTGTTTTTCCCCCCTGCAATAAGAAGCACAACTTTAAAGGGAACAAAGTACCATGAAAGCATGACAAAGTTATATTTAATATCAAAAGGATAGATGCAATATTTGATTCATACCATGAAAAAGAATACTTGCCTCCAAGATACAGTTTACTTCTCAAGCTATCAATGAGCCTTTATATATATATATATATATATATATATATATATATATATCCATCTGCCAGAGCAGCTCAGCTTCACCATTTCTTTGTAGACACACTCCCAAGATGACACATTTATACCCCACAGGTATTAACAAAATCATGGATTCATTGAATGGTTAGTGTTGCAAGTGACCTAAAGATCATCTTGTTCTAACACCCCTGATACAGGTGCTAGTCCAGACTTTTCAAAGGCACATCCAATCAGGCCTTGAATGCTTCCAGGACGCTGCATCCTGGTGGTATGTATTAATACTCGGCATAGAGTCACAGTTTTTTATGAGGAGCTTCACCAAACTTGTCTGAGACATCATAGCCCACAGGGGCCCTGTTACCACCATCACCACTTAGGAGGCAAAGAACCCTAAGGTCAAATTGAAGTGATTTAAACTGAACAGAAGTATTTTAAAAATCTAGCAATCATACTTTGCACATAGCCATGGAAAAGCATAAAGAAGTTTGATATTAACAGTATCACCTCAGCCTAAGCATCTCTGATATGTGTAATTCCTGTGTAATAAGGCAGTGGTTGTACGTTAAACAGGTATTGGCACATAATTTAACACACAGAATAACAGGTATGTATGGATTATCTGACAGATATCTTAAGAAATAAAATGTCACTAAATATCTTTTTATTAGACTTTTAGCATTAGCATCACCTTTAACTAAAGGGATTTAACACTAGAATTCCCAAAACCATTTTTTGGTACACTATCCTGATTTCATCTCAGATAGAGCTATTTTTGTTCCAAGTAGCTGGTATAGACTTGTTTTGCATTTAGGATGATGTTATGGTTTGAGTTTGGTAAAATGCCAGTGTCTCCCATGAAAAAAAATCTTCTCTCTGGTTCTTTGCTGTGAGATGTGACTAGGAATGAGCAAAGCAGTACTCTACTTAAAACTATAGAAAACAGAACTTTATTAACTACACACTACATAGGTATAGGAAAGAAAAGACAATCTCAAGGAAAATGAAAACTCTACAGAATACAGCTCTTCTTCTTCTTCTCACCAAATTCTCAATACAATTACATCTTCCGGTCCAGCAAAAACTACCCTTAAAAATACTCAATCTTCAATTCTTTAAGAGGAGGAGTCTTTCTTGTATGCCTTGGGCTTTTGGTCACATATCACTACTCGGATTGGAGATTGTGACTTCTTCTTCTCATGTCCAGTGCTCTCACTACTGAACATGGACTAGAGCTACTTTAAGGGTTGTCTTTTTAAGGATTCCGTCGTCCTACTCTAAAAAAAAAAAGGCACAGTCTCCATTTTGGGACATCTGTCCCCCCATTATTTCACCTCTTGGGCTGGGAGGCTCTCACACTGTCTTCTTAACTTTGGGACACGGTGGCTCTCTTTGAAAATAGTCTCTGTATTTAGGAACAGTCTATGGCTCTACAAAAAGCGTCCAGCAAAGAATGCCACTCCACATCTCTTCTACCCTAGGTTCTTCTCACAGTCTCTCCCCTGCTTGGTCTTTTAAAAAACTTGCTTAAATCTTTCTTCATTTCTTCTCCAGGAAGGGTCAGTACTCTGCAAAAGCTTTCATTGTCTAAGAAAGGGTTAAAACTCTACAGTTCACAACTCACAAGCAGCTGGACTCTTTCTGGTTCAACCCCCCTCTTCTCTACAGGCTGGGTAGGCTGGCAGCCCACGATATCGAGCTTCAAGGCCAAAGCTCAGTCTCAGGCAGCGAGCACAGACACAGTCTCTCTCTCTGTCTCCCCAGGGGAGGAGGGGCTGCCCAGTAGCTCTCAGTCTCTCTCTCTCTCTTCTACTCTTCTACCTTGGGGGGGGGGGGAACCAGGCCAGGCCGACCCCCATCTCGATCTAGGCCCAGGCCTACCACATGGCTGCCCCTCCCCCTGCCCAGCCGGGACAGCTGGAGCAGGGGGAGAGGTCCTTCCTCTTCCACGCCGAAGTCCCAAGAGGGCTTCCCAGGGGCAGAGCTCTGCTTTTAACCCCTGTGTGTTCTCAGAGGCGTGTCCAAATCTTAGTGGCCACTTAGCTGTCAATCGCAAAAGTACACTTTCAATTGGACTGACTACACTCCTAGAATTCTACTTCTCCTCAAACTACGACAGATGAGAATAATGTTCATAACACACTGATATTTTAGTTGTTCCTGGTCAGTGTTTAGACTAAGCCAAGGTCTATTCAGTTTCTCAAACCACCCCACAAGTGAATAGGTTTAGAGGAGAACAAGAATTTGGGAGGGAACACGGAGGAACAGCTGATCCAAACAGCTCAAAGGGATATTCCATTTCGTATTGTGTCATGCTTAGCATATAAAACTGGGGGAAAATTGGCTAAGGGGTGGCTGGGCATCAGCTAGCAGGTGGTGAGCATGTGAAAGTACCTTGTGCGTCACATGCTTTGTATAGCCTAAAATTTGTACCATTGTTATTACTAATATCAATATTATTTTTTCTTCTATTTCTGTCCTACTAAACTTCTTTATCTTAGAAGTTCTATTTTTTTCCCACTTCCCTCCTCATCCCACTATGGGGACAGTTGTGAGCAAGTGTCTGTGTGGTGTTTAGCTGCCTTGTCTTCTTAAACTATGACATACAGAACACCATGCATATTAAGTAAGGAAAATTTCCCATTAATTTCAATACACTGAAAAGAGAACATATATGGTCCACTTTTTAACTTCTGTCTTATGTATGAAGGTGATATTTATGTGATAGTTTGCGTTCTTTATGTTGCCTGGATCACTATATTTCATCCTATGGTGTCTTTATTGAAATCACTTCTGACATTTCAAATAGAAGAATAGCTTCAATATATGCTAAGAATGTCCACTTTTCATTTTTCCCATCTCATTCATTTTGTGTGAATTAGAGTAAATTAATTTATCTTAAACTCTAATTTTCCACCAACCCACAGTACATTTTTTGCCAGCTTTGAAAAAATTAGGTCAAAAACTCATCAAAGTTCTCCTCAGGACCAATGAACTACTTGGTTAGAGTTCAATAAACAGAAAGTAAAACCTTTATCTCTATAGTTCAATATGTTTCCTGCCCTTTTTTACTAATTAGTAAATTTAAAGAGGTATTATTCATTGACCATATGGACCAAGTTTACCTTGTAAAAATTTAAGTCAGAGCTGTGGATTCAACTGGGCAAGGGTTTTCAGAATACAGAATTAATCTTCATGTGTTTTGACACTCTCAGGTGCTTGCCTATTGTTCTCCACTTACCTATCCATCCAGAAAAAGCAAGGGTAAAATCTCCCAGGTAACACAGCGAACTAACAAAATATTCTCAAGGAAAACAGGGTTGCTGCATATACTGTCCTCATTACCCTCCCTTGGAGTGTATTGAACTTTGAAATTGATTTAAAACTCTTTTATGCTTCAATTGAAAACAACCCCCATGTGCTCCCAGTTCTGTCCTCAGAACACTTGTGCCTCTGTAATGATTTTGCTTTTATAAAAATTGAATTTTCAAGATATGGTGCGAGGGGAGTTTTTTCTGGATGCCTCGTGCTCTCTGTTCAAACAGCTATTATTTGTCAATGCTGTTAATTGAAGGGATGGTCCAATTGCTGCTAAAGACTTTAACTGAAAAGTTAAACTGGTGACCAAAGTACAAACAGACACATTTGGTCAGTTTTGGGGGGTTTTAGTTTAATGGTTTTTTGAAGGAAGAAGGGGAAAAATAATCTCTCCTTGTGAACTGAAAAAGGGTTTCAAAAGCACTTACCTTTTCTTCCTACAGCTCCTGCCAGGTTGCTAGGCAATTGAGGGCAAGTGATTTTAATCTTATTTTCTTACTCTAAAACAGACCTACTGATTCTAGTGATTCTGCAGTAATTTATAATTATCTAAATATGATAAATAATATTTAATTACAAAGGTAGTAACTACTTTTCATATTTGCATAAGATTTATGCATATTATAATATTTCTAAGTAAAAATTGAATGAAAACAATACCTTTGCCAAAAGTTGGCTTTCTGCGATTTCCATCTTCACTTGTTCTTCATAGAATGTGTAGGAAGTGTGGTCTGAATTGACATGAGCATAAAATCCTTATGAGGATAGATAGGAAAAGAACAGTGATATTTCAGCTTATGATGCGTAATAATAATAAATAGATGTCAAGATGAGCTAAATCGTCACCATGCAAGGAAGGCAAACATTTGTCAGGTTGTTGTGGTTTTCTCTTCTGCTTAAAGACAAGTGGACAGATAACAGCATCCTATGAGACCTAAAGCAGCAGCCCCTAATAAAATAATAGCAGTGCACCCACAACTTTCCAAAAAGCTTGAGCAGACAGATGACCCTATGGTTATATCTTATGTGAAATACCTGACTTCCACCTACACAAAATTAATAGTATATGGAATGACTGGGGTGTACCCAGATCCTGTGTCACTTTCCAGAATGCCAGATTTTCCCACTGTGAACCCCCATGACAATTTTTTACTTAGCTTTCATTCATCAAGGTGGCTCACAAAAAATGCTGCACTCTGAATTTGAGCTACAGTGTCAGAATCCAGCTTTTGTTCATATGTGTCTGCAGGGTTTTATCCAAAGAAGACTTTCACCATTTCCACACAGATCTCATCTCTGACAAATGGGTTTTGTATTTTGAAGCTAACCTGACTTCTATGTTTTACTAAGAACTATTCAGTGTTCTGAGAGCAGATGAAAGCTCCTGACTATTTCACATCCTCTCCAATTCAAGGTTTTGCCAATGGTGTTGAAAATGACAGCACATGGTCTGTGACTGAATTTTCAGCAGCCTGTTTTTAATTCTACATAATTGGGACCTGGTTTAGATAGAAGCTTTCAAGTATCCCTTTTGAGATATGGAAACAGATAAATAGCTAGTGTAAAAACAGAAAGCAGATAACTCTAGTAAGAAAATCCATGTCCACTCCAGGGGAAGCATTAAGGGCATCCCACATGAATTAAGACAGATCTCTACTGCCTTTTTTCCATATAACTGATCAGGACAGAAGGATCAAGTTTAAGTGGTTACATTTGCTGATGCTCATGTGTAAACAGCAATTATAGATAGCTGCCAGATGTACACAGGAGGTAGAAAATCACTTTGCTTCTGTCATACTGTATTTACTTGTTTCAGTCTGCCTGATTCTGAACTCACTCTAGGGTTTTGCTTTAACACAAAGCCACTAACTCATTAGAATAACTTCTGAGTTTGCCTTATCCTTTTCTAATACTGACGAGAAAGGCTTGTAAGTTTAGCATGAAATTACATTTTTGTGGAAGAAGGGAAAAAAGACAAACAGACTTTTAAATAAAAAATAAAAAATCTAATTTTGAGTTTGGTGAAGTTAAGGAATATCTTAACTGAGAGTAGGACTCTGGGACTCAAAGAAACAGCAGTTTGCAAAACTGGATATGCTGCCATGCTTTTATTTTCCCATTTCTTCCATATCTATCTGGTCACAGCATCAGTAAGTCTCGAAAGAATAATAGTGTAAGATGCTATCAGGTACTCCTTGATACATTACAACTACTCATATGAGCTTTGCATATACATGACATCTTTTATGTAGGTAAGGAGATCAAGATAAAATAGAAAGAGTGTTGGAGCTGGAAGTTCTGGTGACCCTCGACACTGAATTTCTCATGCTGGAATAGAGATTTTTGAATCTGTTATACCACTGGAGCTCCATAAACAAAAGTAATTGCATCAGGGTCTTCTGTTGCTTTAAGAAAAAAAAAAGTCCTGGAAAAAAACATCAGCAAAACAAGCCAAGAGCTAAATAATAAATGTTCTATAGAATGGAAATGGTAGTTGAACCAAAATTAAATTCATTTAAAAGTAGGCATGATACCTCCTAGAGTCAGTGTCATAATAGTGGAAGTTTCAAAATAATAGCTGAATTAATATTTTCTGCATATCATGAAACAGAAAACTTTTTAACAGTCCTGGGAAAGGGACATTATTCAGGGTTTAAAAACTTATTTCTACTGCATAATGGAAGATGAGTAAATTCCTTATCCTTCCATAAAAAAAAAAAAAAATCAAACCAGTTACCAGAATATCATTAATTTATGATATAAAAACCATATAATATAGATTTCATCATTTTCTTGTAAACTGAGAACAACAGTTATCGTTATAAATCTGGGATGATATTTCTTGGATTTAAAAAAAATTACATCTATAACTAACAAAAAAAAGAATGCCTTTTAAGAAGACCATCTATATATTAAATGAATGTGCTACTACTGCTACTTCTAATAATAATAGCAATAACTAATAATAATAACAACAAAAAACTAACAACAATAATAATGCAGATTTGCAGACTAATCCTTATTAATATATTATTTCTTCATTCATTGTTCAAGATGCAAGGCCACATGGGGAGAAAAAAATCCTTAGCAATAAGGTGTGGAGACTAAACTGTCTAAACCAGCAATCAAATTTTGAGCTATTTGTGATGAATGAATGTTTGTGAAGTACCTCTGTTAACATACTTAACTTCCTGAAGAATTTAATATCTAATACTTTGTTTCAGTGTTTTGTTTTTTTTTTTAATGGAAGTAGGTTAATGCAAGTAATTATTGCATAGGAATATAAATTAGTACAAAAAATTGTGAAGTTTTATTTAGTATTACTCAAATGTTGACTTACTCTTCCTGTTGATCAGTTGTTCTTTTATCTTACTATTTCACAGAAACGCAGGGCTTGCAACTAAACAAGATGAGTCTAGATAACTACTTGCATTGAACGAAGACTTTTCCCCACAATATTCTAACCCATTCTGTATTTTTTCACTACTATTTTAAGGTAGCCTTCATGTTTCATTGAAGTAACTGTATCATATTATGACAATACAGATTATTTTCTGGTTCTGCTTTGATTTTGTTTGTTTGCTTTTGGTTTTAGTGCTTGAAATTATTAATTTCTGTCACTGTCTTTGAAATTCCTTACATTTTTAAGTATATGAAAATAAGTGTCTCAGACCTGGACACTATAGTGGCCAGGAGTGGAAAACTCAAAGCAAATTAGTGGCATTTTTGCTTGAACTGCTTGATATATATACAATACTGAGATTTGTGTTCTTGCATGTGTTCTTACCATGAAATTATTACTTATTCTACTGGGTAATGCACAACATTGCTTTATTAATATATGATTTCTTCATTCAGTGTTAAAGATGCAAGGCCATAAAACCCTCAATATCTTTAAACATAAGTACATTTCTTTGTTTTCACTCTTCCACAGAGTTCCCTGGTCAAAAAATGTCTCTCAAGAATTTTGCCAGTTGTTTTTCATAAGTTTATTTCCCATGTTAAAACTAGAGATAGTGTATCCTATCCCATTGAAAACCTTATGCATTCACCTTTAGGAAAAAAAAAAGGAAAGTCAAAGCCACCTAGTACATGAAGACGTTAAAAAACATCTTTGAGAAGATAGAAAATTCAGTATTTTCACATAAAAAATTAAGATTTCTTTAATGAGTTGTCCTTCTGGAGTCACATAAACCATGAGAATTTTTTTTGTGGGTGTAATGAACTTTATAAATTTCCTTGGTTTATAGTATCAAAATATTGGAGTTTATTTTCTTATACTTGTTTGAACAATGGCATTCAGGTATCTTACTAAATTTTAAAAACTTTTCCTAACTGCCCAGCTTCAAATTCATGAGGAAAATTTGTTGTGCTGATTGTGCTAGTAGTAAAATGGGCATATTCCCTTGAGATGTCTAGTTGAAGCATCCATAGTTGTCCTAGGCTTGATTCCAGAGTCTCTGTAGGAAATAGGTAGACGTGGATAACTTACAGTTAATAATGCTGTCACTGCAGCCTTCTCAGACCTCTTTTATTACAGTAATAACTTTTCATTCACATAAATAAAGTTCTTCGTACATAACTAATCATAATTACAATTTTAAAGGTTTTAAGATAAGCACATCCTAAATTCAAAGCTAAATCATTTAGTCTTCAGTTTACTACATTGATGGGCAACTTTTGAAAACTTGAGGATTATTTTGGAGAAGGAGATGTTGCATTTTAGAAGTTGATTTAGAACTGGGCAACTCTTTTGGAATTTTCCTGTAGTGTTGAAATTTTTTAAATTATATATAAAAATACCCCCTAGTTATTTTGTTATTTTTCTTCATATGGGAGCAAAAATTATTGTGATTGTTTCCACTGAGAAAAAATTATTTTTGTTAAGGCATGCCTGTGAATCTTTCTTGGGAATATAATTACATTTTAAGGATTAATACATTCCTTGGTTATCTGACTCAAACACTAAAGGACAGGAAAAGGAAAGGCATTTCTCTCTTACACTGAATGAAATAAATTGTGGGCTACAGTTTTATATGTATCAGTTTCATAAGGATATAACAAAAAGGAAAATATTGGCTAAAGAACTATAAAGGATTTTTGCATGGCCTCAGTGAGTAGAAAAGAAGTAAACTTACATATATATAAGTGCCATGGCAAATATGTCAAGGGACATAGCTCACCACATTCTCCTAGCCAATTTATAGCAACCCTAACAGAGAGAGTGAATTGTAAACAGATGAGGACAGTCCCACTGCCTGCTGCAGTGAGACAGGGGTGCCATTCCACAT
Organism: Emberiza elegans; assembly: GCA_024865655.1. Lineage (NCBI taxonomy): Eukaryota > Metazoa > Chordata > Aves > Passeriformes > Fringillidae > Emberiza > Emberiza elegans. The sequence continues at coordinate 45,635,483 of JALJVW010000139.1, forward strand.
CTCTTCCAAACTCTGTCACTTGCTTCAACTGTAGCTTGAGACAGACAAGGAATCATTTTCTTCTGTGTTTCCTTAGAGAGCTTCTCTTTTTGGCCCTTTGCTGGTTTGTTTACAGCAGCAGTGGAACACAGAACATTTTTTATGTTTGCACATCTTTTCCTAAGGGAGAAAGAAATGACAATCTTTTGCTTCTTTTTTCTCTTTGCCAGGGAGTGAGAAATGAAAGTCTCTCCACACACAGAACAGTTTGGTCTCTGAAAAGGAATGGAGAAAGATGCAAAACATTATAAGAGTCCATGGGTTGTGCCATATACCAACACCTCTTTGGAAATTGCCACTGCCTTTTTGCCCTTGAAAATTGTGATTCATTTTCACAGTTGATTATGAAAACTGTCACTCATTATTAGTATTAGTACTAGTTTTGCATTTGTTGCCTTTGGGAGTACTATACCCTATTAAAGCAAGAAAATGTAAACATCCTGCTGTCTCTACCACAAAAAGATAAAATTGTGGAATGAATATGAATAACAGTTACGAAGTCAGCAGAAATCACGAGTTATTTGACTGTATGTCTCCAAGGAAAAAGAAAAAAGGTCCATTTTAAAGTTAACTCTAAGAATTCCTACCCTAATTTTTAAGTGGAAACTCTTTCAGAGGGGGACATAAACCCTACTTGAAACTCCTAATTTAAAATTCTACTGCTATTTTTATTGAGAGAGAGTCAGTAAAACCTTCAGAGTTTTATCCATGGAAATCTGAAAACAATATCTGAGAAGTACTGAAATACTAAGAAATTGTATGCTATTATATGCATTTGGTGCAAAAGTACTGTAGCTATCTTTAAATCAACACTCATTTTCACGTGGAATATATTGGCTTTGAGTGGCTTCTGCTTTCAGGGAAAAATATCTTTCACATTTTTTTCCTCTAACTGTTCTGACACTAAAACATAAGAAGTACTTTGTAGAATATTTAGTGAATATTCAGTACTAGAAAACACTGACTATTACAAGGACAGGTTTGAGAGATGAGAAAAGGAGAGAAGGAAGAGGAAAGCTGAGGCAGGGCAATCTCTTTCTAGAAAGGGCTGGAAACATTACAATCTCATGTTAGCAGGTGTAATGTTTTTTTTTTGTTTTAAGTGGAATGCTCTTTGTCCAAAGGAAAATAGTTCTTTCTAGCAAAACCATGTAAACCATCTTGAAAAAAAGCAATGGAAAACAGAACAAAAATTAAACAAAATTAAATAAACAAACCAACTTTTGATCAAACATCACAGTACCACAACAATGATTTATGTTTTGGAGACCACACAAGCATTTGTTCTGGATATATAGAGATAATACGGCAATTGAGTTTCAAAACTAACTCTCATTAATTTTTGTATTTTTTTCTTGATAATTGTTCTTTTAATAGCTATTTTCAAACTTCACTGATTCTTTCACCATAAGTTATTCCGTATGATTTTCCATTATCTTACATTTTTCCTTGCATTGGGTTAAATTACCCAAGGCAAATGTTTCAAGACAAACTCAACAAGATTTCTGTTTGAAGACCAGCAGAGGATATATACATATGCAGGCATACTCATATGACCCTGGAGACAAAAATATCTTTTCATCTCCCAGACTAACAAACTTTGACCTGTCTCTGAGATTCTGTAGTTTGTCCAGGAATGTGTCATTGAAAAAAAACCAAAAACAATACAAAAAAAACCCCAAAAACAACAACAAAAAAAAAAACCAAACCCAAACAAACAAGTATCACCAAAATACCCATAACTGCACTAGAAATCAAGTAGGTTTTTGTCATCTAGAATACTCAATTTTTAAAAGAAGAGTCGTATTTTCATAAGAGCAGAATGTACTTAGCTGTTTTGTTGGATTATTTTATTGCAATGTTGCAATTTTTAGTCAAATTGATGCATTATATTTGGTCATAGAAATCTGGTGACAGAGACATTTAGGCAATGCACTTTAATGTAAAAACAATTATTAGCGATGCACGAAGGGTAAGAAAGAGCTTCTGTTTTCATGTCAATAGTTCATTTGTACTAATTATGTCTGCCTGTATAACAGAGGTGAATATTATTGACCTAACTTCTGAAGGGATTTCTGAAGAAAATGTACTTCTGGATTGCAATAAGCTCTTTGTTATTTCCCTCAGCACATATTTTACAGGAAGTCCTGAACCATGTATTCTAATGTGTTCAAGAGCCACAGCTGACTTCAAAAATAAAAATTTCTATTTATTTATATAATAGTAACTATGGTTTCAAAATTAGACAGCTCTCAGCAGCTACTATAAGGAACAGGTTACATGAGACCATGTATAATGTTCATTTGAAAACCTGTTTATGAGTGGGATGACTTTAAAAAAACAAGCTCTATACAATTTGGTTGTCTGCCACTTGTGAATATAAGTGAACATTGCTTACCTAAGTTGTAGAAGTTGTGTATAGAAATATTTGGAAAGTGGTTTTGCACCTAATTATCAGAAGATAGCATAAATATCAAGTATTGTTACTTTGCAGGACAAGAAGGAGCATAAACAAGTGCGTAGGATCCATTAGTCAAGTATGAATTTCCACTGCACTTCATTAAAAAAATCAAGCATATTTCAACATACAAAGCAACAGAATTATTCATATCACATAACTGGAGAACAAAGAATCTCTTTTGAAAACAAAATTCATAATGAAAGCATTTTCATCTACCACAGCAAACTCATAGAAATCTTTTTTTATATTCACTACTGAATTTGGCTTGTTTGAATTCTTTAAAGTTTTGCACTGTACTCGCAGTAGGATGCTTGCTATCAGTTATAGTCTTCTTTCTCCTTCCCTTGAACTTGAAATAAAATGTAAAAAAAAAAAGAAATTAAAGAAGGGGGAAGGGACGGGAAGACACTGTTATTTGAGGGATACACATACATTTTATTTTCAAAAAATAAAAATTTGGTACAGAATCTCTAAATATATCAAAGTGAGCTTTTTTATAACTTTAGTGCTATAAAAAACACCTCACATAAGCATTCTATGAACTGAGGACCTAGAAGAGGATATTATAATACCCATATCCAATGTGATTTGCCTGACATTTAGCGCAAATCAGGCTGATCTAGGACCCCAGCAGAGTGACCATAGGCATATGTGTTCACATATGTGTTTGCAGACTATCCTGCAAAAGCCTTGCCTAATTTTGGCATTCTGTACTAAAAACAAGCAAACAGAAAAAAAGAGTTTATTCCTTTTTAAACAAAGTTGAAAGACAAACCCTAGAGGGGTCCAAAAGAAAAAGGGAAACCTGAGCAGTGAAATAACATGAATTATGTGAGCTCAAATGCAAGGAATTATTGAAAAGCCACTATTGCCATTTAAGCAATTGCATATTGAGCCTCCAGAAGGAATCTGAGAAGTCAGAATTAGCCTGGAAAGTAATAGCCAAATCTTGGTGGTGGGTGCTATGCAGAGGGTCTTCACTGAGATATGTGTCAAGAAATCCTGAGACAGAAAAACTCTGTCTGAATTCAGACCCAAGGAAACGGAGAAAGTGCCTGGGGATGTGATGGCTGGAACATCTGACAGCACTCTGGTAAAAGGCCAAGGGGGGCACTAGGCCAGCTGCCATCACAGCTAAGTTCACCACCTAAGGAGACAGAAATTCTTCTCTGCCTGTCATCAGAGAACTGCATCTGTTTCTCTAAATGATATACAAGACCTTATGTACATAGCAGGAACCTTTGCCTCAGAAGCTGAACGTAGCACAAGGGAGTTGAGGAACAAGGCCATTCACACGAGCACAGAGACAACAGCTGAGATTGACAGGATTGGTTCTATCTGGAGAGAAGAATCAGCTGAGAGTGCTTTTCTGTTATTTTTTTAATGTTCTTTATCCGTACACCTTTTTATGTTTGTCTTCAGTCATGTCAGCACAAAGGATTTTCTTCCTATCTGATTTATGCTCTAGCCAGGGGCTGTCTTACTCTTAGCAGGGTCAAGAAAATGGAAGAACAAGCATGGGTGACTTCTTTCCTATCTCATTTAGAAGACATGCATGATGGCTTTAAAATGAACTGCTTAATTCAAAAAGCTTCTCAATAAAAGTTTAAAGAAAGAAACATATATACAAACAAACAAACAAAAAAACAACTCCAACCAACCAGGCAAACAAAACTCCCACCACAGCTTTCTCATTTCTTTCTAGGACAGGAAATGAATTTAAAGTAAATTATATATCCTTCACTCGGGTGATGATCCCATCTGTGTTTCTCAAACTACTTATGTAAGGCTGTATTGCTTATGTATAGGGATAATGAATATGAATATTTCTTCATTATGGACGATGATTAATCACTAATCATTCTGCCCAGAATAAAGCTATAAAGCAGTTTCCAGTTTTCTTAGGAATATCTTCAGAGAAGATCCTCATCAGCAGCTTGTAATGATGCTGATGATTCACTTCCTCACCACTCCCAAACTCTTCCCTTCCCTATGAAAACATTCAGTCTTGCAAACTCAGTGGTTTAATTTTTATTAGATCAAATATAAATAGATTTGCTTCAGCATGAAAAGAGTAATTTTTAAACCAGGGTCTTGACTAATGTGTTTAATAATGACAGGGAAAAGAGAAGTACATGCCTAAAACCTAGTTAACCCTAAGTTAACACCTTAGGATTTTTATCCTCTTCAGTTAACACCTTAGGCTTTTTATCTTCTTCATAATGTTCATAGCTAATGTATTATTATCTGGACAGCCAAACTCTGTTGTGACTCAGATAATAATTTATTTACCTCAAATGCTCTAAATGGATCATTTCATTCAATAATTTACTTGTTTTCTATTGCTATAGGTGCATTCCACATTGGAGGGTCAGATGGGTCTTAAAAATGTCTGAAAGTAACTCAAGGTATTTTACTGAAACCTGTGTAGCCTCATCATGGTCTGGGTGCTACAGGTTTGAATATAACATGCCATTGATCCTCAACATGTAAGGAAGTATATTGCACCACAGTAAAGTCTACTAAATCAAGTAATAATAACACTTTTATTGTGAGTCTTATCAAATTACTTTTCTCCCTTTTTCCATCTTTTAAAAGACCCTCAGATGTTTCTCCAACTTGCAGAAATTCTAGTTTCCCACTCATAAACATCCTACATTTAAAGCATTTTCTTGTGTACTTTGTATTTTTTCCATAAATAAACTATATAATGAAGACATAATTTCTCACAGTGAACCTTGCCTTGGTTATAGCCAGAAGAGATGTTTTTTGCACTAGACTTGAGGGGTGAAGGCTGGAGCCACATCGCCATGTCTAGGTTGTTGTTCTATGCCCCCTCACTCACCACTGGTGGGGAAGTGAGGGACTCTCACTTTCTGGGAGGGAGGTGCATCAGGTGATTCCACCAGATGCTCTCTTCAATATCTCTTTCCCTAGCTCCAACTGGTAACCACTATATTAAAATCTTTATAAAACATTTTCAAAGTTCCAAGTGCAAAGATCTATACAGATGCATGTGTTTAGCAAGATATTGTAATATTTTTATTTTTATAATAACAAAAATTAATGGTCCATCTTTAAGCACAGGGTTGTGTCTGCTTTACTTTTTTTGCCCTCTTTAATTCCATAAACAGAATCCTGTGCATCCCATCATCCTTCCATTTGCCTTGACCAGATCATACCCTGAATGAATCAACAGAATCTGTCTTGGGACCAGAAAAAATGTAGTTTTCATATGCTACAGACAAAACATTAAGTGCGAGAAAACTTTGTTCTTCCTAGGCGCATGTTCATACTGTCATTGCCATTTTTTACTGCATTTAAAGAGCTACCAAACAACCTTGACATTTATCAGATCATACCCTAGTACAGGAGGTCAAATTCTTTCCCACGTTGAATCCAAGTTGATAGAATATGCGTTAAATTTGTGTATTATTGGGAAAAAGTAAAAGAAGTCAGATCATGGCTGAATTTTGGGAGCATACTACCTGCACAGCAAGGTCATGCTTTTAACACTGGCCTGATGCTTTGCAGCACATGAAATGCTTTGATCAGCATCAGGGAGTTTAAAAGCCTTCAAAATGTCTGCATGTAAGAGAAATACATTATTTCACTGACAAAGCTGTTTATCTCTGCACTGTTTTTCAGGCCATGCATTGTTTAACTGTGTCTCATACCAGAATGACCAAATAATTCTGTCAATATGTCTCATGCCAGAATGACCAAATAATTCTGTCAATATTCCGTCATGAGTTTGATAATATTGTTATCTATCATAAGAAGGACATACCAGTTTGCAAAGGTCATGAGACCTTTTCCCCTTACAGTGATAAAGACTAATCAAACTCTACCACCCCTAACTTGAATGAGTGGGTTGCCTGTTGGAGTGCAAGGTATTTCATGTGGAAGTTATCTTTGTCACTGCTGAAGCCAGGTGGGCTCTTGAAACCAAGTTTCAGTGAGAGAGACTGATAGCACAGAGAATATGACTTGCAAGAGACACATTTAAACACTCAGTAGTCAAATTACAAAAGAATAATGTTGACGCTTTATGTCAAAAAATGCTTATATCCTAAAACATGATGTATTTTATGTTCATATAAGATACTCAGTATGCTACATCATTACCTAATACTGTGCAAAAACTTTCAATTTTACTGCAGTTTTAGTACAGTGCATTCAATATTCAAGATATTCAAAGTAAATTGTTCAGCATGTAATTAGTGTTTAAGATTTGCAATAAAAATATTTTCCTTATTTTTCTAAATCATCCTAAATTAAGCTGAATTTATTTAGCTACAAAACATACAGACTATAACAGTATCAGTGTACTGACCGGAAATCAGGTACAATTTACAAACATTGCATGTGAATATCAAACTTTCTGCTAGTTAATTGAAATTCCAGAGATATAAACATAAAAAAAATTTTAAAGGGATCTATGTACTTTGTCCCTCTTCTTTGAACTACTGGCTACTGTGTTTATGTACTTTATTTCCTCTTGATAATGTTATTTCATCTTGATATGTTAAAGGATTGTACTTAGTAAGGTAAATAATTTGCCTGCAAGAGGGTCACAGTGTGTCATTGGCTTGAAAAGCCCTATGACTGCCACAGAAAGTTGTGCTTTAGGTAATGGTTGATTTTGTGACATTTAAAAAAATATATGAATGTTCAAACACACACATGCACACACACCCCTTCTTTTTGAATCTCCTATGTTTTCAGTCATTCATGTTTTATTTACTATCTATGTGCTGAGAAAGAAATAAATAATATGAATGAATTATATAACAGTAGTTTGGTGAAGACTGCAGAAACATAAAAGGATGCTATAAAGAAGAAAGAGATTAATTGTTCTTCATAGTCAAGGAAGACAGAACAAGAAATAATTGCCTCAAGTTTCAGCGGGAAAAATGTAGGCTAAATATTAGGACAAAAGATTTACTGCTGAAAGCAGAGTTAAACAATGCAATGGAATAAGCTGTCAAGCAAAGTTTTGTAACTGCCATAATTGGGATTATTAATGTCTAGAACAGTTAACTAAATAGAAAAGGTAGGTTACTGATAACAACAGCTAGTTCTGCCATGATGTAGATGGATCTTGGTGTCTGACAGATAGATTGTGCAGCTGAAATATTGGCGCTCTCTTGGTGAAGCAGACCTCTTCTACCCAGGAAGCTTTGGAACCTATCAAATTTCACACAAAAAAAGTTCAGGACATAAATAAATGAACGAGTCAGCTAGTTAAGGCTTGGTTACCCAAACTTCTGAGTTTTCTCTAAATAGCAACACTTGCTTTTTTCTGTCACACACATTTGTATCTGTATCATTTCTAGGCATTCTCTATCTCTACTGCAGCGATATCATGCTAGTTGTGAAAATTTACAAGAGATAGGTACATAGTTCTGTAGCAATTAAACATAACAGAAAATGTCTCAAACAAACATAGACTCAGCCCAAATTTCATATCAGTTAAATATACTGAAAAATATTACTAGTATTTTTATTTATAGTAAAAGATATGCTGATGGAATTTTTTCAAAATGTTCTTCTTTGTTGTTGTTTTTTTTACAAAATATTTGGAAATAGAACCTAGGTCAGGAATTTGGTGGTTAAAACCCCAGGTTTTCTTTCTTTCCAAGTTAATTAGTATTTTATATTTTATATATCTTGCAGAACAATATGAAGGAATAAATTAATGGTAGTGAATTTATTAGAACATTATTTTCAGAACACCACAGAACACCAATTGTGATATCAAATCACCAATTACATGTCCAAACCATTGTCAATAATGTCATTTAATTGCATGCATATTAAATTCAATCCAAATGTTAAAATGTATATTTGAGATTGATTCATTTATTAAATAAATGCATTAGCTGTTTACTTAAAATTGATTAGCAAGGTTTCCGTTCAGTGCAGGAGATTGCTGTTAATCCCAACACTTCTCTCTTTATTCTCCAGTTACATCAAATACATGGCATGCAACTGGTAGAAAATAGTTGCACTGGCCTTCTTCAGAAATTCTACCCATAAATCACAGGACACCAAAGACAGGATGTTTCATGAAGAAGTTTGGCTCTTTGACTTACAGGACATAAGCATGGAGAGAGCACATCTTTGCAGCGCTGCTTATTTACTAGGAGTGTCATCCAAAGCACTTAAGCATAATGGTGAATTTCAGTTACCCACCTTGAAAAATACAACCTTGACAAAAAGCCGTGTTTGGCATAGCAGTTCAAAGCCACAGGATTTGGATTTTAAATTCCCAAGGTGTTCACTGCTGTATATTTCAGCATGTGTGGAAGGGAAGTGTCTGATTTGTCAGTCTGAGCAAATTTCACTTAAATAATGACTTAGCCTGATCAAGGCAGAGAAACCAGGTCTTGCTTCAGTGGAGAGTCTGTAAGCTGGTGGATCTTAATGCAAATTCTTAGTATCAGGGCTCCATAAAGGAACATCAGTATCTGACATTTTCCCTTAAAACTGTGCTGGTTCCAGTGCGCACATTCTAATGAACTAGTTTGAGATGCTTGAAGAAATTCACCAAAGTTCAAAAGTCTGTGCTTTCCTTAGCCCGAGCTGATGCAATTTCAACATGAAGAGGAACTAACAAGGGAAATGGAGAGACTACGAACTAGTAGTCGCTTACCATGATGAGGTCCTGCATATTCATGCTTTGTCCTAGTTCTTTTGGTATTGTTATTGCTCTATTTTTAGAAAACACTACAATAAATATATGCTGCAACAAATTAATCTTTTTGGAATCACATTTTTAGAAACAGGAATGAAGTTTATTCATCTTTTAAAAATGAAATAAAATCTTTACATAGAATTGAATCTGAATCTCAAACAGGATGTTCCTTTAAACTTCAGCTTCTCACTGAAACAATGTTTCAAGTATACATCTGTCTTCACTCTATTTTTAATGACTTCTTGCTTGCCATCAGGTTTTAGATGCCATTTTGATGTGCCAAGATTTCCCATAGAGTTTTAAGTCAGTGTGATGTTCTCTGTTCCTGTAGAGATGTCAAATATGTTACAACAACCTATTTTCAAACATGAAAATTCTTTAAAATGCTTAACTAATAAATCTAACTCAGAATTTTAAACTGATTGTAAATCTCAAAACCTATTCAGTGGATGTAAGGACAGATTCCTTTGGCAACGTCACTTAGACTGATATAGGAAATATCTGAACTTAACTGTTTTTAACTGGTTTCTAAAATTTCTCTTAAAAATTGTTAATGGACTTGAAGCATCCACTAGTCACATTAAAAATTTGTTGTGGTTAGTGAGTCAAAAAAAATTAAAACCTCCCCACTTGCTGTTTGTGTCCTAATGTATACCTAGTTAGTCCACTAGATATATGAACATTTCTAATAACAAGAAAAATATTTGTAAATAACCTTGGTAAATGGTTACTATTAATAATCCTATAAAAGGTCTACAAATCTGGCATTTTTTAACCTTATCATTCTCATGGTATACTAAATAAATAAAGATGCAGATTTCTTTAGACAAAGTCCACCCCAACAACTTCAATATCTGTGTTGAAAAAGGGAAGCATTCTGTTAAAGAGCAGCAAATTTCATGGAAGAGAGAACAGTCCTAAGAATATGGGCATCTCTGAAAACCTACCACAGATATATAAGCATAGTAACCACTTTCTTTGATGCTCAGCTCCTCAAGGCACATTAGAAATACCTTGGATAAAGATCTGCAAAGGATGATATTGGATCATTTACCATCTGGCTAGTTGAGTTTTTTTTATAAGATCCAGGAAATTAGACAGGACCAATGCAAATGCTGATTTTTTGTTTTGGAAGAGAAACTGACTTGAAAAATATTCCTTGTATATGTACCTCATATACATATTCATATACATATATAGTTAAGCTCTTAAACAATTTCCTTTTCTAATTTCCTTTGCTTAGGAATACTCCAGAAAATGAGTCTGTTGCCTGAAATATTTTGGTAAATGAACCTTTGTAATGAATACTGCAAAGTAGTAGATGAAAACAAATTTGAATTATTTTAGATCATCATCAACACAAGTATCAACAACCTGATTCCAGTATTTTTACTCACTTTTAACAAAGGCCAAGAGGTAATACCAAATATCTTACTCTGATATTATAGTAGTATTAATATTAAATGCCTGTAACTACTATTTCACCATTTAGTAACTTGGAAACAACAATTCATTAATTCAATCCAAGAAAAGGTGAGATTTTTTTTAATGGCAACAAATTATCAAATCAAATCACAAACAAGCAAAAACCATATTAACAAAAATGAGACGAGATGAGTTGGTTAAATTACTACTTACAAAGCTTTTATCATCAGCACATCAGAGTTCATTAATCTCTGCAGAACCAGAAGAAACAAAGCATAGCAAACTGAATAACATGGATGTGTTTATTATTTTTAGTGGAAAAAATTTGAAAGCACTTAGTAAATATTCTCATGTGAACACTTGGGGAATGATGAACTTTTGGACTTTACTTTATTTTAAATGGAAAGAAACCATCCAGCTCTGATGGAAGATGAAAAAGTTTAAAATCACCTATTTCATCTGTGTAGCTTTAAGACATATTCTTATTGATCTATTCCAGCTTTGTTAGGTTCCTTATGAGTGTTTAACTCTTTAAAGATATGGGAAAATGTGTGAAAAGGGGTTGATGTCTATAGGAGTGTTGGTCTACTAAATTATTTGAAATGAAGTCCAGTACTTTTTCTTTTTTTATAATATTTTGTATTTGTTGTATGCTGCAGCACCTTCTCTGTTCCTCAAGGTCACTGTCTGTCAATCAGTGTATATTCAACCCTTCTGACTGAGATTCAATAGATTCCCACACTCAATCACAGAAAATAACCACAAGCAAAACTTCATGGAACTTCAAAACATAAAATTATATTAACACTAGGTACTTTTTAAAATGTGGAAATATCATGATTAAAACTAATCAGTAGTTTTTTAAAAAAAATCTAAAATCAGACATTTGGTACTTTCTAATAGATATTTATTGCTATTTCTGTACTGGTTACCTGCTTTTCATTTGTAGGAGCATAATTGATGAACCAGCTGATTCCAACTGGCTTAGAAATCCTAGATAATCTAGATGTGTTTGTACATAAATGCAAATTAATAATTTCAATTCCATGAACTTAAAAGTTGTTCATCTTGAGTTTTCATTATGATTCCCAACTTTGTAACCTGTTATTGTTAGACTGCATTCGTAAGCAAATTCCTGAAAGCTAAAGATTGTTTATTTTGCAAAGTACACAGAAGAGTTCAAACTACGCTGGCTAATGAATATAAAGGAGATGCTGAGATCCCACCCAGATCAGTTTTTCTTCTTTTACTTATATACTATAAACTTATTATGCAGCTCACAATTTAGTATATCCTCTAAATTTTATTCGATTATATTTAACTAGGAAGACAAAACTATTGTTTGAGGATCTTGCTTTTGGGTAGGATAGCAGCAATTAATACATATATATGTAAATTATCATTCATTCAGAATGAACCCCTGAAGAACTTACTGTGTTATAATTAATTTATACTTTGGAATTCAATTATTTGATTAATCCAAGTGTTACCTGAATACTTGTGAGTGCAAATAATACAACCTAATGATCATAGTTAATACTAGGATAGCAGCAATATGCACAAAAATGTAAGCATAAATACAAATGCATATTTTATATAAATACATATGCATATTTTATATGTTTATAGAATTAAATATGAACCTTAGGAACTGTTGAAGTGCTGTTTGTTTTCATGTGTTTATCCTATAATATAGGTTGCTGGTTTTTTTGCTAACCAAGTAGGTTTGCAAATCATGGCTCTTAGATTCTGTAAAACATGCTGATAAAAATCTTGTATTGAGTTCATCAATGTGCCACAAAAATTTTTTATAGGCTTATTGCTGGTAATGCACAGCAGGATTTTAATCTATTTTTTCCTTCCTTTTCACAATGTTATGAAATCCTTCTGAAAACCTTTCATATAGACTGTATTGCTTTCAATTTTGTCTGAAAAGATTCAATTTTTTTTTCTCTGTTAAATATTTTTGTGTTTCATGAGCGGATGCTTACTTTATAGATCCATAATCAAGACATTACAAAAGGATGGCTAAATCAGTCCCAATAGGCTTGCAGGTGCTGTAGCTATGCTGCTTTAATCCAACCTAGCTGATTTAATTCAAAGACAACCAACCCAGATGTCTTTACATGATTCTCAATTACTTTGTTCATATAACCTGGTGACCCACACAACAAAGCAAAGATCTAATTTTAAAATATCTTCTGGAAGAAAAAACATTAAAATTTTTCTAGGTTGTTTAAATTCCTAGAAAGTCATTCTCCTACATTGTTTTCTTCAATGTTGGCTGAAAAGTTAGCAACTCAGTCCTATCTGTCATGTGCTAAAAACGGTTTCTAGACAATGTATGCGATTAAATATCTAACCACACAATATCACTAAATTATTTTTTCACCAGAACACATTTAAATCCTGAATACTCAATGAAATTTCTTACTTTGCATGAACATAATTTCCTTGATAGTCTAAAATAAAACACATTCGCTTTGTTGAACCTTGTCTGATTTGTCAATATTATTTTCAATAATGTACACTAAAGCAAGACACACATTATAGTAAAACCTTAAAGGGACTCAAATGATGCAATAAATATAATCATCCTAGTTCTACTCAGTTATCCCTTATTTATGCCTGAGGATCACATTTGACCATAATACTATACTGGGAACTTTCATTCCGCTGTTGGCCAGCTTTTTCTACAGTGTTATCAGTCATGTCCCTGAAATACTATTTTGAAATCTGTGTCATGCAGACAGCCCTGTCATCACCTGATAGTCGCTGGGATATTTTAAATATATTATAATTACATGTTTTTCCTGTTTGACTGGACTTTTCCAATTTTTTCAAAATTAACTAAAAAAATCATCAGCCAAGTTCTTCTTGGATCAAAAATATAAAGACATGATTATTCAGGATCAGTATATAAAGTGATGTTGACTAGCACCACTCTTTCCTGTAAGATTAAAAATTCTATACTTATAACATGAATATGAATATATGTTCCCAAAACACGGAATAACTTAAATCTGATTTGCTTCAAAAGACTGATAATAGCCTTATTTCCAACTGGTATGTGACCAAATCAATCAAAGGAAACTGAAGGAAACTCTTGTTTGTTATGTGATTTTCAAACTAAATTTTGCATTGTTTCTTCTGATAACATACAGAATCACAGAAAGTCTAAAGCTGGTAGGAGCCTCCTGAGACCAACTAATTCAACTTTCCCACTCAAGGCATGGTCAGTTATATGAGGATGCTAATGGCTATATCAAGTCAAGTTTTAAATATCTCACAGACAGACAGTCAAAAAAACTCTCTAAGCAATGGATTCCAGTGTTTGACTACCTCAATGAATTAAAACAGCAACAACCAAACAAAAGTGGATTTTCCTGTATTTGCATATGTGCCTTCCTGCTTTTTTTATGTCACTGGATGACAGTGAGAATAGATGCTCTGCAGTCTTCCTCTACCTCACACTGGTTTTTAGATGCATATCTTCCCTGGTGCTTTATTAGTTACCTTATCTCCTGTCTCTAGCATCCAGTATAAGGATTTCTTTATTAGCTGTTGACAGCTCTCCCTGCCCTCCATTACTCTCTGTGTATTTGTCTGTCTCTGTATTATGGCTATATAAAGTGTGTCTAATGGTCTGCTCTAACCTAGCTGATATTTTATTATCAATTCTTTTCTTCCTTTCTCTGTTTCAAACCATAAAATACACAAATTCCCCAGTCCTCCAAATGAAACAAGGCAGTCTCTGTGTGTGTGCTTTGATGTGTGTTTTGTCAATAACAGGACTCTGGCTTCTGTGGACCTTCAGAACCTATCCATTCTGTATTTAAAACTTTTCCCAGATGATCTGTTCTGATTATCCTATTGTTTTTGGTGAATGAATTTAAGTCTTTTAAAACATGAAATGACAAACATTTCTACCTTCATTCTGGTGTCCTAAGAGACACTGTTCATCCATCAATACCATTTAGCTAACTTTTGCAATTGCTTTGAAGATTCCGGGTTAAGAAAATTTGCCCTGAACCTGGACTTGTTAGAAATAGAGAATACTTTTGAAAGGTAAGGATCAATTTTTTCTGAAAGAATCGATTGACGCATGAAAATCCTTCCTAATGAGTTTTAGTAAGGTGGATGTTTAAACACTCCTAAATACTCCTGTTTTATTTTGTCTTTTTTTCAAAGGAGAGGATCAGTGTAGTGTTTTCATTTTTGATCTTGCGTCAACAAGTGTGATCCAAAATTTTATCCAAACCTGATTTGAATGTCCTTGCTCATTAGATATTTAGGTGTTTAGATATTATGGAGATTTCAGTGATCAGTCTTTAATATTTTGCTTGGTGATAGAATACACAAATATTCTTTGATTGGGTGTTTTGACATATACATAATGGATAGCTCATGTTATGTATTCATTTAAAATATGAGCATGAAAGGCAAAAGAGTAAAGAAATTCTGCCTCAGTTGGATTTAAAATATGAGCATGAAAAGCAAAAGAGTAAAGAAATTCTGCCTCAGTTGGCTGATATGAGTGTCATATCAACAGTATCTAGACAAAAGCCTGCTACTGAGGTTCTTGGGATTTGAGATTGAAGAGAAGGTAATAAAGACAATGAGATGGATCCTCTTTGAGTAGTAAAAGTAGCATAATACTCCATGTGTACCAAAAATACAAAGAAGGAGATTTAAGGAGGAGAAAAAGAGAAGACAGAAAGAGAAGGTTGAATGTTTATAAGGTTGTATACATATCTGAGATGAAACATGTAAGCCTTCAAAAGAATTAATATGGGGCAGAACATTATCAGCTAGGTCTTATTGTCTAAGGTATTTTGAGTTTGAATAATGATGTTCTGAATCCAATATAAATAAACCCTCATCTTTCAAAATCAATATCACAAATGACATTGTGTTTCATTTTTGGAATAGCTGATAATGCTATCAAGTAAAGACAATTAACAATAACGATAACTTGAACTTTTTCTGTACCACCTAGATGTTGTCTGAAGCACATTGTCATTGGTTCCAAATATCAAGGAAAATTTTCCTTTACTCTTATTTTTCTTTTATCTTTTCCACTTCATGACAATCCCAATTAGCCTTTCACAGTTACCATATTTAGTTTGGAAAAGGAAAGGAACACTTTTAGATTATGAAAAAAATGAATGTAAATTTTTACAGGACGGAAAAAATTGAAAGGTAAGGCACAGTAGCCTTATATCAGAGAAAACGAAGTTTAGAATAAAGACCCCATACAGAGTATATAATTTTTACTGCCTTAGTTTAGGTAAATAAATGAGAGATTTCATTCTAAATTGTGAAAGACATGTGAATATTTTAAATAAACACAACTGTAATGCTGTTAAGGAGAAGGAGAGGCAGTTTGCCAAGAAAATGAAAACTTTGAACTACTCACTGTAGAAAAGCAATGTGGGTTTTAATTCCTTCATATTTGAACCAAGACATGTGTTGTCCCATGTAACTCACACTATACCTGTTGAAGGCATCCTTTATCTGGCTGCTTTTTAAAGTGCTATGTGGTCTTGGACAACCTCTAATGTTACTTTTGCAGTACAAGAAAGCATTATAATGGCAAAGGAAACTAAAACCCAAGAGCTTAGTTTATCCTGTGATCAAATTTGTTTGCTGCTATTCAAGCTGAATAGTTCCTTATGCTGAAATTAATCCCACTAGAATCCCAGGATGAAATCTTGTCTTCTTTGAAATCAGTGATAAAACTCTGCTGGATTTTAATGACTGCTGAATTTCATGCACATAAACGATCTGGAGCAAAAAGAAAGTCTTAAAAGTCTTTTCATAATGGAAAATGTTGACTTCATGATAGCTGAAATTCTGATTGATGTTTTATAAGTCTGGCCAATCATTTCTCCTTTTCAAATGTTATTTTTTAAATTAATTTCTTAGCAATTCTGAACAGATAGTTTCTAAAATATTCATATCTATATGCTCAAAATGGTATTGGTAGAGGCAAAATCAAATACCTATTTCCACAACTGATCTGTACATAAGGTATTGCAACCCATATTGACTCCAGCTTTGAACATTTATCAAGATGTCTCTTCAATGTGATTCTAAAACCTTTTCTTGCTATTTTCTGCACCAAGCACAGAGGGACAAATAAGAAGAAGAATTCTAAAATTGTATTGAAGAGCCTATGCTGTCTCTAAAGGAAGCATGATCTCTAGACAATTCTGCAGCACAGGAAATTGATTTATAAAGGCAGTGTTTACAAAGTTGGTCAAAAAGTGAAGGAGGACTTTTTTTTTTTAATTAGAAAAGGCTCCACACAACAGGAATTACATCCAGATGATTTCAGCTTCTTGGCAGGAAGGAATTTTTTTAGGGAAAACACTGACAGTTGAACTTTAGTTTTATGTAGCTGTTCACACGTGGTAAAATAACATGGCTCACCCTTGTCTTCATTATGAAATTGAACATGGTTTACCACATTAGAATCAGGTTTAGCCAATTAGACCAATGAACTTTTGTCTCTATGTTTAGCAAATACTGAGGTATCATTAGAACAAAGTAGATGTGGAATGTTGTTTATACAAGGAGGTTTCTCTGAATTTGAGCTGCTCTGGGAGAAAAACAGGCTGTGCCAACAGCTTCTTCAAAACAGTGAATTTAACTATAATTTCAGAAACCCTAAAAACACAGGAGCATGGCAAAGACACAGGAGCATGGTGAAGACTGAAAATAAAAAATAAAAAGCTTGGTTTCTAATAGTGTATGTATATTAGAACAGATCTTTGTTAACGTACTTTAGTAGATGAGGTAAACCTATTGGATAACTTCTAAATAACACTTTATGAATTCACAGGTCAATCTAGAGAAAAAAATAAATAAATAAATAAATAAATAAAAATAGATAACAATCAGTGTAAAACCATCATTCCAAGCAATAATCTGAGCATAAAGCCAATTAAAATTTTACATTCTTAACATGAGAATATTTTAGTAGCCTAAATCACAGACTATTTGTTGGTTCCTACAGAGGTAAGAAAGAGCTGACAACATAAAATCTGAAGGATTTCTAATTGTAACAGCTTTGGCTTATGTATGTGCACTGTTTCCCTTCATTGCAGAGCTGATTTAAGAAATCGGTTACTAGGCAGTGGATATCAGCAATCCCTAACAGAAAACCAAGAAATCAACATGAACATGCCAACACCACAGCCTAGGAACTTAGTCATGAATAAATACAGTTTAATTGTGACATTTCTATTGCTTTAACATGGAAATCTCCATAAGAAAACTTCGTTCACTTAACGACCACCACAACATCATAAACAGCTAACAGTGCCATGTTTCTACACAAAAATCCATGATTTTCTTAGAGAAAGGAAAATCTATTTACTACTTTTATTAGAAAGTCAAATGGTATCTTAACCATGTTTTCCATGCATTCACAGGAAGATAGATTCAATCATCTCTTTACAATGAAATAAAGTGTCTTTTAAAAATATGGATGTCCTCATTTTAGCAAATGCCATAATGACAGGGCTATCCATTCTGCATGGATCAGTATATGCAAGCTTTTACTAAGGTTTTTTTTTTTCATCCTTATCGATACAGCAGTATTCCAGTAATAGGACAAAAAATAGCCTCTAACTAAAGCAATTTTTGTTTCTTTCTGCTGTTGTATCACTTTTTCCATACCAACCTCATTAAAGAGAATCAGTATCTGAGTTCAGACTGTGTTGGAAGCAGAACATTTAATGACCTGAGTAGCAAAAAAGTATTTCATACATTTGCACTAGTGAACCCAGTGGTGCTAAGCTCTATGATGAGCTAGGGGAAATAATAATGAAATATAATACTGTTTTTTCTAGGCCTCTGTTAAATTATTATCTTCTTGCATGACATAAATTATGTTTTCTTGAGGTGAAGTCAATGAACTCGGTAGAGCAGGAGGAGGTCCATTTCTCATTGTCTTTCCATCTTTCCTACTTCTTAAAGAAAATCCTATCCTCCTTCAAATAAAGTATGGATTAATGTAACATAATCCCACAGAAATGACTATATGTATCTATACATTCTGAATCCAATAAAAAATGGTTTTATTCTATACATTTTTATATTCCCCTCTATTTTGTAACACTATAAAAGGAGCATTATTTCTCTTTGTCTGTTTGCTCTAAATGATGTAAAATTATCTCCAGAGATTCTGCAAAAGAGGAGTATTGGTAAGGAGCAGGTGTGGGGAACAGAACAACACGCAATACTGCAAAACTTTGAAATATTCCAGTTGATATTTGGTCTCTGTAACAATCCAGGGTTTGATGAACATTGGACAGTGAGCTTCTTATGTTCCATTCCTCCTCTGATAGTATCACTAAGGACTGTTGAGCGGATTTGGGTTTTTTTCCTAAGGAAGATTCTCTGGAAGAATAAAGAGGAAAACAGACTTTCTAAGAGGTAAAAGACCTTTACAAGTTTTTAAAATCAGTCTTTGAGATACACAGAAAAATATAAAAAATCAGAAACTCAACCAAAAACATTTCCTAGATCATTAAAAAAATGAACATAGTTACCACATTGATAGTGTTATGAGAAAGAGCATCTAGATCATAAAGACAGATGGGATTGAAACATGGAATAAGAAACAGATGGAGATAAAGATTTGCACATGGAAGTGAACTTTTCTTTTTAATGTTCAAGCAGAACAAGGTTCTCTATTAACAGGTTTTTATGAGGTGAGAGGACTGGTAGATTTGAAAAAAAAAAACAGCGAGGAATAGAATGTCCAGCTTTGAATTGATTCTGTCTTTTCGTGACATCAAGCCCAGGGTCTTAATGTCTTTCTGGTGTTTGTTTCTTATTATGAGTGACCTTAGAGATGGAAACTGATAGTCTTAGAGAGGGAAATATTTCATTCAGACTGAGGAAAATATGGACAGTGTGAGTATCCACTGAGTTTTGCTGGTTTTTTACTGTCACTGACAGGAAATAAAGTCCTAAAACAACAGGTAGAGATTTCCGTTTCCATGGTCCATATGCTGTCCTGAGAAATTGTCATCTAGCTCCCATCACATAGGTAAACTTTAAGATCTAAGCACCTCTTTATATTTACATTCTAAATATTGGCACTGAACTATCTGATACCAAAACCACTAATACAGTAACCATTGGCAGGGCTGGAGGCTCAGATATAGTTTATAAATCTACTACAGCATTTGTACTCAATTGGTGAGGAAAGCTTCAGTGCCATTTAATCCAATCTTCAGCTGCAGGTTATTTTTCATACTTTTTAATGAAACACAAGGATCTATATTAGAAAAGACAGTAGAGAATTGGTATAAATAGTCTATTTTTCAATAAGGATTAACAATCCCACTGTTACAGAGTAAGAAATAGAAAGAAATCACAGGACATAACCTTGAAGTATCTGGAATGAGTTATAACTCGTGTTTCAAATTAGCAATAGACACCACAATATTCAATTGCTCATAAAAGAATTATGTTACCAACACTTTGACATAATTAGCAAAACTAGAATTGTAGCTGGATCACTGTGACTGTGACAATTTTCTTGCAAAAATGTCAGCTATGATTAGCGCAATGCACTGAATATGGGAGATTATCTTGAATTAGATGTACTCTTCAAAAAGTCTGGAAATTACCTCAGAAATCTTGAGCAAGCTGTTAGGAACTCATGAAGTTAACAAGAGAGGTCAGTCTAAGAGATAAAACACAAGTACAAACATTCAAGAGAAGAAACATTGAAACGTCTCGCTGTGAAAAAAGACCAAATAGGCAGAACACAAACAGACAATAGCACACACGCAAGCATGTGTACACATTGATGAAATGAGGATGATCTGAATGCCAAAGACTCACCAGAGCCAGAAGAGTCAGAGTTCAGCCCA
This sequence comes from Emberiza elegans, assembly GCA_024865655.1. Classification (NCBI taxonomy): domain Eukaryota; kingdom Metazoa; phylum Chordata; class Aves; order Passeriformes; family Fringillidae; genus Emberiza; species Emberiza elegans. The sequence goes on from JALJVW010000139.1 coordinate 45,656,004, forward strand.
CAAACCCTACTTTCAGATGATTTCATCTTTATGGTTTTCTTATTTTTCTTTCCAAACTTCAGGGGAAAAAAAAAGTAACTAAGAGCTTTTGCATTTCAGCTTTTGGAACATAAGTTTGTCTCACTCCTCACTGGTGTGACACTGACACATCAAACAAAGGGGACAAGAGGAACTCTGCCATATCTCTTAATTGGGGCTGTGAACTTTAAGAGCTAATCTCACAAGAGAAGTTAGAATTTGATATTAAAATATGTTATCTTTCCAATCTTCTCAAAAAACTCCAGTGAAAAAGTTCTCATACAATTTTTTTTCCAGTAAGTCCTTAGCAATCGTGCTATCAGCCTGCTGAGCTCCACATTGACCAAACGTTTCCAGAGGAACAACAGTGGCTGATCACACCTTGTAACAGAAATCAACAGAAATTCCCTCATCTGGAATAAAAAATGATTAGATATTCGAAATACTTACAGGCATTGAGAAGCCTCTGGAAGTCTTTTCCATAGAGGACCTTAGAGAAAGTAGTCATAAATACTTTTAATCCTTCATGGAAATGTAATAACTTTCCTTCTGTTTTCCTTCCATATATGTAGCTAAATTAGGTGTGTCAACTATCTGACCATCTGTTATTCCCAAATACTCAGAGTATGAAAGCGCAGTAATGTAACTCTAGTTAATGTCATATGCTGGATGAAGTATATGTCCTGTTGTTGTGGAGATAATTTCGATAGAGAAGATATGGAATCCTTCCCCTAAAATGCAATGTTTATAAACACTCAGAGCCCCTCTCATATTCCTTATACTAAATTTAAGTACTAACAGATTTTCTTATGCAAAAGAATGAACAGAGGATAATATTCTATACAAATAAGTACAGGCAATCCCATGTTTTATGCTCCTGAAACATTCAGATTTTTGCTTACTTCCAAACAGGCTTTTGAAAATGTTAATTCCTTTGGAATGCATTAATATATTTTCTTTCAATTTTACATATGACATTTTAAAAAGCAGAAGTTGTGGTTTATTCCTATGGTAGCAAGAATAAATTTAATACCTTACCTAAAAAATCTAATATATTAATCCACTATTTACAGACACTTCTGAAGGTGTCAACATACCTATTTTTAGGTCTATCTTGTTCCATTCATTAGAATGGAGTGTTAGAAAAGTTTTTGCTTGATTTAAATTACAGCATTTGACTTTAACATCCAAAGACCGTAAATTCCATTCCAAAATATAAGAAAGTCTACGCCTTTTTTTTAAAGTTTAAATTTTCCAAGTGAAAATTTTTCCACTGAAATATTTAATCTATGAGAAGTATATTCTAGGATATTAATATAATTGCAACTTTACCACTTAATTTTAGTAAATTCAGCAATTTGCATAAATAGGAAAAAGGGCAGAATTGTGATAATTAACACAGCTTGGCCCACAGGCAGTGTAGATCAGAATATTTTTCATGAGGAAGAGCTGATATTTTTGAATAGTTTCCAAATCCATATCTGGAACTCTACAAACAACACACAGTCTAACTAATGTATGATCAAGCAGTCAGGCCCCTGCACTCCAGTATCTGGTGCTTTTTCAAATACCTCTAGGTGCAAGGGCTGTCATTTCAGAATGCGCAGAATGCCAATGACAACTCCAAAAACTACATCTTGAGCACCCCATGCCAAGCATAACAGACATAGATTCAAATGTTTAAGCAGCAGAATCCCTTTTTGATATCACAAGATTTCACTGGCCCTCGACTGGAATTTATGTTAATTCCAATTTCACAAAACATATGGAGTTACCCACTATCTTCATTTTAACTTCGTCAGTGTACAATTTTCCAAGTCACTGCAGTTAAAAATGTAACCTTATCATTTTTATGATGAACTTTACTTACATTTAATACTGACTTACATGACTGGACTAAGCATAGCTATGGAAAAGTATTTTTAAAGGTAATATTTCCTTTGTAAATGTTGATAGAGAAGTGGCAAAAACTGTAACAGACATTGGTTCAAAGATCAACACAATTCTTATCTGAATTACTTGAGTCCACCTTGTCAAACTGCAGATGCAATTCTCCATAATCCAATTATGCAGACAAAAGTGTTTGCGAGAATAAATTCCATTTTTGTATCAGTCATGTAATAATCTGACACGCAAAAGTCTCACTTATCATTTTTATTTATGAATATTGTTTTGTTTTCCAACTCTGGGAGGGGATGAATAAAGTGATCACTGCACAGTAAAAAAAAAATAATATTAACTTGGTAACAAATAGTAATTCAATTCCTTTCAACTATTTTCACACGCAGAAAATTAATATAATTTTAATATCACCTCAGATAACATAAGCTACATTTTCCTTGTCTATACTGCTAATTAGTAGCTGAAAAACATAATATGTGATACCAGAAAACATGGTTCTCTAACATTTTAGGATGTTGGTTCTCTGGGAATAGTGGAATAGTGGGACAGTTGCCAGTGAATTTAATTGCCTGAAGTATAGCTTAAAAAATATCACAGAAAAGGTGTGTGACCGTCAGAGAAGGTCTTCTGGGCCTGCAGTCAATCCTTCAAGATGTTTGCACTTAGTAGATTGTTATATATTGCAATTTTATAACATTAGGTCAAGATCAAAATAGACACAGTCAAAATGCTTAAGAGTCAAACGGATTTCAACATTTGAAGGCATCAATGACAGCATTTCCTCACAATTATTTCATACCAGTTAAGAGGTTGAGAATCCCTCTGAAAGTTCTATAACCAGTATAAATGAATTGTCTTCATACTTCTACAGAGAAAATGCCTGTCAAACAAGCCACTGACAGATCCAACAGTAGACGATATTACATTTTCATCATTTACAGTTACTGCATTTGTTCTGATTTCAACAGTCAGCAAGGACTCTGCATGTAGCAAAGAACATTATTAAAGCTTGAGTATTTTCTTCAGATACATAATCTGAATATAGAATTAAGAGCAAATATAATGGAGGGAACCATCTGTTACTCTGAAACTTACTCAGGAAGTTTTACTGTGTGAAAAAGGATACAAAAACTGGTTTAGGGTGAAGCTATGTTGTAGGGGTTTTTTTCCTTTCCAAAGAATTTATTGTTCTGCCAGAGACAGACTTAGTCATTAAGGAATTGCTTCATAAACTTAATTAAACACATTAATCCTTTGAAAGACAAATTAGTGTTCTAAGTGATTGGTACAGCCAAGAGAGTTGAACTATAAATTCTGCTAAGCAGGTGTATTCCATCTTGCTTTTCTTTTTTCATTTTTTTCTCCCTTTTTAATTATCTTGCTTTGATTAGTGTTTTCTATGTCATTCAAAACACATGAAATTTCTATAAATTGGGAGAACTAGCTTTGATTTTAGCTTGTGGAATTTAAAATAAATGAATAGATTTTTAGGACAACTGTAATTATGAGACATATTTGAAATACTAGTTGCTTCATTTAGTTATTTCATCTTTTTATGATGAAATAGGATAGACAGTGGAAAGGCCAACATATTTTCATCTTAAGAAGATGTATTTGAGAAGTTTCAGCTGGGATTCAGATTTTTCTGACTTTAAAAAGTGAGAGAGAAAATGAGAGAAAAAACAGAAGGAGAGCTAAAGAGACCAAGAGACAGAGGAGGAGGAAGGGAGGAAGGAATGGAACGAAAAGAAAGGAAAGTTAAAGAAAATAAGCAAAAGAAAATAAGAAAAAAGGAAAACATACAAGAAAAAAAGAAAAAAATTGTGTACAAAACTATATAACAAATCTGTGACAAACAGGCAGAACAGCTTGAAAAACAATGAGACGCAATTCTATAGCTTTATAAGAAATTAGGATTTCCAGTGAGACTGAATGGCTTGATGAATGTGTATCTCGTTATGTTCTAAGCATCCTCTACAGTGATGCCTACCTTAACCCAATTGTTTTAATTTTTCAAAATTACCAAATTCAGGCAGCTAAACACTAAACATATATTAAAATCCACAAGCTGAAAAGATTTTGAAATATAGTCTTCCACCTTTGGACAGGTAAATCAAAACTTGCTGTTGCCTGAAACCCTGTGCTTCATGATCTGTTTAGCCTGATGAGCCATCTGGGACTACTGAACTTCCACTATTTTCTGTGACAATAAGCTTTTCATCTTTCCATTTTCTGTATGGATTGAAACCTAAATTTTCAGCTAGTAAGGAGAAGATAATGAAAGATTCTTGATCAGCTACAGTATTTCAGAAGTATTTCTAGCAGCAGATTGTCAGATGTGTTGCTGCAATAATGAAAATTGGCACAACTGTGAAGAAACTGTGCTGGTTTTGTTGGGAACAGATCGTTATCTGTGTCATTGCAGATCACACAGTAAAAGGAAATTATATTGCAAGGTTTCTTTAAAAAAATAAAATATTAGGTGAAATTTCAAAAATTCATCATTTTATGTTTGAGAAAGTTTTCAAGGTATGAAGACTAAAATAAGCATTCTTTTCATTTTAAGCCCATTTCCAACGTCAAACACTGGAAAATCCCTGCAAAAACCCTAAAGCAGACCTTGAAAATTGTGATATTGCACATTAGCAAAGAGATAAAAATGGTTACATATTTTCACATTGACTGGGCCCTTCAGGTGATCCTGAAACCATGAAGAATATAAACTACCATTTTGTGTGTACCTGGGACAAGCCCCACTTTTCATTTAGCAAATACTGGTCAAAAGAATACTTGAATGTGACATCAATCGGTTTTTATGTCCTGGACTAATGGTCAGTCTTTTGTGACCATACACATGTGTCCTTGGAGTAGACTAAAGTAAAATCTGTAGGATTTTACTCATTTTGAAGGTATCACAGTAGTTAAGATTCTTACAACGAAAGTAAGAGTGAGAGCAAATATAATTCTAAATCCAGGAAATCTGCTCCACCCCAAAAACTGTGGGTATGAAATGTCATTGTCTTATAAAGCATATTTTATGCTTGTTTATTACTATTTGCGTGCAGAAATACATATACTCATGAAAAAGCTGATAATTCTACAGCTTTTAGATGAAGAGAGTCAATTAAGAAAATTTTTTAAACAAACCACGAAAACTGTATTTGAAAAGTTATACTAGTTATAAGATACTTTCATTTTCCATGAAGGTAGAGATTTAAAGGAAGTTTGCATTTGTCCCTCAGCCTCCATCAATAAAAATAGTAGTACAAATGTTTTAACATCTTAATAATTTCCAGGCTAAATTACCAGTGTGATAGTGTTTTGATGTGTGATTTGGAGGCCCCTTCTCTGTGCTGGCCTTCAGGAAGATTGAGCTGTCTCCCATATTCCCTGAAAGTGAGTCAATGACTGTTTATTCATTCCCTTGATTAGAAGGCTGCCCTGAAGCCAAACACAAGAGGCTGGTATAATAAATGCAAGACTCATGTGCTTTGTTTTGCTTTCTGGATTTAGTGCTAAACATTAAAAGGAATTGGAGATTGATTTTTGTGCATGGACAAGTGCCAAATAAAACATCAAGCAAGTGAACGGCCTTCTTCATAGAAACAAGCCCTGTTAGTATGAGAAGCCAGAGACATGGTTGAGGTTTAACTGCTGCTATTGAGCTACTTGGAGGGGGGTTTTTAAATGTCTCATCAACTGTTGACACCTGCTCACCTGAGCAGCCATTTTGGTCAAAAAATAGTGAGTGGTTAAGTTATGTTTCTGCACTAATAATCACGCTCTCTTTTTCAGACACTGAGAGAATACTTGAACATCCCAGTCATATTTGGCTCCTGTGCCATAAAAGTGTTAAGGAAACTTCCCAGCCTGACCATCCACACTCTGGCTGTCACACTCCCAACACCAGAGACTTTGAGTGCTGGGACCAAAGCCTCTTCACCTCAAGGGCAGCTCCAGTGGTCCAGTGGATCCCTGTTTGATCTCCTGCACACCCACTCACACATTCCCACCAGGCTTCCTCACCACTCCATCCACAGCACAGTAACACAAAACCAGCCCAAGTTGGTACCTCAGAGCTGGCATCTCCATTGAGGAGCCCAGACAAAGGACCCCCGGACTTTTATCCCCTCACAGTCCAATACTGCACAAATCTTGATCACTCCTCCCCCAAGCCTTCTGCTCCTGCTGTGTCTCCCAGTGTCCATTCACCTGGATTGCCATTTGTTATGCAAAGGTTGGCAGTTCAGGGCCTCTTGTCTCATGGTCACTCAGAGCTCAATCTGCACCTCAATCTGCATCAATTTGCAAACTGAGCTACCTGCAGCAGATTATTCAACAAAAGAACACAGATGAATATACAGGAGGTGGGAGAAGGAAAGAAATAAATAGTTAATACATTAAAGCTTTGATATTACTTGCTTCCTGTCCCTTTCTTGTCTCATCACTTGGTGCTGTAGAGGTGCATCACAAACTGATTTTTCAGAGCCTACCTCGTCTTTACTCCTCTCTGGCAGAGCAAGCAAGTGGTTCCAGCAGCAGCTGACAAATTGGCCAATAATGTGGATAATAGATGCAGTCACTAGTCATTTCTCTACACTGCAATTTACGTGTCAAGTTTGAAGAGACTCTTCTCCCATGTTCTGGGACTTAGAAACACATCAAGTAAGTTTTGCTAATGGAGTGTCTGCTAAAATGAATCCAAAATTGATCAATCAATTGGTAAGCAAAACTATTGCCTTCTGAATGTGAGCCTGAGGAGGATGCATACAGTTCAAAAAGTGTAAGGAATTGTAGGGGAAAAGGAATTGCAAGGAAACAAAGGAATTATTCTCTAAATAAAAGACTGGACCTTCTCTAGAAATTCTCTCATTGAGGACACCTCTGCTGAAGTAACTAGAATACCTAGAGTCTTAGTAACAGAGTGGTTTTGAGAATTACAGAACGCCAACTTTTCCTGAAAAAAAATAAGGACAGATGCCAACCAGCTAAAAAAAAAGGATTTTTTTTTAAGTGAGAAAAAACAGCCAATGAAAAGTGGTTTATGGAATACCAGAATTTTGAGGAAGAGAAAAACAGGAGTGACTTGCACTGATCTTTCAAAGAACAGGCGTGTGTAAAATGCAAATTAGCAGCATGCAGTTACAAAACAGGACTGTGCTCCCTGCAGAGCTACATGCATGCAGAGATCCCATCTGGGCCTTGGAGTTTACCTGGTCAGTAGTGAAATTCTTGGTATAACTCATACAGATGGAATCTCTTTGATTAGTCCTCTAGCAAGACAATCTCTTCTAAATTTCCCTAGCTGTATTTATTCCTTTACTTATGGATATGACACTCCTTTAGAGCTGTTGACCACTTTCTTTGAGCCCTCCTCATACAACAGACTCTTTCTCATATTTTCCAAATCAAATGGCAGTTTTTTTTTTCTTTTAATGTAAAAATGCACTAATAGACTGGCAATTTTAATGGGTGGAAAGTCTTGCTCTCTTACATTTCTGTTCCTTCTTGGGCTGCAGACACAGCATTTTTTACAAAGTAATGGATTCAAAAGGAACTAATCACATCCATTATGTCAGATGTATAAAGAAATCCAAGAAAATAGAACTTCAAATAAATATTTTACAGAAATTAATTTAACAGAAGATTTTGAGGAATATATTTCCATGCATATTAGAATTATTCTCTTTTCACAATTACAGAATTAAAGATTTTTTATTAACTCAGAAATGAACATATTACAATTGTTCACAATTAAAGATACTAGATTTTTTATTCAAATTAAGTACCATCTTTGTTTAAATATAAATACCTGTTAGTTTTAATCATAGATTTGTTTAACTTGCTACAGTTTTTCCAGCCTAATGTTAGTTAGTTAGTTAGTTAGTTAGTTAGTTAGTTAGTTAGTTAGTTAGTTAGTTAGTTAGTTAAAATGTCCTGGTATCAATTAGGAGTTGTAATATTGCCTAACAAGTTTTTGGTCAATCATTCAATCACAGCACAACAAGGGCAGAATGAGCAAGTATTAACTGCAAAGTTTTGGTGTTTGTGTCCATCACTGTACCCAAGGTATTGTGTGCATCTTCTTTACAAACAGACTGGAAACATTATATTGCACTGTCACTGAATGCTTGATGCATTCTTAGCAGTTTCTAGAAAGCACTACCTTCAATGAAAGCATATATTCTTCAAAATATCTGTCTAGTCTATCAGTTTGTTTTAACTTTTCAGAGGAAAGTAACTTAAGGGAACCTAGAGCACATGTCAAAGTCAGATAGAGGAGCTGATGCTGGACCCCACACCACCAGTTGTGGGTTGCACATGGTACAAAGAAAGCGAGGATTATGCAAGGAAATGAGATGGATAGTGAGCACAGGGAAATAGAGAAGAGTATGGTTTCTGAGAGTTTTAGAAGGTAAGGAGGCACCTGTGTGCTGCAACTTAGAGATCCTTTGGTTAGTGGAATCATCTAATAAAATTACATTTTGAATTTCTATTTTCAGATCACTGCTTCTGATAGCATTGAAATGAAAGCACATTAACACTTTCTAGTATAAACAATCATTTGTACTAAAAAAATTAAATCACAGGTCCAGTTTATCCTAGGTTTGGTCTGCAATGATTTATTTTGTGTGCCTTACAACACACAGTTTTGTAAATTAGTTCCTTTCTTCATAAATTTAAAGGGGCTTACTAGGATCTATGCACTAGATAAGCAGGGCCATGCCTGACATTTCTGGAGTGTTTTCTTTTTGTTCTCCCTATAAAGCTATATTTCTTTAAAATTTCAATATTTCTTTAAAATCCTTTCATGTTGTAGAAAAAGATATGAACCCTGTTGCATTCAATGATATTATCACTATTTCTTTCAAGAAAAGCAACTTTCCAGATCATGAGATATTGTTGATATGCCTGATCACTGGTTCATTGAACTCTTGGCTTCTAAATTAAAAATAGAACAAGACTAACAATTAGAAACAATTCATGCTTTAGTTTCGGCACTAGTATTTTTTTCCCTGCTTTATTTCAGCAAAGGAAAAATTATTTCAGTAGTTTTCCACTTACATAATAGTAATACTAAAACAGTGCCAAAGGCCAAATAACATATGATAATCTTTTGATGGCATTGTCAGGAAGACTTCAGGGATTCATAGTCTTTTTCTGACTCCATAGGAAATTGGTGATAAAACTAAGTTGCATGAATGGAGCAGTATCAGATAATTCTTTATTTTTTTTGCTGCTATTCATTAGTACATGGAAGGGACTTTCTTCCCACAGTCGATTTAACACCTTCATGCTCATTAAATACAAGAAGCTCTATATTCAGGATTTCATCATTATTTTAATCACAATTAAGTTCAAGTCAATTAAAAAAACCCTGCAAAATATTATTTTGCCAGCTTTTCAAACCCATCTCAAAGAAGCACCATCTCACAATGCTTCTTGTTGATTCTTTCAGGGGAATAAATACGTGTCTTCATATCCTTGTTTGAACAGCTGCTGATAACAAGATAAAAGTCTGCTAAATTACTAGGGAGAGGAAAAGGATATACGAGTCAAAGCCTTTGACCCTAAAGATGCTGCTTCAAATTCAGACTCAAAGAGTACTGACTGAATGTCATTATCTCCTAATGACTGCTCAGCTTATGTAAACTTGGTTGTATGCATCTCACTCTGAGTTCCTGCTAAGTAAACACCCGCAGCAGAATTAAACCCCAATGAATCTTCTACAAAGGTCAAATGTAAAACAAATCATGGAGATAAAAACCCACTGTCAGCCATAAGCCCACATTTTTAGCCAATGATTTGAAACCATGTTGAAGAAAATGAGGTAAAACTGACCAGGAAGGATAAAACATGGTCTGTAGTTAAACAGGTAATGGTAAAAACAACACCACTGATTCAGTGTCTACATCACCCATGCAGTATCTTACATTAACATCACTAAGATTTTTTTCTATTTGAAAGATCTAATGAGTTACTTACCTCAGCTTGTTTTCCCTTATATTTACATGAGACATATATACCAATATATCATCATGTTTGATAAATACTATTCAAAATAATCTTCTGGATTTCTGATAGAGAATTTTTTAGTCTTTTCTATTTCTCCTCAGCGAAACATGGGGGTTTTTTCATCAGTCCCACTAAACTTGGAGCAACCCACTCCTAAAAATCCCTTAATCAAAGTTTTCAAACCATGTGATAACAAACGTGAAATTTCAGGTGGCTATATCTACAAAAATCAAGTGGTTCACTAAGATGAGAGGAACTAATTTCATAGTACTTTTTGTCTTCATATATCAACTGATACCTGATACCTGGACTTGAGGACTACAAATAACTATTGGTGTCTCTGAGAAAATTTGAAGGTAACAGTTACAGAGCCAAAAGGATGAGCTGATCTCTCCTGCAATGCTGTGTTTATTGCCTTATTTGGAGCTAAAAGCTACATTGAACAGTGGGAAGAAATTCATAAACTCAGTCATGCTAAATCTCACACTTCTTCAGAAAAGTCTAAGTGCAAATCTTATCCAGCACTTTTAAAACTTTGCAAAGTTTGTGGTTCATATGGCTTTGATGATAACCAGTGAAAATTGTTGCATGATTTCCTGAGTGTTCTTTTATTCCTTAATGATGTTTCACACGTCTTGTCAAGATGCATCTTAACTTGGGTACTGTTATTTTTTGTGAAGACAGAGAAAAGAAAAATGCCTATTTTTTTTTTATTTTATCCCCTCCTTCTTCCCACCCCCACCCCCTTTTTTTTTTCTCCTTAATAATTTAAATATACAATGTTATATAGAGAATAGCATCCTGAGAAAGTAGCTCTTAGCTATAGAAAATAGAGTTTTATAAGAAACAAGGGAGATGAGAAGAGCATTTTTTGATTGCTGGCACTACAGCTTGGACTGTTAAGAGTAAACTGATGCTTTTGAGCTCTTAACTAAAACCATCTTAGAGCATCTTTCCTTCTGGAACTGTAGTCATTCAACATATCCAGTAGCAAGGCCTCTTAAGTCTATTGCATGCAGATAAGTGGAAAGACTTTTTTTGACTTATGAATCAATGTGAATGCAAGAACAGCTCTGAAATCCTGAATGAACTCCTTGTCCTAATTACTAAACTGCTTTATTTCCCAACTGTAGAGAAAGAGCAAGACACTGAAAAGTGATAACTTTGTGCATCATACAGGGAATTACTACCCCTGGGACTTAGCTAGTCTATTGACTGGTGACATTTACACTGTTTCATCAATATTTCATTATATTTCTTGTTTCCAAATACTTGCACATTTCTTGCACTTGTTTCTCCACTAGCGCACTTCTGCATCATTTGGAAATAACTGGGATTATCTGTGACAGATATTTTTATAGAGTATAATACAGTCTCCTTAACCAGCTGAGCGATGGATGATATAAAGAAAAAGCATGTTTGTATATCCTAGTTTCAAAGGCAGATCCGGGTCTTAGAAACGCAGAAGGAGACAGGTATGATATAAGACAACTGGATATAAATATCCACTTCGTATTGCTAAAAGCGCTAATAATTTCCGTAATGAAGGAGTTAATGACACTGCTGAATGCCATGGAGGAATGAACAAGAAACAGCAAAGCGATAGGTACTGATTATGCAGGTAGTACCTCCGAACCATGGGCAGTAAAGGCAGCCTTGGGCTCCAGCAGATTCCAAGGAAAAAGCTGTGGAGGCAGCCATGTTGTGGCAGTTTTCGGTTACCATGGGATGGCTTTCACAGCAACAGTGTGCCAGGAGCTCTGGGCTTTGTGGTTTTCAAAACCCTAACCCTAGGCACAACCCTAATCCTTAACCTAGGCAGGAAAAGCAGCCTTGGGCTATGAACGCCTCCAAGGAAAAAGCTGTGGAGGCAGCCATGTTGTGGCAGTTTTGGGCTCCCCTTGGGATGCCTTTCGCAGCTGCAGTGTGCCTGGAGCTCGGGGCCTCCTGGTTTAAAAAACCCGAACCCTAGGCGTAACCCTAACCCTAACCCTAAGCAGGCAAATCAGCCTAGGGTTAGGGATGGTCCCAAGGAAAAAGCGGTGGAGGCAGCCATGTTGTGGCAGTTTTTTGTTCTCCTTAGTATGCCTTTCATTGCTGCAATATTTCGGAAGCTCTGGCCTTTTTGTTTTTTAAAACCCTAACCCTAGGCGTAACCCTAACCCTAACCCTAGGCAGTAAAGGAGCCTAGGTCTCCGGCTGGTTGCAAGGAAAAAGCTGTGAAGGAAGCCATATTGTGGCAGTTTTGCATGCCCCTTGGGATGGCTTTTGCGGCTGCAGTGTGCCTGGATTTCTGGGCTTTGTGGTTTTCAAAACCTTAACCCTAGGCGCAACCCTAACTTTAGATGCCACTCTGCATTTCATTTTATTTTGTGTTCTGTGCATCACCAGGCCTGGCTGGTGTGCAAAAATGCAATGGTATTGTTTGCAGGTTTTGAACCCTTGCATATTTTAGATATTCCTGCAGATATATCAGTGCTTTTGCCAGGCTATTTCATCCCGTAACTGAAAAATCAGCTTCACAAAAACCTTTGCTGATGTCACACAGGTTAATTTTTTTAATTATTTTTTTTCTTTTTTATGCAGCTTGCAAAGAGCACTGAGGAGGTGACATGATTTGTAGCATGAAATGCACAATATATTTATTGCTACCTTTCATTCTTCATCCAAATTAGCGTGTCTTCCACCAGCACTTAAGACACCTGCTCTCTTATTTTCTAGGTTTTAACAGAACAAAATGACAGTAATAACTTTAAATCTATGAGTAATGTGTCTTTAGCTCTCTTAAAAAGAGGGAAGTCTTATTTAATTTTTTTTTTTTAATTTAAAGACGTGAGAGATCTTTTTTTAGTAGGTGGGAACACCATCTTTCCAGTATAGAGGTTATTGACAGGTATCACACAGGGTAAGAGATTCAATAAGGGAGCTACTGAAAGAGATACCAGTTTCTGCTAAAATTAATTCTAATCTGGTGTCACTTGCACACGGGGTTTTCTCTCTCGAGCTTTCGGAGGGTGCAGCCTCCTTTTATCCCAGACTCCCAGCTGCACGTTGCCCTCTCCCTTTCCCCATTTCTGAGGCAGAGGGAAGGTACAGCCTTCCCAAACTGCCTACCACTCATGCCCCCTTGAACTTACTTTTTACCCCAAAGTTCAGAAACTCAAGTTTGTGCAGACCCCCTTCTCCGTTTCTTAAGCCAGACTGTCTAACTCCATAACAAACCTGCTGCTTGAAGTTAGTAGAGACATTAGGACCCATTTCAAAGATGTAAACACCTGTATCTTCACCAATAGAGCTGTTTGTAAACATGTTAGGACACATCTTCTCTATCAGAGATGAAAGAGATACTGAACTTCAATACCAATCATTTGCTTCAGTCTTGAGTTGAAGAGGCTTGCAGTATGACTTACTGATTTGACCGTCACCTTACACCAAATTCAGAAGGCCTCTGTTTATATTCTAGCTTCTTAATCTTATCCTTCCACCCAGTTTTGGAAAGCCAACACAGCATTCTTAACAGCTAATTAGGGGCCCTGACCTGAAATAAGAGAAGAAGAGTTTTGGGTCAAGAAGGTGATTAGGAAGAACTGAAAGACACAGTATCCTTTTCTCTCCTGTGCCTTCCTCACCCTCCCCATTCCCATTGCATTCTTGGAAAGGAAGAATGACCATTTTTGTGATTTTTCTCATATCATGAGCTCTCTCACCACACTAACTCCACTATCACCTTTCATCCTAAGTCCATTTTTTTGCTTCTACATAAATTTGCAAAGGAAACAAGCACAATTTTATTCAGATTTATTAAATGTATGTGGCAATTGACAAAATTTCTCACAGATCCTTATTATTTGTAAATTTATAAATCCTACAAGATTAACAGCATTTTTTTCATTAGTTGGTTGATATCACTATTGCAAATGTAAATGAGAAAGTGAGAGCACAAGGAGTTTTAGATACGAGTTTAGATCACTTGTACATATGCTTTGTAATAAAATGTAATTTTTAGAGCTATATAAAACCCCCTCAGCTGTTCCTTACAAACTAGATGTCTGCAATTTTTATCTAAATTTTGCATAGATATACTGAACATTCCCCAAACTTTTGAGTCATGGGTATGAATACAGATAGTTTCTGAATGCAGATTTTTGTAGCAAAGTCACAGTGCACCTGATTACCAGTCTATCCTAACTCCAGCTAGAAGTATGTATTTTTTAGGATTTGAAGGAAGAATCTCCTAGGTTTACTTTAATCCTTTACCCTAGAACTCTTTTATAGACTTCAGTTTTCATTATTGCAAAGCTTCTCAAGAATGGAATTACATATATTTAAAAATCTTATCAGAAGTAATAAATTATTTAAAAAAAAAGTAATCAACTGAAACACTATGCTTCTTTTGCCCACTCTGATTAGTGTTAAATTTGTTAACCTATGTGAGGGGAAAAGACTATGTAACTTTGTGAAAAAGATAAAATTGGGGTTACCTTGCTGAAGAACAAGAAGGAACTGAAAAGGTTTTATTCAGGACCAAGTATAAGATCTGGTTTCCAGAAAAATTAGTGATTTCAAAGTGCGAGTTTAACTGCAGTACTTGCAAGTCTTTAGAGTATGTGGGAAACATGTACTGATTCTTTATGGAACAGACAAGAGCAGACAGGTCTGTCTGGGCCAGTTTTTCCATGCTGGAAAATAACAGAATTATGTAGATTTTTTTTTTGTTCAATGAAAGATAACAGTCACTTACAGAAGAGCTAATAAGATAACTGATGTGGAAAATTCAATGCCACAATAAGTGCTAAGCGCAAGAATTTAAATCCTTCTGTGTCTTAAAAACATTTCTAATTAGTACATGATGACTAATGCTTTTGCTTATTAATTTCCCCAAAATGTCTTGTAAATTCACATTTTTAATTTCTAGAACTGATGCAACCCTAGCTTAAACCTCAGAGACATGTTCATATTTCTGAAATAAAACGGCACCTGGTAAAAGAATATACACTAGAGAAAGACACAATTTTAGATACAAGACCTATGAAGTAAAATATTTAATTGTTGGTAATGGTAAATAAAGCTACATTTTTTGTATGACCTGAAATTTTCCATTGAAGTGAAGTTGGACCACAGAAGAGAACACAAATGTCCAAGGCAGCCTAATTCTTCTACTTTCTAATGAATTTCGTGCTTAACTTCACATGTCAAATGTTTAAAAAAACTGTGTGGTGTTACTTAGAACTATATTTATACGTATGAAAATAAAGCTAATACAATACACTTTGCACTGCATATAAATTCTTCTTCATAGGTTGTCAGTACATACTTAAAGATGCATTCAGTAGGATTGTTCTTTCCTTTGAATCTGCAAAGGAAGTGCTTTGGAAAATTTCTATAATCCTTTCAGGAATATAAATTACTCAGAGTATAAACATGTACAAATGCGTATTTTGAGTGTAAAACAAAGAACAATTTTCAGTAAGTGATTCCACAGTGAATAAGAATCTTTCATTCACAAGTTTGAAACTGACTAGAGCAAAGAATAGAGACCCAGTATTTTTAGATGGAAAGGGAAAAGTAGTAAACTGCTTTGTTTCTAAAATGCAATTTTTTTTTAAAATTCCAGGTTCAGTTGTATATCTTCATAATTTATGTTCATTTTCAAATGCTGTTGTTAATAAAACAATTGTATGAGTCTGTCGTTCAGCTACATTGAAATATTAGAATGATAAGTGTAAGTAAGATTTGCATTTTTTCATACAGTAGAAAACTATTATTTTTGAGAAAATTTATTATTATTTTTGAGAAAATTATTATATATGAGTTCTATATGAAGCTGTAGTCTGACAGTCTATTTACTTTGTCACAAATTCTAGTGTTGAAAATTTTACTAGAGATATTACAATATCTATTTCGGAATAAAAGAGCAGTTGTCAAAGTTGGTACTTAGGGGCAGTTAGCTTGTATACAATACTCTAATAATCAAGTACAGACCAATAGTTCTGGTTGCAAATTTCCCCTTCTTCAAGATGATTCCAAGACTGAGGTAACAGTCAAGTGTTAAACCTTTGCTAGTTTTTTTTATTATTATTTTAAATGGAAAATGAAGCCTAACTGAAAATTTTATTGTTTTCATGTCCGTTTCCTACATGCATTAGCTCAGGAAGTGATAAAGCTGCAGCAATTACCTATGGCCTTTTCAGTGACTAACACCAAGTGATTTCCTGAGTACTTATAGACAATGGCTCGGGAAATCAGCCTCGTGACCAGGAAACTTTTAATTATTTTTGCATTTTTTTCTTAAAGCTAAGAGGCCTAAAACAATAGATGCAATAAAGTACTGTTCAGTTCATGGTTGCAATGCCTATAAGCAGTGATGGGCAAACAGATTAATGTCTGAAGCATCGATTTTAACTCCAACTCTTTTGTCTGATATTGGTACTTCTGGTCTCAATTATTTTTCATCATTGCTACTTGCAGAAAAACTTTAATATTTTTTTCAAAGTACACCAATATATTTGAATGTCATACAAAATTCACCACATAGTAATCATAGGCAGAGTAATAAACATAAATTTCTATATGCACCACACCACCAATTTTCACAACCAAACAGAAATTTTCTAGGAAAATTTTTTGTTGTTGTTGCTGTCATTCTTGAAGTCAAACAATTATTTTCTCCTTCACTTTACCTTGAAAATTTTGAATAACGACCCCATCAAAATTTAAGAAATCTCCCAATTTTTTTCAATGGGGTTTGATGACAGTGGGCCTGGAATATCAGCCCATGTCTCTTAAGGTTCAAATGATATTTTAGCTACTTCTGTTCATAAAAGAAATGAGGAAAACAGACCTGGGAGAGAGTTTTTAAAACATTCTAAGCATTGTGATGCACACATCACAATTTAGTAGTTATGATTTAATTTTTTTTTTATTTTAAAGAAGGAGAAAAAACTTTATAAATACATACGATCGAACCTTTCATTTAGGCTAATTAAAATAATTTGCTGAGAATTAAAATGGCAAGATGATTCCAGGGACACTCATCTGTGAAAATATAAGCTATAAGAAGAACTAGTAAAACTTCAAGCCTGACTCCCACAGGACTCCAAGAATAAATTATAACTGGGAGCAGACAGCAAAGAACCACGTAATAAAATGAGTTAATAGAAAGAAACACTATTTCCACTACGTGAAATAAAATGATGACTAATGGGAAATTGTCAAACTCCTTTGCCTCAGTTTCCCTAAGAAAGGTTTTAATGACATAGAATGAGTTTAATCTCATCGTTTGAAAAATACTTTGAAGTATCTTTCTTGGTTGATTCTGTAAGAAGAGCAGCTTGGTGTAAATTTTGGACAGGTGTGTCATTTGCACAACCACATGGATAAATATTTTTTGAGCAGACTAATCTGCAGCTTTGTTTGTTCATGCAATATTGTGCTCAGTCTAACTTGGCGTTGCTGCTGCCTGACTCACTGGTCTCTGTTAGAGTTTTTGAAGATATGATGGAGAAGGAAATGGCAGAAAAGAGAATGTATAAACACCTTGACTATTCTTGTAACTCCCCCTCCCTGCCAAACAAAAAAGAAAAAATATGATATTATCAGTGCAGAACTTGTACTTTTCCTAGTGTTAGGCCTTGGAACTTCAAAAAGGAAGAAAAAAATTTGCCATTTTCTTCACAGTGAACTCAGTCCTCAGATCAAGATGTGTTTTCTCTGTGTTTTTTTTTACTTTCAGTAATCAGATGTTTACCTTTACAACTGTTTGTTTGAACTGTTACTTTGGAAACTTACTTAACACATAGGCTTTCTGTAAAATTAAATTAGTTCAATTTTCCCATAGAAAATATATCTTTCTATGTATTATAGGTATGCACTCAATATTATATTTATTGAAACTATATTTTGTTGAATATATTACTGCTCATAGACAAATAATCTTGTAAAGAACCAAATTTAGATCATTAAAATTTGACAAATATCTCATGCACTAAATTTACAATCCTTCCTGTATATTTGTGTTAAATATTAGTATTTTTATTTGCTGAGAGCCTTGCAGGCTTAATAAAATGAGTTAATAGAAAGAAACACTATTTCCACTACGTGAAATAAAATGATGACTAATGGGAAATTGTCAAACTCCTTTGCCTCAGTTTCCCTAAGAAAGGTTTTAATGACATAGAATGAGTTTAATCTCATCGTTTGAAAAATACTTTGAAGTATCTTTCTTGGTTGATTCTGTAAGAAGAGCAGCTTGGTGTAAATTTTGGACAGGTGTGTCATTTGCACAACCACATGGATAATTATTTTTTGAGCAGACTAATCTGCAGCTTTGTTTGTTCATGCAATATTGTGCTCAGTCTAACTTGGCGTTGCTGCTGCCTGACTCACTGGTCTCTGTTAGAGTTTTTGAAGATATGATGGAGAAGGAAATGGCAGAAAAGAGAATGTATAAACACCTTGACTATTCTTGTAACTCCCCCTCCCTGCCAAACAAAAAAGAAAAAATATGATATTATCAGTGCAGAACTTGTACTTTTCCTAGTGTTAGGCCTTGGAACTTCAAAAAGGAAGAAAAAAATTTGCCATTTTCTTCACAGTGAACTCAGTCCTCAGATCAAGATGTGTTTTCTCTGTTTTTTTTTACTTTCAGTAATCAGATGTTTACCTTTACAACTGTTTGTTTGAACTGTTACTTTGGAAACTTACTTAACACATAGGCTTTCTGTAAAATTAAATTAGTTCAATTTTCCCATAGAAAATATATCTTTCTATGTATTATAGGTATGCACTCAATATTATATTTATTGAAACTATATTTTGTTGAATATATTACTGCTCATAGACAAATAATCTTGTAAAGAACCAAATTTAGATCATTAAAATTTGACAAATATCTCATGCACTAAATTTACAATCCTTCCTGTATATTTGTGTTAAATATTAGTATTTTTATTTGCTGAGAGCCTTGCAGGCTTGAGAATTTATCAACAGAGTGAGGATAGACATGTCTAAAAAGTTTCAGTCTGAAGTAAAAATTAAAGAAAACTGAAAGCTCCAGAAAAGACCAACTGTTTCAAAAGGTATGACTCCAGTTGTTGACACCACAAAGAAATGATGGAAACATTTGAAACAGCAGTGTACGTCTAGAATTTTTCATGGATAGGGTGATAATTAAATATTGTCTCAGAGAAAGACAGGGCAAGGGATGGCTCAATAAAATTGTGATAAAAACTGTGAGGACAAGGATACATTAAGGACTTTATAGGGAACTAAGATTATATAGAAGACTATATAGAAGAGACTATTTCATTTCACTTTCCCTGTAGCACACATGAAGTGTAAACTCAAATGAATATTAAATAATGGAATTTCCTACTTGTGTAGTAACCAGAAATATAACATATAACACCATAAAAAGTAGAATCATTGAAGTCTGGTGGCTTGTATTTGCACTGTATTGGTAGCTGGTATAGCACAAGATCCACTCAATGCTTATTCTATGCTTCCACCAAAATTCCAGGTGATGTTTCCCCGTTTAAACTCTGTACTATTTCATCAAAATTGAGCTATGTCACAAAGCAAATTTTTTTCTGTTTTGACTATAATTTCTGTGAAATAAATATGTGAAGGACCTCTGTCTCTGTCAAAGTAGTCCATGTGGCCAGTAGGCAAACTCTGTCATATAGAGGTGAGAGCTGATGGACAGATAAAGAAAAGGGAGCAAACTATGATTTCATTTCCTTCAGAGAACAGACCATAAATGACAAAAGATTTTATAAACACTATCTCAACTTGCCTGAGCCTAAAGAAAGGTTCAGATCAAAATCTAGGCTCATGGCTGGATTCTATTTATTTTGAATTACTCCACTCATTTTCAATATTGTTTTGAAGCAAAAATTGCTATGAGAAACCCCATGTAGTAATTCCCATGGCTAAGCTTCCCAGGGGTTAAACTTTCACAATCTTAAGCAAAACATTTAAATGTTCAGTACTGCTGTCAGCACAATACATCAATTAAAGTTCCAAGTGGTGTCAGTTGCACTTGTTTATTTCATATATTATATTTATCTTTTCCTGGATTTCAAGTACCTTCTGATCAGCTTTCTTATCCTTTGAAAACATCTGTACATAATTGTTTCAAATGAACAGAAACTTACTGCAATATCTATTCAGTTGTCAGACAATCAAGGTCGTACAAGGTGCAAAAATTCTTATCTATATGAGAACAGGCTGAAATCACCCCTTACATAACCCCAGTGACTCCAGTTACAACTTTGTTTTCAGTGGGGAAAATACTTGGAACTTGTAGTGGATTTTTTAATGTCATCTTTTCCAAGACCCTTGGCTATTGTGCAGACAGGAATGCACAATTTAGATGAGACCACAGGAGAGCTGTGATTCCTTAGTTTTGAGGTTTATGCATTTTTTCAGAGGGCTTGGTACTTCCTTATGGTCTAAGGACTGAATCCAGTAGTATCTATCAGTTGTGCTGTAAATTGATAATCAGTTCTGGGATCACAAATCAGAAGCAGAGACTTGACCCTTCCCTTCCCTTGCCTTCTCCCTCTCCTCCCCCAAAGGCTTGCAAAATAATTCAGAGTCCTGCTCAAATCTATAGGATATACCATGCCATGCATAGTATAAACATTGTAACATTTGATGGCTTTTAACTTATTCACAGCATTTAGCTCGCAAATGGATTTTAGCATCTAAAGTCATTTGCTATGTTCTAAAATTGTACTTGAAGCAAATATTTCTGTATTCTCTCCATTTTATGAATA
Source organism: Emberiza elegans (assembly GCA_024865655.1). Classification (NCBI taxonomy): domain Eukaryota; kingdom Metazoa; phylum Chordata; class Aves; order Passeriformes; family Fringillidae; genus Emberiza; species Emberiza elegans. Next base: position 45,676,718 of record JALJVW010000139.1, read on the forward strand.
TAAACAGAATTATAAAACAATAAAGATCTCATGCTGGGACATCATGCCCTAGTATGTTATAAAGTGTTTATAAAGAGTATTTGTTATTAATTATATTAAATGAATTATATGAATTTTTTAAAAAGCAAAATGAATTATATGTTATAAAGAGTATTTGTTATTATTCATGGAAGTCTGGAACGTGTATTGTAGGTGCATGAAACCCACATGTAAATTAGAGAAATTTTACAAAAGACAGGACCAGGAAACTTTGTGTTGGACCACTGCCTGTTTTATAAGTGCTGTGTAGTCAATAACATCTCATTAAGAGCTATTTCAGAGAACTAAGAGGATAAATGAGTTTGCCTCATTTTTCTTTCCACCTGTCCAAATAAATGTAAGAGTTGCTTATAAGCCCAGCTACTAAGAGCACAAAAAGAGAAGAAAGGTTATAGAGACAGCACCCATCTGTACTTTCTACTTTCACTGTGTCATAGCTTTGAAGCAAGACAAGTCAGTGCATTTGCAGAGCTAAGGACTGGTTATCCACATCTCTGCTCTGGATCCACTGGTGATTTTTCTGAGAATAATTTCTACATGTGCTGAGAAGAGATGGGAAAGCCATCCAATCTGGGGAAACAAAAATTCACCCTCTAGCGAAAGGCCGCTGGATAGGGTTGATCAGGGCATTGTATGGTCAACATGTGAAAGTCTGTCTCCTCTGAAAGGCTGAGAGTGCTGGGGGATGATTACAACAGCTCCATTCCTTCAGGACTCTTCAACTCCGCACAAGCAGCACAGAGTTATTGCAAGAATGAAGGCATATCTCCCTTTGGCACACCAGCGATTAAACCCGAGCCCGTGTAAAGAGTAATAGAACAGGCAGTATGTTCTTATCTAAATAGTCAAAATGCAAAGTCAAACCCGTGTGCTGAGGTTCGGTGTTTATAATGCTAAGGTCTTTGCAGCTTTGTGCTCAAAGCAGAGTGTTCTCTCATTTGCAGATTCCTCTGTGAGCACTCAGAGCAGGGAGCTTTGCAGGCACAAGGGATTACACACCTTGCACAGTCCAGCCTCACAGTGTTTTTCAGCCTGGGCTGGCTGTTGAGTGGAAGGAGAGAGAGGGGGATGACCCTGCCAGGCTACAGATGGGTTAAATAACTGCTGGAAATCGTGGGACTGTACAAGCAAACACAACAGAACACTCCTGACTGCAGCCCCTCTGTAACATCCAGCTGTGAGGATCAAGCAGCCCTTGCTCACTGCCACCTGCAACATCAGGGAAAGGGAATATGGCAAAGCCCTCAGATGAATAAGGGACAGATAGGAATGAAGGGGACTGTGAAAATGAAGCCTCCTTAGGTAAATGAATTTCATCCTCAGAATAGGAGGCTTAACAAGTCAAGCTAGGAAATTAGAGTAATTACCCCTGAATGTTTAATTACATAAATGCATCTGCAAATACATGCCAGACCTGAGCTTTCCAGCCTGTAGTAAATGCATGAATGTGCCGATCTGTGCATCAAATAAATCACAGCATTTAGGAATACAAACTGACAGAACTGCATCTGTTGAGCTAGAGGAGGAGGGAAGACATGTAGGAAAATGCCTGCAAGCACCAGCATTGCCCCAGTGGAAATGGACCTTGGCAGCTAGGGAGGTCAATGGGAGTAGAGGGGACATGGACAAAAGCTTGCCCAACTGATCCCAATTGAAATTGCAAGATTTTTATTCCCTGCCCGAAAGCAAATGAAATTTCCATTCGGGTAGGGAAATGAAATCTTGCAAAACAGAAAACAAAGACTTACAAACACTCTGGAAAGGAGATAAGATCCAATGAAATGCAACTGAAAAATCCCAAAAAACACAGAAAATTAGGACATTTAGTAAATATAAGAAAATGATCTGGGAGGAAATGAGGTGCAGCAATTGCAAGAACATAGACCAAAGTTTACCTGTTGATCCCCACTGAAAGAGCAAGATTTCATTTCCCTTTCCGAAAGGAAATTTCCTTGTCCCTGCATTTGATGGCATCCCATGCCTTTTGATGTCTTTAAATTTGGAAAAGAGTTTTTTTTTTAAGTATCCATGCCACAACCCTGATATCTTCCGCTCAAAGTTGTGTCTTTCTCCTTGATTGTTTTCACCTCTTTTTGCAACATCTGAGATGTTAGTTTTGGAGTGTTTTGGTCCTTTGCACTGCAGCTCATTTCCTCACAGACCATTTTTTGAAGATACTAAATCTCCCGATTTTTTGGGATTTTTTTGGATTTTTTGGGTTTTTTTCAATTGCATTTCATTTGATCCTATCTCCTTTCCAGAGTGCTTGTAAGCTTTTCTTTTCGGGCTCACAAGGTTCTGTTTCCCTTCCCAAAAGGAAACAGAATCTTGCTATTTCAATGGGGACCAATAGGGGAATCTTTGGTGCATGTGCTTGCACTCGATGGCATGTGGCCTGCCTTTTGATGTCTTTGACTTTGGGTAAGATTATTTTCCTTTTTTAATTTTTTTTATTTTTAGGTATCCATGTCATGTCCCTGATGTCTTCGCCTCAATGTTGTGTCTTCCTACTTGATTCTTTTCCCCTGCTTTTGCAACATCTGAGATGTTAGTTTTAGCATGTTTTGGTCCTTTGTGCTGCACCTCATTTTTTCCCAGACCACTTTCTTGTAGTCACTAAAACTCCCAATTTTCTGGGTTTTTTGGGGTTTTTTTCAAATGCATTTCATTTGATCATATCTCTTTTCCAAAGTGTTTGTATGTCTTTCTTTTCAGGGTCACAAGATTTCGTTTCCTTTCCTGAAAGGAAATGCTATTTCAATGGGGATGAATTTTACAAAATGGCATCAAAAACAGCAGCAAAATCTGTTTTTTAAGATCTTTCCTACTTTTCTTCTGAATTATTGGTTTCATCTAGCCAATTTTTAAGACATTAATTCTCTCTGTTTTTCTTTTAAAAATTAAATATCCATTTAGTAGTTGGTATTTTAATAAGTAGCATTGAGGTAGTTGTAGAAGATAATATAATCACATCTTACTCTTCTTTTTGATTAGAAATGAAATCCTTACATCTTTCATTCCCAACAAATTTTTACAACTCTCAGAGAAGCTGCTTCCTACACTTTAGCAAATCTTTAAATTCAGTCCAAAATAAGTCAAGATATCTGTGAAGGTCACCCATAAAATCAGAATTGTGATGAAAATCAATAGTTAGGATTCAGCTGTCCAGATGGGAGTTCCATTACAGAAGAATTACTTTGTTTGAGTCATAATTACTATGAAAACTCCAAATGAATTGGCAACTTGAGAAAATGGGTATTCCTGTCCTATGCCTTGCCTAAACTCCTCATCTTGGTATGCATGAGATCAAGGTAAAACACACTGAAAAGTTTATCTCTCTCTTCTAGGCAGTTTTGTCACTGCAGCTTCTTTACTTTACACATTTTTCATCCTTCAGACATCTTCAGATACTCAATCTCATTTAAGGCCTTCTGCTCTTCCAAAGGAAGAAACATCTCTAAGTCCAGCATGCATTAAATCCCAGCCCCTTGACTTGAATTCATACAGAACTTAAAGACTCATTAGACCTGCCAGAAATAGATTTTGAGACATTGAGAAAAGGGATAAAGGGAGAAGTTATAAAAAGAAGTGTTGATCTTGGTTAAATTTTTATGCATTCAGTATTCATCACAATCCAGTATAGTAAAATATGTGACTATGATCTGTTTCTTAGGTTAGAGTACTTTGCATGAGAATTTAGTGATCTAACTGGAAAACTGCACAGGATAAAAAACTTGTAAAAACTTCAAACTTGCCTGAATAATTCTGTGATATTTATTATTTCACAACAAACGTCTTAGCTCTGCATGACTTTCTGATACAGGATAGCAGCACAATGAAAGGGTAAAACAGCTTTTAGAATTAGGCAGCAATGGCTGCAATACCCGCAGCTCTTCCATTGTCATAAGGCAAGTTCCATCATTTAAAGGAGCTCAAAACCTAACTTTGGTCTATTTTAAATTTAGTTGCTCTGCCCTTACTGCATAGACAGCTGGTAGCAGATATTTGTGTGTAGAAATGGGAGCCTTTCTTTTATTTTAGATCTGAGAAGAATTACTAAGAAAGTTATTTTGCTGAAGAGAGGAGAACTATGTGGGTGTTTGCACATTCATCAGAAAAAGAGAAGATGAGATGAAAGACATGTGAATTTATGTGAAAGCTTGTGCAGGGGAAATGTCTAAAATGAAGCTGTGAGGTAGTTAAATCTCTTACTAAATTTACCAAAGATTAAAAAGAAATAATTATGGTTGAACTGAATAACTGAATGCAAGAGAAATAAGTCACAACTTCACATTAATATTGTAGTCTGGTTTTCACCAGACCCCATGTACTTTTTGCATGTAAGCAGAGTTTCATCTTGTCATGGTTGTCCAATTATGTACACTGAAAATAAATCAAAAAGAACAAAACCAGGTAAAAAAACCATTTATAAACAATTCTGGTGTATGTGCCCATTAAATAAGCATGTGCGTGGTTTCCCTGAAAGAGTTTTTTTCCCAGAGTAACCTAAGAAAACAACCATTCTGTTAAGCAGTATCTTAAATTAGTTAGGGAAACATATGGTGTGCCCTCCTATAGAGGCTATATTTGACTATAGTTTTCTGATCTAGGTTTTGGCATGAAATATATGCCCAAGGACATACAAGGTCTTTACATGAAATACAACTTGTAATATGCTATCAATAATGATTTACAGCTGTGAATGTTTAGATATTAGGTTTATCAGGGTAGGGTTTTTTTTATAATTTGGAGAAATGTTTCTCTTATGTAAAACTCAAAGTAGAATAACATCTGTTTTGGGGGAAGGACACATTTTTCTGAGTCAGTGTTGGTGGGAGATGAAGTACATAGGTGAGGTAAGTGAAGTGGAGAGAACCCAAGGCGTTCTAAAAAATATTCACACTTCATTTATTATGCTCTTTCATGTGAGCATATTTACTTGACTTTTCTTACAGCTGTAAGTTGGTTGAAATGGCTTTTTCTAACACAACTGCTGCATTTGGGGAGCATAGGTGCAGGCACTTAAATAGAGATGCTCATTAATACTTCATTTCTTACAAAAAACCAATACTATAGTTCCAGTTTACAATATTATATTGTACAGCTATTTCTTTCTTTAAAGGAAATTCAATGCCTGTACATATTTTTTGCTATGCTACAGCAATTAAATATCATAAGTGAGTTACTTTTTTTTTAAATTTTTTCCTAGTTGACATGGTGGTAATCAGTCAAAGGTTAGACTCAATCATCTCAGAGGTCATTTCCAGCCTGGATGACTCTTTGATTCTGTGATATGCAACTTGCTCCCCCCATTCTTTATGAAGGCATGAGGCATCAACATAATTTTCTGCTCAGTTTCCAATCAGCCAGAGTGAGAACATAACTCCTGCTGATTTCTATGAACTGGAGCATGTGCCAGAGTCAGTATTGCTTGCTTCTATGCTGATTTGTCAGTGTCTCACAGTGCAGGTTAATTAAAACCTCCACATTTTCAATACATCTATCAGAAAAGGGTATGGCTAAATGTGCACATTCCACAATGGGGTTCAGCGTTTTGTACATTAACATTAATCTTAACAAAACCTTTACAGTGGCATTATGGCAGATGCTAAAGTGGACTATTAGGTGCTCCGGGATTTATTGTGCAACAACTTTGCATCATGGTAGAGACTGCACCTGCAGCCAAAACATTATTTTAGCAGTGCTTTAAAAGCAGCCATGGCAAAAGCATTTGAGAAATTGGAGAAAGAGGAAACAAGAGCTCTAGATTTGATTTGGAAGTACTAACCTGACATTTTCATGACTGTCTTATCATGACAAGGAGCAAAACTTGTCTTTTCTCCAGAGAACAAAGTCTCAACTACTTGGAACAGTCAAGTATTCTGAGCTAAAAATCAGCTTTAACTATAACGTGATAATATCTGCTTACATGAACATTAAGATGCTCCTGTTTAATGCTTCAGTGCTATCTTAGTGTGTCAATGCTTATGTACCATGCAAAAATAATTTCCAGCTAAAATTAAAAGGGAATTTTATATCTTCTGCTGTTTGGATGGTGCATAAGCATATAATTATACACACATACATGCCTCCACATCTATACTAAATATTTTTTGCCAGTTTTCTTTAAATTTGTGTGAAGTTTGCTATAGTTTACTTTGAGATAACAGTCTGCTGAGAGATCTCATACACTGAAATTGCTATTTGGGTTATATGCTTTGCAGTTCTGTAATGCAATAATGCATTAAATCTCTTCAGCATTCCACCTTGGGGCTTAATCCAGTTGAATTGCATGCAGAGTACTAATTGACATTGTCTGGTTTCATGACCCTGGTCAAATGTTTTACGATAATTACAGCAAACAACAGAAACTTGCTGAATAAGCATAGTCTGTGTTGGCATCACAAAGACTTGCTGCTGCTTTTAGAGACTTCTAAGACAATAGTGACAGATATTTTTGTTCTGTAACTGTTTTTCCCTTGCAGCTGACCATCTTCCGGTGGTGTTAAAGCACTTTGTCCCTGCTTGATTTTGTTTTCTTTGGCATACCATAACTAATGATGTTTCTATGCTCATTTAGCATATACAAATGAAAATGCGTGTCTGAAAGTTGTTTGTAGTGACTGCTACTATGCAGATAATTTCTGCACAAAATTGATATGTTTAATGTACATCCATGGCAGTCAGATCAGAGTTGCTTAGCAGCAGGCACTGAACAGAATTCTTTCACAAGGTAGTTTCTTAAACAATAGCTTTAAGTATTGTGGTTTACACAGAATAAGTTTAAAGTTTGAAAAAGACAGTTTGAAGTAATTTAATCAGGTTTTGGCAGAAGGAGTAGATGCCTTTTTCAACTATCTCAAATTAATGCCAGGGCATTTTCTTTAGGTTTAAGAGCAGAAATCCAACTGTGATGAGTTCTTCATTAACTTTGTGAGACTTTTCTCAGCAGGTAACAAGGACCATGAAACAGATCCATGTTTAGCTTGAAAATGTACTGAACTGTGTTTTATAGCTGGCTTCTCAAACTTTGCTTTGAGTTCTTTTAGTATTTTGACTTTAAAGTTAGTAGCAAATATAATTCAAAGCTGCTCAAAAATGAGAATCTAAGTGTTTGTAGAGTTCTACTTTATTAGGCATTTAATCAATTATTAATTATCCAACTAATTATACTAATTATATATTTATTCTGATAATAATAATAATAAATATTAAAGAGCATTTCAGAAGGAAAGTCTGCTCTACATCAGGAGTCTTTAGTCTTGTAAAAATATCCTGGTTTACAATTGTCTTTTCTGTCCATAATGAAATTAAGCATATGCACGATAGAGGATTTAAGAATTGCTGTTGTCAGTTAGTTTATTTTGACTATACTGCTACTAATAATATATAGAATATAGAATGTACATTTTATATATGCTTGCTTGTTTTCATATAAGTTGTCCATTGAACTAATGAAGTTCTGCAACACTATAGCGTTGCAGTTCTTATAAGGTGTGTCCAACCTACCTTGTAATGTGCTTGGACATAAGTTGTACTATAATAAATGAATGTTTACTTAGATTACCATTTCAAATTACTGTTGAAAATCAGTGCTCTCTCTGGCCTTGGGCAGGTACGGTGCTGGCAACCTTTCTCTGCCCCCTGAAACTTGCTATTGTGGAGCGTATGCAGCAGAAACAGCAGTTAGATCCTGATCCAGCTCTGAAGCATTGAAACATATTGGCAGCTGTTTTCCTGCTTATTTTATGCAGTGTTTAACTCTTCCTTTGCAGGAATTTAGAAGTCTGAAGAGACTGGAACACAACTAACCAGTTCTACTAGACAGGTTTCACTAGACAAACTCATGCCAGTGCAATGCTGTATTTCCCATCAAGACTTTGTATCAAGTACACTCTAAGAGAAAAAATTGCATAATGGACAAGTAAAATTGCATAATTATCTAAGTTTCCGGACTAAAACAGCTGCCCTAAAAGAAGAATTTCTCCTCTCAGACATTTAACTCATAAGCATTATTACAAAGGATGAAATAACTTTCTCTCCATAGTAAAGCTCCAGTCACTTGCAGAATATCTCCTCATCATGGCATAATAAATTAGAAAATGTTTCTGGGAACTGATACTTCTATGGAAATCACTGATAGATACATACTATGGAACACTACACAAATAGTTAATCTAATTACAATAGCAGTTAGATAAGAGGGAAAAATAACCAAGTTTTACTGTAATTGGGAGGAGTACAGAAAAGGTAGGTAGCAGATGAAAGGCAGCTATACTCTTCTGTCTCAGTCTGCTTCCTTCAGTCTCCCATCCTTCCCTCAATGCATATCACTTCTGGGCTGTTTTTCCATTAACTTCAGTAACATTTACAGAAGTTAAGCCAATATTATTGGCTTAACACATATATGCCCCAATATGCACACATTCATAGATAAAGAATTTTTGTCTTCTGTTAGATAATTAAACTTAGGCAAAGACACCACATCTGAGGTAGTGCACACACTTTGTTGAAGTCTACAGATGAGATAAGAGGTACTGGCCTAGGGGAACCCAATCAGAATTATTTAGGCACTAATTTATGTTGATATGGGTGGAAATTAGGGAGTAAAACTGGCTTTATAGGGGCATGAAATTTGTTATAGAAGAGAAGAAAAATAAAAATTCAGACCCTTCTTCTCCAAATCAAATATGTTACATGCACATTCATCATAATGCTTGCATATGTCTCTACAAGTAATTTTCTTGGCACTCCACAGCTTCTCCACTCTATAGTCACACAGCTCTTTTTCTTTAAAATCAGGCTTTTATCTGCCTGTAATACTTGCATTGTCCAATTGTCCTATGTGAACTTCAACACTATGATTGGTTGCTGTCTTTTTCTTCACTGCCTCATATTTCCCTTTCCTAAGGAAACAATTCCACTTGAGGGAACAAAAGTTACAGGATCACTGATGTCTATCAACAGCAACAAGGTTAGGTTAACTCATCTCCTTAATAGTGCTAATGGAGCAAAGATGTGAATGTCCTGGATTATGTCACCCAGTGAGAATCTTCAAGAACAGAGCAGAGAGGGGTTGTAGATGGCGTTATTGCTTCTTTTCTAGGTTTTAGACCTGCACAACATCTAGCCTTATTAAGAGCTGAGATGGGATTTTGGGAGGGGCTTCTGTTGGGGTATATTCTTTGCTTGCTTTTGGTTTTGGTTTTTTTTTTGGTTTTTTTTGTTTCTTTTTTAACAGAAATCTTAGACAAACCATACAGTAGACATCTAAGTATTTTTGAACTGCTCAAATGGAGCCAACTATTTTTCTATGTGGATCTTACCTAAGAACTGGGGTTTTAGAGGGTATAACTGTTTTGCATATCTTATGTTTACAGGGTTACAGATACTGTTTGCAAGATGATACATGGCAAGATTACCCTTATTTGCCCTAGGTCCTTGCCATAGATGATTTATAAACTGAACCCAAGCATACTCAGTCATGAGACAAAATTTGACATAAGGAGGAAAAGTACAAACAAGATTTACCATATCTTGCTGGTTCCCATAGATGACAAGCTGACCCCTGTGACTTTGAAGTGTTAAGTTAGCTAAGCAGCTGTTATCTATTCTTTGTTCTTGACTCCAGGATTTTTATTTTAAATCCAGTTTCACACCTCATCTTTCTGCCATTGACCCATTAACAAGATAACTTTGGTCGGGGTAGTGCACTACTGTCAATGCACCTCTATCATTCAAGAAAAAAGCAGGAGCAACAGACACACAGTGTGTCAACAGATTTGGAATTGCTTTTGCCTTCTAAGAATAAACCTATCCTGTTTTTCATCTGAGGCACTCAAATGCTGATCAGCTCATGGCTTATGTTTCAGTCAGCAAATGTAACTTAGAGCAAGTTGCACTTCAGTATTCATTTGGAAAACACAATTCAATAATAATACAATTAAGACAGCCACAGACATATTTCATTTTCCCTCTTTGCTGGAAAAAAATGCAGCATGTTTCCTATTCCTTCAACAGTACAGTTTGTATCTTATAACAGGTATAGGTTTCCTTACAATCTTCCACAATCTCTCAAAGGGAAAGTAATCCTCCTAAAACAAAGGAAGGAATGTTTTCTGGTTTCTTTGTTGTTTTGGTTTTTTTGTTGTTTGTTTGTTTAATATTGTTTGTTTATTAGTGTAATTCAAAATAGAAATGCTCCCATGTAATAAAAGAAGTATGACAAATACCATTTGCAGGTTACTTCAGTACAGTTCAATTTAATACAGAAAGGTACATTTCAAAGTGGAGTTAAAATACACGTGGTGGTAGAGCAGGTTGTTCTTCAAGTGAAGGCAAACCAGGAATTAATAACATCAACATCACAGCAGCAGAGGCATGAATACTAGGGCTGCAGCCCTACCATACACGAACAAGATGAGGAGGACAGGCCCAGTGACAGCAGAAAGGAGCAGTCAGTCCACAAGCACCAGGCCAGCCACACTCACCAGGCAGCACGGCAAACCAGAGCACAGCTCCAACACAGCTCAGGCACAGGAAAAACCCTGAACCTAAGTGCAGCTTTTGGGTCAAGAGACAAATTGTGTGTGCATGGGGACCCAAGATGGGGCTAGACAGGGCAGTTAGGGCCTGCTTGCATATGAAAGACCCTGAAAATACATGAATAAGAGATGTAAGCAGTTAGGAAATACGTTTAAAGGAACGTTGTACAGTTGACTCTGCTCCACCCTTTTTGAGTGGAAGAATGTAAAGGAAAGCAGATATAGGTTTATGCAGCTGTAATCTATTAGATAAACAGGCAATCCACATACATATTTACTATGAAGGAGGTTGTATGGTTTTCAGTAAACAGAATTCACAATGCCATATACATCAAAGAATTTTACAGAACACCAGCAACACAAACTTAGTATGTTACATCTGTGTTTAGAAATACACCTTTTAAATTAAATCATTGCCGAAATACAGATATATTCAAATTCAATTTCTTGAATGTCAAAATTGAGACTCATATGTCCACAGAGAATATATATTTGCCAAATATTGATCTACCAATATTCCTTGCATACATCTATTCATCCCATAAAACACTTGTCTACTAAAGAAACAAATACCCAAAGGCCAAACAAATCAATACATTTTGTGCAATAAAAACTAAAATGTGTATGTATGGACATACAACTCAGTAAATTTATTGTACAAAACTCCTTTTTCCTTTTTTTAATACCATATGCAGCAATGTATTTGCAAGATTTATATTAATTATTATGGGGGTTTTGTGGATGTAGTTTGCAAACCTTGCTAAATCAGCAAGGTATCCTTCATACTTAGCAACTACCAGCTCAAGTCTGGCCAATGTTATCATGCAGTGGTCAAAATATCTATTAATTTTCATGAGAATTTGATAGTGGACCTATGCAGGAGTCTTAGATTCACTATGTTGCTCTAGCTCTTTAAACTTTGATGGCTTACCTTAACAATCTGCTCTCATTTTCTTATTGGTAGCACTTTCATCCTCCAAAAAGTCCTTGGGTGCTTGGTACATAACAAAATGGTACCCTGACATCAGGGTGTAGCTATTGGGTCAAGTTATTAGTGAGTTTAATATTTCATTAAATCTGAGTGCATCCTCCCACTCTAAGAAAACAAAGCAACCCAAACTGCACAACCAATATAACCTGGCCTCTAATTGTCAATTCACTTGACTGGCTTTGGAAAAGCCAAGGATCAAGCATGTGGTGCCAAACAAATATGTGACAAGCAAATGAAATAATCCATCCACATGAAGAACAGTGATTATTGCCTGATACTGCATATAGGATACTTTCCTGCTCAACCTCTATGGCTGAGTTTGTTTAGTTGTCAGTTCAAAATTTTCACTCAGGTAAATTCATTAATTATAACTTATAAAGAACATCTGTGATATGAAACCTTCATTTTTCCCCCATTCTAGCAGAGATGTGCATTTTTAGAGAAAAAAAATGCAAAGATTACCATAAGTTTGGAAATTATACATTGTATTGTACAATTACGTATTTCAATTTTATGTTTTGTTTAATTCTGTTTGTTGTTTACTGCTGAGATCTTTGTTTCATCAATGCTAACTTGAGTGCAGTAAGGCTGGTTTTGCTGCTGCTGTAACAAGGCTTCGTAATTCCTCCTCACAAGATAAGCTCAGCTTTGACAGGTGTATTTGGTACTCCCTGGTGGTTGTCAGACTAATAAATTCTTCAGCTTTCAGATGCTACCTTCCCTTTGGTCTGTTTACAGAACTAGTCAACCATAAAAAGTGACATTAACCTTTATTTTAATTTCCCCTTGATGATACTTCATGAGGCTTTCAGGAATTTACTGAAAAGACCTGGAATTAGTGTAACACTGCTCTGAGCTTATTTAGTGTTGGCAACAGGATGACAGATGTGGTCAGTCACTGGTAACAAGAAGCAAAGTTGAATGGAATTAATTCTAGTGCAAATTTCACAATGCAAATCTACTTAAATGAAATTTGATGTCTTATTTTAATGTTTGACTTTAATTGTGTACACGTAGTTAGAGTAATTTCATTGCTGGACAGCTATCCTTGAAGTCGTTCTGGAGAGGCAGGCATAGCACCAGAAATGTTATCCATAAGTATTAGTTCACTCCTTGCACATTATAGCTGTTTTAGAATAAAGACATACTGTGGCTTTTTTATGTATCATTATGGGTCTGAAAGCTGAAAGCTCTGAAATCCTTTAGTTAAGTCAGCCTTCACTGTACCCTGACAGTTGATAAATACATATTTCAGACCTTTACTGTTTTTCAATAGACAGATACCTGACAACAGAAATAACTGAATTTTTAATAAAAATAATCTTATGGTAAACACTGAGACTGCTGATCTGTGTAGAGAGAACCTTACAAGACAAAGGTCTGTCACCTGAAATTATTCTGCATTTCACTATTCTACCTTACTATCTCCCTTCCACTTACTTGGAGTGTTATATTTTCTGTAGTTGTCAAAGTTTTGGAGCCCTGGACCTGACACTTGCACAATGCAATAAAAACTCCATGGTTTATATTAAGATTTCTTTTAAAAATTATACAGAAATGCTAAAAGCATGGTGGTACACAGTTTGTGGGTTTGAATTTGTCACAGCAATTATGAAGTCAAATTATGTGCAAAAATATCAATGTGTGATGTTGGAAGAATGGTTTTTGTAAAATGTGAAAAAATGAAAAAATTAGTTATGAAGACAATGGTAAAAGTAGAGCTGAGATGTATGCATTTAGAAACAATGTTGGAATTAGATATAGGTACCCAAAGGTTTTCTTTGAAATCCTTTTCAATTTCTCAAGCGACAGCATATAAACAAAAAGGAATAAAACCACAAAAAAGAATAGTAGCAGTATCTAAGCCTTAACATACCAGACCTTTATTCTGAGTTTCATGCTTTAGCTCATTTTCTTCCTTTCTGCTTCTGTGTTTAGGCTGTCCAGTACTTTTTCTGTTTGGTCTACAGATTTACAGCAACCCAAGCCATGGGCCCCTGATTTTGCTCTTTCTGACACTAAGGAACCTGCCTTGAGCCTTGATCAAATGCTGCTTAAGGCTTGTATTCTTCCTGCACCTATAGTGTTACTTCTGTTCCACCTACTTCATTTCTGAATAAAGAGCAGTGGCTAGGCCTGCAAAATTCCCATAAGGGTTTCTGAATATGAAGGTGTATTTTCATATAAAATAGAGGTGAGTTCACATTGATAGATTAACAAAATCCCTCAGCAACCACCAAGAAAATGGTGGTTTCTTAATAAAAAGAAAGTGACCAAAGAGAACATAGGAAAATAATACCCCCAAATAAAACTCTCATTGAATTATAATTATTTTAAATGTCCATGTAATAAAGCAACAGAATAAAACATGATTTTACTTGATGCTGTGGTCCATTTATGTTTCTCACCTTCCAGAGAAAAATAAATGAAGGATTCTATGTCTCTTGAAGCCCTAGTTACTCAAATAACCTTTGCAAGATTAAGGACACTGATAAATGAAATTCCTAGTTCTGCCTGGATATACAATCCTACCCAGATTTAATAGGATTTCAATAAACATTTCCAAAGATGCCTAAATCCTATAATATCTAATTGTTCTTAACCTTTTTAATGAAATCTTTCTAACTTTCCAAAACTCACCTTGCCAGACATAAAGTTGTCTAGGACAATAGGAAATTAACATATCCAGATATACTTTGAACTTAGTGAGAAAAGGATCCAGTTCCTTAGCTTTTCAATTCACAGAATCACAGAATTTCTAGGTTGGAAGAGGCCTTCAAGATCATCGAGTCCAACCCATGTTCTAACACCTCAACTAGATCATGGCACCAAGTGCCACATCCAGTCTGTTTTTAAACACATCCAGGGATGGTGACTCCACCACCTCCCTGGGCAGATGATTCCAGTATTTGACCACTCTTTCTGTGAAAAACTTCCTCCTTAATTCTAGCCTGTATCTCCCTTGGCGCAGCTTGAGACTGTGTCCTCTTGTTCTGTCTGTTGTTGCCTGGAGAAAGAGACCGACCCCCACCTCACCACAGCCACCCTTCAGGGAGTTGTAGAGAGTGATAAGGTCACCTCTGAGTCTCCTTTTCTCCAGGCTGAACAACCCCAGCTCCCTCAGTCGTTCTTCACATGGCTTGTGCTCCAAGCCTCTCACCAACCTCGTCTGTCTCCTTTGGACACGCTCAAGCATCTCAACGTCCCTCCCAAACTGAGGGGCCCAGAACTGGACACAGCACTCCAGGTGTGGCCTCACCAGTGCCGAGTACAGGGGCAGAATGACCTCCCTTCTCCTGCTGGCCACACCATTCCTGATCCAGGCCAGGATGCCATTGGCCTTCTTGGCCACCTGGGCACACTGCTGGCTCATGTTCAGCCACCTGTCAACCAGCACCCCCAGGTCCCTTTCCACCTGAGCACTGTGCAGCCACACTGTGCGCAGCCTATTAATCTCTTACTCCCTTTCCTACCTTCAAATCAAAGTAAACTAGTTTGAAAATTGTTTTGTGGTATTCCTGTGTAGAATATGATTTGAGACATGAGTCACTCACAATGGCTTTATAAGTCTTAATCAGGTATTAGTAGATTAACATAATAAAAGTTACTAAGTCATTCCTTCAGAAAATTGTATCATGACCAGTCAAATTAAATGCATTTTATACCAACAGCACCTACCAAGTGAAGAATTCAGTGGGTCATGCCTGCTATAATACAGTAGCTGCTGCTCTTGAAAGGGTGGCTGTGGGAGCAGCTGAGCACCAAAATATTTGCAGTGGTGCACAGCCCCTAACTACATGGGCTGGTTTAGGCAATCTGCACGCTGATTACAGAAATACTGGCAGGTGGTTTGCCTGATTAGGCTGAGAGTAGCCTTCATAAAACTACCAGACACTGGGAACAGAAATACTTTCAAAGCTGAGATTAGCAGAGGTAACATATCTTGTGCTATTGGAGCTAAGCCTTATATTTGGAAAGTAATGTTGTGATCATCTGAAGAATTGCACTGCTGTAATGCAGTTGTTTAGAGAAAGTGACCATGTTTGTGATTAAATCACCTCTTATTCCGTGTTATTTTTTAGTAGCTGAAATCATGAGCCATCTACCAAAGTCACAGAGCTGTCTTAGATGACCATTAGGTCACCTGATGCTGCCTTCCAGCTAAATTGAATGTGTGCTTTGATCTGTTACCTGCTGATTCCAAAAGAGTTTGTTGTTTATGCATTGGGAGGTCTTGACATTTTATATTGAATTTAATGTTGATATGTTTTCTTTGAAAAAATGTGCAACTTTTGAAAACACATCCAATGGATAGTAGTAGTAATTGTTAAGGAAATAAGTTTTCTTTCACTAAGGTGAGACTTTGAGTGCTTTTGAATTAAATCTCAACACTGTGATTCATACTTTTTGAAAAGTGTAAGTGAGAAGGTTAAAAATTCCTATGAAAAGATTATTTCACTAGATTCTACAGACAATGGTGCAGACAGTTAGAAGAAATTTAATAAATGCTATGAGAATAGAAGAGAAAGAAAAAAATTAAATTCATCTATTTCAGACTATACAAAACTTTTGAGTATAGATAGCTGTGCTCTTCTTGAAGATAAACTGCATTTGCACTAATGGTATTTGCTATCTATTTTTTAATTTCAAAAAACTAATTAATTAACAAAAGATATTAGGTCTGAAAGGTCTAAATAGGCTAGATGTAGTTTATAAAGACTTTCATAAAATCTGGGTCAACTTTGAGTTAAATACTTGCTTAGAGGAGGCTGTTACATATGCTTGTTTCCCTTGAAATGAAGACTGTGCTTCCACAATAAACATTTCACATTTCCTCTTTTTTGTTTTGTTTTGTTATTGTTTTATTGTTTATTATTGCTTTAATATAGTATTCTTAGGCTGAGTAGTTGGGACATTTAATTAGTCCAAAATATGTAGTATTACAAGACTACTAAACCAGGCAATCAAGAACTAAACAAAATTAAGTAATTTGACATTGTGTAAGTAGTTAATCCTTTGTCAGAGTATGTGTGTGAGCAAGATCCAGTAGTTATTAACATACTTCTGGTTTTGCTGTCCAACCCCTAACATATCTCTTTCCTTGTAGCTTAGTTTATTTTTTTCTATTTTAATGATGAAGTTTGACACAATAGAAAGTGTTCAAATCTTCCTAAATTTCCTAAAAACTGTAACAGCTCACCACTTTAATTTTTTGTGTGCCAAGTTTCTGCAAGCCAAGATGAATAAGAATACATGATCCTTGGCAGTAGACAGAAAGGTTTGAGGTTTCTGTGAAGCTCTCTGAATGAGAGGTCAAACTGTGTAACAATAAATTGTAGAATCATGTTAAATCAACCTGAGCATTTGGATTGCATCAATGTGACCATGAACAGAATTTATGGATGAAATTTTCAAGGCTCTGTGTTACATATTATGTGGTTTCATCCTTCAAGTTTAGTTTATATAGCATGAAGGTAAAGCTAGAGGTGAAAAGAGAATAGCTGCGTGTTCTCTTCTAGCATGTAAAGTGAGAAGCATCAAAAACAAGCTTAAAACAAAGGAAGTGGAGTAACTTATCAATTTGGCATTCTACTAAAAGGTAGAAAAAAAGTTAATAAAAGACTGACAAACTCAGAAGAAAAATCTCATGTAGCAGTTTTTAAATACAGTGGTATGATTTCAGTTATAGGACAGAATAGTGGGAAATAAATATGAGAAGAACAGTAAATCCTCTACTGTAAATATTCACAAATTGTCACAGTGCTCAATATCATGGATTTTTGGTATGGTCACATTTGCTATGTGCAGGACAAGCCCAAGTATGTATTTTAAAATACATTATTCTTTTTTATAAGTAAAAGACCAGTATCTGAAAACCATATTTATTTTGTTGTTGGTTGTCATAAATCTGAGAAATAGTACAGTAACTGGTCTAGCAGAAAGCTTGCTATTTAGACCTGTTGGTAGTAGGTGTGATTCTGTATTCTCTTTGATTATCTTTTCTGGGGAGAATACATAAAGATTAAAGAGTCAGTGTTTCATTAACTGTGAGACTTGAATAATTTTGAGATTGCATTTGTATATATGTATTGCATATCTGCTTGGTTATATGCTATGCAATGTGAATATCTATCTAAAAAAAATTCAATATTGGAAATAAAGAAAACTAGAAACATCTCATGAAAGTGCTTCCTGTTTCTACTAACAACTATCTGGTGTGGCAGGGTGGACAACACTTGCTGAATCATCTGCCCAGGGAGGTGGTGGAGTCACCATCCCTGGATGTGTTTAAAAAAGACTGGACGTGGCACTTGGTGCCATGATCTAGTTGAGGTGTTAGAACATGGGTTGGACTTGATGATCTTAAAGGTCTCTTCCAACCTAGAAATTCTGTGATTCTGTGATCTTCCTCCTGAAAGAAAAAAAGAGTAAAAACCACAGAATTCCACCCCTCCCCCACTCCAAATTATGTTTAAATTGATCTCCTGGTACAAGAGGAAAATTGCATGCTGAGGCCTGACTGGTTTAGATGAGGAGTCTGAATTAAAAAAAAATAATAAAAGAAAGAAAACATAGTGGCTTTTTTCTGGTGTTTTGTGGTTTTTTGTTTTGGTTTGTTCTTTTTTTTTTCCTGAGATCATAAGCATATGAATCCTACATATCTAACACGTAAATTCAAAATTATAAAGCATTGTCCTGTGCGCTGATTTTATTTCAGGCAAGTTTATTTATTGTTTTAACAGCTGCTTTACAAACTCTTGGGGAACCTAAGACTGTGGTTTAAACTCTGTTTTGTAAATCTGGGCTAAATATCCTGAAGCAGACAACACATGTTCTCAATATTCCGGATGTTCTTTGTTACTGTCTGCTTTATTTGTATATACAGCTCTTTGAAAAAAAATTATGACAAGTTGATCATATGAAGGTTTTGAAGGCTGACAAAGTTACTCAGCCTAAATCAATTCTGTGCACTTATATAATTAACAAATTTAATCTATTCATAAAGGAGTTCCTGTCGTGACATTTTTCCACATTACTCTATGCTAATAAAATTCCATTAAAAATTCTTGTGCTATACTTAGGCAGGTATCTTGATGATTGAACGACTGCTGTTTGGCTGTACTACAAACGTTATTTGTCATTTATATTGGACTTCAATTTAGCTATGATCTATTCTAAAGGTTTTTCTTTGTTACAACCACTTTGCTTTGATGGGTCTTAAAAAAAACAGGACAACATTTTAGAGCATCCCATTCACAGTGCAGAGTGCAGTCACAGCTGGATAGATTAAGGAGCCAATGGGGAGCTCTGGAGTACAGGTGAGTGCCATGCCAGTGAGTGGCATTCAGCTTAGCCTTCGCTGTCTTCAAATCTTTATTTTAGCTAAATGAGAATCAGGAGTTCATAAATATACAGGCTGAAAACTGATTGTGATTGGACATAAGATCTAGGCTTACTTTTTACAACATATATCTGGTGTCCTGGAAACCTATGTTGTTGTTTTCAAAAATGCCACAAAGAACTCACTAAACAGTCCATTTTATCATTTTTCTTGCACATAAGGGAAGTAAGCTCCCTCTGCTTTATCATGCATAAATACAACTAAAAGTACATTCAGAGACTTGTTGCACTATTCATATTTGTCCCTTCAACTGTAGAACTTCAGGCTTAAGTGGAGGACACAAGTGACAGATGTACAGTAGTGCAAAAGGTACCAATTACAAAATGTATCCATCAGGCAGCAGGGAAGAGACATGTTTTTAATGCCGGGTTTGTCTGCATTATTTACATATCCTAACAATGTGCAGGACAGCTGGGGGCAACAGGAAACAGAGGTTTGAGAGTGCACTGCTCACATTGCTTCCTTCAGCACATTCCACTCGGGAAGAACAATGACAGCCTTTTGGAAGATTTAGTAACTGACTTGCAAAAGAAAAATATCAAAACATGATAGTGGTATGAGAAGACAGCCCTTGAAGGGGAAAGAGCAAAAATGCCTTTTATGTATTGTCTTGCTGGACAGTGGAGGCTCAGCACTCTGGCGTGTTCATGGAGGGACCTGGTATTTCTCTTAGCAGATCAAAAGATTCAGATTGCTGCAAAATGTTTCATGTCCAGCTTGATGCAAGTTACTCCCTTGACAGGTCCAGTTGTAGTTCATGTAATGTATTCATCAATGTGGAATGAGTTCTTTTATTTAAAGGTTTAAATAAAGAAGGGGGGCTTGATCTTGTGTGGCTTTTAATAGCAGTAATTCCTTCAGCTTCAGAGGTGCCTCCTCTACTAGCTGTGCCAGTACTCAAGGCAGCAGAAACAAGTCCTTTGTCTTACGTATGGAGCAGATAGAAGATGGTTGATTAAAAACAGTGCTTTTGAATACAACTTTTCTTGTAACAAGATAGAACTAGACATTTAATTTTTTTAAATAACTGTGTATACTTAAGGAATCATTCTTTCAAAACACTTAATTTACCTGAACCTACTCTAATTATTAGCTTAGCCTGGTAATTCTGGGCTAGAAGGGGTTAACTATTTTATGGGTATTATCAGTAGATATTAAGGATAAGAAGTTATTTTTCTGGATTTAAAAATAGGACTGCTGCAATATGTAGAATTACTTAGAGTCCTGATTTATCATAAAATTAGAGTGAACTGTGAAATATAAAAATATAAATCTACCTACCTACCTCAAATTAGGAGATTTGGATTAGGCCAGCTTTCTTAAAAATGCTTCTTCCTTTGATTATGGTTGTGGTTAATGTTTAAGACTTACATTCAGGTTATGTAGCTATTTGAGCACTGACATATGTATGTGCTGTGGCATTGCTTAAAAGATTCAAACCTGAGAAGAAATTTGGAATTATCCAAACTTGTCTTAAATACTGTCAGGCTTGGTGTTGTGATCACTTCCCTGGGGAGCCTCTTCCAGTGCCCAACCACCTTCTGGGTGAAGAACCTTTCCCTGATATCTAAACTAAACCTTCACTAACACAGGCCATTCCCACGAGCCTGTCACTGGTCACCACAGAGAAGAGATCAGTGCCTGTCCATATTTTCTATAATAGTTACAGAGAGGGAAGCATGTAAAAGATAAATGGACAAAGTATTAAAATTTGCAACATAGAATATCTTTAGTTGCAATTTAAATTTTATTTTTTTAGTAATTGTGCCAGTAATTTTGACTTACACATCTTCAGCAGAGTTGCAGTGATCACATCTTTTTTTTTCTCTTGCAGTGTTCAAATAAAAACCTGAAATCTTAAGGCTGACTTAAGGAAGTCAAATATTATATTCTGGACCTAACTGGAAGCATATACTCTGAGTCTTAGTCTTCTTCAAGTGATTAAAAGCTTTAATTGGATTTGTTTCCTCGATGAATTAAGTCAACAAGATAAAGTAAAAAAAAAACCCCAAATGATCTTCCTCTTCTACCTTTTCCTACTTGATTCTCTCACTGTGGCTGCCTTTGTATTTTTAATTTTTATATTTTTGTAAATTAGGTAACATGTTTTTCCTGCCCCTTGTTTTTTCCTCTCTACAGACATAGCCAAACAAATTTATCAATATATAAAATGCATAACTAAAAAATCACATACTTTGTCTGTATTTTATTCATTAGATTTTCATGTAAACATGTAATATATTGTTTTTCTAAATACAAAATGATTTAAATACAACATAATGCTGTGCATAAAACATTTTTAGGAATCTTATTTCTAACAAAGATTCTGTATAAATCTATATTATCAACTACAGAAATATAATCAGACCTGACCTTGTTAAATCAAGTGGGAAGCTGTTTTCAGAGATCTAAATCCTTTATTAATCATCAGATTTTATTTATAATAATGGAGCCCTGGTCTGAATTTTTCACTTGAGCTTTGCTATAATATACTGATGTAGACAGAGATGTGATGTCTACAGTTAAAATGGATAGACCACACAAGATGTCTTTGGGAGATATTTTTGCATGTTAAATAGGCCAGCTGTTCCACAGTCCATAAAAAAGGGAGAATATGGATCTGATACATCAGTGAAAATAGGATTCTGAAAAATATTTATGAAATTAGAAAGCAATAGGTGAACCAGATCATATGAGTTCCCTATTATAAGTGAGTGGTCTTTCTACATTCTCAAAACTACTTAGTGTTGTTCTTCAATCTCATCAGACTTCACGAGAATTATAATAGTTAATGAATAGCTCACTATTATTTAAGACAGAAAATAATTTGAATTCTATGGAAATAAACCCCTAACCTTTTCAAACTACCTCAAAACAATAAACCTGGAGATGAGCAGAAAACTGAAAATCAGAGAAATGCACTGCATTTTTTCACACCTTTTACTAAAGAGAAATTTATAATTTTGCACTGCTCAAACAGTCTAAATAAATATCACAGAACCACAGAATATTCTGAATGGTACAGGACCCATAAGGATCATCAAGTCCAACTCTTAAGTGCATGGTCCATATTGGGGTCAAACTTGAGATGATCAGCATTATGCTCTAAGCAACCCAGCTAATGTCAGGATTGCTTTCCCACAGGTTCATGCTTGTCAGTTACTGAGCTTTGTGATAAGGAGCTTAAGTCATGACTCAAAGCAGGTTAAATATTCTAACTTGTACTAACTTGTAATCAGAATCAGCAATTTGAAGATAAAGGTTTTAGTTTTGTATTTTCCAAGTCTATAGTTCTGAGATAAAGACAAATATATTTTCGTATAGAGATATAAAAATATATCTTTATGTATTTTAGCACCCTCACCTTTGCAAAGGAATGCAGTTAAAAAGATATTTCAAATACACATTTAATTTTGCTTTCAAACACCCTACTATGCAATTTGGATTTTGGATACTGCATTTCCTCACTATACAGAGTGGATAGACAGAGTAAAGGAAGTGCAACAAAATCAATCTGTGTCAATTGGATATGTAACAAAATTGTGTGTCTCTATGTTGTTGAATTCAAATATTGTTGAATTTCCTTTGATACATTTGCATTAATTGGAAAAAAATGAGAATTGTGATTCAGTTTCAACAGTGCTTTAATGTACTTTTCCTTTCGCAAGAACAAGTGCAGAATTGTTATGGAATGTGAAATTCCCATGTCTTCTGCAAAGCCACAATACTTGCTCTTTTTTTTTCCTTGTAATTTTTTTTTTGCTGTCACTTTTATCCTTATATTTATGGTGTGTTGTGCAGTTTTTCTAAAACAAGAACTCTTTCAAATCATGACTAGCATTTCCAATCAGACATCAATAATGAATTCTAAATAATTAAAATAAAGACAAAACTGAGCTGTATTCATGCTTTATATACTACAAGATATGTATAATAAATATTTTCTATAAGAATACAAAACAAAAATTTCAAAAGACAATATTTGTCTTCTACATTTTTTCTGCAATATATTCCAGTACACGCTGCGATTTCCAAACAGCTGGAAAGTTGAGGTCTACCACATTTAAGGTATTTGCCCTGTTCTTTTTTATCTTGATATAGGTATGTGCTATATACACAGAGTAGATGTAGAAGTTTAGAAGGCATGAGCATATTTGAACAGATATTGTTAATACAAAGAGCAGAGCAGCTGCTTGACTTCATTTTCAAATCCTCCGAACAATTCATATGACTTAAAAGACTCAGAAGGTGTGACATTTAAAAGATTTGATTTAGCCATCTCCTAAAGGCTTTGACTACAGAGTTGCTAAGATCTCTTTTTATGCATAATGTGCTAAGGATCTGTAACATGAACGAAAATGGGACATTTAAAAATAATTTTATACCATTGAGCAACATTTGCTCCTGAATAACTGGGTGTCATTCTTTAATAGCATAGGGGAAAGAGAGGAATCAGGCTCAAGGTATTAAAAACTTTTAATTATGTACCTATTATTCTTCTCTTTGGATAAATTTGTCATGCATGTGGATACCTGGTAGGTCAATGGATGCTAAGTAAGCTCTTTCCCTCATGTTTAGTCCTTAAAAACATCTTTTTTTTAAATTTTCATTTTCCTGTGATAAAAAAATCTATGAGATGTACCATAGGAAAAACCTTTGAGACAAAAAATTATGTTTTGCAAATCCATAGCAAAGTATTTCTTAATTTGTCAAATGTTGTCTCACAGCAACTTATAGCAATCACAATCACCCTCACACAGAAAAGCAAGGATAACCAAATTATACATCTTAGAAAATGAATTTTTGTTCTTCCTTTTGATAAATTTAGGGCTTGGACAATTATTTTATACTATTTACTGTGCTAAAATTTTGGGTTCAAATGAGAATGGATCATGAAAACAACTTCAGCGATATTGAAACTGACTCCCAGTCTTCTTTACAAATTTATGCTTTTTGCAAAGATTCATTCAATTAACCACACTATCTATCAAGAGAAAAACATTGTGATTGAAAAGGACATTTCTTTTGTATTATGCAAGCAATAGTGTTAACTGGAAGTCACTGTGAAATATTTAATTAATCCAAAGAGTGCAGTTTCTTTTTCTTAATATTCTGTTCAACTTAGACATAAGAATTGCTTTTTCATTCTTCCTCTTGTTTTCTATTTACATTCAAAATAGACGTTTTTGATATGTTACTGGTAAGATGTTATTGATTTAAACGTCTGTCATAGCTGTTAATAAGTACATGAAGTGCAAAGATGTGAATTGTACTGCAAAGCCATAAAGGAGCACTGCTGTTTGGTTGCTTCTTTTTCTTATACCACAGTATCCATATTATTCTACTGAGATTAATTAGTTTAATAAACCATAAAGAAGATGCATATATATTGAAATAAATGCATTCTATATATCAGTCAGCTTCATGACAGTCCTTAAAAAAAAAAAAGACACAAACAAACAAAAGCAAACCACAAAAACAGACCCTCAGTCAAATACGAAAGTCCCCACTAAAACCAAACCAATCAACAAAACATTTTGGTGATTCTTTTAACGTGGGTGACTTTGTGCATAGTAGTTTTCTCAAGACAGAAAACTGTTTTCAGATTTTGAAAATTTAGCACTTTACAGTTAAACTAAGTGGTTGCAGGCAACAGGAAGATTCTTCATTTTATCACCTTCACTTTGAGGACTTCAGTGTTGAAAATTGTACTCAATTTAATAGACAAAAACACACTAGCTCTTGGGCAGAGAAGGTCTAAAATCCTTTGAGATAACTAGTCTAACTCTTCAGCCTAATTAAGATGTCACCCTTATCAAAAACATTATGTGTCTGTCTTTTTTCAGCCTTCAGACTACTGTATTAAAATAAAAAAGAAAAAAAAGAAAGAAAATCAAACATGAAAATTCAACAGTTAATAACCCCTGGGGCAAAAAGTCCTCTTGGCAAAATGTTCGTGACATCAAAACAAGCTTGGAACAAACTTTCTACCTGACAAATAGACGCACACTTTTTTAGCTGTTCAGTGACATGTGCCTTAGCTGAGCCTTTGGCTTTACTCTCACCTGTATCAACCACTATTTAAGAGGTGATACATGTCAACTTAGTAATAAAAATAATTTAGTAATAAAATCTTACAGCTGACCCCCCAGAATTCTGCTGCTGAAGATCTGCTACCACATGAGTTCTAAATGAGCCATTATAACAAAAGTCTTTTTGGCAACATTCCTGTGGCCATACCTATCCGTGACATAGGTAAGGGTTTGTTTCTTCCCAATCTTCAATTCAAACAACATCTCTTAAGAAAGTGAATTTTATGCAAATTGGGAATCCATTTTTTTATTGTCAAAATCCCTTATATGTGATATATGAAAAAATTATTCCTTTTAAACTGGATGTTTATAGATTCTGGTGCTATAAAATCCATAGTCTGTATAGCATCATGTGGAAATAAAATCCACAAGTTCTTTACTCATTATATGAAAATCAGTTTCAAAGTAAATAAAAAGACTATTTATGTTATTTGGGCTCTTCACAGATTTTTTTCCCTTTCTCTCCATTTCATTAAATCCCCTTTTGAGTAAACAAAATTTATTATTTGTTTGGATCATTGAGAAGTTATGTTTCAAATTATTTTCCTAACATGTCATCAGAAAACTACCTGCTTCTTCCTTTATCATATGACAAAATTAAATACATGTCATGTAAATTTGATGTAATCACCTACCATATGCTTCTATACCTGAAGTAAAACACAGCAACAATCAAAGATTTCATGCTCTTTCCCTAATCCTTAACATTCCTTATATTTGGTCTTCCCTTACAACTCAGTATTCAGTGCTTAGCACAATTTTACTGAACTCTCACCCTGAAGCCTGAATCTGATTTTTTTTTCTGTATTGTCACAATAGCAAGAGATGTTCACCTTTTTCAATCTATACCTGGAAAGCAATAATAAAATTACCTGAAAACATGATGAATGTTTGAGCATTATGTATGACAGGCCAAAGTTAATAAACAAGAGTTCTTTTTGCGATCAGCTTTGACAAACATGTTCAGGCTCACTGAAACTCCTGAGGTAGTTGCACAGTTCATCAGTCTCAGAAAGAGATGCTTTATCAAAACTGAGATGAGTTAATTAAGATTTGGGCCATTAATATTTCCAAATACTGAAAATTTAAAAGTGGACATTGAAAATTCAAAATTTAATAGCACTGATCTAAAGAAACTTGGTGAAAGATTTTCTTTTCCCTCAACTAAAAGAAAAAGGTGGGATTTTTTTTCAAAACATTTTTTCTTTTTCATCAGGTTTTGTATAGTAACAGCATAATTGTTTCTGAGCTGGAGGTATTATGTCTGTGGCAAAGTTTGCAAGCAGAAAGCCAATAGACAGATTCCAAATAAAGCCATTATTTTTGGCTTCTTTGCTGGACTATTTCTCTTAATGATTGTGCTCTCTGCTCAGCAATACCTAGCACAAGTTTTATCTTATTTATAGTAAAAGTAGTTAGCTTGGTACATGCTATAAATTACACCTCTTAAAGGAAAGAAAGACAATGTAAAATCTGTTATAGTAAACAAGATGTCAGAGGATTAAAGAGAGAGAGAGAGGAAGAATTAGAGGGACTTCAAGTTTGTTTTTTTGAAGATGATATGTGGAAATATATTTTCAGCTTGAAGACAGTTCATTGGTTTTTCATTTATTGTTAACTTCCAGGCCTGAATAAGAATAAAACTCTGAAAGCTAGACTTTTCCAACTGCCAAAACTAAAGAAAACCTCTAACTAAAATTGATGTAAGGTTTGACCTTACGAAGCTGAAAAAGTCTGTCCCAAAATAACTGATGAATAATCTTCTATCTTATAACTTTTTTCTTAAGTTCTTAATATTTTCTTATAGTATTAATCTTTGTTCCAGTAATGCCAAATAGATGCTGTGCATGCCTCATTCGCTGAAATCTACAAAGGTCTTAAAAATAATACCAGCACTATAAACTTATTTAATGCATGGGCCAGAGACAGTAAGATAAAACAATATAATAAAAACATCTAGTTCAGAACTTTGGATTTTTGTCCAGCTGCACCAATAAATCACTGTAAAAGTTACAAAAGTTATTTAGGTTCCAATGTTCATTGACAAATTTTAATTAATTAATATTTAGGAATTTAACTTCTACTCCAAGTGAGTCTGTAGCCTTTCCTTATAGTCAGTAGGGATATATGGGCACATCCTAAAGACAATTCATTAAACTTCTTTGAAATATATTTATTTATTTAGGATTTACTATGAAATCCTAACTGTAGTTTCCTAGTTTTCTATCTTAACTGTAGAATGAGTTTATCCACCTATAAGATATGCAACACTAATTCTCTCCATATTCATGCAGTACCTCTCTCTTCATCCACTTAAAAGGAGGCAAAATTATGAAGAAGCAAACTTATTATTCACTGCAGAAATATTTGGATGTGCCAATAAAAAAGTGCACTATGAATTCCAAAGCCTTCAGCCTTTCTGTGTGAAAGAGGAACAGAGGTGTCTATCTATGTTGGAATCTGCCCTATGATCTAACCTCTACTTTATATCTGTACTTCAGATGTGTAAGTACTTCAGAATCTAATTACCAAAACTTCTAATAAACAGGGCCTGGGGCACCCAGAGGATGACAAATTTACTGCTGTATCCAGATGCTGTTTGGAAACCCTGTATCTTTGCATTTGCTTAAGTTTCTCTTCTGCTAAAACATGCTATTGTACGTTTTCAGACCTTCTCTTTTCTTGAACAGAACAGAACACGCTGTATTCTGAAGGTAATTGTAGTTTAAAGGCATGAGCAGTATATTATTTGCTGTAAGTGTTGGGACTTATGTCCACGTCTGTAACCAAAATCAATACTCATGCTTATCTATTCCTCTTTCCAAAGACCTCTTTATTTATAGGTGATAAAATTCGGCACTAGGTTTAAAAGGCTCTGAATCTCAAACTTAATTAAAGCACCTGTTTATCACCAGACATAACAAGCCATAAATTATATAGATGTTTCAGTTTATTTTGCACTACAAACATGTCACTTTGATCGATATGGATTTGGCTTCTCTTGTGTACAGGAACAGTCTTGAAAGTGACAGCTCACTTTTTTTTTCAGCACAACAGTAGGAAAACTTGATGAATAATTGTCAAACATGATTGACTGGGGGGAAATTTTCAAAGGCACAGGTGCCTGATGCCTATTAGCTATCAGTGGAATGTAGGTGCCTGGCTCCTGTTTGTCTTTGAAAGTCTCCTTCCTATATATATCAAAAGCCTTAGACAGAGTTATTTATCTGAATTGGAAATGACCTTCCTTACATTTAAAAGGGGCTTAAATTTCTAGAAAATTAAAAAGGACTGTGTAGTAGCTTTATCAGTTAGGAAAGTTGGAACTTCTGCTAGAGACATGGAAAACCTTCTTGCTGGGAATTCCTACTGAAATTCAAAAAAGAATATAATACATTAGCGTTGGAAGATATGATTTACAGGGAAAAGATTCAGGCTCTAAATTGGTATAGAGAAAAACTAATTAAAGGAGTTGAGTCACTTTTGTTAAACTGGAAATTGACCTTAAGAAAATTGAATAAGCTACATATAAAGAGAGAATAACTATATCTTGGAAAGGAAAGCAGTAAATTTCAGTTCCTTCAGGATCATCTTAATATTTTTTTAATGTGGAGAGAGTAGGGTATTATTCTGGAATAATAGAAGTTCCTTCTTCAGTGAGTGTTGAGTAAATGGATTGTACTTTAAAAATGGAAGGAATTAATATCATATGCCTATAGAGTGACAGAAAAAACCGCTTTACCTAAACCATTAAAGTGCAAGTGGAATTACAGTGCAAGGTCTAGAAAGCCCACTTTAACATCCAAATTGCTCACTTTTTTCTTTTATTTACCATCCTATGACTGCAAAAATGAAGTACCTTTGTTTTGTATAGATGGTTTCAAGAGATGTCATCTAGAACCTTTGCAGTGTTTTTAGTACATCTAAGAGGTTTTGATCAGGCTTCCTATTTGGTAAATGCTCTCTTTTGAGACTCCACAACCCTGCTGGAAATCTCACCAAACTAAGTGTGAATCTGACAGATTGATGATGAGGAGGAAATGTAGGAGCACTTCATAAATCTGGTTGGTGGAATGCTGTTCTCACTGCATTGAAATTCCAGGAGATTTGGTCCTTTCTCTTCATCTCTGTTTACCTTTCATCAATAGACCTTTATGGACATAACATCTGAGTTGATTTTTCTTTATAAAATATATTGAGAAATTATTAATTTAGTGATTATGTAGGTATTAAGGAGGTGTTGCTTTTTTAAACCATATTTTTCTGTCAATTCAGGAAATTTTAGCCTATTAAAAAACAGTTCTATGTGATTTAGCTCCCCATCCATTCTTTGTGAGTGGAGCAGACTGCAGTGTAGAAATAATCCATTTAGTGGTAATTATTTGAAAATTATTAAATTTGAAATTATTTATAAACATTAACATTAAAGAGATATTTACATAACTTTGGTCACATTCTTAAATAATAAACAAAAAGGGAAACAGTGCTTAACTGACTGATTCACTTTGCTAATTATGATTCACATGCTAGTTTTGAACTTTGTGGGCAAATTGAGAGGGAAGGTTTAGTTGAGATACTATGACAAGGACTCCTATACTTTGAGGATTATTTCAGAAACTTCTAAATTTGTACTTTTTTCCTAGTTAGAAAAGACCTTGTAAGGGTTCTTATATCAGATGTCATTAAAAGTAACCCCTAAGGAATAAGAGTGAAAGTGTACAATATATTTCAATGTATTATGTAAATTTACTATCTAAATATTTTTCAACACAATAACATTCAAATGCTTAGGGTGCTTTCAATGATATACTTAAATAAAGACTACTTACACTAAAATAAGATAAAAATTCTTGCTTGTAGTACTAGTAACTGTAATTCTGTTTGAAAGCCTTTTAAATTCTCACTGCTGCAATTTTGGAGGGATTCGTCTTCCTCTTTAATGTGATCATGAAATACATTTTCCCTTCTAGTTCAGCTGGATAGTGAGCTAGTAGAACTTAGCAGAGACATGGAGCTGGTTTTGAGGTTTTGAGTGTGTTTAGCATCAGATAAAGGTTTTAGGAAGCTGGATATTTGATCCAATATTGAGTTGAGAAAACTGTTTTCTGTGACATCAGAGTTCCAAAGATGGCAAAAGCTATTTTGAGAGCTGTTCATACAGGAGAGAGTTTTAGTCTCTTCCTAATAAGACAAGGTATGTCATAAACTTTTTTTTTTTTTCAGTATTCACTCAATCAATAGCTAAGGGATCCACAAGTTGCTTTTAAGTAGCATAAATTTCTTACATTTATTTTTTCCTGAAAATCATATCAAGGCTCTGAGTTCTGAACGCTATCATAGTAGCTACTACATATGCATAAAATCTACATAATTTCTATCCTATTGGTCTTACAATGTAGCCACTATATATGCATAAAATCTAGATAATTTCTATACCATTGGTCTTACAATAAGGAAGCAAAGTATAGACCTTTGAAGAGATAAATGAGAAAGCAGAACATGGGATCAATCTATTTTAAGTACCACACCGATGTCTTCACTGCTAAACCACGTGGTCTCTCTTGTCTCTCAGCCAAAACATTTACTCAAAATTGAAACCATATTTATTTAGAACTGTTTTGACATCCTGTCATTTCTAAATTCATTTTTCAAATATTATAAACTTAGCCACATGGAGGTGAGAGGGGAGGAAGAATGAAAAATTGAAAAACAAAACAAGAGCAAGTAACTGATGGGTCTAATGTGGGCCAAAGAATGGTGATGGGGTGTGGAAGAGCAGTTTATCCTGATGAGTTTTATACTGTCTTTTTGTCCAACTACTTAAAGTGTTTTAAGTGCAGGGCCTTATGTTAAGAAACTGGCAGTTATAACACTTCATCTTTGTTGTTAAACAGTAGACAATCACTTGGTGTAAGCAATTGTCTGAGGCTTGCAAAAGATAAAGCCTTGTTAGGATACATGTGCAGATTGCACAGATCTTTTATACAGCTAATCAAACTTCATCTTTAAATTGTTTGTTTGTTATAGTTTTGCCGAGGCTAAAATCCCATAGTAAAAATTCTTATGTTTATGAGATAACACAGCTGCTAGGAAAAAGACAAAGATTTAAAATTGCTGTTGAGCTGAAATGAGGAAATCAGTTCATAAAACAATAGTTTCTCATGCTCACTCCACTGTGAAGTGTAATCCAAATATCAAGTTAAACCTTTTAGAGGCAGGGAGGGGGGGAAATATCACCAAACAAACAAAACCTCTTCACTTTCATTTCCTTCTGTTATCTCAAGAATATCATCACATTTCTGTAAGTCTGAAATATGAGGTAAAGCTCTAGAAAAGGTTTCTTTTCAACTAAGCACAAGATATTCAAGATTATCTTGAAATCATTGAGCTATATGAACATAACAAAGATTTCTTATTAATTTACTGGAGTTTAGCAGAGGAGTAGGACTCACATCAAGTAGGAAGTTATTTCCTCACAGGAATATAAAGCTGACAGATCAGCCAAGCCTTTTGAATGTTTTATTCCTCTATAGCTACATAAAGACCTGAATAATGGCTGCTCCTCATTTGACTTTTTCTTCTCATTCTCATTTATATTATACTCTGTTGCAATAGCCTTTGTTTTCAATTTTCTAGTAGAATTTAACAATTTTTGTTTTCATTTCTGTATTCTTTGCTCAGTAAACATCTGCAGGTTTTGATTTTTTTTTTTATTCTTCTCTTCCTCTTGTTACTGATGGCTGAGTCCTTACAACAGAAGGCTTAGAGGAGATGGCCATAGACAATGTAATTATGAAATTTGGGAAGGATGTGCAGAGTGACTGATCATGGATGTTTTAAAGGATGCTAAACTCATTGCAAAGGAGGCCAGAGGGGAGCCTTTGCTCTCTATGAATGGCTATATCAGATGTTTACTAACTGTTAATCCCTTCATTAATGAAAAATATATGTGACATAGAGAAGTTAAACTGAAAAACAAACAGAAGACCTGTTAGGAGAGCAATGGTCTTGATGTAGTTTCAATCCATGTATCCTTTGATGTGCTGGGTATGTCTGGTGTTTGATGATGAGCCCTGGAAATTTTTGCTTTATTGTGATTCAAATGAATGCTAGCATTGCTTCAGTCTGGTAAGCACAGTTTGTGCTTGCACTCTGATTTAAATCCATTCTTGCAGTTGTCTGTTAAAGCAAAATCCCATGTGACTTAAAATAACTTAAAGAAGTAAATTCTGTATCAAACATTAATGCTACATGTGTGGAATATCTAAAAGAAACTGGTCAGAGTCCTTCACTCTGGCACCACCAACAGTGCAGAACATCCTCCCCGACCTCCAGATTCCCAGAATACATCTGTTCTTGTCAATGACTACACTCATCAAAAAACACTGAATTTCTTTTTGGCCCTATGTGAAGAAATAGTAGAGTGCTTTTCATGTGAAATTCCTCACAAAACACACTTTTGTTGTGTTATCTCAGATGACATCACAAAAGTGATAGGTTGTGTATGCTAAGGAAGAAAAGCTCAGCATTGCAAGCAGATTGTTGTTACATGAAGTGCTTCCAAACCTGTATGTGAAATCTTTCTAGCTCTCTTCATTTTCCATGACCCATAATGATGAGTTTTAAGTCAGCCTCTTATCAGTGTCTATGAAATCAAGGAAAGGTGCTGAACAAGTTTAATATCTGTGTCTTGATGCTTTCATGCAGCATTTGCATATTGAAAAAGAAAAAATCTTTTAGAAGTAACAGGTTAAAATTAAAATCTGGCCAAACTTTAACTGAAAAAATTGCTAACACTGCCATTGAATGACAATGAACAGCATACAATAGTAGCACAAGCTCTGAAGGCCTTTCCAGAATTTACTGCCTTTGACACTCTGAAGAAGTTTCGGCTTTAGGTGATAAATCTGCTTGATTTGCTCTGATCACATGTGTTTCCTAGATCCTGCTGAGAAACCAGCGAAAGGAGATTTTTTTTAATGCAACATATGGCTAAAAGTGAAGCATTCTGCCTTAGGAGGTTACGGGGAAAAAGTTCATAGAGGTTCTAAACCTCATTGGTTAGAGTGGTAGAATTCAAAAGAGATCAACTGAATTAAAGATGAAACCGCACCTTGCTCTGAGAGTTCTTTAACCACAGATTGCTGTCATGTGGTGCAGCACTGTGGGAAGTATTGGTGTATCCTTCTCCTGTTTTTCCAGAGTGACAAAAACATCTTCTATTGTCCATTTTAAGAGACAAATCTCAGATTATCTTTGCCCTTACTCATTGACTCATTCATCTACTCTAATGTTTTTTTACAAGGCACAGGAAAAAAGTACTCTTAACTATTGCAAAGATGTCACCTTTGACATATAGTAGTGGAGGGGGCAGGGGGGTCAGGCAAACTGCCTGAACTTACAGGATGAAACCTGCAGACTCAGCAGGCTTTTATTCTTTTCCTCCCACTCTGTTTCCTCTATCTCTACTAATAAGAGTATAAAAAAGTCTTCAAACAACACTGCATAAACTCTGATTTATCTGCCCTGTGGGCTGGGTAGATGTGTACTTAATTCCTGGAAATCTATAGATGGCCTGCTACCATTAAAAAGAGGCCATGGAGAAGTGGGAAAGTGGATGGCAAAGACTTGCCTCCAATCACTTTTTCATCCAGTTCTTCTAAATGTTTTGACTTTGCAAAAAAATATTTGATTATAAATCTGTGCTATTTATATGCAGAAACTAAACATGCCAGTAACAAATAGCTGTCTGTGAAAACAGTAGATGACCCCTTAATACAAATACCATGTGAAGGGTACTTAGTTTTATAGATGATTTGTTAGGTGAGGGGATAAAAGCCCTGCATGAAATTCCTCAGTGATTTGAATTTGCAACAATATGTAGAACGCCATATGGATGTTATTGTAGGGGGAGGTGGAAGAATTGGTATCCTTTTGAATTCCTAATGGCTCTGAACATAAACTAACCCTGGGTCTACTGAAATAATATTATATTTACCAACGGGTTTGTGACCCAAAATTGATTACTGCTTTTTACTTGGCATTTGTCTGATCTATATTATCACTTCCACCACCATAATCACTACAAGGTGGTTCACTAAACAAAAGTATCTTTTGGTTTTTGATATATTTTCCAGCTCCTGAATAACTTATTCCGGTGTAAAAGTCTTAAATAATTGTTTAGGGATATAGCTTATGCTGGCCTGGAACATCAACTGATTCCAAACACTCATTCTCTGCATTTGCTTGCTGTGCTTTGCTGTTTAATGGTTCTCAGAATGCCACTGCAGAGAGAAAACTAGAAAATTATTGAATGTTGAGATTGAGACAATAACGGTGCCAACTATACCTCAGAGAAAATCTGTTTTCTGGATTTTCCTAGCCTTTACCATGAAGTTTACAACTACTCAAACACAACAATTTTTTTTTAGACAAAATAAGACACATATTTAAAAGTCTGTTGTTAGTGGAAATTTTTAAAAATGACCAGTGGTGATTCCAAAGTTGATTGTACTTCCAAAGCACATACTAATACTGGGAACAATACCAGTATGGGATTAGTGTAGGAAAGACAGATAAAGATTAAAATGAATAGTTCCACTTTCAAATACTATTTAACAGGAAGTATGTCCCTTTAAAAATCTCAGTCTTGAGTATTTTTTTTGTTGAAAAAAATTATAAAGTTATTCTATTCTTGTGCAAGATGTTTTCTTCATGTCTGGCACACAATATGTTGAATTTCCTTAGTGCATGTAAACATTCTACTCAATAAAAAACCTTAGTATATATGATGTTACATATTTGGATAGAACATTTAATATTTTATATTGTGAAGAATTTTCAGT
The DNA here is from genome assembly GCA_024865655.1 of Emberiza elegans. Taxonomy (NCBI): domain Eukaryota; kingdom Metazoa; phylum Chordata; class Aves; order Passeriformes; family Fringillidae; genus Emberiza; species Emberiza elegans. The sequence goes on from JALJVW010000139.1 coordinate 45,711,631, forward strand.
TCATTTGTAAGGAAAATAAACCAAATTCAGCTGCATCTGAAAATTGCTACAAAAGAATTAGCAGACACAGTGGATGGCAACAAGCAATTGCACAGCAACACTACAGATTTGGAGAGACTACACTGATTAAGATGAACAGGGAAAATTATACACCATCAGAAAAGGAAAAGCAGGGATCACAAACTGATGTTACTTGGCAGCAAATGAAAAGTAAAACAAAGGAAGGCGGGGTTTTTTTATACATACATACTTAGCTAAACTGTGGAACTCATTGGGAAAATATTATGGATTTCTTGTATTATAAAAACGTAATAATTAAAATTTGGGTAAATTAATTAAAGACAAACCCACCCTTGGGTATACTAAATAGAATGATCCAGTTTAAACTTTCCTATACAGCAACTCTTCAACAGTAAAATTTCTGCAGTATGGGATTTTGCGCCATGAAAGTATTACTTTATTCTAGGCACACATGCCTAGTTCAAGTGGACGTCAAGTGTTCTAGACCGAATTGATCTTTGAGATGATCAATCTTCTGTTCTGTTCTTCTGTTCTAAAGGCAAAGATTTGAATCCCAGCTCTTCAGGAGAACCTGCAGGAGGACAGATATCTATGCAATGTGGTTTGTATTTTAAGTTCAGACAGCCCAGTAGGTTGGGTTGTATTGGACTCGATTTGTCTGAGAGACACATTTTTTTAAAAAAATTGTGAGAATTTAAGTCTTTGAGATTTTAAAACATAGTCTTCAATATCTTTAGGTTAGAGAGAAAAAAAGGAAGCTATTGATTTAAGGAAGGTGGTAGGAACAATACCAGTATGGGATTAGTGTAGGAAAGACAGATAAAGATTAAAATGAATAGTTCCACTTTCAAATACTATTTAACAGGAAGTATGTCCCTTTAAAAATCTCAGTCTTGAGTATTTTTTTGTTGAAAAAAATTATAAAGTTATTCTATTCTTGTGCAAGATGTTTTCTTCATGTCTGGCACACAATATGTTGAATTTCCTTAGTGCATGTAAACATTCTACTCAATAAACAACCTTAGTATATATGATGTTACATATTTGGATAGAACATTTAATATTTTATATTGTGAAGAATTTTCAGTTCATTTGTAAGGAAAATAAACCAAATTCAGCTGCATCTGAAAATTGCTACAAAAGAATTAGCAGACACAGTGGATGGCAACAAGCAATTGCACAGCAACACTACAGATTTGGAGAGACTACACTGATTAAGATGAACAGGGAAAATTATACACCATCACAAAAGGAAAAGCAGGGATCACAAACTGATGTTACTTGGCAGCAAATGAAAAGTAAAACAAAGGAAGGCGGGGTTTTTTTATACATACATACTTAGCTAAACTGTGGAACTCATTGGGAAAATATTATGGATTTCTTGTATTATAAAAAAGTAATAATTAAAATTTGGGTAAATTAATTAAAGACAAACCCACCCTTGGGTATACTAAATAGAATGATCCAGTTTAAACTTTCCTATACAACAACTCTTCAACAGTAAAATTTCTGCAGTATGGGATTTTGTGCCATGGAAGTATTACTTTATTCTAGGCACACATGCCCAGTTCAAGTGGACGTCAAGTGTTCTAGACCAAATTGATCTTTGAGATGATCAATCTTCTGTTCTGTTCTTCTGTTCTAAAGGCAAAGATTTGAATCCCAGCTCTTCAGGAGAACCTGCAGGAGGACAGATATGTATGCAATGTGGTTCGTATTTTAAGTTCAGACAGCCCAGTAGGTTGGGTTGTATTGGACTCGATTTGTCTGAGACACATTTTTTAAAAAAAATTGTGAGAATTTAAATCTTTGAGATTTTAAAACATAGTCTTCAATATCTTTAGGTTAGAGAGAAAAAAAGGAAGCTATTGATTTAAGGAAGGTGGTAGACCTCTAGGAAGTCTAAGTTCAAATTACTGGCAATTACAGATTCATATTCCTCTCAAGTGACTAAATCAAATAAGGATTTTGACTCCTGTTTTGGCTTTGGTGTTCTGAGGTAGCATAAAGTGGCAAAGAAAATATTTCAAAGAATAACAGTAATAATTTAATAAATTTGTATCCATGGAATAGGGCAACTTAGTGAAACTCCACAGCTGTTAGAATTTTATCACTTAAAAATCTTATTTTGTTGGCTATATTCAGTTGCTATAACTTCTCTTCTATTTCATGTCTTGAACATCTATGCTTTTAAATGCCTTAAAACAATTAGAAAGTTCTTTTTACCCATATTAGGTAGAAATCCTGAATTAAAAGATTTTATTTATTTAAGTGGCTCAGTTGTGTAGTAACTGTAAAGCCTTGAGTGCACTTGTAGCAGTTATAGGTAAAGCTGCTTTGCTGCAAGAAAATTAACCAATAGCTTTGTATGAAAGAGTTTGGCTGTCACACAAACCAGGGAAAGAACTGACAAATTTCATCAGTTTTCACCTCACTTATGAAATATTAATAAATAACAAGAACATCCAGGAGAAAATATTTACAGTTTTTTGTTAATCCTGGATGCCTTCATTTCTTTGTGTTCTGGCTAAGTTTACAAATATTACCATCTGATTTTCAGGAATGTTTGGTGATTCAAAATCCTCTAAGATAAAAATTGCATTTCCAGGCCCCCGAAGAGCTACATCATTTGCATTCAGAGGCTGAAATGAGTATGTCTGGAATTCTTTTGGATACAGATTTTTAAAAATATTTTGTCTTGTAGCAAAAGTTTTCAGAGCCAAAATATATGAGAGAAAATTCCAACTTGGGAGGAACCTGATAGTCTATACCCATAAAGGTAGGAGTCCTTACTCCACCATGGAGATGGACTCTGATACTCTCTACATTTGCACAAAATGCTGGTCATTCATGGCTAACACTTTCTATTTTGCAGTGAACTGCTGCCACTGATTAATCTTGACAAATCGGTTCCTAAAAAGGATAATCCTTTTAATGCACACAGGGTCTGGCATTGTCAGGCACTCATTTTTTGCACAGAAACACCTAAAATATTTTCTTGAGAGGGGAAACACCCTCTACTGCAGGTCCAGTAAAACAGGCTAATCAGGGGCAGGTTTCATGTCTGTCTGCCAGGTTAGAAACAGAGCCAGTGAGTATACCACATACCTCTGATGCATTCAAGTGTGCACCTGGTGTTAGTTAATTGGGTGAAGACTTTTTGCCTGTGGGTGGAAAGGATTTAGTGACAGAAGGTTTTTCTATTCTCTCACTACCCTTACCCACAATGAGAATGTTTGACTGGCTTATTTTGCAAGATTGTCTGGCTCAGGACTGGGGAATGTTCAAGGTTATTTACAAAAAATAAATAAGCAGGTTTTAGGATACATAAGACAAATAGAATTCTTCTCTCAAGTAAACCTTAAATTCTCACTGACATGGAAATTGAGAATGAAGTAAGAAGATTCATTACAGTGATTCTATTGCTGATTTTTCCAGCAAAGTGTTTGGAAGTGGGTAAAACACAGCTGGTTTCTTTTTCCACTGCATGTGTCTACACAGAGCATAGGGGCATAGCTACTGGAAAACAGCACACTGGTTTCTGACAAGGATAATAAATAAATGACAGTCTGAAAACTTTCCCAGATTTAAAGCATGCTAGAAATATTTAACAAATTCAGATTCACAGCCACCATCTATTTTGGTGCTCTTTTACAAGAGAGGGAACGGAACCACAGAGCTTTGAGTGCCAGATCCTGCACCCTGCTCTGGGCTACAGAAGACCCTGCAGAGTGCAGAAGTTGTAAAACTCTGTTTAGAGACCCATTGTGACATACAGGCCAAAGACATGAAGTTACATGGTAGGCAGCACAAATGTGCTGCTGCTCCTACCCTACTGGAAGAAAAGCTGTGACCAAGCTAGGGTACAAAATAATGTAACTTGTGAATGTAAGGGCTATTCCTGCTTCATGCAACTTTTCCAAGCATGTTTATTCATGCTCATAAATAGTGGGAAGCAATCATTCTGAGTCCTCTTGCTGAAACCAAACTGCAAAGCAGTAAATGATTCAACACACTGACAAAATATGAAAACCTTCTATTTCACCAGAAAAGGTAAGAAAAATTAGTGTTAGCAATGGAATTGCAATTTTACTAAATCCTCATTAACTGTCTAACCCTCCTGTGTACTAACACATCAAGGAGTATTGTGAGATGAACCCATAGAGAATTTCAGACTTAAAAAAACAGAAATATTTCATGAGCAGGTGAAATTACAAATAAAAGAGCTTGCTAATAAGTAACTGGGAGGGCTGTAGGGGACATTTAGAAGTAAACTGTAATGATTGATGATGCTGATTTAGGAGAATCTGTGGACTCCCTCAAATGTAGAGAGGGTTATTGGGAAATCTGGAAAGCCTAGAAATCACAGGCTGTATGGAATTTAACAGAAAGTGCTGCATTCTTCACCCAGGGTAGAGTAATCTTGCTAATACATACAAAGAAGGGGAGAAAAGTCTGGAAAGCAGAGAAAGAGAACTTTGGTTTTGGGTTGATGGCAAGTTGAACAAGAGTGTAACAGAGTGCATCAGGAACAGCATTGCCTGCCAGTAGAGTAGGTGATTGTCCCACCCTGCACAGCACCTGTGTGGACTCATCTCAAGTCCTGTATGCAGTACAAGAGCATCAAACCATTAATGTGTTCACAGCAACCAAGACTGTGGAAGGTCTGAGGTCCCTTGGCTTGCTCAGCCTGGAGGAGACAGAGGGGTGATCTCATGGCACCTTAGTGCTTCCTCGAGGGGGGCTGTGGAGGGGAAGATGCTGTGGTGACCAGTGATAGGACCTGAAAGAACTGAAAGTATCTGCAAGGTTCACTGCAAAGGGGAGGTTTAGATTAGACCTAGGAGAAGGTTCTTCACTGACAGAGGGGCTGTCACTGAACAGTCTTCACAGGAAGTACTGGAGAAATCAAGGAGCATCTGAACAGCAGTGTTAGTCACATGGTTTAGTTTTACATAGAACTAAAAAGAGCAGGGACCTGGACTTAATGATACCTATGGGTCCCTCTAAACCTGAGATATTCTAGGGTTCCATGATTTCTGAAAATGCGGAGCCAATTTCAGTAATTTTAACTGGTTGCCTAAGAGGTTCTACTTGGTCTGTCTTACTATGGACTTCAAGTAAAAAACTTTTCTGTCTTTTTTAAGAGGAAAATAAGTCAGAGCCTACTGAAGGCAGCCCTGTTTGGAAAAACTACATTTATTTATAGAAGGAGGCACTTAGATCAAGTGCTAATTGAATAAAATAAAAATTCAATTCCCTTTGAAAATGATATATGTTTCTCCACCGTGAAAATTTGATGCAGATAGTCTTGTACAAGTGAAGTTTGTCAATTTTTTTTTTTCCATTTCCTTTGATTTTTTTTTTTTTTTACAAGAAGGTGGAAAAGGTATTAAACTTTTCAAAAAGAAAGCTGTCAGGATCTTGTCAGTATGTTAAGGTGTGAAGGTTGTAACCATGCATGCTGTGATTTTAGGCTGTGGCTTAGGAAAGCAGTTAAAGAGCAACCTAAGTGAATATCTGAGTCACCTCTTTGGAGTGACACATTTGAAAGAACTGTCTCCTACTTAATGTGTCCTTGTCACTGTACATATTATTCATCATCTAAAATGAATCAACTTAAACTCTGTCCCCCTTCCTAACCATCTGTTCTTCAGCCTGAGAGAGAACTGGAATTTGTGTGGAACATCTGAAATATTTATTTTTCTAGTATGTGAAAAATAATAATTATAAGCAGAAGAAATTTTATGAAATTTAATTCAAGGAGTTGTCTCAGGATCATTAAGATAGCTACTAAAGGGTGAAACACAGCAAAGCCTACACATTTATAAGTGTCAGAACATTGCAGCTCTATGCAGTCTTCTATAAACTTCAAATGGGTAGGTTTAGGAGAACACAAAAAAGTCACACTGTCCTGGTCACTCCCACCCTTTTAGCATTTTCTCTCCCCAAAGTGCCAGGCTGTAGGGACTCAGATTCAAACTTGAAAGAGGAAGCCTTTTTACTCATCTGCTTAGTTCTGGTTCTGCTTGCTCATTCTGCTCCCAGTCTCCCTATTTATAGATTAGATCAGGAATGAAGTTTAACTTACTGTCCCTTCTGAAATAGTTGGTAGTATCCTTTTCCTGAGGAGAATCAAATGATTAGGAAAGTCATTTATGCCTGTGTTAGAAGCATTCAGCAACAGGGAAAAGTGTCAGGGGTTAAGGTATTAGAGCAACTGTTGGGAGATTTTGAGGTGAATTTCCAGTCTTTTCAGGTTGACAATCAGATGAAGAAAGCTACACCCACATCTCAGCCTGATGGGAGCCCAGAGGTCTCTGCAATGTGTTGCAGCACTGGGAGCTCTAAGAATTTTATTACAGATTCCTAATTTCTTTTTGATCTTTCAGAGGTGACTGGGATAGTGAATAGTTTCAGCAGTGGTATAAAGGCACTGAAAATCCTTGTAGAAGAAAAAAAAGGAAAAAACAATTTTGAGATAAGAGAAGACACGACATGTTGCCACATCCCACACTTAAGGATGAAGTACTCTCAGTAGTTTGGGTGACTGTCATGATGCTTAGATAACAGGGTTTGAGGGATCACCTGCACTTTTTATATTTCAAAAATAGAGAGTTTTCAGATTCCACTGGAGCTACATCTGCTTTGAACTTAGTCATTCACTACAACAACAAAAAAATATAGCAAAGGAAAGATAGGTTCAATTAAGTATTTTCATCTAAAAAAAAAATAAAAAAGTTGAATCAGGAATCTGAAAACAGGCCATGAGGCTGTGGGGGCAAGTTACAGTGCTGTGATACTGAATTATAACTATAATAATTTGAATGGTGGATTACAGGATACATGAGTCCTTAAGTCATGGATGTATTTGTGAAAATGGACAATCTGCAAAAAGGGGAGACAAGATATTGAAAATATATTTTCTAGTGTCAGTGACTCACCTTTTTTATTAGATAAATTTTTTCAGTTAAAAACCTAAATTTGGATTTTTTGGGGTGGTTATTTGCGTGAAAAATAAGTTTATTGTTTCTGTAAAAGTTGTGGTCTGTGTTCATGCACAACCCCAGTGATCTCAAAGTCTTCTTGTAAACCTTGTTCAAGTGCAGTGAAGCAGAAGACTTGGCTGAAAATTTAAAGTGGCATCTAGAGTTTGTGAGGATGCATACTAATATCACTTGATAAAATAAGAAATATTAAAAATGTCACCAATTAGAATTGTGAATTGGTCTTAGGAATGTTAGCATTCATATATAAAAAATTATTACAAATTAGTATGGCTAGCCAAAAAGTTCCATTACACAAGTTTGATTGTCTCTAGTAAATACTTAAAGTCAATTTTCTGCTTTAGATCAAAACAAGAAAGAGCAATAACTTGAGAATAAAGATAGTATTATCTTTCCATCTTAAACAGGTTAAAAGCTATTTTTAATACCAGACATGCCGCAAGTGCCCCAGTGGACTCTCTCCCTTTATTCAAATAAAGTTGCAGGACTCCTCTCTCTCCTTTTTGGACACTGGCTTTTCATAGCATGATTTTCTGTACATCTCTAATTCAAAAAGCAAACATATACTAGTGTACTTTATATATAACACATGTTGAGAAGCAGATCTGATCCTTTGCTTTCAGTGAGTAGTAACTTATTCCATAGCAATTCCACAAAATATTGTGTAGCTGATCTCTTTGGAGAAAAGTGTTTTATAGAGTGAGAAAAGGAGGAAGAGAATATGGTTTTTGATAATTGCCACCATTCTCAGGATGTTCATAAACACATACTTAAACATTTATACAGGAAGATAAGCTTTGAAATTGCAGCAGTATAAAATAGTCTTCCAGATGCATTAAAGAAAATTATAAAGGAAAACAACTGTTCCTTGATAAGCTGACATAAATAATTTCAGTCTTACACTGGAGAAAAAAAACTGAAAGCAAGTGTTGCAGCTATAGGGGTTCTGGCAAAGCAAAGCTGGCACATGCATTAAAAATTAGTCTCAATATAAGGGAAAATAATTTCTCATACCTGTGTAAAATTATAGCTCCGTCTTTAATTGCAAAGAATTTATGAATTGAAGGTGCAGAGAAAAATACACCAGATTAAGGTTGCATGCTGGCTACTGATGTTTAGATTACACCTTGCTGACCACATTTATTTAATGTAATTCACTTGAACTAAAATACAGAATGTGGCTTAAGTCTGAAATGATACAACATACAAAAGGTAGGACTTTATATCCATTTTGGTTTTTTTTCTGCAGTACTTGAAATCCTGATAAGCTTTGAACAGGGATCTTTTAAAAAAATACATTAAAGTTTACAAAGGTACATTGAAGTGAATACACTGAGCATGACAAGCTATTTGACCTGTATGTGTTTTTTTTCATATTAATCTACCCTTCTCAGTTTTCAACCTCAAGCATAAGTTCTAGGAAGGAGCTTCAGTATTTCATCATCAAGGTCATTACACTGTGAGCAGTGATATTATTGGTGTGAAATGTAACCAAAGAGTTTTTCAATCATAATCTTATGTTTCCATTGGCATATTAAGACCACTAACATTTGTAAACTTCAACAAACAAAGGACTCAACACTCAGAACCTTAATTTTCTTGCTTCCTCTCAGGTAAAAATTCTCAGTTAATTCTTTTCTGTTAATCTCCTTTCTGAATAATTTTTTTTTATTTTTTTATTTTCATTTCTATGGCTGTCAAAAAACCACCAGTCATTTTTCTAAGCTGATGATACTGGTGTGTATGTGTACACTTCACTTTGGCCAAAGAATTCTGATAAAATTCACAATTCATATGGAACTTAATCAAGACATTTACAATGGACATTTTCAAATACCCAAACAATTAAAATTGATAATTAAGCCACCTAAAAACTCAGATTTTTTTCCCCTTAATAGTTAGCTTGGGGATAAATACAATGAATGATAAAATAAGCTTCTGTAAATAGTTTTAAATGATTGTTTATAAAAATCTGTCACCAAGGCTTCAGTTATTGTAAAGAAACTCAAACATAATTCTGTTCTATTAAACTTCTTTGCATCTAGATGAATTAAGAAGCAGTTACAACTTGGGTTAAAATATTTGACACATTACAACTGGTCATGTGCTTCTTAATTTCTCACATCCTTCCTTTCTACTTCCCCCCTTCACTTATTACTTTTATCAGAAGCTAATTAGGATGATCACAAGAGGAAATGGCAGGATTTTCCAAAGTGATCACTTTTCCTTTTTCTTTTATGAGAGACTTCAGCTTTCTATCAGATCAATTAGTTAATTGGGCATCACTCCTCTAACACAGCTCGCTTACTAAAAAGTTCTCATCTTAAACAAACTGTCACAATCCTTCACTTTAGATTGAAGGCTAGAGGCTCATAATTGGCCTCTGATTCTGTTTCTTTGAACATTCTTATCTGGGGATCAAACTGCATGTAATGCAATCTTCTTCCACATGAACAAGAATGTTACCAAAATAAACCTGCTCTGCTGTCCCTCTCCTTTCTCACTTTCCTTGACATAGTGGTAGCTGAAAAAGTATATTATTTTAAACAAAGTAAGAAAAAGAGAGCAAGGGAAGCCCTCAATTAGGTTGAGCAAGATTGAAAGGGAATTTTAGATTCATATGGTATTTTAACTTCTGTGTTGTTATTGAATCCTGCATTTGATTATATTGTAGTTGTGTTATCAATAATCCCTTACATAAATATACAATATTGTACTAGCAGAGACATTTAAAGGTGATTATAAACAGACCACACAGTAAAAAAAAAAAAAAAACAAAACAGATATGATGATGCCTTTTAGAACCAGTCACCCATATACTTTTACAAGCTATTTAAGATATATTTTGACATGAACGTGTCTCTTAGTATAGTATTTCATAGAAAGACTCCCAGTAACAAAGTAATCTAAAATGAAGTAAGGGCTGAATAGTTAAATATCAAGTCATTTTATGCTGGAGTATTAGTGCAGCTGTGATAAATATACTTTTATACTATATACTACATATACTAAATGTACTTTTCTAGGTAATTTCTTTTTTTGTGTGCATGTTATTAGGTCTGCTAAGCAGGGCTACACCATAGATTATAAGAATGGAATTTTCTAAATGTGAACAAGGCAAATATGTGACATTATTGTGAAGCACAGGCATTGCACAAGAGAGTGCCATTTCTCTCCATAACAATGGAGTAGCTACATAGTGGTCTGCTTTAAAATTACTATCAAATTTTACATTTTCAGAGCAAGAACCTCATTAAACACAAAATTAGAAGTCTCCAATGCTCAGGCAGACACTCAGTCCCAAGCTCTTTATTAATAGTAATGATTGAAAAATATACACACAGGAACCTTTTCACTCATTGTTGAAACAGAACTGCGTTGAAGATTCAAATGTGGCAGCTGTTTAGCAGTACATGTTTTGTTTAGCAGCACACTAAACAAATGTTTAGACAAGGGAAATCAAAAATATACCAAAAATTACACTTTGGTAAGATCCATTTACAGAAATGGGATGCCAGAAAGTATTGTTTCTAAATGTTTAACATGTTTTTTCAGACATCAGGCTTCAGCTGCTGAAATATACCAGCATTTCACTGATTAATAATATGCTAAACTTCAATATTTTGCTATATTGTTAACTACATCCTTAATTTATCAATAGCAAATGTAGATTTTTTTTTCTGAATCAAATGCACAACAATACAATAAGAATTGTCTCCAAAGGCCTTACACCAGTGATAAATGTTTTTCACTGTGTTCAGGATATCAGGTTGGTCATTGCAGTCAACTGCTGTTTTGCCATTAGTTTAAACAGAGGGTAAGCAAAAGTGTTGTAGCAGTCTACAGCTATGTCAGCAATTATATTTTGGGGCATCAAGAACTGTGCCTTTGGATTGTCAAAAATATGGATTTAGGAAGGAATTGGGACGAAATATTGTTTCTTATTTTACTTGTGGTTGTTGCTCTCAGGAATGAAATAGAAAAGAAGGGAGGAATTGTGGAAATCCACAAGGAATGAGAAAATAAAGTAACTGAATTCTGTGTTTTAGAGTGCAAAATGACCTGTATTGGGGATAAGGAAGGAATGATGATGTTTTTAACTGACAAGGTGGTTCAGAAGCAGCCAGTGTTTGTAGGGAAAGGATTAATTGTTGACTAATGATGGTTTCAATAGGATAGATAGATCTAGATTTGTTTAGTTAATCAAGATGTGAATTTATTCTCTAATAATGTATACAGACTTAAAATATTAAGAGTTGTAAGTGACACTGCAAGGAGAATGAAATGCATTTAAAGAAGTAAGCCTAAAGTATTGAAGGATGAAGGTTTTAACAGTGAGAACAGAAACTCTAGGGAAGGAACTTGTATGAGTAAACATCAACATAGCACTTCTCTTTTCATGTTTAGTCATGTAGAACTTTTATTTACTTTTGACATAGTGAGAAGGTAAGAACAAAGTGATGTCACAGGTATCAACATTCACATTTAACACAAGCAAACACAAGTAAATGGTAACTTGGATATTTATGCAGTGGAATGAGACAATAGGAAGTAATTTTAATTAAGATTTTCAGCATTTTAATAGTATAATGATACCTAGTATGCTGTTCAAGCAGACAAAAAAACCTGAACTTTAGGGAGGAGGTGGAACATAAAGCAAAAAGATGTTTTTAGGGAGGTGTATGACAAGTCATGGTCAGTCTTGGCTAATCTTTTTCCTAAAATTCAATAGACACGCCTAGTCAATGCAAGTGGTTTTAGTTTCCCAGTGTTTCTGATTGTGGCTTGTTAAAATTTAATTAATTAATTAGTTAATTAATTATTTTTTTTCTCCATAATGATTAAGGAAGAATCAGATTCCAGTAGACTTAGTTTGGCTGTTGAGCACTTAGCAGCAATATATTCTGTTGTTCGTGTTGGCCTTAAGAACAATTTCTTGCATGGTTTATGCCTAATCTATTATACTGAAGTCCCCTAACTGAAGTTTTTCTAAGTAACAAACCATGATCTTCTAGGTCTAAGAATAGTTCTTTCCTGTAGTAAGAAGGCAGACAGAATTGTAGCTTAGTTTGAAATCAAGAAAACTTTTTCTTTGATGACCTGACTAGACGTTTTGACTAATTCTCTTTAAAAAAAAATTGATTTTACATCTGAACAAATGAAGCTGAGGTGACATTTGACCAGTGTCTAAGTAAGGGAGGGAGGAGGTGAAGGCAAATATAGAAAGAAGAGCATTGATCAACTGGACAAACACACAGGATATTTTTTAGAGTATGAAAACATAAACAACCTTTCCATCAGTGACTGCATAATTTCTGAACATTATCCTGTCAGACTAGACACTGTTTGGATCTCACGCACACGCGTACACACAGATACAAAGAGTTGTCTCAAGACAGGTACAAGATTCAATTGTACTTGGGCCTGACAGGTTTCTATGTCACTTCTTTTGAGTGTCGTTTTCACTTTTAATTAATTAGGAAAATGCTTTTAATAAGGCATTTGACCAGATGATTTCCAGAAGATTAACAAGTTGTAATGCTCTCTTTGACTTTGTCATGTGACAGTAAACGGTCAGTAAACAGTCCCTTGAATTTCTCAAAACCTCATTTCCAGAGCCTCTATTTGTGACTTACTTGAGAAGAACAGACCTGAGTATTTTCTGTATTTGAGAGATTGCTGTAGATCAAGGCTGTCCTATCCATCTGGGTTACTGGAAAATTTTAATTTCAAAAATTGATCTAATACAACACATTGAAAATGTGAAGGATAGTCTGCCCATTTTGTTTCTAGAAGATACTTCCAATAATAACAGAGATCATAGCACAGCAAAAGGTCCCTTGCTGGAGGAGATTCCACAGAAGAAGAGAAACCTTTTATTTCCTATAAAGTGTATTTTGCCTTATGTCACCCTTGTTAAAAGTTGATTCATGAAACTCCATTAAACAAGGACTCCACAGGTTTTAGCAGTATCTTATAGGGAAAAATAATTATCATTTGTTATTAATTGTACCTACACTGGGAAACTGCATGAGCTTCTACCAAAAATTATATTTTAAGTAACTATATCACATGTAACTACAATGTAATTTGAGAATGTGAAGACTGAAAGTGGAGAAAAGGGGAAAGGAAGAAGAAATGTAGGCTAAGAGCTCTCCTTTATTAGTAGCGCAGATGAAGAGACTGGAAGAGAGCAAAAGAACAACTTCTCCTCTGAGAGATGATCCCGATGAGCACTGAATATTTGCAAATCTAGTTATTTGCAAATATGTGTCTTGGCAAGAGCTAATGTTCTGTTCTCCCACTAAAGGTAAATAACAATTGTAGTCAATAGACAGCTGGTCCTCCCAACATACATGGGGAAAGGAAGAAAGGAAATTTTGATAAGTAAATGTAATTTGCTTCCATGATCCTTTTTCTATGCAAGAGATGTAAAAAAGGGGAAATGTGCCATTCCTTAATTTGTAATGGGCACAAGATTTTGTGAAAAAAAATCAACTATTATGGTTGTGACACTTAAGATATTCTAATTTACAGAATTTGACCTCTGATGACTCCAGATCTGAGAAACCACAAACTGTAATTAATGCTTTTTGCCACCCCTCTGCACTGACTGCTGTGGTGTTCTAAGTGAGGAGGTATAACTATGTTATTTCTAACTTTTGTTTTGCCAATGCAATCTCCTGAGCACATAGAAAATAACTAATTCTAGCATTTGTTAGCAAATCCACTTTAAAATATTGCTGCAACCTTCATAAAGTACATTTAAGGTATCTTAAAGTTTCTGAACTTTTTCCTAGAGCTGTGAAATATCCTTTTATTCTAGTCTCATTTTGATTCAGGAAGGGTACTGCTTCTGTGAATGCTTTGAACATGAGGGTATTCAATTACTCAAAGATGGATATATCTAGTACATTTGTGACAAACTATTCTGTAGTGTGCTTTTAAATACTGAAAAACACTCCTGTTGAGGCAGACAATTCAGCTGTAAGCCAATTGCATCAATAAAAATAACAAAAAAATGAAATTCTCACATACTGTAAATATTCATTTATTGAAATTATCTATAAAAACATTTTCAATGGATGCAGTATTATTAATTATTCTATATCACAATGGACTACTCTCTAAATCTTTCATAATATTATTATCAGCTGAATCAGTTTGTATTGCTAACAAACTCAAAAGATCTTATTTTGTAAAGTAATTTTGGAAAATGAACATAAGAGTATATGAACTATTCTAAAATAAAACTAGTCTACGTGGATGCAATAATTTTAATTTTTCCCTCTCTTAAAATACAAATTACAAATACATCCCATGCCACTGCAGCATTTCAATAGTAATATTATCATTTTGTGTAGACAATAAAAAAACACCCTAAGCATTTGTGCTAATGACAGAAATTATGTATGAAATAAGCACATGCCAATAGTATATAGTATTTGGTTTTACTGGGATACATATCAGGAAAGCAGTGGATTTTGTATGAACTTAATTGAGATGAGCATGACTCATCCGTTTTTTGGATTTTTCCAAAGCTGTTCAGTATGTGTTTATTTGCCTAGTCTTTTTGATAAAATTCTGTTCATGACACACAATGGTTTAGAATAACTCACTAGGCGTAATTCTCTCACCAGGTCTCCTAAATGATTGATTCCACTGAAGATTGCTTTAGGATTGTGGTTTCTGTCTTGGCCAATGCACAAGGCACCATCAGAACAGTTGTGACTTGATGTGAGTGCCCAGGTGGAGATAAGGCTGTAGCAGAATCATTTTTCCATCATCTCTGGACATGGAAGTCAGATCTTGTCCAACAGTATAATACCTTCAACCATTGCCAGCTCCAAGTGACATAGGAAGCCTGGAGCAAATCACAGGAGAGAAATATTATTTTCTGGCCTTTAGTTTTGTCACTCTTTTCTCCCAGTTTGCATTTTTCTTCCAACCTGAATTCTCTCCCACACTACAAATGTTATTACATGGACAAAATACACATGGTCACTCTAACATAATGAGGAGCTCATTCTAGTCATTTAAGAGAAGGATGTATGCATGTTAAATCAAATATTCACATATCCAAATGTTTTGGGAGTGTAATAGAGAGGAACTGATATGGTTTCGTTAGAGATGGCAGGATTTGTTCTGGTCTCAAAAGCTGGGCAACACAGCTTGCAGATCAGGCATACACAGAAATTACTTAAAATGTACATTTTCCAGCAGTCTGCAAACTCTGTTCTTCTTAGGCTAGTACATATGACAGCTGCAGGCAGCAGATATTTTGGGTGAACAATGGCAGGACATGACTGTTTTACTATCAAAAGAATTATTTACTGCTTTAAGTAACTGGCTTTCTGAGCAGAACACACATGCAGTGTTAATGAGCATAACAGTGAGTTTCCAAAGGTTGTTTCTCCATAAAAATTAAAAAAAATATTAAAAATTAAATTTACTCTTGAATTAACAGGTTGCATATTATTAATTTTTTTTATCTTGCATAAAAAACCATAAAATTGTTCACAACTCAACAGTGAATATAAATGTCTCCCCTCATTTTAGCTTTTAGGCATAATTAAAATAGCTACAGTTTTAATCTTCTTTTTTTAAATTTCTAATATTTTTCTTCAAATTTCTAAATTATTTTTCTAAATTTTAAGCAAAATACAAGCCACAATATTTTTGTGAAAAGCAATTGGGTTTTTTTGAGAAATTTTTATTGATTTAATTTATCAAAGAGGAAAATCTCAAGGTTGAGCATGAAAATAATGAAGAATACTTACTTTTGTTGCTGCTTCTTAGTCCTCATTAATTTTCAATACCTTTTAAAGGATAAATATTTTTAAATAGAATGCTTAATGGAAGGCTAAATTTTTGTTGAGTATTGAAACTGCTTTCAGGTAGGAAGGGGCAATTTAGTGTGGTTTGTTTCATTTTTTTCATGAGAAGTCCTTATTAATTCATAGAGTCTGTCTCCATTATTTAAATGGTTGTTTTTCCTTCTTCTTTTATGTAGAAGCATTAGTCTTGAAGGTCTTGTCTACATTTACAAGCTATAGAATTAAAATTGACATATATATGTTAGAGATGTAGAGCCAAAGTCGAGAAACTAATTGGCCTCCCAAGTTCACACAGACTTTGGGCAGAATTGCTCAAGTCCAAGATTAATGCTCTATCCCCCAGAGGTGTTCTGAGCTTTGTCAAAGTATTTAACAGACAAAAGCTGTCCTGCTATGAGCTATATAGTAGGTGAAAGGAAAAATACTAACACCTCCAGACTGGAAAGTGTGAAGCTGATAAATTCTTGATGTATTAACAAAATTTGAAATATTTAAGTCAATAATCTTGCATTAGCCTTCAACTACAACATGGATTTGAAATCAATACAATGAAGAATGTATGTTGTGGTTCCCATTGGACCAAACTACATTTATATATCTCATGGTATTTTAGCTGCTAAAATCTGTAAAGACCTTGGATGTGTGGAATAATTTGTAAGCCTGCAGTAATCCAAACTTGAAACTATATAGGAACAGATAACAAAGATAAAGGGTGGGGATGTTTTGATCAGAGTGATATTAAAATGGTTGAATTTTTTAAAACAAATATTTTATTAAATAAATTTGGAAATTTCAATTAATATGATACTTTTAGAGTTCCATTTTTATAAAAATATTATTTTTCTTCTGTGAAGAAAGAAAAAGTTAGTTTAGATATGAAGATGCAAACCCCACAATCATGTAAGAAAAATACTTAAAGAAAACATAACCAAAGCAAATAGCCACTACTTTTGTACAGTTCACCTGCCAGAGCTTTGACAAGGCTAAAACAGCAGTTTTAAACCTTCAAACCACTTCTTCCTTTAATATGCTTATTATGCTCTAGCCGAGTACCACACAGCTAATCAGGGTACCAGGTAGTTGCTATTTCCATTACTTTTTTGAAACTGTAGATAGCAATTTCATTTTGGAGAAAAAAATATCTCATCTGGATCTGAGCACGATTAAATCCCAGTTCTATACCTGGAGTTAGATCATGACCTAGCCACTGGGGTGAAGAAATGACAAGAACATCACAGAAATCTCCAAGATGCAAAAGATTCAAGAGCCACAAAAGTGAATAGGTTGAAAATAGACTTTTTCTGCTACCTTTTCCACTTTCCCCTTCTTTTTTCTGCTACACTTTCCACTGCCTACACTTGTCCTTTTGTCCACAAACATTGTGTAGTACTAAATAAAGAGTGTTGCCTGGACTGGTTTCCTTCTCCAAATGACAAATTTGTAAACCCTTTCTAGAAGCCTATATATTTCATTTTTTATTCCCTTACACTCCACAGCTGAATTATGTAGAGAAGAAAAATATAGCTTGGAATTATTCATGAATACAAAATATATCTTGAAAAGAAAATTCCTTGACTTTTTTTTTTTTTTTTTTAAATTTTTCTTATAGATGTCTCATCTTCTTTTTTCTCTCATATATATTTTTTTACTACAGTACAAGGACAAACTGGATTCTACCGTGCTTCTTTCATCATCAACAGAATAATAATTTGCATTCTAATTGCAACTGTTTTATTATTCATGACCAATCAGAAAGAACACTGAGTATTTTAAAAACCTCAATTAAATTCCAAGGCTCACAGTGTGAAAGAGGTGGGTGTGGGAGTGTGGAACAGTCATGATTTGTCTCTAAAAACCATGAGCAAATTTGATTGCGCAGACAGAAAGAATCCCCACAGGACCATTTTATAAAGCATTTTTCCAGATTCTTTTGTGCTGTCAGTCTCTGGATTTGAGAAATAACCTTACTGCTCTCTACCACAAAACTTCTCAGATCAAAGCTGAATTAAAAGTTAACTTTTCATGGAACTTCAGGGATGTAAGTGCAAGCTGTATAGCCTTAGTAAGCATGACTTCTTATCAGATATTGCTCATGATGCACATCACATTCAGATTTAAATACATGCATGTATAAACAGTTCTTCATATCTGAAGGGAGAAATGTCTAATCCATTTTCTTTCTGGGATTTCCACTGACTGATACCTTTAGCAGGGGCAAAACTGGTCAACCCAAAAGATCCCTGCTGAACTCAGTCAACAGGTTAAATGTGACCTTGGCAGCTGTTTCTGTTTTCAAGGTCATTACAAACCTTACAAGCTGTTTTCCTTTCCATCCCTCATAGGATTAAACAGCAATATGGTAAAAAACAACTAACTCAAATATAACTCTCAAGAGAAAGTTAAAAAACAATAAATACATGAGACAGGGACATATAAGGTTCATAAAAAGGTCCATTCAGGGTCATGTCCAAGGACTATGGTTCTCTTTCAGTTTGCTACACCTCTAGCTGAAGGCAGGCTGTTACACTGCACATTTAGAATCTCTACCTAACCACCTCCTGACTTTCTTTCTAGCAGAAAATGCTTCTTATAGGATTAAATGAATAAGATAGTAAAAAGTCATTATTCTATTAATGTTCTGAACTAGAGGTACTCAGCTTGCAGCCTATGAATTAAGACTGTGAGAAAGGATTAATTCCTTTCTTCCTTCAAAGGTTTCGAAACCCCAGTCTGAGCATGATGAATAGCTAAGGAATAGGAAAAACTATAAAGAAATGTTTTCTCCACTGGTTACTCAGGGCACGCTAGAAATCAAGATAAGAAAATTAGAAACTGTGACTCAAGTATATGTTTGTCCCTACCTAGGTTCAAGCAAATTGGGAATAATTTTGTTCTCTAATAGTGATTGGCAAGCAATATCTGGAAATAAGTGAAGAAAGTGTGCCATTTTTTCACTCCCCACAACCATTTAATCTCGTACTCAAGGAAAAAAGAGTCAGGGCTACCACACATCAGGGAATCCCTCAAAGTAATTTATGAGAGGTTTCTGCCTACTTTAGCAAAGTACACAGTTCAAGTTGTGGCAAGCTGCTGAGGGAGCCTGAAGCATGAGCCTAACCCTAAGCAGAGCAGTAAAAGCAGCCTTTTGCTGAGGTGCCCAGCACATGGGTGGCGAGCAGAAAGGTGTGGAAGGAGCAAGGCTGGGGCAGTTCCATGTTCTCCCTGGCAGGCCTTGTGTAGCTAGAGCATCCCTGGAGCTGTCAGCTTTCTGCTTTTCTCAACTGTTTAGAATTGGTTTAACAGTGAAGACCAAAGGAGACCAAGCCTCTGTAAATAAAATGGATTAGACCCAGAAATGTTCAAAATATACCCAAAAAACATGATTAAAGCTAAACGGCGTTAGATGTTGGTGCCAGTATACTGCTATATTCTATTTAATATTAAAAGAAGCACAGAAAATGAAATGGAAAAGAAGAAAGAAAGAAAAAATAGAAAAAGTTTTTCATGGTGAAGATGGGGGCACAGAGAGAGAGTGACAGGGGTTATGTATAAACCTTATATCACCCTTCCAAGGTTCCAAGGACAGCTGGTTTTTCCCCCGTCTCTGGTCTTCTGGGTGGTGAGACCTGCTGCCTCTGCCATGCCAAGAGGTGTACAGTCCCATGGATTAGTATACATTTGGGCCAGGTGGGAACACGCAGGTGCCTCCCTTGCAGGGGTCCAGGTTAACACTGTCCCTTGCAACACTGTGGATCTGTTGCATCATTTGCAGCGCTCTGGTGCAGGGTCTGGGGACACCTCTGCAGGAGGCTTCCAATGGGCTATGACTCTGCTGTCCTTCACAAGCATTCAGCTTTTCCTGGGGTAAAGGGGCCCCAGCAGAGGATGGGCATTCACAGTCTCAAACCAGAGGCTTCTTCACTACACACCCAAAACCTTCCATCTCCCCCAGCCTTTGGTGTGAGGGTCTGTGCCAGCCTGGCAGCTGATAGCCCTGTGGTCTGTGGGGCTGTGGTCGGCACCTAGAAGGTGCTAAGCTTGATCCCTCTGTGAATACATTCTTCTCCCCCCAGCCCAGACCTGAGTCACGATCTTATCTCCATCAGGGAGAAGTCCAGGGCCTCAGCCAGAAGGCCTCTTCAGGGTGCAGTGGTCTTCTCTGAAGCTTTTGTAATGCAGCTTTGCTTTAATAGGCAAAGGTCCTTCGTGAAGATATTTAAGCAATAAATTATAATATTCAGTCTCTGACAAACAGGATGGAAGTGTGGATTTTACAACAGCTTTGAACTTCCAGAATGCCCCTAAGCAGTTGTAGGAAGGCTCAGAATGTGGACCAGGAAGTTTGGACCAGCTACAGAAAATCATCCCAAATTTCCTATGCTGTACCGGCTCATATTGCCAAAGGAATAACATCCTCTGCTTTGGTGCTGTGCAGTGTAGCTGTGTGACTATTCAAAAGAACATTTGGAAACTACAACAACAGCAGGCTTCATTTGTATGAGGTTCTGGATTCTTAAGTAGGTCTAATTTAGTAAATACCCCACAGGAATAGGAAACAATTTAAACATATTATATACACTCATAGACTCATTATATACACTAATCATTATTTCTCTCACTTATTCCAATTTGTTTTGCCTTTTTTTGCCTAATTGTTCCTTTTTTTTTGCTCTATCAACCAATGAAACAATTGTTTATGAGACACAATTAAAAATAACTTATTACACTTATTTTAATACAAGAGTTATTTAATGATGTTATATATTGGTGGCATTTTCAATTACACAATAGGATAAAGCCCATAAGGATTATGAATCTTCTTATTTTAAAGCTATTGTTGTTACCTGCCATTAGGAAAGAAATTCTCTCTATAGAAAGTACTATATAGCACATTTAGGTGTGTATAAAGGATTTCATGCCTCTGCCTGAAACATTGAGATGATATTTATTCATTTATTCATCAATTCATAATGCTTCAAGAGCACAATCAGGGGAACTATTGTACTAGGCCCTGGACAAGTGGAATCCCATAACTCCCTGATTTAGAATATTTATAATGAATGATGCAACTGTAGAATTAAACATTCTCTTTCCATTCAGTATCCAAACAGACAATTAAACTTTTCCCAGCATGGTAATTCTGAAAACTTGCCTCAGGTCAGTGAAGTAACAGTAAAAGAAAAGATGAAGAGCAATAATAAGATCAGCTTGTAAATTGTTGGAATTATTTTTATAATAGCTCCAAAAATTTCCACAGTAACTATGAAAGAAATATGGTCCCTACATAGTCACCTAGTACTTGACATGCTCTGCTCAGCATTTCATGTTAAACAATACAGTGAGATTTCAAAACATCAGTTCTGGTGCCTGATACATGTGAAGAAGAATGTCCATCGAGTGGTCGTGCAATGCTATTGGTCACACATATTCAAGCAATTCCCACTTCTGTGTGGAAAAGAGAGTTGTTCTATGAACTTGAATATAAAGATTTCTTTGAATTCTCTTTGCATTCTATTATTCTCAGGACGGATTTGATTATCTCAGTCTTCTCACTTCCTGAGTGCACACTGTTATTGTGGCACAAAACAATTCTGCTTCTTCCCTGAAGGAGAGCCTAAGATTTCAAGGCACAAGGAAATCCACTCATTTCTTCTTCTATGCATATCATGCCTGCAGACGTTGAGACAGAAGGAAGCACTATTGAATGTAAATGAAATTTTCTAAATTTTCTAAACCTCTAGAAAACCCTGGACTAAATCTAGTAGTTCCATTGCTGCAATAAATTTCATTTCTGACCAAAAAAAAAAAAAACCAAAAAACCAAACAAGCAACAAAAACCACAAAAAAACCAAACCAAACCAAACAAACAAATAAACAAAAACAGAAAAAAAAACAAACCAAATCTTCCCACACATTTGATTAAAAACTCGACTTATTTTTGCATAGCCATACCACAACATTGTTCAATTTGCCCACATCTTTTGTCTCCATGTTTCCTCTGTCTTTTTCTTCAGACAATACTGTATTCCCTAAAAACTTAATTTCATATCTTTTCAAGACCTTAATTTAAAACTGTTTTTTTATATTTTGACAGATCGCTCTAAAGCACACAAAAAGGTGGAATAGGTTAGCAATACAATAATCAGTGAAGGGCTGGAGGGGGAGAAGAGATTGGAAAAAAAATATGTTTCCTAGACAGCAGAAAATAATTCTGTTTCTTACGTTTTTTTCTTTGAAAACCATACTCTAAAATATTTGTGAACAGAGAAAGCAGAAAAATAGTAGATAAATAATTAATGTATGGTAGGTTCACGTATTAAAAATATATATGTATAAAATGTGAGCAAAGAAACAGCATTATTGGACTTTTGTGTCTGCGTGTGTTTTGGCTTCTGTTTGTTTTGGGTTTTTTGGGGGATTTTTTGTTGGTTTTTGTTTGTTTTTTTCTTTTTTTGTTTTTTTTCTTTTATTTCCTTTTTTCCTGGCTGAAAGCTGTTGCCTGGGTCCATTTCCAAAGAACTAAACATATAATTATATAACATGTAATTACTCAGCTTTCCAATTATATACAGCAGGGTCAGAAACTCCCTGCATTTTCACGGAAGAGCTAATAAAATGGGGCTCAACACCTGGTCCTTGCTTGATGAAAATAAATTGATTGAATTGAAATTGATTGAAATCCAAGGGTAGGAAAAAAAAGGAGTTAGTGTTTTGTATTCTCATTTTTTGCCAACTACTTTTCTATCTTAATAAAACTGAGGATGCTGCAGTAGAATTAGGCTGAAAGTCTCGGAAATCCTGAGTGCAGCTATCCTCCTAAGAACAGGTAAGATACTTAAGGAAACAAAGAATTAGAATTATTTTTCTGATTCTCTGAAGACATCAATACAGCTTAGCATATTCCATTATGGAAGTCCATTACAGGGTACATCCTGAACAGAAAAATAGATGGCTTATTTCCCAAAAAAAGATTATTTAGTTCTAACCATTTATTCCCTATTAGGATTGACACTTGTCTTTGGCAGAAACGTTTGTAAGGGTCCATCAGAAATTCTGGAGCAAAGACAGGTCTTTTAGATTCTTTTATCAAGGGATTAATAAAATTCTTAAATATTCTCAGTATGTTAATGTTTTCACCTAAGTTCTTTCTCAGCTCTTGTCAACCAGGTTTCACTAATTTTTATGAGGTTAGGAGAAGTGAAATAGCCATTTGTTGCTTTTAAAACACTGACATTTTTCTATGGAGTGGCCAGTCACAATTCTATTCATGTAGAATACCAAACATAGCTATTTAGTTCATTGTCAGCTTCCATCAGGAAAAAATACATAACCTAAAGGCAAAAATTCATTTTTCCTTTTGTTTATCAGTAATATAACCCAGTTAAGTGTTGAAAAAGCAAAAATTCACCATATGTCATCATATACAAATTCAAAGCCATTTGTAGGAGATGGGACAAAAATTTGGTACCAGATTTTCTGAAGATTTTAACCATGTTAATGCTGCATCCTTTAGAGTGTCAAGTCCAGAATCTACAGTGAAATTTACACTGGTTAGGAAGGTCCTTAAGGTCACTTTTTTGTCAAGGTATAAAAAAGACATTCAGAATGAAACTCAGAACACTTAGAAAGAAACATCTAAGCCTAAAAGAAAAAATAATTCTGTGGGTCAAACTACTTCTGTGTCTGGTTGAATATGTGTTGGGATGTGTTCTTCAGCTGTCTAACTGATGAGAGGCAGTAACACAAGTTGCTTCTCCAACCAATATAGTACTTTGAGCCACTTCCTCTTTGTTAAATCTTATCTTTAATGTATTGTGATATGTCTGGATTAAAGAGAACTTACATGTAACAATATTCCAGTTTGATTTCTCTTTCTTCCTTCTGTGATCATAGTTATATTAGGATTGTTATACTAGTTTAGATTAACTTATATTTTTCTCTGCCACAAAATTTGATGTTCAGGTCACTATTCAAAGGATTTGAAATCTGTCTTTGGTTTTCTATTTGTCCCTTTTGTAGTTAAATAAACCTTTTCCAATACTGAGCAGATTGATAGAACTATTTAGAAACTCCTCATACATCTGATTCATTCCTCCCACAGTATATTGTTTTTGTACTTTAAATTGCAAAATATCCCTTTTTAAGAAAAGTGTTTATCACACCACTACTCACTTTAAACTGTAAGCAGGTTTCCTCAGCCTTTGGAAATGAACTCCCAAACATTTCTAACTGCCAAATACCTGTCTTTCTGCTCAAAGAGGGATCCAAAGGCTTGCAAGATACATCAAGTAAGCACAGATAATTTGATCATATCTTGAAAAGATAAAAAAGTGAGTAAAGATTGAAAATCATTGAAAGTCCAGTATTTTACATATAACAATAGAATGCAATATAAAAACTGAAGGAGAATTTTTAAATTGGGTGCAATTTTAAAATCACATGAGAATTGAAAATATTCACCACCTAAACCAAAGGATGAAATATGGATTCATTTTAAACTGTTACAGAGCAGCTCCCTCAAGACAGTGTTCTCTTAATAATAGGCATATAAAGTCTTGATGTTTTCATAGCCAAAAAAGAAATGAAGTAGCAGTAGATCTAATTACATTTTTGAAATTTATAAGTTGGTCATGTTCTTGATGTCGTCATAGTCAAAAAAACAAACATGCTTGTCTGAGACTTTTGGAAAAATCTGCTACGAGAACTTGCTCCGCTGATCTCTCAAAGCTGGTATACATCTAAATAGGTCTGTCAGAAAGAAAACAGACTTTCCAAATACTTCTGGAGGTCTGTGAGACTTTAGGCCCTCCATTCATAATTTATGTTAAAAAGGTAGTCACAATTTTTTTTCCAGCTCATTTCCCTATTAAAAGTTTTGGGGAAAACATACAAAAGAGAAAGAAGAATGTTGGTTTTTTTTAAAAAATAAAAATCTTCCTAGCCACATTTACATAGCAACACAGAATTCAATATTTTATAAAACTGTCAAATTAAGAAGCTATTATTTTTACCAAAAAAAAAAAAAGAAGAAAAGGTT
Source organism: Emberiza elegans (assembly GCA_024865655.1). Taxonomy (NCBI): domain Eukaryota; kingdom Metazoa; phylum Chordata; class Aves; order Passeriformes; family Fringillidae; genus Emberiza; species Emberiza elegans. The sequence continues at coordinate 45,736,533 of JALJVW010000139.1, forward strand.
TAAGAACCACATGAAGGAAAAATAGCATTTAGCATGTTTAAAAGTGTCCATGTCTCAATCAATCCACGATAAATCTTGAAAAGATCTACCTTTCCTTGCAGTAGTTGCTTTTATGCAAAGATGCAGAAAGCCTCCACAGACACAAAATATCACTCTCTATATTATCATGCCCTGAACTACAGAAAACAAACTGGAGAGAAGTACCCACAATTTTACAGGGACTCAGGTTTCTGTGGAAGGTAGCACTAGAAATGGCATATAATTTAATTTTAATGGCATATAATTTTAAGAGCCTTAATTTCTTCAATCCAAATAAACATTATGAGGCTTCAAATGGGGATGTACATATTTGCCTCCATCATTTCAACAGCACCCTCTAAATACAGCTACTTCTGTATTTGTGTCTCTGGCTTTTCTTTTTCTCTATATTTCTTGCATTGAGCTAAATGGAAAATAGCATCTCAGGTTCTTATAGATCAAATGGAAAATATAACATATGTACTTTCAAGAACATTTTTATCCTTGATTATTTAATGGAGACTCATCCTCCTCTCTCCTCTTCTGCAAACAATGGTGTGATAATCACCTAATATCTGTCTTCAGTCGCACAGAGGTATAACTACAGAAATAACCTAATAAAACCCAATGGTGTGCTATTTTTTATTATCAGCATAAGGGATCTTTTTAGATGACTATGGAATAGGTATAAGTATTAGTCTTTAAAATTCAAAACTCTATTGGTGAACGGAACTAACACAAAGAAAAAAATATTGTTCTATTTTACTTTTGTGTAATACAGAAACATTTAGAAGAATGAAAAAACTTTTCCTTCTCTATTTTACTTGAAAACATAAACTGATACGTGATCTGCTATTGCATTTTAAGGATGAGGCAGAGAGGAGAGAGGAAAATAATTTCCATTTGGAAGATATTTAAATGGCTTTGTCATGGTCTGTCCTGAGCTGCTATTTCAAAACATATCTGAAGTGACTTATAATTTCATTTTCTCACCATCTAAGTTTCATCTACCTCCAATCTCAGTATGAAACTGATTATAATTCTAGCAGGATTCCATCATACCCTGATACTGGCTAGCATTTAGAAATTCCTAGTCAGTGAGGGTATCTAGCCTTGTATTACCCAGGTGCTTCAACCATAGATTTGATTCTAGTCACTGTTTTCAAAAAGATCCCAGTATAAGTTTAGCCTTTTGGCACTGGCTGTTTAAATCATATCATAGTCCACATTGGTAAGGAGTTATGTTTAAGAACTCTGTTCAGGGGCTGCTCTCCTGCAAGCACAGGTCAAAGTTTCTACTTGGCATCAAACATTCCCAGCTAGTCTTGTTTAAGAAAGAGAGAAATCGAATATTCACAGTTCCTTTCCTCCTTGTAAAATAATTCTGGAGTTGTTACACATTTAGTGGGAACATCTGGATCCATGGATAAAAGAACACAGCTGTCTTATATGATTTATGATTCCATTTTCCTGTCTTTACCCGGGGCCAATTTCAGTCTTTTTTTACTCTCACCCCCCATCCTTTAACTCATATAACTGTCATTCTTTAAGTATTTTAAGATGGTTCTCACTTTCTGACTGTCCCAATAAATCCACCTTGAATTTCTTATGCTTGTTACTGCAGTATTGGTTCAACTGACAGATATATTAATCTTTGAACAGACAAATTCTAAGCAGAGATTTTTAAAATAAAAACAACAAAAGAATGAAGGTTAAAATTGAATAAAAATTTTACTTTTTAATGTTAAGATTTTGCACTGTAATATGTTTCATGTTCCTGTTAATCTAGATGAATAATGTCAAAAAGAAAAACCCTATTTTATCCTATTGACAATTATGCCTCTTAATGATTCATATTTACAGCTGGACTTGATGCTCTCAAAGGTCATTTCCAATCTAAATTGTACTAGCAAATGATTCTATGATAATACTTAGGTAAGTAATATGAAAAGTAGCTTCTGTTACCGTTTTTCTTTTTTTCTCTTTATAAAACCTAAACTAATTGCATTCTCCTTAAAAATTTATTTGCCGTGGGTTCTTCAACATATTACTAGCAGAATGTGAAAAAACTATTTCAAAATGCAGTTTTCTGATTTTTTTTTTTTTTTTTTTTTTGGTCTCAGGTACATTAAAATTTGTGCTAATTTAATTCTATGAGCTTTTGCCTGTGCATTTTTATAAAATGCAACAATCCTGTTGAGGTAAAACACAACCTGGAGCACACTTTCCTTATCTGAAGGCATTACAAGGCACTTCAAAATCAGCAGAATGCTGTTTGTATTAGACGTTACATCAGTGTAACCATATAGTGCCTGTGTATAATACTGGGACAAAGAAAGATGTCTGATCTTAAGATCAGACATTGATAATAGGATAAAGATGCCTTAAATAGCTTCAAGTTCTTGAGCCATGGGCTTAAATCTAGGCTGCTGAAAGGTATTGTAAGTTACAACAGCCTACTCCTCTGAGTTACTCAGCATTGAGAGACTTGTAAAGAATCATGCCTGTGAGGAAAGCAATGTGTTTCAATTCACCAAGACTTTTCCACTGTTTACAACATCCACAAGGAGAAATGTGTCATGCCCAGAATTAATTTTGCCCATTATTTTGTAGGAATAAAATAACCCATTTAAGTAAATCAGGCTGCTCTTGATGTGCAACCAGGGAAAACCTGGATCCAGAAGTGCTTGTTACAAAAGCAAGCAAGCTTGGTTATCTTTCAAAGATGTGTAGTTATCAATATATCTATAGAAATTTCTTGAGGTTTACTATGAGTATTTATTTCTAAATCACTATGCCAGTACATTGTAATTCCACAGTCTATGCCACATGATTCAGAGGAAAAAAAATAAATATTGAATCAAACAAAAATTAAAAACAATTCTAAAAATACTCCAGTAAATGTTCTTTTGCTGATATAAAATCTTGTACTGGTTCAGATTTGATTAATTTAATTTAACACAGGCCCAAAAATTAGAACTATTTTTATAAGTACTTCTATAGGAAAATTGTTTTTTCTTGCTAAACTTGAATCCTGTTTCTAATAAGTCAGTGTTGAAACTTCTACGATTTCACCCAAACCATGAGTTGGTTTCTCATGGGAATTTTCTACTTTGTAAAAACTGGAAAAAAATCATTCTTCTTATTTTTATGGTAGATGAGATGAAACTACTTCTTCCTATTTTCATGTCCAAGGAGTAGCCTTGGACATGAAAATTAATTTTGTGTTTCTTGTTATCTCTATATGAAAAAACACTTCCTTGAACTTTCTACCTAAAACCTCCTGATTTCTTGAGACTTTTAAATCCCAAAGGTAATTTAATGATCTTAAAAGTCAGCAAAGAGCAAATTGTATTCTTTCTCAAACTAAGTGACTGGATTTTTTTTTATTCACAAAGACCTAAAAGTATACCTTGTAATGAAAACCTGCAAAAAGCTTTTTTACAGTTCAAACAGGAAAGTTCATTCTCAAGAGCTCTACACAAAACTACTCGGCCAATATAGTCTGTTTAACAGACATTAAAAAACTACTACCAGATTTTACTTATTGGTAACTACTCTTCACCAGAAGTGAAGCCTGTGGACATGCTTAAGGTATTATAGCACCTCACTTTTTATTGGTTATCTGTTTTCCTTGCTTCTTGCATTGTCAAGCTTTTAATGAAAGGCTTAAATCAGCATTAGAATTCAAAACCTGTATTGATAAAACAAAGGTATTTGAAACAAAAAGATAATTTTGCTTAACAAAGATCCTGCACTTTAACACAGGGGAAAAAGATTGGCAGAGGCAAGTTGTCAATTTACAAGCACTGACTATAAGCACGCCAAGAATATTGTGTAATAAATTGGTAAAACAGACCACAAGGGTTTAGATTCCTGCACTGGTTAAGGTTATCTATAGCCTGCTATTTTTTACAATGTCAATCTGTTTCTTTTTTTTTTAAATGATTGACTGAATGACCCAACTGTTATAAACAGTGTTGAATTTGATACCTTTACAATTGCTTTAAGAGGAGGAGTCAAAATGAAGATGGAAAAATCAAGGAGTGTAACAGTATTAATGTTATAATTAAGCTTAATGCGGGCAATATTTTTCATAATAAGCAACAGCCTGTTTAGAAACTTAGCAGATAGTCAAATATGGCCTATAAAGTGTGAATTAAAAATATTTTTATTTCTTTATGTGTGGAAGCTTGATTTGAATTTCTGCTCATTTTATCAGGGACAAAAGAATGCATGTTTTTCTTCCCCACCAAAGAAAAAAATGGTATACTACTGAGAAAGAAATACCTTAAAGAGAGGAGTATCTATGGGAAGTAATAGGGGAATGAAAGGGCTTCCCCTGCTTGCAAAGGTACAGAGAAGTTATGTGCAAACTGGTTCAGGTAAGTCTGAAATGTACTTCTCTCTTTATGCTACCAAACCCTTCATAATTCACCATCCAGAAAGCTTCACCAAAAGGTAAATCAACATTTTATGAGTTATTATATAATTATTAAATAATGAATTTAACTATTTTTAATGCAATCTTCTTCACATCTTTTCTATTTAGCTATGATGGGAATGGGAAGTAATAAAACATAAGCAGAAACATTGCAAATATTGTGGAGGCTCTGTCAGAGGGTGCCAATAATGCCAGTAATGAATACAGATCAGCAGGATACTTGCTGCATTCCAAAAGGTTTATACACAAGACTTGCACTGCTATGACTATAACAAAAGATTTATGTAGTGCAATTTCTTAAGTGTGGTTTTGATTACTGGCTTACTGATATGAAATTGTGTTCACTAGTAGTTTATTTCTTCTTCTCCAAGAAGTAGAACTGATATAAATAAGTGCATAATTGCATATATCTCAGTCTAAAGGGAAAAAATAACCAAGTCAAGAGCATTTTACCAGTTTAAAAAACTGTGCTCAGACCAGACTTCATCTTCCAACAGCAACAGTTTTCACACATAAAGAATTCAGTATTTATTAAGAATGCAGTATCTTATTTCTGCTCTGACCAGAACTCAGTACAGAGTAGGTAGTGTAACAGAGTATTTTTAATTTTTTTTGCTGCTTGGACTTCTGTTTCTATAGCTTAGCTGTGTGTAAAAGAGAGCATTGATAATTCTCCCAAGCTAGGAAACAGGACACAATTTTTATTCTCTTTACTGCTGTTAGTACAGTAGGTTGGCGGCTCCTGGAAGAGCAGAGTCATCAAAAACATTGTAGAAGATCTATGAAGTGGACCCTCCCCTCTTGCTGCTCCCAGGGAAGAAAACACTCAGCTTAGATGGAGAAACAAAATAGTGATGTATTTTCAGAGATCTCCTATGAATATTGTTTCATAAAGACATGTTCTGGAGATTGGCTGGTAATGAGGAAATTATTTCCTTCAATGTCTATCACTTATTCAAATAATTGACCTTTGCACGTATATTGATATGACTTTGACTTGTGATGTTGGTAAGATTAAGTACCTAAGACACATTTTCTTGCTGGTCTTTACAGCAGAGTTTGACTAACCTTCCTGCTGCTATTGTTCTGCCTTACATCCTTTAGGTGGTTCCTACTTGCAGTCAGTGCACAGAAAGAGTCTGTCAGGAAAAAGGAAATGAGCTGATGAATTCTTTGCATGTCATATGTGCGTTAAATTTGGACATATAGCAAAGTGTAAATGACTGTCTTATACTCACAAATATATGTTTGTTTCTGTGAATACTTTAATGTGTTTCTTCTGAAGCAGATTCATTATATCTGTTGAGAAGAAAAGGTATGAGAGTGTGTTATGAAGTGTTTATAGGCATACACAATAATAGCATTGCAATAATATATATTGATTTAATCATTTATTGATTCATTTCAAAAACTGGCATATTTTACTAGAAGCATTTAATTTCACTGTTCTTTTATGCAAGGCAAACTTTAAGATACATATTCAACTGGTTACTTTTGCTGACACTAAGACAGTCAGAAAGTGAAAAGCTGAAGACCCTGATTTTTTTCCTTTCTTAAAACATCTGTTTTGACACATTTTTCTCTCTTTTCTTTCTTTTTTTTTTTTTTTTTTTTTTTTTTAAGTTTTGGGATTGTTTTGGTTTAGATCCCATGCAGAATGAAAACAAATGCCATACTCTGAGAGTTTTCATACGCTGAATCGTTATTCTCCAGACAATAACAGCTATGGTGTGAGTATGCCATGTGTAAATAAATCATAAAGGGAATGAGATATTACTTCAAATACCTTCACCTATGACATAGCTAAATAAAAAGTGAAAAAACACACATTGTAAAAATTAAGAAACTGGATGAAGAGACCTACATTTGACATGAAAAGGAGAAAGATACAAACAACTCCCAAACTCCAGGTGCAAGGAATCAAACCAATGTTGTCTTGCATTCCAGTCACATCTTTTATTGCACATAAAATATAAAAGACCTGTCTCCCTAGCACTTTGCAACAAGTGCCTGCTCATTACTTATTCCTCTGGTATTCAATGGAGGGTGATAACGATCATGATGACCTAACTTGGTTTTACATGTGGGATTATCTACTTTTTCAACCTAGGCCTAGACACAGGATTCAGAAAATGCAGTAGCATTGGCAGTATTTTGTTCTGCACAAAGGGATTTTTGAGGTAACACAAGACAGTGCTCTGGCTGTTTCTTTCCATGGCAGAAAAACATTCAGTGGGGTACAAATGGATCTGGTGTTCAGGGTTTTATTTCAGTCTCTGAGGCTGGCAGAGGCAACAAGACTAAGGCCACTGAGGTTCCATCAACTGCCTCTGTTGCCTGAGAGAAAGCCAGGCTTGGTAATATTTGTGCAAAGTACATAGACCAACTACAGGGACAAGTGCCATTTGAATTGTCATGGGCTGTCATAGGCACTTCCAGTGTCATTTCCCACTTGACCTTGGCTACCGCTTAAGAAGTGTGTGAGCCTTTGATAAGTCTTCAGTGATGTCATTCAACAACAATTTTAAGGCTGCAGCTTCTGGCCATTAGCCATTCAGAAGGCACTGCTCTGTAATATTAAGTGAATCAGCTGCTTCAGTTAGCTGTCCACAATCTATCAAAGAAAAATTTTTATAACAGAAAATTTAAAAGCATTTGAAAAGTCAATTCAAAGTCATGACTCCTTTGATTTTTTTCTATTCTGATATCAAAATTTCTTCAAAAGTTGGAGCAAAAAAGCATTGGGAGTTGGACTTGATAATCATTATGGGTTGCTTCCAACTGGAGATATTCTATGATTCTATGAAGTATCTACATGTTATAGGGTTAACACAAAATGCTCTTTTTTTTTTTTTTTTTTTTCCCTTTATTTTGGTGAAGTTTAGCTGCAGCCTGGTCATATAACTTGTGGTCACAAAAACACTGAAGTGCAGAAATTCACATCAAAGAACTTGGTGCAAATATTAATTAATTTTGGTGAGTCAGGTTTCTTCCAGATGAGTTTTGTGTAAAAAAGACATCAAATGCCTTCTGTGCTCTCACTGCTTTTTTTTTTTTTTTTTTTTCTCCTCCAAGGCTCACATAGTCCAGAATATCACAAAATAGGTATAAATTACTTTCAAGTGGCAAAGTGTTGTTGTGGTCACATAAACCTGAAACACTTTATCTAGTTTAGACCGTGTATAGACTGTTGAAAGATCCACTTTTTCTTGCTGTAACTGTTAAAACAAAAGAAGAATTAAAAGTTAAAAGAATATGCAAATAAAGAAACAAAGTTTTGGGTGAACAAGAGAAATGAGCCCAGTTTATATTTTAGCTCACTGCTTTGGTAAGAGTAAAGGAGTTTTAAGAGAGGTGTAATTATAACTTACATATTCTTCCAGGACTTGTGGGGTATGTTTTTTGGAAGTCTTAGATAGGTATTTAAAAAACTTGAGGTCTAACACAAACCAGGGGCCTGGAAGCTGGCATTTGAAATGTCTGAAGCCATCAGCAGCATCAGTGCCCAGTCAACACAGGTTCTCATCCAAGTCTCTGTATTTTTCTGTTATGAAAGGGATCATTTATTTTCTATATGCAGTAACTTTTTATTTTGGCATACACAATCAAACTGAGACATTAACTTCAACATAAAGGAATCAGTAAACTTGGCTAGATCCTGCTGCACTGTAAATAAAAAACAATAGAACCACATTTTATTATTTATTTATGAAAGCATTCTATAACCCATGACAAACTCAAAGCTCTAGTCAGTGCTAAAGAACCTCAGAAGAAATAAAGGAAGTAAAAATTCCAGAGTTACATTTCAAAGGACTTTACAGAATAAATACATAAGCAATACCTTGTCTGACAGTATTCCTAAAAGAATTGTATCATACAATAAATTGCATGACCAAAATGAAAAAATCTACTGAGGAAATTAAGTTTTTGACCATTGAAACCCTAAAGCCTATCTGCTTCAAATTAGACACAATAAAATCTATTTTACTTATTAAATCCTTTCATAAAAGGCTTAATAGGTATAAAGACTTTAGGGTGCAACCAACAATAATTATTAATCATAACTGGTACATAGTTAAATAAGGAAACATTTTCAATGCAAAATTGCAGGCACACTGTTTTATCACTGTAACAAATCAGTTCAGAAACCCTTGCAGGTTTGTGAAGAGGTTTTGGTTTGTTTCTTTTCTCTTTTCCGGAGTACAAGCACAGTGGTGTTATTCCATAAAAAGTAAAATTTGCCTTCTAGACTGACAGAGATGATCTGCCTTTGCCTATGAGGGACTCATTTCCAGGTTTATTTTTTTCTCTCTGGTAACACAGAACATATGGAAAAAATAAAGGTTGTTCAGAAGTTCAATCATTTCCCCTAAACCCCATACTTCTGTACTCACATTGGCAGAGGTATATTTTAGAGGACAGGGTAAGGAAGAGATGGAAACATTACAGCAGTTCCACAGAATTTTTCAGTTCCACAGAATTCCTGCAGTTCCACATCTGCAGGAATTTTTGCAACAGGACTTTCAAAATATACAAACTAAACATTATGGAGAAGATTTCTGAAATGTAATCATTATTTAGAACTTTAACCCGGTGAAGTCAAAGGACCTCCATAAATGTCGAAAATGATGAAGGAAAGCAGGAAATTTTACTGGAGATTGTAGTTTAGCTGATGGCAGTCAATGGGCTCAGTTGCAGTATCATCTGCTTTTACTGTTAAGATCTATCATGACTGATTGATAGGTGAGGTCTCTTTAGTATCTTTTAAAGCAAAGCTCAAGAGCAAAAACTGTTAAGTGGTTTCTGTAACATGAAAGAAAGAAAGAAAAGGTATTGTATTATACATGAACCATATCTTGGATTTATAATTAAGTTGTGCATTTGTTACCAAAACCAAAACCAATCCCTTTTAAAAATAAAGGACACTATCAGGAAGATATTGTTTGCTTACCCTATGCCATATGAGAAATTGCATGGTCTGAAGGTAAAGAATAACGGATTTAAAATTTCTACGTCCCAGTGAATTTCAGGGCAGGGCTTCATAACACCTTTGTCCAATTGTGAATAAAACATTTAGGAAAAAGAAAGTAAAAACAGAAGAGAAAAGTCAACTAAAAATCATGCATAAAACATCAAATATTCTTAATTTATGCATGTTTTAGGAATCATAGTCAATTATATATAACTCAAAGTTACTTCATGCTTTTCCATGCTTCTTTAAAATTAAATTACTTCATATTATAAAAATATTTTTGGTAATAAAAAAATCCTTATCAGTTGAGAATTTTTGAAGAAATGATTGCATACTTCTGAGCATTATATTTTTCAATATCCAATAACTGTCGGCTGTATCAATTGCCTGCATTGGCTTTCCTTGAATTAGAATCTTGACTGCAGGAAATGTAAAATTTCAACCAAAACTAAGCAAGTTATGTCAGTAGAGTCTGTCATTATTATTAAACTGTTTCTCCTTTCAAGTCACTATGCAGATTCTAGGAACTAATGAGGGTACTAGACAGTGCACAGTCTATCATCAGTAGCCAGATTTTATTTAATAGCTTCTTTCCAGTTGGCTAAGTGGAGGACAGATGGCAGGTAATATGTAATTTCTGTGCAGTATTATAAGAGCTAGTCACTTAACATGGGATTTCAAAATCTCTTCTACTTGGAAAACATAAGAATTGCATATTATCCAAAGGAACTGCTGCCATTGTATGGAAATTAACAGTATATTTTCTTTTTCCCCAGGGCACTGCTTTACTCTTCACTAATCCAAATAGAATTTGTGTGGCAAAAAGCTATAAAAGTAATCTGTTAGGTGTGACCTTGAAGAAGTAACTCAGTTAAATCAATTTGGTATTTATTCAGCCCTGACATTCTTGTAGCATCATTTGTTATGTGAGCCTTTCTGACTTCTCAGCCAACTTAATCCATTTCATTCTAATGCTTTTCTCCTGTCCTTATTTCCATACATCTTCATTACCAGCACTCCAGCTCAAGCTGCTGCTGAAGGGTTAAGATATTTATTAAATGTAAACTCAAACAAATGTTAACATGGAGCAGCTACTGAAAGTACAGAGATAAAAGGCCATTTGCTGGCTTAATTAAAATTAATCAGAAATAATGGACTGCCTTGAGGAGGAATAATATAAGCACATAATGCTAATCTCACAAGCTCAACTTAAAAAATGAGACTCCTAGTCTCATTGATATAATATTTAGGAATAGCGGAAGGTTTAGAAGAGATCAGAGTAAGTTCTCTTCATGATAAAATTCATAACTTTTTGATTCAAAGTCCTATTGTAATGTTTTAAAACAATTCATTATTAAGAGTTTCCTTCTGGCATTGATAACAACTAGGCTTTTGTAATGTGATCTTAATAGGCTATTAATACCAGGACAAGATTAAGGGATTTGTTCTATCCTTCAGTAGTGCATGTAGCTGCTTCTAAGATGAATGGAAAGTATCTCTTTGTATTGATCACTGCAGGAGATGTTCTATGAGGTTCATGCAATTTTTCCATACACTATTTGGGAAAAACTAGCTGCCTAAGAAAGACTGACAATATTTAGCTGGCCAAACCCTTTGTCAGCTCTTTCTTATAAATAGCTGGTTTTCCTTTTGTGACTGTTCTGGAATATAATGTGCCTTTCCCACTCTCTTTTCTACCTCAGTTTTCAAATAGCTATATTAAAAGAAATGAGGAAGAAAGCCCAAAGAAAACCAGGTTTTAGCTAGAATATTTCAGCCCTAGTCTATTTTGCCTTTGTTGAAGTATTGAGTCTCACATACTGAGTACAGCATAAATGCTTTGAGAGATTGTTAGCAAGAAAAGTAGAGTTGCACTTTTTGAAAAACACACTCCGTTCTTAGGATTTTTGCATCAGTGTAATTCAGAAAATGAATCTTAAGTAACTAGATTGCATTTACCTCATTATATGGCTGTACAAACACCTCATTTCAGAATTAAAATAGTCCTAGCTCATTTTACCTTACTTTGCCTTGGAAGTTGATCATGTTAAATCAGATTTAAATCACTTTAATGTATATGGAATTCACATAATTGCTTATGTGGTTTAATGAATGTAATATAAATCCACATTTTAAAACCATTTAATTAATTTCCCCGAGTCCTTATGACCCTTCTTCTTCTTCCAAGGCTGTTCTTTAAAAGTTTTGTCTGTTGTAGGATTGGGCAGAGCTCACTCACTGCATTTCTGACAGGCTATTTTGCAAACTATCTCTTCCTGTTTTCTCTTTTCTATCATGCAACAGATAACTGATATAAAAACAAGATCTCTCTTCCTGCTGGATTATTTTTTTCCTTTAGGAATAAATAGGGCATTTATAAAGAACTGTTACAGCCCTTAGGGTATTACAGACTGTCAGAAAGTGTTGTGTTCTTTTAATTTAAGATTTTGAACCTATTTAAGGTTGTCCAAAAGAAAGTTCATTGCTGATTTTATACCTTTGTAATTGATGCTGCATGTGCTGACAGCAATCATGCTAATTTGGGTATCCTGTGCTTTCATCATAAATAAAAGCTGTATAAAACGTATGTATGAAACATATAAACATGAAAAACATGGATATACTGGCCAAAACATGGTCTCTTTAACACAGAACAGGCATCTCCCATACCATCCCGTTCACCCATGATATAGGCACTAGGTCGGATGAGTTCTTTGTTAGCACTGTTTCTAGTTGCAGAATGTTACTCTGATTGACAGAGACCTCCTAATATCCTATCTACAGATATTGGTGGGCAGATAATGTGCTTTTATGTTGTTCTTTGAATACAATACACCTTTTTAACCCAGGATCATTTATAAAGAATCATCCTTGATTAACCTACATTTTGCTGCACTAAGCCAGAATCATAAACTATCATGAGATCATGATTGCAGTGGCCATTCTAAGCATCTCTTAAATTTTTAATTATTTTTTCTTTTTCTAGTAATTCAAAAATTATATTTTTGATTGGATACTTCAAAAAATTTTTCTCTACCTTGTCTCTGCTTATACACAGCATCTGGCTAGCTCTAGGATCACAGATTTTTTTCCGATTTAGAGAGGCATAAACCTCTTCATAAAAGAAGCTGAATCAAATTTCATCTTGCATTTATTAGGTTTGTGATGGCTTGGTGCTCAATCCAGACAAAAGCATAAAAGAAATTAGAAGCTTCATTATATTCCTAACTGCAAAGTTATTGGTTACAGTCTAACCCTAAGTATTTTCTAAATTCAAGTCAGGCATGGAACTATCTCCAAATATTTGTATTGAGGTGCGAGATGTAGTCTATAAAGTCAGTCTAACAATGAAGAAAAGAAAATAATTAGTTAAATCCCTTTTAGCTATATATATTTTTGGTTACTGATAAGTGAGTGTAAATGAAAATAAATCTCATTAAACACACGTCAAAAGTAGCTATCTAATTAAAAGTAGCTATCTAGTTAAAAGTAGCTATCTAATCTAATATCTTCTGTCTTAAAAAAAAAACAAACAGTGGTAAGTTTACATTACTATCTCATATTGAGAATAGACACTTGCAATGTCTTTTTATTCTTATTTTAAAGAAGCACTGCAAAAGCTTAGTGGTCTAAAATTCTATGTAAATGTAATGAAAGCCGTATTTAACCTTTAACATCTGTACAATTAATATTTATATGAATAAATATTATTTCTATTACTTATATTAATTGTGTTAATAATACTAATATTATTCATTATCAATATTTGCTGCAGATTAATTCTGATGCTTTTTCTTGGGACAAAAGTAAAGCAAATTAAATAAATAGGTAATATACAAAAGTCAATGTATGTTTATACATTTCATTTCAATGGTGCATTGATAAAGATTAACTTATCCTCCATAAGAAACACAGTGTAAAAAACTGCATAATGCACTTTGGGAGAATGTAAAGTTTTATTAATAACACAAGATCAAGAAAACATGAGAAAGTCAAGTATCTGGTGAGCTGTCACAAAAAAAACTGAGAGTAATTCGGAAACATTAATGTACCCAAAAGATAAGCAAGAGTCATGATTATAAAACTAACTAACTAAAAAATCCCAATTACATGTCAAAGGTGGTGATACCTAAGACAGGTATGGAATGAAAATCTGAATCTTTCAGCTACTGATGTTGAACAGGGTAGAAAGAAAAATATGTCCAGTGCTGAATATCTCAGGATGCCATTGGAGTCTAATATCTCTTGCATTGCCTAACACTAATGTTATGAAATTAGGAGCATTTATTCTTACTCAGTCTTAGTTTTGAGCTGTTCTGCTGTCTACTAATAAGGAAACCTTTCTTTCCTCTGAAATACAACACACTCATTATTCTTGTCTACACCTTCTTAATATTCTTGTTCTTAAACAGGTATTGCTAAATTCTGCACATATCTTAAAAGTGTTTATAAAGCAAACCTTTCAATTTTACTGCTCATGGTGTGTTCCAAACTCCATATTTTCAGAAAAGTTTTGGGGTTTGTTTGGGTTTTTTTCAGAGATCAGTAAAACTTCCTAATTTGTTGTATATCCTAGATATGATACCTCATTGTTTCTGCAGGGAAAGTAGTTTTCCCTAAAAGGATAGTACTTTTGTATTGGCACTTTTATAAAAAGAATATGCCAATGCCTCAGAACTGTAAGCTGTACATTTTTGTGTGTGTGGCTGGAATTCTTAATAAAGTGTCAGCTTCTTGCTTGGTCAGGTTTTTTGGAATATGCAAGACAGAAGTGCTGCATGAAATGGTATGATGTAGAGGATAATAAAGTGGTATAGAATTTCAGCACCTTTGAGAGCCACAAACCTACAGCAATCTTGCACCTGGAGAAGTTTTCTCAGGAGATCCATTTAATGAAAATGCACTGTAATTGCAAGAACAGGAATTTCTCAGCAAAGCTTTATTGCATCTTTTGGGCTGTCGTTGATTTTAGCTGGAAGATCATACATGGGAGTCTCCATGCATTTTTCAGAAAGCAAACAGCAAAGCGAAACCAAGGAAAACAGGAGAATGATCTCCAGTAACACAATTTGCAAGTCCAGATAGAATCCATCTAAACTGATGTGGTTTATATTTGAAACATTGCTGTGAAGAGCAAGGGCATCTGTTCATACACAAAATAGGCAAGTAATGCACAACAGGAAAACATGATCAATGCTGGGTTTCACTCCTTCTATTATGGTCGCATTTCTCCCATTGCCATTAATCTGTTTCAAATTTTTCACCCTTCTTTTCCTTTCTTGGGCCTTATACAACCTTGTCAATTTTTTTTAATTATTATTTAATTTCTAACATTATTGCTTTTTTAGCATCTAAGTTGTTTTAGAAAATTCGACAGAATAAGAAAGGAGTGGAGAAAAGCAAGACTGGAATAGAAAGCAGAGCTGAATTTTGAACAGAAGCTGCCCAAGACTTTACATGGCATCTTCTTCTTTGCCATATGTTCCACACGCTAAGTTTAGCAGAAGTAAACCCAACAATACTGCAGCTAACTGACTTTAAGAAAAAGTAACAGTTTGTGGAAAATGCAGTGTGGTACAACAGAAATTTCAGGGAAGATCAGCATATACATGTATTCTAAAATAACCTGCTTCAAGTAGTGGAGAGGCAAAGTATATTGTCCCAGAAAATGGACATACTCTCTGTCTCCAGCTGAATGTAGATAAAAGTATGATGGAAATTCATATCTTACTTGAAGCATCTGGGTTATTCTGGGTAAAAAAGTCCTCTGCAAAACTGTAATTAAATTGGTAATATCTATCCTGGATGTACAAATTGTAATTTGGAGAGGAGATAAGAGTACTTGCAAAATTTCTTTATAGTACTGTTAACATTTTTAGCTAACAAATCTGTGAATGAATATGTCTACTCTTTAAAAACTAGCTGAAACTTATGGAAAAGCTCAAGAATTTGTGGAAGTCTCAAGAAATATGCCTTTGCTATACATTGGAAAAATGAAGTAACACCTTCATCTAAATGTTAAATTCCTGCCCACCTGACTGGATGTACCACAAAGTATTGGTATGGAATTTGAGGTGTATTTTAAGAAAAATAGAATCAAATTTGTACTAGTGGTTTCTAACAGCTTTTCCGTGAAGACACAGCAAGGAAAATGTTGGTATCTTCAACATTAGGAAAAAGTAATGGACAAAGTAATAAGGTAATTACAGATTAAATTGGAATCACAATACTGAGCTTTTAGGGGGGGTTGGGTGTTTTTTTTCTTGGGATTTTTGTTTGTTTGGTTGTTTGGTTGGTTTGTTTTGGGTTTTTGTGGGATTTTTTTTGGTTGGTTGTTTTGTTTGGTTTGTGCATTTGGGTTTTTTTAGCTGTTTAATGTACATATTAGCTTACAGGCATCTTTCAGTTTTGAAGCATAAAAACCTATCTCCCCAAAAATTCAATTTCTTGAAGAAGGGCAAAAATATAAATTCTAGATAGGTGTTTCCATAGCTCATGCAGACAAGGTCCTTTAGTAGTCTATCCAAGCCTTTAATCAAAATATGGAAAGTCTCATGCTTCTGTCCAGAATACAAAGCAGACAGTCAGGTTCAGATTCACTGCTATGTCAAGAATGAGCAAGTACTAGTAAAAACTATTACAGTTATTTGAATATAGCATAGATGAGATTATCTTCTACTGAATTCCCTGGGTTTTATTATAAAATTATGTTTTATATAATCTGTGCTTTCCCCTTTTCACTTTCTTTTAAAAACCTTAAACAGTACTTTCATATATGCATAAATTTGGTTTTCTCTGTTGCCACTAACCAGTTTATCCACTAACTGGGTAAATGGCATGACACAATTTTGAATAAGGGGAATAATCACATTTTTCTCTTCCACTTTATTCTTGTAAATTTTACCAAGCAGATAAAAAAATCTGCTGCTTAAGATGATTTTTTTTAATTCTTACTAAATTATTTGTGACCTTCAGAACTGTTCAGTAATGACTGCAGGAAGCCAATAGTTCATGTAATGAAGTTAATTCCAAATTCATATAAACCTTATAAATAAAGTTTGAGTTGATACACAAATTAATTTGTGAGGCATTCAAATTATGAATGCTTATTAGACTATAATATTTCTATTTACCAACACACCAGCTGCTAAAATTAATTTTAAAAATTTCAGTGATTTTTTAAGGGTGTGTATTATCATTTTTTGCTAAAGATAGACCTGGTGTAATTATTGCAAAAGAAAATGAAAAAAAGTTGGTTTTTATTTCAGCTACACCATGAAAAGAGGTAAAATTTAAAGTTAAATTATTCTCACAAAAATTTAAGTTCATATATATTATAATATATTATTTCTAGACACGAGTGGTAAAGATTGAACAGGAAATGTTCACAAAATCTCAGAAATGTAGATGCTTTCCAAAATCAAACCAAAATATTTTCACATTTTTCCCTGAATGTTCTTCCTTTTCCTTCTTCTTCTAGTCTCTCTCCACTTTGTATTTCATGTGAAAACTTTCTGTTTCAGCTCAGAATGGCACTGCCACACTGTTCTTACAACAAGTTTGCCTAAGTGTTCATACTGGGACTTTTGCAATGGGCTGTTAGACTGAATTTGGAGAAGCACATGGAGGAGGAGAGGGGAAGAGAGATGCAGCCCTCCTGCTGTCCATGTAGCACACAATGAGATGTGCATGCCATGAGTCCACTACACGGACTCTGCTCTATGAGGATGTGGCTGCACCTTTCCTTGGGTCTACAGCAAAATTCCCACTGATGTTAATTGTAATATGATAAAAACTACTGTGAGAGGACAAGATATGTCATTATGTCTTGAAGACCGGTAATGTGAGATTCTGAGTTTTGTTTTTGAAGTACACAGGTGAAGTTAGTGCCAAGAATGTCCAGCCCACCTTACAGCTTTTTCATCCTTGTGTTTCCTTTCACACATATGATGAGAATGCTGACATTTTAGAACGGACAAGATGAAGAGGGGAGTGTGTGACACCTTAATGGCACAAATAAATAGACTCCTTGAGAACCTGTCAAACTTTAAAAACATAAAAAGCCTCAGTACTACTGTTTCATCATGTCTGATTTACTGTGATAACACTCATTTTCACCCTCAAGAGCAGAGGTTCATAGTCAAACAGCAGAGAGTTCCTACTGATCTTTCTGTTGAAATAGTCAATGCCTTGAAAATCTGTCACAGATTTATAGAAGTTGTTTTCCACAAATTCAGTAGTATATCTGGATATTAGCAGGAGGTAAGCCTTACTTTTGTCAGCCATGAAGAATGAAAGTAACAAAATCTGCTACTGAAAACATTGGTGAAACAGGTCTTTATCTGATTTTTTTCATGTATTTCAGTGAAGGCAAAGGAAGTTTGGACACAGAAAAATTATATTTTCTTTGAAAGGATGAGAACAGATTTATGCCCTATCTGAGGTTATATAGCAAGGTCTTTGAAAATATTTTAAAATCTGCATTAAAAATGCATTGAGTTTTCTAGATGCTTGTCTCTGGTTTCCAGTCTCCTCTTGCTCATCCAAATTAGGTGCATGAGAAGTGCTTATACTTCTACGCCTTAAACAAAGATATATCTTAGTTTCCTTCTTTCACAGATTTTGTGTGTATATATGTATGTGGTTTAGAGATGGAACATCTGTGTATAACACTGCTCTCAGGGTGATAAATTCCAAGAGACAATAATGTTTTCAGCAGACAGAAGAATACATGGAAAGTAATAGAATTGAAGCTAAAGATTCAGAATACTTTTTTAATGTTTTGACAATGAAGGAGGAAAAGAAGAGTATTCAAAAGCCAGCATCTGAAAACTGTTATGAGATTATTTGTAGTTAAGTGAAATGCAATTAAAAGTTCAATATGACATCTGTTGACAAGTGAATAGAATTTAGTTTTTTTTAAAAAAAAGTTAAAAATAGATTTGAAGATCACTGCTGAGTAAAAAGTCTTGTCAGGTAACTAAAAAAGAAATTGTGTTTATGTGATATTAACCTAGAGGAAAAATGTTCACAAATGTGTGAAAAGCAATCCATTTTCTGACACAGAATACAGATGTTTGCCTGGAGATTACTATGAAAGACATGGGCATTATGCTATAAACAAAATGTGCAAAGGAAGGTTTCTCTAGGATTTATTAGGTGTTAACCAAAGTAGACTGATGGGCTGTGAGGAGAGGCAAGTGTATCTGCAGCAGATGTGTGAGGTACAGTAGGATCCTGTTCACTGCTCCTTTGAAGAATCACTTGTGTCCATTTCTGTGGTGGGGGAAAGCTTTCACTAAGTACCCACCTCAAGTGTGTGGAGTTTGGAGTACATTCACTAGAAGCAGACAGAGCAAACATACTGCTTTGGACTCTGGGCCCCAGAATCAGTGCTTAGAGAGTGAAAACAACTTGGTGATGAACTAATTTGCTAGCATAAACTGACACCAAAGGCCATTTTTATTCATAGTCCCGGAAGGAATATGACCTAGGGAAGACCATAATTCTGAAATCTCAACCTCCTACAGCTGTTACTAAGCTGACACTGCTGATTTATAGCTCTCTCAGGCTGAAGTCACAAAGCAACAATATATTTCCAGCTGGTGTTTTACTGAGGCCTTAGTCCTACTGGAGAGTAGAGATTTCTGATACTTCATTAACGTCCTTACAGCAAAGCAAAAAGACTGCATCTCTTAAAACCATTAAAAACTATGCACTCCTTGACACTGGCCAACATTCAGGCTTGATAGAATTCCTTACTCAGGTATGATATAATTCCTTATTCAGGTTTGATATAATTCCTTGCAATAAAAAGGAGAAAATTGGTGCATGCTGGAGATCTGGAACACCTCAAAGACCCTGAGAGCTCTTGGTGCAAGTGACAGAAAATAATCAATAAAATCTCAAGCTACAAACAAAAAGACAGAAAAAATGCTTCAAAGTATGCATGTATTTCAATAAAGACAGACTGTGAAGAAAGAACTATATGGCTAAATTTACACCTGCAAGGATGTTTAAACAGGATTGATGTGCTGACCTAACGTCCAGCTGATCTCTCAACTGCAGAGCCCACCCCAGCTCCTGGCCATCAATTCCCACCAGCTCAAACACTTCCCTGGCTTCTCACTAAGCAGACACTACTCCATAATTTGGCAGAGTATCATAAAAAACATGAAAAGTCAATATTTTCTGAGAGTTGAATTGTCCTGGCAGAGATCTTAATTGTCCTGGCAGTGGGAATAAAACAATTCTATCAGCCTAGCCATATCAGCTTCATAGGTTTTTATATCCAAGCCCCATTCCTCTACTGAATTTCCAGAAATATATGCTTGCCACACAGTATGCCTGTTTTGAAACCTGGGATCTAATTATTGATGGATTTCCTTTTTGTTTTGTTTATAGGATTTCCATTGACTTACAAAGCTCATGTGATACAGACATATATTTTTTCTTTTTGTCACTAAATATATTGGCATGAATTCTCCAATCAGATAATTCAGAAATTAATGGTATCATGCACAAAATTGCTGATTACCCAATATTTTCAAATCTGTTACTATGTTCTCTTATACTCTAGTTTTTCATACCACTACAGAAAAAAAGAAAGAAAAAAAGAAAAAAAGAAAAAAAAAAAAAAGAAAAAAACAACCAAAATAGATTTTCAAATACTTTAATCTTATGCTTTTCTGTTCCCTGCAATAATTTAAATGAAGAATTAGAAACACATAGAGACACATGGACTAACCGGTCATCCAGGTTTCCATAGATCAGCACCAATCTGTGATAGAACTAATCTTTGTATACTTTACATGTTATTGTAAGGTTGGCTGCTTTTTAATCAGTTTGGCTCTCCTGAGACATATGTGCCTATGTTAGGTAGAATTTGTGGGTTTTTTCCCTTATAATTGCTGTCTTAGATTCAAACCTGGAGACAATGTCTGAGACAGTATCTACAGTTGCAAAAATTCTCAACACCACAGAAAAGGAATAATGGGTTTGTGAGAACTACAGAATATTTTAAGGCCTCCATCTGAAGGTATATGTTTGTCATAAGCAGTGGGAAGAGTTTCAAAAGTTCCCATTGCTCCTGGTTCCTCAGGTGGTGTTCTCTCACTTCAGGTAGCCTTGCACTGAGACTCAGAGATCCAGGCTGTTTGCACAGCCACTGACTGCAATGCACTTGGTGAATGAATCATGTGGGGGGAAAAAACAGCTGCTTGCAGTGATATAAGTCCCAGAGCTTTCTAGTCCTTTCAATAGATTCTCTCTGTTGTTAAGCCTCTGTCCTCCAAGCCTTTTCATCTTAGATCATCACTGATAGACAGCAATGCATTTTATAGTGCTCTTGGAAGTAACTTCCACAAGTACTTCCTCAAAGTATTGGTCATTGTCATAAATGAAAGAGCCTTGGTGGAATTTAGTAGTTTGGAAGGTACTAGCGTTGCTAGTTGGGTAAAATATATTTCAGGTTCTTTTACTTACGACTTCAATATGGGGAAAAAAAAGATGTTGTATTTTTTTTATCCAGATGTCAGAGAATTGTTCACTTAGTGCATAACCTTGACACTGTTTATTTATAAAGTTTTTAATTAAAGTTGGTATTCAGAACTTCCTGCCAGCAGCTGTTGAGCAGTGATTTCACTAGTGGCACTGACAGTTTGAGGGCCTAAATCTGAGAGACAGGAAATCATTTTGCTGCTGTATGCAGACTTGTAGTAGAGGTTTGTTAAAACATATACACACATCCTAACTAGTTTTTCAAAAATACTTCAGTGTTCTAAATTACGAAGTAAGTTACTTACAGGCTTGGAGGATAAGAACTAAACCCCTGATGCAATCCCAGATGAATTTAGCAAAATTCTCTTGACAGCTTTAGAGGTGCTTTAGATATGGATAAAAATCAGCTGAAGGAGGTGACAGTAAATATATCATGCTACAAATATTTCAGCATATAAGTTATTCACTTAAGAATTTTCCCTTTTTTTTGTTTCAGCTTTCAGTAGGTATATGTACAGTCATGTTCTACTGGCATGAGTTATAAAATATTAAAAGGAAATAACTTTCAAATTACATCCAAGTTGAAAATTCTAAAATGAAATATCCTTTAGTATTTACTATAGCACAACAATATGTTATAGCATACATAAAAAAAAAAAAGCATATCTGATACTAAAATTGTGATTTTGTGCTTTTAAACACAAATCTTTAACCATCTGCCATTATCCTCCACCTGTCTGTTCTTGTGATTTCCTCATCTGCCAAAATGCCAGACTCTTTCACAAAAAGTTAAAATCTGTTACTTTTTATATGAATCTGACACCATATCCTTGTGGTCAGTTTAAGACAGTCGGCAAGTCAGCACTTTACATGTGCATACATATCCTTCGACAAATAAAGGGGGCCTAAACAGTCTGCTAATTTGTGAGATGAGGTTAGCACTTTAGAAATCAACCTCCTTCCTTGGTCTAATGCAAATAAATAATTTACAGTCATTTCAGTGCAGATGAAAGAACAGTACTTTTTACTGTTCCCTTCTGTCCCTCAGGAAGGCTGCACAAACCACAGTACCTGTATATTTACTCTGCCTGAGGAATATAAACCAAACAGCAAATGGGAGGACACATCTCTGCTTACATTCCACACATACACATGCCAGGACAAGACTTGCTTTCAGTGTAGTTCTGCGAAGCCGCACATTTCAGAACAGTCACCTGAGTTTTACAAAGATACAATTCATACCTGCCCTTGAGGGGGCATATGAAGCCAGCACTCTTCCTGAAAAGGCTGCAGCAACATCTCATCTATTTGAAGTTCTTGACATCCTTTTAAGGCCAGGAGAAGGAGATGGGTTTGGCAGCTCCATGTGGCTCCCACACTGTAGGCTCTTGTTTGTGCTAAAATATTGCTGCTGCCTGTCCTAATGCTGCACTTTAAATGTGGCCAATTGTACAGTCAGAAAACAGCGGTGACTCCTATCAGATGATTTCTAGGGATCAAAGAAACAGGATCACTTTGAGACAGAGAACTTTTGAGAAACAGAAACTGAGTCAAGAAAACAACAATTTTCTTAAATGTATTTTTTTTCATAAGGAGATTCACATACTGTTCTTTAACTCACATCCACCCAAGACCTCTGCAATATTTTTTTTCTTCAATTGCAAACAAAAGTAGATCAGTCCCTCAATATTTAGATTGCAGACGAATATTCAGTAGTGGGTGAAACCTGAAAATATGCAATTTGCAGATTAGGTCAAAGACTTTCAAAACATATCACCACCCAGTGAATTCATCCCTAAAACTATGCTTCAATTCAGTACACCTTTGCATCCTTAACAAGTTATCTGTCTATAAAAGTTGCCTAGTCCCAATACATACATGAACTTTAGTCTTCTAGTGCTTGTGAAAGCCTGCAGAGACTCATTCATCAGAGGTTGCTCCCTGACCTAGAGCTGACTACAGCTTTAGTTCCCATTACTTTTTCATGAAAGTTCTCACTTAACACTATGTGGATAGAATGAAATGTTTCCATTAAAAGTCTTTGAAAACATATGTTTTAACAGGACCTGCTGTTCCTGTCTTATTGCATTGCATCAGTCAGGAGAAGAGCAAAGATCCTGAAGGATGTTTCCTGTGTATTTTTGAAGCAGTTTGGAAGGTGTTGTTTTATTTTGTTGCCATCATTGATTTAAGGCTCTCTGTATCTCAATCTCCAGTTATGTCCTGCTCATGTTCTGAGATAAGGGTTTCAAAGAATAAAGCCTTGTAATGGGAAAGTAAGATCCAGAGAACAGGAGGGTCTCTAACTGCTGTTATTCTCATGGAGAATAAGTTTAGCCTTCTCTTTCTGATCGAGGGAAAATGTTCTACTTAATGAATACACTGATTAAGAAATGCCAGTCTCTGTAGGACTGATTATGGTTTTACCTCTGTGTTAGAGCAACAGGATGAGGTTTCATGAGGCTTACAGTGGGAAGCTAATATTATATCATCTAACTGGCAAACTATATTTCTTAGGTAAGTTTTACATTATCTGCAGGCCAAAGATGGACTAAAGGTTTTGGGTTTTTTCCCTCAGCATTTGATATAGTTTCCAGCCAAAATCAGGCAGCAGAGTGAAGATGGGGTGGTGAGAGTCATGCAAGGTTGAAGAATTAGTTTAGTGAGATAGGCTTACATAACTGAACCATGAGGTGTCTTGAAGTGATGGATGAAAAGACCAATGTGCTTAGGAGAAGGGGGTCAAAGGAACTAGGGGAAAATGGGGGGTTCCTTTTCTGAATTATTCCAAATCTGCCAGTCTTTGGGATCTTGCCCAAAATGTGTGCTGGAAACACCACTGACTGCTAATTTCTTAACAGCCTCTGCTTACATCTGGCCTCTGCTACTGGACAAACCCTGCAGCCCTCAGTAGAACTGGTTACGTGACAGCAAGGTATTTCATTTTGATCTGGGGAACACTCCCAGAGAGTTCAAAAACAACCTTCAAACTTAATAAATATTAATACAAAGAATTAAAAATATTTAAGAACTACATCAGCCTCCAAGTTGAACTTGAAAAATAACAGTTTAAATGGTTAATTACATTAGAAGTGGGGAAACTTATGCAGGAGGCAATATCGCAACAAAGAATTTGTTTCAGAATTAAAACAATTAGAAAATCATTCCAGTTTAATGTATGTATATGTAGATATATATATATATATATATAAAACACTGATATACTACCGATGTAGAGCAATACAAATAAAGTACAAGAATAGTCATCTGAGACAAATTTAATTGATTTTTTGTCACTTTGACAGACACAGATAGACATAGATATTTATAAATGTGCATTGATATTTATAAATTTTAAATATAAACAAAAATATTATATTTTCCTTAAAGGGCCTTTTATACTTCTTGAGGAAGCCTTTTCTAAGGAGGTATAAAACTGATACTTAAGAAACAATGGAGAAAGAATAAACACATGCAGGATGACGATGGGGTGGAGCAATATCTTGGAGATATATTTAACTAATCTTTCCTTTTCTTGATGTTTTGCTTTATTGTGGGTTTGAGGGTTTTTTCCCAAAGATATCTACTAGGCAAAGACAATTCCTGTTATCTCCATTGACATCAAATAAATAACTGAAAATAGGATTTCTGAATAGAGAAAATGATGTCATGCTTGGAAGCAATACTGTTGTTGACTTTAGCTGGGAGAGGCAGTATTCGGGGTGAGTGGTAGATAGTGATTTGGAACTAGATCAAGTCAGCAAACTTTCCATTAGAGCCCTTGAACACTCTTGTTCTGCTTTATCTTTAATCTCAGCAGGCAAGTAGCTCCTCCACAATCACTAAAGGGCTTACTCTGTGTTCAGATCATCTCTATGAGGTAACTGGCCTTTCCAGATCTGCGTTCTATTTCACTGCTCTCACATGATTCTAACCATTCCATTACTATGTTCAAACGTGAAACACAACAACTTTGATGAGTAATTTCTACAGTTTAAACTTCAGCATGTGCTGCTTCAGCAACATGATTTTTTTAAAAACGGAAGTTAATATTCCACAAGGAATCCTCAGAAATTATATTTTTTTCATTTATTTTTAGCAGAACATGCATAATAAGAAACCCTAAATAAAAAATAATCCTAAAAACCCTAAATAAAAAAAATAATAAAAAGTTAATCAAAGTGTCATTAAAATCGATAATGCCATTACCTTAAGTTCATAAAATGCAAGGGAACAAATTCTCTCAGAAATTTGCCAGTCTTTTCAATTTATGATAAGCTTCATTCCTGTTCTTTCTCTGTCTCAGACTTTCACTCCCATTGCCCCTTCAAGTAGGTAACAGAGAGCCAAGCCCAGATTCCAGCATCTGGAGCTGATGTCACATTTGTTTAATTATCAGACCAAGGCTTTTCAGGTCTGCGAAGTGACTGAAGCATTAAAATGTATTTATAGGTTTTAAATTATCATCTTACATAATGAGAATTACTATGGGAAGATGATCCTATCAAACTAATACAACACTGTAAAAATTTGCTAGACGAAGCCACTTTAGACTAATGATTTTTTATTTTCATATACATACACCCATCCCCTCTGTACATATGAGTGTATTTGTGTATGTTCCAAGTAAATGCCATTTTTTTCAAGGCACCATTTTTTTACTGTGAAGACACCTAAAACTTCAAGCATCCCTTTTAAGGGTGTATTGCCGGAGCTCCAGCATCTCATTAGTAACTGTGCTGTTTCTTAGACCCCCTCTTTCAGGTACCCGTGCTGCCCACTGCTGGACTGGGCTGTATGTTCCAGGAGCCAGGAGTGCTCCAAGAGCTTGTTTTACCTGGGGGAGTGCCAATGACCTTAATTCTAACAACCCATCTGAGATGTGTGGTAGTCTAGCACTTTTCTAGACTAATTAGCAATGTTTTCGAGACAGGTCAATAACTTCCTTTGCAGATGATTAAAAAGTTCTCAGGTAATGTCAGGGAGGGGAGTTCATTTGGCTGAGAAGTTGATTTTGGCCCATTATTTTAGATTTGAAGCACCTCGTCATAAATTTCTCCACTAGGCTGACATTTTAGATTGCGCCAATTATTCTTGATAGCTGAAGTTATCTATATTAAATCATTACAAGCAGTCATGAGTAGCAATATATGCTTTTACCACATAGAACAAAAAATAAGAATAGTATTTTTCTAGTAGTAAACAAATCATCGGGAGACTGGAGACAGTATTTGGACTTCATAGCCTCAAATTTGCTTCAAAGCTCTTCATTAAAAAAAATAAGTTATGAAACATTTCAGTAGAATTATTCAGATAAATTACCTTCATTCCCGCTCCTTCAAGTTTAAAATTTTATGAAATCGTGAAAAAATAAAATGAGTTTTCAAAATGAGTGTTGCTGTAAGCCATTGTAAGCTGCACTGTTTTCTGCCTGTAGGTCAAAAAAAATAGAAAATCCAATTGTCTTTGAAGTGCCAGACTTTTTTCAGTACTGGATCTCATTACTATTTGCTTCCATGACAGTTTTTCTCAAGTTTTGAGGCTGTATACCTTATAATTTTAACAAATGTATTCAAAATACAATTAAGTTTCCCAACAGATAATTATAAAAAGTGACTCTGACTTTTTATTCATGACTCATCAAGTTGTCCATTGTGACATAGTTTAAAATAAAGTTTCTTTTCCAGTTTGATCTAGTATTTAAAAACAACATGATTTATGAGACCTGACCCCTTACTATCTTTGTTCTATGCTAGTTTGTAACTTCAGATTCATACCCTTTCTTTTCACATGTGCAATGAGAAGCTGCAGAAATTAAGGGGAATATTCACACAAAGCAAAGATAAGATATAAATTGATCTCTCCTGGACTGCTGCCTTCTTCTGACTGCATTTTGCAACCTGTAAAATGTGCAGTTAGTATTAATCTAATAGCAGGGCTTGAATGATTATTACCTTAGAGTTATGAGATTTTGAAAAAAGCTCTACAGTAGAAAAATAAATCAAAATTTTCCTCAGTTCAAAGTGAGACAAGCAGCATGACTTGAGATAATAATTTTATGAAACATGTTAAAGGTTAAAATAAAAGTACTTATACTATTGACCTCTCAATGGGTTTTACAGTCTGGCTAAAATTACTGGAGACCTAAAAATCAACTCATTTTGCATTGAACTGAAATAGCTGAGGATTTATACAAAGTGAAAAGAACAAACAAGTTTTTTTGGGAATTTTTATGTTCTTTCAAATGGGAAAAAATATTTGAAATGAAATGATGAATTTTGCTCAACAAAAATGTAGGGTTTTTTTTTTAATTTCAGGTTAGTTAATGCTTTTTTTCTAGCCTTCTTTGTAATTTCAGTCACATTGAAATGAAAAGTACACCTGTGGAAAAAAAGGTTGAAATGCTTCATTTAAAAACTGTCAAAACAACATTTCTACATCTCCTTTTTTTACCCTAACAGAAAATACACATAAATGTCACTCAAATAATTGTTTTTCAATACTATCTTTAGTAAAGGTGCTAAACAGCAATGAAGATTATTTTGCTCAACCCAGCAGGATAAATAAAAGTGTAAATCTAAACAGAAGAAACAATTGTTCCAATTATCCTACTTTAACCCTCAGTCAGGGTAATAAACAATTTCTTACTAATTTCACCTGAGATGGCAATTAATAAGAATTTTGGGTGACATCAGTAACAAAGAGAGGGATGTGAAGAATAAAAGTATCTGTTTTCTCTAGTCAAAGTGCATCATCATTTCAAGTAGAAACAGACGTTTTTTTGCATATAGATCAGACCCTTCAAATTGTGGATTTATCATAGAAAGAGCCAGCAGTGAGTATTTCCTTGTCCTTTTGTTTCAGAATGAACTATAGAGAATATTTGAAACTTATTTTCTTAAACTTCACTATACTGAAAACACACTAGCTAATCTTAATGTTAATACTTTGCTAGCAGCCACAATCAAAATCTGTCATTAGCATACTGTCATTTCATTTATTTCCTATAAAAGTAGGTAAATACTCATCATCTGAGTCTTTTCATATTGCACTGGCAATACAAAATACATTTTAAAGAACAATCATACCCTGATGGCATTGGATTACATAGTTTATTTGGTCTATTCCATCTATAATTTTCATGATGGCTTCTTGAGTGACTTATGCTGCACTAATCTGCTACTCCATAGTTGAAATGGATTTAAAGCAAATCTTTCTCCACAGGTGGCATTTCCCAGTAATGAATCCTGCCATTCAATTATATAATCAGAGTAATTTCTTCATGTTAAAAAAAGATCCCTTCTTGAGTGGCACATAAATTACCACCGGATTAAATTAGTGCTACTGCCAGGGCTTTGAGATTTCTCCAGTTGACAGACAGCACTGTACTGCTAATGATGAAGAGAAAACATGTCAAATCAAACATTTTTCAACTTTATTTTTCCATCTCTTCACATTGGTTTCTTTGTACTTGCTTTTACAATTTTGTGGGCCTTGGGTATATTTGAAATCATTGTACCCAGGGTGTGCCCAGAGTCACCACAGGAGACTTTCAGTGCTTCTGTTTAGAAATGTTCATCTTTGCTGAGGAATGATCAGTTGAGTCGAATAAGAGGAAAGAATAAATTTAAAAAAATAAATTTTAACACTAATAATATACTTGGTTTACAAATGGTAATAAACTTCTGCTGAGTATGTCAGTTTGATTTATCCTTCTACATCAAAGCTAGCACAGCATTAAAGAATTTACAAAATCAGAGCTCTCTCCTGAGTGCAATAGGGTATCATATTTTGCATACACAGGCAGTGGCGAGAATACTAAAAACTACTAATTTGTTAACCTTAGACTTAGTCCCACGGTAAGCCCTCAAATAAAACAAACAAAAGGTCTGTATGGTTTGCAGAGTTACTGCTGATGGATTTCCAGCTACTTTGTGCCTGCTATGCCAATCTTTCAGTAAAAAAAATATCCAGTTTGACAAAGAAATAGTAAATAAATAAATTAATTGAATACACAGTTTTTTATTTCTTTAAGTAGAAGTGAAGGGAGGGAACACAAAGTAACACAAGCAAAAATAGCTAGTTGAAAGGGAGAAAAAGGGGCAAACATTCCACTGTTTTCTATTGCAGTTGTGAAGCATGTCTGCTTTCAGATGTTACATTTTTCCACAGACTTAACCACAGCAGACTAAAAGTATGCAGGGCATGTGTAAAAAGTTAAGAAACTTTGCTGTTGTTCCTGCAGAAAGCATCATAAACTGTACTAGCACTCTTGGTAATAGAGTTGGTGTTACAGCTAACCTTTCACAGAGAGCTGAGCACATTTCAGCCTGACCTGGCCACGTCCTGGTGCGCCTGTATTGTGCACGTTCTCTTACCAGCAGAGTAACACCACCTCTCTGCACAGGCTCACTGGGAGCACCAGCTCACTCCTCTAGTACCTGCTCCTAAGCTTCAACCCAAAGAACAAAAAGAGAGTAAGGAAGTCTTTCCTAGTGACACTTCCATCAGAGCTTTCACTTTTAAATATTTTTTTTTTAAGCACAGAGAGCTAAGTCTTAGGTACATCTCTCCATTACGCAAATAGCGTCACAGAGTCCACCCCACTGATCTTCCTTTCAGATACTTAAAACCATTATCTATGTGCTGGTGGATAAAAAAAAAAACAAACAAAAAACCAAAAAAACCAACAAAAAAAACCAAAAACAACTACCAAACCCTGAAAACTAACAAAATAAACTAAACAAACCACGCATCTGAAACACTGCTCTTTTGTTCTTGGTCCCATACCAACCAGTATCTGTTAGGACCCCTTAGAAACTTCCGAGTGAAACAAAGGACTATTCTTTGAGCTCAACTGTTTCCTTTAAGAACATTTGCTCTTGACAGACTTTTTCAGAATCTGTCCTGTTCCCTAGGGTCAATGCATCAGACAACTTCTTTGAGACACCTTTGACCCTAATTCTGAGACATATTCAGTGGGTAACTGCCTAGAGACTAGGACATAATGCTTCACAGATCTGAGATCCAAGCTTTTACCCTTCAGTACACAGCCCCACTAGAATCGCAGTGCCATTGTAGAAAAGCAGTCATCTTTGATTCATACCTTTTCTTTAGGTACCAGATACTACACAGAAAAAAACTTCCCAGCAGACATTTAAGAAAAACTTCATTCACACAGAAAATTGCTTCCTGGACTTAGGAGAGTGTACATGACCATGAAGGAGAACAACAGTAAATACAAACCATGGAGAGTAGCTATTCATTAAAAAGTTAAAAGAAAAAAAAAAAAAAAAAAAAAAAAAGAGCACCAAACAAAATAGAGAGGTTATCACTATTCCGGTAAGTACTGGACAAATACGAGGTCACCAGGAATTTGCAAATTTCTGAGTGTAACAGAAAACAAGCGTACACACGCAAAAATTGTGAAAGTGATCAGACTCAAGGGGTATACATTTTTGTAGCCGTAAACTTTTCTTTACACCATTTTCAAAATCTATCTACTAACTTTTACAAACATATGTTGAAGGAAAACTTTAGAGTATAATGTTGTTGTTAATATAGTTATTCAAATTACTTTTCAAAAGTAATTTATGGTTTATTCAATGCTACTTAATAAAAGTATGTATGTGCTTCATACATATGTCTGCTTGACACATAAAAATGTGAAATTTAGTTAAATAATCTGTTAGAAGTTGTCACCCATGTATTACTGAGCATATAAAATATATAACAATTTTTATATTTCTTCAGTACCATAGCCATGAATAAATTATCCTTTATAGAATCATAGAATGGTTTGAGGCAAAAAGCTGTTGAGTACCTGAGATTTCTCCCTCTCCTGACTAATCATGACTTCTCTGTCCAGGACCCACATTTTCCTATTCTTTCTCTTCTCACTGATTTACATAAAGAATATTATTATGTTATCCTTGATGTCCTTGGCCAGATTTACTTCCACCACTGTTTTAGCTTTCCTAACCTGCTTGCTGGCTGCTCAGACAATTTCTTTATTTTCCTCCCAGGATACCTTTCACCACTTCCACCATCTTTAAACTACCTGTTTGTGTTTAACTTTGTTCAAGAACTCTATTACCAATTTTCTGTCTATAGGGATGCATTGCTGTTGACTCTGGAGGAGAGAATCCTTGACCATCACCCAGCTCTCTCGGGCCCCTCTTCTCTCCAGGGCTCCATCCCATGTCAGTCTGTCAAAGAGATCATTGAAGTCTGATCTCTTGAAGTTCAGGGTAATGAGCTTTTTTGTTGCCTGACAGATCTCAAACTTTTTCAACTCTGGCTCACATTGAATGAATAAACTATTCTAAATTCTTGTGCATATCCAAAGTCTTTCTTCCCCACTTCCAGCCAGGACCAGTCACTTGAGCACACACTCAGGACACACACATTTCTCAACAATTCTCTAAGATTTTATTATTGTGTGGTTTGGATAAGAATTTTAATTAGAATACAAGAAGTATGACGTTCACACAGACTTTTGAAATATCTCCTGCCATTTGTTGAAATACACAATGTACAATGACATTAAAGCAGAACTTCAGTTTCTCTTTTTCTTAATTGATTGCATTACCCCAAATAAATGCCCAAATATCAAAATTATGAGAACATTTGTAATATGACAAAACCAGTCTTTTGTCCCACTTCCCTCCTGCAATAAAACATGTATAAACAACGTAAAATGGCTGCTTTGCTCTATGACCATCCACTAGCCATGTCTTATTCGCCTTATCTACTGTTCTCATCACATTAATAATTGAAGTTCACATCACATGGGATCTTTCTTGGCCTTTGAATTGCCTGACTGAAAGAAGGAACATAAAATTTCCAGTTTGGTGTGGAAGTATCCTCATTTAACTATGAAGACAAAAAGTTGTTAGGAGCCTTATTTTTTTATTGTTGGTGCTTAGTGGCTTTTTTTTTTTTGTATTTTGTTTGGGTTTCTTGGGGGAGGGGTATGGTTGTTGTTCTGTTGTTGCTTTGGTTTGTTTGGTTTGGTTTGGGGGGGTGGGTTGTGAGCAAGGTTCCTGTTTTTTACTCCCTTTTTTTTTATACAGTGTGTCAGGAAACAGACTGTGTAACAGCACTCCAGGACAGTTTTCTCGTAAGGAAAATGTTTCCAGTTAGTTTTGAAGCAGCATTAATTCATGATTCTGCATAACATTTGATGCAAAGTAGTCTTGCACTATGTAAATTCTCAGACTGTTGGCAGAGTTTTCTGATACCTAAATAAGATAAAGGTAATGACTGAAAAAACCTGCATAAAAATGAGGGTGAAATGCTTACACCAGAATAGAACTAATGATAAAATAACAAGGAGGAATTTATTTTTGATCTTTCTGCCTCTCAAAACTGGCATAGAATGTGGTCTTTATGGACTCTGAGCTTCCCACAGCATAAAATAACAATAATTTAGTAGGGAAAGGAAATATGTAAATTTTAAGAAAGAAAGAATAAAGATCAGCTATAAAAAATATAGCATAACCAATTAAGGAAATGACAAGGTAAGTAAGCAAGAGACAACACTACATTTTTCTCGTTTTTAACACTCTCAAGACCAGTGGTTTATGAAAACAAATTGAAGGCATAACCTTGCCCCTTTTCTAATGGAAGGATAATTCTACATCCAGATCAGGGTGTTGTTCTGCTATTGGCTTGGTTCACAGTTTTTACTTCCTTAAGTTTTGTCTGGGATTAGCAGAAATTGGTATATTTAGGGTTTGAATCATTGTTGAGGATAGCTGGTGATTTAATGCTTAAGTCCAGCAAAGCTGCCTGTACTTAGGTTTTATATTCACAGCAACTACTTGGTAAAGTACAAACATAGGACAGGAAGGAAGTATTATGTAAGAGGAAATGTGAAGCTGGATTGAAAATTTGATTCAAATATGAGTCCGGAAAGAGCAGTAAAAAATGATTGAGTTTTAGATAATGCTTCTGCTCTGAAAATTTTCCTTGTCTAAAAGAAAACACAGGGCTAGTTTCAGTGAATTTGGCAGCATTAGGATTCTTTTCAGAATAAGAGGTGTGATAACTATATGGAGCTTTGAAGACTAGACATAGTTGAGCTGATTGTAGAACAAAATCATTGAAATGTGTATGCTATTGGGTTGGGCCTTGCTTAAGGTCCAGATAGGACCCTTGGGCTGGCACACCTGGACTAACTCTGGGGTTTGCAGATGCTTTTTAACACATCATCATCTGATTCAAGTAGGGGTTGCTAGGTTTATCAAGAACTATCAAATTAAATTCAGAGAAGATTTAAAATAAAATAATTTAGCATAAATTCTTTTTGCATCTATCTTTATTCATACTCCTTTTTTGGGGGGGGAAATAAGTATGGTACTGACACACTAGTTTTCACTTATTTAGTCTTTTTTATTGTGATTCTACCTTCTTTTCAAACAATAGCATTCTTAAATCGACTTTTTACTACATGCTGTGAATTTCTGATAAAATGCTTTTACTGAAAAACCATTTGTTTTTAGTTTGTCACTGAAAATTTTCAAGAAAATGACAGAGGCAAAAAAAAAGTCCCAGGACCTTGAACCATAACTCAGTAGTAAACTTCAGCTACTGCATTTCCTTCACATGTGTTTTCTGAGTACTGTTACAACAGCTCTGTTGCCATGGTCTTGTTTTTCTCTCAGATGAGTTCATTCCCCACCATTGTAAACAAATTAACATAAATTATTACTTTTCTCATTTTTGCACAATGACAGAGTGGTGTCTTATTCCCAGTCACGTGAATGAAACACATTCTCTCCAGCATTTAACACTTGACAAAGCTTATCTTCCTTGAACTTTACTGAATGCATATGGTGTAGTCATTCTGGATACACTGGAGAAGCCCTTACTCGTTTTCAACAACACTTACTTATGCCTCTGGTGCCAGAGAACTAATCTGGCTTCAAAAGAGTGCCAGCTGTATGTGTGCATCTACATTGCGTGAAGCTGATCCAGTAGATTGAGGAATGTTTTATATTATGTTTTCAGATTTTTACAGCTTTGCAGCCAGGAGTGTATATATTTTCCATAAATATTGCAAAAAGAAACCAATAGCCTTGATTTTTGAAAGAAGCAGTAAATTAAACAATGAACAGATGGAAGACATTTTTTTCCTTCAACAGAATTAGGTGACATTTAAAATATTCTAGACACTGAATGTAATCCTTTTCTCTAATAACTGGCATTACTCTTAGCCTTTCATTTTGCTCCTTTAATTAAAAATATAATTATACTAAGAACATTTCTTGCTTTATGTTTTCATTGTTCTTTTTCTGAGTTTATTTCTGTGGAAATTGCTGACTGAAAGGAAGCTCTGTTAACCTGTGTCTTCAACACATTCACACCCACCCCTTTCACTACATTTCAAAGCTTGATTTTTCTTCTACTGAAATCAAGGCTATTATACTCACTTTTTTTCATCAAACTCTATCATAAATTCAGTGAGCCATGCCACCTGAAGAGGTTTCTTTCTTTCTACTGACTATTAAGTTACTAGACACAAATATCTTCAAAAAAATAAATATGAATTCCATCTTCAGTAATACACCTGAAATAAAAGAATGACCGATGCATGCTTCAAATCCTTTCCTACTTTTTTGCCCTGAGGAGTCAACTTCAGGAAATGCATGAACACACAGCCTTATGAACTCCTTCCATTAGTGCTCATCTCTTGCAGCTGGGAACCAGGACGTCCTAGCACTGCATGTAATAGAGAGGTAGTCGAAATTATGATTTGAAGTTTGATTACTTATTTCCTCTCTTTGACTTCTGGTTTTTACTTGCTCTTTGGAAACGTATTTGTGTAGTAGTCAACAAACAAATGTCCCTGTGTTTATGCACAAACACAGCCATCTTAATTTCATTGACCTGAAGACAGGAAACCTCATATGAATTTGGCAGCACTAAACACAGAAGGAAGTGGTGAGGCAAACACATGCCTAACTCCCAAACTGCGTTAGAACTGTCCATAGAACAGATCACCTCTCCTTTACCTTTCAGTGTATTGCATGCCAAAGGATACACAATCAGATTACTGATATTACAAACCAAAGTGATAATAAAAGGCTACTTTCTGCAAGAATGTCTTCCTGTTTTGTCAAGGTCTTTTGTCTCCATGTTGATAATGACCTTTATCTTAACAAGAAAGAAGAGTCCCCAGTTCTCTGTGAAAATCTTGTTTCTTTAATTACTTCCCATTAATTCCACTGCTTGCTAACACATGCTCTGTTATGCTATCCTTTAGGAAAACTGCTTCATGCCCCTGTAAATCACCCAGGAAAAATCTTTAATCCTCTTTGACAGAAAGGTGTAAAAGATTTTATGAAAAGTACTAAAAAATGTGAATGGTTTACATCTGCAGGTAAGCTTGTTTTTTCAGCATCAGTTTGCTTCTAGCTATTACACAAGTGCACTAAGCCATTCTTCCCTCTGTATTTCTTACAATCTCACAGCAGAACACAATTAAAAATAGTCTTAAGTTCTCATCATCAGCTTCCAAACTAATAAGCAGGCAATGGTATCTGAAATTCTTGCACCATATGATGCAGGGAGAGAGAAGCACATGATTAGAAGCATCTCTCCCTTGGAAACAGTTGTCTATACCTAGTTCCCTAATTAATGTCTTAAACTGCACTGGAGTAAAGGTTCTGT